>JAMJFZ010003985.1:212500-1412500 GCA_026225945.1 Cricetomys ansorgei
CTGGGGAGTAAGGACCATCATGCATGTCACTTACTCTACAATGGTTCAGAAAAACTGTGTGTGTGTGTGTGTGTGTGTGTGTGTGTGTGTGTGTGTGTGTGTAGGGAAGGTGGAATGGAGCAGTGTTTCTCGATCTTCCTAATGCTGTGACCCTTTAATACAGTTCCTCATGCTATGGTGACCCCCAACCATAAAATTATTTTCATTGCTGCATCATAACTGTAATTTTGCTACTGTTATGAATCATAATGTAAACATCTGATATGCAGGTAGTCTTAGGTGACCCCTGTGACCCACAGGTTGAGAAGCACTGGTGTAGCAGGTACAAATAATAAATGAGGCCAAATGTGAACAAAAGATATATAAGAGAAGGCTGTAGTAAAATTCTTATTTTATCTCTATTTTCTTACCTTTTCTAAAAATTTGAAAATATTTTAATATACTGCTAAGACAAAGAAAATAGGATAAACTAATAAGTCACAAAATGGAAGGGGATATCTGAAAAACAGATGTCCAACACAGAACTCATAACCAGAAAATAAAAAGAATTCCTACAAACAAACAAGAAAAAGACAAATCATATGTTAGAAAGAACGAGCAAAAGAAAAAGATAAATTACATGTTAGGAAGAACAGGCAAAGGGTGTGAAGGGATACTCCACAAACTGGATGCTTGAATGACTGATTAACACTCAGTGCCCAGCTGATCAGTCATCATAGAAATGCAAATTAAATCCATAATGTAATATTGCCACACACCCATCACCACAGCCAAAATTACAAAGACGGGCAATACCATGTGTTGGCAGGTACACAGAGCAACTGGGACTTTTGACGTTTTTTGGCAGGAGTATAAATGAGTACAGTCCCACTAGACAAGAGCTTGGCCGTGTATTAGCTATCTATTACCATGTAACAAATTACCCCAAACACGGTGACTTCAAACAACATGTCTCTGTAGTTCAGGAATCCAGCCGGGCTAAGCATGGTGCCTCTAGTTCGAGGCTGTCCAGTACCATGCTATCGGGGCTATGAGGGGGGCTGTGTCTTATCTGAAGGTCTGGTGAGCAAAGGGTGAGCTTGAACATTCACTCACCTGGTTGTTGACAGGATTCCATTCCTCACGAGATCTTCTGGATCCTTAATGAAGGGAGTCCCTCTACAGGACAGTTCCCAGAATCTCAGAGGGCTTTCTTCAGAGTAGGTGAGCCAGAGGCAGAAGGCAGAAGTCATTGTCTTCTAGCCATCCCAGAAGTGATGCTCTGTGCTCCTTCCCTCTGTTTGTTAAAGGTGAGCAGGTAAGGCCAGCAAATGCTAATGGGAAGGGCGACTAAGAGGCAGATCACCGGAAGCAACTATAGAAGCCTCTCCCGAGGCAGTGTTCCTAGAACTGACAGGGGCAGACCCTCTGACCCAGCGTCCTGTTCTACAGCGCATACATCCGTGCGCATCCACACACACAAGGCTTCACAGGCACTGTTCCTAATGGTCTGACTGGAAGCAATCCAAATACCCATCAACAGAAGAATGGAAAAATAAGTTGTGTATAATCACACAAAGAAATACTACAGATCAGCGAGAAGGAGCTACAACCATGCAATACAAATACAGCTCAGAAGGAGCACGGAGGGAAATTTTGTCAAACACAAATGAGTACCTACTGTACAACTTCATTATATAAAGTTCAACAGAAGGTGAAAGTAATTTGTGGAGTTTGGATTCATAAAGGTAGCTACCCTCGTTGGAGGGAGGCGAGGGGCTGAATGGAGACTACGACGCTGCTGGGGACAGGGATGCTTGTCCCTGATCGGACGCTGGCTCTTGGAATAACCTTGTGAGGATTCAGGTTGCATGTCTGTGAGTTTGTGTTTTAAGGGTGTATATTGCAAGGAAGTGTTTTCATGAAAGAGGGATATTTGTAGACCTGGTAAGTTAACATGTAACCTCTCTCAAAATCCTCAATCAATGGGCTGGCAAGATGGCTCAGTGGGTAAAGACACCTGCCTCCAAGCCTGAGTTCTAAGCTCTGTCTTTAGGATCCAAATGGTGGAAGGACAGAAGGAGAGGATGGACTCTAGCAACTTATCCTTTCCCTCTCTCTCTCTTTCATTCTCTCTCTCCCTCCCTCTCTCTCTCTCTCTCTCTCTCTCTCTCTTTCCACACACACACACACAGCAAGCCCACAGAGGATGGTCAGATGCCTGTAGGAAGGGCAGGGAGGGAGGCTGGAGTCTGAGCATAGTTTCCTTCTTGGAGCTTTTCTCCATTTTTCACCTCGCAAAGTCATCTTGTGCCCGCTTTCACGCTGCCACCTCGCCTGAGCACTGTGCTAAGCACCACTTCTCTGAGGTGCTGTAGATTCTGTCTCAACTCTCCAGAGCCCTCCTTGCCACCATCAGATCCTCAGACAGTAGTGACTTCCTTGTGAAGGCACTTCCCAGCCATCCTAGTTCTGCCCTCCAGCCTGGGCTCCACACATGATGAGAATATCCTGGCAGGACCCCCAGCTGTGGGTGCCTGTCACTGGCTGTGCCCCAGCTAGTCTGTGACTATTTCTACCACAGTGTCGATTGACAGTGTCTGTGACTGTATTATGGCCCATTTGAGAACCATTCCCTGGGGCTCGGCACAGTGCCTGGCATCTCTTAGGTGCTTTGTTAAACTGACACAAGAGAGGAGCAGAGATGACAGCCCAGCCCTTGCCAAGAGAACCCTGCTTTCTAGTCTTCTCAGGGCTGTCTTTGCCTCAGTTGGCAAGGCCTCCTCCCTTTCCTAGTAGGGACTCCTCATCACTGGGTCCTTGGTAACTCAGCTCCTCCGCCTCTTTTTCCTTCCCTTACTTTCTTGTGCATGTACTGGGGTCTTTCTCTTGTATAATTTTAGACTTCATTAACGCTCATAACATCAGCTCCTGCCCACAGGCTCAGCTTTGCCAACTAAGCATCTTCTTTAGTTCTTTCTCCAAGCCCATGCCTGCTCTGTCCATGGGAAATGATATTTGTTGTGTGCACCCTTCTGCCAGGGCCCAAGAGTCCCCATCTTCCCACCCATCCATCAGATGTTTAAACATCTATAAAGGGAAGAAGCAGGTAGAGGAATGACCAAGGACATGGGGTAACTTTGGAGAGAGACAGGTATAGTCAGTGGTTCAGTTACAGTCATGGTTCACAACTGTATACCTGTCAACCTTATCTGTGTGTGGTGACACACACCCATAATACTGACACATGGGAAGCTGAGGCTGGAGGATTACTACAAGTTCAAGCCCACCTGAACTACATAGCAAGTACAAGGACAGTCAGGGATATATACACAATAAGATCCTGTCTCAAACAACAAAACAAAACAAACAGAAGAATCACCTTGCCAAAATGTATCAAATGGAACACATTAAATATGCATTATTCATGCCACAGAGTTGTTTTGAGAACTTAAAGAATGTTGGAGACTGTGCAGCCTGGGATTCCCAGACATGGCTTTACATCAGAGTCACTAGGAAACATAAGATGACATGGATTTATCCCATGAAAGGAATCCAAGTCTTTGGGGAAGGAGCCCAGGAATCTGCCTTCATAACAAATTCTCCCAGGGCTGTGTGCAAACAGATCAGCATTTGGGAAGCAGCAGTTGTCAAAGTGGCAGCCAGAGACCACCAGCAGCAGATCACCTGGGACCCTCCTGGAACTGAAGGCTCACAGAATGATGAGCTCTGGGTGGCACCCAGTGACCAGGTTCTACACACTGTCCTGACGGCTCTGTCAATGGCTGAAACCTGAGGCCTGTGATGCAGATCAAAGCATCACTCAACAGATGATGCTAATACAATTCAAAAAGCAGCTGTGACTGGCTCATGGTCTTCAGGGTATTCTAACAGGACAGAATTTTGACCTCAAGCCTCCTGTCTCCCTGGCCAGTATCAATAGCATGTGTTTTGGGGGCCAAATAGAAATTTTCAAGAAATTTTAAGGATCTTGGCAGTGCCCTTGACTTGGCTCAGTCACCACGACAAACCCTCCAGTGGCCTCATACCTGGGCTCTGGCATCTGAATTAACCAAAGAGTTATTTCCACTCCCAGCAAGGAACTCAGCCCTTTATATCCAAGTGGGTTGGTGGGTTCCATTTCCAGGGAGTTGGAAGTCACTGAGGGCAGGTCTGTGCTGGAGAGCAGGTCTGTGCCAGAGAGCCAGCAGGGAATGAATACATCGGTCTAGAATGAAGACATGAGTGCTGGCCCCAGTGGTATGTCTAACACAGGTTTGATACACAAGTTCTCTCGTGTTGGAGGGATAAGAGGGAGATGGTGGCCAGCAGAGTCTGGTAGGGTAGCCAGAGACCAATGTGCATGATGTCATGGATAAAGGGAAGTATTGGCTTGAACCAGGGACATGTGTCTAGACAACGCAAGGTAGGAGAGGGATTCAGATTTCCCTGGGGTGTTCAGGTCTCAATCCACTCAAGTCACAGCTGCTGAACCACTGGGTCGGGACCTCTCCCCACTACATTAGAAGAAGTTGCTCCCATTAAGTCATGGCATCAGCATCCTCTGGCAGTTGCTGCTTGTCCCCTCCCTCCCTCCCTCCTTCCTTCCCTGTTGCTTTCCATCCTCAAGATCAGAGAGCAGTGCCCCAGACATTCCTCGGATTCTCTGAGGAAATTGGATGTTAATGGTGTTCTCAGTTCCCCTTTTCCCTGCTCACTGACCCCTCCCTCCTTTGGAGCCCATCCCCAAAGCTATTAATATCCAACTTGAACTAAAAGGCCACTGTATTTCAGCTTTCCTATTTTATTTGCCACAGGCCGAGTTGTTTATCCATAGGCCATGATCGGTAGCTCTTGCTCATTCCAGGCCTGCATTCTGATGGCCCATGATATAGAATAGTGCGGCCATTACTGGGTTGAGTGCTTCATTTTCCTGCATGTTTTATGATGGCAGTTCCTGCTGCCATCAGGAACCTGCACACACATTTTACCGGGCCATCCTAATGGAGCATTGTACCACCAGACCAATGGAGTACCAAGAGAGACTCAGCCCATCAGCCACATGCCACAGGCTAGGGAGTAGCTCCCAGACCCTTGTCAGAATAAGACAAGGAAGGGAGAATAGGCAGGTATCAGGAGCAAGGGAGTATCCAGATAAGGAGCCAGAGTCCTGCAGGGGGCGATGGAGGTCGCACCTGCCATTTAGAGAAGAGCTGCTATCTCTGAGCATGCAGCCCTTTGAAGACCTCAGGGGAATGTTGAGGCTCACCCCAGTTCACAAGTGAGGAAGCCAATGATCATATGCCCAAGTCCTTGTATGTGATCTCTCTAGGTGATGAATGACCCACAGGTCCCCACCCCAGGCTCCCTCCCCTGATTCCAGATTAAAGTAAGTTTTGGTTGTCCAAGGCCAAATTTCCCTCCAGACTAGCACCACCTCCCTGGGGCTCCTGTTTCTGGCTAAGCCTCTTAGTCCATGACCCAGGGGCTCTGTCTCCATACTAGGTGGCAGGTGGAGACCCCTGTCGACTTTAAAGCCCCAGAGTCAAACATCACGCAACACCCTTCCAGTCCAGGAAACCAGTCTAACCAGAACTCCAACCAGTAATTCTAGGTATTGCTCTGTCCCAGACATAGGCTGACCTTACTCCCAACAAAAAGGTCATCAGTAGCTGACTTGCCTGAAAGAGAAAATACTCCCAGACATCCCTGGGCTAGGCTGAGGGGAGACAGAACAATTTGCCAGGGTAAGCAGCACTGGCTGGCCTGCCTGAATGAGAGGGCCATCTAATGACCAGAATCCTGCCACGGAGAGCCACACACCCTTCCAGAGGCTTTGCATAAGTCAGTTCATGGACTTGTTTATTGTCTTATGATTGGAGCGGAAGCCAAATCCCTGCTTTACACATGTAAGAACAGCAGTCACTTGGGAAGCCCTTGCTATCAAGTGTGTCCTCTCAGAGAGACTGAAGGCAAGCCTCTCGCTACTGAAGAGGGGAGTGAGACTCAGACAGGATAGGCAACTTCCCAAAGTTGGTCAGGGTAGGATGAAGCCCCAGGCCTGGGTGGACTCATAACCTGAGCTGTTCTTGCTATGACTCTTGTAGAGGGTACCAAAGACAGGGAGAGGGGGTGCCTGTGTCCAGGATAGAGTCCACACATTGAACATTGGCCAGAGAGGTTTGAGGTCTCCTCCCTCGACAATTACTGGGTCAGCCTTGGCAGACAGGCTGGGAGGGAGAGGCATACAGCCCTCTTAGGGATGCTGCCCTCCTGAGTCTGCTCTGGGAACATCCTACAGTGAGCACCACCAAACACCTCGGCCCAGCAGACTCTGGACCATTCCTATGCTAGTCACCTGCTGAGCGCCCCTGAGATCCCCTAGCTCTCCAATCTCAGTACTCTTCACAGCCCATTGTGTGTACTCTACTCTGCACACCTCCAGATGCACACACATGTGCATGTATACACACATGCACACAGTTGTGTCTACACCCAAACTTCTATAGGCATGAGATGAACACATATGTGCAGGAATACTTATGTTCATGTGCACCCAAGCGCACATATGTGCACATATAATTTGCATAAACATGCACACACATACATTCCTGTCTGTGCCCACATGTCTATGAGCATGAGAGTACAGAGAGAGAGAGAGAGAGAGAGAGAGAGGGAGAGAAAGAGAGAGAGACAGAGAGAGACAGATAACGCCTTTCCTAACCCCCTCAACTAGGCCAGACCCTCCCACTAGAGTGAGGCTGGACTATTCAGATGGTGGCTTAGGACAGTGGGCTTAGCAGGCAAAGTTCCAGAAAAGGACTCGTTGGGGTTACTAAGAGGGGGCCAGAGAGAGTTTTGTTTGCCTGGGGAGGGGAGAGCATATGTGTCCTGCAGGGATCCCTGGATGAGAGAGTCAACAGTGTGAGAGTTGTCAGCCCAGCTGAGATGCAGCTCGGGGAGTAGGGGTGGGGCAATCAGCCTCTGCACAAGGCAGGGTCATTGCGTGACAGGAGCCTTCTTCCTCTGTTTCAAGAGGTTATCTGAGGGTGGGCCTTGCAAGAAGATCATGGTAACCACACGAGACAGAGTATGGAGTACACAGATACAGCAGTGTGGCTGTTGTATCCACCCACTTCCCGCCCCACAGATCACAGCTATGGGTTCAATATAAGGCCTGCACCCGGCGCCTGTACCGTTCTACACACAGCACGTGAGTTATCTTGTTAATTTTACAGTGCTGGGGATGAACCCTAGGTCCTCGCCATAGTACGCAAGAGCTCCATCATCAAGCTACCTGCTTGCTGCAAGCCACCTTATTGCTAATCCTCATGGCCGCATCGGCAGGCTGTATGTTCCAGTCATCAGCTACATTGCCAAGCAGGGGATGAAGCCAGAGAGCCTGGCCAAGGCCAAGTCAGAGCCTGGCTTAGCAGCCGGGGCCTGGACTCACCATTCCCCTGACTCTGCCATCTTGTCGGGACTCTGAAGGTGGCTAAAAAGGCTTCAGGGCTCACAATATGGGGGAAGAAGCCCCAATGGCCTCCTTGTCCAGGGGCATCTCTTGTTGGCCACCAGTTTTTAAGTTCAATTGTGAGACGGCATCTGTCCAACTATAAAACGCTGTCCAGAAAGTCTCTCAACTGTGGCTTCTCAGCAGACGGCAGCTGTAAATGCTGGACAGTTCCGGGACTGATTGGAGAGCGGGTACAGAGGGGTCTAGAGGGATGTGGTCTGACGAAGAACACAGAAGACTCAGGGGCAGATGCGGACAGCATGCAGGGAACAGCTGATAAGAGGAAGGGCTGAGAGACAGTCGGGAAACCAGATGTAACTTGACGGCAGCTGGGTAGTGCAGTATGTACAGGGTGGGGGCCTGAACACTACTTTTGCCATAGAATTCTGGGCTTTTTTTTTTTTTTTTTTTTTTGCATTTTACCCAGAAATTAAATTTAGATCAAAGAGTAGGAGTGCAATTCTATCTAAAATGGAAAGGAAGAAGCAAATCCCTGGTCTTCCAAGTCCCCTTTACCTTCTAGTCATGTGGCACATAAGCTCCTTGGAGCCTAGAAATCAAGTTTGTAAATCAACATCCTACATAAAACAATACCGGCCCTGGAATTGAGGTCATAGCTCTGCTGGCTGTGTAACATTGAACTGGTTACTTTCCCTCTCTGGGCCTAGGCAGTCTAACCTGTTGGTTCTCTCATGTCTCTCCTGGATATGACATTCTAGATAGTTAGGAGACAGGAATAAAGTGGGTGGCCCAGGCCCAGTCTTCCCTGCTGAGTGAGGAACCACGAGGCCAATGAGAGCCACAGACACACTGACGTGTGGCCCCTTGTGGCCATACCTCCCTGACCCTGCATACCAACACACATGTCTATGGAACAGTAGGCTTGGTGTGCAAAACATGAATGAGAGATGACAGAAGGTAAATTGTGGTTCCCGGGACCAGCCCAGAGAGAGGCCTCTGTCTGGTAACTTATGGTGGTCTCTTCCCACATCCATCTAGACTTTTATTCCCGCCTCTTTTTGCTTTTGCTTGTTTGGAGTCAAGTCTCGAGTATCTCCTGTTGTCTTCAAACTTGCTCTGTAATAATTCTGGTCTCGTTTTCTCACTGAGAGGCCATAAAACTGGTAAGAACTGGCATCCAAGCTCTGGAGTTGGCACCTGCTTGTACCCAATCCTGCCAATACCTGCTAACCCTTCACAAGGAACTGGAAGGACGGTGGGGTTTTTTGCCCCTTGAAGCCCTCTGGGGCCAGAAAGGCAGAGTAGACTCTGTTTGTGCAGCTGTGCAAAGATAAGCAAAGAGAGGCTAAGTGACTTACCCACAACCAAACAGCTAAGCCTTGTCAGAGTGTCACTAGGGCCAGTCCTTTCCCAGGTAGGTCTGCTGGGACCCAGGGGCCTGACCTCAGACGGCCTCAGCAGCAGAGAGCAGATGAGGTATAGATCGGCTTTCCAGAGCTGGTTGTGTGTATCCAGGCTCCAGGTTAGCAAAAGCAGCTGTCCAAAGAGGCAGCAAGGACCTCCAAGGCCTCCAGCTCCTTCCCAGGCACAGCTGGGGTAGCCACCCAGGAAGTATTGGCCCCTAGTTAGCAGGCCAGAAAGAGACAGAGGCCATCACTTCTGGTGGGCAAGACCCAAACCCACACAAGGTAGAGCCTGGAGCAAAACACTCAGCTCCCAGATGGAAGGCACAAGGCCCAGGGTGAAAGGACAGAGAGCTTAAGCCCCATGAGAAGGAGACAGGGTGAAGACACTGAGCTGACCCAGCAAAGGGGCAGCATGTGCAGCAAAGATTCAATGTAGGCAAAAGGACCAGAAAGTGGAAGATGGCAATGTCACCTAGGCCCTTGTCTAGCTAGCCATTCTGGCTAGCACAAACCAGGAAGTGATGCTTGAGGTCCCTCTTCATGGAGGCAGGACCCGAGAACCCAAGAAGCAGCCAGCCAAACTCCGGCTCTCCCCTGAGAGGATGCTCTTCGGCTGTCTCCTACTGTTCCTCCTCCTCCCACCCATTCATTTATTCATGCGGTGGGGTTCTCACTAGTGGAGTTAATAATGTGTCTCATCTTGGCAACTCCTAACACCCTCCCTCCACTCAACCCCCACCCCAGTTTTGGGTAGGGAAGAAACTCTGGCGATTCATGTGGTGTTGATTAGAGTATTGATCCTGCCTGCAGCCCTCACAGACGCCCGCCTAAGCAGCCATCGGTGACAGATGGGAGACTGGAGACTAGCCTCCCGTGAGGCCCAAGGGCTGGCCAGACCCGAGCGCAGCTCAGCTGCTCTCCACGGCGGGAGTAGGGCAGCGTCGCACTCAACCCCAGCTGGCCCTGAGTTCTTTGGTCTTCAAATCTCAAGTGCCTCTGTTCTCTTCCTGCCTCCTATCCCTCCATGCTTTCTCCTCTCTTCTCCCCAGTTGCTGATATACAGCTGGACATCCAGTCCAGTTCCCCTCCCCATTATTATAAATAACACCAATAAGTCAGGACATTACATGGCAACCCAATGAGGCTCACATTAGCAGCTCGACTTTCAACACCCAGAAGCTGAAGCACCCCAAGATTAGGCAAGGCCACGCTGCTGACCAGAGCTGTGACCAGATTGGAGTGCTACTGTCTCACCAATCGCCCAGCTCCCCAGAAAAGCAGTGACATGAATTGAGCCACTTTGTGCCAGGGACCCACTGTCTCCCTGACAATGTGTATCTATCTTGTGATGTAGGGATTTGTTACTCATCTCCCAGATGATGACACTTAAGTAACGTGTCTGCAAGTTGCATGGTTAGGCAGCACCACGCAGGGGCTCTAGACCTCCTCTGCAGAACTCAGACCCAGTTCCTTGTGTTTGCTTGTCAGTTCCCAGTTCACACACAAACTTGCTTTCATCACTTCTCACTTCCTTCACAACACTCTCCAGAGAGAACTGGTCTTGCTACTCCCATTTGTAGCAGTACATCTACTGGGCGGGTCACCAGGGAAGACACGGAGACATATTTCATAACCGCAAATCCTGCCAGACCACAGCAGAGGGAACCACCATCCTGGCCAGGGCCGTACTCGACAGTGGAACCTCCAGCTTTGAGCTCAGGTGTTTTTATTGATCCAGCACTTCTCAGGTACAGATCATAAGCAATCAAGCATCCCCCGGATAAATCCAACACCTGCAGACAATACAAAACACCAAGACCTATGTATCCCCCCTTTCCAACAGTGCACAAAAACAATAATTTTAAATATAACTAAAAATAAACTTCCACAACATTTCCCCTTTTCTGTATATATAAAAAAAATTGCTTTACCTTTACAACACAGTTTAACACTACATCAGCAAAACTATCTACAAGAGGAACAATCACGAGTTGCTAATGCACAGGACCAAATGAAACCAAACGTCTATCAAGCTTTTCATAACGCCTTTGGACAGCAGAAAAAATTTTATCAATATCCAATTACCTCAGGATCTTCTGGTGACTTCTTAGGCTCTGGCGCTGCCCTCTGCCACACACACAGATTGTCCTCCAGGGTCCAGCTGGCTTCGCTCCACTGCTGCTGCTCTTGGTGGTTGTCCCATGGCACTGGCATCTTCAGAACTGCTGGGGTTCCTTGGTGAAACTGGGCTGTACTTTCACCAATAGCATCTCCTTGTCTCTCTTCATGGTGCTTTGCCTCAACTTCTTGCATGACCCCTTCAATCTGGGCCTTGAACTGCCACTGAAGCTGCACTTTTACCAATGGCCTCTCCTGACCTTCCATAGTGCCAAGCCTCAGCTGATCTCCAATGATCCATTTATGCCTTCAAAACCAGCAACACCTGGGTGACTCTTAAAGTACCAAGTTCAGCTTCCAGCACCAAGATGCAACCTCTGCCATTTCTGGAAGACAGCTTTTGTGTGCTGACCCTGAGGAAACACTTTCCAGATTTTAAGATAGAGCCTGATTTGCTGGAAAAATAACTGGTCACTTGTCTTCAGTAAGGGTTCCTTCATGGGTGGAGTTCTTTTCACCATCACCAGGAATTCTCATCGCCATCACCAGTGCCTGGACCACTTGTCTTTCTCTTAGTCAGGTTTGCAGGAAAAAAAACAAACAAAAAAAAAAGTCAATTCAACTAAGCAGCTTTTTTATTCCAAGCTGCAGCTTCCACAGCATTAGGAGGTTCTGGGTCAGTGGGAAGGATATCTGGCCAAAAAATCCTGGGGGTTTGGCATTTCCCTCTGCCACCACTACAGAGAAACATGCAACCTTCTTCATAGATCTCAAACACAAGACCCACTTCGGCTTCATACACACACAATACTGCTATCAGAAAACTCAATTCGTGAAACAGTACACTACCACCAGCGTTGGAAGGGAGCATCAGCTCCATGATCATCAGGAAAAGCAGTAGGACCTTGCTTTTTCCTGCTCCCAGCTGAATTCATAATTACTATGGGCCTCCATTCTGTGGCTCTCACCTTGGAGCTTTTTTCCTCATTTCCTTATTAATTCCACAGTCTTTTCTCTTCATAGAGGCTTATTTTCTTTCTCTGTCTGCTATTCCTTCAGGAGACGTCTATTAATTCCTTAATCTCTCTCCTCTGATAGCTTCTCTGAGCGTACTTTACCAGAGTCTCTGAGGTCTGGAATTTCTTTCTTTCTTCCTTGTCTCCACATTGAATGATCTGGTGTGATGTCAGTGTCCAACATTGGTATGACACTTGTAGTTGTACACTGCTGTGGGGGTCACCAAAGACACAGAGGCATATTTCATAACTGCAAATCCTGCCAGACCTCAGCAGAGGGAACCACCATCATGGCCAGGGTCGTACTCAACAGTGGAACCCTGAGCTCTGAGCTCAGGTGTTTTTATTGATTCAATACTCCTCAAGTACAGATCATAAGCAATCGAACATCCCTCTGATAAATCCAATACCTGCAGACAATACAGAACACCAAGACCCGTGTATCCCTTTTTCCAACAATGCACAAAAACAATTGTTTTAAATATAACTAAAAATAAACTTCCTCAACATCCATTTTACAGATGGAGAAACTAAAGCACGGACGGACATGTCCAGCACATATCAGCGGATGCTCTTCTACCTCCCCTTAGGCTGGATGACAACCTCCCTTTGGCCAGACATCTGCCAATCAGTGAGCCCCTGAATCCTTCCTTCCTCCCCTTCCAGGAATCCCTCTTGGAAAGAGTGCAGCAGCGTGGCATTTCCTGTGCCATTCTGCTTCTCTTTAGTGTCCAAGTCAAGGTTGGCACTGGGGAATCTTTCAACTGACTCATTTCCTCTCTAGAAGAGAAAGACAAGTGTTCTGTTCTACTTTATAGCACTTCCCTCAGTGCCATCTTCCTGCCTGGAACTCCCTTCCCTCTGCCACACTTCTTTCTTCCCTACCTGCAGGACCTCCCCACCACACTACCCCAGGGAGCCCCAAGCACACCTACCATGTCACTTGTGAAATTGTCCACCACTTGGCTCCGGATCTTAGGCATCTTGCTTCTACTTTGAGAGCCTCGGTTTCTCTGCCTGTCCTACCTAGCACTCACCCTCAGGCTCTGATCTGGCAGATCTGGGGTAGGTTCCTGGCAACCCCACAGTTTACAGCTCCATCTCTTCCATAGAAGGCAGGCAGGAAGGCCAGCTCCGCTATCCAGACCTCAGCACTTGAGTTAGCACCCTGAGTGGTTCTGGACCCAGGAAGCAGCTTTGATTGCAAATTGATCTGTTGTTCACTGAGCTGGTTACCAAGAGGAGAGAAGCAAGTTGTCGATATTGCATTTCCCACTGGGATCCAGAGCCTCGTCCCTGGGTTACCAGAAGGGAGACAGAAGGGAGGCGGACAAACTTTGCAAGGCCCCAGGGAGGATGCTAGGAGCAGGATGCTCGTCCCAGCCACTGCTTCCTTGTTCTGGTTGCCATGTTTCTCCTCCTTGTATAAAACTGATCTAAAGGTGAGCATGGGATGCAGGAGCTGAAGCATCACACTTCTTGGAGGTGTGCTTCCATTTGCTGTGGAGTTGCATGGTTTGACATGAATCTAGAGTAAAGGGTAGATTCTACCTGCACCAGGCTGGCTTCCGGGCATGTGTACATGGCTCCAGTTCTACCAGCGTCTGGGTGAGAAAGGTGCTGGCCCCTGACGGTCAATGAAGGAAACCTTGCCTGACTTGCCTGTTTGGCAGCCCCTTCAAGATATAGCTTCTCTGGCCAGGTGGTGGTAGTGCACACCTTTAATTCTAGCACTTGGGAGGCAGAGGCAGGTGGATCTCTGTGAGTTTGAGGCCAGCCTGGTCTACAGAGTGAGTTCCAAGACAGCCAGAGTTGCAACAGAGAAAACTTGTCTCAATAAAACAAAAGCAACAACAACAACAAAGATATGGCTTCTCTGTGGCCAGGACACTAAGAAGTAGAGTCTTGGCAGCTGTACTGACCCTAGTATTGGCAGGGTCTCTGAGGGTTTTCTCTTCCTATCCCAACACTGCACCAAGCTGGATGGAGCCAGGTGTAACACTATGAGCCAAGGCTCTATCTCAAACCTCACCTCCCTCTGAGGGATCTCTCGCTGACACACTCGGGTTTCGTTCAGACCAGACCTGCCTCCCTCAGGCCTGATCACGCAGCTCTTAGAGAAATGGAAGCCCAGCAGCTCTCACCAAAGCACAGGCAGCCATGTAATGGGACTCATGAGACACAGTGGCTCATTGTCAGAATGAACGCTGTGGAGTACCTTTGCTGACCCTCCTCGCCTCCTCTCCACTTTAAGGGGAATCTGAAATTGGCTTCCCCTAAGCTGCTTGGCATCCCTAAAGCAACAGGGGTGAAAATGTGCACTCTGATATGCTATGAGAGCTAAGGCCCAAGTAGAGGGCTCAGTTCACTTGGGGTCAGCATTGACCACTATCCTGCTGACCGAGGCAGGTTCCCACCTTACCCACAAGGAAGACTTTTCTGCTCCCCTGACCTCTCCCAGGATCCTCCTCTTCTCTAGACAACTGAAGTGTCCTCTTGCTTTTAGTAGTAATGAGATCTGCCTTCCACGTCCACGTTGTCCTCACAGACCTTCCGTGTCCACAGTGTCCTAACAGACTGTTCCTGGTGAGCCGCATGTGGAGGCGAGAACCGCCACAGACCATGGACCCCAGGATGCCTGTAATAAAAGAAAAGGTCACTTCTACCTGCCTTGTGATGAGTGTACCAGGCACAGCGCTGGGAGACAGGCTGGAGTACTGGTGTGAGGAGACCCTACCAAGACTCCAGGCGCATTAGTTACTTTATGTATCGCTTTGACAAGATGCACGACAGAAAAGAAGAACGGTTTATTTTGGATGATGGTTTCTGAGAGAGCCGGGCAGAAACAAGGGGCCAGGCTGTAACTTCCAAAGGCCTGCCCCAAGGGACCTACTTTCTCCAGCGAGGCCCCAAGTCCAAAGAGGTCCACGAATAGCACTGCCAGCTAAGGACCAGGACCTTCAAAACATGAGCTCATGGGGGAACATTTCAAATTCAAGCACAGTACCTTGCCACAAGGGAAAGAGCCATGCAGGAGCTGCTGGAGGGCCCTCTGGGACCACTAGTGAAGACTGACTTCCATAGGAGGAGACACCTGCCTTGAGCTGAGCATTGGAGGATAGGGGGTGAGCAGGCAGGGGACATCCCCAACAGCTACAGGAGGGAGGGCACTCTGGACTGAGGCCACTGCTACTGCAAAGTCATAGGACACTGTCACAGACTCACTCTAAATTCTATTACTGAATTCAACTAACAGTCACTAAACATCTACCATATGCCTGCTTGGGGCAGCAGCCATGGGTATAGGAGAGTCAGATGGACTAACATGTAGTCCCACTGCCCCCAGGGAATACCATACAGGCAGCCCGCAGTCACCAACACCAACAGATAGAACAGAGGGAAACAGGCACGGGGAGGGCACGTTGATGGGATAAGATGAAGGATCGGGAAAGCTGTGGAGACAGAGTGTGGCTCACTCAGATCTCGAAGGAACTTGGGGCTGAGAGACGGCCCAGGAACATTAGAGATACCAACAAAAAATCTCAGAATGCAGAGTCCATGTGCCTGTATCCAAATAGTTGGATGCCATTGGGTATACAATGACAGTCCGTCTCTGGGGACATCAGTACTCACACAAACAGGGTAAGTGAAGAAGTGACTAAGAAAGGAATCATCTGTGCGTGGTTTGGCAGAGCAAAGAAGGACTGAGTCCCAGCCAGCCTGGGGTCCAAAGAAAGGGAGTGGGTACGGGCTTCTAAGAAGAGGCTACCAAATGAGATGCTGACTTCGAGTCAAGGGACATGCCTGCCTAGGGCAACCGGAGGAATGGAGACATGGATTCATTCTTCGCCCTTTCCTCTATTCCTTCTATCCCCTGCTGGATCTCTCACACTGGCAGTACCTGGTGGGATCCCAGAGGGGTGGAGTCTGGTAGATTTATAACTTGCAGATTGGATTAGTGCCCTGTGGGCAGAAAGGAGAAAGGTGGCTGATGCTGCTCGTCCCCTGTAACCCCTGACTACAAGATCCTCCCCCTTGAAAATGGGCCGTCTGATCAGCCCAGGAGCTTTACAGGCTTCTTAAAAAGATCAAGCAAGAGAGCAAAGGCAGAAAGCTTTGTACAAAAATAATTGGTGCTCCTGATCTCGGGCCTACTAGGCATCCTTCAGTACCAATCCCTTTAGAATTCATAACAGGTCATTTTGCACATGAGGAAACTCCAGCTCAGAGGGGCCAAGTCATCAATATCCTTGCTAGTTAACTGCTTATTTTCCAAGAGTCAGAAACCCAAGTCACACTGGCTTGAGCAAGAGAAGCCATTGGCTGGCATAGGAGACTCGTGCCCAGTGCTTCAGGCATAGCTGTAACCAGGCACTTGCTCTGTGTCTTTGCATGGTGTTGGCTTTATGTCTCATCTGAACTGACAACTTTAATATACTTACATCACCAAGAGAAAGAAAGCTCCTTCCCCAAAGCCTCAACAAATATTCCTAAACCTGGCTCCCTCACTTCTGCACCAAGGTCATTGGTCTGGCCAGAGTCAAGTGTTCCCTGCCTTGGAGCCAGGAGCCAGGCCACTATGGTTGAAAGAAGGCTAGGACAGGGATGGCAGAGACCTGACTACCCAAAGTGGAGAAGGCAGGTAGACATGGGAAGGGAAGGAGGAATGGGCAAGATGTCCACCAGCAGAAATCTGCTTGGTCAACATCTGAGTTTGTGTTTGAGATTTACTTGTGCCTCTCCGGGCTGCCGCCAAATCCTCCTCCTCCTCCTCTTCCTCCTCCTCCCCCTCCTCCTCCTCCTCCTCCTCCTCCTCCTCCTCCTCCTCCTCCTCTTCCTCCTCCTCCTCCTCCTCCTCTTCCTCCTCCTCCTCCTCCTCCTCCTCCTCCTCCTCCCCCTCCTCCTCCTCCTCCCCCTCCTCCTCCTCCTCCTCCTCCCTCCTCTCTCTCCTCCTCCTCCTCTTCCTCCTCCTCCCCCTCCCCCTCTTCCTCCTCCTCCTCCTCCTCCTCTCCTCCTCCTCCTCCTCCTCCTCCTCCTCCTCCTCCTCCTCCTCTTTACTTTCCCCCTTCCTTCTGTCTCCCTCCTCCATCCTTTCTTCTCGCTCCACCTCCTCTGTTGGTCTCATGAAGAGCTTGGTGACAGCCCTAAGGATGCCCTTGTTTCTGAGTCCTACTGTAGCAAGGGCTTACAAGGCTCTTTACAAGCCCTACAAGAAGAGTCATATTCAAGGCCTCTGAGTGAGGGATGAGGACAAAATGAGCCACTCCATCACCCACCCACCCTCACAAACCACTTGATACAGGGGTAACACACACGGAGCACCAGCTTTTGATGCTTTTGTTGCTTTCATGCAATGGCTTTCTCCTCTCCTCAGAAACAGGGTGCTGTGCCACAAAAGAGTACATGTTTGGCACTTGTATGTGTGTATGTGCATGTGCACGGAGTGATGTGTGGATGAGGACCCCAAGTCTCTGAAGTTCTGACAGTCCCATCGGAAGACTGCCAGCAGCCCTGAGACCAGGGACCTTAAAGCTCTAGGCTCCCTGGCCTCCCTCCAGTCCCTGCCTCCCCCTCGCCTTCTATACTTACCATCTCTGAGCACTGCTGCACTCTAAAGAGAGGATGGGGAACTGGATTTAGTCTGAAAGCACATCATGCTCCAAGAGGGTGAATTCAAAAGAGGGGAGAAAGGGCAAGGTGTGGGAAGGGAAAGAGGCAATGGATGGACAGAGGGATACAGGTGGCAGCTGCGATGATGAGGAGGAGGAGAATGAGGAAGAGGAGGAGGAGAAAGAAGAAGAGGAGGAGAAGGAGAGAGGGAGACAACCAGGTTCAGAAGCAGGCAGAGGGAGATACAAACCCACTGCCAGCCAGGCCAGTGGAGAAGACACTTCCCATATAGCTAAACAGATGATAAGGACAAAGGTACCCTCAAGTCTGGGGGATTAGGAGAAGCAGGGGCATGTGCTGCAGGCGATGGGCATGTCTTGTCCTGTGTTTGGGAGATGATGCTGGCCAGCCTTTCCTCTGCTCCTTCTTCCCTAGAGGGCCAAGTTCTAGCACAGACGTGTACGTGGACATGACAGGGCCCTGGCCTTTGGTGCTCTTCTTCACCTTCTAGCTGGCAAGATGCATGCCTTGCTGGCCACTGCAGGGCCTTCCAAAGTGCTCAGCATGAGATTCATCTTGAGATGCTTCCAGCCCCAACTCATATGCTGGACCACAGACTGGATGCCAGTATTAGAGCCAATATGGGTCATAACACCTAGGGCACAGAACCTGAAGTCCTTGCTGTTCTTCCCTGCTCAGAAGCTCCTCATCCTCATGCAAAGTGGCAACTGGGAGGGACACATGAACCTTCTGTAGAGGTTCCCCACTGCAGCCTGATGACCCCAGAGAGAAGCTGCTCCCACACAGAGGCTTGTCAGGGCTCACAGAGACAGCCTGATTCACAGATACTGTTTGTGAGGTGCTCTATGCCCTGCTCTTGGCTGACAGAGGACCAAGAATTAGAGTCAGGAATTAGAGCCAGCAGGACCCCCACCTCATTTCCTGTCCCCAGTGGCTGTACCCCTTAACCTCTGAGCCAGCTGTCAGCCCTGCTGCCACAAAGGCTGAGGGTGGCTGGACTTTCACACTCAGTATCATGGTGACTTTTGAAGGGAGATGGTCAGTATTGAATACCAAGGGATCCCCCAGTCTAGAAGCTGGGAAAACAGACATGGACAGAGAACCTCTGGCGGCTCCAGGGTGAAGCCAGAGAGAAAAGTTTACAGTGTACTCCACTCTGTGGCTTCCCATTGAGGTAGGTTAGCAGCCTCTTTCCTCTGCTCTCTGTGCCTCTAGAACCCAGTGCTCCATGAGTCTTGTAACTGGAGCATGTGCATAAGGTAATCCTGTCGACATGCTAAACCTGCTTTTCTTTGCTAGGTGTTTGTTAGGAACACACTAACACATGCCTACCTCATGGATGCCCTGGCATACCATCCCACACCCTCCTGAAACAAACACACTCCCACACATTCCTGAGGCTTTGTTAGTTCCCACTGCAAAGGCAGGCACTGGCATACCCTCCCTGTACGTGCCCATTATGTGGTCACACTCAGACACCTACTCATATTCCCAGGCTCCCAAGGCAGCTAAGACCCCTCTGCTGAGCGCCCTTGTCTCATTCAGGGCAAATCCATACCTGAGCTGCCTCAGCTGCACACCCACGCTGACTACCCCTCTAAACCACGGCAGACGTTCCCAGCTCCCAGCCCTTGACTCATTCTACCAGACACATCGAGTTCACTTGGAAACTCATTATGTTTTTTTTTAAGATTCATTCACCCACTCTTGGAAAAGCTGCTCGTCGGATGTAGCTCAGTTGGTAGAGAGCTAGCCTAGCATCCAAAAAGCCAATCTCCAGTACCACGTAAACCAGGCATGGTAGTGCACACCTGCAATCGCAGCTAGCACTTGAAAAATGGAGATAGAAGAGTCAAGAAGCTACGCAGCAAGTTCCTGGCCAGTCTGGGCTACATGAGAGCCTGTCTGAAAGAAAAGGAAACTGTTATTTGATCCCTTCTCACCACAGGCTGGGGATGAGGCACTTGCTGTAGGGAGGGAACTGTTCCATGGGGCTGGCACTTCTGTAGGTCACATTGCATGTAGCTAAGCCATGCCTCAATCTCTGTCTATCTGATCCCAAATATCCTGCCCTTCCCCATGGCTGGGCACTGGCTGGCGTAGGACCTTTGTGCCAGCTGGATGCTCCTCCAAGCAGCGGGAGCCTGCGCTCGGCATTAGTCAGCCCCCACTCAGCTGAACACTTGTGTCAGTGGGCCCCTGAACCCATCTGTCCACCTCACACTACCTCACTCTCCCCAAACCTCCCAAGAAACTCCCACCTTCCCAGCACCACACATCTGGACCCAGGATGCTCGGGAAACATCTGCTGGGGCTCAAGGGTGCTCACAGAAATCTCTGCATCAGACGGAGACTGGGTGAACCCCCTTAGGAGGTCCCCACCTGCCCTGCCCATCTGGCTCTTTGCTCCTTCTCAGCACACTGAGGCTGCCTGACCCTTGCAGAGTCCCCTGGCTCTGACTCCTTTGTTCCGCTGAGAGTTTTCTGGGGCTCTGTGTGCTGTTTGGTAAATAAATCGAGGGCAGCGGGAATAATATACCTGTCAAACAGCAGGCAGCTTCCAATTTCCGCTGTCAGGCCTGCCTGGCTGTGCCACATCGAGCCTCCTGACATGCTGCCACAAGCAATGTGCTCCGAGGCCCCACAGGTGGGAAGGGTAGGCCTCCTAAGACATCCCTCCCCGCTCACGCCAGCACCCCACCATCTGGATGTTGCAGGGCAGACATGAAGATGAACTTCCCGATGGAGAGCCTGGAAGGAAAAGCCAGGATAGGACTTGGAGCTCCCGGCAAAGCAGAGTGGGTGACGAGCTCCCTTAGAGAGCAAGAAGAGCAATGGCAGAGGGTGGCAATGGTGATGGTTATTCAGAGGTAGTTAGAAAAGCATCCCAGGGCCATCCATGTGAGCCCCTGGCTGGCAGGGCTGGTCATCCTCGTACAGAGTTAGCCAAGCCCATTGGCCTGGAGGTGGTACCAGTACTCAGGCAGCGGGGCAGCTCTGTGAAGGTCCTCACTCGGCTTAAACCAGACTCTGCAACTCAGACTGTCTGTATGCCCTCATCTGTGGCAAACAGAAAAGCTGGGGGTTTCTTCCCTTTCAGGGGCCTCCCCTCACCCCAGCCTCCAGTCTTATCATCTCTCAGGCACATACAGCTGTTCTGTCTTCACATTCTTCACAGCTTAGGGGAGTTTCACCTAGGAACCTCCCCAAGCCCTCAGGAAATGCACCCCTACACCCTTCCACCCACTCAACATTCTCACAGCATCTGGTGACTTTTGCGTACTCATTCTTTCGGTGACAACTTGAAGCAAAGTGTCACCCTGCTGCCGCCTCTGATCCATACAAGGCAGATTCAGGAAGAAGATGCCACTGAACTTAGACATCAGGATAAGAGCTGGGGACTGGAGAGGGAAAGCAGAGGTCCCAGGCAGACAGCTTTCAGAATTCAGCCCCTCCTCCTGGGTCTAGGATTCTCACAAAGGAGCTGGGCCCTGGGTGCTACCCAATGATAGAGAATGTTATCAGCGATGAATGTCAGGTCAGCCTTCTTCTAGGGAGTTTAACCTTCTCCAAGCCACAGGGTTTGGCTCCCCAACAAGCAAGACCCCCTCCCAGGAGTGCCACACAGCAGCCCTGCCCTATCTGGAATTCTTCTCAGGTCAGTTTCTGCCCTTTCTTCCAGGCACCACCTCTGTCTGCCCAGTAGGAAGCACTCCCTCCATATTCTAGCTCCTGGGCTGAGCACAGGTAGAAGGGAGCCTGCAGCTCCTCGGATCTGACTTCCCACTTACACGTGGCAGAGACCAAAGTGGACACAAACATGGCAAGCAGTCCTTAGCAGAGCATGGGTCCTTTTTAAACCTCAGTTTCCTTATCTGTACAGTGAGACCAGCGTACCCAGCTGTGCCGCAGGGGCAATAGAAGGTGCTCCATGTGAACACAGGGTTCTTTTCATTTCATTTCTGCTGAAGCCAAGCATAACAATCCGTACCTTTGATGGTACATTTGAGTGAAGGAATGCCAAGCGCTTTAGTCGCTGCTTCTTAAGCACTGGCTTTTAAGATCACATCCCAGGTTTCCTGGGAGACTGGCATAAGGTAATCTCCACCCTTCTGTGCCTTGTGCATAGTACCCCTTGGCCCTGCACTGTAGAAGCCAAGGGACTTCTCTTTGGGAAACTGGAAATGGAGCAGATAAGAAAGACTGTCTGTGAAGGGTCAAGCCTTAGTCCCCTTGGCACCATGTCTCAAGAGCAGACAGAGCAGTGGGGATCAGGCATGTGTGTTTCCACGTCACATAGAAGAGCCCTAATAAACCCCAATTTAGAACTACAAGCTAGAGAGTGCTTTGTTGCTGTAGTTTGGATGTGAGTCTGTGTAACTGAGATGTACTCTAGCTAAGCCCTACTCCAGGAGATCACACTGTTGTCTGGAGCCCTGTGACCTTCTGAGGGACAGACTGCGATATGGGGCACTTAGGTCAGCTCCAAAGGTAGGCCTCCTGTCTTCTTCATTGCTTGCCCAAGCGTCCTTGGGCTACCAGTTAGAGGACAGACAGAAGGAGACATCAATGAATTTGTGTTCTCATGTGGTGGCTCAGGAGCCATCCTGCTTGGTGGTGAGAGTGCATGAGTTATTTTCCCAGGCAGGCTGGAACCTGGAGGTACAGCTAAGCAAGAGTCTCCCACACGGACCTCACTTGGTCCAGGCCAGTGAAAAGAGCTCAAAGAACAGAAGGGTACTTACTGTCCAGCCTCAGCACCGGCCATTCCCTGCATCCAAGGATGCTGTGTCCCCAAAGACATCACACCAAATGTTCACAAGCTTTTCCTTCTACCCAACCACACACCCACATCCACATACAGTCAGAGCAGGAAGCTGTTCAAAGGTGCCTTGGTGGTGGGTTGAACAGATGCTGGGGCAGGAACCTGCATTATCAGGGAGCATATGCATTACATGGGGTCTCCAGACATTAGTCCCTCCGTTTTGTTGGGGCCCACGGAAACTGTTACAGAGGGTCTAGCCAGGACCAAGCAGAAGCCCTCAACTGTTGCTAGACATTATGCCCCTGAGCATCATAAGAGAAGGAACCTCCCCTCCAGACTTAGCAGCCAGGAGGCCCCACCCAAGTGCTCTGTCACATCTGCTCACGTGTACACGCAAGGCCAAGAAAGAGGAAATTCTTGATTATGCCAAGGAGTCCAAGCTGAAAACGAAGGCCACAGGCTTTTTGTTTAACAAAGATGCTGCTATCTTAGTGGCTAGGTTGTGGAGATCCTGGCCACTCCCGAGGGCCATAAGAAAGAGCCACCTCCTCCCTGAAGCCTCTATGTGTCCTCCAGCCCCATCTCTCTATCCCAGCAGCTGCTGCTGCACCAACATGTGGCTGCAGGGCCCAATAGGGACAGTTTTCTCTCTTCAAATGAAGTTTGCACCCAAAATACCCATACATGCAAACACAAGTGTAGATGTATACATGCACTTACACAGGGAGAGAGAGAGAGAGAGAGAGAGCCCATCAGATCTCATGCCTCATTTTGTTGCCCCATCAACATTACTGAGTGAGGATGCTAGCCTGCGGGGTGACAGTGTGACCTCAGTCATCCCCGTGACTGGACAGCCCTAGGACTGAGCATGGGAAGGAGCACTGCTGGAGTAATGAGACGCTCTGAGCCCAACTTGCCCACGTGATGCCTGCCTGTGGGTGGGAGGGGTTCCCCTACTCCCTGTGCCTTGCTGCCTGCCTGCCTCCAGGCCGCTAGCCAGTTACCTCCTAGTGTTGCTCAAAGAATCGACCAGGACAGTGGTCTGGGCAAGTATCCAGCAGCTATTTCCAGGGCTGTTCCTTCACAAAGGATTTACAAGTGACACACAGGATGGGGACAGATTTCAGCTGCAGAGGACATGGGGTTTTCCAACATGTCCGGTCACCTCAGATGCCATTTAGAATTCAGGGCAAGGCAGGAGAAGCCCAGGCAGAGACATGCCCGGGAGGGTGACGTCCACATACCAGCTTGGGTTTGGTGCCCACAGAGGGACCCTCATTCTGCACACTTCTGTGTACACAGTTCCAGTAGGACAGTGGTTGCTCCCATCCTCATGAAATGTAAGTGGGGCCAGTAGGAGCGAGTGTGGGTGTGTCCGGAACGCGACCTGTGATGGTACACGCCTGCGTACACAAAGCCGGGCCTACCAGATGGGAGCCACTTGGATCCCTCAGCAAATCAGGGCTGTGCTCTGTCAACCTGAGACACCTACCCAGCTAGACTAGGAGATGCCCAGGCCTCCGCAGTCTCTGAGGCAATGTTGCTGCATGCCTACAGTTTACATACGCAGTGCACACATGTGTACCCAGACCAGAAGCCACCAGTCTAAGACTAGAGAACTCCAGGGGTTCTCTAAGAGCCCACCCACAGTAGACAGAAGCATGGAAGCACTCCTGCACCTTCGAACAGGGAGAGAGTATATTGTCTTTGTCATACCTCCCGGGCATCCATGACCTCAACCAGCTAAAAGTTGTTGGTCCATATTGTAGGTACTTCATTGCAGGTAAGGAATCTAGAGGGACCTTTCAGTCCCATTCTAGGGACAGTCCTAGACCCTCAGCTCTGCATTCAGAAAGGCAGACAGAAAGACCTGTCCTCGGAACCACACACTGCCTCCTCCTGTCTGTCGGTGGCGGGAACTCCCCTGATTGTTACTTCCCTGCACCTACCACTCCTCCTCATTGAGGGGTGCCAGTCTCAGCTACTACTCAGCCTTCCTGCCTGGACATTTGTGAAGGGCAGAAGAGGGGGGAAAGTGCTCTGCATTACACCCTCGTGCTGCCAGCCTCCAGGAACTGGGTGGGGGACACGAAGCTGGCACGAGCCCCTCCCCACACCCGCACCCGGGGCCTCCCTGCCTGCTTGCCTTCCAGAATGATGAGTTTATCTGCACAGGACAGAGAGGTGCATTTGACGCTGCGATGACTGGAGCTGAACTCCTCTGTAAGCAGGTTCCCGGGGGAAGGGATGGGAGAGATGCTATCTGCCTTGTCAGTCAGTCAGGAAATGAGTCTTCCTGCCACCCCCTCCTCCACCTTGCTCTCCTCCGTGGCCCTGAGCTCACCTGGCCACCCAGAAACCGATGCTGGGAGCAATAAACATCCCACAGGCACTGGGTGGGCACCCAGGGGACACACAGAGATGAGAAATAACTCACCCAACCAGCCCCCAAGAAAAAAGAAAAAGGACAAAAAGAAGCCAGTCAGTAAGCAAGTCTCTCTGCCCTGCTTCCCTGTGGCAGCTTGAGCAGGTCTCAAAAACCAGTGGGATGTCAGCCATTTGAAGATGGAGAATCTACTTCTAGCCAGGAGGGATACATCTGGGCCACCTCTGGAGGTGCCCCTGGGGACTTATCTTCAAGGGGCCTGCCACACCCTCCCATTTGAGCCATCGCTGTTAGGACTGGCTGCTCCTTCCTTGGGGTCTCTCTGCTTTCTGCTCTACTCCTGCCCAGGCAGCCAGGGCTGGGGTCACACTCAGTAGTTTGGGGTCCCTCTCCTGAATAAAGAAAATAGGGCCTGGGAGCAGGGACAGCTGGGAACTAAATCCAACACACTGGGGCAGCCAGCTTGTTTTCTGGTTATGTGCACAGCACAGAGCCAGAGGCTCAAGGGATAGCCTCTCAGGTTTGGAGGAAAGTAAGCTTGGATGGTGATCTTGACAGCAAAATGGAAGCCAGGGAGAGAGAGTGTATGCACCAGTGTCTGTACCATGTACATGGCAGCCGTTGTTGCAGTTGGGGCTTGGTAGATGTGAATGGGGCTGCAAGGGTTGCCAAGGCTGCCACTTTCCCTGAGAAACAACAGCTGCCCTGACATAGCTGCCCCTGTGCCTTCTGACTCAGCCTCTTGGACCTGCCTCCTTCTTGCTCCAGTGGAGGCCCTGGCTTCTCTTCCTTCCCAGTTCTTCTTAGACCACTTAGGAAAAGGATGGGGAGCATGAGGGCACAGTGCTTCTTGAGCCACAGACAGCTTCCTCTCCACTGAGTCCTCACACGGCAGGTGAGAGAGGGGTTCTTTAGGGTCCCTTCCATCAGGGCATGTTCTTAGCCAAGCTCCATGCTCATGACCCCGTCACCTCACTCTGCTGGTTAAGATGTCACTGTGTGATTAGAGATGGGGCACAGACATTCAGACCATAACAAAGTCTCAGAAGCCAGGCACATGGCCCCCACCCCAGAAAGGCTCTGGGTTTCCCCTTACCCAACCTTGACTCATCTCTGACAGCTCTAGGAAGGATGGTGCCAGATAGACCAAGTCAGCCTCAAGGAGGGTACCTGCTCCAGGAAGCCAAGCCCAGCTACAGCAAGAAATGGGTTGGGAGTCCCAAGAGGGTTCCTAACTTCCCTGCTGGGTGGAAAGGATCAAAGGCCCCAGCCTACTCTGCAAGGGACTCCCAAGGGCATCAAGACAGAGACACACCAGTGGCCTATCACTTGCACCATCTAGAAACCTGTCATGAGGCAGGTCATCCACTGCCTGAGGTCCTCCTGCCTCTGTCTACCCCTCTCGGTATTGGTTTGGATCACACAGGTGATATTTGACCTGTGCTTTAGAACAGGGACTCTGTTTTAACAAAGGTGATTGCATTTTTCCTCTGGCCAAAGCAAATCACCACAAACTAGATGACAATAACAAAATTTTATTCTTCACAGTTCTCTGGACCAGGAATCCCAAATCCCAGTGTCAGAAGGCTGGCCCTCTGTCACCAAGCCCTCTGGAGAGTCTTCCCTCTCAACTCTCCTTCCTAGTGTTACAGACACCCCTGGATCTATAGGCCCCAGACTCCAGCCCAGTGCCATCAGGCCTTGCCCTGTCTTCTCTGTACCTTCCTCAGGACATTTGTCATTGAATTCAGATTCCTCCCTGGTAATCCATAAAACTCCATCTCAAGATTTCATCTCAAGATCCCTGTATTAAACATGTCTACAAAGCCACCCACCCCTTTTTTTTTTGACTGTGTCTCACTGTTTAGCCCTGACCGGCCTTGAACTCACAATGATCTGCCTGCCTCTAACTCCCAAGTGCTGGCATTAAAGGAATGTATCACACATCCCGCCATTTTTTCTATTAAAAAGAAAAGTGTGTGTGTGTGTGCATGCGTGCGTGTGTGTGTGTTCAAATGCCACAGTCAGTGTTCATGTGCAAGTCAGAGGACAACTTACAAGAATCTCAGCTCTCTCCTTCTACCATGCTTCTCCTGGCACTTGAACTTGAGTTGTCAGGATTGGTGGCAAATGCCTTTACCCACTGACCCATCTCCCCAGCCATGCAAAGACCCCTTTTACAAATTAGTGCATAGGTTTGTTTGTTTGTTTGTTTTTCCCAGGCTGATTTTCACTATGTAGCTCTGGATAGCCTAGTACTCACTATGTAGATCTGGCTGGCCTTGACCTCTCAGAGATTCACCTGCTTCTGCCTCCTAAGTGTTGGGATTAAAGGCTTGTGCCACTATATTAATGTCAGCCTCAGGACATATTCTTAAGCTCCTATGTTCAGAGTGTGGACTTAACTTGGAGGAATCAACCATTCAAGGCCACTAAACTGTGGTTTTTTCCAAACCCTACTATAATGTGCAGCCTACTAAGGTGTATGAATTGAGAGTGAAAGCCAAATCCCCTCTTTCCTCACCTCAGGGCCTCTCCAAAGAAGTACTAGACAAGCAGGTGTCCTTTGTCATCACTATTGGGCCTGCTGTCCTAGCTGGAAGGTGGCCTTGTCCTTCACACGAGCTCCCACATGTCCCACAAGAGCCGAGTCAAGCTCTGTCCCATGTCACATCCCCACACAGGGGCTCAGCTGGGTGGTGCTGAGGAGTGTCTTTCCCTGAACCACATGGAGCTGGGGTGCTGTTCACTCTGGCTTCTGTTTCTTGGGCAGCAAAGGTGTGGGGCTACGGAGTGAGTGAAATCTGGCACAGGAATCCCTCAGAGTCCGTGGCAGGAACTTAGGTAGAAATGTCAAGGGATGATAGGGAGTGATCAGCAGCCCAATGGGGGGAGGTGGGAAGTGAAGAGACTTAGCCTGGTAAGATATGTGCAAGTCCTTGGGTTCTCTAAAGGAAGGAAACCACAAAGCCCCCCCCCCCTCAGAGGGGGAGGATGCACCACAGCCCAGCATCTCGGCTCCCATCCCAAGCCGAGGGTATGTGTGGCTTCAGGTGGTGTCTTATTGACACCACCCAGACCCCTACTTGATAAAGAGAGAAACAGCACTCTACTCAAAGAATTGTCTGTAGCCTCTGTAAAATAAATGCTATAAAAATAAAATGTAATTAAAATAAGCCAGGTGTGGTGGTGCACGCCCTTGGTCCCAGTACTTGGGAGATAAAGATTACTCTTCATTTACATCGTAAGTTTGAAGTCAATCTGAGATGCCTGAGACCCAGGCTCCAAAACTGAAACAAATCCACACACACACACACCACACACACACACACCACACACTATACACACACACACACACACACACACACACCACACACTATACACACACACACACACACACACACCACACACTATACACACACACACACCACACACTATACACACACACACACACACTATACACACACACACACACACACACACACACACACACACACCACACACTATACACACACACACACACACACCACACACTATACACACACACACACCACACACTATACACACACACACACACACACTATACACACACACACACACACTATACACACACACACACACACACACTATACACACACACACACACACACACCACACACTATACACACACTATACACACACACACACACACACACCACACACTATACACACACACACCACACACTATACACACACACACACACACACACACACACACACACTATACACACACACACACACTATACACACACTATACACACACACACACACACACACCACACACTATACACACACACACACCACACACTATACACACACACACACACACACTATACACACACACACACACTATACACACACACACACACTATACACACACACACACACCACACACTATACACACACACACACACCACACACTATACACACACACACACACACACACTATACACACACACACACACACACACACACACTACACACACACACACACACACACACACACACACACCAGCAACAACAACAACGAATAGTAACAACAAAAACCCTTCCTGCCAGTATGCCTGGGAAGCAACAGCCCTGAAGCAACATAGCTGCCTGTCCTCTGTAGACTTGCCTCCAGATACACACAAAGGGTAGTAGAGAGGAGACAAGCAGAGCCTGGGGACTCAGCGTGGAAGCCACCTAAGAAGGTGGGTCTGAAGCAGAAGAAGGGGGGAGGCAGGAAGTGTCAGGGAGGAGGGACAAGTGACAGGCAGTGTTAGGTGACTGCTCCTCCAGAACAGAGGTCAAGGCATCTTCTCACTCTCAGCTTGACTCCCTAGTCCGGCAACTAGTGTGTCCAGGACAGGCCTCCCCACCTGCCCATCCCGCCACCCCGGCCCTTTGTTCACTCTGCTCTTGTCTTGGTGACTAGCACCAGTCCTGACACACAATAGAAGATGTGAGCAAAGCCCACTGGCAGAGACCAAGCAGGATGAAAGCTAATGCACTCACCCAGAAGGTGCTAATTGAGCCAGTTAATTGAGCCAATTACTGAAGCTTTCCAGGAGGGATGGGAGCAGGCCTGGCTCCTGGGGACCAGATGCAGAATTGTAGGAGCAGCCTACAGGGAACTAGGCAGGACTCTGTGTCCCCTACCCCTGCCATCCTGCTCAAGTTTAAGATGGAGGACTGGATCCCTGCTGCCACAAGAATCTGGTAACTTTGGGCTCTAGAGTTGGCCACAAAAGCAGTAGGCTGGGGAAAAGGGTGGGTGCCCAGGACAGCACAGGAAGAGGTGCACTGAGCAAGTGAATGACTGCATGGAGGAATGAATTACCTTGCCTGACACACCCTCTGCTAATTTTGGAGTGTGAATGGGAAGTGAGAGTGAATTCAATTCACGAATCACAAGTGGAGGGCTGAGGCGTACAGGAAGAGAGCACAGCGCCTCCCACCCTGCCTCTCCACCGGTCTCCACAACCACCACGAGGCAGCCCATTGCTCCTACGGCCTCAGTCTCCCTGTCTGTCAAGGCTGATGAGAGAGAGAGTGAAGAGGTCGGGATTTGAACTGGAGACCCTGGGGCTGCAAAAGTTCTGTGGTACCCAGCAGAAGGTGTGCACAGGCCTGGGAGTCAGAGAACTTGATCCTGGCTGTGAGTTTGCAGGAGTGTATTGGGTTAAGGAAATGAAAGAGCTGGGTATGTGGGAACTGTCCTGTCACACGCATCCCAGGAGGAGCCCTGGGACCACACCTCTTCACGGATGTGCACCTCTGAGAACGTGAGTCCTTCCCTGGCACTCTTGCTTTGACGTGGAAACAACCTCTGCCAACAGCATGTTCAGCTGAAGGCCAAGGTCAGGTCCCAGTTGAGGGCAGAGACCCCTCCATGCCCTTCTCTCCACCCCCACACCCCACACCCAGCCTTCATGACTTCTCAGCCTCCCCCTCCTGCAGATCTTCTTGCGCTGTCTCCACTCACAGGCCAGAGGGTTTGGCTTTAAGAAGATGCAAATCTAAATGATGCTCTCTCTCACTCTAGCTTAGGCTGGCCTAGAACTCACTCTATAACCCAGTCTGGCCTTAAAGTCATGTCAATCCTTCTGCCTCTGCCTCCCAAGTGTTAGAATTACATGTGTGATACTGGCTTTCCATCCCACTAATAGGCATTGACCCCTGGGCCTTATGTGTGCTAGCTAGGCAAGGGTTCTACCAGTGAGTGTTATCTCTGGTCCTCTTCAATTTTGAGACAGGATCTCACTAAATTGCTGTACCAGCTATTCTTTTCCTTTTCATTGATGTGATCAAATACCTGACAGGATGCAAATTAAAGGAAGAAAGGTTTCTTTGACTTATGCTTTGAGGGTGAATGGTCTTATTACGGCAGGGAAGTCACGGTGGCCAGTGGCTCTGGAACACATGGAGTGTGCACCCGATGTTCACATCTCGGATGATCTGAAAGCAGAGAAAAGAGAATGCCAACGTGCATCTGGCTTCTTCCTTTTTAGCCAGCCAGAGGTCCCAGCCCCCTACCCACCCCTGACCCCATCCATAGGATGGTGCCACCACATTCAGGGAGGCTCTTCCCTTCTCAGTCAAACCTCTCTAGAAACATCCCTCACAGGCATGCCCAGAATTGTGTCTCCTAGGTGATTCTAAATCATGTCAGGTAGACAAAGGAGATTAAGCATCACAGTTGCTCAGGTTGGCCTTGAGACTACTCTACAGCCCAAGCTAGGCTTAAACTACCAATCACCCTACCCCAGCTTCTCCAGTAGCTGGGATTACAAGCCAGGCTACTTTCTTGTTTATAACACACACTCAGTGTTAGTTGTATGCTGGCCTATGTGAGCATATATTGTTCCTCTCTCCTACTTCATGTATGTTCATGTATATTGTTCCTCTCTCCTACTTCATCACAAGCCATATGCAGAACTCATGCCCCTGTCTCCTGGGGCACAGTTACTGATGCAGGAGCTACTTGATGGATGTGTCACGAGACTACTCGAAGGTGGCCAGACTTTAGCCAGTTCTAGGATGGGGTGCTAAGGAGCAGTGAAGCCCAAGACTTAAGCAGAGACCCAGGTAGTCAGGCTCAATAGTGATCCCACCTAGCCCAGTTGACACAGAAAGGGAGGAGACAGGGAAGGCAGTAAAGAGAATGACTCATCTTCAGACACACAGCAGAGGAGGAGGAAACCGCCACTCAGCAACTTCTCAACCTTTCCTTGTGTGGGGGAATGAATATTCCAGCCCCCAGTGAGCTGGGGTGGTGATGAGTACCCAGAGCTGGAGGAAACCTTAGCAGGCCCAGAGTAGTCACTAGGGAGCTTTCAACTCAGAGAGGCATTCAGAGCTCCCCCGCAGCCTCTACCAACCCCCTTGTCCCCAAGCTCTCCCACAACAGCTGTCTCCACCTCACCTCAGAGACTGTGTGAGTGATTGCTCCAAGAGAGGATAGCATCCATCCTGAAGGATTATGAAAAGCAAGACAACCTTACTTCTCAAAAGACAAAGGGCAGGATGACCTAGGTCAAGAGACACGTCCCACAGCACAGGAACAAGACCAGAGGCAGGAGCACTCAGACCTGAGCTTCTCAGAAACTCCTTTTCAAGCATAAAGACAGGGTCTGGGGATGTATCTCAGGAGGTAGAATGCTTGCCTAGAATGCATGAAACACTGGGTTTTGTCCTTGATACCCCATAAACTGGGTAAAGTAATACCAGTACTTAAGATGTAGAAGCAGGAGGATCAGAAGTTCAAGGTCATCCTTGGCTACATAGTGTAGGGCTACATAGCCAGGGCTACATGTGTGATACTTTGTCTCAGAGTGCGGGGGAGGGGGGACTGAACATTCACACCAACAAAGACAAGGGTCCTACCACCCAGACTACAAGCAATAACAGAAGCTTACATAGAGGTAGGACCTGCTCAGTTCTCCAAAAGAATCTGAAGAAAGGTGCTAAGGTAGCCAGGTGCAGAGTCCCCAGGAAAAGGGCTCTGTACAGATCCCCATACTCTTCCAAGAGTAAGCCTCTGACACCCAAGCAAGAAATCAAGATGTAAGGGGCAGAATTTTAGGCCAGCAGGGATGGTCCAAGACCTTGCTAACCCACTATGTTAACAACCACAGACTTCCCTGGGATCAGCTCCCAGAGCTAAACTACAGCCTATCTGCCCTCAATGTCACACGTCCCAACTCTCTCCTGTAAGCACATGACTATTTATCCTTTGACCCTCGCAGTGCTGTGGCCTATTGTTCCCAACAGGGTCACAGTCCCATCCCTGGGAAGACAAGGAACATTCAGATGGGCCTCATCTCCAGAAACTCTAGGACTCTGTCCTTCTGAACTGGCCTAGCCTTGGGGGAGCGGAGAATTGGGCTGCAGAGGAACTTGGGGCTGGGGACCAAGACCCAGGACTTGTCCTGCCTGTCATCCTCTCCCTGAATCTTCAGGGATGAGTCACCATAACCCAAACCCAGACTCAAAGGATGATGATGAAGCTGGCGGAGAAAATAGGGGCTCTGACTGAGCATGGCCTTGGTTTCCTAATCCAAAAGCAGAGGAGACGGAAACACACCTCCACGGTGCATGTCAGGATTAAATACGATGACAGATGTAACATCTTGGCTTGCAGTTAGCATTCAAAGGATGGCAGCTCCTGTCACTAAGAAACCTTCAATTTCTTAAGAGTGTGTTTTTAACCTTCCCACTTGTGGGCTGCTTATGGTTTATGAAACACTTGCATGTTTATTTTCTCATTTGTTCTTTGCACAATTGTGTGTGTTGTATGGGTGTCCACATGTGTATGTGCACACATGCGTGTGTGTGCGCCTGTATGTGTGTGTGCGTGTATGTGTGTGTGCATATATGTGTGTGTGCGTGTGTGTGTGTGTGTGTGTGTGTGTGTGTGTCTGTATGGGCACATGCTACAGCCAAAACAGGATGTCAGATCCATCCAGCTAAAGTTACAAGGGATTGCACAACCCAGGTAGGTGCTGGGAACTGAACACCAATCCTCTGGAAGAGCAGCGTGGGTCCTTAAATGCTGAGCCATCTTTTTAGCTCCCTCCATTTTATTTTATAAGAATATTTTAAGCAATTCTTTGAAATTTTCATACAATATATTTTTATCATATCCATCCCTCTTCCACAAACTCTTCCTAGATCACCCCTACCTCACTACCTACCCAACCTCGTGTTCCCATTTGGTTTTTTTTTTTTTTTTTTTGGTTTTGTTTTGTTTTTAAGCTCATCAAGTTCAATTTGTACTTCCCAAATTCTGTTAGTTATTGTGGAAGAATAAGCAGAAGGATTTTAAGAGCCACAGGCAGTAAACGGCCATAACAAAATAATGTTTTCTAGACATAAGAGGGATTCACAGCTGTGTGACAATGTGCATAAGACCCGCACAAGTTCAAAATCCCACCTTATTTTTTTGAGACAGGCTCTCTCACTGAACTTGGAGCTGGCTGGTTCGACTATATTGACTGGCCAGCAAGCTCCAGAAATCTGCTTGTCTCCTGTTGCTGGGATTACAGGCATGTTCCTTCATGCCCAGAGATCTGAACTCAGTTCTCCAGGCTTGCATGGCAAGCACTTTAGCCACTGAGCTATCTCAGTCCCATTAGAATCATTGTAAATGTGCACAGAACACATACCACAGGTCCTGTTTTATAGATAACAGAGGTCCAATAGGGCAAAATAAATCCTGAGACCCCCACAAGGCCTAATGAACAGCAAGACCAGGGTGAAGCCTCCTGACTTCTACTCTTAGACTTTAAAGCCACAGCTACTAGAAGCAGCCAGCAGTCCAAGGGTCTCCAAAGGTTTTATAGAAGCCTCAAGAGCAGAGGACCATTTCTCCCAATTGACCGCAATGGTTTGGAATGAACATGTCCAAAGGTCTTCAGCCAGTACATATGCCTGAGGCTTGGGGCTGAGGCTGTGATAGCATCAGGTTAGGAAAAAGAATTTTCCTTGAAAGAAGGCTTCCAGGGCCAGAGAGCTGGAGGCCTTTCATGGCTTCTCTAGCTTACCTAGTATGGTGGTTTGGATGAGAATGGCCCCCATAGGTTCATAGATTTGGATGCTTAGAAAGTGGCACTATTTGAAAGGATTAGAAGGTGTGGCCTTGTTGAAGTAGGTGTGGCCTTGTTGAAGTAGGTATGGCCTTGTTGAAGTAGGTGTGGCCTTGTTGAAGTAGGTGTGGCCTTGTTGAAGTAGGTATGGCCTTGTTGAAGTAGGTGTGGCCTTGTTGAAGTAGGTGTGGCCTTGTTGAAGGAAGTGTGTCAAGGGGGGGCGGGTTTGAGGTTTCAAAAGCCCATTCCAGTCCCAGTGTCTCTCCCTGCTGCCTGCAGATCCAGGTATAGAACTCTCAGCTACCTCTTCAGCACCATGTTTGTCTGCATTCTGCTGTACTCCCCGCCATGATGATAATGGACTAAACCTCTGAAACTGTAGGCAAGCCCCAGTTAAAGGATTTTTTTTCAAAATAAGAGTTACCATGGTCATGGTGTCTATTCACAGCAATAGAACACTGACTAAGATACCTGGGGAGAAAGGTCCTTTTAAAACAGATGAATGGGGTGTGGATCCAAGAGTGACCGTTGGTCCTACCCTGAATAGAACTAGAAGATGATAAAATTCTTCCCGTAAAATGTCAGGAGGGTTCAGGGGTATATTGGTCACCTATTGGCATATAACAAATTACCCCAAACTCACTGTGTTTAACATAGCGAAATTCACTGTCTCATGGTTTGTAGAGGTCACAAGTTTGGGAGAAGACATTGGCTAAGTAAATCTGGCTCAAGTCCTCTCTTGAGGTTACAGTCAAGATGTTGCCAGGGCTACAGATATCTTAAGGCTAACCAGGGCCAAGAAGATGCTCCAAGTGATGCAGTCACAAGGATGTGGACAAGAAGCCTCTGTTCCTCAACATATGGCCACCGAGGTGATGTCACAGCAAAGCAGCTGCCAGGAGAAACCATACTTCATATAGCCCAGTCTCATAAGTCACATTCCATCACTTCTGCCTTATCCCCACGTGTCAAAATCAAGTCTTGAGGTTGGAGAGATGGCTCAGAGGTTAAGAGCACTCGCTGCTCTTGCAGAGGGCTGTGCTTACAGAGGACAGGCATTCATGTTCCCAGCTCCCATATCACAGCTACCTGTAACTACCCTAGTCTTGGGACTAGGGTCCCCCAGATAGACAGTAGATAAGATAGAAGGAAGAGAGTGCTAGTGCCAAGGCAGGGTAGGGGTGGCCTTGAATCAACTTGAGCATGGTGAAGAAGAGCCGGCCACGGTTACTCCACCTTCCACTGAGGGACTGGGGAAGGCAGGGGCTCCATGTCTACCTAGCATGGGTTACAGGAGCTTGGCAGTAGCAGGGGTCTGGAAAGGGGACTACCTGCTACTCTTTGAATGCTTGTTTCCTAAAAACTCCATGCTAACATGGATGACTATTGTAGGAGGATTAATGGGGTGGGGGTGGCTTAAGAAGTAATTAAGGAGCTAGGGATGTCACCCTGTTGGTAAACTGCTTGCCTAGTATACAGGAAGCTCTGGGTTCAACCCCCAGCATCATATAAAACAGGGCAAAATAGATGGGGCTGGAGCATTGGCTCAGTGGTTAAGAGCACTGGCTACTACTGTAAAAGATCCGGGTTCAATACCCAGCACCCACGTGGCAGCTCACAACAATCTGTCACTCCAGACTCAGGGGATCAGATGCCCTCTTCTGACCTCAGGTGGCACCAGGTACACATGTGGTGCACAGACATACATGCAGGCAAAACACACACACAAAGTAATAAAATTTAATAAAAAATAAGTATTAAAAACAGGGTAGGGCAGTACATCCTGGAATCTCAGCATTTGGGAGGGGGATGGGCGGCAGGAGCAGAAATTCAAGATTACCCTTGGCTACAGGCTTAGGACAATTGGATCCAAAGTGGACACCTGACCCAGCAGGAGAGAGCTAATTGGCCGGCCCCAAGGCCTATCAGATACTCTCTTAGGAGTTTGCCACTCTGGGACCCAGACCCAGGGAGTCAGCGCAGGGCTGGGCATGAGCCTGAGGCTGAGGCTGGGCAGTCAGGGTGGCTGGGGCAGGCTGGAGATGCTATTTTAGGAGCGTGCATTGATGAGCTAGCAAAAGAAGATGATCTGCAAAGCAAAGCAGTAAAACAGAACCAGAGAGCACGGGAGGAAGCCCACATGACCTCCAAGGGGCAGAAGCGGGCAGGGGCACTCCCCTCATGGCCATCCCTCATCTGGAAGACCCTCTTGAGTCTTCTGGTGAAGCCCTCTCCTTATCCTTGGGCAGGATGGAGTCCATGTCCTGGGCAGCCAAGTCCTGGAAGTACAAGAGGAGAGAGTGTGGCCTTTTTGTAACCCACCTGGGATGACCTCAGGATGAAAGTGTCACATTGGTGCCCAGGTCATCCGGGGAAATGATGTGGTGGTACTTCGCTCCTGGACTGACTGATTTCTTGCATCCTCACTCTGCCAGGCCTGAGGTTAGCAGCAAGAGAGGGAAAAGCCTTGAGTGACCGCAGGCAGGCAGTGGCCTTTTCTACCTTTTCTTCCCCATAGGAAACCAACTCAGGCCAGTCCTCCGGACCTTACAGTGATGTCCAGGTTCATGGAGCATCACCAGCCTTCCTCCAGTTAAGGAATAGGGCCTCCTTGGAGGACTAAGGAGAGACCCCAGGGCAGGGAGTGCTGTACGGCACTCTCTTGACTGCTTCTGCCTCTCTAAATGAAGGTAGGGGCTTCAGTAGCCAACAGGGGAAGGATACACCAGGCTGGAGGAATGGCAAGATTTACCTTTTAAGAGTGTGATGGGATGTTGTCATCTACAGAGTTCACAGTCAAGTTACCAAAAAGTATTGCAAAAAAAAAAGTCACATAATATTTCAACTGTGCTTACAGTTTAGTGTTGGGCTGCGTTCCTAGCTGTTTTTGGCCAAATGCATCCACAGTCAGGCTGCAGGTAGAACACACTAAACAAAGATACGGAAGAAGGAAACACCAAGAATCCAAGAGGCTTGGGCTGTCGCTAACAGAAAAATTCCTTTTCTCCAATCTCAGTCTCAGTTTCCCCTATGTGAACAAAGGAGGCCACTTGACAGCCTAGGGAATAACTTAACAGGCCCAGCTTTTCAAGGATCAGGAGTGAGCTAGCTATGTGGCTTGTCCTGTCTGTAATCCCAGCACTTGGAAGATGGAGTCAGGAGAGTCAGAGGTTCAAGGTTATCCTCAGTCAGTGAACCACAGGAGACCCTGTTTCAAGGGGGAAAAAAATGGGTCCAGCAGCTGGGGAGACGGTTCAGCCAGTGAAGTGTCCTGTGGTACAAGTGCAAGGACTGGAGTTTGGATCCCCAGCACCACCAAGCCGGCAGGCCCAGTACTGGTGGTTGAGCCTGCTGGCCAACTGTTCTAGCCAAATCAATGAGCTTTAGGCTCAGTAAGAGACTTGTCTCAAAAAGAAGGGGGGACCTGGGCTTGGTGGTACCTGCCTTTAATCCCAGAACTCAGGAGGCAGAGCCAGATGGATCTCTGTGAGTTCCAGGCCAGCCTGATCTACAGAGTGAGTTCCAAGATAGATAACTATACAGTGAGAACTTGTCTCAAAATCACCTTAAAAAAATAACAAAGTAAGGTGGGAGCAGTAGAGGAAGACACCTAACAGGCCCCCCCTCTCTCTTACATACACACACACACATCCACGTGCATGCATACACACGCACACGTGCACACACAGTAAGAGCTAGCAAGTGGAGCTGTGGACTGATCACTGAGGGAGTGAATGCTTACACAGCGTGTTAATGTTCTGTGTTTTCTCACATCCCATGGTTTCCTGGTTTGCCTGGGCCATCTAGTAAGACTGCCTCACCCGTCTTTCTATGAGCTCATTCTTAACCAATAAGGGCTGGGTTCTGGGTCCAGACCCTGCGGGCAGGATCTGAGGTGATGCCCTGTGTGAACCTTGATACAGCACTTCAAGTTCCTTGGTGGGGTCCTGAGGGCCCTCAGAAAGGACATTTTGTGCATTACACAGTGCAGATAGCCATGGGTTTTAAGGCCAAAAGATCTATGTTAAATGGGTTATTAGGCAACCTGACAACCAGGTTCCCGGGGCAAGCTTTCCTGTCCTGTCCTAAACCTCTTCTCCAGAAAAAGGGCCCATGAGCTCTGTGAATTGTGTTAGCTTGCAATCTCCCTGAAATGGTTTACCTTTGGCCACCCTCAGACCTCAGGGGAAGGGAGGCCGGATGGCCCTGGCTGAATCATCTTCCAGGAACAGAGAATACCATGTGACTGGCTACTGAGGGATCCTGGAAGGGAAATCAAACTGGAATGCTTTGCAGAGATCAGACTATAGATCTGACATGCTGGGCTAAGGAGTTAGACTTAAGGGTGGATCAGTCACCTACCAGAGCTGAGGGTTTGGAGAATGCCAACAGCAATGAGTGACACTGGTGAGTGTTGGGGGCTGAATGGGACCCAAGTGAAACAGAGGCTGAGAGGTGGAAAGGAGCTGGTGGGTGGGAGAGATCACCCAGAGGTAGAGCCAGGGAGCAGATGGGTGAGAGAGATCACCCAGGAGGTAGAGCCAGTAGGATTCGACCACCCACAGGAAGTATGAAGCAAGATGAGAGGTACATGCCCTGAATTCAATCTCCAAGAGGACATGGTAGAAGAGAACTCTCATAAATTATCCTCTGACCTCCACATGCATCCCTCCCCCACACTAAATAAATAAATAAGTAGATAGAGAGATAGAAATGTAATTTTTAATAGAAGCCTTCCTATTTAGAAAGGCCCTTGTGCCATCAAATCCTAAAATATGGGGATAGCCTTTCTGCCTTTTGCCTTGATGCTTGCAAAGAGCATTGACATGGTGGGGTTTGCCTTCCCCTTAGCCTCCAGGGTCCCCCAACCCACTCTGCAGGAAGGCAGCAAAGAGCAGAGGGGCTGGGCAAGGGGGAGGCCAAGCCCTAGGCTCTCATCAGATGCCTTTCTGGTATTTTTAGCACCGCAATCAAAAGCAGGGTCCGCCTCTGGATCGGCTCAGACATCCTAGACTGAGCAGGGCTGTTAAAAATGGAATGAATGGTGCACACTGCAATCAGTGGTGGCAGTCCCGGCAGGGCAGCAGCTGTGGCATTGGAAGCTCTTGGCCCTTGAGTCAGGCAGGGGAAGGAGAGCAGTCTTTTCAGAGTGCACTGGCCTCTGAGCTCAACTGTCCCTCACCCACAGTGTGTCTAGGCTCAGGGCCTACGCTATCACACCACCTGCGTCCTGCCATCTCCCTAAAGGCTGCCGTGGTGTTCAGCTCTGGGCACTTGGTGTAAGGTAACAGCAGAGGCTGGCATTACCACAGCTGGGGTAAGGGGGTAGGATGGGACATGGAGGGCTTACTTTGCACACTGAAAGGGGCAACTGCCTCTTGGCCTCTCCATGTCCTCATTTTCCTATTCTAGAAGGGAACAGTGCCTCAGTGAGCACTCCCTGAGGGACTGGGTGAGGAAGCATATAGTACGGTCCAGGACAGGGGTCAATTTGCTAACTTGAGACTCAAGAGGCACAGAGTAGAGCCATTTCTGAAACTCTGTGACAGCTCTGGAGCCTCAGGCAAATCGCTTCGCCACTCTAGCCTCAGTGGCTTTCTCTGTAAAATGACAAGGCCAGACTGGAGCACAGACATGACAGATTCTCTAAGTCAGCAGGAGGCTGAGTTTGGAGTGATGGATGCTTGGGGGTCCCTAGTCCCAGATCAGACCCTGCCAGCAGGGTTGGGACAGAGCCTGGCCCTGCAAGAGGAACAGCCCTGGGCAGCCACACCCAAAGGAGGAGGCCACAAGCAGAGGATGGCTTGCCAGCCAGGAGGTAAAAAGGCTTGGTGGAGAGAGGTGAGGACAAGAAGATAGATTACAGGCCTGTGGAGTCATCTAAAGTCCCTAAGTAGAAGGGACTTTAAAGGTCCAGCTGACCCATATTTTCATTTCAGAAATGTTGGAACAAAAGGTGATCAGATAGTAGGTACCAGGTGACCCAACCAAATCTATGCCTGGACAGAATAATGTAGAGGAATATTTAATCATTTAACTCAGCAACATAGCTGCACTGGGAAAGGATCATATTGATACCCCTGTGCAATAGCTAAGAAGGGATCACATCCAGGGGTCTATATGAAAAGATTGCATTCAGAGTCCTGTGTGGTCCGGTTGGAATGTAGAAGGAATGTTAGTACACACCTTTAATCCCAGTGTTCAGAAGGCAATGGTAGCACTGGCCTTTAATCAGCAAGATAGGAAGCAGAACTCAGAAGTAGTGAGTGTCAGACAGGAAGTGATGTCTGAGATGACTCAGAGTGAAGAACAGGCAAAGTGATGAATCAGAGGAAGAGATAACAAAGTGAGTGACAATGGGGACATGCCCAACTCTCACAACAGGTAAGCAAGGTGACTCAGGCAGTATGGGGCAGTGAGAGCTCACAGAGTTGCAGAAGCAGTCTGAGGAGTCTGATACAGCTGGGCAGAAGAAGTCATTATCAGATGGGAAGAGTGAGTCAGTTTGAAGCTGAGCAGAGAACAGTTCAGTCTGAGTCAGTCAGAGGATCAGCCAGTCTGCCAGCAGGGACTATCAGAAGAGTTCAATCAGAAACAGTAAGCTGGCTCAGAAGATCAGTTTGAATCAGTCAGCTTAGAGAAGAGTTAGTTGAGTTCAGTACAGCTTTGAGTTCAGAAGGAGATAGTCAGAGAGGCTCAGTCAGCAGTAAGTCTCAAACGTTCATTAAATTGTATGGTGGCTTAAATGTTCTACATTGTATGGAGGCTGAAGCCTTCCAGTTCTAGGTTTGGGATTAGATTGTATGGAGGCCAAAACATTCCAGGGCTCCAGAACTAGGACCAGGGAATGAATTAGGCAAATAATAAACTGCCTTTTGTCCTGAATCTATGGCTACATCTGGCCCCAACATAACGATGTCTACAGGATAGACAAAGACAGGAACCAGACCTGTACCCTTGGCTCTGCCCTGTATTCTAGATCATTTTAGTGCTGGCCCTAGTTAACCCAGCTGGGCGCTTCATCTCACAAACAGGCTGACAGCCTCTGCAGCCACCCACCATGCTACCTGAAAGAGGCAGTCACTAGTAGCATGTATAGAATGCACGTATGACCATAAATCTGTATCAGCCTGCCTCAGCACAGGGCTCAGCTGTCTGGCATGATTCCTTAAGAATCTAGCTTTACTGACTATCCTAGAACTTTCTAAGCTCCCAGCAGGATAGCACCAGGTCTGGCTAGATAGGCACCTTACATAAGGAGTCTCCTTAAAGGGTCATTCCTCTTGTCCATCCTCCTGAACTTCCCTGCACCCATGCCAGCCCAGTATCTTCCTAACTGCATTGTCTCAGAGTGTGCTCCATGTCTGGCTGGTCTTGCAGATGTTCAGCAGCTGGTAGAGTCCCTGCCAAACACGTGAAGTCTCTGCTGCCTTCCCTGTCTTCCCTGTCAAGGAGGAGCATTCCGCTCACATTGACTGACTGGCTGCCCTGCAGGCACCACATTCCTCCACCTAGAAGAGGTGGAGCCATATTGGCACCTATACCAACACGTGCAAGGCTGGCATATGGCAAAGGCATGCACGTCACAGCGAGTGGGTAGGTGATACAGCTAGAGTTTCCTCAACACCTCAGAAGGTGGGCTGCAAACTGCTGTCTGGCAGTGATGGGCCTCACAGCCTGCTGCATGCAGGGAGCCATATATCCAGTGCTACAGAGGGCTGGTCTAAGCTGGCCAAGGAAGCAGACCATAGTTGCTCAGCCTGGGTGACCTGGCCATGCTCACCTCCTGGAGACAGTGGCAGAATTCAGCTCTGCAGTGCCAGAGCTGATCTGTTAGTGCTGGCTTGGCCATGGACCACTGTGACTTTGGGACTCACTAAAGTCTGCTTTGGGAGTCTGCTAAAGACTGAAAGCTTTCCCCAAAAGCTGCTAGCTGTCAGAGAGAAGGAAGGGGGTGAATGAAAAAAGTGAGAGGGTGCTGTTCAGAAACAAAACAGCATCCAAGGGAAAGAACTCTGCACCTCACGCTAGGAAAGCACTTCAAACCTAATGGGGAGGGGGGGGAATGGCGGTCCCCAGAGGGCACATGACAAGGGACAGCAAAGCAGCAGAGACTAACAGGAAAGAGGAGTACAGAGTTGGGGAGAGCCTCTCTCTCTCCTCCCTACCTCAATGTTTAACTCATCAGCACTCCACCTGTCTCACTACTGCTTGCTGAGGACTGACTGTGTCCCCAAATTCCTTTCAAAGTCAAGTCTCCATTGAGGTAAGATTAGGAAGTGTGGCCTTTGGGAGGTGGCTCAGCCTCTAGAGGGGTGCTCTCATGAACAGGATTAGATCAATGCCTTTATAAAAACAACACCAGGGCTGGCGAGATGGCTCGCTGGGTAAAGATACTTGTTGCACAAGCCTGGTGGCCCATGTTCAATCCTCAGAACCCACATAAAGGCAGACAGAGAGAACCAAGTCCATAAAGTTGTTCTCCAATGGCCGCACATATGCTTTGACATGCACACACACACCACACCACCACTAATAATAATAATAATAATAATAATAATAATAATAATAATAATTTAAAAGAAAACCTAGAACTGCCTACTCCTTTACCATATGAGACGGCAGCAAAATAATAGCCATCTATGAACCCTGAAATGAGCCCTCATCAGCTGTCAAATTTACTAATACCTCAAACTTGGACTTGGCAGTCTCAAGAATTTTAAGAAATAAACTTCTGTTGTTTGTAAGCCTCTTAACCTCTGGTATTTTGCTACATCAGCCTGGATAGACTTAAGACATTGTTTCATCCTTAGGAGGAAAGAACTGCCATTTCCCTTTCCAGGTAAGACAACTGAGACTTGGAGAAATTGAATAACTTGTCTGATTATGTGACTAGTGACTGAACAATAGAAGCACCGCTCCTAACTTGGATCTGGAACCACCAGTCTTCCAGAGGAAGTCAGTCTTCCATGTATCCGCTAAAAGCCAGACAGAGAAACCTCCCTCGGACAACCTCAGGGAGCTGGGCAGGCAGTCACATGAGGTCCTGTGTGTTCAAGGTTGCCCCAACTGAGCCACCTTCTCTGATGTGAAATATCTGGGGAGTGGCCACGCCTTAGGCCACCAGCCCCTGACTTAGAAGCCTCTTCCAAAGCTATAGAACGACAACAACTAGAATATCCTGGACCCTGAAGTAAATAAAAGTCCCTAAATAAACTCCATCCATGGACCATGCTGTTCAGGATAATGCCAGTAGAAAACCCAGCCTTGTGGGTGGTCACCTCGCCACCCCGAGCCCTGGTTTCTTTTTGTTAAAATTTTTATTTATTTTTATTTTATGTATACGAGTGCTTGGCTTCATGTATGCATGTGCACCACATGTATGCAGTGCTCAAAGAGGCCAAAAGGGGAGATTCCCTAAAACTGGAGTTATAGGTGGTTGCTGTACCAGGAACTGAAACTGAGTCCTTCAGAAGAGCATTGGGGGCTCTTAACCACTGCGCTCTCTCCCCAGCCCCAAGTCCTGTTTCTTACCTGCAAAGGGAAGGGATTGGACTAGGTGGTTCCTCTACCTTTCTACCTCTGCTTCTGGGATTCTGACCAGGAAGAGACCCTGGTGAGCAGCTCTATCTCTGACTTCAGTCCCAGGTGCTTGCACACAGTCATTTTAGTTTTTCCCAGTGCTTCCAGCTATTGCTGGTGTCTCTGCTCCTCCCCAGTGGTTTCACTCCAGATGAATGTGTAGTATCAGGAGACATTTCACAGACCTGAGTGGGGGGAGGAGGGGAAGCCCCTGGCTCAGAAGCACGAGCATAAGTAGTCTGCAGGTTAGTAGGGCGACTGCAGTTGCCAGAAGCAGTGGTGAGGGGCTGCCTGATGCTCAGGGAGCCTCATTGCAATGCTGGAGGCCGCAGTGGTAAGGTTCAGCATTTAGGACCAGAGAAGGTAGTCAAACAGGCAGGTCACATGGGTACCCATCATATAGACTCATGGGGGACAGAGACACAAATGACAGATCCATAAGCACTAGAAGGCAAAGGAAAGCTGAAAATCATTAAAGCTAAAATCAAAATGCAGAAGATGCCCCATCTCCTTGACAGATCATCTCTGTGTCAAGAAACCATGGTCAGCCCAGTGGAGTCAGTACAGTAGCTGTGGCCACACTCTCAGATTGTCCTGAGCAGAGAGAGCATACTGACTAACATGAAGACCCAGGACCCCAAAAGACATGGCAGTGGGGCTCTTCCACAATAGCAGACAAAGAGGAAGAGATAATGCCAATCAGAGACAGGTTTTAACTGCATGGGTACAGAAAGAGCAGAACCCATCTCTCAGAGGCACGTGGAAAATAGACTTAAGATGTTATTTGAAAACCATCTTGACCTAAGAAGCTAATGAGGTCGCTAGTGACTAGACAGTATCTGGGGCTGGGCAGTACCAACAGAGGGAGAGTCTCCCAGTGGAGAAGGTCAAAGCCTCAAGCTCTGAAGCTTTCTGCTCAGTCCTGGGTCTGCCATCATAAAGTAGGTAATGACAAGCAAGGCTGTTAGCTGTTGAGAACCATCAGAGCCTCTGGGGAGATGCTAAAGGCACTGCACACAAGCATTTACTGTTGCAAACACATTTGCTACCGCTTCCCCAGTCTCCAGCATGGCTACTCACACACTCCATCCTCCCAGTGATGCTGGGAGGCCAGCACTGGCATCAGCCCCTTAAGATGAGTATAGATAGGAATGAGAATATCAAAGCACAGAACCTTAAAGATCTTGTTCAAGGTCACCCCACTAACAAGCTGTACAGCCGTGCTCACGTCCCCCATGATGCTGTTTCCAGAGCTCTCTACTCTCACCCTGTCCACATCCTGTTGCATTGATGCTGACCTTTAATTCTGTTTAGAAATTTCCTCTGTATCTGTTTTTATCTCCTCGACTAAACTGTGTATATTATACAGCCAGAAAGTGCTTTCTATGTCTCTTCAGACCCTCCTACTGTCTACTTCCCCTGTGAGTAAATGATTGGATTAAGGATAGAAATTGTGTGGTGAGAAAAGAAGTCCTTTTAAAAAGAAGAAGAAGAAAGAGGAGGAGGAGGAAGAGGATGAAGAGGAGGAGGAGGAGGAAAGAAACAAAGCTTCAAGTTCAGGTAGAGACCCTGCCTCAAAAAGATTAAGGCAGATAGTAATAGAGGAAGATAACCAACACTCCCCTCAGGCTTCTGAATATGCAAGCACAGGTGTATGTACCTACACACACATGTGTATATACCATACATATATATACCACACACAGAGAGAGGAATATATTAGCCCTGGTCACACCCAGCAATAGATAAACTCAGTACCAGGCAACGTATCTGTTCCATGTGTGAGTGGGCAGTTCCATTAGAATAAGAAATTCTCGATATTCTAGGGCATGCTGGGGAAACAGGAAGAGGGAGAGGTGATACAAAGCAGAATGCAGGGCCATATAGGCTGAGATCTGTTATGCAAAAGAAATATAGCACCTTCTATTTGTGGGAGACCCGAGATAACAGGTTAGAGCCTTCTGGTGTTATAGAGAGGAAGCAAAACAGTCCCCACCCACTTAGAGGAACAGGCAACAGAAGCAATGATGACCAATCCCAGCTGATGGTCACAGTGGGAAGCACAGGACGGATGGAAGATGAGTCTGGATGTTGGCTTCCTGAGCTCTCTTACCTATTGACACAGTACAGGGGCATGAAGTGGCACTTCCTGTCGCAGGTACTCACTGACTGCTGCATTCTACCACATTGTTGGTGGGATGGGTACCTTGAGTGGCACAGAGCTCTCCTTTGCTGCAGGTAACCGAGCCTCATATATGCTCAGTTTCAAAGCTATTTAATGCACTGTGCACCCCCACCTGGATACCTGGAGTACTATGAAAGGAGAGGAGCCACCACACACATGTAAGATCCATTATGGATTAGCCAAGAATACAAATGTCTCATTCATAAGTTTTTTAAATTTAATAAACATTGACTATTTTGAATATTTTGGGTTAAGTAAAATATACTATAAACGTTTATAGAAAACTTTGAAGTATGGTATGTTGGTCAGCGCACTGTTGGGACAGAATACCCGAGGGTAGCAAAGATAAAGGAAGAAAAGTGGGTTCGCGCTCACAGTTTCATAGGTTTTACTCTCTGCTTACCTCAGTCACCAAGATGTCTTTGTTTCTGGGCCTGTGGTAAAGCAGAAGATCATGGCAGGGAGCATGTGGTAGAGGCTTCTGGTAGACAGGAGAGAAAGGAGAAGGGAGAGAAAAAAAGAAAGGAGAAGAGGTAGGCAGAGGAAGAGAAAAAGAGAGAGGAAGAAGGAAGAGAGGGAGGAAAGGGGAAGGTGGGGAGGGAGGAGATTTTTGAAGGGCATCCTCCAATGATCCACTTCCTCCAAACATTCCTCACCACCTCCTACAGTTCCCACGATCTCCCCATAGTCCATTCAATTTTGGAACCATCAATGGATTGATCTATTGATGAAGTCAGAGCCTTCATGATCTGATTGTTTCCACGAAGTCCCACCTCTGGGCACCGCTGCACTGGGCACCAAGCCTGTGACTCGTGAGTCTCTGACGGACATCTCAGAATACAAGGCCCCCAGCATAGAACTGAGATACATATACACACACATCACAAAATGCCCCTTAGTGTTGGGGTTCAGGGAGTCAGCTCCCTGGGAGTGTAGAACAGGAGAGCTCACTACAGTGGAAGATGGGAAGGTGGACTTGGGAAAGCCTTGAAAGATGGGCCAGGGAAGAGGGAGATCAGGAAAGGAGCATATATGATGTGAGGTAGGGGTGAGGGGCATTGAGGATGCAACCTTGCTGGGAAGAATGTTCCTGTAAGGAGAGAGTGATAGGAAGAGAGCTATCAGAAGCTCTGATTTTGCCCATCTGGTTCCAGTCCAGACTTGCCTTTCTGTGTCTGTCTTCTCTGTCTCCTCAGCTCTAATCAACAGTTAACTTTCAGGGACACTCACCCTGGGCCAGAAACTCTCTTAGGTGTTGAGAACGTGGTGGTGAAGGAGACCTCCCCAGTCCCTGACCTCAAGAAGCTCACAGTGGGGGAGTCCACAAGGCAGAAGATCAGAGTGGAGCTCATTGATCCCATGACAATCCCAGCTACTGCTGTCTGATCCCAGGCTCCTTCCTGTTTACCAGTCAGTCCCAGGAAGACAGGTCTGAGTCCCTTCAGTAAATTCCAGTCCATTCCAGTCAGTAGCCTGGGCCCCATCCCCTTAAGTACACCACCCCTGACTCCCACCCCACACCAGTTTCTGGGCAGCTCTGTGCTCTGCACTCATGTGGGCCTGGTGGTGGCACCAAAGGGCATGAAGGGCCTCGTTCATTTGCTAGGTCTGGCCTGGGCTCTGTCCAAGGTGCTGAAATCTCTGCTCTGCCTGCCTAACAGGAGTAGATTGTCTGCTCACACCCAGCCATAAATTCAACATGGTCGTGGTCTTTCCCTGCATTCTCAGACCCGCCTGATATGATTTTTGGAATCATATCTTCTTCTCTAATTCCTCCCTTAAGCAAACTCTCTGAAGGACCAAGTTATAGAGGGCAGGAAAATGAATATGGTGCCAGCCCCTTCCCAACCTCCCGCCCTGGGCTAGAATCAGTCATTAGAGGCAGAGAATCACCCCTGAGGCCCCTGATTTGAGCTCTATCACCCACTTACATGATTCTTGGGTACTCCAGAGATATAAGAGCAGGTGAAAAGCCAGAGCTGTGTATCACATGTCAGAAACTGAGCACTAAGCTCTGGGTGTGCATTAGCGTGACAACCATGCTCATTCTGCAGTTCTCCTCCACTCCACCCACACACATGCACATGGGCACAATGAAATGGATGTCCATTGTGTAGAGTTGTCTGAGTGTCAGAGCTCTGTCACACACTGGCCCTGGCCATTCTAGTTACTGGCTGGAGGCTCTGTTTCTCTCAGTGGGGAGGCCAGGCAGAGCTGCTCAGAAGTGGGTGATGGGAGAGTCCATCCTTATGGTTGAAGTCTCCTTTTCCCTAAGAGGATCTGCAGCACTGCCTCTGCTCTTGAAGAGGAGGAAAAGGACAGCAGGAGACCAGAAGCTGAATATGAGAGTGGCCTCAAGGAAGAAGCTAGAGAGGCTAGCTCTGGGTGACCTTGAGGAAGTCATTTCTAGGACTGTCCTCTCCCTTCCGGTTAAGTGGGTGATAATGAAGGTCCCCAACACCCATCTTTATAAGTTAAGCATGCTGACAGCATGTACATTGGAAGCACAGGAAACACATATATGTCTGTCTGCAAGAAACCAGCCTGGCACTGCCCTCTATGGGGGTATGGGAAGAACACAATGCAGTCCCCCTGTATCTCAGCACACCCCATGGCCTCTCTATATATGTGCTGCTAAATGAGAGTAAATAAGAGAGCCTGGCACAGTGCCTGCTCCACAGCAGCTACCCTGCAGGGCCTGATTTCTTCCCTCCCCCTTGCCCTTGAACGTTTATCTCTCTCCTTAGGGAATGGTGGAGACAGGCAACTGGGAAGAGGAGGGGCAGAACAAGGTCAGGGAGGCTGGGAGAGTGTGAGGGACCACAGCTGCCATCATTAATCACCTTCCCTGGCAACCTGCATCTTGTGGATCAGCTTCTGCGATACTGACAAAGGATGCTGGGGGGATGGAGCTGACACAGTCTTGGATAGGATGTGATGTGGGGGGAAGGAGTGAGCAAGAGTTAGTCCTGCATTCAGGACTAATCTCAGTTGGATACACACACTCACGCACACACATACATGTACACACTCACACACGGCACACACATAACAACATTGCCATGGTGCAGATTGTGGAGCCCCCTCCTCCTGCTGGCACCCCATCTGTGCTCACACTGCAGCCCCCTCTGCTTCATCCCCAGAGCCAACCAGGACAGGGAAGGCAACTGCTGATTAATAATTTACACATTAAGAGTGCTGTGAAGCCGGTCCCATTAGAGGGGCAGGGACTCTATAATGAGGCAAACTGGTATCACAGAAAGTGCACAAAATGGTCTAGGTTCCATCTGCCCCTGCAAGTCCTCACTGGAGACCTGCTTGCAGGCAGGTGGGTTGGTTCCAGTAAACCTCACTACCAACCAACTGTGTGACCTTGCACAGCTCCCACGCCCTCTCTGAGTCTCAGCTCTGTCATCTGTGCAATGCCTGGATTAGATTACAGTATCCCCAAAGCCCCTTCTGGCTCCAAAGTCTGTGGCTTTCTGATTCTATAAGCTATTTGCATGTCCCAGCAGATGGCTAACAGCAACAGTCATTGGCTGAGCGGATTCCCACCAATTCTCTGTAAGAAATGAGCACATACAGCAAATGCTCTTTTTGGTTCTGATCCATGCTACAGTCACTGTTTATAATGAAAATTCTGAATTATCAACTGTTGTCATTATAAGGAAAGAAGGGAGAGCAGGGAAGAACAGAATCACAGGTGGCTCTTCATAACTCTGGATCCACTAATAGGAGGTGATACCCACCACCCTTTCACCTCTAAACACCCAAACATACCCCCCTCTCTCTCTCTCCCTCCCTCCCTCTCTCTCCCTCTCCCTCTCTCCCTCTTTTTCCTTCCCTCTCTTTCTTCATGAAGTTGAATATTGTGATATCAGAACTCTAAGACAGCCCCCCTAGTCCACTGTTTTTCCATGTTTCTACAAATGTATATTGATATATGTTATGTATAATGTATTACTTTCATTGTACAGTGTGCAAGACAGGAATTATTGATAGGATGGGGTGAAATTTGAGGTCTCAGATTAATTGACTTTGAGTTCATTAAAGTCAATTGATTGAAGATTATCCTGGATGGGCTTGTTTAATCAGGTGATAGCTTCTAAAATCGGAACTAGACCTTCCTGAGGATGGAGCCAGGTCCTCCTAGCCACTGTGATGGAATGAGCTGCTATATAGTAATGTCTATGGGAGATGAGCAGCAGGAAGCTGTGATCATCACCGGGACTGAGAGAGGCCCTTGGATGGCAGCCATCTTGAGAAGGAACCACCTTGACAATGGGGCAAGAATCCTACTACCAACTGAGTGGCCTGGAAGGTAGACCCTAGATACACGAAGGATCCAAGGCTAGCCAAGGTTGTATAATAGCAGCTTGGTAACACTGTGAGCAGACATCCCCTCTAAATTAAGCTCAGACTCATAAGCAGGTGCTGTGGGATGGTAACATGAATTAAGCTGCTATATTCCTTTGTGGTCATTTGTGACTTAGTACTATAAACACAAACACAGCAACCAACCAAATAAAATGGCAAACAAAGAGCATCTTCTAGTCAAAATGTGTCTGTGTTCCTCTCTGATGCCATATACAGGTGGCCTGCTTCCTCTGCTATTTGGGAGCTATCCAAGACCCTTCCCTCTGACCCCATCATGGAGACCATGGCACAAAATAAGGAGCCACTGTACTGAGGAGAATCTCTTTTTTCAACATGAGGGCAATGACATCTGTCCAGCCCAGTACCAACACAGGATGGCGGAAACCACCCAAGGGGATGAGTGCCCTTCCATTTGTCCTGGCCAATGTGGTAACGGCAGGCAAATGACTCTATCAGCTTCCAGACCAATGGACAGCCAAGCCATGCATTATGTCACTGGCCTCTGGGAGGTGCCCCACCCCTAGCCTGACAGCAGTGTACCTTGGCACCTGGTTTAGAAACCTGCCCTCTCTTCTTCCATGTCTTTCTTCTTGTCCTTCCTCTCTGCCTGCCCCACAGGGTACCAGTCCTTGCTGCCTGTGCTGCCACATCTTCCTTACTACAGTGGAAGCCTCATCCAGTGTGACACTGTGGGCAGGGAGGGCAGCCACCAGCTGAGGCTTTGGAACTCACAGTACCAGACCCCTGGGGGACAAGAAAGAGCTGAGCACTATGTCTTTTAATCAACTGCCTCCTCCAACTGTCTCTCGGCTCCATCCCAGGCACCACGCTCTTTCCTAGCTCCTTCCCTGATTTGCACAAGCTGAGAGTGAGCAGGGACAGTTTCCAGAGAAAGGTAAATCCGATGGCAATTTTTCAAGTCTCTCTTCCCTTCTCTTCTGAATACCCTGCCCAGTCCCTGAAAGACAAAGACACAGGCCATGCCTCTGCCCTGGAAAAAAGCCAGCATCTCTCCTTGCCTGTGTCCTGTACACCTGCCCCACCTTCTGATAGAGCCAGGAAACAAGGAATGGAGCTATTAAGATTTCTAGGACTTTCTCTAAGGAAAGCCTGCAAACCTTGACAGTGTAGATGTACTAAGAGCTGAGAAACTCTACTAGCCACCTGGAAAGCGCAGCACAGAAGGTGGGGGACTAAGCACAACCTGCCCTAGGGATTCTTGGGTTTGTGTGCACATGTCTGCAAATGACCCTTTCTCGGGACTGGGCTTCTGAAGAGTCAGCTCTCACCCCACCTCCAGTGCTTGTAGGTCCATTCATACCAGATGTCACCTCCCTGTGTTTGCACAAGCTGAATCAGGCATCTCCACACGACTTCATGAAGTTGCACATCAAAACCACCTGAGAAGCGTGTAGAAGGTGAGGACTCCTGGCCCCCTCAGTAAGCTCTTCAAATGAATCTCCTTCACACTGCAGTTTGAGAGCCCTGTCTAGTTTCTCTGCTGCATTAACCTTTTACTATCCTATCAAGTAAATTCTAACCATAGAAAACCTATGTCAGGGGCTTGGGAGATGGCTCGGTGGGGAAAGTGCTCTCTGAGCAAGTGCGAGGACCTGAGTCTGAATCTCTAGCACCCAGTCAAAGCCAGCACAGCAGCATGCATTTGTAATCTCAGAGCCAGAGAATGGAGACAGAATTCCTGGAGCTTGCCAGTCAGCTGATTTGGCTAAATTGGTGAGTTTCAGGTTCAGTGAGAGATCCAGTCTCAGTACAGCAATAGAGGAAGCCACCTGAAGTTGACATTTGACCTCCACATGCACAAACACACATGTACACACAGGAACATGTTTACTCACATGCACACACAAAAGAGAAAGCTATGTAGGACCTAGATCATGTAGGTTGACCCACCTACTAGATTATGAAGTACTTGGAGGTTTGCTTCACCTCCCAGTCTTAGTTTTCACAGGTATAAAACGGGAACATTATGTCACAGTATCCTTTTACGGTTGTTCGTCTGTTTGAGACAGAATCTTGCTATGTAGTCCAAGCTTACCTCAAGTAACAATCCTCCTGCCTCAGTCCCCTAGGTGCTTGGATACAAGTATGCAACACCATATCCAGCGAGGCTATCGTCAGATGCAGTGCTGTTACTAACAACATCATATCACTGATGAAATTCTGATTGCACTTCACATAAGATCAGAAATAAGGCCAGAGTCTCTGCTCTCGCCACTTCTATCCAGCATTATCCCTGGAAGTTCAAGCTAATGCAATAAGGCAAGAAAAAAAGAGAGAGATGGGGAAGGTAATTCAGAGTAAAATAAAAATGGAGTAAACTCATATTTATTCATAGATGAGGGATCATCTACACACAGAATCTAAAAAAAACTAATAGCACGCTGAGTGAGGTTATATCAGATACATGCTGAGAATACAGAAACCAAATACATTTTGTCATCAACCAGCTGGAAACCAAAATTTTTAAAAATAATATATTTGCAGTGTATGAATATTAATTAGGGACAAATCTGACCCAAGGTGTGAAAAAAGGTTGCACTGAAAGCTATAATTACTGTTAAAAGAAATGGAGGAAAACCTAAATAACGTGGAAACAGACTGTGTCAATGCTCAAAAGGTTCATTATTACTAGGACATCAATTCTACCCACATTGATCAACCAATTCAATGCAATCCTGATCTAAATCCCAGCAGGTTTTTCTTTTAGCCAAAATCATCATGCATATTCTAAGATTCATTTGAAATGCAAAAGATCAACAACAGTGGTTCTCAACCTGTGGGTTGAGACCCCTTTGGGGTTGAATGACCTTTCACAGGGGTTGACTAAGACCATCTGCATATCAGATATTTACATTATGATTTGTAACAGTAACAAAATTACAGTTATGAAGTAGCAACGAAATTAATTTTATGCTTGGAGGTCACCACAACATGAGGAACTGTGTTAAAGGGTCGCAGCATTAGGAACCTTCTCAACCTTGAGAACCACAGATCTAGAAGGATCAAAACGTCTGAAAATGAATAAAACTGAAGGACTCGCATGATCTGACTTTACAGCTTATCATAAAGCCACAGCCACTGTGATATTGTAGTTCCAGTACTAAGAAAAACAAATAGGTCACTGAACAGAATAAATAGAACAGAAGAATACCCGTGTCTGGTCAGCTGCTATCTTTTATAGGTTTAAAAGATATCATATTACATACCATGTACTCAAAATGCAAAATTATTTTGATAACTAATTGAAAAACAATAAACTAACCCAAAACACATCACAAACCTTAATATAAAATTATACAGTTCCTGGGGGAAAATCCTCATTACCAGTGGATTAGGCAAAGATGTCTTAGATACACCACCAAGGATATAATCATGAAAGAAGAAAGTGATCAATTAGGTCTCAACAAAATTTAGAATTTCCAGAGTTGGAAAGATACTGTGAAGAGAAGGAAAAGGAGAACAGACACCGGAAGGAAATATTTGCAAATCACAAAGCTGATAAAGGACTTGTATCCGGAACTTAAACAAGCACTCAGTGGTAAGAAAATAACCCAATTAAAACGGAAGACACAAAATATTTGAACAGCTCATCGAAGAAGCTATGTGGCAAAAAAGAGCATGAAAGGATCCTTAGCATTATTAGTCACCAGGGGACTGCAAATTAAAATCATAATAAGGAACCGTGACACAGTTATTAGAATCACTGAAACTAAAAAGAGTGACTATGTTGATTCTAGTCGAGGCTGTGACAGGACCGGAAATCTCATACAGAAATGGATGCTCTAGGAACACAGAACAGTATACCCAGCAGGAGAGAATCTGAGCTGCTTCTTTTTCATGTTTTTGAAGGTTTTGGTGGGTGGCGGTGGTGGTGGTATTTTGGGTTTGTTTTTTTTTTTTTGGAGGGGGGGGTGTCTTGTTTGTTTGGAGTTTTTGTTGTTGTTGTTTTGTTTTTGAGACAGAGTCTCACTATGTAGACCAGGCTGGTCTCAAAATAACAAAGATTTGCCTCCCAAGTGAGTGCTGGGATTAAATGAATGCACACATCCAGGAAAAAAAAAAAAAGTTTTGGTTTTGTGTGTTTTTTCCTTTGTTCCTGAGCTGAGGATTGAACCCAGGTCCTTTTATGCTAGACAAGTGCTCAACTACGGAGTGCAAAAACGAACCACAGGTACATGAGAAAACTTTTCTTTTGGGTGGGACAGGGTATGTGTGGGGGTGCTAGGGATGGAAACTGAGGCTGCTTGCTCACTAGGCAAGGGCCCTACCACTGAGCTGGTCCCCAACCCTTCATACACGGCCTTGATGTAGTTCTGCGTTCACAGAGTGCGTATATGTCAAAATGTTGCCAAGTGGTCATATGACATATGTGTAGAGCCTCTTCTTTGAATCTGAAATCACCCCATTGCTTGTGATTGGGATGTTCAGTTCCCAGCTTACAGAGCTGTTATAAAGGCTTTAGAGCCTTTAGGAGGTGAACCTACCTGGAAGAAGCAGGTTACTAAGTCTAGCCTTTGAAGATTATATTTACCTCTGGTTCCTACCTAGTTTCTGTCTCTCGTCCACCAAGATACGAGCGAGGCACCTCCACCGCATACTCCCTCCACTGTAGATCTTCTCAACCTATGCAGTCGCTGCTCTGGTGGACTAAAATCCCTCTGAAACTGTGAGCCAAAATAAACCTTCCTTCCTTTTAGTTGCTTCTGCCAGGTATTTTGTCACAGCAACCAGAAAAAATAACTAATAACTGGACATTCAGCTGGATCTCTCTGATTGACAGGAAACAGCTCGGCAGAGATCTGGGAACCACACCCTGGGCAGAGAAAACTGTAAATACAAAGCCCTCAGGGACAAGAAAGAGAATGTTCTGTTTGAGAGGAATAATTTACCGTTGTGGGTCCTAGAGGCCACAGAGGCAGACTGACTCCAGGTCAGGGAGGGATCTTCAGGCCAGGCAGGGAGTCTGGGCTTTACTCCAAGCAGCTGGGAAGTCATTTACTTCCAAGTCATTTACTGCAAGTAGGTGGGTAGATGTCACTCAGCAGAGAAACACAATCTGATTCCTGTTGATTTGTTGTTTCTAATCACTCGACTCTGTACCAAGGGCATGCATTATCTGATAGAAATAAAATGTATATTGAAAACAAGATTAGTTTCACTGTCATGAGGAGACTGGGTTGCAAATGAGTAAGAGTGGAAGCAGGAAGTCCCAAGAGGTAACTGTAGCTGGGTACTGTAATCCCAGATCTCAGAAGGCTAAGGCAGGAAGACCATCAGATGAAGGCTAGTCGGGGCTTCATAGTGGCCTAAGATGACCAGGAGGAGGAGGAAGAGGAGGAGGAGGCGAAGGAGGAGGAGGAAGAAAGATGATGATTAAAGTCTGGGCAGAACTCTTGCCTAGTATTCATAAGGGCTTCAGTTTGATCCATAACATCATGGAGTCAGGGTCTTGGGGAAGTCACTGTGGTCACTAGGTATGACACTGGGACCACACAGGCAGCAGTGGAGTGAAGGATGCCTCTAAGATTGACCTAGCTGGGGCAGTGGTGGCGCATGCCTTCAGTTCCAGCACTCTGAAGGCAGAGGCAGACGCAGATGGATCTCTGTGAGTTCTAGAACAGCCTGGTCTACAGATGGAGTTCCAGAACATCCAGGACTACAAACCCCCCACACACACACCAAAAAAAATTGATTTTGATCTAGAGCTAGGGTCAAGAGTATATACTATAGGTAGGGTGCAGGTGATCAGAAATGGGACTCCAAAACTGGCTGCTGAATTTATACAAGCACCTGGCCCTCAGGACACATAGTTCTCTGACCTCTATAGACTCTCTCCATTGTTCCCTCCTCTGGGTATCGTAGAGCATCCAATCACTCCCTGGAATCACTTTGGCTTGTTTTGCTATTGTTAGCTATGTCTCTGCCTCCCTCTCTAGACAGATCTCTTCTTTCAATCTAGAACAGTATCTTGAAAGCAAGCAGCTACTGTTTGCTAAATAAAGTAGAAAAAAATGCCAACCGTGAAGGTGCACACCTTTAATCCCAGCAATCAAGAGGCAAAGGCAGGCAGATCTCTGAGAACTTGAGGCCAGTTGGTCTATGTAGTAAGTTCCAGGATAGCCAGGGCTATGTAGAGAGACCTTGACTCAAAAAACAAAGGGAAAAAAGTCTGAGGATATGGTTCAGTCAGTAAAACTCCTGCCACATAAGCATGAGGATCTGAGTTCAAATCCCCAGAACCTTGTAAAAGCCAGGCATATAGTGAGCATCTGTAACCCTAGAAGATGGGGTGGGCAGAGGCAGTATTCCTGGATCTCACTGTAGCCCTGCCAAATCAGTGATCTCCAGGTTTAGTGAGAGACCCTGTCACAAAGAATAAGGTCTCAGAGAGTGATAAAGATACCTCTGACCTCCACATGCATGCAAACACACACTTACACATGCATACACATGCACACACACACAAACACAACACGAGCACATGTATATATATGAAGTTCACAAAGCGCCGGACAAAAGAAACCTCTCAATGTTCCTTGGCCGTGGCATCAGACTCTCTGCATGACCCTGCACCACCCTCCCCTCCCTACTATGCCCCACTGTAGCAAGCTCCCAGCTGTCACCACCAAAAACTGCAATTACATGGCCAGCATGCTGGGCAGTCAGTGCTAGCTGCCCCTGCCAGCAAGCCCTGACCTAGTTTAGAGCTAGCCGAGGCTGATGATGTCATCGTCAATGAAGCTCCTCAGACTGAGGCTGTGAGTTGGACTTGGAGGCTTGCTTCAGCTCTGAATGCCAGGAACCTGGGCCGAGGGCTATCAGGATGCCACAGAGTGAGGACAGAACACAGGACTAGGGGTGGAGCCAAAGGCTTCCACTCCTCTGAAGGGAGGCTGCTATCTATTTCCAAATCCCTTTTGGGGCATCCTGGGCTTTATGGTCTGAACCCCAGATTCCCCATCACATAGGGGACAAGAGAGATTTCTGAAACACCTCTCCAGTGTCCCCAGGCTTTAGTGCACGTGTTAACTTGAGCGGTTTCCAAACATCTACTAGGTGTCAGCCATGCTGTCAGGGTAACAGAGCTGCTGGTGAGGGTACAGGTGATTAAGATATTGTCTCGATGCCCAGTGGCTCCCTGTCAGGAGTCTGAGGGAAACATCAAGCAACCAGAGCACTATGAATAATTGTGAACATGGAAACACAGCTGTGACCAATTGTGTGGCGAGCTCATTGAGCTCAGACACCAGCCGGGGTTTCACAGAGGGGGTATATCTTAAGAGATGAAACATGGTAAGACTTTTCAAGAGCAAACGGGTTACTATCAATCCCAGCAGTGGTGTCCCCGGCTCAGGCCAATACTGTGTGTCTGAGGCTGCTGGGTCCATAGCCCAAACATGGGGGGAGGGGGAAGGCAGGTGCAGGGAACAAGGGCTGCACTTGACCCATATGGACTCATAGGCTGAGATGTCATCCTGTCAGTGGTGGGGACCTAGTGAGGAATTTGGAGCAGAGGAAGGTTTGGACAACATTTTAGGGTGTCAGCACCCTGTTAAGTGCAATGGTGGGGGAGAGTTGGGTGGGGTCAGGCTGGAGACAGGAGGGCACTGAAAACACTCACACCTTGGTGACAATGATGGGGGCTGGGGCCCTTGCCACATCCAGAGGGAGTAGTTGGGAAGGTCTCATGAGGAGGGTAGGTGTAGCCATCAGATGACAGCAAAGGCCATGTACCCCCCACTCCTCAGGCTTCCACTCCTAATGTCATGAACCACATACACACACACACTACACACACACACTACACACACACACAATGGCTTTTTTCCTTGCATGTGGCTCTGGGTGTCTGCACTCTCATCGCACCCTGTCATTCCCATCTAACACTGAATACAGAGGAAATAGGGAGATACGATGGCTGCAGGTGAATGAGGCAGAAGGTCATAAGGGACATGGACAGACTCCTCTTTAGGAAGGAGAGCCTGAAGCTTTCACCCACTCTACCCCTACCCTTCCACTGGACAGCATCTGTGAGATGAGCCCAAGATGAGAAGGACCAAGTCCCCAAGCCCTGAGCTCTCCATCAACCACAGAGTAAGAGCCGGGTCCCTGAGAAGCCAGATGAGACTGTCGAGGGATCAAGGCGTCCCCAAGTTGGGCACTCAGCTGCTAAGAAGTGGCCCTGACTGTCTCCCCAGGGTCAAGAGTGCCACTGAGCATGGGATTGAATGGGACAAAGGAAGGGCTGGCCAGCTGATCTCTTGGCTAGAGGGGGAAGGCCCTGAGTGCCATTTAATGCAGTATGACACCAGGGCCCTCTGGCAGCACAAAGTTCCATGTCATGTTAATCAAGACTGACATCTCCTCCCTGGTGCCCTGGTGTGTGTCTTCCTGGTTATCTCTGCTACAGAACCCCAGGGGTCAGGGCCAAGCAAGGGAGGTCCCCAAAGCCCCACCTCTGTCACTATGGGCTATGTAGCAGGAGCCAGCTGCACTTAACAGCTTGGGTGGACAGAAGGGCAGCCCTGAAGGGGCGAGGAGGAGGCAGATTCTTGGGGAGACCAGAAGCAGATGAAGATGAAGTTGGGTGTCAAAAGAAAGCCCTAGAAGTGAAGAGATCAGATCCTAGCTGGGCATGGTAGCTTGTGCTTATTATCCCTGCATTTCTGGGAGGCTAAGACAGGAGGATTGCCATGAGTTTGAGGCCAACCTGAGCTATAGATAGAGGACTTTTTTCGGAGGAGGGGGTTATGCTGGGATAGTCCCTTCGAGTAAGTCACTTTATCTCTCTGAAAGTCAATACCTACATCTATAAAAACCAGGGGATGGTGTTATTATTCCTGTCAATATGGGTTTGTTTAGTTTTTGTTGGTGGTAGTTTTTGTTATGTTTGGTTTAGAAAACGGGAGTACATTGGAAAGAAAATGCCAAACAAAGACCAGTAAAGGTTCTGGGAAGATGAAGCTGGATCTTACACCAGTAAAAGCTGCTAGGGAATAGAAGGGTAATGGACTAAGCAGCAAGGCAGGGTCCTCCCTTCCAGTGGGCAGATGTGATGGTGAAGGCCTTGTCTATTGTATCCTCGCTCTGGGACATTTCTGGAGATCAGAACTCTAGCAGTGCACCCATCCCAAATCCTTATGAACTTTTCCTCCCCGTTTTGTTCAGGCATCCTATCTGAGGGAGCAGACAGAGAATAGTCAAGGGATACCTTAGAGCCACGAACATCCGGTGATCCCACTCATCCTGTGACTCTCTAATGGTCAGCTTTAGATGCCACCTTGACCTTCAAGGAGTGAACTGTCCTTATGGGAATAATCTTACAAGCTACATTATGTCCATGGAACTAATAGCAAAACAGAGCTCCCTTATCGCCCACAGAAACAGCACCCACAGCTCCCAGCATCCGAACAGTGCTGCAAACTGCACAAAGTGCCTCTCGTTACGGTCTTTATTTAGTTCTCCCTGGGTCCCTATGAAGGAAATACAGAACCACTCTCCCTATGTGTCAGGTGCAGAAACAAAGACTCTGAGAGTTGGGTTACTTCTATAATCTCACACAGCCCTATGGTGTGAGCTCTGAGCACTCCCTCCTCCTCCTCCACATCCTTGGAGGTCCTCACAGAGCCGTGTATAAGCCTCACACATTACAGGCCAATAAGCCTGAGAGTGGTGGAGCAGGAAAGGGAGGAGTATTCAGGAGTGGGTACCAGCAGGGTGTGTCTGATAGAGCTCTGGGGAAATCAAGGATGACCACACCCTGACAGTCAGCATCTCCTGAGCACCTGTTGTATACAGAGCTGGGAGTGCTGATGCTGGAGGAAGGGCACAGTGGAGAACCTAGAAAATGAAGACAGAATTATGCCTTTGCTACCATTGTGGTCCCAAACAGGTACCATTTCACAGGTGAGGAAGTTGAGCCACAGACAGGATTCTAGAGCAGAGGAGGCAAACTGTCTGTGCTGGCTTAAGCTTTGCAGGCCTTGTCTATCGCTATAGTACGGTACTAGTCTTAATTGATTTATTTGTTTATTTGGGAGGCATGTGCCATGGACTTTACGTGGAGAGCAGAGGACAACTTGCAGGAGTTGGTTCTCTCCTTCTGCCATGTGAGTCCTGGGAACCAATCAGTCCACAGACCGGTGCAAGTGCCTTTACCTGCTAAGGAATCTAGCTGGCCCTGTTTTGTTTTGTTTTGTGTTTTGTGTTTTTTACTACAGCTCTTTAAAAACATAGACACTCACAATGAATACATGTATCAAAACATGACGTTGTACCCTCTGCGAATATACAATTATAACCTGTCAATTAAGAGCTCGCTTTAAACGAAACTGGAGAGATAACTCAGCCAGTAAAGTGCTTGCTTTGAGTTTGATCCCTAGAGCCCATGTAAGAAAGCTAGGTGTGGCTGTGTGTTTCTAATCTCAGTACTGTGGCAGGGGTCATGGACAGGCAGACCCCTGAGCCTTGCTTGACATTCTGGCCTACTTGGTGAGTCCCAGCCTAGTAAGATGGACAACACCTAAGGATAACAGTGAGGGTTGTCCTCTGGCCTCCACATGTGCTTGCACACACGTGCACATGACTTGCACACACATGAACACAAAGACAGAGAGAGAAAGAGAGAGAGAGAGAATTTAAATATTCTCAGTTTGAGGGCCAGATAAGACAGACTGACTGCAGGTAGAATTTGGTCCTCAGTTAGTTTGTTGGCCCCTGTTGTGGAGACTCCAGCAAACAATTCTTCCCGAGATGAGGTTCCGAGGTTCATCCAAGTGACCAGTGAAAATTGCACAGCTGCTCTGTTCTAGCCTGTGCCAAGACCTGGGGTACTTATTACATAGTTTATGTCCCGGGGTGGGGGTGGCTGCAGCATTGGGGAAGACTGACAGGTAAGGAAATGCTGTCAGTTCAGTGCATGCTGGGAGGTGATTTGGGACAGGACAACCAGAGGGAGAAGGGATGAGGATTTCCTGTGGGCCTCCTATATGCCCAGGTGGGGATGAAGAAAGGCAGTTTAATCTCTCCCTACTGACTTACATCTGCCACCTCCCACAATGGATGTGGTCAATGCTGTTGATGACACGTGACCCTTTTTTGATCATTCCACCCAGGCACTTACAGTGCCTAGCTAGGCAAGTGCGGTCAGCTTTAGAGCTGAGACGTGGTGAGAGCTGCTGAACGAACAGAAACAATGAAGGGCTGCTCACCCTTCCGTCTCCAGGGTGAACAAAGTGAGCTTGTGCCCAGGCAACTGTCACCCCAACCCCCTCATCCCCACCCTGGCTACTCTGCTGACTCACCTAGCGCTCGATATTCACACCCCAGTCAAGCATGCTCAATTAAGCCCCAGTTACTCACAGCTCATAAGTGAGAAGAAAAGATCGGACTCTGCCTGCAGAGCCAGAAGGAACTGAGCGGGCTTGGGATCTGCAAAGAGACACATGCCATGGACATTTGCTGGGAACCTGCAAGAAAGAAGAATAACAGGTTCTCAGAGCTCACAGTTCACACTAGAGGCCAGGCCCTGTTCAAAGATTTTTGTTTATCAGCTAAAATCTCATACTAAACATACCACTATCTCCCTTCTGCAAACTCAGAAACTGATACTCGGAGAGGCTGTGACTTGACCAAGGTCACACAGCTAGGGAGAAAGTTGAAGGAATGTGCTTTTTCTGTTTTGCATTGCCGTCAGGAGGGAGTGCTCAGAGAGGGGATGGGCAGTCTGTCATGAGTCCTGACCTCCCTGCCCAGGAACCTGGGCTCCTCCAGGTAGCAAGACCCATCCTCATTCACACCTAGAGGTACCACAGCATTGTCATGGCGATTCGTCTTTGTATTATATCTCTATATCATCTATATTATATCTCTCTCTCTTTGGAGACATGAGTTAAAGAGAACCCCTACACCACATACACACACACACACACACACACACACACACACACGCAGGGAACCAAAAGACCAGGATACAAAGGAGCAAATCCTCTGGGCTGTCAAGACACACTGGTACCCTGGACAAATAGAATGTATGATGATGTATCTACATGTACCAGCTGCCAGGGGCTCCACAGCCTTGGCTTCCCCTTGGGTCTGTTATCATGTCTTGTTGTTACTGTTGTGACTGCTCAGCACATGCTACACTGTGCACTCCATGGTATAACGAAGCAGTTGTGGTGCCCGGTATAAAGTTAGTGCCTAAGCAATAGTCTGAAATGAGCGAATGAACCGATGAATGAATGGTTGAACCATAATTCCTAATCCCCAGGAGCACGTAGGAGGAAAAATTGAGATGTGCATGGACTATTGTAGTATGCTGTGTTGAATCCCACAAGAACAGAGGGAAAGATGGTGCATAGGCAAAGGGAAGGGACCCACTCCCACCCAGGGAAGCTGGGCAAGGCATCTTGGAGAGGGAGATGCCATGGCATACCTTGAGAGCATCCTACAGCCACGAGGAAGGGGGATCCCTGAGCAGAGAGGACAGCCCTCACAAAGATAAGGATACATGGCCCCAACCTCGGAGCTCTGTAGGAGAGACTCTGTATGGTCTTACAAGGTCTTATGAGTCATATACAGGTGAGGGTATGCAGGAGAAGCAAGGAGCCACAACTATAGATGGTGGTAGGGTAGAACTGGGACCGTTCACAGAAGGCCTTCCTGCCATGTCAGAGAACAGACAGGCCTTACTCCCAGACAACCGGAATTACTGGAGGGATGTAGCAAAGAGATACGTTTCATCTGTATGTTAAAAATGGCCCTGCAGAAGTTAGAGAAGGGAAGTTCTGGCAGGCTATTAGGAGACTGGAGGAAAATGGAGACGTGTAGGGGAGTGGGGACCATGATGAGCCGCGAGCATTGGAGGGAGGTAGGAGCGAGAGGGAAAGGACAGGAGCAGGCAACCATTTGGCTGTGAATGAGGAAAGAGGTCACTTAAGCTCTCAGAGCTTCAGCCTGCTCTTTAAAATGAGGATAAGATGAACTCCCCAACGGTGTCATTGTGAGCATTCGTGGAGGGAGACTGAAAGACTGGAACGGAGTCTGGCAGATGGCTTTTTCTCTCTGCACCTTGCTGTGCCTTTGTGCCACATCTTACACTCTTGAGAAAAATTATATATATATATATATATATATATATATATATATATATATATATATATGAGTAATATGTATGTAGATATTACTACATACACTATGCCTCAAAAAATGCACAGGGAGTATACCTTACCACCACTGAGTGCACAGTTCCGCAGGACCCAGTACACGAGACTGTGCGCTCATCACCACCCATCTCCATAATTACATTCACATTGCAAACTGAAAGCCTGTACCTGGAAAACACTGACTCCCGTTTCCCCTTCCCCCAGACCTGGCAACCACAGTTCTACTTCCTGTCTCTACGATTTTTGACTCCTGAAGTATTTCACATGAGTGGAGTCATATAGAATTTGTCCTCCCGTGCCTGGCTTATTTTACTTAACAAAATCCCTGTTGTGGCCTATGTCATATTCCCGTGCCCTGCGGTGAATGGTGACCCGCACCTATAATCCCAACACAGGAAGTTGAGGCAGGGGAACTGCTGTGATTAGAAGACCATCTTGGGCTTCAGAGTATCCCATCTCAAATAAACAAATAAATACTTTTTACAGTGTGAACAGCATCGTTTTGGTTGTACCTACCACTCTCTGCTGTCTGTTATCTCACAGTGGTCAGGTGAAATCTGGATTACTTACACATTTAGCTATATGAGGTAGCTCATGTACCCAGTAAGGACAGGAGTGTACAATACATTTTGATGACTCTGTTTTCAGTTTTTAAAAATATATACTCAGAAGTGGAATTGCAAGATCATGTGATGATTCTATGTTTAACGCTTTCAGGCACCACCGCAGTGTTTTCCAGCTGCACCATTTCCCGTCCCATTACCAGCTGTGTAAGGGCTTCATTAACACTTAACCGCAGTCTGACTTTTTTTGAGAAGTTATCGTAGTGGATGTGTGATGGACTGGCTTATAGTTTTTCAGCAAGGAGAAGAGCCAGGATCACAGGGAATGAATGGACTGTCCCAAGATGGGAAGGCAGGTCTCCTAGGCTGGAGTGTCATCACTTACTAGAGGCCCATGTTCTAGTAGTGAAGCAGGGCCCCCACCAGAGCAGGCTGCCACATCAGAGGGTGTCCAGGTCCCCAGCAGATCCAGTTCACTCAAAGCTGGAAGTTCATATAGAGTCTGTTTCCGAGGGAGTCTCACAGTGTGCACACTCACTCACATCAGAGGACACTGAGAAATCAGAAAAACACTCAAGGACTTTCAAACAGAGGGTTTAATTGATGGGCTCAATTCTGTTTTATGACAGAGGAGGTAGGAAGCCGACATTAGTAGCATAGGAAGCTGTTCCCTTCATGGGGCTGGAACTGTGGCCAGTGTTCTAAGAGCTCAACACAGAGACCAGCAGACAGGACATGGAGCCACTGCACTCAACCGGAGAGAACTGGGCTGAGAGGAGGGGCTTGTTCACAGAAGCCAAAGAGGACAGGTAGATGCTGTAGAAATACGGCCCCACAGAGATAGAGATAGATCTTGGCTTCTCTTTTGACCTACCTTCTTCCAGTGGCTCATATTGGTTGGATCCATCCAGAGACCAGAAGGTAAGAAAGTCTGGGAAATGTAGTTTCCTGGACACACAAACCAAAGCTAGGAACAGCAGGAAATGATTAGGAAGCAACAGCTAAATGATGGGCACATTCAGTCCATCCATTCACTCATTTGCATTTATTGAGCATCAACAAGCAGAGAGATGTAAATGAAGAAGAATGCTGGGTCCTGTTCTCAAAGCACTTAGGATCCAGCAGTACCAGGGACTGGGTCTTGCATCATAGCATCACACACTCACAGCTGGCCAGAGGCATCTGTTCACCCAGCCTGGAGCAGGAACCCTGTAGAATTACAGGCAGGGGGCGGGGTAGGGGCTGGAAGCTTGCAGGGTACCAAGAGGCTGGGGCTGAGTTCTGCCTAGGCTGGGGATTTGGAAGGGCAAGTTGCTCAGCTGCTGTGCCTCCTCCCCAGCTAAAAGCTCAGCTCAGAAAGAAATGTCTCTAAAAGGGAAAGAAAACCCTTAAGTCCCACTGTTTGTCTTTGGAACCTGGGAAGTGAGGGTGTAATGAACATGAAACGTGCAGGCTGCTCAGAAGTTGCCTTTGAAACCTTGCAGGCCGGCTTTGTCAGGGAGCAGCCCTCCTTTTCAAAGCCTCCTGGCTCTGAGCTATCCTCTCCTCCCTCATCCCTAGCAGGCACTGGCTAATTAGCTGGAGATGTTAAATGTTCCCTGGCTCTGTGAGAGAGAAGTCCCTGGTTTTCTGGGGACCTGGTAGCAGGACTGGCAAGCTGAGTGCCTCTACTACCACTGCATCCCCTGCATGCCTCCCCTCCTCCCTGTGCTCATAGTAGGTTTCTCTCCACACCCAGCTGGCCCCTGGAACTCCTTCTCACCAGCTGTGCTCAAGCACACTTCTGCTTCCTCAAATCTTAACTTCTCCTATGTGTTCCTCTTCCCAGAAGCCTTCCCAGGTTTATCCATTTGAGTGATGACAAGCCACACCCTAAGTCGTCACCCCAATTGAGCTCTTTAGATACCCCTCCTTGGATGACCAGGCCTAGGAGTACCCCTCACCAACCACCACCCAGCCAAACTGAAACAAAAAATGTCTCCAAACACAATTGCTGTTGAATATTCATGCCAACTCAGGGGGTGGGTAGACAGGTGGACGACCCCCAGCCTCACCTCTCAGGTCTCACAGGCGGGCAACCTGTCTGTGAAGCCACATGATAACCTTGAGTAAGGCATGCCTCGCTCTCTAAGCTTCAGGTCTCCTCTGTAAGGGAAGGAGGGGGATGCTATACCAACCAAGCCCATTGGTTCTCAAATGGACTTACCCCCATCACTTTGATACAACCAGTCTGAAGGGGACCCCAAATCTGCACCCTGTCTTTATCTTACTATATAGCACCGGCTGGCCTTGAATTTACAGAACTCTTCTGTCTCTGCCTCCCAAGTTCTGGGATCACAGCCTTGTCTGTTACACTACCATACCTGACTTAAGAATCTGCATTTCTAATATGACTCCAGGTGTTGAGGCTCCTGCTGAGGGAACTATGATGAAGAGCTTGGTGGAGGGGGGTTGGTAGATGGGTTTGAACTGTTTTGTTAGAATAAGGCTGTGTTTGTAGGAAGCTCAAGCAGGGGCATGTAAGCGTGCAGATGGAAGAGACTGGGCAGGACCTACCTTACCACAAGCATCACGGCTTTTGTGGGTTTACTTGCCTACATGTCTAAGCAAGACTTAATCAGCACTGAAGGTCCAATATGGAAAAAGTTTGGAAGCCTGCCAACTAAAAGAGAGGTCAGGGAAGTCCCTTGCCAGTGACATTCTAGAATCTGTGGTCCCTGCACACCCTTCCCAGGATCCTGTGCTCACAATCAAGGGGTGCAGGAAGCAAGGATAGGTGTTGAGTTACAGAGGAGAGGCCACAGGGAGGAGAGAGGAAGCTGGCGAGCTCCAGACCATTGTTACCTCAGGGTATACTTCAATAGGGATGCACCATGAAGTAGTGTGGATTATAAACACACACACAGTCACTCACCCACAAGGCCCTTTCCTCTGCTCAAACATCCCCCTCCAGTAATAACCTGGGGTGCAACTGGGTTAGACATCTCCTGCAAGGCATGGCAAGGTTAAGCAGCATGTAGATGTGCAAGGGAGTAGGTGTGTGTACATGTGTGGTGTCTGTATGTACAAAAATAGTTGCCAAGAGAGTTCTGATTGGAGTGATTAAGACGCAGACAAATTTCAATGAAAAATTTCCTTGAAGCTGAATACAGCAGACAATGTCCCTAATCCCAGCATTCAGGAAGCAAAGCAGGCAGATATCTATGAGTTTGAGACCAGGTGGTCTACAAGGTGAGTTCCAGGGCATCCAGCACTGCATAGGAGAGAAGGAGGGGGAGGAGAAAGAAAGGGAGGAGAGGAAGAAGAGCAAGAAGAGGAGGAGGAGGAAGAGGAGGAAGAGAAGAAGTCTCCCTGACCCTCAAAATTTCACAGCTCAAGAAAGCCCCTAAAGTATTTCATAAGAAGGCAGGGCAACCTCTGCAACTGGAACAAGGGTTTCCTGCTGCCTGGGTGAGGTCTCTGCCTCAGCTCTACACAGATGTCAAAGGCTCTCCCACACACCACAGTGACATCAGCTGAAATGAATGGAGCATCGTGGCAAAGAGACAAAAATTTCACAGAAAAGATTCCAAAGCAGACAAATCCCTTCCAGCCATACCATCCCCACCCACGATGCCATGCCCTGTCCAGCTGCTCCTATGGATGCTACTTCCAGGAAGGAACCCACTTGCAGCTGGACTAGAGAGTGGCCCAGAGTTAGGGAACTTCAAGGTCAACAGCAGGCCTAACAGCCCCCTCAGCAGCTTGAGGCCACAGGAAATCTGGAGACAGGGGTGACAGAATGAAAAACAACAGAGAACATACCCAGACCCTTAAGATTGATGGGGTTCTCCAGAACCCAGAGCTCTGTGTGGGCTGAACAGAAAAACCAGCAGACAGCAGCCAAAAAGCACATGTGTGTATTTATCAAATTGTATGAAAGTGTTTGTGTAAACCCAAGAGATGCTAGCAAAGAATTGCTCAAGCCAAGGAAAAACACACACATTAGGTGTGTACATACACATACGTGTGTTCGCACATGTGTACTTACTCATACATGCATACACATGGGCATAAATGCATGCACGCGCACATGTGTGCACACAGCCACACACACACACACACACACACACACACACACACACGCTGTGTGTAGGTGGTACCAGGAACAGGAGAGCCAAGGTGAGAGCCAAGAGTTGAACTGCTGTCGAAGTGAGCCAAGAGCAGACTTGTTCGGGTCTGCGACAGCAGGCTATGACAGCAGAGGACAGAGCATACCTATGCTTGTGGGCCACAAGGGTGTGTGCCTCAGGAACTTGTGGCTGCCCGTGCAGTCCACAGCCCACAGTGTGCTCTCTTACTTTCAAGGGGTCAGGCACTTCCAGGGTCCCCTTCCCTTGAGTCTTTGCTCACAGCCCTCATCAGTTACTGCTCAGGACCTCTCCTGCCTTCTATCCCAGGACACTCACTGCCCCTCTACTTCTCCCTCCCTGGGCACTAATATGACAGTCCCCAACGCTGAGACAAGCCTCTTTGTCTTGGGGACAGCAACGGCATCCCAGTCAGTATAATAACCACGAAATGCCTGTTCCTACCTCGTCTCATTCACCTCACCTGACTCTAAATCAAATAATGGACCCAATAAGCAAAGACCTGAGTCACAGCTTCCAATTCAATGTCTGCCTCTTAAAGCCTGGACCTTGTGCAAGTTGCTTAAGCCTTCCCAAACCCTTCTTTCTTCTTCTTCCTCTTCTTCTCCAAATAAAATTCTTGTAAGGGGTTAAATGAGATAATAAGATAAAGACTGTGAAGCCCCTGGCATCACACCAACTACAAAGCAAACACTTCCTTTTGGGCCTCTAACTCACTCTTCCAGGAGTAAATTGGTTAAAACTCCCAGGGGCTTCCCAAACCACGCCTCCTGCCTGAAACTGGAGGTGACCTTAGAAGCCCTGTGTTCTAGGCCCAACCTCACGGAGTTGTTCCTGGAGAGGAACTATGTATTGATAATGGAGCAGAGGTCAGCGTACAGATGCTGACCTTATCTTGGCAAACAACCTTAGCATGCAGCAGAGCCAGAGAAGAGTCACAGTGGTGAGCTTCCAAGGTTGGTTCTCTTTGGCTTGGAAGGGACACTGAGCCCTGGAGGTCCATGGTCAGAGGTCAGAGAATAATGGACTCTGCAGGATGGAGCCCTGCCCCTCTCACGAGTCTTGATCAGTTCTGCTCTGACCCAAACTTGCATGGCCCAAGTCAAACTCCCTCCATTTCCTGCCCCTACCTTGCTCCTCACCTCAGCCGTGACCCACGGGACCGACAGTGCTGTGGTCTGGGAGCAGGTCTGTGCTGGGACTCGTCCTTCCCTTGAGCAAGAGTCCCAGGAAAGAGGACGAGGTGCTGTGAGGACAGCAGAGGTCATGTTCCTTCTTGCATTTGTCACAACCTGTCTGGGAGGTTTCTGAGAGAGACATAGCGCAGGAGCCAGGAGCGGCCATGCAGGAAGTCATCTGGCTGGAAAAAAGAGCTCAACAGTAGGGGTGCAGAGATGTGATGTAGTACAAACTAAGCTATTTGCTTAGAATCCCAGCCTCATCTGATGGCTGTGTAACTTGGACAAGTCATACAACCTTTCTGTGCCTCCGTTTCCTCACCTGCATTAATAGTATTAATAGATACTTCATAGATATATTGCGATTTTTATTTTGGTTTGGTTTTGTGAAATGGTCTCCTCGCTCCGTGCTGACCTAGAACTCACTATGTAGCCCAGGATAGCATCAGACATACAGTAATCCTCCTACTTCAGCCTCCAAGTATAGGAATTAGTAGGTATGAACCATCACACATCTGGGAGGTTTAATTTGATATGAGGTGCTTAGAATAACAGATGATACATAATAAACGTTAGATGAGTCCTAACTGTGATTATTGTTTATTCAGCTATCAAAGACAAAAAACAAGTGTTGGTTCATCTTCCAGGAGCATCACTATAGATGGGATGTTGGGGAGGAAACCCGGGGGCGCAGGCATGCCAGGGAAACACTCTACCTCTGACCCCCATCCCCAGCTCAGTCGTTCAGTACCCCATAAAACAAATCGCTATGAAGATAAAGAACAGGGCGCTCCGAGAGCCTCTAACACAAAACCCAATGAGCCTGGAAGGTCAGGTCAGGCTCTCTAGAAGGGCAAGTCTCACCTATCCTCTCCACTGTGTCTGCACATGTGTGCACATCAGCATCGGCAGGCATACGAGGTGGGCAAAGCCCAGCTGTGCCCTGCTGGTCTAGCCAAGCACATATGACAGACTGAGACCCTCAGCTGCTACCACATCACTTCTGAATCTCGGAGTAGCAGGGCTAGAGGCGGGGTGTGGCAGAACCAGGCTTCCTGCTCGGAGGCTTCCCATTGTCCAGTTGTAAGCAGGTCCTCTTCCTGCAGACTTCCTGAACCAATCAGCCCTCTTGTAAGTCAGTTGTTTACTGCCCTCTGATCCAGGCCAATGCCCCATTGGGAGGGAAAAACTTAGTGTGTTCTGCAAGGTATGTTACTGTTTCTCATTACAGTTACTGTCCCCACCTCACCAATGGAAAAATGGACTCCGAACAGTGAGATCACTTTACCAAGGTCACAGCTGATATGGGAAACCCCTGGTTCTACAACAAATCCTGCTTGTCTCGAAAGCCTTCAATCTTCTTCCTTTAAAAAATATTTTTTTAATATGTTCTCTGACAGTTTCGCAAATGTACATAATGTGTTTTGATCATATTCACTCCTCTCTCTGTCTCCCCCAGACTTTGCAAACTTAGCCAACATAATCTGAGTCTTGTTGTTGTTGTTCTCTGTTTTTCTAGACAAGGTTTCCCTGTTGTAGCTCTTGCTGTTCTGGAACTCACTCTCTAGACCAGGCTGGCCTTGAACTCATAGAGATCCATCCACTTTCCTCTGCCTCCTGCTGGGATTAAAGGCATGTACCACCACCACCTCCCGGCTCTTTTTTTTTTAAATTTAATTCATGTATGCATGCACATGCCATACTGCGTGTGTGGACATCAGAAGACAACTCTGAGGAGTCCATTTTCTCCCTCCACCGTGGGTTCCAGGGGTTGAACTCAGGTTGTCAGGCTTGCATGGCAAAGAGGATTTACCAATTGAGCCATCTCCCTGGCCTGATTTTTTTTTAAATAGTATGAGTAAGAATAAGTATTATAGCTAATTCTTACATAGCACTTTCCTTTCCACAAGTTGTACATACTTAAACTATTTAATCTCCATCATGCCCTGTGAGACAAGTGCTCATTCTGATACACAGAAAGGTTGAGCCACCTACCAAGTTCAGCAAAGTGAGTTCTCCTGCTCAAAATCAGACTGGAAGAACTGGGAGTCACATCCCTAGACCACAGGCCCAGAAGGAGGAAGGAATGAATCCAGGTGTGGGTGGGGCTGTGGTACCCAAAGACCAGCCTGCCCCACCACAAGCTGCCTCTATGAGGTGTCTTCAAGAATCTAAGGGTCTTGCTCTTTCTTGGACATGACCCCTTCTCTTCCTCTGCAGTTCTCCCAGGCCGATGATGGCTAGGGTACTTACTTGCCTAGCTCTGTCACCCGCTAGTTTGGCCAGAATTCCAGCACTCTTCTGTCCTTGGTGATGAAAAAGAATCAGCTGATGGTCTGCTCCGAGGCCTCTGAAGGATGGGGAGTCAAACACTGATACTACCTCTTACCACTCTACCTGGACTTATCTCTTCAAAAGGTAACTTCAATCCAGCACCCTGGGCTTGACCCAGAACCCAGAACCCAAGACAAAGAGAGTGTGGTGCCCCTACCAGTATCTAACTCCACACAAAGAAGGAGGCCAATAACTAGCTCAACTTCATCCCACAGACCCTACTGCCCAATTCCCATCAGCCCCAGCCGGTCAAGGAACCTTTTCAGAGCCAGCCCTCTCCCTGCCTTGTATAGTCCCAGCTCTATTCCCCTCAACACAGACCAAGGAGGGTGTAACAAAAGGCTAGCTCATAAGGACAAAAGTGAGAGCCGTAGAGGGCTGAGGAATCTGGAGGATTAACTTGAATTTTGTTTTTAGCCTCTGGCACTGTCTTGCCATAGCACACAAATGCAAAGCGTTTGTACCCCTCCTTTTTCCTGGGAATATAAAACTATACTGATCTGTCCCAGAGTCATCCCCACAGGGAAGCAAAAAGAGCCCTTCAGCTGGTGTGGGGATAGGCACTCTGAGGGAGGCAGAAGCAGAGATAAGCTGACTAAGCCACAGCCTCAAGGTAATTGACATGGGCTCCCTCCCGCCTCCAGGTCCCCAGGCTCAACCCTCCAGAAGTCTATGTGAAGGACAGAACCAGTGTGGAGAGAAAGAAGCTTGTAGCAAGAGGCTAAGAAGAAACTCTCTGGAATGAATGCTGACATTAGTTGGTCCCTATGGATGTTCGAGAGAGGCAGCAGGTGGGATTCTGTTGAAAGAAAACAGCCTCTGTCTCATGCAGAGCATCTGAACATGGCCTTGTGCTGAGCTAGCATGTTTCTGTTTCCTAGCTGGACCACAAAATGGGAGGGAGCATCCATAAAGCTCCAGAGCTGCCTCTGTGGCCCTAAGCTCCACCAGGGGCTGCTACTTCCCCTTTTAATTGGCCATAATTTCCATGATTTGCAGGTCCCAAGCTCACCCAAAGCCTATTCTCCATCATGATGAATAGTCAGGAAGAGTAAGCCATTCCCATTACCCCAGAGCTAACCCAGTCTGGCCACTCAGAGTTGATATAGCATGAACCCCTGGGAAACAAGACACCCAGCTCTCACCTCCCTTGAGCAGAGTCCGGTCTAGACCCTGGAGCCCAGAAACAAGTGCTACACCTTGACTTTTATCCAAGAGAATCTTGCATTGGACAGGATGGAGGATGCACAGTTGCTTCCTATGTGAACTGCTCAGAAACTGTATCTCACTCTATTGGAGAGCAGAGACTACATGTAAGACTGCCAGTGGGTTGGGACAACCTTGAAGCAAAATGTCGAGAGAAGGGTGGATCCATCTAGCACAGCCACAAAGACGTTCTTATAGTTGCCCCTGGGGAGATGACAGCTGGGAGCTTAATTGTACTCCATCCTACCCCTTTACAATAGTACCACCAGGGAGACAGGGTGGCTGAGAAAGTCTTGGCCCTGGAATGATTTGGTATCCAACTCTGCACCCACTGTGCAATGTGCTGCAAATGAACAAAACATACCAATAGGAAGAACCTGGAGTTAGAGGAAAGGAGGACTTTTCTGGTGCCCAGGTAATGTAGGACTCACTCTGAAGACCTGAACACGTGAGAAGGGTTATTTATTCTTCTGTCCTACTGTGAGCCTAAGGAAGGATCAGGGAGGAGACAAGACAGTCCCCAGAAGCTCAGTCTGGCTAACCACAGATTACACCTCTTTAGGATCCCCTCCTCTGTTACTTCTCTAACCAGTGAGAGTGAGGCTTACCCCAGATCCTCCAGCCTGACTGTCTCACCTTCCCCTCTGCAGAAGCTTTAGTCCCCAGTAACTCCACAACTTCCCTAGAAGGTGAAGAGATGCAGACATCTGTCCCCAGTGGAACTTCTACTTGGTGGCCTTTCATAGTTCTTGATTCTAAGGTAAGAGGCTTCTCATTTAAACAGACTGAGCACAGTGTAGATACCATGATGGCCTAGTGCTCATAGACTTCCCTGAGACAGGGACACTTTCTGTCAGACAGGGCATACTAGCCCTCAGTGATATGAACTTGCTGCTGGCAGGGTCCAGGGCTACTTGTTCACCACAGGATCCCCAGAAGAACTGAATTGTTTGTTTGTTTTTGTCTTTGTTTTTTTGAGACAGAGTCTCACTATGTAGCTCTGGCTGTCCTGGACCTCACTATGTAGACCAAACTAGCCTTGAACTCATAAAGATCTACCTGCCTCTGCCTCCTGGGTGCTGAAATTAAAGGCATTCACCACTATGCTCAGCCAGGACGGAATTTGAAATAGCCTGGCAGACACATTTCTGGGCATGTCTGTAAGAGTGTTTCCAGAGAAGTTAACTGAGGAGTCAAGACTCACCCAGAAAGAATGTGAACAACACTATTCCACGAGTTGGGTCCTGTACTGAACAAAAAAGAAAAAGAAAAAAAAACAGGAAAAGCTGAGCATCAGCATTCATCTCTGCTTCCTGACTGAGGGTACAACATGGTAGCTGTCTTGGCTCTTACAGACAGAGCCACTCTCATCTCCATGATGGACTGCACCTCAAAATATGTGAGCCAAAATAAATCCCCTTCCTTCCCTAGGTTGCTTAATTTAGGTGTTTAATCAAAGCAACAAGAAAAGTAACTAACCAAAATTGGTACCAGGAGTGGGGGTGTGTTATAAAGAACCTAACAACATGGACTTTGGAATTGATTTGTGAGAGGAATGTGGAAGTATTTGGAGAATTGGGCTAAAGAAACAGTAGATACCATAAGCAGAGATTAATAGGTTACTCCTCTGGGGATTTGAAATACCAGACTGTCCAAGGAAATGCAGACCAAGTTTTCATAAGAAAAGAATTGGGTTAAAGTATTTGGTTATGTTTTGGCAAAGAATATGACCACATTCTTCACTGCTCTGTAATCTTGAGTAAGGCTAAATTTAGAAATAATCAACTAAGTTGTTTGGTGGAGGAAATTTCAAGTAAGCATAACATCCAGGCTGTGGCATGGCTATTGCACAGTGCTCTTAGTCAGATGAACAGTGAGAGAGCAAAAATATATAGAAAAATATACAGTTTGATAAAGAAGGAAATGTGAGCAAAGTTACAAAGGAGGCCAGTAAAGAGAAAGCAGCTATAGTTGTTACAGAGACTGATGCCATTAAAGACAAACCTCATGCTCTGAATAGTAGGTACATGCCCTGGTATAGTAGAAAATATGCCCTTAGAGCAACATACACCCCACACACACACCCAGTAAAAGACTCTAAGATGTAAAAATGAAAATTAGTTTATAAAGAGAGACCCTAAACTGAGAATGTCACAAAAAGGATTCCTTGCTGGAAAACAATCACCAGCACTGTGTTTTTCCAGGTTAGGCTATGAAAGTGCACTGTAGCTATGGTAAAGGAAATCAGAATACCTCTAGAGCTGGCAGTAGAATTTGGTGGTAACATCCACACAGTGTTAGTTTTGCAGGCATGGAAAATACAAGCGTTTCAAGATCATGATGATTTGCACCAAGGTTCCAGAAAGCTCCTGAAACTACACCATAAATAACAGCATTTGGCAAGGAAGAGCTAAGAGGCAATTACATGAGGCTACAGAGATGAACCTTAGGTTGAAAGTAAAGATCCCAGGTTCTGGGGAATTCCAGGTGTGGGACATCTGCTGAAGAAAGCTGTAGGCACTGAGTGGGACCACGCTGACAGAGTAGCTATGTATGATTCAAACAGCACAACTAAAGAGTCCAGTCTGCACACAGTCACTGGAGCCCAGATGATGCCCCTGTAACCCCAGATGCTACCTATCTGCAGGATTTGGTGTTGACACTGCTGGGTTTCAGTCTCGCTTTGGTCTAATCTCTCCTTGGTATACTTCTGATTCTCTTTTTTTCAATGAGAATGTTGACTCTGTGTCATTGTATATTGGAAGTATATTATTAACTTTTTTTTATTTTATTTTACAGGAGCTCACAGTTAAGAGATTGCTTTGAGTCTCAGAGGATACTTTGAACAATTTATTATGAGATTTCCATGAAGTTTTGAGGACCAGGCGTGGAATGTTAGGATTTTAAAATGATGTGTTTGAGTATCAAGTTGACAAGGGGTAGGTTTGCAATGGTTAATTTTCATTGTCTAAAAATACCTAGAAAAACATTTGGGAGTATCCATAAGGACATTTCCAGAAAGGCTTTTCCTGAGGATAGAAGACTGTGAGGTCAATATGCCTAACTCCTGCCACTATGCCTCCCGCACTATGACGAACTATATATACCCTCAGATTGTGATCCCCAACAAACACTTTTTTTAAAATTGCTTTTGTATAGTATTTTCTCACAGGAAGGAGAATAGTAATTAAGACAGGCCCCAGGGTTTAGAGAAGGAAATGCCCCTTGAAGAGGAACCCTAGAAACCCCCAGAGATTCCTCCAGCAGAAAGAGGACTCAGGGAGAAGCCACTCTTGCCAGAGCAGATACCTGTGAGAGCAGATACAAATGAGCAGAGCAGGAGTGAGCTGGGTTGTGGGGTGGGGAACCACTGCTCCATGGGGCACATGGAGCACATGATCTGAGGACCCATCCCATGTAAAAATCACTGGCCCCTCTGTCCCAAATTCCTAACTTCGGAAGTTCAGCTCTTGGAATGTGTTAGTCCAAGTTAACACATTCCCTCTGCCCTTTGCTCTAACAACTCACATCTCACCTTCTGATAAGCCCTCCTCGGGACCACCTGCAGGAAGCCAAGATGAAAGCAGATTTCACTGGGTCACTACTTGTCCATATGGAACCTCTCCATGAACTAGAAAAGGTGCCCCTTTTGCAGATGCAGGCCCCCAAAGGGCACATAGATTGGTGAGTTCACAGATTAGGTTCAGCTCTTGTCTTCTCATTGGCCAGATATCTTTGCACATATACAACCTGCCCATCTTCACACAGTAGTCCTATTTGATGGACTTCAGAAAAAAACCCACTTAAAAAAACAAACAGACCACAGTTTACTCCTTTATATTGTAAATGAGTTACTGAAAATACAAAGAGAGGATAATTTATCCAAGGTCATGTGGTTATCTGGACACAAAACTAAGGTGAAAAAAAATTACAGATCTTGACTACAATTCCATTGTTCATTCGCTTGCCCCTCTCTACCCAAGTCTCACTCTTGGGACAGATGGCAAAGCCAAGACAGCAGGAAAGCTCCCGAAAGCAGCGCCCGGGGAAGCCTTCCTGCACTAATTAGAGGAGAAGTGATAACCTCATCCCAAACTCTGTCTAGACATAAAATTGAACATAAAGCTCCCTGAACCGTGCACAGCCCAACTTGTGGCTGGCATAGAACATAAATACAGAGCCCCCTATTTATTTCCCATCCACCAACCACATTCATTCCACACCACCTCAGTGAGTAAGCACACAATGTCTGGATAGACCGGTGCATTTTGCTTGGCCTGGCAGCTCCCAGGTAAAAGTTACTGGGACTGGGAAAACCTCAGAGCATACATGCTGAAAAGAAGATTATCAATTTAGCTGTGCATGGGGGTGCATGCCTATAATCCCAGCAGAAGCAGAAGAATTGCTATGAGTTTAAAGTCAACCTGGGCTACTTACTGAGTTCTAGGCCATCTTATATTACAGAGGGAGACTATGTGTTAATTTTTTAAGAGTTTTTTTTTGTTTTTTGTTTGTTTGTTTGTTTGCTTGTTTTGTCTTTGAAGCTGACAGTTATAGAGGAAGATAGAGAGGGGTACAGAGGAGAAGTGCAAAAAGGAAAGGTCTGGCTGGGGGACATTCAGGGATAGAACACTTGTCTCCCATGCATGAAGCCCTGGGTTTATCCTAGAACAAGAGGTGGGGAGAGAAGAAAGGGGTGGGGAGGAAGAAGAGGCAATTTCTAATGTCTAAGTTTCTAATCTAGGATTCCTAGTTACCCACTAAGCTCTGTGTCTTGCAAACAGTGGTGAATATAAACCTACATATGTGTGTGCCCGCTCATTAATTCTCTGGAAGTCACTCATTCTCTGAACATGAGCATTCTGTCTCTCAACCTACAGCACCTGCAATACAATGATTAAACTCAGAGCCACACTTCCTGGCTTTGAATCTAAGCTTAACTACTTCCTGGCTATGAGACTTCAGGAAAGTGCCATCACTTGTCTGGGCCTGTTTCCTCTTTGATGACCCTGAAGTTCTATGACCATCATAGGGGTGAATACAGGTTCCTAAGCACCCTACTGGTAGCAGGCCTCAGCAAATTCTTCCTGTCACTACCTCCAAGTACTGACACCTGTTCTTGGTACTGTGATCCTGACCCTGTTTTCCTGCAAATGGGTGAAACTATTGCTCAGGTAGCCTGACAGTTTCCAGTTTAGCATTCCAACCTGTAGCAGGTCTGGGAAAGAAGTGAGCTCTCAATCACCAGGAATAACCCAGAAGAGTCAACTTAACCAAATGATCGTGTGTGTGTGTGTGTGTGTGTGTGTGTGTGTGTGTGTGTGTGTGTGAAGTCCTTTCCAATCCTGAAAGTCCATGAATTTCATTCTCAGCACCCACATGAGGAAACCCCTGCTCATGAATTGGGATGCTCCCTTCACACTGACTGTGGATAACAGGAAGACATTATGTACCGCGCTAGCGCCTCCACCCCACCCATGCGGGCCAACTCCTGTGTACACACCAGTAGCAGGTGGCCAGCAGGATCTGAGGGAATGACCAAGGAGCACGTCCAGGAGCCTGTTCCCTATCACTCCCACAGCTCTTTTTTACCCTTACCAGCTGCCTGCCCCGCCCCCAGCTGCCCAGCTGGAGGCCGTGGGGGCAGGGACTAAGAACCAGGCCAGCCCTTTGGGTATGTAGATGGACCTATCGGGACTAGGCAGTCCTGGGGCACAGAATGCTGATGCTTTACTAACCCAGCGGGAGTCACGAAGTCCTTTGTGGAAGGGTCAGAAAGCAACCACACGCCCAGGCACAAATCCAGTGCCATCCTTAGGCCCTGGCAGTTACTCAATTAAGGAGGCAGAAAAGGCATCAAGGACTCCTACCCCATCTCCCCTCCTCCCTTCCCCTCCCCTCCCCTCCCCTCCCCCACTGCACCCAGCCCCAAAGCTTCTTCGGGTACGCGGCCTTCTGGGCATCCCTGGGGAGGGCCAGGTGAGCCACAGCAGCCGACAGGCTTTGCTGCATCGTGTTTGTCTTTGCAGCAGCTGCATAGCGGTTCCTCTTTCCGAACAGTATCGGCTTTGCCTGGTATTAAAGGGGGCCCTAAGTGCAACGGAAGAGCTTTTCAGGGTGTGGAGAGCCGGCGCGGAAGGGTGGGGGTGGGAGGCTAGATAGCCAGAATGGAGGTTTAGCTCTGAGGATGCATCCTAAGGCGCTTGCAAAAATGAGGCGTGGAGGGTGAGGGGCGGAGAACCTGCAATCGCGTGGCAGATCTCTTCCTCCACACCCGATCCCCATTTTGCCTCCCCCCCCACCCCGAGTGACGGGGCTGCAAAGGGGACATTGTATGTGAGTGCGTGCGTGCATTTGTGAGTGTGTGTGTGAGTGTGTACGTGCTAGCGCCCTGGTCTGTCCCTTCAGTTTCCCTACCATAGCCCAGCTACTCTTGCCCATCAATGGCCTCTTTGTGGTACAGAGAGGCGGGGAGCTAGGACACGCAGGGTGGGGGAGGGATACAATACAGACTGCCTCTGCGAGACACGGGCCCTCGAGGTGCCGCCCGCTACCCAAGAAGAGTTCGCTCCAGTAAAGTCTATGCACTCTCTGAACGCAAAGAACAGGAGGCCAGCCCAGGCAGTGGCCAGAGTCTCCCCGTACAGCGCAGTGCCCTGGGCAGTTCGAGGTCCCATACACTGGGAAAAACCCGGACGTGCAATCCCCGTACCCTGCACCCGCTAGGTGGCGCTGACCCCACTGTGCTCGGCCTACTTGGGACAGGTCCAGCAGCTTGGGAGGCCTTTGGAACACCAGGAAACAGTGACCACGGAGGGATGAGAGGAACCTAGGAAGCCAGATTCACGAAGTCACTCGTTCATTCCTACGTTTGCACGTGTCCGTTAAGTTGGACGGAGAGACAGTTACATTCCTTGAAGATCTAAAACCCTTTGTCCTCAAGGAGATCACAACTTCAGACTAGAGCTACTCACAGGAAACGGTCACTCAGGGAAAGCTTCCAGAGAGTTACAACCGGTGCTGGGAATTCAGACTCCTGAACTCCAATGAGCTACCCTTTCCCCATCTGCTCTGCGCTAGGCCTAAGCTCTCTAACCTGGCAGATAGTCTCCAGAACTCTGTGCTTGAGAGACAGCAGTCAGCACTCATCTCCCAGGGGACAAGTGCTCTCCGAGCTCAGCCTAGGCTGCATGCTGCAGTGACAGCCATGGCTGGAAGGAAGGGAGCCTGCATCAGGAAGAACACCAACCATGTCCCTCTTAGGTCAAGCCAGAGATGAGAAAGGTTGCCTGACATCCAGAACACCATCAAGGTTCAGGTGTCTGTCTTCCTCTCAGTAAACTGAAATGAGAAATGCAGATCCTGACTTCATGTGCAAGGCATAGTTGATACCTTCTCCTTTAGCCTTTACTCCACTCTGGAGTGGATGTTAAGATCATTTTAGAGAAAAAGTCTGAGGCTCGGGGAGGGGGGGTTGTTTTAAGGGACTGGCCCAAGGCAGCACTGGACTTTTCACGCAGAGTGAGAACTGGGATCCATTACAGCCTGGGTCCCACATGTCTTCTGCTCTACATGCTGTTTGATTCTTGGCCAAGAGTAGATGGCTTGCTCTCGAGTTCTGGAATATCAGAAGAGGGGAGAGATTGAAGGAGATCAGGGCCAGCCAGGCTAAGAAGCCTCCAGATGGGGTGCTTAGCGTCTCTCAGAGTTCTTCCAAGTCAGCCCTTCCTCCATATCTCCTGACCATGCCACCATTCGCTTAACATTCTGCTCAGTTCCCTCTGCTCCGACTCCAAATGTTTATCAACACATGCTGTAATGTAATCAGCTCCTGGGAAAATACACACCAGGTAACGGATGCTGACAAGAGTGTCAAACAGATGTCTCCTCCCTGCCCCTCCTTCCTCCCTCCTTCCCAACCCCACTAGGCACACCCAGGAGCTGGTGATATGCTTCTTGCCAGGATACCTCCCAGCCTTGCCAGTGGAGGCATTCCCCAGGAAGCTGGCAACACAGGGGGCAGGGCCTGACACCATGGGGCTCAGCAGTGTGCCAGGCACCATACCAGGCTCTGTCTGCACATCTGTCTCATCTGACCCTCAGGGTCCCATTTTGCAGAAACTGAGGTTCACTGTGATGACCAACCAGAATGAAGCAGTGAAAGTCACTCTCCCTGCCCTGTCACCAGGCCACCTCCCTCTGGGCACTGGCTTTGAAAGGGGACTGTCTTGGTGACCTATCGAATGGGTCTAAGAGCATGGCCTCAGAAAACATGACAAGCAGGTATTTAGGGGCATGCAACCTGTTCTTCCTTTCAGCCAAAGTGTGGCACAAGAGAGGGAGGGACACCCCTTCTTTGTCCTTTCTCCTCCTCTCTTCCTCCTTAACCAGAGCCTTGGGACTCTCAGACAGCCTGGACAGAAGGCAGTGTGGAGAGCTGGCAAGAGCCCAGGGAGGACAGACACCTCCCCACTACCACCACCAGGCCCTTCCGAGGCCTCTGGGATCAGCTGTGTGTCCTAAAGGAAATCGGTATTTGCTTTTCCCTCCAACACATTCAATTGCTCCTTTCATCTGACAGGGACTGTAAATGAGACTTTATGGGATTTCTAATGATGGCGGTTTCCCTTTATCAGCCTCCAATTCCCACTTCTCTCTTGGCCTGGGTTGACTCCGGGAAATGTTTTGACCAAGAATCAAGTCTCCAGCAGGCGTTTTCCTGGTCACTGCTTTCCTTTATATGGGCTGGAAGTTATCAAACTGGCATTCAAGGACCATAGGAAGCTCCCTACCAAGAAGGCTGACTGTTTCCCAGACAGGGAACATCACTTCCCTGGTTTTGGCTCTTCAGCCATAAATGTGGAGCAACAATGCCTGTTCCTCCCACCCACCCCAAGAGCCCCTGTGAGGTCCCGGTAAGATCCCAGGCCTGAGAGACCTTGGAAATATCCAAAGCAATCACCCACCCTGAGTTTGCTATGATTATTGTTGCTGATGAGATTCTGTGTAGGTACAATAGGGAAAGTAAACGATGACTGCAGAGGTGAGGGTGAGCTTGTTTGTGTGCACAGAAGTGCACCCACCTGTTCTGGGAAAGGGTGGAGTTCTCATATTTGCACCTGCTTCCAAAGGCAATAGATGAGGGAATGTATATGTGCCTGAAAGTATGTGTGCACACACCGAAGTGTCTTCATACAATTCTAGATAATAATATTGTATTAAAATACAATACAAAACTCCAACATGCCTGGCATTGATGTGGATGCTCCTTTTAACCTCCGTGATCTTTAAAGACATGGGAAGGCCCACAGGCTAGCATATAACACAAGCATCTACTGAAGCTGTATAATAGTGTTTTCAACATAGGTATGTCAGTGTCGGAAGAGGAATGTCTCAGATGAATCTAACATACTTTAAAGTCTATTCATCTCACCCAGGTAGCAGGGAGGGCCTCCATGTGCTTGCCTGAGTTTCAGGGCACATATGAGTATAAATGTCAGGCAGACTAAATGTACACGCAGTTGTGTGTGTTGAGTGCATGCACAAGCATATGGGTGCACACCCACTACCCCACTCCTGAACCGATTAATACAGTTATCCCTTGTCTATCAGCTGTGAGCACTATCACCATGAGCCATCCAACACACAGAGACACAATGACTGACAGCAGTACGTTTGGGATGGGTAGAACTCAGCATTCGGGAGTCACTGTCTGTAAAGGTGGCAGGATCCCTGCCAGAGGAAGGTGTGGGTTGATACATCAGGTTAGGAGCTACAGGGGTGTGCGGCAGGCAGGTAAGGTCCCGAAGCCTTCAGAACAAGACAGACAGACAGCATTGCAATGTTCAAAGGACCTGAAGGTGACAAGACAAAGCGGTCTCTAAGCAGTCTTGGGGTGAGGGGCTGCCAAGTGGACAGGCCTTTCCACAGCTCCTGGCTGTCCTGGGAACTTGCTCTAGACTTCAGGAGGCAGCATACAAGGCCCGCGTAGTGAGGCATGTTTCTCCTCTGCCCCCCTTCATGCTCTCCTCTTGCTCAGCCCCGGTCACCCTGAATTCTCAAAGCTACCTCCCACCCCTGTCCCCAGGTGCCCAGCCTGTGAGCCTCCTGTCTTTCCTCAGCCTGCTTTGGCTCCCAGGTTCACATGCCTGACTGGTCCATCCTGGACCTCAGAGGGCTTGGCTCACCTCTGCAGGACACTTCCCAGCCTTTCCCAGTCTCCTGGACTAGCAACAAGTCCTTACAAACAGAACAGTCCCAAGGATTCCTAATTTCCCCACTTCCTTATATATCACTGCCTGCCCGATTAGACCTTGCTCCCAGGAAGGAAGGCAGCATAGCACCTGACCATAGATGGGCTGTAACTCTTTCTTTTCTGGGTGTAGGAATGAAACCTAGGGCCTCTCACACCCTAGGCAAGTCTCTACCATTGAGCCACATCCTCGGTCCCCATAAATATCAGCTCTCCACATAGACATTGTGGTGTTAATCCAGACAAGCTTTTGAACTATGAGGTCTTAAGGCTAAAGAGAATCATTCTTCCCTACACCCTGTTCCCTCCTTCTAAACCCACCCCCACCCCAGGAGTGGCCATCATCCCAACAAGTAGGAAGAAATGGAGTTTGCAGTGCACTTACAGAGATCCTTAAGTCATTAGTACCATCTCACAAGTGAGGACACGGAGACGTTCAGTAGCTCATTAAAAAGGTGAATGACTCTTCCTAGTTTGCCTGTGGCTTCCTAGCTTTAACAAGGGGAAGTCTCATGGCCTAGGATCCCCTCAGTCCCTGGCAAACCAATACAGCAGGTCACTCTTATTGTCTCAGACTTCACAGTTAACAAATGGCCGATCCAAGACCCCATTCCAGCCCTCCTGACTCCGGATCACACCCTCATCTCCTGGGTTGGCCACCTCCCAAGCAACATAGCAACATGTGATCTCTGTTCCTTCAAAACTAAATTCCCTTCACGGGCACTGTCTACCCTTTGGCTGTCACCCCAGGCCACTTGCCACCTTCCTGGAGCACCTCTTCTCAGAGTCATGCGCTCAAGGAGTACAGGGCATTGATATTAACCTAAATCAAATATAATCCAGCCCTCATTTCTGCAGGGAAAGCACTTTACATAATACAGAAAAAAATTAAAATTATTAAAGTCACTTCATAATGATATTAAAGTAAAAATTTAAATAAAATTAAAATAAAAAATCTTCACCCACAAATTATTTTCATTTCTACATTGTCTTCCCTATAGCTGCCTGCTTTTGAGAACTGTTATATGATATATGACCCCTGCGTGGTTGTTCCTGCCTCACACCATAAAAACACGATGTGAATTCTCTTCTTGCCAGAGTCTTTAACATCACTAACATCTCTCATTAGGTCAGATCACAGGGAGCTTGGACATGGGACAGCACCTCCGCAAAGGACTCTTCCTTCGGCAGGGCTAGCTTGCCATACAGATACTGCCTTTGCACAGATGTATGGGCTCCCAGACAGAAGGACGCAGCTTTTCTCCATCCTTCCTGGGAAAGGTTGAGGCCAACAAGTCTGAAAGGCCCAGACTCCACTCAGCATGCCAAGGACAAGTGTCTACAGTGTGCCCTTCTTTGTTGGATGGGAGTTGAGTTGGACACATTTCTCTACATTTAAGTTCTATTGCTTAACTTTATACAGCTCTTGAGAAGTCTGCTCTCCAACTGAGAAAACACCTCCTTATAATTTCTTTGACCGTCTAATCGGAGGGGAGATGAAATGTCCTCTTCCTTTCTCAAAACCTTTTGTCCCTCAGTCCCTGCCACCCAAGTTCTGTCCAATCCTTCCCATTCTCATGACGTAAGTTCACTGGTCTATCCAGTCCCTGATGCAACCCTCTCCTTGGCACCACCGTAGAGGTTAAGAACCCCACCTAAGACAGGCATGCTGCCTCCAGTCACATGAAACATTCCCTGAGATTCAGGGTGGTAAATGGCAGGAATGCTGGGAGAACCTCTTAATCAGAAGCAAGGAATACACTAACTTCCTCCCAGACTTCATTTTCTGGAGAATTGGATAGTTCAAGTTGGAACGGATTGTAGCTCAGTTGGTAGAGGGCTTGCCTGGCATGCACGAAAGCCTGGGTTCTATCCCTAGCACCACACAAACCAGGCATGGTGGTGCACACCTATAATTTCAGCATTTGTGGGATAGACGCAGGAAGATCAGAGGCTTAAGGTAACCCTTGACTACAAAGTAAATTTGAGGCCAATCTGTATGAGCTTGTCTCAAAAACAGCAAACAACAACAACCCCAAAAACCAAGCCTCCTGGACTTCAGTTCCACCAGCCGTTAAGGTCCTTGGACCATCTCTTGAGGCTGCCCTTCAGGTAGTCATCTTGGTCCCCTTTGATATAAGAGGTCACTGGACCTGAGGGTGGAGTACAGTTGCATTCAATTGGTTGGTCCCAAGAGCAATGGCAGACACGGCAATGAGGTAGCTCCTGCAGCGATCTCTCTAGGAATAACAATAATTAAATGTTGCTAAGCACTGTGGGATACAGAAGCACCATCATAATCACCACAGCTACCATGGTGATGATAACAGTAATTAGGGGCTGTGGTTTCCAGCTCCCCCCAGGAGCACAGCCTAGGGTGATGTTGGCCTGTCATGTGAGGGAAGTGGGTACCTATTGCAGGTGGGATCTCTCTGGGATTGGGAATGCTCCTCCATAGATTCCTTCTTCTGGTCCCACTTGTGCTCCTCCTCTTCCTCCTCCTCTATTCTCAACTTCTCAAACCTTAGCCTCAACTGACCTTACATTGAGGGTTGAGGACCCTGTAAGGGGTAACTTTTCATTTAGTGTAGCACTTCCAACATATCTTCTCCTGCCAACACATTTCAGGGTTTGGGGGGAACTTTGGGGATTTCATAAGGTTCTCTTCACATCAAAGTAAGCTTTATTAGCTAATTACTGAATGACACGGAGGGGCCTGGGAGAAGGCCTGGAGGGGAAGTCATTATTGTGTTGGCTTTGGGCCTTTTCCAAGCCTAACAGCTGCCTGTCTGAAAGGGCCTGTGGAAGCTGAGAGAGTGCCTCAGAGGGAGAATTTCCTAGGAGGAGGGCTCCTTTCTTGGGGTTACTCTCCTGCAGAACAATTGCCACCTTTTCTCCCCTTTATCTCTGGACTAGGCAAGAAAGGAAAGACTAGCTGCCTGTTCTTGGAGTTGCCTGCCACACAGAGGCATGTCAAGTCTCAGAGGCAGAAAGGGAGGTAAGAACCATTACTGTCCAAGCCAGAACTACATTCTATCAGGAGCATTCCTCAGTGGGAAAATGACCCAGAGTTCATTCCCTAGTCACTCTGCTTGGATCTGTAAGCAACCTTTGCCAGATTAAATTGAAGCTGACTTCCTTAAGCATATGCCCTTGGTCCTGACTTCCCAGGAAAGGCACACCCATCACGTGTATTCCTTTCCCCTGCGGGTGCTGGGAAACTGCTAATCACACCTCACTTCCCCTCTCTCCAGCCTTCCCCCTTGTGAAATCTGAAGCCACCTTCCAACCTCTCTCTGCAGGTAACTCCAGCCCTCACCTCCCTGCAGTGACCCTATTACTCATCCCTCCTGTGCTCTGTCCCAAAACTTCTCTTCTCCTCTACTCTCTTCACCTTCTCTAGGCTCAGAGAGACATGCCTCTTCTCTTTTTCACCCTTATCCCATCATCCCCACCTACCCCCCACCCCTTCCAGGGCTTGCTCCATAAAGGACACTTCTTCCACTTGCTTCCCCAGCCCCTCACCTTCTACCAGCTGGTTCTCCTCTGATGCTAAGATGTTTGGTAGCCTTTGATTTCCCACCCAAAAGGAGAAAGTAAACCCCTTGACTCGTCTGGCTAACTCTCTCTAAGTTTCTGATCATCTTGCTTCTCCTCACACCAAATTTCTAGGAGGCAGGACACCTGCTGCTCCACCTTGTTCGTCCCTTGACCCCCATGCTTGGATCTGGGTTCTACTCCTACTTGGAGGTCAATACTATTCTCTCAAAGGTCACCGGTGTTTCAGCCATTGTTTCTAAGAACCCTCTGATTCCTGCTTGCATTTGCAGAATCACGCACTGTTGGTGGGGGCCTACCCCCACCCCAGCCTACCCCCTCTCTCACCTTCCTCTTCTTCAGTTAAATCCTCTCCTCTTCTTACAGGCTTCCATGACAACCTACTCTCTCTGCTCCCCTCCTCCTTCACTGACCAATCATCATCTATCTGTCCTATGCACGTTGCCAGATTCATCCCCTGAAAGCTCAGCTCCAGCAGTTCCCAATAAGCACTTCTCTGTTCTGAAATCTTCAATGGCTCACTATTGAAAAAAAATTTTTTTTTAAACCAGCCATCATGGAATGGTGAAATCATGCACCTTTATGCAATTATAACATACAATGCAATAATTGGTCAGGAGTCTCAAACTTTTTTGAACAGCCAACTCTTCTAACTCCATTAAGAGAGATACTTTTCAGAAGGCCAGTGTTTACAGTGTGTGAAAACAACATGGTCTTTAAATGTGGCTCTTATTGAAGCAGGGAGCTGGGACCCAAAGACATTGCAGGGCTCTCGAAATACAATGTGAAAGCCAGTGGGCACATTAGCCTCTTCAGTCTTCAGAGAGGAGAAATGAGGCCCAGAGAGAAAGTGTGACTGGTAGCAGGGCACCCGGGATGCACGTGAAAAGATAACACGATCTCATTATGTGCTTAGTGGGTATGAGGTGTGTTCTAGGTATAGAGATATAAAAGATAACAAAATAGCTATGGTCCCTGTCCTAGAGTAAATTAAGCATTGTAAATATCACTGATTAGGCTGCAGGAATGCAAAGAGAGCTGTGGGAGGACAAGAGACCTTGACACAAGTAAACTGAGGCCAAAAGAAAAGATAGCTGACCAAAAGGGGGCAGTGGCCCCAGATTCTGACAGACCAGGGAAGGGTTCTCATGCATGGAGCTGATCATTTGCATTAAAAGGTCACTTGCTATTAAATGCCACGTGGTGTGCTGATTTGGATCCTAGAAGAGAAAATAGACATTAGTGAGGAACTTGGGAAACTCCAAATTAATTCTGTAGTTCATTTAATAGAGATACAGTAAAGCTAATTTCTTAGTTTTGCCAAATGGGTCATATATAAGCCATCAACATTTAGGAAAGTGAGTGAATGGCAAATGAAAGCTGTACTATCTTTTATGTTTTTAAAGACTTTATTTTTAATTATGCTTATGTGTGTGTGCTCACACACATGCGTGCGTGCATGTGCAAATGCAGAAAAGTTTATCAGATCCTCTTGGAGTTGGAGTTACAGGTGGTCATGAACCACCAGATAGGAATGAAATGCAAGTCCTCTGGATAAGCAGCAAATACTCTTAACTATGGAGCCATTTCTCCAGTCTTCTTGATACCTCTTTTGTAAATACAAACCTATTTCCCCCCCCCAAAAAAATCCTTTAAATGCAATGCAATGCAATGCAATGCCTGTATCATGCTTTGTATATAGTATATATTCCTTTGGCAGAGAAGAACAAATTGCATGTGGAAAGACAGATAACAGGAATAACGATGGCCAACACTAAAACAGTTTTCTCTGTATACCAGTCATTGTTCTAAGCGTGCTCCATGTTTCATCCTCAAGATCCTTAGAAGTGTGTTATCTACTCCTATTTTACAGATAAGGAAGCTGAGCACATGCAAGCTAAACAGAAGATCCAACTGACAGTTGATTGTTGCTCTGAAGGATGAATCAGATTTGAACCAAGGAAAGCAAAAGAGAGATTTCAAGTGGATGGCACAGCTTATGCTAGTATGTGGTCTGAACTCGTCTAAAGACATGTAGTTACTGAGGACCAGAGCTGCCATTTGAGAATTTGAATCCAGGGCTGAAGAGATAGCTCAGTAGTTAAGAGTGCACATTGTTCTTCCAGAAAACCGGAACTCAGTTCCCAGCACCCACTTGTAACTCAGCTAAAAGAAACCTGATGTTTCTGGGCCATTTTGGGCACTGCGCTCACATGCACATAATTAAAAATAGCAAAATAAATATGTAAAAAATAATTTGGATCCAGAGCTGCCCATGAAGATGCACAGCTATAATCCTAGCACTTAGCAAGTTCAAGGCCAGCCAAGGCGAAAATAAGACCCTATTTCCAAAACAAAAAACAAAAAAAGGTGTGGTGCCCAGGCCTTTAATCTCAGCACTCAGGAGGCAGAGGCAGGTGGATCCCTGTGAGTCAAGGACAGCCTGGTGTATCGAGCAAGTTCAAGGGCAGCTGGGGCTACATAAAGAGAACCTGTCTCAAACACAAAACAAGCAAACAAAATAACAAGAATGGAATCTTTAGGGTTTAGAATCTTTAGGAAAAGAAAAAATAAAAACAAACAAAACAAAACAAAAAAGTACCTCTTAAACCAAGTGTAAAGGTGCACAACTTTAATCTCTCAGGAAGCAGAAGCAGAAAGAGCGCCGTAAGTTCCAGGACAGCCTGGTTTACAGAGTTCTAGGACGGCCGGGGCTGTATAGAGTGACCCTGTCTCAATAGGGGTGGAGGGAGAATACATTTGAATCAAGGCATTGGAACAACAAAGTCCCATGTGCCTGATTAATACATTTCCCCCTTTCTCCTCAGTGTGCTCTGGCTTTACTACCAGAGGATATTGTAAGGACCACACAGAAATCAGGAGCACAGAGACAAGGCTACAGGAACGGAATGAAGCAGTGTCATTATATATAAGGCTTAGACAAGGCAGAACCTCAGGTTTTGCTTTCAAACTGGAACATGACAGTTAACAGGAAGGAGCAAGAGCTCCTAGCTTAAGAGCTGGAACCACAACTGTGCCTTCCTGATGCCTGGTCCCATTCTCCTTCCCACAGGCAAAGGAGATCATTTGCAATCCTGTTGCATGAACCTGCCCCTCTCTCACACTGCTGCAGACTGCAAAGCAAGCCAGACTCCTTGCTGTTCCCACAAAGGCAAAACTTTTACCTTCATACATCCCCACACTCTGGCACAAATAGTACCATCTGCCTGAAATTCTCTCTTCTGTCTCCCTGAGTTCAAATCAGATCCATCCTTAAGGGCAGCTGTTAACTGTCACCTCTTCAAGTAGCCTTCCTGCATGTTTACAGCTGATGGAAGTATAACTATACCGCCTCTGCCACTGTCCTGTCTCTTCTCTACCCCAGGCAGCCATGTCCCTCCTGAAGACACACATCCTCTTCTGATGCCATTTGTTTTGTTTTGTTGTTTGTGTAGCCCTAGCTATCCTGTAAATCAGGGTGGCCTCAAACTCAAGAGATCCACCTGCCTCTGCCTCCAAAGTGCTAGGATTAAAGGCATGAGCCACCATGCCAGTTTTTGAACGTTTTTTAAAGAGCAACAGATCCAAGAATCCTCAGCAAGGGTAGAGAAGGTCAGAGATTTGACAGACCTTAGTGCAGCTGGAATAACCTTCCTTGAACCCAACCATACAGCTCCTAAGGTGTGTCAGGCACAAGCAAGAAAATCATTTTGGCTTTGGCATACTTCAAAAGCACTTGCCAGCCAAGATGGGAGATTCCTGGCTGTCAGCCTGGCTACCACTCGCTAAATTTGACAGAGCATTCCCCAGCTTAAGACCCTCCTGTGGCTCCCTGGCATGATTCTGATTTACAGGCTTGACCTTACCTCAAGCTGAAGCTGGGTTAGAACCAATTATTTTTGAGCCCCCTTCCCTAATATCCTAGCTGTCACTCACCTTCATGGCTTTCCCTGCACTGACCCTTACCTTAAATCCACTCACTTAAGGGACTGTGTCTGATAGATGCCTCCAGTCAGCCCCTGTTCTCCCTATCCACAAAAGCCTTTCCGGTCCTTCCCATCCCAGGCTAAGCTAGATGCTTTCCTGGTGATTCTGAAAACCCACACCACTCTGTGGTGAACGATTCTTTAGAACTTCTGTTTCTGTGTCTCTCCCCCAACTAGACTCAGCTGCTGTTGGGCAAGGACCAACTATGAGGCCACACAGTGCATTTCCAGGTCTGGCAGTAGTGTGGTACAAAGTCAGTCCTGAGTTACACTAGTGAGACATAAAAGGCCACAGAGAGTGAGTGAGTGACTGACTGGTTGTGAGTGGAGTGATTTCTTTAGGAGGCGGAGGCCATGAGCCCAGTAGTGGGAAAGTGTCACTCTCCTCCATCTTCCTGCCCCTCCCACTCCCAGAACGGAAAATTTACATTTTTATCAGAATTTGGCTGTTTCCCTATGCCTCTGTGCCCTTGGGGCTGGGCGAAGGGCAAAGGGGACGTTGTTTGATCAGGCTTCTGGAGAGCGTTCAGCTCTTTTGACTGGGAAACCCTGTCTGTCTGCCTCTCCCAGGCCAAGGATGGGGACAGAAGGTTCAGGCTTCAGGCTGCTAAGGGCCCCTCGGGCTCAGTCACCTTGGCAAAAAGCCACCCGGATGTGGCGGGTGGCGAACAGGATGGGGCGGAGAGTCCTGGCCGTTCTGGGACATCGACTGGATGGGCCACTTTCGCGGGAATCCCGCAAACGGCTCAGAAAAGAGGTGCAGGCAATTGGAGCAGACTTGGTTTCTCGCTCTTCGGGGAGAACAGAATGCTTCAGTTTCGATACAACGACCTCCTGAAGGCAACGAGGAATATAAAAAAAAAGTCCCACCAGAAACCCGAGTGCCCCGATCTCGCCCACTAACGCCTTCCCTCCGTTTCTCCACAGCTTCCGCGGTTGGTCCTCCGCAAAGCTGCTTCTGTCCGGCGTCCAGATCTTGGGGGAGCAGAAGCTTCGGCAGCTGGGTTCTACACAGTGCTCTGCTTCTTCCTGCCCCGGACCACTCTCCACACCCTCCTTTGGGCCTTTGTTTCCTCATCTGCGAAATGGGCCCAGAGTAGAAGGAGAGGACTGAAGACGCTCTCAGAGCTCGGACAATGCTTCGATCCAGTGTCCACATGGTTCCCCACGGCCGCCCCCTCCCCATCTTAACTCCACCCCTAATGAGCAGCTTCACCTCCCAGCCGGCCGCTAGGGGTCACTGCCTCTCTTTGTCAGCGACCTAGGAGGGCAGCCGGCCCTCCGGCCCTCTCCACCGCCGAAAGGCGACCCCAGGGGTTCCTCGCTAGCGAGGGGGCCTGAAAGGGACCCCACGGTCACGCTCGCAGCAGCAGCTGCCTAGGACCGGAGGTGCGGGCGCGCGGGCGGAGGCCGGGCCAGGGCTGGGCCGGGCGTGTGGGAGCCAAGAGGGGGTTAACGCTAACCCCTCCCCCCGGGCTGACATCACGGGAGAGCGGGTGAGAGGCTGGATCGGCGAGTGAGAGAAAGAGAGGGAGAGCAGCGAGCGCGGCTCGCCTCGGCGCCCGAGCAGCTCCACATTGTTGCGGATCGCCCGCACCGGGCGCAGCGGCGGCGGTGGGGACCCGCGGCGCACCCGGCTCGCTCCCCACGCTCCTCCAAGACCGCACAGCCCTGAGCCTCGCGGGCAGCTGGCCGCCGAAGCCACACACCATCGCCTGGGCCCCGAGCCCTCCGCACAGCCCGGCCACCCTCGGAGAGCGGCCGGCCATGGACGCCTGCAAGTTGGAGCCGAGCGGGAGGGTGTGAGCGCGCCCAGGGCCGGGAGCCTGCGCCGCGCTAACCCGGCAGCCAGGCGCGCCGGGGGTGGGTCCCTCTCCCTAGCCCCGCTCTGCGTGGAAGAAGAGGGCGGGGACCCGGGCGAGGAAGAGAGCGGAGGAGGCGAAGGGGGCATGACTCGTGCAACTTGCGGCGGGCATCTGCCGAGGCTCTGAGCCGGCGGCAGCCCGGGCCCGGATCGCGGCCGCGCAGATCCCACCCAGCCCACCCCGCCCCGACCGACGGCTGCGGCTGACCTGGATCCTCCGAGCTCCCGCCGGCCGCCAGCGATCCGCCCTCGTCTTCCAGGCTGGTCTCTGGAGCGCGAGGAGCGCCCTCCTGGCCGCCCCTATCGCCGGACCCCCGCCCCCCGATGGCTCGGATGGGGCTTGCGGGCGCCGCTGGACGCTGGTGGGGACTCGCACTAGGCTTGACCGCCTTCTTCCTCCCAGGTAAGGCGATCATCTCTGCCTTCCCCCTGACCCCCCACCCAACCAGAGCCTCCCTGGGACTGAGAGCTGGATGACGGGCACGACTGGGTTGCAGGGAGTGAACGGAGCCAGAAAAGTTGGGTCACGCTTGGATAAGGGGGGGGGGGCAGGAGGTGGCACCGTGGAGAAAGGGGTTGAGAAGGCGAACAGCCTGCCCTGCAGGGAAGCAATCGGATGCACGTCTCTGTGTAGCAAGAAAGCACTTTCTCCGCTCAGTTCTTCACAAAAATAATAATATGTAATAGGGTTGTATTTATTTAATAACCAGTTCTCAGCTCGAGAAGCAGTTTGGAAACACTGCGTGTTACATAAATGCAAAATAATCACCGTAATCACGGGCTTGGGGTATGAGACAACAGCCCCAAGGGGAGGGCGTCAGTCTCCGAGCTGGTGGGCTGTGGGCTTGGAGGGTAGCAGGGGGGCTTCGATTCTTTTGGCGGCCCCTTGTCAGACGGTTTCGGGCTCGCGGGGGCCCTCTCCTGCCCCACATCGCCCCACAGCGGGCGATCGGAACCCGCTCCTGCGGCAGAGGCGGCTTTTTGCTCACCTGCTTTTCTGGAGGGTGAGGCCGGGCCGCCCGGGGATCGCAAACTCCCGGCCTTGCGCGGGACTGGGCTTCGCCTTGGAACTCCACTTCTAAAGCGGAGGGCTCTCCCTGGAGGAAGCTCCGTGGCTTCATGCCAGCCAGGTGGCCGCATGACCCACTTTCCCAAGAGGCCCCGAGGGTGTCCCGAGTGTCTTTCCTCGAGGTGTGAGCTGCCGGCAGAAGAGGGGTTAACCCGCGCCCGACCCTGGGGTGGCCCATGGTGGCCTATTCTGACGATGGGGTGGGGGCGGAGGCTGGGGCCGGCCCTGGCATATTGTGCTGGGGAATGAACTGGAAAATGCGTTTAGGAGGCAAATCCTATCGAGTCCCCTCGCCTGGATTTAACCCCTTGTGTCCCTGGGGAAGCAACTGGGCTGCCAGCAGGACACTAATTTGGGTCAAGGTGGGGGGAAGTATCTCTCTGGCCAACCTCCAGAAAGAAACCTAAGATGAGTTCTGGCCCTAGCAAGATGGATCTTGGGGGGCTAGGAGAAGCTTGACTGAAGCTCGTGGTTGTCAACCCAGGGTGGCAGAATTGGGGGCTGGAATATAAGACAGTGTGTCTCCTGAATTGAGAATATTGGATTCCCAGCCACTGTGATTCTGCTGGCTTCTTAGGGGGAGGCTGTCCTGACTGTCCAGGTGTGGCTTGGATGCACTCCCAGAAGGCAAGAGCCTGGCCTCCTTTGCTTCCTTTACTACCCCCTTCTGCCAGCCCTCTCGCTGTTGGGGCGCCGCACCTCTCCACCAGTGGTGGATGCCAGAAAAGCAATTTGAAAAAACAGGTACATGGGCCAGTGTGGAGTCCTCCCCTCTTGGGTCTCCCAGGAGAGGAAATCCCATGTCACTGTCCACTTCTCAGGAGCATGCTGAACCCTCCCCCAGTGTCGTCTGTGTGAGAGTGAGGGGTCTTCTTCCACTTCTTTCTGATGGTGTCAAGTGCAGTACACACAGAAACTCAGCCTCTAGAATTTACCTGGTCATTAAGAGGTTGGGCTTTGGAGCACCTTTTAAATCTCCAACTCTTCCCTGAACCTAGAGCAAGGAGAACTTGCAGAAAGCCTTAAGGATTCCTAGCACAGTAAGGGTTAACCTAATCCTGGGATGGACAAAGGGCCAGAGGGTTTGAGAAAGGATAAGCTCACCCTTTCTATTTGATGCTCTATTCCCCCAATTTAGGGTGGAAGGGTGTTTCATTCCATCTTTGGGGGTTAGAGGACCATTGTGCTCCACCCACACGAGAGGTGGAGACAGGGAGGTGACACTCACCTGGCTCAAAGCGGCTGCTCTCCCACCAAAAATCCAACAGAGGGGCTGGGATGCCCAGAATGGAATCACACCAGGAGGTATTTAATAAGTGCTCTGCCACTGCTTGTGAAGAGTGGATGGATGAGGCTGAGGCAGCCAAAGTTCTGGACTCGCCGAGCTCCTACATGGAGCCTGCTTCTGTATGGCTGCTGCCTCCGCTTGCTTCCCGAGGTCCACTGTGGCAGAAAGCAGGTGGATACAGCTACACTCAGTCTGATCCCAGGACTGAGAAAGCTAGGAGGCCCAGTTGGCAACCCATTCCCACTGTGAACCGCCCCCCTCCCAGGTTCTTCCTGCCCCTGCCTTTCTCTGGGGATTTGCCAGTCTGCTGCTCTTTTCTGGGTTCTCCTGGGCTGTGACAGGGAGCATTGAGGAAGTGGAGAGGAAGGAGCCCCCAGTGTGTGTGATAGCTCCTGACTTCATAACACAGCAGATCCGGCTCTTGAAGTGTACACAGAGAAGTATGTTTCTACGTGACAGACAGGATGAGCAGGGCAGGAAGGGCTCCGGGAGCTTCTCTTTGTTTCCTGAGATGTCAGACTCCTTCCAGGGTGCTCACTTAGAGGAGAGGATCAGTGTTACCCACAGAGGGATGGGAACCAGAAGAGGAAGGGGTGGAGAAGCTGCCTGGGAAGTAGTCCCACCTGTGCCACACCCTCTCTAATTGGCTTCCCCACACCTTTGGTCTAGAGAGAAAACCCACACCCTAGGTGTCAAGCTCACCATGCAAAAGACCTGCCAGGCCACAGAATTGGTTCCCTTTAAGCTCCCTGTGCACAGCACCCATTCGTGGTGCTTTCCTTTGAAGCTTCCAGAGCCAAGCTGTTGGGTTCTTTATCTCTTCACAAACCATGGTGGGCTTGGGCTTGCTTGGGGCCAGGCATTATAGCAGAATCCATCCTGCTGGCCTGGAGCTTGCTGTGTAGAAACAGCAGTCTCTAGTCCTATTAGTCAAGGCAGCCTTGTGGAGAGTATCCAAGACAGATTCAAGGCCCGACTGTCAAGGCTGGAGGGAAGGCTAGACACTACAGAGCTCAGGCCCAGCAAGTCTGGCTGAGTGGCTTAGAAGGTGGCTTCTGAACCTGGTCTAATAAGCATGTGGGACATGTAGCCTATGGTTCCCTATTGCAAGCTGGGACCAGTTGTAGGCTTCCAGTTCTTCCTCGGCCACTTGGCTCTGTACAATGAGTCCACTGGACGATCGCCTGGGCTGCCTGGCCTGTGGGCCCAGTTGTAGGCTGCCAGCATTGCTGTGCCCACAGCTGAGCTAGTGGGCTGGGATGGAGGGCCAGAGGGTCGGCTCCCATTGCTGCATCTATGATGCTGCCATTGTTTAGCAGCTGACTAATGTTCATTGTTCAGCACAAATAGAAAACACCCAAGGGAGGTGTGATTATAGCTTCGACGGTTCCGATTGTATCTTTCCTGGTTAACTTGGCGAATTGAACACCTCCTACCTGCAGAAGGGACAGAGAGGTGTCTGCAAAGTCACCTGCTGGGCCTTTTGTTTTTGTTTTTTCAAACTTTGAACATCAGCCAGCATGCCAGGTGAGAATGGACAGTAGCCAGTTGTAGATGGAACTTAGCTTCTAACATTTCTGATAGGCTCACCTTCGGTCTAAAGTGGATTATATATACACATGTGCACAGGGCTTTGTGTGATGGTGTTGGTTACCTTCAATTCACTGTTACAAGTGCAGATCTGTGGGGACTAGAATTAGGGAGTGTGTGTACTCGTATTTGCAGGTCACCATGGAACTGGAGCTGTAAGTATGAAATGCACGTTCACACATAACTGATTTTTTTATGACATTCAGATGGGTTGCATGAGTGGTTTTGAACCTTGATGATGCATGTGTCTATGTCAGTGGCTTGAGGGTGACTTTGGGAGAAGACCCAGGATTTACTCTTAGCTAGCTCACTCCGGGAAAAGCTGCTGGGTCCCAGTCCTTCGGAGGATAGGAAGCCTTGATGCTGCTTCCTGCTTTTCTGTCCTTGGCTTTCCACTAAATCCTTGCAGGGTGGAGCACAAGACCTTGGCAACACCTGGAAAGGCTTCCCTCACTTATCAGCCTTCTGCTGTCTCCTTGGCCAGCAGAGCAGTGCTGGAGCTGTAATGGGGCCTTGCCTGTTCCACAGGCTCTCAAGATCCCAAAATGTCTGGAAGGGGCCTGGGGACTTGGGTTTTCAGTTCCTCCCACAGACACCTTTGCTTCCTGCGTGGGCTTTTAGAAAAAGGGATCTTTGGGACTTAGGTACCACACCATCCTGTTTTCAAGAGCATGAATGAGAGCTTTGGTCCCCATCAGAAGCCTGCAGGGCCAGGTGGGTGACAGGTCAGTAGCATGAATGTACTTGATAGAATCCTAGGCTTGAGCAGCAGAAAGAGAGAGCCCACTTGTTAGAAAAGGAGGTGGCTATGGGGGCCCAGGAAGAGGAAAACAGCAGCCTCAGGAGCTTAGCACTCCTTGCCTGAGTCTAGCAGGGAAGTATTCCCCTAGGCTGCCAACCCCTCTCCTTAGAGAACAGACCTGCAGAGCCAACAGCAGATGTGCTGGCTGGGGCAGAAGGTAACTTAAGACCTGAGCAGATCACCTTGCAGAGAGGGAATGCCCTGAGCTGGAGATAACACCCCTGCATCCAGTTAACCCTTCAAGCTCCAAGTGCCTGGTGGAGCTGGAAGAAGAGGAAAAGGAAGAAAGGTGAGACCAGACATCAGACATGCTTTCAAAACCTTGACTCTCCCACAAGGAGAGGTGAACCCAGCATAGTAGAAGAGACCCAGGACGGACACAAAGATTTTAGCGATACCAGAGTGTAGGTCTTCAGGGCAATAGGTAGGTTATCTTTACCCTGGGCAGTGCAGAAAGGGAGGTTATAGGTTTCTATTCTTCAAGTGTAGGGCATGGGAGCTGTGCCTTTCCCAGTCTCTCAGTGGAGGGCAGAGAAGCAGGTCACATAGCTGTCCTCCTGTAACCAGGTGTTCACCCCATCTTGGTGGCCCAGCCTAGTAAAACTAGCCACGCTGGGTTGGAATCCTGGCTCTACTGATGACTAGTGGAGAAACCTTAACAGAATTGCTGCAGGAGCCTCAGTTTTCCTATCTGTAAAATGGAACTCTGTTGATACAATATCCAAGATTTCAAGATGAGGTAGAGAATGATGATCGAATAATGCTTTACCTCACGGCTAGCGTGTGAGAACATGAAAGGAATAAAGAGCCCGGGCTCTTTCCCCATGTCTCTCCTCTGGATGGCCTGCCCCTCTGTGTCTGTTCATTGGGCAGTACCACCTACCTGCATGCTCCTTGGAAAAAGTCACTCGGCTGCCTGCTCACTGCCAGCCTCAACCTCACTTTTCTCCAACCACGGGACTAAGGGAGCAAATCCCTGCCCCTATTTGGACATGATGCTACACCCACCTGAAAGCTGCTGGCATGCTGGGAGGACTCCAGTGGCCTGGCTGGCTGAAGGTACCTGCCCAGGCCAGTCCTGCGGAGGCCGAGCAATGCACAGGCAGCAGGTGCTGGGCAGCCTTTGTTCTGAAGCATGGCACCCAGGGCTCTCAGGCACCCGCTCCGCTCCCTGGCCGCAGCCCAGCTGGGGCGCCATTGCCCAGATGGAGCGCTTGCAGATGCAGCAGCCCTGCTGGCAGGGAGAGCCTGGAACTCTCTGCCCCTGCTTTTCCTCAAACTTCTACATCTGAGCAGAAGGGAGGTAACAGCTCCCGGTGAGGTGGTAGAGAGAGTCCTTTCTGGGGTTACCTCCTTCTCCTCTGGGTCTCCTGTTGCAGATAGAACACTTCCACTCAACTGTCGTGAAAACGCCACAGATGGAAGGAGCCCTTGTGTTGTGTGGTCATGACAACATCAGTACCACTCTGCACTCGGAGCCTCGGCCAGAATTCACGTGAACTGTGTTAGAATTAATACTGTTCCCCTTTTACAGACTAGGAAAGCTAACCTTAGTTTGATGACTTGTTGCCTATCCCATGTTAGTGTGCCAACATAGGCACCAGGGCTTCTGAGAGTAAATCCAGCAGATCAGAAGAAACAAGCTGGCATGGGCATGCAGAAGGGGTTGAGCCACATCACCATTGTGTCCATGATGTTGTCGTTGGCTTTGTCCGCCACCGCCAGCTTCCACTCTCCCTGCCCTGCAGCCGCTATGGCAGCTCCTGGGGGAAGTGAGGATAGAGGCAGATGCTGCCGGAGATGACTGTAGAGCCCAGGCTGGCACAGGACATGCCTAACAGTGGAGCAGTGAGAAGCAGGGGACAGTGAGCACCCTCCCCTGGGAGTGTGGGCTGAGACAAGGGCAGGGCCCGGAGGTGTGAGCGTGGAGCCCCAGGGCATGGACACGCCAGGACAGGGTGTGGGTTTGGTTCAAGCAGAAAGCAGAAGCCCAGAAAGCATCACGAGGTGGACAGAGCACCCGAGAGGGGTATGGCGGTACAATCTGGTACCTTGAGTCAACTCCCTCGCCTGGGCTACCCTTTCCGCCTCCAGTCTGCACAGACCCCAAGTCACTCCCAGTTTATGAGGAGTCTCATTACCCAGCCACAGACAATAAAACCCGCCTGACCACTCTGGCCCGAATCTCATTAGAGGACATTAGTTCCGCTGGCTCGTGGCTCTTTTGGGACCCAGCTGCAGGCGTGGTCCAGGAAGCAAAATGGGCCATTGGCCATGGGCACAAGAATGCCCTGTTGAGAGACTGAGGTCAATCGATGGGCTTAGATAGACGCCACTCCTCCAAAGTCCTGGAATGCATGCACCTCAGAGCTAGAGTCCAAATGGGCTCTCAGTTCTGCCCACTGCCTGCAAAGAAGACCCAGCTCCCTCCCAGGCTGTTCTCTGAAAGGAGCTGACTGTAGGTTCTGTTCATCACTCTATAGAAGAGGGTCCTTAGGGACGGGGACAGCATACCAACCCTACATGCAATTGGAGCAGAGGTAGAACCTGGGGTCCTCAGTGGCCTTGGCCTAAATCTTGACCCGACTTTCCATCTAAAAGACATAGGATAGAGACTTAGACCCTTCGACAGCCAGAAGCATCCCCCCATTCCCATCTGGGGTTTCATCCAAGACTGAAAGAAAGAACCAGCTGCTACCAAGAACCACCTAGTAGCCTTGGCAGGGCTTCATGTCTTGCCTCCTCCATGGAGTTGGGTGCCTTGACCTTGATTGACAGCACCTGAGAGTCCAGCTTGGAGTTCCTGCCCCCAAAGACGGGGCTATCTGGTGCATAGCAGGCTCTAGTGCCCGTGAACAGCCAGCCTTGCTCCACCTGTACCCTCTGCTCCTGTGTTATACTTCTTACCTGAAATCCTGCATACCACAACACCAGCATGGCTCCATGGATGTCACAGTGAAAAACAAACAAGATCCCTCTTGGTACCTCAACTTATTGAGAAATGCAGGACAGACCCAAATAACTGGTGTGAGCACACTCGGGATCCCTGGTCTGTCTGCCCTGCTCCCATAAGAGGGTCATACAGGGTAGCCCACGCTTTGGCAGAAGTGCTGGTACGGCCGCCAGATGAGTCAGCGGAGATGGGAAGATGGGAGCATGATCTGTTTGGGCAAACACAGCTCTGCACTAAGGAAAGGGGGCAAGAGGCCCCCGTAATGGCCCCCGAGAGCCCCTCCAAGCCACTTCTGGTATGTAAGTGACACTGGGGTAGGATGAGGGTTCGCTTCTCTGCCTCTGAGCCACACCTCAGGTGTCACCCCCTCCCAGTCAGCAGCTAAGAGTGTTAGAGAAGGTGCCTCAGGGCCAAGCCAGTCCTACAGACCCTGCTATGGGCTCTGATGAGGGTCTCCTTGGTGAGGCTGCTACTGCAGCTCCTGGCTTGCATCTGGCCCTAACTCCTGGTTCTAGTGTGCCCATTCTCCCGGGATACACCTGAGAAGGACACTCACAAGCCCAGGAGCATGTGATGGCTGCTCCCTCACTTCAGGCCCTCACCACCCTCTCCTGCACACCCCAGTACCTTTGCACATGCCGTTCCTGCACATTATCTACCATTTTCTTTAAATACTAATTTCTAAATACTAAATTTGAGTCAATAACCTCATGAAACCTTTGTTATCTGGCCAAGGATAACTTCTCATCTTGAAACCTTCCTGTACCTAATAAGTGCCCCATAGTCATTTGAACCTGGGATATATCTTTTTCACAAGGCTAAGAGTACCATCGCTAACAGGGCTTGTTTTCCCACAGCCCTTCACAGAGCCAGCCCCATAGTGGGCTAGGAGCGCTGCTCCATGGATAAATAGGTGCATGAATAATTGTGGTGAAAGCAAACTTGTATTCAGAGATCTTGGGTGCCAGACATTGTTGGCAGCATCATTTAATAACGTAATGACCATCACAGACCACGTGGAATAGTCCTGATAGATGTGGTTTGCCTACTTTTCTATATGGAAAGATGAGGCCCAGACAGGTTAGGTGACTTGCCTGTGTTCACTCTGCTGATGAATGGCAGGGTTAGGAAGTCAGACCCAATGTCCGTGATGCTTCCACTTGACTAAACTGCTTGTCTTTCCCAGGTGTCATGGGCAAATGGTGGAGAAACCCGTTTGCTAAGCCTGAAGTACTCACAAGAGAATAAATACGTTAAGAGTGGCTTAACTCCTGTTCACAGCTCTCCTATATGGCTTCCATCTGTGTCCCTTTGAGGACCCCCATAGAACCTGATGCTGTGGTTGTATACCCTGGGAGCTTTGCATCTTCAAGAGTCCTAGTGCTATTCCTGTACTGGTTTTTGGCTATGTTAGGAGTTTTATAAGCATAGTTACTATGTTGCTGGACCATCCTGCACCTTGCTCCTGTTTCTACTCTTCCTGGGCCTCGGGGGTGTTCATTGGCTGTGCTGGAATGGAAGAGATGTCATGGTGTCTTTCTTTCATCATTCTTCTATCCCCGAGTCTACACATCACCAGTGCCATTGTGGGGCCTTCCACCACACTCCATGCAGACACAAGGAGCAGGGCAGTGGCTTCTCTGAGAGAACGTCCCAAGAACTACTCCCAGGTAGCAAGATTCCTGGGTTGGACACAGATTGTGGGTGGGTCCAGAGCTCATCCTAAGCTTCTGGAAGGTTATGGTCTGTCTCACTGTCTCTAGGGATCCCAAAGGTGGAAAGGGAGGGGCCTCTGCTGAGGCGGATTTAGGGTGTTCACCTGTGTAGGAAGCTTTGATCTCTTGGGATGAAAGAGCCAGTGCTTCCTCTGCTCCAGGGAGTCTGGGGACAGGAGCTAGAGTAGAGGCAATGTATCCCCTGGGCCTGGGATCCTCAGCCATGCAGCAAGGTGCCCAGGGTAGAGAATAAGCCAGCAGAGACAGTCTTGGGAGTAGAAAAATCAGATCTATCCCTATGTTGTGGCTAGGGATTAATCATGGCTTCTGCATAGAGCATGAACATATTGCCCTCTCAGGGTCACCCAGCGCTGGAGCTTTTCCTGGCACCCATGACCCTACAGGTCACCCAGTGGACTCTGGACTCAGCTCCACTGTCTTAATTAGGAAGTTAGCTGGGCTGAAACACAGTCATCTGATCAGCTTCGAAGCCAAAGAGAAATTCCTCCCAGACCCTCTGATTGTCCATGCTCCATTAGCCTGAATCACAATGTAGCCCCTGTGGCCTAGACACCAGCTGGAGCCATGCTCTAGGTTCCCCAGACTGGGATCTACTTGAAAGCCCCTAGAAAAAGGAGGCTTAGGGCCTGCCTAGCTCCTCAGACCCAAGGATGGCCCAGTGATCACAATGCTCCCCCACCCATCCTCTCTACCCTGGGCTTGCTCTTAGGTCAAGTCACTTCCACATCCCTCTCCTCTATTCCCTGGAGGGATTAGCATCTATAGTGGTTGTAGTCTATAGCCTCTGGGGGGGGGGGGGATGTCTCAGTTGGAGCACCAACAGGGACAGGCATCTCCCAAGTGTAAATAAGATACTGACTGGAGCAGCCCCACCATGCATGGGATGATCTTATTATTAGTGCCCACCACCCCCGCCCTGAAGCGTCGCCCTCTTGTTGGCCTAGATTGCTTCATCTCTCAGAATGATGGATGGGCCTTCTCTCCCTTCCCAGGCAGAGCAGCAGCCCTGTTACCCAGATACCTCCTCCACAGCCCCTTCCTGAATTTATTCTTTGTGTCTGTGGTACCCAGAAGTCATCAGTGCCCCAAACCAGCTGAGCACTGATTATCTCTGATGGCTTGATGGATGGGCCTTTAGGGGAACTTAGGCAACAGATCCTACTCTCCTGCTCCCTCCTCTGTCCCTGCCACAGCACCCTTCCCAGCCCTCCCAGGAGGCAGATAATGGGCCTGGGTCTGCGCTGAAGAGAAGCAGGGGTGATAAAGGAGGAGAGACAGTGACAGTCCTTGGCGCCCACCTCACAGCGCTGCTGCCGCAGGGATAGCTGGGAAGTCTCCATATCCACCCCTCCCCAGGCTCTGCACGGAAGCATCATTCCCAGGCAGTGTCTCCCATTACCCTGTCCGCCCCTGTCACTCCATTACCCCATCCCCTCAGCACTGTGGTAATAATCTGTGTGGTTTATGTGTGTTCTTCACAAGTGTTTTTATGTCCTCTGTATACTAGGGAGGTTTATGGCTCTCTCTGTGCGTATGTGTGTGTGTGTGTGTGTGTGTGTGTGTGTGTGTGTGTGTGTTCCTGATTAGATGCTTGCCACTTTCATGGAGCAGGGGCTCTCACTCAGCTTCTGATGCTGATGCAGAGCCTGGGTATTGGAGGGGAGAGGTGGCCAGAGATGCTGATTCCCCCAGCCAGGATCTGCTCTGCCCCCACTACCATGTAGAGACAGACACGAGGAGATAGCTTTCATAATTGTTTCGTCTATAGGATGGCAAACAACTTGTTTCACTATCTTCCTTCTCAGCGTTGAACCCACAGTTATTTTGGTCTCAAGATTTTATGCGTGACCTGTGTTGGCCTGTGGATCGATGCTGTATGATCTCTAAACGTGGATTCCTTTAACTGTTAAGTTGGGGTGGAGGGTTTGAAAGAGGAAGTAACTGCTAGCCAATAGAGAGCCTGACATCACACCATGGGCAATCATTAGCTCTTTGCCTAAAGACCCTGAGTTTAGAGAAGGGAGGTTCAGTCTCCAAAGAAGGAACCCCTCCTAGCAGCAGTAACCCACCGTATTATCAAGAGATTCCTTCCTCCAGGCTGGGGGCAGAAATGTGCCCTTAGGCACAAGGAGTGTGCCCCCTCCTCGTAGGTAACCTGGTGTCTCTTTGGGGCCATTTGGTCTCCTTTCTTAAGAGGTTGTTAGAAGCCAGAGTTGAATGAGAGAGGCTCAAGAGTCTCCCACATACCCCTGACTACCCTTGTGCAAGAGTGGTAGGCAGGTTCATCCCTACATTCCCTCAGAAACAGCAGCTAAGGACACAGCAGCAAACATAATGTCCTGGCTAGAAGTGGATGGCATCAGCCCTCTGCCCTCACACACAGCATGTGATACCCCGGGGTGGCGGCTCCTTTAAGTGAGAATGCCCACAGCACAGCACAGATGCCTGGAAAGCAGTGTAGACAGAGTCGCAGCCTGGTGGGTTATGTCAGCGCTGACCTCCCTGAATCTTCCATGTATAGAAAATTAAGGACAACTGGGCTAGGCCAACTAACGTGTTCCTCACCCTCCAAGGAGAGTCCCTGCTTACCCACTAGACACAGGTCTCGAGAGAGCCTCCCAGGAAAGCCACAGCTTAAGGGGTTTCTCTGCCCTGCAGCCGAGGGCAGAGTGGGTTGGTCAGAATCCTGGAGCCTCAGCATTGGAAGCAAAATCAAAGTACTACCATATTCACATCCCGAACCTCCTTACCCTAACCCTACCAGTTGGCAGAGCTTCCAGCTTCAGCATGAACCCCTCCAGTGACGGAGTAGCTCGCCGCCCTCCTTGGAAGGCCCACATTCCCCATATAGCTATGCCAAGATCTGTGTCCTCACCCACCAACTCTGTGCTCCTTGTTGGAATTGCCCTGGGGCATATTTGATGCCCTTGTGATAATCTGCTCAGAGGCTCTTCACATGTGCTTGTGGCCCAGGGTCACATACCTCACGGTGCTGGTGCCGCCTTTGAGAATGAACTGTCGAGATATCTAGTCGCAGAAGTGGTGCCCCACACTGAACCCAGTGTACCCGGAGTGGCCTCAATTCCCAACCAGCTGTGAGAGATCTAAGAGGAGAGGGAGTGGGCAGGCTGGCTTCGCACCTCCCGCCGTCCTCACCCCATCCTCTCCCAGCCCTCACCCCTTCCCACCCCTGTTTTCTTTTGGATTAACTATAAATTGCAGTGAAAGATCGGCTTATCTCCAGTGGGAATTAAGGAATTAAGTTAGTGATGGAGAGAGAGGGATGGTGGCGGGAGCATATTGCAAAGGATCAGGGTGTGTGAGGTAGCCCCGAGGAGGCTGGGGCCAGCCAGGGTGGTGGGACAGGATCCTCTCTGCCTGCACTTGTTAGCTGGGGGGTTGGGGCAGTGACCTGGGCTTGGCCTCCAAGCTGTGTGTGCCTTCCTGGGGACCAAATCCATGCCTGCTTTGGAGAGTGTGGCGACTCCATGGGAAGGAGGAGCCAGACATGGGGTGCTTCAGCTGGAGTGATCTCCCAGCAACCTCTTCTGCCATTTTCTGGTGTTTCATGACCCAGTACAGCAGCTCTGTGGCATGTCATAGCATAGGAAGGGCCAGCCCCAGCATGTGGCAGGGTGGGGCACTTTTTGGCCCTAGATACAGAGGCAAATTCTGCAGTCGGAAGTTCAGGAGCAGGGGGAGATGTGACAGAACTGTCCTGGCACTGAAATAACTCCAGGTGGGCCTCACCACCTATCCCAGAGGATACCACATAGCCACTGGCCTCCCAGCTCCCCAAAACCAAGGGTTGCAGGGAAGAATCTGCTTCCCTCCACTTGCAGGTCACTCAGAAGCCTTTTTGAATGCCAAAGTGAGAGGAGAGAAGTCACCCAGGATCTGCTCCACCTTACCCAGCTCTGGCTCCCCCACAGTGGCCCTGTGTAGAGCCCATACCCCAGGCTACTCATTGCTGCTTGCCACTCTGCCTGGCATCAGTCCCCCTATAGCAGAGACAGTGTCTGATAGTGCCTCTCTCTTCTCCCTCAGACTCCTAGCCTGGCCCATGTCTGAGTCTCAGCTTTGGGGACGTAAAAAGCTGAGAGTGTCCAGCCAAGCCAGCCATGGAGGAGGTTGGAAATAAAGAAGGGATGGGGCTGAAGACCTCCCTGTTCACTCAGACAAGCTGGGGCCCTGTCCCAAACAACTGTCAATCCTGGGTGTAGGGGTCATTGAACAGTAGCAGCCATCAGGGCACCAGAAGATAAGATCCAGACCAGAAGTGGCCTGGGGGAGGGGAAGAGTTCAATTCTGATGAGGGAGGAAGCCAAAACTGGGCCTAAAGGTCCAGGCGTTTGGCCGGTTAATCATTGGTAACTCTGGTTAATAAATCATAGGCAGTTTTGTCCCCAAATTTCAGCCCCCAACCTTAGAGGTCTTTCTGGCTATGTCCAGGTCCCAGAAAAGAAACTCTATCTGCCCTGTCCTGGGCCCCCCACCTCCCAGGCAAGAGTCTCCCATCATGCTCCCCACCCCCAGCTGGTCTCTGGCATCCAGAATCAGCCTGCTGTGTAATCTCCAAGAGAGATTAGTGGCCTGCCTTCCCTGCCCTCTCCCCGCAACAGGCTGTGGATGCCCCTTGTCACATCCCACTGGGAGGGCAGGCCACCCACAGAGGGTCTCCAGGTGTCCTAGTGAGCAGGGCCCTGTTATACAAGGGTTCTTTCAGCAACCTTATGGTGCCTGTAAGAGGAAGGAGCCAACAGATTTCTCTTCAGGCAGTCCTGTGTGCCAGGCACTGTGGTCAAGAAGAAATACTTTGGGTAACTAGAAACAAGATTAGAGACTTTATTCAGCTGGTACATGTCGGGGGCACCTGAGGCCAGTTACACTAGGTCCTGCCATTTAGGGTAAAAAGAAGAGGGAGTCACATGTCCTGGGGTTCTAGCATTTTCTTCGTCCGACTGCTGGGGCACTTGCTGGTTGGAAGTTGGCCAGGTTTCCCGCCTCCGACTTATGATCTTAGGTATAATCCTGTCCTGGTGGCCATTAGAACAGTTTTTCTAGCTGCTTTTACAAGCCTGTTATCAGGGGACAGAGTGGCAGAAAGGGAAGCGAAAGAAAGGCCAGAGTTGGAGCTAGGGCATGGGGTAGACTCTCCTGCTTTCCCTCATCCTTTGCATACCCTGGAGCCAAGTGCCAAGTAGTGGGCTGTCTTCAAAACAGGTGAGGTTCCTGTCTCCTGAGAGTTGTGCAGAACATCATCAGAACTGCTTGAGTAGTTAAAGTATGCAGAGGTTGGGATGGAGACACAAGAAGCTGGCCTTCGTGAGGGTGGGTCCCAGAGGCTTCTCCAGACAGTGATCTTGACACTGAGCCCTAAAGGCTTAGGAAGAATGCACTGGAGACAGACATCCAGGACAGCCCCAGGTGGAAGACCTGTGGATGCAGGTGGATGTGGAACTTGGGAACACCCTGGTGCTCTCCACCTCTAAAGTCAGCCTGGCCTGTGTGTAGTCCGGCACCTCAAGATCCTCACCCCTGCCCCTTTCCAAACTACCACCCACCCTGGCCTTTCCCATTTGTGCCGCTGGAACCATCTAGTTCTGTTCCCTGTCTTTCAACTCTTCCCCCTTTTCTGCTGTGAGACCTGGCACTGTCCTTCCTCAGGCCACCTCTGAGTCCGGTACTGTTGCTCTACCCAGTGTCTCTCCCCATTCCTGAGCAGCCACTCGTCATTGGCAGAATGAAGAGGAGTTTGATGAGCACATCACTGTCCCCCGCTGAAGCCCTCATGGGCACCCCATTGCTGCCAGCCTCAGTTCGTGCTCCATGACCCAGGTCAGGCCTTTCAGACTTAGCACCGCTCACTTGAAGCCAGATAACCTTTGGAGTGGGCCATCCTGCACACTGCAGCATGTTTAGCAATGTCCCTGACCGATACTCACTAGAGACCAGCGGCATCTACTCCTTTATCCTGTGTACTGTGACAACAGGTGTCTTCAAGCAAGGCATGGTAGCACATGCCTGTAATCCCAGAACTCAGAAGCAGGCAGAACCAGCCTGGGGTTTGAGGCCAGCCTGGGCTACAGAGTGAGATCTTGTCTCAGACAGACAAACACAAACAAAACTGAACAAACCACCAAAAACATTGCTGCAATTCCCCCAGGCAGCATAGTGAGCATCACTGGTCTATCCTTCTGCTGCAGCCAGACCTGTTTTTCCCAAAGCTACCTCTCATGCATAAAGTGAACACTCCAACTCCTTCCTGTACCTGGGCCTGGCCTCCTGCTGATGGTTGAACCCTGAGTCCCAGCACATCTGCCTGTGAAGCACCCCGTTTGCTCAGTATGACTTTCTCTTCTCCCTTCCTCTAGAATCTAGACCCTTACTTAGCTCTCTGAAGGAGGACCTTCAAAATCCCTGCCCAGCTCAGCTCCATGCCTAGTAAGCAGCAGGTGCCTCATGAATGTATGATAGCATGATTGGAGCCAGCTGGCTTTGGAGCATCCCCTCTCTGTGCCGCTCTTGGCACCCTTTCTCACCCCGGAGCCAAGACAGAGCTTCGGATGCTCCCTTTTTCCTGACGCGTCTATACCCACCTCGCTTTCTTCAGAGCAAACAAAAAAATCGTCTTTTTCCATTTGCTAAGCACAGTCGTGCGTGTGAGTAGATGGCTCTGCAGGCGGGAACCGAGTGGTGGCGTGTTTCCGTGGCGGGGCGGGGGGGGCGGTCCTTGGTGTTTGCGGCCGAAGCGATGGCATTTGTGCCAAGCCTTGTCTAGGGGTCTTCTCTCTCACTAATTGCTCTACACTTCAGTTCCACTCCAGTGACTTTATTCCCCTACATAAGCTATGTTCTTTCTCAGCTTTGTTCTGGCCATCTTCTCTGTTTGGAGAGCCCTGCCTCACTGCCCGGCAAGCTCCTACTCACCCTTCAAAGCCCAGTGCATCCTCTGGGTACGTCTTTTCATCTCCAGTCACCTTGCCCCAATTAATCATGTCTTTCCTCTGAGGCTCAGCACTCTGTGAATGGTCTGACCCAAGCAGTGGTCATGTTATTAGTTTATTTGTCCTGTGTCTTTAGGCCAGGGACTATATCCAGGCACAGGTATATGTTTATATCCCTATTTGCAGGCTCTTGATAAGAGTCTTCCTAGATGTTAATTAAATAAATAGGAATAAATTACTTATTTTGTTTCCAAAGCATTTTCTTTGCACTGTGTTAAAAGTATGTCTCCGTAATGACTTTGTTTAACCTTTCTGCACTGCTTCTGCGTGCCTCTGTTCGCATAGATGTGTTTCGGTGCACAGGTGTACTTAGGGTGTGTGTGTGTGTGTATGTGTGTGTGTGTGTGTGTGTCCATTTTGATGCTCTGAATTTAAAGGTGAATCCCCCAGTGCTGCTCCCCACAGGTGACATTTCCTCAACCTCCCTGCCCCACAGCTTTAAGAACCGAAGACAGGAGGGCACGAGTGCTCGGCAGTGAGACTCTCCTCCCAAGTCTCCTCCCCATCTTAGAGGAGTCCTGGGTATGTGTGGGGTGGGGTGGGGTGCAGAGCCCTCCGTGGCCCCATCAGATCACACCCCTTTCCTATCTATCTCTGCCCTGTTTAATTGGAATTTGGCTAGTGGAGACCATCTGTTCTATTCCATCCTGTTTCCATGACAACCAAGTGGCTTGAGACTGAGGTTTGTGGTGAGAGAAGTGGCCTGGGGGATGCTGGGAAAAAATAGCTAGGTCCTCCCCCTCAACCTGCTCTGTCTCATCCTCTCATCTTTGCCATGCCTTCACCTCCGAACTCTGAGTGACATAAAAGCTACCCCTGTCCCAAAGCCAGAGTTCCCTGCATTACCCCATCATCTCCCCAGCCCTTTCCCAGGCTGCTTCTGGCCTCCCACACATTCTGCTCCCCCTCCCTCCACTTCCATTCATAAGTACTCTCCATGCATGCACTCTGGGGCATACGGATTGCTCTTGTCCTTCACCCCAGCAGACTGAGAGCCTGCAGCGTCTGTCTCCTTCTCCCTGGTACCTTTGTGTCTCCCTGTCCACCACAATTCAAAGCACCCAAAGTTCCCCTGTGGTAGCCCTCACATTTCCCCACTCTTCAGCCAATGTGAGGGGAACCCCAGTTTCCACAGATGAACCACCTAAGGTGCAGGGCCTTCTTTATCCCCCACTGAGCAGTGAGTGTCTTCAGAGCCTGGAACCTGTAACTCAGTGTCCCTCAACAAGTACCATCTTTAGAAGGGGTCCTGGCTTTCTCTAAATCCCTTCCCCTCCTGACTCAGGGAGCACAGTAGGCCCTTGCAGATACAGTAGCAGAGAGACCTCTGGCTCCAGGGAGACAGAGTGGCAGCCTGAAATCAGGTGACCCTTGATCTCCCAGGAGCTCTGGCAGGCCTGGACCACTGGGATGTGAGGAGTTGTGGGGTCCCATCGTATCCAACAGCCAGTCCTGTTTTCATGGTGTTATTTTCTGCCTGGATTTCCTCGTAGCAAAGCCTTCCCATGCATGCTCTATTGCCAGGAGACCTGCCTGTCTCCAAAAATAAGTGGTGTAGCTTGTCAGGTGACCTGTTTGTTATACTGGTCCCAGACATCATGTGTGGGACATGCATGAAACATTTACTATAGCAGGGGGCTAGGGGTATGCCTAGAGGTAGTCCTAGGGCCTTTGCAGTGCCCACCCCCAGCAGAATCAGCCCTGAGCTGGGGAGGGAAGGAGGCGTCTCAGATCTTTGCAGGGACACCCCTCATGGATGGCTTTCTTTGACTAGAGCTCCCCACCATCTATCCTTCTCCACCTGCCTTTTTTATTACAATATAATTAGCATACCATAAAATTCACCCTTCTAAAATATGCAACCCAGTAGCTCTTATTGAGAAGCCAGCACCACCCCTAGCTTTCAGAACATCTGCGCCACCTCAGAGGGAAACCCTAGACCTGCCACTCCCTCCCCGCTTCTGCCCACATGGCCACTGGTCCACTATGTTTCTGAGGGTCTGCCTGTTAAACACATCGCACAAGTGAGACCATACAAAGCCCAGGGCTTTCACTCCATACTCCACAGCCTCCTCAAGTGACTGTGTCACTACCCTGCCCAGAAAGCACTAATGCCACCCAGTGGCTCATAGGTAAGGTTCACAACCTTGTCTAATTCAAGGACCATCTATCTATCTAATCTACCTATCCATCTATCTATCTATCTATCTATCTATCTATCTATCTATCTATCTAATCTACCTATCCATCTATCTATCTGTCTATCTATCTATCTATCTATCTATCTATCTATCTATCTATCTATCTAATCTACCATCCATCTATCTATCTGTCTATCTATCTATCTATCGATCTATCTATTTATCTATCTATCTAATCTACCTATCCATCTATCTACCTATCTATCTACTTACTTACTTATTCATTTTGGTTTGGAGACAGGGTCTCATGTAGACCAGGCTGGCTTCTAATACACTATGAGGAGAGGCTATCCATGGACTCCTTATCTTCCTGTCTCCACCTCCCAAATGCCAAAATCACAGTTGAGTTATCAGTGCTATGTGGCGCTGGGGATTGAACCCAGGGATTCATGCATACTAGCCACACGAGACTCTTTTAAATTTAGCTTTACCTCCCCTCCACTCTCCCTGCACAGATCCTGATGTCCGTCCCTGCCACATACTTTTAAAGGCACTCTTCCGTCCCCTCTTGTCTTCCTCGCTGAGGGACTCCCATGAGATCCCGCTAAAAGCCTCATCTTGGTCATAGTACCTCAGTCACTCTCAGATAGCATCCTCCCTCATTCGAAAAGCCCTCATTTTTGGTTCATACTTTACAAAACAAACAAAACCAGCACTTGGCGTGCAGTAATTGTTTGTTTTCATGTCTGGGGCTCTTGTTAGCCTGAATTTCCAAAGAAAAAGGAAATAATCTCTGTCTTTCCCGTTCCTCTATCTTCTAGCAGTCATCACTGTGTGGTCTCTCCCTGTAACAAGCAGACACAGTGTTTGGCACCCAGTGTGTGGTCAGCAGTATCTTATAAGAAAAAGCGAAGGAACTAGAAGAGCCATCAGCAGTGACCTCAGTCTGGGAGCAGAGGAGAACCCGGCATGGCATGCCAGAGACAAGCGAGGCTATGACTCAGTCTGGAATGGCCTCTGAGGAAAGGACAGAGGGAGGGATCATGTCCTAAGTTACATGACTTCTGTGATATGTCCAGGTGGCCAGTAGGAGCAATGGGAGATGGGTTTGGAAAATTCGGCAGAGGTGGAAGCAGAATGGGGATTAACCACAAAAGATGGGGTAAGGTGACTTTTGGCCAGAAAGTTGGAGTGGTAGGCATAGGGGAGGGTACTGCCTGCAGACAGGGAAGGTGTGCAAAGGCCCAGAGCTGGGGCAGGGGAGGGGAGGGAAGAGCCAGTGCCTAAAATATGCTGTCATGGAACCCAGCAGGCACAGGGAAAAAGCAGGGACAAGAGGGGCCAGCTGCCCTTTACACCTGCACCTTGTGGAAACCTCCCTGTGTTACTCTTGTCTCTGTGCCCAGAATACCTGATAAATGCAACTCAAGGGAAGAAGGGCTTGTTTTGGCTCACAGTTTGAGGGGATACAATCCATCATGGCAGGAAAGGCATAACAGCAGGAGTAGAAGGTGGCTCAGTACATTATAGCCATAGTCACACTGGGGCAGGGGGGAGGAGACAGATGGGGGAAGAGGGAGAGAGGGGGGAGGAGAGAGTGGTTATCTGGAACTCCTCTTGTTTTCTCTTTATTCAGCCTGGGACCCCAGTCCATAGTTAGAGTGGGTTTTCTCACATCAATTAACCTAATTTAGAAAGTCCCCCATAGACATGCCCAAAGGTTTATCTCCTAGGTGATTTTAAATCCTGTCAAACTAACAAATCAATATTACCCATCATACCCCTCCCCCATCCTTCAAGGTCACTAAAGAATGGATCGCCTGATGGAGACTACTAAAACACAAATGGTAGATCCAGATCATCATTCTTCTCCTTCCTCATGCACATAGCCTTATGTGGAAGGATTACAGGGTTGGGGCTGGAGAGATGGCTCAGCAGTTAGGAGCACTTGCTGACTTGCTGTTCATGCAAAGGACCCAAGTTCTGTTCCCAGCACCCAGGTCAGGTGATTCACAACTGCTTGTAACTCCAGCTCCAGAGGATCCAATGACCTCTCCTGACCTCCACGGCCATATGAACTCACATTCACATGCCCAGACACATACACATAATTAAAAATAAAAATAAATCTTAAACCGGGCAGTGGTGGCACACACCTTTAATCCCAGCACTCAGGAAGCAGAGGCAGGAGGATCTCTGTGAGGTTGAGGCCAGCCTGGTCTACAGAGTGAGTTCCAGGATAGCCAGAGTTACAACAGAGAAACGCTGCCTCAGAAAATAAATAAATCTTTGAAAAAAGAATTGAGAGACAAGGATACGTCTTGGGGTCTCTGGAACCTGCTAGCCTGTGCCCTTGGGCTTCATGACAGATCCACGGCTCCCAGTTTCTCCTTCTGAAGTACTGGCCAGCAGGCCACAGTGATGCATGCCTGTCACCCCAGCACTCAAGAGGCTAGGGCAGGAATATCAAGAGCTTGACACTAGCCTGAGCTCCATCATGAGACCCTGTCTCTCAACTTACCCACAAAAGATGAATAAATAACAATGCCACCAACTCCAAGGGTTTTGTGAGGACTGAAAGAAAAAGCAGATATTAATGAGCTGGACATGTTTTGCCCTCAGGTGTGCTGTGGACACCGTTAACTGAATGGAAGAGATAGAGACCACACCAAAGCTTCTCATGTTCTCTGTGCCATTCCCAAAGGTTTCAAAGCCCCCAGCAGGGGCAGGTCTAAGCCATGCATTTGAGACATACTGGCAAGCAGCCCATGCTGTGGTTCCCTGGTATGGGAGAGAAAGGATTTTTCTCCCACCTCTGCTCCTAGGGTTAGGGTTAGGGTTAGAGGGTACAGATGTGCGGAGAGGTGCAGATCTTCCTCGGTGGTGCAAAAACCTAGAGGCAGAAGTTCTCAAAGCATAGGGAATTCTATCTTTCCCTACTCCTTGAAGCAGAGGTAGGGGTTGGCTCAAGGCCCAGGTTACTGCTCTATAGGGGGATTCAGTTCCCAAGAAAGGTGTCAGACAGACCTCCGGCCTAACAGAAGCCAAGCCACCGAATTGCCTTTTAATCTAGGTGCAGGCCTGCCGTTGTGGTGCTGGGTGGAAAGGATAACTTTTCCTTGAGTGAAAGTTATTTGATCTCTGAGTGTCTGTCGGAGAAAGTGTAAGGAAAGGGAGGAGTGGGACCAGGCTCCAGACTCTGGGGAGACCACTTCAGCAGGCTCTGTTCTCTGTGTGACAGGGCCATTGTTTATGCAGGGCCCTCCCCCTCCCTCCTCCCTCAGGCCAGGATGGGTAAGACAGCTTGTCTGCAGGGAGAGGTAGTGGGCTGCCAGCTGTCTCACCTGCACAGGTGGGAGAGGTAGGCTACAAAGAGCTAGCTGGAGGCCTCCCCTGCCTGCTCTACCATCAGGCCCAGAGGGCTTCCTTGCAGCCCTGTAGGCCACAGTGTCCTGGTTGGTGCAGTAGTCTAGCTCAGCACTCTGCCTCCCGTTCCCTGTAGGTTTATTCCCAGCAGTTATCAGTGATCTTGTGAAAACAAGCCAGATCAGGTGCCTCCTCTGCTCCTCCCCCCCCCAGCCCCCATGCCTCCTATTTCACTCAGAGGAACTGTCTAGGCCCTGGGTCCCGTGGCTCCTGTGTTTCTCCCTTTAGCAGCACAGGCCAGAAATTCCAGACCTCTTGCCCCAGGGCCTTTGCACCTTCTGTCTCTGTCTCTGTCTCCCTCTCTTTCTCTCTCTCTCTCTCCTGGAATGTTGCCCTCTCCCACAACTACTTGTCCTGATTGGTGTTTTACTCGAGTGTCTTTTCTCAGTGAAAGCCCCCAGGTCACCTACAGACAACTTCCTCTCATTTCTTGTCTTTTCCATCATTAGCATCCATGTTTCCTAGGAACAGAGAATTTTGTGTTTTATCCAGTGCTAGATCCCCTGGACCAAATAAAAACCAATGATAGCAGTAGTAACTTCATGAGTGGACACCCAGAGGAAGCCACTGCCGCATCCTTGCACAGCATCCCTCCTGTGCATGCTCATGTAGCACACATGTGCACACATCTCCTGCTCACCTGGGCTGGCCCCAGGAGACTGCCCCTGGAGTGCACGTGGCCACAGTGCTGTCCTGAGTCTCCCATCAGCCCTAGAGTCTCTTGAGGTGCTCTGTAGGGTAGAGGGGCCTTTACTCCTCCAAGATCTGAGCCCTTCAAGAAGAGAGCTCACTCGGAGCCCTCCTTACACTTAGTCAGGGACACAGGACCTTGAAGGATCTAGGAATCTCCCTGTGCTAGAGCCTGGGAATTTAGTTCCCAGCCTCTGACTCCCTTCACTCTCCCTCTGAAGTCCTCCTCTGATGTAGCTTCTACATCTCAGGGAACACTCAGGATGTTCCCCGGAAGGCCAGAGGAAGGAGGAAGACAGCCCCTGCTCTTAGGTGAATGAATATTCAGGAACATGGTACAATGTCCTTAGTGAGGTGCCCAGCAGAGGTGGTTCCAGCCTGGAGAACCATGCCTCCTAGATGCTTGGGCAGGAACCCTGGCTGTTCTCTGGCCGTGCAGCTCTAAGAAACTCCCGGAATCTTCAGTTCTGAGCTCAGTGTACAACAGATCCATGTGAGCCTATCACCCATCCCTACCTTTTGTCAAGTTCGAAGCACTAGAAGACTAGCAAGCAGGTTACATAAGAGTGTGGGGCTAAGACTTCCATGACCTCCGGAGATGCCTCCCGCCTCTTGCGTAGGACCCTTACTTAGCTGTCCCTTTGGTACGCTCAGGACCCCTCCTTGACAGCTGTGGCCTCCACCTGTGGGCTCCAGAGGGTGAGACAAGGGAAACATGCTGTCATAACTCTTCCCAAACTAAGCTCCAGTCCTTTCCACTAGGGCTGGAGAAGCATCAGGTTGCCTTGGCTTCCTGGTCATGCTGCTCACCAGTCAGGCCTTCACTGTTGATCTCCCATGTGAACATCCTGGCAGGTTCCGAACATCCACTGTTAGCAAGGCAGGGCCATGCATTTTGATAAAACTTGTGGCCATTACTTAGCATTTGGATTGAGCCAGGGTCACTTCTTGGACTCGGCTTATAGGAAGTCATTTGGTCTTTTGGAGCCAGCAAGAAGCCTCAGCAGGTAAGGTGCCTACTACCAAGCCTACGGACCTAGGTTCAATCCTCACGTGGTGCACAAAGAGAACTGACGCCTACAAGTTGTTCTCTGACCTTCGTATGCGCCGTGGTACGCACTTGCCCACACAAACATGTACACAAAACAAATATGAATGTAGTTAAAATGTCACACAGGCTAGCTGTTACAGAGGTGGGCTTTGGATTCAGCAATCTGGAGATAAGAGGGCTCTGCTACACGGTGAGACAGAAGAGTCCCCGGTTTGGTGGGACAAGAAGGCGATGTGGGGCGGGGACCTGGCCCTACCAAAAACAAAAGGGAATCTCCCACTATTTTAGCACCAGCAGTGGCTGGACAGTGTCCATCTCTAGACCTAGCCTGAGTGGTGTCTGGCAGTAACAGATCCACTCCTGGGCTCAGTATCAAAATGCATGGGAAATGGACTTCCCCTTCAGCAGAAAGGATGGAGATTAAACAGCGGGAAGAACTTCCCAGCTGTCAGGACCATACGCTTTTAAAAGAAGGTGGAGGCCCTTGCAGAGAAGGTTAATGCTGTCATTGCTCAGAACTGTTGGATAGGTGAAGTCAGGGAGGGTATGTATGCAGGCTGACCTCTCCAGGACCTGGAGGTAAGACCATGTCATACAGACCAAAGATGCTGTCCCACAGGGAAGAGAGACCATTGGCTATCCCCACACTGGTACCACCCTCTTCCTAGGACCTCATCTGCCCCAGCCCTGCCATTGGACTTCATTAAATTGCATTTTCCCAGAGCAGGGCAGGCCAGTGACAGAATGAGTCAACACCAGCTTGCTACTGCTGTCGCCCCTGGAGCCTGCGGGTATGGAGGGAGATAATTGGGAGCGGTTTGACAGCTTAATGTCTGGGACTGGCTTCCTGGAGCAGTGCGGGGTGGGTTGGGGGCGGGGCAGGGAGCCAGGAATGGGCGGGTGGTAGATTGGGCTTTCTTCAGACCAACCCCTTACCGCGGCCACCACTGCCTTTCCCCTCCATTTCCCCAGCACCAGCTTGTTGGGCAGGAAAATAAAACACAGAAAAGGAAATTAGATACGGAAAATAAATTAAGGTTTCTTTATTAATTTGTCAGAACTAATTAACATCTCCCCGAGACTTGTCTCCTCTCCAGATACCCTCAGAGCAGGGAGGAGAAAAGTCTGCAAGAGGTCAGGTTTGGGCTGGGGGGTCCCTGTCCCAAGCACTCCTGATGCACCTACCTCTAACGCAGAGGACAGAACTGTCACTCAAAGGGAAACCCCTGGAGTCCAGCTAAGAGAGACCCCATACTTTTGTCCACTTCCCTGGGGTGCTGAGCCCCGGAACACCCCTGTCGTCTCTCACATCAGTGTCGCTGAAGCACAGCTGCTGTCTGACTCATTCACGGCTGAGGGACAGTCTCCAGCATCGAGTGCCACTCTGGACAGAGTCAGAACTCAGTGTTACTTGGGAACAGAACTTCAGAGAAATACTGTGTGGTCGTGTTCACCTGTAATCCTAGCACTCAGGAGGATGAGACAGGAGGATTGTTGCTAGTTAAGGCTACCCTGTGCTATAGAGAGAGACCCTGTCTTTTTTTTGAGACAGGATTCTGTGTTGTAACTCTCAGAGACCCACCTGCCTCTGCCTCCTGAGTGCTGGGATTAAAGGTGTGTGCCACCACCCAAGACCCTATCTTTTTAAAGAAGTCTCCATCCTGTCCTCCTTAGGGCTTCACACTTGCAGTAGTCTCTGGGGTACAGACTAAGTGGTTACATGTGCGTTAGTGGCGGATGACAGGGCTCCCAGGGCTCCCTGGTGATGCCTCCTGAGCCCTGTCCACCCACCTTACCCACCACAGGGCCTGACTCACATGGAGGAGTCTCACTGACAGTTGTGTCACTTCCTGTTTGCGAGTGCAAGTTCTCCCAGCCAGGAAGCCACCCCAGTTGCCCCTTGATTGGGGTGAGAACCTGGCTCTGTTTCCCCAGAGTCAGGCCCAGCCCTGCTGTGTCAGAGTGATTTTCTGAGAAACCTCTCCACAGCCACACCTTGTGGTAGACACTGACTGCCTTGGAGGGTTGCAAAATCCAGTGTGTTCTGTGGGTCCCACCGTACTGACAGCATCTAGAGGTGTTCCATTGGCGCCAGCCAACAAAACCCCAGAAGCCGAGGAACTGTGGCGATGAGACCCATTCTCCTTCCCAGGTCTCTCACCCCTGGAGTTGGCTGGAGTTGCACAGAGCTGAGATTTCCGCACAGACTGGCCAAGCTAAAAGAGGCTAAGGGGAGGTTGGGCTGAGTAGCCTCCTGTAGCTCAGATGAGGCCTCGGAGGCCTGGAAAGAGAGCCACAGCTTGCTGGGTCGAGTCAGCCCTAGGATTAGCACTTGGGTCTCCTAACTCCCAGGCCATGCCTCTCATAACAGGGATTTATAAATGACATTGGAAGTGAATTAATCTGTCACATCAGGGACTCTCAGAACCAAGAAAACCTCTGGGGGCGATAGAAGGCATATTTGCAATGTGTTAGACTACAAAGTTAGTAGCAAGGGCAAGGTCACCATCCTACCCTGTCTGGATACATGCTCTTGATACATGCCCTCTGACCTTGGGAACATTTACATCCTGCCATGTCTCTGCAGTCCTAGAATCAGTAGACCTGGATTCGCATCCTGGCTCTGCTGTAACTGTGACTTTTGCTGTCCTTGGGTGCAGTTGAGCCTCAGTTTCCCCAGCTGTCTCAGAATACCTGCTTTGAAGTGTAAGGACTCCCTGCACCGTGAGCGTGGTGCCCTTGGGGCTCCAGTGCCCAGTAATCTCAGAGCGTCTTTCAGTGGCCCCGCCCTGCGCCTGCCACTTTCCCTCACACTAGGCAGAGCTGGAATGGGGCCCTTGCAGCCATCCCGAGATCCTAACCAGGGCCGCCCAGCTACCTTGCTTCACACCCGCCCAGAAGAGGTGCTGGGGTGCAGGAGTGGAACAGGCAGCCCGGATGGGGGCCTCTGTTCTCCAGATCTCAAAGTTAGGCAAGAAGACTTTGGATGACCAGTGAGGAGGGGCCTGGCAAGGTTGGTGTCTGTGTCTGTGAGCTAGACACAGAAAGGATTCTCAGAGGTCCCTTGAGGCCACTTGTCTTGGACTTGGAGAACTTGGGGAAGAGACTGAGAAGCACCTTAGTCCTGTGAAGCCATGTTCTTATGCTTCTTACCACACCCCTGCAACCCGGCCAGGAAAGACACAGGGCCACTTGCACTTAATCTCCACAGGAAGGACACCCAGTGCCTTGGGAGCTCTTCTGCGTTGCTGGCCCACTGACTATGGGATCTCAGGACCTGGCCCAGCTCTGTAGGTCAAAACAAGGGTGCTGACTCGATGGGGAGCAGTTGAGCTGCCCAGCTGTGGGACTTCTGCAAGGCAGTTTAGGGAGCTAGAAAAGGTCCTACCAGCCCTGACGGTTGGTGTCAGGTTGTGGTTCTAGCCTTGATCCCATAGTAGCTCTCTCCAGCTGCTCCCCCTGAGCAATTCCTTGACCAGGTAGCTAGATAATTGTCATGTCTGTATGTGGTTTTATTTTGGCCATTTTGAAATAAGCTATCAAGTCCACTTTGTAAGGAAACTGGGGCTCCTGGGATTGAGGCGACTTGCCAATGAATGGAAGATCCCAGCCCGGACTGTTTGCCCCCCAAGCTCTCTCCCTACTCCCCCCACTTCTCTCCTTTGGAGGAAGAGCTTAATGATCCCCAGCTTTGCTGGCTGGCCAAACAGGTCTAATCACACCTTGGGACAGGGTGTGCTTCCATTGCAGCAGGAAGAATTGAGGGCAGACATCATCACAGTAAAGGGTGCAGATCAATCAAATGAGCAGTCTCCAGGGGCCAAGTACTCTGGAGACATCAAACGGAGAAGGAGCTTATTTAGTGATTGGATGCGAGGTGTGGGGGTCAGCCTTTCCAGGAACAGGGGGTGGTGTATGACAGCCCCTCTCTGAACCCTCCCGTTGGGAGGTTGCTGAGAGTAAGGAAGGCTTGACTTCTACCTGCAGCTACCTGAGATTCACTTTCCCAGCCTGTTGTTCCAGTCCACTTGGGAACCCTTGTTAGCCAAGGCCTGGGGCAGCATGTCAGCAATGTCAGGCTGGGTAGGTCCAGCTACCTGTCTGGGTACCAGCTGACTCCTAGCTGACAGTACTGCCACTGCAAGCCCCACCTGCTTCCTTCCTTCCCTGTCTAAAAGGGGGCAAGGGGACCCCAGGCTGGGTATGTTATTGAGGGCTTCAGCCTATGATGCCCTTGTTCTCTTAGGAAAGAGACTTCAACAAAGACATTGCTACTTAAGACAGGAAGTAGGACTCAGGGCACTGACCCAGGACAAGGCTCAGACAGAAGACCTAGGGCTGAGTTCTGATTCCACTGCCCTAGCTGTGCAACTTGGTAGATTTCTCACTCAACCCGGGGCCACAGTTTCCTCCTCTGTAAAATGGGATTGTCAAGATTCCCTCCAGAAGATGGCAGTGAAAGTGGAAGATTCCAGAAAAGAAGCATTTCTGGGTGCCCAGTACATAGAAAGAATCCAGAGTAGAGCAAACAGTTTCCAATTTCAAGGGCTGGAAGCACAAACTCTGCCCACCAGTATTTATTTTCAGGCTTCGGAGAGTCTACAAAGGGATAGGTGACAACTTACTCAATCTGTGTTTCAGAAAGAAAAGGTTGCTGAGAACTGTTGGCCATTCTGACAACACCAGAGCCGGAGCAAAGAGGGTCTAAAGTCAGATGTATGCTTTTAATTGCTTGAGTTCACATCTCATAAAAAGGGAGAAATAATAATAATAATAAGCAGGAACATTGCCATTCCCCACCCCCTTTCTCTGCCGTGAGTCAAGAACCAGTTCCCACCAGTCTTTCTGGGGTTCAAAGCGTCTCCCCGCCCTAATCCTCCCTTGGACCTCCCCACCACCACCACCACTACTGCGGGCAAGAGGCTTTTCTCTGGGGAGTGTGGGCTCTGCCACACCCAAGGCCAGACTGTGCCGCCATGGTGGGCAGTGCCTGGGGTGCCGGCAAAGAGGGGATGCTCAGCCAGGCCTCCTGATTGAAGTGCATTGTGCGAGTCCAAGGCTCAGCTCTGTTGCCTTTATCTAGCCGGCATGATTTCTCCCTGCACGATGGAGGCAAGAAGGTGCTCCCACCTTGACCCTGTCTACCCCAGGCAGCCTTGCTCGACAGCTGGAGTCAAACTTGAGAGGCAGAGGTCTGGGATGAGGGACCCCTGCACCTAATGCTGCCTCCCCACCTGGGGAAGCCGCCCTTGCCTGTTGCCTGTCAGCCCCTTGATCCTCTAAGGTGGACAGGCCTCTGTCCCTCCTCCCCCCTTCCCCCACCTCCCAGCCCTGACTCACTCCCTCACTTCCCACTCAAGCTATGTCTCCAGGACGTGTCAGGACAACGTGCTGGGTTCTGGTCCTACAGGCTCTGCTGTGCTGCTCTCTCTGGGGGTGGGGCAGTGGAGAGAAGAGTGGCTTTGACCTGCTTCTTCAGGCCTCCTTTCCCCCTCTTACCCTGGGGGGGGCAGGCAGGGCTGAACTCTTGAACACCTCCTGTTTGTACCCACAGAGGCCCCCGCCTGGGGCAGCTGCAGCCTAGGGGTGGCGGAGGGATGGGTCACCACCCTTCTTCACCCTGATCCTGCTGTTCTGGGTCCCTGGGCTGTGTGCATGGATGCCAACCTCCAACCCCAGAGACTCTTACCCAGAAGCTGTCACTCTCAAAGGGCTGCTTCTCACCTGGTGGCTGGCCCTGGTTTCCCATTCTGCAGTCAAAGTGAAAATGGTTTGGGTTCGCCTTGATTAATTGTATAACTAAGTCACTTTACTCTCCTTGCTTAGTCTCAACATTATCATCCTCAAAATGGTCCACACTTTCCCCTGGATTGCTTCAGGATTCTAGCTGCCCAGGGTCAAAGAGGCTGGAGGAGGGAGTGGCAGAATGGTCCCTGGCCAGCCAACTAGCCAACAGAGGGTGAGAGGGTACATCCTCTCCTCACTGAGAAGAGGGCTGAGAGTGAATGCTCCCCCACCCCTGTGGCTTTCAGCCCTCCTCTCACAGAGAATCTTTCCTTTTGGCAAGTAACCATGCCCTTTGCCAGGAAGCCTAGTCTTCCTTTGATCAGTCAGCTTCCTAAGAAGTCTTGATTAAAAGCTCTCAGTGACCTGGGAAGTCAGTAGGGTCCCCCGAGTCTGTTCCCCAGGGTTTAACTCTAGTGCAGAGTTCATTAGAGAAATCAGATGTAGTGTGTTCCCAGTGCAGGCATCAGGCAGGGGCTGCTGATTCTGATTCTGGCCCAGCCAATCGGGAGTGCCCAAGGATTGCTTGCTATTTGAGCAAGGCGGAGCTAGGGGCTGTGGGAATCTGAGAGCAGGACAGGTGATTCTGTGGGACCTGAGTATTGAAGTAGGAGTTTTCCACTTCAAGGAGGTGTGGCGGGTAGGGACATGGGAGGGGTGGGTAGGAGAGGAAGCTGGGAATTTTAGCAGAGGTAGATTGAAGACCTGATACTGGTTTAGATCTGCCCCAAGGCAGTGGAGAGCGCAGGAGGCTGTGTCAAAAGATCTGATTTGTAGTCAGATCCGCCTGCTGAAACCTGAACAAATCACTTTTTCAGCCTGCGCCTCAGTTTCCCAGCATGAGGAGGTGCCTGCCTTAACAGGGTGTTTGTGAGATTTGTTGCCTAACCTCACACCGTTAGACATGTTGGGTGCTTCTCAGGAAAGGTTCAGTGTCTTCAGAGTTACCCATGATTTTGTAAAGACAAGGGAGCCCAAGACCCTATCTAGAAATTCCAGAGGAGAGCTAAGCTGCTATACTGCTGTGACTGAAGAGCTGAGTCTTCTGGGTGGTGAGGGAGCCGTTGGCAGGCAACATGCTCAGTAGTATTTATTTTATGGAAACAAGCATTGGCCTGCACGTATATATGTGAATTATGTGTGATGACAACCATGAAGGCTAAAAGAGGGCATCAGATCCCCTGGAACTAGAGTTACAGGCCACTGTGAACCACCAATTGGGTGCTGGGAACCAAAGTTAGACCTGCGCGCTCTCTTAAACCATTGAGCCGTCTTTTCAGCTCCTGGTTTGTTTGTTTCATTTTGCTGTTCTAACTTTCAAGGCAAGGTCTTGCTAAATTGCTTAGGCTGGTCTTAAACTCTAATCCTTCCTCAGCCTCTCTGAGCAGCCGGGGTTACAGACTCAGCTCCTGTCCAGCTGCCCACCCCTCTATTATCGCTAAGTCCTTCCCCAACGGCCTCCTCCCAAAATAGTAGAAAGTCCCTATGTCACTATAAGGTTCCAGGAGCTGGTGCTTTGCCCTCCTCGTTCCCCCAGTTCCCCTGAACCCTTGTTACCTCATGCTGCAGCAGGGCAGGGTCAACCAGGCACGAAAGAAGCGGGAGGTTGGGAGACCTAGGAAACATTTGAACCCGGAGAAGGAGGCCGAAGGGGGGAAGAGAGATGTATGGCTGGAGGTGGTGGCCTTCTAGCCACACACCCACTGCTCTTTTGCTGCACCTGGCCTCTTAGACAAACTATTTGCTTATCTTGTGACCCAGAGGTAAAGCCTTTGTAACCACAAGAGGAACAAGTATACTACATTTCTGAGGTCTTATGACTGGTTGATAGGTCTTCCCGGGTGCTCTCATGGCCATTATCACCATATGAGCCATCACAGACCAAGTCAAACCTTCCCACCCCTGTTCTTCAAGTAGCTCTTCAATTCTAATCTCTACCAACTTCTTTACAACTGTTGGACAAGTTAATTCCTCTGGGATATTTTTCATTTCTCATGGACAAATGGGGAGCCAGTAGCAGCTGGTCCCCAATTAAGGGGACCACTGAAGGATTCACAGCCTGCTTCCTTCCCACCTCAGACTTTCCTTGGATCTCAGTCTTAGCCCTCTGTCCCTTTGACTTTCCTATTTATGTCCCAGAATTCACCCACCACATTTCAGTTTCCCAATCAAATCATTAATTACCCTAGTAATTAAATCCAATTAGCAGTTGTAGGGGCCTTTCTGAGTGAGGAACCATTAGCCAGGGTGAAAATGCACGGGAGAGAAAGAGGGAGAGAGAGAAAGCCCACCCTTGCTTTCAAAATGAAAACAAGAATCAGCACTGCAAAGCCCAGGGCCCCAATTAAAGCTGGGGCCTCACTCATTAAGCTAATTTGGCATGCTATCCCAGCAGCCTCTGGTGGGAAAGCCCGTAGTGGAGCTGGCCAATATTTGGTGGTGGTGGAGATGGGACAAACCCTGTCCACCTTGAGGGCTGCATTGGAGCTCCAGGCCCACTCAGGGAAGGGCTAGGGTCTCATGAGTACCTGTTGCTTCTGGCTTCCTGGGCTTTGGGATGATGAGGGTAGGGTGGGCTAGAATGGGATAAACAGCAAAGAACACCAGCACCTTCCACTCCAGCCTTGGGGAAAGACAGCTTGGCAGTCACCTTTCTAGGTCTGAGGCTGAGGGGAACCCCCCCACTCCTGGGGTGGTGGTGAAGATTAAATACATATACATGCATGCATACATATGTACATGCACGCATGCATACACACACATATATACGCACATGCATGCATACATCATACATTCATACACACACACACATGCATGCATACATACATTCATGCAAACACACACACACACGCGCGCGCGCACGCATATGTATCTGTACTCCCTCCCCATTCTGTAACTCCTTGGTGCCTGGTAACCATCATTACCCTCCACTCCATGATGGTGGAAATACTCAGCATTTTACCTCCATTTCCCTACAGCTCTCACCACATAGTTCCCAAGCTGAGAAGTTGAGGGACAGAAAGACAAAGATCTAAAGCCAGAGTCAGGCAGCAGGGAAGAATGGAGACTATATGTGTTTAGTGTCCTCAGTCAAGTCTCTTTATGGCTCAGCTGGCCTGCAGGCCTGACAGAGGCAGAGGTAGAGGCAGGGGCGAGAGACTCGGCAGAGGGGATGGTACCCACCCTCCCTGTGTTGTAGGGACTTCTCACCCATACTGCATCAGCCAGAGGTTCCACGTGTCTGTCATGAAGGTGTAGACCACTGCTTCCTCCCCAAAGAGACAGGAGCCAGACACAAGCATATCAACAGGCGCCGTAGTAGAAGGCATAGCCTCTGGAGACAGACTGTCCAGATCAGAACTGCCCTCATAGGCTGTTTGGCTTTGGACAGGTCACTTGCCCTCCCTCTCTGAATTCCTCATGTCTAAGATGAGAATGACACCAAGCACTTAGTTTTGAGAATTAAACAAATTAGCACCCGTGAGCATTCAGACTTGGGCCTGGCACAGGTAACTGACACACGCATGCTAACTGTTCTTCCATCTCCGGCGAACATGACCCTCTTGTGTCTTCTCGGACACCCGCAGGCTTCCGTTGCTCAAGGTATCGCCCAATCTTGGGTGGTCGAAGGGGACAGGTGAGACTCCTCCCACACCTGGAGGATGTGGGTGCCTATGCACAGCACAGCACTGCCACAGGCTGCCCCTGGCTTCTCAGGCCACTCTGGGCAGGGCCAGGTGGACGAGGGAATGGGAAGGAAGGGTAGTCAAGGGAGGCAGGTGGCCGCAGAGGCCGGATACATCTCCGCAGCTGAACGCCATGCCCCGTGCCTACGTGCTGGCTCCCTGTGTGAGGCAGGATGAAGAACAGGCCCTGGCATGCCAGCCCCTACCAGTGACTCCTGAAACCTTGACAAGTCTGAGCTGGAAGTGGGACTGGGTGAGGCTCCTGATAGATTCATGTTGGGCAGAGGGATGGTTGATGCGGGAGGAAAGTGGGAAAGACCCCACACTTGAAACTGTGACGCCACAGGGGAAAACTGGGAAGGAGACTCAGGAGGACACGGGGTGGTGGCTGGCCTCAGAGCTTTTTCTGATGCCCAGGTCCCCTCACCCCATGTGTCCCTGCAAGACAGGGCAGGAAGAGGACAGGCTGCAGTGGCAGCAGGGAGGTGCTCCCTTCAGCCTTTTGCCAAGTGTAAGGTGATGATTTGAGTGCTGTGGAGAAAGAAGGAAGGAACAATGACAACCATGTGCCAGGAACAGAGGAAACTGCCCAGTACCGGGGCGGTGGCCTCACCCCAGCTGAGTGAGGTAGATATGCTGGGACTCACTGTGTAGGTGAAAAGACTGGTTTGGGGGATGGGCACGAGTCTTGGCCATGGGCACTGACACTGGAAATCACTGAAGCTGCACAGGTCAGATAGGAAACCCTGAATCCCGCCTCTGCAACCTTCAGCCTCTTGGGTGCTAGGGGAAAGGGCCACCCAGAGACAGCTGTGCAGGCCTGGACAATGGACATAGGCCTGGTGTAGGTAGCACCAGGGTGCCCCAGTGAGGAAGCCTCACTCTCCTTGAACCACCATGTCAGGACCTTCTGAAGATTGTGCCTTCACATGGGGGCTGCTAGGTGTGTGAGTGGGGGGCGGGTAGTTGTGAGTGTCCTGCTTCCCTGGGACAGTAAGCTTGGCTGAATTTAGACCTGGGGTTCCACAGAAGCTGAAAGGAAGCCAACATGGTAGCACCCACCTGTAGTCCCAGATCTACTTTTCAGAAGGCCAAGGCAAGAGAATCCCTTAGTCCACCATTCCGGGGCCAGGCTGGAAAACATGTGCCTAAAAAGGAGAGAGACAAGGGCTGTCTCTGCAGACCTGGAATGCTCCCTGCTTTGCTGTGTTCTGTGGTTAAAACCTGGAAGAGGTTAGCACTCAACCTGGAGTCATGACCCTGGTTTTGTTGTGGTCTGGGTTGCCACAAAACTAGGCTGGAACTGCCGTGAGGGTTTCCGTTGGGTAGTTGGGGGAGGCTGGTTTGGAGGGTCTACATTAAGTGTGTTTAGAGAGTTGGTCTATGACCCCTAAACTAATATTGTAAGGGCATCCATGCCGTATACAAGAGTTTGGGGTCACTGTTCTAGGCTACAAAGCATCAACCTTAAGTTTACGTGTTTCAGCCTTAGGAACTGATAAGGCAGACCTTCCAGAGGGGCTGGAGTGGGAGCAAGGCCTGCCTTTTACCCCAACCCAGCATCCCTCAGTGGCCCTTGGCGCTGGTCTGTGCTCGGTCCTTCTGCACTTGGATCATGCCAACTTGGCCTCCTTCTGTGGAGTTGTGTTTTCCTCGTTACTTTGTGTCTGTCCCTTCACTGGAGCGGGAGGCCCACACTCCTCTGACCCATAGCCTTGCCTACAAGGTAGCTCCAAAGGTGGGGCAGGGCCAAAGGAGAACTGCCAGCTCTGTGCAGGTGCCTGGGGGTATGGACAAAGGGCTAGGAGGGACAAATGCCAGTCCTGGGTGGGACAGCCATCAGGGCTGGAGCAGTGGAATCTGAATGCCACAGGGTGTGTGTGTGTGTGTATGTGTGTGTGTGTGTGTGTGTGTGTGTTTGCATGAGTACCTCCTGAGCCACCATGCTGGAAGAAGCTGGGTATCTCCAGTCAGGCCTTCCCATGTTAAAGCAAAAGCAGGAGAGCCAAGCCCAGGGTAAGGAGAGCAAATAGCAAAACTTAACTGACTTTAATATGAAAGAATTTGCCACTAATTAAGCACAAACACTCCACTAATGCAGAGAACACATGTTGTGGATTTCACTTAAGCAGGAACCAAATGAGGTGAAAATCCTTCCAAAATGAGAGCAGTTTACTCTCGAAGGAAGATGCTGCCTCACCTCGGTTCTGCTGAGACAGCCCTGACCACACCCACCCTCTGCCTTCACAGCCTCCTTATCTGTGTCTGTCAGACACCAACCCTGTGAGCCTGCTGTTCTGGCCACCTGGCTCCCAATGCATAGCTCAGCTCTGTCCTTCAGAAAAGAAGCATGCATCTCTCTTCTTACCCAGGACATACAAGGAAGGTTTCCCTACCATGGCACTCCGCACTGCCTCTATACCTGTGACTGGCCCTATATACCCATCATGCATTTCATCTCCCTGCCTGAGCTCATCATCCCCTCCTCTAGTCTTGTGGTCTTTCCTAGGGTGATTCTGTTCCCCTAAGGGGCACGTGACAGTGTCCAGATACGATTTTTTTTTAATTGTCACGAATGAAGGTGGTATTTCTGACATCTAGTGTGTAGACATCAGGGATGTTGCTAAGTGTCTTACAGGGCACAGGACTGACCCCACCAGAGGGGACTGTCTGGTCCAAAATGTCAGTGGTATCTAGGTCAGTGGTGCTCTTGCTCAGGAAGCCCAGCTCACCTGAATCCCAGGCAGGTCATTCCCATGCTGTACTAATACCCCTGCTTAGGTAGCATCTCCATGTGCCAGGTGCCATGCTAGGAAGGCAGAGGAATGGCCTTTCGCTCTCATCACGTCAGCCCTAGGAAACAGTACTATCATTATCCCTACTTCATATGTGAGAAAACTGAGGCCTAGACAGATCCATGCAACTTGAAGCTGTCCAGTTCATGAGCAGCACATGCAAACCCTCATCTGCCTGAATTATATTCAGAGTCAGTGCTCCTGGACTAATTACTTCATGCACCCCAATCCTCGCTATAGACTCCCCCCACGCATTTCTCTCAACGCTGGCTCTATCCTGTAACACCTTCCACTGAAGCCTTTCTCTTAGAATGAGCCTTCTCTGTAGACAGGCAGCTGTATCCACCTAATAGTCTCCCCTCCCTACGGCCATCTTGAAAGGCAGAGCATCTGCAGAGCTGGGTACTGGAGTGGCCCAACGTGCCCTTCCTGGTACGAGGCAGATTTGAGAGCCCTCCACTGCAATCAGGTGTTAAACTCGGTTGTAGTTTAGAACCCTGAGCTCTGAGGCAAGGCACATGTCAATCCTAAGCCTTGTGAGGGTTCCCCTGGGGAAGCCTAGGGAATTCTTCCTCTGTCTTCTCAGCAGCCCCCAGCCTCTCCCTCAGCACTAGTCTTCCAAAGAGGCAGCTGCCTACACCTTCCCGATGTGTCAGTAACAATGCATGTATGCTCACAGAGGGAAATCCAGACTGTCTGCTGTGAGACAGTGTTCACTGCAGCATCAGCTGAGAACCTTTCTGAATCTTGGCCTTAGTGCCAGAGGCTTCTGTGCCTGCAAGTCAAGAAAGGCCAGGTCAGGCAGGAGCAGCCCAGGGCTATGGCGGGAGGGAGTGGAGCTGGAGAGCACACAGACATAAACAGGCTTAGGTCGTGGGAGCAGGGCCTTTGCAGCAGTTCTCTTAGGTGAGAAAACTATTTTTCACCTTATGCTCTGGTGTGAGGAAGGAAGGGAGATGGGTGCTAGGAACTGGGGCAGAAGAGAGAGAAAGGGAATCAAGAAAGTCAGCTGGGGGGGCAAGCAGGAAGATAAGGAACTGAAAGGTGACTGATCATGCTGACCCACACCCCGTAGGGATGGAGCTTCCCATTTTCCGACAAGGAAAAAGATCTGAAGCTGTGTCTGCTCTATGCGGGTGAGGTCTCACCTTCCATCTCTGCTCCTTGGCTAATCCATTCCCAGGAAGCTGCCACTAGACCTGAGACAATGGTTAGCCTTGGCCCAGGACCCCAACTGGCTCATAGCCTTCTCCACCGATCAGTGGGTGTGCCCTGTGAGTCCTGGGTACCAGACTTTGAAGTGCTGAAATGCTGTGTCAGCTACATGCCCATATGCACCCTGAGCACACAGTGCCACCTAACCCACGACAAGAGCAGGAGAGGACTCCAGAAAGCTACCTCCACAGAAGCCAAGTCTTAGGGAATTCAGGAAGCACAGAAATCACAAGTGTATGTTTTCAGCAGAAGCGATAGCAAACCAACCTCTAGCGGCCTCTCTGTCCTCATGTTCTCAGCATTCCTAGTCTGAGACTCTGTTCAACCCCTTCCCTTGGGGAATGGTGGCTCACACTTTATAATCCCATTGCCCAGGAGCTGAGACATGGGTTCAAAACCCATGTAGACGACCTTGGGCTTGATCTTTAGGAGTTTGGGAAATTTACGACATGGGATTTCCAGCCAGGAGACTGTACAGTCAGTGTCCTGCAGTGGACCAATGAGAGATGGTCTGGGCTACACGGGCACAAGGCTGCTAGAAAGGAGGGAGGCATAAGACATGAGTGTTGAGATTACAAAGAAAGGAGTTGTATATGGGGGCCCATCCCAGGAGGGTTGAGAAAAAGGAAGAGACAGACTACTGGAGATGAGGGAGCCGATGGGAGGAGCTTGGGTTAGATTTGGACCAATGCAGCATAGGGAACAAAGCTGTTAAGGAGCTGCTGTAGGCTGGACTGAGGGACTGCTTGGCTGTGGAAGAACTTGTTGTGCCCACTGTGTTACTGCTCCAGAGGAGGAGCAGAGCTGAGCCAGAATGAGCTGAGTAGGTTAGGGCCACAGAACCCCTTCAGGATCCTCAGGCCCCCTACTTCCATTTTTCAGAAAAGGACTCTGCCCTACTCAAGCCCAGGTGACAACAGTGATCAGGCAATGGGGACCAGAGCCTGCCTTTCCCAATTCCCAGTGGGTACCCTTCCCCTATCCACTGCCCAGAGGAAAGGTATGATTCTAGAGAGTGGGCTGGGAGCTAGCACCTTAAGGCTAGAAATGGAGATAGGCAGAGCCAGGGGTGAGGCTCTGTGTTGCTGAGTGTCAAAGTAGAGTCCCTGCTTGCCAGAGACCCTGCGGTTGGGTTGACTACAGGAAATGGGCCTGCAGGAGAGTGGTCCAGGCATTCCCAACCCCTTGTTCCTTGATGGAAGAACCAAAGCCCGGCTCCCTGATTCATTGCTGTCCCCCAACCTGCCCTGCCGGGTTTCAGGGAGAGATAGGGCTTGTCAGAGCACCCCCATGGCTGCTGCTTCCCCCCCCAGGGCTTCTGCACTGCCTGGGGAGTGGGGCTGGCCCAGTCTGTCTGGAAGATCCTGGGCCCTGTCTCCTTCTAGGGCTTTTCCCAGGCTGCCGCGCCCCCTCTTCTCCCACGCATCATGCTCCCCCACCCAAGGCAACCGGCGCCAGCCCCACAGCCCATCATTAACCAACTCCATGTGGGGAGTCAGGGGAGCATTCAGCCAAGAGAAAACATGGGCAGTTTCTGTGACCCCAGAGCTGGGGGTGGAGGCGCCGGGGCTCAGACAGTAGCAATTAGCCCCTGACTGTAGGATCATAGGACTTTATCACTACTGCGAGTGGCTGCTGGTGACAGTGGAAGGGACACAGAGCCCCTGGAGTCACCCCAGAAGCTTGTCCCCAAGAGAATTCTCCAAGACCTTCTCACCATCAGAGGTCCCTGGACTGTAGAAAGTGGGAAATGGAGATGCTAACCACAGTGCGGGACCAGGACATGTACTATGCCTTCTTGCTGTGCCTCCCCAGGAAGGCTGGCTGGGCACTGGGGCAGCAAATGGGTCAGCCACTGCTTCCATCTGGTGCCCTCTAAGCCAGGTCAGTGCGGCCCTGGGTGTGAGGGGGAGTTTGGAAGTAGGTGATGCAGCCTGGGAGCCAAGGAACTCTTGAATTAATGGGGAACCGTGCCTGGGGCATAGACACGAGAAAGGACAAGTTCAAAGGCCTTCAGCAAACACCCTGCCCTTATGGGTTCTTGCTGGCAGAATGATCAGGCCCAATGACAGGTTGGCAAAACCTTCCAAGAGGAGGTGACCCCAGAAAGGGAGTTCCCACCAAATCCCACTTCTTCCTTGCCAGCCTCCCCTAAAGGCTTCCTACCTGGACTTCCTGAGAGTTGAGAGTGTTGACATTTGGGAAGGAAGCTGTGTGGAAGGGAGGTCACCTTGCTGACTCAGCATAGTTTCAGGGACCCTTCCCCCTCCCCACAGTGAGTCATTCCCACTTGCACTTAGCTGTGTCTTACCACCGGAAGTCCTGTCCTGTCTGCCAGTTCCTGGAGGGGAGGGAGGGAGCATACCTAGAAAGTCCTAGAAGTGGATCCCAAAGGATGCTGGTTTCAACTGGGGATGCACCTTGTTGGTAGAGCACTTACCTAGGTAGCATGTGCAAGGCCCTGGGGTGTATTTCCAGGACTGTGCCAGACCTAAACATACACACACAGTGGGGGGAAGGGGTTGGTTTTCTTCTAGTCAGGCATCATGGTAGCTCACATGTAACTAATCCCACTAGTTAGGAAGCTTAGTCAAGTGGTTAAGGCGGAATTGTCATTTTTAGGCTAGCCTGGGCTGTATAGTCTTGTTCTGGGCAGCCTGAGCTACAGTGAGACTTTGTCTCACAACAAAGTAAAACCAAAAGAAAAAAGGGACATTGGTTTAGCACAGGTCCTTGTCGGAGATCCCAGCACCCCACACCTATGCACACGGACTGTCTCTTGTGTGCTATCACCCTGCTGAGGCCACTGCTGGAGACACCAAGACAAGTTTCAGGAGAGGAAGGCCTAGAGAAGATCAGCACAGCCAGGACAGGGCACAGTGGTCCTCACAAATGTACCCATTTACACACCCATCTTCTGAGCCCAGACCCAGCTTGCCAGCTAGGACAGGAGTTCTAAAGTCAAAAAGGGCAGGAAGAGAAACTGCTCTTGTGGCCACGCCCAATGCGTGGGAACTCCTGCCACCAGCCCCCACACCCCCCCCTGCAGATTAGCTCCATGGCAAGCAGGGCAGGGCCTTGGGGAGCAGGTTCGTCTGCCACAACTGAAGAGCCTTTGTGTTTTGTTGCTGAGCTTGGGCTTTTGCAGGCCTGTGACATTGTGGGGGGCTGGTCTGACGCTTGCCTTGCTGGCTCAGCACTTCTGAGAAGCCAGGTCGCCCCAACTGCCTAGCCTGTGCTCTATGAAGGAAATTGAGGTACCAGAGCACAAGTCACAGGGACCTGTATCTTGGAATTTGACCACAAAGGGTGGTCTGGGAGGATCTAGGCAGTGATTGAAGTCAAGGGGGAAAAGACTCGTTGTTTGTGTCCCCCTCTTCTGCCGGCATAGGTCCCATGATTTATGCACCCTTTGCCCCCTCCTCTTTACTCTTTCACATAACAGCCTTCCGTAGGCACTCCAGCCTAGGCTCCTCAGGTTCCATTTCTGACCCACTGTCACTGGACCCCAGCACAAGGTACTCATGAGTACTGGGGCTGAGTGCTATCGTTGGCATTTGTGTCATTTTCAAAGTATTGTGGGGGTCCTGAGGATATTTCACAGAAGAACACCATTTAAAGCAAGGCTCCTAGGGAGATATATTGAGCCAGACTCTGGTTTAGGCTACGAACTGCATTAGGCCAGGGGCCAGCTGTTCGCTGTCCTGTGTCCTTGGACATGTGATCTAACCCCTCTTGACCTGGTTACTGTCAGGTTACCTGGTCCATTGAGCTCTCATGTACTATCATGTCACAAGCTCCAGTCTATAGTCTGCAGAGAGAGGCAACTTTCTTGCTGCTTGGGAAACCAGAGAGTCCGCAGGTTTCCCAAACTTTGGGCCTTCCATGTCAGGCATAATGTGGTCAACACAGTCTAAAGCCAAGTGTGTTCCTGCCTTTTCCATGGGAGCTAAACATCCGTTGAATGACATGATACAGACGCCACACAAGTGCAGGAAATAGTAATGGGTACAGTTGCAGGTTATATGTATGCCATTGGGGTCCTAGTAGGAGAGCCTGCCAGAGAGTCAAGAATGAGAACCGTCATGGTGTCCCAGAATAGGGGGGTGCCTGTAGCACCCAGTATAGTGCCTAGTGTCAGGTAGATGATCAGTAAACATTTGTTGAATGAGGTTCCAAAGAGGTAGGCCTACTGCTTCACTACTGATGATGGTGATAGTGATGATGAAGACGATGATGATGATGATGGCAGCAACCAACACTGAGCATTTATTTTGCACTGTTTTCTGAGTTTCTCATGTACTTCTCCCTTTCATCCTTACAACCATTTTATGGGGCAGATATTAACTATTAGAATCCTCATTTTGCAGATGTGCACCTTTTTGGTGTAAACTGAGTCATAGAGAAGTGAAATCCCACTGGGAGGCACAGAGGCAGATTGCAAACCCACACTGCAGACTCTTCCCCGCCGCATTATGCATCTGAAAAGTGGCTGCCACAAAGGCCCTACAGAACTTGGGAGCCACCCATGTCAGTTTCCAGATTGTGAAGCTGAGACAGCCATGGAGAAGGCTGAGCATACTCTAAGACCCACCCCCCTTCCTGCCACCTGCCCCAACAGGCACTCATCAATCCTGTTCCTTTTCCCAGGCTTTCCAGATGACGCTAGGAATTCTACCCACCCAGCCCCTTCACTCCATGCTGAAGAATGAGCCCTGCTCCCTTTAGAAAGTCACCCCGTGTAAGAACCAGGTACTTAGAGCTGACTTGACATGGTTGTTCCAAGCCGGGCAGCCCCCATAGAGGCTTGGGAACCAGGTCCCTCGGGCTGGAGTGTTGAGGAGGGGCCTAACTTTGCTAATCTTTCACTCCCACTCAACTCTGGAACACTGGGGTCTTTGCTCTCAACACACTTGAGTCCCACACGGCACCCATGGACCACTTCTGAGGCTCTGTTAGAGCCAGCTATGGCAGAGGCCAAGAATAAAAGTAAGCATGTCCACTACTGAGAAGTCCTCCGTGTCCTCACCCAGCCCATCACAGGGCCAGAAAGGGCCGCTTTGTGTACAATGAGGCGATGTCAGGAATGTTTCTCTCTGCACCACCATGAAGCTGCTTCTGGGAGAGTCCAGTGGAGAGAAAAACGGCCTCTACCCCCAGCATAGACTTAGGTAGGGAAGACACACACACACACACACACACACACACACCTGCTTTGGCACAGAAACCTCCCCAACTTACATGGGGCATCATCAGCAACCTCCCCTCCTGGCACTGACTTGCCCTGAAGGGTGACGTCATTGGGAAGCGACAGGAATGTCAGCCTATATACCAGGGTCTCCCCCCTACCTGCCCCCACCTGCAGAATGGATGAGAGCAAATGGCATAGTGGGCTCAGTGGGCCATGTGCCCCCCCAGGGCCACAATACTTAGCACCAAATGGTTCGTGATGCCCACACCCCTCCCCCCAACTCTCACCTGTGGCCCAAGCCCTCCCAACTGGCTTTTCCAGTTCTTGGCTTTATGTGGCGCAAGTTCCCCAATTATGCCCACATTATCTCAGCCTCTGGGCAGCCTCCAGCAGGCTTGGGGAGTGGAGGCTAGAGGAGCATTAGGGAGCACCAATCTATCCTGTCCGGGAGGATGGAAGAACTAGTTGCTTGCCAGCTGACCATTCAGCAAGAATGCTAGACCATCTGACCCACTGACCTCTTCTCAGGGCTGCTTCTGGGTGGGGCACAGTCTGGTCTGCTGTCAGACAGTTAGAACCAGAAGGAAATGGGAGACTCGGGCAGCCAGCCTGCTCCTTTGCAAGGGAAATGATTGCCAGGCCCCGCAGATAGGAAGAATTCAGTCCCCAACTATATGCCACACTTCCCTCCTAGCAGCAAATCCAGCCCCGGACACCTCTGCTTGAGGTGTCTGTGCTTCCAAGGACCAGCTGGAGGGGTAGGGAACTCCATGTGCTTGGTCTGGCTGTGTAGTGTGAATGGAGAAAAGTATGGGTATATGTGTGTAATTCTCAGTGCCAACGGCATGACTTGGGAAACCCAAAACAGATGTCTTCAGCAAGTCTCTCTCTCTCTCTCTCTCTCTCTCTCTCTCTCTCTGCCCCCCTCCCACTCCTCTTTCTTTTCCTCTGTGTCTCCTCCCAAGGTCTCACTATGCAGTCCAGACTGGCCTTGAACTTACTGATCCTTCTTACTCTGACTCCTTAATTAGAAGCACACCCACTATGCTTGGCTTAGCATGCATTTCTTGAGTACCTGCTGTATACTAAGCCCCTGAAATCCCACAGTCACTGTAATCTCTGGAAGAGTGGAATGGGGAGCAATGTGCTGAAGGGACCACGGGCTTTGGGACCTTCCTAGGAGCCCCCACGCATCTATCACACAGAGGAGGCAAGGAAGCTCCAGCTTCCTACTCCTGGATTCCAGGCCTCCTGGAGCTATTCTCCTGCCACCGGGTCAGTAGAGGACCTGGTATTATTGATGGTATTCAATAAACTAAAGATGCAGGATGTGAAGTACACTCATACGGTCACTCATCAGTGACAGAAAGTGCATACAATCACGTGACAAAGGTGCAGCCTTGGGAACTTGACAGATTCAGATGGAGAGAAGTGGAGGGCCGAGCCTGGGCTTGGGGTAGTTGCCCCAGACTAGCGCCAAGTTTGGGCTAAGGGGGCTCAAAGGAAAAGACTTTCTAAATGGGGAGACTGGAGGGGACTTATTCATGCCTTGCCACCAGCTGCCCACTCCTTCCTGGGACTCTCCTTTCTCTTGGCTGCCACTGCAGTTTGCCCAGCAATAAATATTTGCTACACTGGAGAAAAGGAAACACGGAAGCCTGCTGTGTACACCAGATGCTGAGCTGGGCTGGGCTTTGGGGACTCAGGAAGGGAAAGAACTCCCCGCAGGAGTTCATAGTCCAGGAGAGAAGTCAGAAGTAAAATCAGCCATATTCTGAGACAGGGAAGGCTGTTCCGGGAGGAACCTGGAGGATCAGACAGGCAGCTTCCTAACGGGGTAGGGTAGGGGGGCTTGAGTGACTCCAAGGAGGAGGGCCTCTCACTGTGCATCCTCAGCACCTTCCCCAGATTCCTGGCCCCCACCCCCAACCCCTTGCTCTTTCTTACCTGTATGCCCTCTGGTTCCCCAGCAACGATGAGGTAGAGAAGACTGGATTAGCTGGCTCATTTGTCAGATGAGCGAACCGAGGCCCAGAAAGCTCCTAGCTAGAGCTCTTCTTAGAAAGTAGAGGCTTCAACTTTCATTAAAAAAAAAAAAAAAAAATGATGGCCACCAAAAAAAGTATGGTGCCACCACCTATAATCCCAACATTCTGGAGGCTGAGGCAGGAAGATGGTCAGCTCAAGATCAGACTTGACTAGATAGCCAGAAACTGCCTTAAAAGGTGTCGTGGGAGGGCAGGGGGTGCAGAGCTTGAATGTAGTTCAGTGATGGAAAACTTTTCTCCCATAAGCAAGATCCTGGGCCCTATCCACAGAAACAGACCAAAGGATGGAAACTATGTGGATGCGAATTTGCTAACATGGAAGACTGACCTGTATCACTAAGTGAAAAGCAGCATTTGGAATAATCTGGACAGTATGATTCTGGTTTTGCTTAGTTTTAATGTAGAGAGCAAGAGAGATGGCTCATTGGGTAAAGTGCTTGCCACAAAAGCATGAGGACCGGATTTGGGGTCCCCAGCACCCACTCAAATGCCAGAATGCTATAGTGGCCTGCTCAGGAGGCAAAGATGAGACCCCTAGAGCAAGCTGGCTAGCTAACTGACCCCATTTTGGTCTAAATGAGAGACCCTGCCTTAAATACAAGGTGGAGCTCATACCTTTAAATCTAGCACTGAGGAGGCAGAGGCAAGCAGATCTCTGCAAATTGGAAGACAGCAGTTTACACAGCAAATTCCAGGCCAGCCAGGGCTACATAGTAAGACCCTGTCCAGAAGAAGAAGAAGAAAAGAAAAAGAAAAATATGGTGGAACTCAGTCGAGGAAGACACAACATAAACCTCAGACCCTCGTGTGCAGGCATAACTCACATATACACATGCAAGACATTGTAGCTAGTATCCAGGCATGGCGGTGGTGCATGTGGAGAATCCCAGCACTTGGGAAGTTAAGACATGAGAATCATGAATTCAAGGCCACTCTGAGCCACAAAGCAAACGACAAGTATAAACTATGTAGTAAGACCCTCGCTCCAAAAGAGAAAGAAAGGAGTGGAGGTTATATAGAAGAGAAAAGATAACGTGGATGGAACCTACCAGACTATTATCAGTGCTGTCCAAACAGCAGGAGCATGGGATGATGTCACTGTCTTCTCAGTATTTTTCAAGATCATCAAGAGTTGGAATTTTAAAATTAAATTCATCCATTTATTTTATGTGTGTGTGCATACGCCGTGGTGGGTATGTGGAGGTCAGAGAACAACTTGCAGGAGTCTCTCCTTCCACATATGGATTCTGGGATCAAACTTTGGTCATCAGGCTTGGTGGCCAGTGTCTTTGCCCACTGAGCCATCCTACCAGCCTACAGGTGGTTTCTATATCAAGTAATTAATTAATTTATTTTTTTTTGGGGGGGGGGAATTGAAAATAGAGTCTCCTTTGTATCTCAGGCCCCTGGAACTTACTGTGTAGCCCAGGCCGACCTCAGAGTCTCCTAGTGATCTTCCTGCTTAGCTCCCTAAGTGCTGGGGCTATATAGGCACAAGCCACCAGACCCAGCAAGTATTTTCATCAGAAGAATTTTAAAAGTAATGACTGCGGTAAAAATCAAGACCAGAGGACAGAGAATGGTAGGGGTGAGGAATAGTGCCTGGCCTTACCACTTCCTGTCATCCCCTCCGCCAGGTACTCACACGCAGGTGGTGCAGGTGAACGACTCCATGTATGGCTTCATCGGCACAGATGTGGTACTGCACTGTAGTTTCGCCAACCCACTGCCCAGTGTGAAGATCACCCAGGTCACGTGGCAGAAGTCCACCAATGGCTCCAAGCAGAACATGGCCATCTACAACCCAACTATGGGAGTTTCCGTGCTGCCTCCCTATGAGAAACGTGTGGAGTTCCTGCGACCCTCCTTCATAGATGGCACCATCCGCCTCTCCCGCCTGGAGCTGGAGGACGAGGGCATGTACATCTGCGAATTTGCCACCTTCCCTACAGGCAACCGTGAGAGCCAGCTCAATCTCACTGTGATGGGTAAGCTGCTTGGGACTCTTCCCCTTCGCTGTCTAGAGGGTTTGGCCTCCTTGGGGTGTGCCTCGGTGGCCTGAGATATCCCTTTGGGTCATTCCCTGGGTCAACATGCTCCCATAGTTACAGATATAGTGCCTCTCACTTGACTAGCCAGGTTGTCCACAGTTCCCCAAGGATTAGGCATGGGGCTTTAGGATTGGAGAGGGGTAAGAACTGTATTTAGGTTGGAGCCTCAGCCAAGAGACATTGTGCAGGCAGGTGCTTTAGATACCGTAGTAAGGAAGGAAGCTGCTTGGCTTGAACTAAGAAGGTCTAAAATCAGGACCATTTGTGAAGCTTGTAAAACATCTCAAGAGAAATTCTTGGAAGGGCTTTGGCAAAGCATGGCTGAGAAACAAAGGTAGCCAGGATGAGTACCTAGCAGATTTCCAGGCAACTTCAACTGATGCCATGGTGTTGTCCCCACAGCCAAACCTACCAACTGGATCGAGGGCACCCACGCAGTGCTTCGAGCCAGGAAGGGGCAGGATGACAAGGTCCTGGTGGCCACCTGCACCTCAGCCAATGGGAAACCTCCCAGTGTGGTGTCCTGGGAAACACGGCTAAAGGGCGAGGCAGAGTACCAGGAAATTCGGAACCCCAACGGCACAGTGACAGTCATCAGCCGTTACCGCTTGGTGCCCAGCCGGGAAGCCCACCGGCAGTCCCTGGCCTGCATCGTCAACTATCACCTGGACCGCTTCAAGGAGAGCCTCACACTCAACGTGCAGTGTGAGCCAGGGCCAGGGACCCTTCCCACCATTGCCGCCTACCTTCCCCCTCTGTCCCCTAGTCTCGCCCCACTACTTCCTCTTCCAGAATGCTGCAATTTCCCCATCCCTTCCCTCTGTTTCTTCCCCCTCTAACCTTTTCCCTTGCCGCTTTTGCTCGGAGGTCCTGTAATGCCAACTTGCCTCTCCTAGCTGCTCCTGTGTCCTCTCCCTTCCTTAACTATTCCTTCTGTCCCTTCCCTGCCTGCTCCCCTGACCCCACCCCCTTCCAACATCCTTCCTTGCCTCACAGATGAACCCGAGGTGACCATCGAGGGCTTCGATGGCAACTGGTACCTGCAGCGGACAGATGTGAAGCTTACATGCAAAGCAGACGCTAACCCCCCAGCCACTGAGTACCACTGGACCACGTGAGTGCTGAAGGCCTGCCCAAACCCTGGAAATACCGCTTGCTGGACCACAGGGGCCCAAATACCCTCCTCCAGTGGGTAGGGAGGATTAGAATCTAGGCTCACATTTTCCCATGGGGGTTGGTTTAAGAGACCCTACACACACACACACACACACACACACACACACACACACACACTATGTATATGCTCCTCTGCATTTGAGTGCTAGGGTTTGGGACTAATAATCCTGCCAGCAGGGACTTTCCTCATGACCTGCTTCCTTTCTCTCACTAAGAATTTTGTCATTTTGCTTTGGTGATTCAGCCTGAGTCATCTTACCCCAGTCCCCATTATTTATTTTTATCAAGGTGTCCCCTGGGAAGCTGGTGTTCTGGAATACCCCACTCTTTCTTTGTTCCTAGTCCTTCTCTATGGCACCCCCAGGTTCTCTGGGTAGAGGCAGCAGTAGTCCCCCATGCCCAACTATCCCATTCTTGGTCTGGTGCTTGACCTTCAGAGAGGAACATTTCCCCCCTAGCCAACTTGAACATCTCAAGTCACAGAGAGCTAGGTGGGACTCAGACAAGGGTGAGGAAGCTAAAACAGTTGACACGGGTGGCCAGAAGACAGCCGCTCAGAGAGAATCTAAACTGTTTTCTGGGGAGTAGAGGTCTCTGCCAGGCCCTCCCCATCAGCCTCCATTTGTAGGCACAAAACTGCTTCCGAAAGAGAGGATGGGCAGAGCCTGCTCGCCAGTCAGCCCTGTAGCCGAAGTGGCTGCTGGCTAACTGAAGAACAACAAACCAGGGAAGGATGAAGGTCTTCTGTGCTTGGCAAACTCCCAGAAGGTTCCCACATGAAAACCTCTTGAGACATGCTCAGCAATAGCAAGATGATGAGGAGCTCAGCCATGTCTGTCTCCCCATCTGAATAGCTTCTCCAAATGCACTTGGCCCCAGTGGCCCCACTAAAGGAAAATTTGGGCCAGGACACAGGTGTCCCTGTTGCCAGCCCACTACCAAGGAGTTGAAGGACCAAGAAGAGGACCCAGGAGCAGCAGAGCAATCACTCTGCTGAAGCCTGCAGGCCCAGCTGGCCTCCTGCTTCCTGGCTATGTGTCCTTGGCCTTGAATCTGGGGTTTCATCTGTTATGTGGGAGTAGTACCCATCTGCCTTGACCACATTTCAGTGGTGTGATAATCAAACATGACCTTCCAGGCATGGTGGCCCAAGCCCTGTAATCTCAGCACCGGAGAGGCCTAGTCAGGATGGCTGCAAGTTCAGAACCAACCTGGCCTACATAACAAAACCGTGTCTCAGAAAAACATGAGTTACTGAATAATAGAATAATTGGGAGATGGAAGAGATTATCATTGTTACTATTTTTCCTCTATCCCAAACACATCCTAATGTATGCACTCAGAAAGAGAGCTGGTAGATAGCACTGGAAGCAAGTGGGTACCCCAGGGGCTGCTTCTTGGGGCTGAGGAGTCATAACCCTTCACTGTGTCTCCCAATGCCTGCAGGTTGAATGGCTCTCTCCCCAAGGGTGTGGAGGCCCAGAACAGAACTTTGTTCTTCCGGGGGCCCATCAACTACAGCCTGACAGGAACCTACATCTGTGAAGCCACCAACCCCATTGGCACCCGCTCAGGCCAAGTGGAGGTCAATATCACAGGTGGGAATCTTCAGCCTGCCCCGCCGCTCCCTGTCCTCGGTTTCCCCATAACTGCATCACTCCTTTGATTGTAACGTGATGGGAAGTTTGTATCTATTTTCCCCTGTTTCTCTGGTGCTCTCTGGAGCTCAGGCCGCGTTCTTTCTTTTGCATTCTTCTCTTTGCTTTACGGGGGACTATAGGGTACAGTCAGAGTGACCCTCAGTGAGAGGGATGAGGAAGTACTGTTTTCAGAAACGGCATTTGGGGGCTACAGCTAGACGTTGTGCTGGCTCGGTGCGGGGCAGGTCTGCAGGTGGAGCTCATGTCACCCAAGTTCTGAGCTGAAGCGTTGAGGAAAGCTGTGAGGCTGCAGGGTGAGGCTCGCCTCAAGCAGAACAGAAGACGGCGAAGTAGAGGATAGAGTGAGGACACACCCTGAAGGCGGTGGACGTGTGTCTTGAGGCTGCATTGCTCTCTTCCCAGATCTTTCTCTCTCATTCCACGAGGGGTGAGTTCGTGGGCAGCAGGGAGGAGGGTGGGTTAAGTGCTGTACACGCCACAGGGAGACTTTACCTGGGACGTGACCTGAGCGGGCCTCGTCTGTAAAATGGGGGTAGTGTGCCCTGCCTCGAAGGAAGGGCTGCTGCCCAATGACACATTATGCAGGTCACATAACCTAACACAGCTCAGCTGTTGGTAAGTGGCCAGGGCTCTGTGATTATTGTCCTGACCTCCATCATTATCATCGTCATTAACGGGAGCACCAAACAAATGCACCAAGGAATAAATGGCCACCAAGTTGCCACCGAACTTCACAAGGGGGAGTGACTTTAGTCTCAAACCTGAGCTGGTTGCAGGATGAGAAGCGACACAAAGAACCTCCAAAAACAGGAAGGGACATCCTGCTGCCACCAAAGGAGACAAGATGTAATGTGAGCAGAGTGACCTTGGGCTTCCAGGAAACTAGGTAGTGGTAACAGGTTCTAGACACAGGTTTTGGGGAGCCCTAAGGATCTACTGGCTCTAAGCCTCTGTCTCAAGAGAGCGAGATGTCATCTGTGCGTACATTCCAAACACATCTGTACAAAAAGCAGCTCGAGCTATCCAGGGATTGCACTGATCTGTCCTTGGGGCTGTCCTGTCACCTAGGAATGAGAGGGTGTGGTCTCTTACTATTTCCTTCACCTTCCTGCCCCTGAGACTGTTTACAGGAGTAGAGGTATCAGGGCTGGAGCCTGGCAGCAGCCAAGGTGACATGCCAGGATAGGGTTTGGGAGTTTCTATAGACCAGTGGTTCTCAACCTTCCTAACACTACAACCCTTTAATACAGTTCCTCATGCTGTAGTGACCCCAAACCATAAAATTATTTTCGTTGCTACTTCATAACTGTAATTTTGCTAATTTACAGATGGTCATAGGTGACCCTTGTGAAAGGGTCAACCAACCCCAAAGGGCTTGCCACCCACAGGTGAGAACCACTGCTATAGGGTGACAGACAAACAGAAGGACAGCCACACACTTCTCCCTTCTGGAACAAGTTGGAGCCTCACAGTGGCCTGAGCCCTGGCCCTGAGGCTGTGGGATTGGATAAGGGAAAGCATAGGCACTTACAGGAAGTCATCATAGCGAGTGCGACCAACAGTATCACTCGAGGGCCAGGAATGTGCTCATGTAAGGACGCTCCTCGGCTGCATGGCCTTGAGTAAGTTTGCCTCTCTGAGCCTCGGCTTTCCCCATCTGGAATGTGCAAATAGTCAAACTTTTATCCCATTCCCCATATGACCATGGAGTACTCCCTCCAACAGGACTACCAAAGTCACCACGGCATCCCACTCCGCCGCCCAGGAACTCTGGGAAAGTGGCTGATTGAAAATTTGAGAAGACTGACCAGAGACCTTGCCAGGGCAAGTGTGCCCAGCCTCAGAGTCACAGATAGCAGGAGAGTGACATCCTCCCTTCTCCGGAAGCCCAGGAGCAAAGGCAGTGACCATGAGGAAGGGCTCCTTGGGGCTCAGGTCCAGGAGCAGAGAGGAGGAAAAGGAAGAGGAGACTAGCTTTGGGAGGAGCTGCCGTGGGTTCTTGGTACCTGCTGGGGGACCTGTGGTCAAGTCTAGGTGGTGTTATGTGCTCTTCTGCACATAACTCCTAGAGTCCGCTTGACCTCCCGATAGGCTCAGGGTCTGTGGGCCAGCCCCACAGGGAGCAGTTTTCAGCCTTCCTGGAGGATTCCAACAGATATCCTAAGCCTTTCCAGTGCTGTTTATGCTCTAAGTGGCAGACAACCTCATTGCCCTTCTCCCCACATCAGCAAGTGGCCTCTGCAATCTCTAGGGACCACCCCAAGGGGCATAGCTGGGCCCTGTGCTCCCAGCCCCACTGGTCTGAAGGCAGTGCATGAGTGAGAGGGATAAGTGGAAATTTAATATTTCATTCTGACCATCCTTTTGGGTAATAGCTTTGTCCTGGGCACATCTGGAGAGGGGAATGAAGAGCACCTGGGGTGAGGCAGGCAGGGGGAGCATGTGGGAGGTGAGGAGCTGGAACAGCAATGGTGGGGAGGGAAGAAGGTAGGGCCTGTGTGTCTTGGGAGGCTCACAGTGAAACAGCATAGCAGGACTGGGGGTTTGACTATGTTCAGACGGCTGCATGGTGGCACCAGGACACCAGTTAGGGGCTGTCACAGTGAGTGACCCCTAGCTATGGCCATAGGGATGAGAAAGCTGAGGAGATAACCCAGTGGAATTTGTGGGTGCATTTTAACAACCCATTTCCAAGGCCCTTGTGCTGAGAAGCAATTTCAGAGTGCTGGGTCAGTGGTCCCACAACATAGTAAACAGAGTACCTACCTTCTTCCACAAGGGCTAACACTAAGGGTGGAGAGGGACCAGGGTATGGCTTTGACCAAATAGGATATAGCTTCTGCCCCTAAGGGTGTTAGGAAGAAAGTGGCAGATTGGCCTCTCACCCCTCCCATGAGCAAAACAGGGAAGCCACTCAAGTTCAGTATGTCTGTGAAATCTGGGTTCATCCCTTGGGCATGCCAGTCTGGCCAGTTCTTTGGACCAAGGATGATGGACCTTCACAACAAGTGTCTCTGCAAATGTGCGTGCCCAGACATGAGTATAGGTGAGTTCTTCTGTAAGCATGTGTGAGCCAGTGTGAGCAGGCATGCCACTGTCTGCATGCTGAGTGTGCAAATGGAAGTCTGGGGCTATGCTGAGGGCAAATGTGCCTGTCTCCAAGCCAGCAAACGGCAATGTGTTTGGGAGTCTGAGGATGCAGCTGCGTCCATACCTCTGGGAGTCTCTCCTCCAGCTTGCAGGAGCCCTGTCAGATAATGGAGGAACTACACAGCTGCTTCAACTACAGGAAGACAGCAGGGCTTCTCAGGGTATGACCCCAGGCCTCCCCACCCTCCCTGTGGCTGGCCTTGCTGCACACTGGGAAATGTAGTTTTCACAACTTCCTGGCTTGATCAGATGTAGGTCATTTCCTGCCTGCTAAAACATTCGGCATTGTTTGTGGAAGCTAGCCCAGACACTCTCTTTGGCCTTTCATCCTTTTTCCACTATAAACCCTAACTCCAGTTAACCTCATATTCATCCAAAGCCCCCCACACCTAACCACTCATCTTAGTCTGGGACCTAGGGACCCAGAATGAGAGGTCCCATTGCTCTGTGGTTTTGTTCATCCCAGGTCCTCAGAGGGAAGCCTGCAGCCTCTCAGAAGCAGGGCCAAGTGGGCCACTTTGTAAGAGGATGTGAGAGGGACCAGCTGGGCCCCCAGCAGCAAAAGCAAATGACCCCAGTGCTCTGTTCTTCCCTCTCCACCCAGCTTTGGCCCTTGTGGTTCTGCTTCTGGCACAGAGACAAAAGTTGCTGGTTGACTGTGACAAACGGAGGGGTGGAGGAGAGGACCAGGATGCCCCGTCCTCCTGTCTGCACATGAATTAAGTTCCCTTAACTACCCCTTTCTTCTGCCTCTCCCACTTGGTGGTTTTACCTTGGCATCTTAGTGCTCCCTCTGCCTCTACACAGGCCTGACCTTAAAGTAGTCAAAGTAACATGGGTTCCCTTCGGTTCCTGTATTCCCCCCAGGAACAGTAAACCTCATTAGAACTTAGGAAAAACATTAAGTAGAGGGCCTGGGTAGGGGAGATCAGAGGTAGAGAACCAAGTATAGTCTGCCCCTAAGCCACTGCTCTACTCCTACCCTGACTCCTGCGAAGTGAGGTTCACCTCTAAGGCAGAGTCATGGCATGAGGGAATGTGTTCTTTTACTCAAAAAAGATTTCTTTGCCATGTGATCTAGGCATACATCAGTAAGCAAAACAGACCGAACTCCACCCTTGTGAAGCTTATGGGGTCGGGAAGAGGACACAGGAAAAGGAACAGGGAGAGGGAGGTCACTGGAGATGAGGGACTTGTACATTGCAATTGTAAATATGGTGGATGGGGAAAGTGTCCATGAGGAGGTGAAGTTCCAGCCAAGCCCTGAAGTAGGTAATGGCGTGAGGCTCTGGTCCATGGCAAAGAGCCCTCAGCCTTGTCCTCAGTAGGACAAGATGGTGTCAGAGGTAGTGGCAGGGCACAGGTCATGGGGGACGTTCTAGGCTCTGTGGCTTTGGGCTTTATCTGAGAGTAAAACAGCCATTAGGGACTCTGGGCGGGGTAGCGATGGGAGGCGACTTTCACTTGAATGGGATCTTGCTGCCTGCTGTGTCAAATATAGTCTATAGCAGCAAAAGGTGGAAAGCAGGGAAGGGTCGATAGCCATAAATAATCAGGTGCGAGATGGTGGTTTCTTGGACGAGGGCGGTTGGGATGGAATGATAAAAAGTGGCTAAATTCTAGATTTATTTCAAAATATAATTTACAGAGTAGTTTGGGACACCAACCATTCTCATCAGACAGATGATGCAGTAAACCCTGTCACTCTGTGATTAGTGGGGTCAGAAAATCCAATCTAGCTGAGTTAAATGTAAGAGCACAGTATTTTTCACTGGTTCTGCTGGGAAAGCAAGAAAGTAACCGTGGTGGAACTTACGTTATGCACAGCGGCCATGGTGCAGTGAGTCAGACCCAGAGAACGGAACCCAGAGGCATCCAGGGCGGCCGCATACCCCGGCCCTTTCCTTGTTTGGACTAAAGGAGAACCAGAACCAACCATAGTTAATCCTAATCTGCGTTCATTAGCAATGCTGTGTCTAGAGAGGAAGATTCTAGGGGTATGTTTGCTAACTGAATAATGAAGCAGACAGGTGAAGTTAGATCAGGAGTGATGGCTTATAACTTTGACACTCAGGAGGCTGAGACAGGAAGATCTCAAGTTCAAAGCCAGCCTGGGCTAGTGAGACCTTGTTTCCAACCAACCATAAGAAAGACAGGCAGGTGTGGAGGATCTGATCTGAGGAGAACTGAAGGGGGGTGGGGGGAGGCAGGCTGAGAGTACAGATAAGTAAGAAACTTTCTAGTTGCTGCTGGAATACCAATGGTGGAGGTAGCTTGCATCTCATGGGGAGCAGATTATGGACCTTTCTAAGGGCAGTGAGCAGATGGGACCTAGTAAACCAGGAGGAGCTTGAGACTGCTCCCGGAGACTGTTGCAGAAGGCAGTCAAGACAATAAACATTTATGGGCCAGCTCCTCTGTGACCTGCACTGAGGACACAGTGGTAACAAATGGGGAACCAAATCCTCTGGACTTGTGCTTTTCCTTGCCAGCTCCGGGCTCAAAAGCATCTGGGTAGCCCACAGCTCAGCCATGTGACCTCAGGCAAGTGGTTCCCCTGCAGGGCCCCTGTGTTTTCACTAGCCCTTCCAGCCTGAGCCACGGGAAAGCCTTTCCCCCATGTAGAACCTCCGCCCTGCTCCTGCCTACTTGCCAGCAGCACCCCACACACTCACATGGGGCCATGGGAGGAGTGTGATTCCTATGGAGTGAGTGATGCTGAATCAGGGAGTGAGCTGGCTGCAGCAGGCTCCCAGGAGCAGACACCACGGACCCAGGCAGACCCTGTACCTTGACCTTGGCCCTCCTGGTCTACGCCAGGCTGAGGACAAGAGGGAGAACTAGAGAGCAGCCTTCCGGGCTTGCCCTGGGTCTACACCCCAGCTCCTTACCAAAGCCATTCATGGTCTCCGATGCCACCCTGTGGTAGTGCTGGGAACCATCTCTCTGGGTCTTGCCCTGGGACCTATTGGCCTCTGGCCTGGCCTGGCTTCACCTTCACCCATCCACCTCCCAGGCCTAAAAGGGAAAGGAAAGAAAGAGACTATGGGGTTGACAAAAGCCACCCATCTAGCCCCCACCCTCTTTTATATCCCCCCCCCTTATTACCTTTTTTATTTCTACGCTTCCTCATTATTGATTTTTCTGTTTTGGAGACAGTCTTGCTAAACAGCCCAAACTGACCTTGAATTTATACCCATACCCCTGCCTACGTCGCTCAAATCCTGAACTTACAAGTCTGAGACATTACGCCTGGCTCAGTCTGTCCTCCTTATCTACATATCTTTATGCATTTGTTGTGCCTGGCAAGGCCTGGGCCGTTAAACATGTTCATGCACGTGCATGTTCCTAGTCTGTAATACACACGTGGGCCTCTAAAGCCCCTTTCTGCCTGTCCCTGCCCTGTGCCTACAATCTGTCACTTAGGGTGTCTTGACCCTGTAGCCCAAGCTGGCAATCCCAACAGGTCTCCACCTTGTCCTGCAGTGCCAGCCCACAACCAAAAGTCACATTTGTAGCACATTGGGAGCCACTTGGCACTCACAGGATATCCATGGAGCCAAAACTTGGGAGCTTGTTTTCAGTGTGTCCTGAAGGCAAAGGAAATCACTCCTGAAATACCTATTAGGCTCCTGATGTTGGGACATGACTTCTACACGTCAGGCAAAGGGACGCTGTGACATGTGCACAGGGTTTATATGCAAAAAAAAAAAAAAAAAGGCAATATTATATCTAACTGGGTAAGTTAGCCTCCCTAGCCATGTTTTGCACTGAACAGAAGTGAACAGCACACTACCCTTGGAAGGTGGTAACAGTGAAGGGCACACAGTAGGTTCATGCAGATGTGCCTCTGCATGATAATGATGGGATAAAAGAGGACTGACTACCTCCAAGGGTGGTCAGGATGGAGGCTGGTTGCTCTGGGTACATTAGCTGCCTCTCTCCTCTCACCTGCCTTATTCTAGCCCCCAATGCGGCAGCTGACTTGACCCCAGGAAGGTGGGGTGCTAAGGAGCCTCTGGAGCACGGACTGCTCAAACCTGGGGTATGGACATCCTGTCCTGGGCCTTTCCCTCCCCCCGCATCCCTACACCCCGAGGAGCAGACACTGACACTGTCCCCTCCATCTCTTTTCCTCTCCCAGAATTCCCCTACACCCCGTCTCCTGAACATGGGCGTCGCGCGGGGCAGGTGCCCACAGCCATCATTGGGGGTGTAGCAGGGAGTGTCCTGCTGGTGCTGATTGTGGTTGGAGGGATCGTGGTGGCCCTACGCCGGCGCCGGCACACCTTCAAGGGTGACTACAGCACCAAGAAGCACGTATACGGCAATGGCTACAGCAAGGCAGGAATCCCCCAGCATCACCCACCCATGGCACAGAACCTGCAGTACCCAGATGACTCAGATGATGAAAAGAAAGCCGGCCCACTGGGCGGGAGCAGCTACGAGGAGGAAGAAGAGGAGGAGGGTGGTGGAGGGGGCGAACGCAAGGTGGGCGGACCCCACCCCAAATATGACGAGGATGCCAAACGGCCCTACTTCACTGTGGATGAGGCTGAGGCTCGTCAGGACGGCTATGGGGACCGGACTCTTGGCTACCAGTACGACCCTGAACAGCTGGACTTAGCTGAGAACATGGTTTCTCAGAACGACGGGTCTTTCATTTCCAAGAAGGAGTGGTATGTGTAGCCCCACCTTCTGGAGCCTCTGTCTGTACCTACTTCTCCCTGGCTCCTACCCGCACGTCCCCTGCCCACCCCCACAGCCCACTGCCCCAGGAGCTCAACAGAGACTTGACCAGCTGCCCTAAACCACCCCCAAACTCCTGGGGAGCCAGGGAGCTCAGGGCAGACCCCACTTGGCTTTGTTTTTTTTTATTTCCTCCCTTCCCAACCCTTCCCCATGGTGTTGTGTTCGACTGTGGCTTTGGTGTTACTGTATCTTTCCTTTAAGGACCCCATCCACTGCCCTCTGTGTAGGGAGCCCTGTTCTTGTCTTGTGTACTTGGGCATCCCTCCAGGGTTTGGGGAGCCAATCCTCTCCCACCCCCCAACACTGGAATTTGTTTGTGTCCTCTTCATTGGGGATGGAGGACATAGGGAGCTCCAAGACGAAGAGCACCCTCACCCCACCCCATATGCTGCTCCTCTTCCCAGAGAGAAGTAACCCAATGTCCCCCACTATAAGCTGATGCAACCAGTGCACCTAAGAGGTTTTAGGGGAGTTCTCCATGGTACCCAGGGGAGTCTTGTCTGTGAAATAATGGAGCTGAGATTCCTACTGGGGTCCTGGGCAGTGTGTTTTTCTGGTGAAGGTGGTTTGGTGTTTTTTTCTTCCTCTCTTTTTCCTTCTGGCCTACAAAATTGAGTTGGCCTAGCTCTCCTATATCCCTCTCCTTTACCCCTAGTCCATTCTCTACAGTTAGTGACTCCAGGTGGACTCTACCCACAGTTCCTGTATGCCTCTACCAACACATGCACACTTATCATGCACACAGCCACTGGTCTATGCCAGTCCCCCCCAGTGCTCTCATAACTGCACAGGCTAAACACTGCCCCAGGCCCAACCCTCTCTCCAGATCAGGCAGGAAGGGATCATCCACAGACAGCTGGGATGAACCACATAGTGGCTGCCATGCTAAGATTTCAGTGTAGCCACAATCTTTCCTTACAACTTGTGTGTTTCTCAGATTTCTCCTTCTCTGTCAAGCGTTAGCGACACTTGACTCTTCTGGAAAGTCAGGGCTGGGATCCCAGGAAGGAATTAGAAGCAAAGAAGTGTTTATATGGAGAAGGCAGCCTCGTGGAAGTTGGCAAACACAATCTGGTAGACTAAAGAGGACTGCTGAAGTCTCATACACAGAGGCAGCATGGATGTCACGGGTCTCAGAGAAGGTGCAGAGGCATCAAGGAACCTGCTGCTTATCCACAGTCTGCTCCCACTCAGTTTCTCCTGGTGCCGTGCTGAGATGAGGAGACCATGGAAGGGCCCTCCTTTGCATGCAGACTCCCTCACTGAATAGGACTCTGGCTTCTTCAGCCATTTGGGGCTGGGCCTTCCCTTGAATGCATGGAGAAAGGCCCCTTTCCAGCCCTCTGTCCCCAAGCTCAAAGTGCCTCAGTTTCTCCATCTGTGCCCCTCCATTCCCCACCATTCTAAATGGACACGCCTATGCCCTGGGTAGGCAGAGTGGGCTGCAAGAGCCCTAGGGCCTGCCAGTTAGGATCTCAGCTAACTCAGCCCAAGGTGACATTCTCTGAGGAATAGCAAGTGTCGGGGAGAGAGAGGCAGACCATTCTGTGCCCCACGGGCACTGACCCATCCTGCCACAGGCTTCCCGAGGGAGCCACAGCCCTCACCCCACCCCCCTTCCTGGTGCTGCTATTGAATTCCCAGTCCAAGCGCCATCTCTGGTACCCCTCAGCCCACCAGCTGGGGCCCTTTCTCCAGGCCCTCATTGCCCTAGTCCCAGCCCAGTCCGCCCAGTAGCCACGTAGCAGAAGTCTGAAGCCATGCCAGCCCTGTGGTGGCTCTCCCCTCTTGGCATTGGGGACACTGGATGAGGTGGAGTCGGGGGAAGAAAATCCTGGGACCTTTCTAGCCACAGGGCAGAGGAAGATGGAGGAGCTGGGCTTCTTCTCCCAGCAGTATTAGTGTCCCTCCCATGTCTCACCACTTCTCCTCATGCCGCTCTGCCCCCTCTGATCGGTCCCCTTACCCCCAAGGCAGGAGGCAGAAACCTTGACCGCTCCATAGAGGTGTTTCTGTCCCTATGGAGCCTTAAGACTGAAAGGACTCCCCCTCCTGCATCTCTCGTACCTTTTCATTGTCAACCCCTGTTCCTTAATTTGTGATGGACTGAGGAGGCCCTGGGCCCGGACGAAGCACCCGAGCTCCCCCTGAAACACCTGCACGCCTTTCCCCCAAGCAAAGCACAATTTATGGGGTCCATGCAGCAGGATCCAGGATCCTAGCATGGTACCGCTACCAGGTAGCTGCCACCTGGGCCAAGAGAAGGCATGAGGCAGGGGTCAGTAGCTGGACCTCAGGAGGAGGGGCTTTCTTTGCCCTGTGTTTGTGGGACAGTGGGCTCAGCCAAGGCCTCTCTGGTTGTCATCTCTCGTTGCCCTCCCTCTCCTGCCCCTGGACTCCTGTTTCCCTACAGATTTTGAAATTGTTCTGATGTCCAACAACCCTCTGGGTCTCCTTTACCAGAACGACCTGAAAAACAGCAGCACAGAATCAGTAAATACAAGCCCAGCACACTGACACACGCCTTCCACACACTAAGCACAGGCGTGTGTGTGTGTGTGTGTGTGTGTGTGTGTGTGTGTACAGGTACACACATGAGGAACGAGAAGCTCCTACTAATGCTCAGGCCCAAGACAGATGGAAAGGGGCCCGAGCCCGGGGAAGTTGCCCCTTCTGCCAGCCACCCCCATGTGCCCCAGTCACTGGTGCAATAACTTTTCTACCGTCCTCGAGGTGGGAGAATCAGGACTCAACGTCAGGTGGATGGGGTCACTCCTAAGCCTAGCAGACACTGTGCTCCCTTTTCTGGGAGGAAGGGGGTGCTCCCAGGCCTCTGGGGGTCCAGGCAGAGATTTCCCCAGGCCTGATTGCCAACCGAAACCCTCTTCTGGTGAGGGCAGGAGGTGAGGAACCCGGCCGCACTGCTGCTTTTCTGACCCTGGCCGTGAGGAATGGGCTTGTTGGGGGAGAAAAATTACTTTTTTTTTTTAAAAAAAAAAAATAAATGGAAACAAAATCCAGGAAAAGCTGCCACCTCACTTCTGAGTGTGTCTAGCTTCCTTTGCTTCATTTCTTTGTCACTGTTTTTGTCTTTGGTCCTGGGGACAGCCCAGCAGATACTCCTGGTTCTGACCCGGGGGGTGGGGGTCCCACCCCCCCTTTACTTGTATTAAAAAAAAATGGGTTGAAAATGTACTGAGGAAAAAATGTACTTTTTTATAAATAAAGTGTTTAAAACAAGCCTTTCGCTTCGTGTCACTGCAGTGGGGTGCGGGCAAAGCTAACGAAGAAGGCTGGACAGTGGGAAGGACAAGGGAGCACCACAGATAACCAGAGCACCCGATTCTGTGACAGAGACTTATGGAGGTGCCCCTCCGGGCACTTTACAGGGATCCCTGCAGGCTGCAATGGAGCCGTCCCTCCGTGAGCTGCGAGCTGTGTGCCACGTGAGCGTGGCAGCAGGACACGGAGGACTGGAGGCCGCTGGCCAGGGCCAAGGCGCGTGGTTGGGGAGGGAGGAGGATCAACGATAGAAGGACACAGCTAAAGAGGTCCTATACCGGCTAGAGCCACAGGCAGCCCTGTTCCAGAGCTCGCCTCAGTCACCACTCCTCCCCGGCTCGCCTCTTGCCCACTTCCCTAGAGTCCTGTTTCTCTCTGCCAGGTCCTCTTCCTGTGGCTCTGGGGAGAAGAAAACCCGCAGTGGAGCACCTGCTGTGTTAGACAGAGAAGAGGGGAAGCTCCAGCCTTTCCTCTTCTATCCTGAGGATGCTGTGCAACCCCACCTCCCAACAGCTCTCCTTGGTCCCAGCCTTACCCCTTCTCTCCCAGGGGGCTTGGTTGGGGGGAGCTCTTGTTTCTCCATTCCCTCTTGCTCCCCATGCCAGCACCATCTGCTTCCCATCCCCTGGGCTGGAATGCAGGACAAATCGATCCTGAGGGTGAGAGAACAGGGGCTTCAGGGGCCACCCCCCTCCTACTTACCCCTAGTGGCAACTCTTCACCACTACCCGCACCATAGAGCCTTGGGCTCTAGAGGGGGCAGGGACCACAGAAGCCAAGGCGGCTGCTCGGCAGAAAGCCCTCAGGTCCACATGGGAATGAGGCCACCTCCTCCACACCTAAGACTGGAGCAGTACAGAAAGGCAGAATCCAGCGTGGAAAAGGAGCGCGCAGCTGTCTGCAGCTGGCTGAACCCCTCACTGGAAGGCTAAGCCAGGGCTAAACCCTGGACAGACAGAGCTGTGTTTAGATGTTGATATTCGAATGAGATGCAAATTGCTTGTCTATGCGGGTTATTTCCTCAGTTTTTCAGGCTGTCTGTTTAAGTTAATTTTTAATTTGTGCGAGCAATAAATGCTTAATTACATTATTAATATATTGGAAGAGAGCAGTGGACAGAACTTCCTAATTGGCATTTAACTAGAGCGTTCCGGCAAATTAGCCAAGACTTTCTCTGGCTCCAAGGAAGGAGGGCAAGCCAATTAGTCCCAGGCACAGCCTCTGTGGGCGGAGCTTTGCTCTGGAGAAGCCAAGCCCACACCTTCCCCAGGCCTGAGGCTGGATGCCCAACTCTGAGGTTACCAGCATCCACACTCAGCTTCCTAGTTGAGTTAGGCTCTGGAGGGACTTCCTGCTAGTTAGGCCATGATTCCTCCTTCTATCCAAACCCAAAACTCTTGGCCAGTGCCTCAGCCCAGCCAGAGCAGGAAACCTAAGGCTGGATGGCCTGAAGCAGTCCCTGCCTGAGTAGGGCTAAGTCTGCCTCCTGGATACCACCATTGCCCACTCCCTGCTGGTGCCCTGTTCTCTAGAGACCATTCTGCAACTGAGTCTCCTGCTCCAATGGCTAAGGCAATAAAGTTGATGTTCAGGATCCGTCTATTTGACCATGCGTTCTTTCACCTACATCACATTTTGGGTCACCGGAGGCCAGGCCAATATGCTAGTCTGTGAATATCCCTGCTCCATGAATTCAGAGCACCAAGGACCCTAGATTCCCAATTAGCCACTGGCCTCCTGGCCAAGGCCTATAGCAGGGTAAAGCTGTGGCAGCACAGGATAAGAATTGCTCATCTTGTTTGAGAGGGTCTGACATGACCTTGAAGAATATGTAGGGGTTCTACACATATTGGTGGTTTGCAAGTACAGATTTGCAGACTTTAGACCTTAGCACCTTACATTATTCGTTCCAAAGTGATCGTGCTAGTCAACCCCCTCACTCTGTATGTGGAGAGCTGAAGTCCAGAAAGGAAGCTAGGGATAAACCCAGCCACACCCCAGTGAGAAAGTGGGGAGTGGGAAGTGGGGTGTCAAGAAACTGAGGGGAAGGGAAAACAGTAGATCTAGAATAAGTTTCTGTTGACTAAATCCAGTACAACTCCCCGAGTGGAGCATAAGGTAGGCATGCAGGAGCTGCACTGAGCATTGAGTAGAGTTGCCAGTCAGACTCATTGAGGAAGACTTCCTGGGAAAGATGCCAATGTATGGTTTAAAACAAGGAGAGGATGTGGACGGTGAGACGGTGTGGAAGAGGCCTCCGCCGGCTGGAGTAAGCACAGCTGGACCTTGTTCCTTAAACACCTCTGTACCTGCCTCCATGTCCAGCAGCTTCTGGGAACAGTCCTGGGGCTTGATCTTGGTGCTAACTTCCGTGAATTTCAAGCACTATTTTATCCACCTGGTTGAAAGGCTTGATGACAGCCAAGCCCAGGTCTTCTGGAGGCTGCTATCTCGCTCCTCATCTGTACCACCAACTCCAAGATGACAGTTAGAGGCATTGTCCCCTCTCTCTGTCTGACAATCATTCCTCCCAAGTACACATGCACACACACACGCATGCACACACACTCCATAACTCATACCCCATACCCTGCCCCACCTCTGGCTGCATCGTATCCAGTTCACCCTGAACTCCAGGCTAAGACCAGCACAAAACTCATTATGTCTGCCTTGAGAACCAGCACAATAGCACCATATACATACATCAGAAGTGCCCTGAGTGCAAAGTACTTAATCCAGAATCACCCAATGTATTAATTACTTGCCCTGTTGCTATGACAAAATATCTGACCAAAGCAACTCAAGGCAGGAAGAGTTTATCCTGACTCACTGTTTGACAGTGTGGACCGTCCTGGTGAGGGCTCATTACGTTGCATTCACAGTCAGTGTGTGACCCAAGCCCAGGGAATGGTGCTGCCCACATTTAGGGTGGATCCTCCCAACTCAATTAACCTAATCTAGATGATCCCTTAAGACATGCCAAGAGATTTGTTTCTATAGTGATTCTAAATCTTATCAACTTGACAATTAAGATTAACCATCACAGTTGAGGTTTTAAAACACTAAGCCTTGCCCCAGGCAGATATAGGCAGAGTGTCTGGGGCTTGGAAGCTCCTAACAGGCTACCCAGGGCAGTCTAAAAGACAGTCCGATTCAAAGCCTCCAACATGAAGTTAGGGCCATCCTCAGGTGTCAATCATGAAAAAGAGGAGGGTCCTGAGACAGGAGTTTGACTAAACATGATGATGCTTGGCTGTAGTCCAGAACTTGGGAAGCTGGACTAGGATTGTGAGTTCAAGGCAAACCTTGGATAGAAAGCAATACCAGGGGATGAGGGGGGGGTGAATTTGTTGGCTCATACAAGTACAGCATCTGGAACAGCAAAGCAGATGGATAGTTGGGTGACATGGCAGATTAGTGCACATAGGGCTTAGGTGCCAAATATATTATCTATTATCATTATTAACCACCTTCATTTTATCCTCCAAGACACAGTGCCCTGGATGATGGTGCCTGTCACAGAGGCCACCACCTGCAGACAAGCAAGGGGCCAGAAGATAGCCATAGCTGTAAGCAGGTGTTGTGATGTTACACCATTCCTGGATTCTAGGGCTCTAGGCCTTCCAGAAGAGAAAGGAGGTTCCATATGAATAAAGATTCTTGGTTCATGGTGCTGGAATAAGTGAATGAGCGTCAAGAAGGAAGTTGACAGTCCCCTTACAGGTGACACAAGAAAGAACCCTCATAATAGGAAGGGAAAGGCGGCAGTGCTTGTACCATTTAAGCCCCTTTTCCTGCCTGAGGACTGGACCCAAAGGTCCTAAGAAGGCCTGTAGTCCACAGTGAATGAGAGCTGATTCAGAGGCCTGCAGGTCCCCTGATCGCCTTATACTCAGTTTCCTCTCAACTAAAGGATCTAGCTTGCTTTAGCTAGCTTTCTGTTGCTGTGGTAAAACACTGTGCCCAAAAGCAACTTAAGGAGGAAAGAGTTTAAGGAAGTATACTTTTAGTTATGTTTGAAATTGTTTTCTGCACTGTTGGGCGAGGGGCTGTCTAGAGCATTTTGTATTGTTTGCAGGTGTTGGATTTCTTTGGGGGTTGTTTGATTGCTTATGATCTGCACCTGAAGAGTTGTGAATCAATAAAAACACCTGAGCTCAGAGCTCGGGGTTCCACTGTGAGTCTGGCATTGGCCATAACTCTGGTTCCCTCTGTAGAGGTCTCACAGGGCTTCCACATATGAAATATGCCTCCTGTCTCCTTGGCAAGCCCACACAGCAGTGTACTGCTACAAATGGTATACCAACATGGGGCACTGACATCACGCCAGCTAATCCAACATGGAGACAAGAAAGAAAAAGAAACTCCAAATCTCACAGAGTCCGGTAAAGTACGCTCAGGAAAGCTACCAGAGGATAGAGATTAAGGTATTAATTGAAGGATCCTGAAGGAAGAGGAGAGAAAGAAAGGAAATAAGCCTCTATGAAGAGAAAAGGTTGTGAAATTAATAAATACATGAGGAAAAATGTTCCCGAGCTAAGAAACACAGAGTGGAGACCCTTAGAAATAAAGAATTCAGCTGAGAGCAGGAAAAAACAAGGTTCTTACTGCTTTTACTCATTATGGAGCCAACGTCCCTCCTGCAGCTGGTGGTAGCATACCGTTTCACAAACTGAGTTTTCTGTAGCTTTTTGTGTGTGTGAAGCAGAAGCAGGACTTGTGTTAGAGGTCTATGAAGAAGGTTGCATGTTTCTCCATAGCAATGGCAGAGGGAAATGCCAAACCCCCAGGATCTTTTGTCCAGAGATTCTTCCCACCAGCTCAGGATCCCCTACTGTTGTGGAGCCAAAAAGACACTTAATTAAACTGACTACTTTTTTTTCCTGCAAAACCTGGCTAAGAGAAAGACAAGCAGTCCAGGCACTGGTGATGGTGATGAGAACTCCACCCTATAAAGGAAACCTTTTCTGCAGACAAGGACCAGTTATTTTTCCAGCAAACCAGACTCTATCTTAAAATCTGGAAAGTGTTTCCTAAGGGTCAGCACACAGAAGCTGTTTTCCAGAACTTGCTGAGGTTGTATCTCATGCTGGCAGCTGAACTTGGTACTGTAAGAGTCACCCAGCTGGTGCTGGTTTCGAAGGCATGAAGGGACATTGGAGAGGAGCTGAGGCTTGGCACTATGAGAGGCTATTGGCAAAGGTGCAGCCTTAGGGGCATTTGAAGGCCCAGAATGAGAGGGTCATGTAAAAAATTTGAGGCTTGGCAACATGAAGAGAGCCCAGGAGAGGCTATTGGTGAAAGTGCTACCCAGTTGCAGTGAAGGACCCCAGCAGTGTTCTGAAAATGCCAATATCATGGATGACCACCAAGAACAACAGCAGTGGAGTAAAGCCAGCCAGACCCTGGAGGACAATGTGTGTGTGCTGCAGAGGGCAGAGCCAGAGACGTCACCTAAGCCCTTTGGAGAAGCCCAGAAGATCGTGAGTGAATTCCAAATAATTGGCATTGACATTGTGAAAAGCATGATAGATGTTTGGTTTCATTTGGTTCTGTGCATTAGCAACCCTCATGATTGCTCCTCTTGTAAATAGTTTTGCTGGTGTAGGGTTAAATTGTGCTGTAAAGATAAAAAGCAATGCTTGATTGGCTTATACAGAAAAGGGGAAGTTTACTTTTAGTTTTGTTTGAAATTGTTTTATGCACTGTTGAGTGAGGGGCTGTCTAGGGCATTTTGTATTGTCTGAAGGTGTTGGAGTTCTGTGGGAGTTGTTTGATTGCTTATGATCTGCACCTGAGGAGTTCTGAATCAATGAAAACACCTGAGCTCAGAGCTCAGGGTTCCACTGTGAGACTGGCATTGGCCATGACTATGGCTCCCTCTGTTGAGGTCTGACAGGGCTTCCTCGTATGATATGCCTCCTTGTGTTCTGTGCTGAGCCACCCTGTAGGTGTACTGCTACAGGGTTTATTTCCCTTATCCTTCCATCATCATAGTCAGGGCAAGAACTCAAGCAGGAACCTGGAGGCAGGAACTAAAGCAGAAGTCATGGAAGAGCAGCACTTACTGACTTGTTCCCTAAGTCTTGCTCAGCCTGATTGCTTAACATCCTAGGACCACCTGCCCATGGGTGACCCACCCACAATGAGCCAGCCCTCCTACATCAATCACTAAGAAAATGCACAACAGGATTTCCCACAGGCCTATCTGATAGGAACACTTTCTCAATTGAGGTTTCTTCTTCCCAAATGACTCTAGCAGCTGGAGTCATAGTTTATGTCAAGTTGACATAAAACTATCCAGCGCATAGCTCTTTTTCCATTTTACAACATCCTTGGTACCCTCAGCCTCAGGAGAACCCCATAGCCTGCAAGCCAATGAACAAGTAAGAGAGCCATGCAAGCTGCCTTCCTCACTGGACTGTAAACCCAGGAGAGGAAGAGAGTGTCTTCTTCATCTCCAGCACTAAGCAAAGAGGGGTGCAGTCGGTGCTCAGTAGAGCCAAGGACAAATCTTTAAATTTATCAAAGTGACAGTAAAAAGAGACATTTGGATCATACAGGCCAACCTCTCCCAAGACAGGGCTCTCCCAAGCATCCCAATGCATCTGTTGATGGATAATTGTTCAGCTCGTGGGTAATCCTGCCTTCCCAGGCCTGTTCTGACCTACAAATACATATATATATTTCCCCTACCCAAGTCTTGTTCACTGATCTGGGCACACAGGATAATTCAGCCTGCCTCTTAGAAGAGCCCTTTGGATATTGTAAAATGATCACTGTTCACCCAACTACTTTTCCTGACCTGAACAGTAATTATCAGGCCACTGAGCACCACAGCACTGAGGCGCCTGCCCTTGGAGTCAGGCAAGGCTGGGCTCATGTCTTGGTGCAATTGGTCAGAAGCTCTGGGAAAGCATGATCTCAAGGCCAGTACGGAGCCGGCACTCAAGCTGGCATCACCCAGCCCCAGTCACCTTTGGGCTGCAGGCGATAATGAGGTGTCAGTGTGGGTTCATCTATTGTAACAAATGTACCACTCTTCCGTGGGACTGCTGAGAGCGTGGGAGGCTGTTTGGATGTAAGGGCAGGGGGTCTCTGGGAAATCTCTATGCCTTCCGTTCAGTCTTACTGTGAACCTGAAATTACTCCAAAATATAAAGTCTATTTTTGACAAGCCTCCAGTTATTCCAGTGTTCCCGAGGGAACAAAACACCATCTCCGTCTCATCCTCGTGGGCACAGACAAAATATCGTTGCCTGAGACTATCTGACCAGGAGGAAATGAGGGCACAGGGGTGGGTGGGTGTCCTCCCTGACAATGACTTACCCACTCTTGTACAGTGGGCACAACCCAAGCAGCTGACATCACAGTGACAGCATGCAACATAGGAAGGCTCGATCCTGGTGGTTAGGAGGAAGCCTGGAGGGAAGGAGAGGAGAGTAAGAGGGAGGGAGGGAAGGAGAGAGGGAGGGGATTGTGGATGGGTAAGTGAGGATGGAGGAAGGGAAGGAGGAACAGATGGGTAGGAGGGACAGAAAAGGGATGGGTAGAATGGGTGCGTAAATGGATGGCTGGGGAGAGAGGAGGGAAAACCGATGGGTAAGTGGACGGATTAGAACAGAGGGCGGGCAGATGAGTAAATAGGGAGAAAACAATGATGGATGAGTGGGTGGATAGATGGACAGACAGATGGATGTTTAGACTCTTGAGTCTTCATGTGTGCTTGCTCTAGCCTGGTCTCCCTTGCCCTATATTAGGGTTGCCTGCCCACATCGCCCGCCCCCACCCCGAGAACGTGTTGGTTTTCATGTGGCTCTGCTATGTTTTATCTCAGTGATCTGAGTGAGCATTTCAGCCTGTTGCCATTTTTTGGTCATTGATTCTATCTGTGAATGTATGTGAACTGAAGTGAAAGGAAGGAGACAGAATTCATTCCCCGCGTCCACCAAGTATCAGCCATGTGGACCTATGTACATGGCTAGCTATCCTTGAGCTTTGTCTCAATCTGTGTCAACAACTTGCTGCAGTGAATGTAGCTCATAGAGTTAGCTGTTTGGAGAGCTGATGGGAGTGGTACCCACCACAGGGAGCTGCTGTTTGGATCAAGCGAAAACAACCTCCTTGTCAAGTATTCAACACATATTCCTGGACAGATGGGGTACTCAGCCAGGTTTAGCCAAGATGATATCATTTCTGACCCTAACTTTTAGTACTATGTATCTCCATAAGTAGGGACCAGTCATGAAAACATCAGATATCAGAACATTTGCTATCTGTCAAATCACAGGTAAGATGCCAACTCTGCACTGTACAAGCCACGGTGACCACCACCCTCTCAGATTTTTCCTCCCTGCTCTGCACCAGCCCAACTTTCAGCTGGGTGGAGTAGCTGGCACGTGGGTGCTTTGGCTAGGATCTCCACATGAGTCCACTTTCATTAGTGGAGGACTGAGAACAACTGCAGGAACAAAAGACCATGTTTATTTCAGAGCAAAGACTTCTGGGTGCTCTCCAAAGTGTCATCTGTAAAAATGGGGGCCTGGGGCTGTAGCTTATGATGGAGTCCTTGCCTGGCATGCAGAAGGCCTTGGGTTTGATCCCCAGCACTGCAAAATAATTAATTAGAAAAGAAAATGTCCCCAAAGAAGCAAATTTGGTCTGTTTTACTCATCAGGACTCTGTGTAAGCAGACTTAATCGCTTTTAATTTTTAAACTTTCTCATTTGCCAAGAGTAAAGTACGCAGACCGTCGGGGTCTGACTCCATATGCACGTACACACCAGCTCCCCATAAAGACAGACGCTCACACACACCCCACCCCCAGGTCAGACCCTCATCTAGAGCCATAAAGTGTACCTTTTCTTAATGCTTTTCAAAGATTTATTTTACTGTTGTTGTCGTTAGTGATTGTGTGTGCGTGTGCGTGTGTGTGTGTGTGTGTGTGTTCACGGGCATGCAGACATGCATATGAGCCATGGCATGTGTGTAAAGCTCGGAGGACGCTTGGCAGGAGTCGGTTCTCTCCTGGTGCTTGTTTTCTCATTGTATATGATTCCATTGTGTGTGTAGGCTAGTGTATTTGTTTGTTCTGTGGACAGGGGTCACCTGCTTGAGATGATCACACGTCCAGTTGCTGCACACATTGTGTGTAACTGTGGGACCCATCCCAATTGTGTCTGCTGGATTAGAGATAGAGATGCATCCCCCACATGCATGGGGGATGTCCTGCCAGCGTCCAGAGTTCCGGCGACTCTACTGCCTTGCCCACTTGTTGTCATTTGTCCTTTCAGCTTTCCCAGCAAGGACCTAGTGGTGTCTTATTGTGGCTTTAATTTGTATTGTCCTGATGACTAGTGATGTTTTGAGTATTTGAGCTTTTGAAATAAAAAAGTTTGGCAGCCACCTGTAATCCCAGTGCTGCGGAAACGAGGCGAGGAACGTCCTTGCAGACAGTCCAGATTTGGCTGCCCAGACAGTCTAGCCAAATCAGTGAGCTCAATGTTCATGACAGACTCTGTCTCACAACATAAGGTAGAGAGGGACAGAGGAAGATCCCCAGTGTCTACCTCTGGCCAAACACATGTGCACACACCTGTACACATACATGAACATGTACACACACACAAATGCTTGGAAACTCATTGGAACATGTCTCCCAGAGCTCAGAAGAAGGGGCTGGTGTCTCTCCAGATGTGTATATTGAAGTCTTCTTAGGTCAGGTCCTGCTAGGGGACCTAGGAAGTACTGGGAGCCAGAGAAGGATGGAGAACACCAGGAGAGGAGGGAAATGACAAGTACTCTGGGGGAGGGCTGTCCCAGAGTAACAAGGAAACACATGCAGTAAGGAACCTGACCGCTGGAGAGGCTGGCTGGCTTGAGGTGTTAATGGTACCACCTTGACTATAGCAGGGGTGTTTGCTGAGAAACCTTCTTCTGTCTCCCATGGTTGTCTCCTAGCGTTCATGGGGGGTAGCAAAAGGAAGGAAGCTGACAGGGATGCACTCCTCGTGTTTCTTCTCCAGTGACTATCATGAGTTTCAGGGGAAGAGCATTGGTTAGAACTGGCTCCCAGGCAAGAGACAGGGAAAGCAGTGGAGAGGGATGGGCTGTACCCCAGGGCTAGGCTCCCCTCCCCTACTCTGCCACGCCTCACCAAGTGACTTCTCTGATTCCATGACAGGACTGACTAGGGCATGGCCCTCTCTGCATGTGGAACAAAGAGCGGGGGACATGGGAGTCTTGTGGCTTCCCCTGAGGTGTTCCTGGAGACAAAGCTGCAGGGCCAGGACAGCAAGTCCCCAAGCTCCTCACAGGCTGACAGTGATGAATCACCACACCCTGTTCCATGGCCTCTGTGTACTTCAGTGAACCCTGAAGCCAGGTGCCTGGGGTGATAGTGGCCAGAGGCTTGCAGAGGAGTCTGGTCTGCAGTAGCTGTGGGGGAAGGGCAGCCCAGTCACACTGCTTGCCCCACCTCATCAGTGACAGCCCCTATCTGCCTTCCCCTGCAGAGAAATGAAGGATCTGCCTAGAAACAAAAATGACCCAAGGCCCCTCTGTGACAAGATGTCAGAGAAGTCCTTCTTACAGTGAGAACTACAGCAGGAGTGACTTCCCATGTCCTACTGGAGGCAGACAGACCCTCTAGAAGATTGCACCTTTACTCTGTCCCCAGAGTTTTCCTCGCTGCTCACTGGAGGAAGAAGCAGGATTTAAGCAATGAAAAGTAGATTCCCTTACATGAAATTCTTTCAGGAGATATCCCGAAACCCTATGGTACCTAAAGCACTCAGCTGGTTGGTACTGGCTTTGCTAGAGCATCCTGGATGAGAATGGCACCAGGGCCCAACTAACTAGGAAGGCTCACCCTCCAACACCTGCCACCAGTCCTTCTCAGAGGTCAGAGGCTTCTCCCAAAGCCTAAGCCACCGGTGTTCTGTCCTGTGCCCCATTCTTCTGTCCTGAAAGCTCAACACATAAAAGTCTCCAGAAAAAGATCTGTCATCCAGTTTTTTAAAGCCAGCCATCCCTTGATCTCATTAGAGGATCAAGTCCAGGACTTCCATATACCAAAGTTCATAGATGTTCCTGCCCCTTATAGAAAATGGTGCGGTGTTCGCACATAACCCACACTCCTCCTGCATACCCCAAGTCTTTAGATCACTCATAACGCTGGATACGGCAGAAGTGACATGTAAATAGTTGTCACGGTGTGTTGTTTCAAGAACAATGACAAGGAAGAGTCAGCATGTGTTCCCTACTGGGGCAGTCTCCATTTTCCACATTGGCAACAAAATGGCTGAAAAAATCTTAACGGCCGAAGGTGTCTTGTGGCTCAGTTTTAGATGTTTCCCCTGCTCTGTCTCCAGGCCCATGTGAGAGAGTCCAAACGCCACATGGTGGAGGAAGGTCACTCATTTCATGCCAGTCAGGAACCTGGGGCGTGGGGAAGGGTGGTCACATTGTACCTTTCCAGGGCACAGCCCAGTGAGCCACTTCCTCCAGCTAAGCTGTGTGTGTGTGTGTGTGCGTGTGTGTGTGTGTGTGTGTATCCGACAGTTCATTCAGCTGTTAACTCCTCAGTGGGTCAATTCCTTGTGACGTTAGTGATGTGATTGCCAGATTGTCAACACATGAGCCCCTGGGGGACATGTCAGATCCAAGCCATAGCCAATGCCTCGTTTGCTTTTTTGAGGCTCATCACACAGCCCTAACTCTTACCCTGGTGGGAAGTCCTCTGACTTAGTCCCTTAAGTGTTGAGATTACAACCGTACACAATCACACTCTGCTACAACTATTTCTGAATATTTTCTTTATTTTTTCCATGTGCATCTCTGTGAGAGTGGAACAGCACACGTGTGAAGGTCAGAGGACAGGCTGTCTGTCTCCTTCCACCATGTAGGTTCCAGACATCAAACTCAGGTCACTGGTGGTGTGCACAAGCGCCTCCCCTGAACATCCCCAGAGGTTGGAGATCTCAGGTACTTATGGTCTAGAGCACTAGAACAGGTGGACCCTCAGCAGTCTTTCCCCCAGTCCTCCGATGAGAAACCAAGTCCCAGGAACCCAACTGGGATAAGAATCATTTATATAGCAAAGTGAGTTCAGATATTTTAATGTCAGCTTGACTTACAGCATCACTCACTAAGGACCAGAGCCTGCTCAGAACACGTTACTATATCAGCCCCCTTACCTCAGCCCTGGGGGCATTGGGAAATAAGCAAGATTCCCATAAGCTTAGGCTGTACCTGCCTGCTTGGGGTGCTTACACTTTTGTGGGTGAGCAGAAACATATATGGGGCCCACATTCCCCTTCCAGGAGTAAGGCTGGTATGTGCCCCCTTTTCTGGACTTCTACCCAATGTCTATTTTTAGTGTACAAACACACACACACTTTTTTTTTTTTCAGAGTCTCCCTAAGTAGCAGTCTGGCTTTGAACTCACTATGTAGCCCAAGTAAAGGATTGGAAAATACCATCATCCAAGGACACTGGGAAATGAAGAGTTGTCTAAAGTCACAGAGTCACAGGTTAGGAGCTGGCCTTCAACTCCAGCCAGGCTGCCTCAAAGGCCACGTACTCCTCTAACGTCTTTGCAGTCTACCCTTCGCTGGCCATCACTGTAAACACTAAAGACAGGGATAGAGGTTCAGTCCTGGGTTCAATCCCCACCACTGGACATGATATTACACAATGAAGCCAAAATTCTAGTGTTCAGGGAGCAGAGGCGGGAAGATCAGAAGTTCAAGGTCATCCTCGGCTCAGCTACATCATGTATTTGAGGACAGCCTGGGGTACATGAGACATGAATTCGGGAACGGTACTTGTAGTGGAGAGGGGAGGCTTACAGGGTGTGAGAGGGTGAACAGTTACAATAGTCAGAATGCGCTTTATACCTGTATGAATTTGTCAAAGAACAAAATAATAAATATAAATAAAAGTGGGGGGAAAGGCAAAGAATAAAGGGAGGGGAATGTGGGCCCATGTATGTTTCTGCTCACCCACAAAAGTCTAAGTGCCCCAGGCAGGCAGGTACAGCCTGAGCTTGTGGGAATGATGCTTACTATCAAATTGAATTATGAGAGGCAGCAGGAATCATGAAGAAAGCTTTCTCGGAAAAGATAGTATCAGGGTAATTTTGTAAAATAGAAGTTATCTGGAAAACTGGTAGAACTCACAGAACTAGCTCAGAGCAAAGCCTTACAATAACATGTCAACAGCAAGCAGGGACTTGAATGACCAGGTCCTTTGGACTTCTGAGATGGAACTTCCATGTCCTATAACCACCCTAACCCCCTGGACAGAGAGAAGCAAGAGGCAGACCTGCCCAACCCTAATTAACTGAAGATCATCCCAAGGCCAGAGATGTTTGACATCATGCCCAGAGTTACATGGTGGTGAGTGGTAGACATAGAACTCAGACCCAGCCTTCTGACTCCACCCAAGTGCTCTCTACACTGTACTCAACCCAGTGTACAAAGAGGGGCGGGGGACTGAAGAACTAGGGGATTTTGTGGACAATTCAGACTATATGGAAATTAAGCACAGGAGGAATGTTCTTGAAACAAGTATGATCATTCTTTTAGTAACTTATTTACACTCCCTCTTTCCTTCCACCTTTCCTGTCCCTCCGTAGAAGCATTCAGTAGAGATTCAAGGTAAGCCAAGTAGGATGGCTTATGCCTGTAACTCAACACTCAGTCAGGAGGATGAAACAGGGGGATTGCTGTAAGTGCAAGGCCAGCCTGAGCTACAGAGTGAACTGTGTTTAAAAAAAAACAAAACAAAAAACAGACGAGCTAAAACTTGGGCCCACAGGTTTCCATCAGCTTGCAGTTCACTAACTGCACAGAAGAGCCTCAGTCCGGTCTGACATAATAGTCAAGAATCTCAGTGCACAGTCCAGACACACAAGCAGAGGCGGGGCCAGGTCTAGCATCACTTGGAGTCATCAAGGCTGCCACTGAGAAGCCTGGAGACTTGGAGCCAACAGGGTAAAGAAAAGACACTGATGTCCACTCCCAGGGTCCCGGTGAGGTCACCTGAGACATGAAACAAATGTCCTATCATTATCACATGGAGTTCCACCTGGGATCCCATATGGCAGAAGGCGAAAACAACTCCCAGAAATTGCCCTTTGACCTCCACACCCATGCTGCGATGGGCCAACACTCGGTGACCTTTTGAGGTCCTTCCCCACTGACAATACCTCAAGATCTGCTTAAAGTACCTCAAGTGGCAGGAAGCCCACAGCACTGCCTCAGAAGAACCCAGGGCTCCAGGCACGCTAGGCAAGCATTCTCCAGAAGCCAAACCTCCTACCCATCAGGGCTGGTGATTTTAGCTGGATGATTCATCATCCAGCCTTCTTAGCCTTACCTCAGCCCTCAGCTCCAGGAAGGCAGGCCATGGGAATATGAGCCTTCATCGGGCTGGATAAGAGAAGTGCTTCCCTGGGGATATCCACCCCGGGTACAACAAGGGTTTCCCCCAGGGTACTTGGAGTCCCTGCTCAGTACCACAGCAGAGGGTGGGAAGCTGGATAGGGATCCCAGGCAAAGATCCCATGCTCAAGCCCAAAGCTCCTGGACCTGTCTCCAGTGATCTTAGCCGAGCCTAGGGCAGGCCTCGAGTCTGCTGTTTACATTGTTCCCTGGTGACCCAACCCCAAGCCAGTGAGGTCTAGTTTCTATGGGGTCAGTTCTGGGCCCTTTGCTCCACCCAGCTTTCCTGCTGGACCCTGGACAGTGGCTCCAGAGCTCAGGCTCCCTTCCCTGCCTGCCACTCTCACCCAACAAATGTGAGAGCTAGGACTTGGCAGTCCACTGCTGTCAGCGCCCTACCCTGCCTCCTCTCCAGATTACAGCATCATGCAACACATCTGTTCCTTCCAGAGAGCCACAATCAGGCTGTCTCAGCCCAGTGACGGCCATGCTGCTAAAAGTGGAGAATCAGACCTCTATCTTCTCACTGTCCTTCCACTTTATCAGTTTGGGTCCTTGTTCCTAGGTCGAGGCAGCTCTCTTAGACCAGCTGAGGAAGAAACAGGAGCTGGCTGAGGAGAGAGACACCCCCCATCCCCCACCCCCGGTGCCCATAGGGTGAGGGATGGCCATGTGACACAAATGACTTCCTCCCTTGGCCAGGCTGTACCCTGCTCCCCAAGAGGCTGAGGGTCAGGTCCCTGCAGGGTTAGGCTCCCACCAGGGAGATAGTTCCTCCTTCCTTAGGAATGTGCATGAAATCCCAGTAACTCTCTCCAGCTGGGCCTGAAGTTGGAGGAGCTCAGCTTAAGTTGTCTCTTCTTTCTTAATGACAACTCAAGGTGCAGAGGTTGGGGGTGGGATGGGACTAGGGGGCCTGAGGACACAGGAGAGAGCCTTCCAGATAGGAAGAACATCATAGGCACAGTGGAAAGTGGCTGTCCTCAACATACACACACACACACACACACACACACACATACACACGCGCATGCACATAAACACATGCACATGCACACACACACACAATCTCACACATACATGCACACACACAAACACATGCACATGCATACACACACACAATCTCACACACACATGCACACACAAACACATGCACATGCATACACACACACAATCTCACACACACATGCACACACACAAACATGTGTACAGGCATACACACACACGTATCTCTCTCTCTCTCTCTCCCTCTCTCTTTCACACACACACACACACACACACACACATACACACACACAAACACCCACACACCCACAAACGCTTCAACCCTTCATCCTGAACCTACAAATGCACTCACACAAGTTGCGGAGAGTGAATCATAATGGAGACTAAGGAGATCTAAGAGCAGGAGAAAGACTAGCATGCATGTTTCCTTAAGATGCCCTACAAGAAGAAATGTTTATAAATAGTGTACCCTGGCTAACTGACTAATACTTGAAACCTATGTGCCACTATTCCCAGATGAGATGCTGGAGCTCAGAGGGTTTGAGTGACTTGCTAAGAACCTGGGAAACTCAAGACTGAGCTGCCCGTCTCCCTTGTAGACAAACTGAGAGCTAGAGGCAGGTCAAAAGAGGGACGCAGGCAGAATCCCCTTTCCTGCTACCCAGAGTATTGCTCTGAGAATCAGGACTCCCTAGTTCCTCTCTCATCTCCAACAGCAATGTGACCTTGTCTGTGTCACAAACCTCCTCTGAGCTTCAGTTACTGATCTGTCGACAGAGGGTAAGCAGTGCGGATGTCAAATGAAACATTTTAAGTACAAGTACATGGAAGACACAATTGATATGATGATTCAGTGGCCAGTATGATTTCAGCCAAACTGTGTTTCCAAGCCAGGCGTTGTGGTACGCACATGTACTCCTAGCATTTGGGAGGTAGAGACAAGACGATCGGAGCTCCAAGGCCAGCTCTGTATACATAGTGAGTTCAATACCAGCCTGGGCTTCATAATACCCTGTCTCAAAACATCAAAAAAGAAGGAGGAAGAGAAGGAGGAGAAGAGGGAGGAGCTGTCCCCACGTAGCTTCCGAGGAGGAGAGAATTAGTGCTACTATGTCTGTCATTATCATCGCCCCGTCCCTGCCACCAGCAACTTCAGCACCACCACCATCAATTTCTACTTATCGAATGGCTAATAACAAAAATAGTAACCATTTATTACATATCGACTATGTGCCGGGCACTGGGCTAAGCGCCTTACATCATTTATACCTGCCCCAGGAAAGCAAAATGGAAGTCAAGGGCAAGAGAGCAAAGAGATGAGGACTGCAGAGGTAACTACAAATGACCTCCAGCCAAATTCCAAGCCGAAGCAACATCCATGGCCAAGGAGATAGATGCTTTTCACTGGAAGGTCCACCAGAGCAGGCACAGCCCAGACCTTAGGGAGTGACAGAGGTAGGGGCTCTAGAATGAGACGGTCAGAGGCTCTTAGCTGCTCCAGCTCAGGACCACCTCGGTGGGATAATAGAGGCCAGACCTAGCCCTGTAACCAAAGAGGAGAAAAGAGTAGAGATTGACTGTGTCTGAGTCATATAGCCATTGACGGCTTAGAACAAGAAAAGAATACTATGTCTGCTCCTCCACACACCTTTAGGTAGATTTTACACCAGCCTGGGTCAAAAGGAAGACCCTGAAAGAACTGGATCCTATAGGCAGACGAGAGATGTATTCATCTCTAGGCAGATGAGAGAAGATTCCCACAACCTCCCACATACGCTGATACAACAGCCAACTACATGTGGAGTCCTGGGAGGGCAGAATTGAAATGAACGGAGCTGGAGAGAGCTGGAACAAGTAGCAAGCTGCAGCAAGGCTGTGTGGGAAATGGCTGAGGTTGGGCTAAGGAGTCATCTCATGGTCCTAAGGAGCTGAGGAGCTCAGTCTAGATCCAAGACCACAAGCCTATAGGTGCACTGGTCATAATGTGACACATTACAAGTCCTGATGTCCTGGGATGTCGCCTGGCCCCAGCCTCACGTCTGCTCTGACCTGTACTATCAGAAGTTTCCTGTCTCCATGGAATAAGTCACATAACATGGACTTCCATACAACAATGACTTTAAAATGAATCATGAGCTAGGTGTGGTGATACAGACCTGTAATCCCAGCAGTTGGGAGGATGAGGCAGGAGGATTGCAGCAGTTAGTTGAAATCCAGCCTGGGCTGCATAACAAAACTCTGTCTCAAAAGACCAAGAAAAAAAAATCGTGAAATGCCTTCTCTACCTAGACCTAGAGTGGAATGCCAGATTTTGCCCTCAGATCTCCTGGAGTTGGCCCAGAGTACCTTCTGTCCAGCCCTCCCTCCAGCCAGCAGACAGAGTCCACTTTGTACATCTGGGGAAATGGCCATGTGACCCACTGGATGGGCCCTGAGAAGAGAACACAGCCAGCCCTTCCTCCACCACACCTCCCCCATGCCCAAACAACCAGCCTACCAAAATGAAAGTACCATCTTCTTCCTCTCCCACCAGGGCAGCTATTTTCCCATTGAACCCATAGACTCCCCCAGAAACACCTGTTTGGCCTGTCCCACAGGAGGCAACCCACCAAGGACAGCCTTGGGTAAAGGGCTCATGAAGAAGCTACACTGAGAAAGCCTGGTCAGTCCAGCTGTTTAGAAAAGCAGGGTCTGTCTTCAGGGAGGGGTAGAATGAGAGAGGTAATTACCATTTAAACCTCGAAGCATGCTCTGTCTCTCCCCAGTACCAGCCTCCTGCCCCACCATATCTAATTGGAGCCTGTTTCCTAGCCATCTGCAATAATTCTTCTCATGCACCCCATACTTCATACACACATCCCTGTAGCACAACCCCCCTGCCTATACTGTTTTCCCTTTCTACTTCTGGGAACTCTTATTAGGCTCTCAAAACCCTACCAAGAGGTCCATGCTCTGTGAAATCTGAACTCCCAGAGTTAATCAGTCTCTTCTCTATACTCATCCTGGGCTTTGTAAAGACCTCTCAAAGCAAGCATCATATACATACAGGGTTTCTCTGTGTAGCCCTGGCTGTCCTGGAACTCTGTAGCCTAGGCTGGTCTACAGAGATCTGCCTTACCCTGCCTCCTGAGTGCTGAGATTAAAGGCATATGCTACCATCACTTGGCCCAAGGCAAGTATCTTAAAGTAGAGCACTTGCTGTGTCTGACTCCAGCTTACCCAAGGATAAGCCCCTGCCTCAGCGCCTAGCACTTAGAGCTGAAGGTATGTTTGTGGAAGGAGGGGTCGCAGGAGCGGGCTAGTGAACTGGGAAGCAGACCTGAGTCAAGAGCGTAGTCACCTGGACCGGCACATGGGGAGAATGAGACCCTCAGCTCTCCAGGGAGCCCCTCAGGCTGGTGTCTGAAGGAGCCTGGGGCCCATCTGTCTCTGCTCCACAGCAGCCAGACCTGAGCCCAGCCATCTTTTGTAACTCACTGGATTCCATGCAGTCAGTTTGCAGGCTAGAGAAAGTAGCTTGTTGTCAGTAGGGTCAGGAGATCATGTCAGCCTGGAATACATAGTAAGTCCAAGGACATCCTGTGCTACATGAGAGCAGAAAGGGGGCAGAGAAAAGAAGAGAAAAACAAAAAAGAAAAGTCACACTGGATCTAAGTGGTGATCCTGGCTGTGGAACCCTGGACCATTGACTTAACCTCTCTCTGAGCATTCTCAGTAGAATAAGGGCCACACAACTAGCCTCACAAAGCAAAAGACTGGGTCTCGCACACCACAGGTTCTTTGTGGAAGCCCTTGCTTCTCTTCCACATATTTTCCCAGCTCCCTCTGGCCCCTTACTGGTTCTTCTCCCAGCCTTGTCCGGCTGTCTGCAGGTGACAGAGCCTGCTCTAAACCCTGTGGAGCTGAGCCTGGGCAATACATTTGTCACGGTGTAACCAGAGAGTGTCTGGGGGCTTGATGCCAGTGTTCCAGCTGGAGCCAGCGCCAGGCCCCCTCCTCACAGCTGTCAAGAGGAGGCCCAAAGACAAAGCAACCAGGGCCCCTCACTGGGGGCAGGGGCTAGGTGGGGGCCTGTCAGGGAGGGCACACCAGATCCATGCTGTGTGAGGGAGACGGATCTCTAGTAAACCCTTATAGCCTGGGCCAGGGAAAGACACACATACCTGGGTCCCACTCAACTCCTGATCACCTGGAGAACTTTGAACAAATTATTCCAGCTCTCTAAGCTAGACTTTGCTCATCAAGAATAACGTTATCTAATTTTCCAAGCTTAATATAAAGAATTAACAAACCAGAAACCAGCCAAGGCATTGGGCAGAGTGCCTTGCAAGCCACAGACATAAGCCAACCCTTTCTCTTGGACTTCTCCTCCCTTGATCCCTTTTCTCCTCTTCTCTCTACTAGTACCTACCTACCTATTCCACTGGGTGGGGGGAGAGATCCTCCAGGTCAATGGGGCGAGACCCAGGGACAATGGGGGTATCTACACTCTGAGAGAATAAATCTAGAGGGAACAAAGTTAGAAGCCCTCACCCCGGCCCTGGTGCACTTGAGTCCTTGCTCAGAGCCTGCCACCCTCTGTGAGCCTTGGTTCTCCTAATCTCCATCTTGATGCATATGCAAATCCTTCCCAGATTATTTTTGTTTTGCTGTGTGCTACAATTTGATACCCTTATTAGGACAGCTGCCACCTTCCTTGCTAAAGTGGTCCCAGTGGGTGATATCTCTGTCTCCTGGGCCTTCACCCACAAGCAAAGAATGTAAGTGGAGCTGAGACCCCAGTCCTTGATCCTAATGCTGTGACTCCCTTCTGTGCTGTTGGTGTAGCTGGTGCCCCACGGCTAAACTGGGAGAAGGGAAACCTGAACTCTGAGTGCCAAATGGGGAATGTGTTCATTCCCCTGCCACTCCACCCACTCAGCACCTCAGAAATGCCAGCCTGCTTCAGCTGGGCCCAGGGTACTAGACACAGTTGAGTCCTAGCCAGGAAAACAAAACAAAGGCTGCTCAGTGTGAGAGCGCCCCCTGGTGGAAGGTGAGATTCTGGTGCTTGGACCCATGCTCTCCCAGAACTGCCTTTGAGGGACTGGCCAGCAAAGCCACACTAAACTAGTTGATCCTACACATGGCAGCCACTTCAAACTCCATAGAAAAGACAGTGAAAGAAAGTGCCGGGGAGGATAGCCACTGGCATGGAGGAAACGGGAGCAACAGATGCCAGGGTGATCTGGCAGAAAGATGGGTATATGGGAGAGGCCCCAGAAAAAAGCAGCTCCCACAGCACCCAAGCAAGAGAGGAGGCAAGGACTCCCATCATGAAAATCCATCATGGTCAGGAGAGGAGGACACAGGGACATCAGGACCACTCCTGGAGGAGCCTCAAAAGCCTTGCCCCAGACCCTGTGCTAAGCACCCTGAGCTCCTGGAGGATTGTGAGAGGGAGGGGTCTGATCAGATTTGCAGTTTAGGAAGATGGCTCTGGGGATGGAGATGTAGCTCTGGTGGTGAGTGCTTACCTAGCATGCGCTAAGCAATGGGTTTGAGCTGCAGCATTGCATAAAGTGACTTGTGGTGGTACACACCTATAATCCCAGAACCCCAGAGGTGGAGATGGGGGACCAGGAATCCGGAGTAACCGTTGGATACCTAGTAAGTTAGAACTAGCTTGAGTTACATGAGTCTGTGTCTCAGAAAGGAAGGAAGGATAGAAGGGAGGAAGGAGATAATATCACTCAGGGTATATGGGGTGGAGAACCGCTTCAAGGGGACAAGTCTGGCTGCGGAGAGGCTAGTGAGGTTGTGACAACCGCTGATGTTATGAAGTAGCCCTGGAGGTAGAAAAGACTGGTGGGGTTCAGAGGCACAGCCTTGTCCTCTCAGGTCTTGTGGCCAGGACTAGTGCAGCTGTGGAACAATCCAGATGTTCCTACCTGTGTGCATCTGCTAAACCCAAGGAGGAAACAGTGGAGAGTCAGGGGGAGATGAGAAAGAGCAGGAGGGTTGAGGATACAGAGAGAAGTATTCATGTGAGACGCCAGGGGTTAGCGGATAGGAGACTGACAATCTTTATTTATCTGATTGTAGTTTCCCAGTTCAAGATGTCTGCAAACAAAAGACACCATGTTGGGGCTGAGGGTCTAAGGAAGAGCCTGAGGCATCTACCCCCCTATGAATAGATTCATATACCATGCACATACACCCTATGAATAGATTCATATACCATGCACATACACCTGCAACCCAGCCCCAAGAGCCCGTAACTACCATACAAGGCCTCCCTTCAGCAGACAGCCCTCCCAATGGAGCCATAGGCCAGCAGCTGTGTGTGGATGGAGGGATGCTGGGGCTGGGTGGAGCCCTTGTGTTGAGACTCTGAGTACCGGAAGGACCAAAGAAGGGCTATAGATTCTGTGAGAAACTAGCTGTGTTGGGGTACCTGCCAGGCAGCCCTCTCCTCCTCCCCTTCACAGCACTGGGACTAGAGGGAGGGGAACGCTCGTCAAACCCACTTTAGGAAAATTGGCTACATGATGTTTATTGCAAACTGCAATTTAGCATCTCTATTCAGGTCCTCTCCATGTTTAATTAGGTATAATATGGTGGAAGGGAGGAAGCAGAGAAAGGACTCCATATGACTCCCTCCTTGGTCTCTTCCTCCCAGAGTGTTAAAAAGATCAGAGGTGAGAGACATGGAGCCCAGCAGAGGGAGGGACAAGGGTTTGGCATGTGTCTTCACATGCCAAAGCTACAGAGTCAGAAAGCAGCGTGTACTCCTGGCTGTGGGCTGGGCTGGTGGCTCAGCTCAGACTGGGACCTAGCTCCCCGTGCCCCAGCAAATCCCAGGCCCTTTATTTCTGAAGCCTGGGGACACAGTGTACATCACACAGAGCAAGTAGGGATGGGCCACCCCTCACCCCAGCCCAGACAGGAGGCATACTCAGCCCCCTCACCTTAGACTACGGGCCCCTGTGATCTCAGCCCCTCCTGAATGAAGAGACTATGGTTCCCTCAGGAGCCTCCAGGCACCCCTTTCCCATCTAATCTAGCCTTCTTCCCCTCAGGATCCCCATTCTCTGCAGAGCTGTGAGGGCAGGGCTCCAATTAGCTCATTTGCTTGGTTAATTGGGTGGGGAGGGGAAGGAATTAAACTCCTCATCAGGGATCTCCCCTGCAGGGCCATAAATGGAATGAGAGGGTGGGGACCCCATCTCTGAACACCCTCAGCCAACCCTGGATTCCCCCACACACCTCCATGCCCTAGATCTGGATCCAAGCATGGACTGGAGTGACAGCTCTCTGGGAGGAATTCTGGTCTTCTGACCTAACCAGGCAGTCACCCTCCTGGACCGGAGTGCAGTGGGGTCAGGGGATTACTGCCTCGGGATCTGATTCTATTAATTTTTGCATTTCGCTGACCTCACTGACTCTCCCTGGCTCATGAGCCTCTCTTTCTCTCCCCACCACCCCCTCTCTCTCCCTCTCTGACTGTCCCCGGGTCTCTTGGTTCCAGAAAAACCCCTCCCCCAGGGGGGCTCAGGAAGTGCAGCCAGGCTCCTTGGGGGTGCGCTGGCCTTGGTCCTCACCCTTGGCATGACTCTCGCTGTCTTCCTTCTGTGCCGCTGGCAGCAGAAGAACCGATTAGGAATTGACATCAACGGGTGAGTGTGGACAAGCCTATCTCCCTTGCCGGACCCTATGGTTCTTAGACTCCCGGCAAGCAAGCACTTGCCCTTGCAGGGGTTCAGGCAGTCAGGTGCTCCTCAGCCCATGTGAGAGGAGACAGGCCTGAGTCTCAGCTGGGAGAGCGGCCCTGCGTACAGGACCCTGGAGATGCAGTTCACCCTCATAGCAGCTCAAAGTACGTGCACAATTTACAGGTGAGGAAACTGTGGCCCAAAGAGGCTGCTATTTAACTATTACAGTTCTACCTTCTCCTAGCCACTGACTAAGGATGAACTGGGGACCGGAGACCATCGAGGTATAAAGTTTACCAAGAGCACAAAACTCTAGTCAACACATCAATAGCGTAATGTTTTAACTCTTTGTTGTTGTTGTTTTAGATAGGGTCTCTTAGGCTAACCACAAATTTCTAATCCCAAACCATTCTCCTGCCTCAACCCTCATGCCAAGCATACAATATTTTTTTTAAATTAAAATCAGTGTAAAAAGAAATCTAGGATGAACAAAATATCCACATTTTTAAATACAGACAGAATTAGAATGACTGATTTCCCTCTTTGCCTCAGGCTCCAATATGGCTCAGCATGCTATTACTGATCCTTTCTCTACTTAAAATGTTATTTTGTTCGTCATGGATTTCTACACTAACTTTCACTTGAAAACTATCGCATTAAATATGATTTACTGTGTTGGGTGAGACAGTTGGTGCCCACACTCTGTCCCTGTGCTCTCATCCTCTAGCTCTAGGTGCAGCCTCTGGACTTCCCAGTGCTGCTGGGAGGAAACCTGAGACTCATGGGATTCCTACTGCCCAGGGAAGGCTGGGCTGGACTATAGCAAGGACACCTGGGAAGGATGGGCAGCTCACCCTCAGACTCTACTCAGCATGCTGAGTAGCCATATCTCAGACTCTGGCCACCTGGGGCTGCCTGGGAGCAGGGCTCAGTGCTCTTGGGACAGTAATGTTCAGATGTCCTAACAGGGACAAAGGTCCCCATTTGAGCCTGTACTGAAGTCACATTGACTCTGTTCCTCCAGGATGGACCTGTCCCTGTCCCAGAAGCTGGAGCCACCTCTGGACAGACTGAGCCAACTTGCACCTGAGGCCATCCAGGTGGGCCTAGGGAAGCACAGGACAAGATCCCTAACCTGGGGAGACAGAGAAGAGAGGGGAAAAAATGAGAGCTAGTCTCAGGAAGGGAGTCTACCCTGAAGAGTATGGCACCTTCATGAACCAGTCAGTCCCCTCAGGTTAGAGCAAAGCCTTCCCCTGCCTCATCCTGAGAAGTGACAGACTCAGGCTATCCTAGCCAGAGCCCTCGGAGAAACCTCTCTCCCTGCCTCTCAACGACCCGTAGGGATATAGCTCAATCGGCCGAGTGCTTCCATAGCATGCATGGAGGTCTGGGTTCAATGCCCAGCCACGAATACACTGAGTAAGGCAGTATGCTCAGAACATGGAGGCAGGAAGACCAAGAGTTCAAGACCAAGCTGGATGTGGTAGCGCACACCTTTAATCCCAGCACTCAGGAGGCAGAAGCAGATAGATCTCTGTGAGTTCTAGGCCAGCCAGGGCTACATAGTAAGACTTTGTTTTTAAAAAAGAGAAAGAAAGGGTTTTTTTTGGGGGGGAAGGGGGACAAAATTTAAACTGAGAGTTGGTGAGGGGGAGACTAGCCTTGGCTACATAGCAACTTAGAAGCTACTCTGTCACATGAGACTGTCTCAATACTAAAACAAAACATTCCCGAGTACTTTCAAGGTGCCTGGCCCGTGCTGGTTCCTGCCATGGCGTCCTTATCGTCTCTAAACCAATGACCATCATGGTGAATATAGGGGCCCATGAACCTGAGGATCATCCCAACCAAGCTCCAGGGCAGAAATGGCCACCTGGAGCAGGGTGTGGGGTGGTATGTGCAGCTCCCTCTTTCCTTTCCAGGGACTCCACCTGGAGCTGGGGAGACAGCAGGAAGAAGATCTGCCCCTGCAGCCCCCCTACTGTGACCTGGGGGTCTCCCCCACCTACCGACCCTTGGTAAGGATGGCTAAGCCCTAGCACAATGCCACAGCCCAGCCCCCACAGCCTCACTGCCTTAGAGGGAAAGACAGAAGAATGAGCCGTGGGCTGGGGATACAGCTCAGATGGTAGAGTGCTCCCACTGGATGCTTAGCCTTCAGAAGGTCCCCAGGTTAGAGCTGACCCCGCCTTGCCCCTCCCCCAGAACTGTATAACCCTGGCATGGTATGCTCTCCTGTAATTCCAGCATTTGGGATGTGAAAGGGGTAGGGGCAGAAATTCAAGGTCATCCTTGGCTATATAGGGAATTCGAAGCAAGCTTGGGATACATGAGATCCTGTCTCAAAACAAAACAAAAAAACAAAGAAAGGGCCAATAAGATGCCTAGGCAGGTAAAGGAACTTGGAATGGTAAGCCTGGTGACCCGCATAAGGCAGGAGGAAACAGACTCCATCCACAGTACCCTCTGACCTCAGTCCTCAGTGTATGAGCTATAGCTCATGTGTTTCACCTCTCTCTCTCTCTCTCTCTCTCTCTCTCCCCCTCTCTCTCTCTCTCTCTCTCTCTCTCACACACACACACACACACACACACACACACACACACACGGAGGGGGGTGTGAGGTAGAGAACGTAAATCCATATCCAGGAGAGATGGGGGGAAAGAAGCCCCCACTTCAGTGGTCCTGAGCAAAGGGGTGCTGTATCCTACACATACCAGAGGAGAGCTGGGACTTCCAAGGAAGCTATGGCCAGCCTGATGCCCAGCTCTCCCCCCCACCCCCACCCCCACACAGCAGCAGCCCCAGCTCCATACCCAGCACCCAAGTCTCCAGGCTCTAACAAACACCAGGAAGCTAGTCATGGCCCCTTCTCCTGGCCCTAGTCCCAGCTGCTCACAGGGCCAGTACCACTTGAATGGCTGCTACCTCTGCCCACGGCCAGCTCCTTTCAGAAGGCTTGGGAACTGGGGGTGGTATCCATATGGTGCCAACCCAGAGACCCAGGCCAGAGCGGCTGGGCCCAAAGATAACACCCTCTCTCCTGGCACTGGTGGCCAAGTCGGGCCTTTGTCTCCTCAGCACAGCCATCCTCCCTCTTAGCTGGACGTGCCAGTGGAGGTCCAACTTAGGTCCCAAATCCTGGCTCCGGGGTGGTCACATTCCCTTCTGGGGACTGCACCCAGAAGAACAGCCCAGGCTCCACCTTCTGATACAATGCAGAGTGAAAGATACAATGCAGGGAGCTGCTCAGACTAGGAAGTGACATGAAGCCAACTCCTCAGAGAACAACCCTTACACCACTCTCATTCCTGCTGGAGGGTGCAGAGCATGGCCCTGCCAGCTCCCCCAGAAGGAATCGCAGTGGCAGTGCAGAGGGCTGGCTGGACCCCAGGCCTTTTGCCAATTGTTCCCTAAAAACCATTTCATTTCATCTCCTGGCCATTGAAACCACAAGCCCTGTTGACATTTACTGGATAAATTAGAAAACTGAGGCTCAGTGAACTTGAGAGTCTTGACCAAGACCGCCCAGTGAGCAGCTGATTGGGATCCTGCCGCCAGGTGCTGGGTATGCAGCAGCCAGCATGGCCGCCAGGCATGTAGGGACCAAAGGGAAGACACAGGAGCCTAGAGCAGGCCCTGTGCAGCTCCTGGCTTCCTACTGACACTGAAAGATCCAGGTCTATTGTCCGCCTGGCCAGTCCAGCAAGGTGAACAGTGGGCAAGGTGGCTGAGAGTGACTGAGGTAAAACAGAGAGTCTTCATTTCCAGAAGACAAAGCCACTCCCCTCCCAAGATTTACAAAATTGTCCTTCTCCCTCAACCTCGAGACTGAGGTGCGGGGCATGACGGGAGGAGGGGCCATGGCTGCGGCACAAGGACAAAAGATGATGGAAGTTCGCAATTTGGAAAGTCGTGGATAGACTCCAGCGGGATCCCCTGTAGAGCGGGCCAAGGCACACCGTAATAATCGCTGTGAAGTAAGGAGACAGCTGCGCCTAGCCCTAATCCCCATCACGACTTCCTCATCCAGCTCTCTGCCAGCTGCCCCTTCAGCTTAGCAGGCACAGGCCTCCCCGGGGACACAGGAGGAGCCAGACTGTACTCTGCAGCCCCCATTCAAGGACAAGCACCTATCCCTCAGGCCTACCACACACTCTTCTCCAGGTCTCCCCACTAAGCACCATACCCCATACTCATGGCTCCGAGCCTCCCTCCTCCTGAGCAGTCTGCCCTTCTCCAGCTTCTCTGCTTCAGTTGGCCTGACAGAATCTTCTATGAGCTTATCCATTCAAGACCCTCTGAGGACCAAGAGCAGCAGAGTCTTGGTCCTCTGCCTCTGCCCACCAGTCCCAGGTGGGAGACGGGACCAAGAGATACCGCCACCCTATGTCCTGCAGGAGTCAGAAGGCAGTGTTACAAGGACTTCTGGGAGGATAGAGGCGGAAAAGAACGGCCTGTGGGCTGGTATGCGCAGGTCTCCAGGGGAAGAAGAGTCTGACACTGTGGAAAGGAAGCTCCATTGTTGTTACCAAGAGAGGTATAATTCCTTTTGCCTTACAGAGCAATTACTGGCCAGCAAAGGATTTATCCCCAGTACTCAGGTTTGTTGTCCGTGCAGCTTGTATACAAGTCACATTATTGATGTTGTCATCAATTCTCCTTCTCAACAAGTGGAGAGAGAAGGAAGCAGAGAGCATGTTCTGTTCCCAGAGACAGAGCTCCAGAGAGGCCGGGAAGACTTCAGGGAACCCGGGGACTAGCAACTGAAGGCTCAGTAGCCCTAACCGGAGTGGGCCCAAGTTCTCCTCTCTGTGTGAACCAAATTCACGCTGCACATTTACCTAGAGGTGCTAACCTAGGCTGTGGCACTTCCCTGGATGCCTGCGCAAGTTTCTGGGCAGGTACTACTGGAAAGCTGCATGGCTCTAGGTTAGATCTTAGGGAGGACCTCAGAGGATCCATGATGTCCAGGAGAAAAGGAGGAGAGAAGACAGGGCCCTATCTTTAAGGAGAGGCCCCAATAGCTTCATCCTTATGAGCAGACACTCCAGGCTAGAAACTGACGATACTACTCAATGGCCTTGGGGATTCTGAAGCCACTATGTTAACTCCAGTTCCCCAAGAAGCAGATGCCACACTGAAATCAGACATTCAGGGGTCACTAAGTGGACATCTCTGAAAGATACAGAAGGGGCAGAGATCGAGGCTGCCTTGTTGCCCGTGAAAGGAGAGGGGGACAGAAGAGAACTGCCTGGGAAATCTCAGGATGCCAACACATTTTGGTCAGGCAATAGAGGACACTTAGTCCAGCATGGCTATGCCATAGGAATTTACCTGCACTGACCAGTCCTCACTGATAAGTAGACACTGCTGGAGGATCCAGAAGGTGGCAGGAAGGGCTATAGCCAATTGCAACAGCATCCTGAGACCACAGGGATGTCCAGGCCACCCAAGTTCAGATTATCTGTGGTCGTTTTCATCAGAGATAGAGCCATGTTGCTACGAAAGGCCTTAGGGTCCCGACTGGCATTATCTTCTCCTTCCTTTCTTTCTTTCTCTTTATTTTTGTTTGTTTGGTTTCATTTTGTCTGTTTTAGAGATAGTCTCATGTTGCCCACACTAACCTCATACTTGAAATGTTGCTAAGGAGGACCTTAAACTCCTGATTCTCCTGCCTCTACCTCCCTGGCAGGGAGGTAACTGGGGTTACCGGCATGCACTGCCATGCTTAGCTCACTTTCTGCTTCCTGTGTTCATTAGCTCCCTTCATTCAGCCACCTCCTAGGCAAGTCTTGATGGCTAAGCTGACAGATGACAGGACCTCTATTCTTGAGGGTTCAGGGTCTTTAATAAGCCTGTCCTTCTACCCAGGCATTTTGTCTGTCTTAGTTCGTAGTCAAATCAGAAGGTATGTCGAAGAGACCAAGTATAGGTTCTAAACACTCCTTGTCTTCATCAGATAGCTGCAGCTGGCCTCCTCTGGTTGGCCAGTTTCCCTACCAACACAAGACTCCTCACTTTGCTTGCTAGACCCTAACTACAGGGATTTCTACTATCCAGGCAGCAGTCTCAGGTTGTGGCCCAATGGAACCCTCTGCCTTTCAGAGCCCCAAGTAAGGGGATAGAAACACAAAATTCCCCACTGGGTACTGGAGTGATGGAATTCACTCCTGCTAGCTTTTGTATTTTGGTTCTGAGACTCATGCATTCTTCCTGTAGTCCTCTTTTACTCATGAGGGTTCAGGAAAGAATGAGGTACAATCTAATCTGTTAACCTAGACCTAGAATGTTTCAGCCTCTGAGACTTACTACTGACTGGGTTCACTCTGAGTAGCTGTTTTCTGAACTCAGAACTGTAAATCATAAACAATCTGCTTCTGACTCTCTGCTTTTGCTCTTAGCTTATTCTGGACTAGCTCTGCTCTTCTTGGCTTCTCTTTCTGTCTGTGAGCTGACTGCACTCAAACTGCCTGACTAAATTAACTCTCTGCTTCTGTTTCTCTCTGAGCTCTGTCTCCTGTCTGTTTCCACCTCACTTTTTTCTCTGAGCTCCGTCTTGCTTCTTCTCTGCTTCCTTCTCTGAACTCTGAACTCTGCCTCTACCCTCTGCTTCTTCCTCTGAGCCCTGTCTCTACCTCCCAAATTCTGGGATTAAAGGTGTACACCACCACTGCCTTCTGAATTGGGATTAAAGGTATGTGTGACATTGGGATTAAAGGCATGTACTAACGTTCTTTCTACCCTAGAGCAGCCATGCTGCCAGATTAAAGGGTTAAATGTTCCTCTACACTTCTTGTAAAGAACACAGCACTATTTAGAGGCCTTTCAAAATATTGCCAAAGGGTTAGAGAAATGGCCCAGCAGATAAAGGCACTTGCCTCCAAGTCTGATGACTTGAGTTTTATCCCTGGTGCCCACATGATGGAAGGAGAAAACTGACTCCTGCAGGTTGTCTTCTGAGCTCCACATATGTGCTGTGGCCTGCTGCATGCACCAGCATGCATACACATGTAAAGAAATCTAATTTAAAAACTGTTCAAGTGAATTGGTACCAAGCTGGCCCTTTGGCTGGCATTGAAAGACTGCTCCAGCAGTTGAATTGGGACTAACAGTTGATTGAACCCAAAGTAAGTAGTTGTGGGGGGAAAAAAAGCAAAAGGAATTTGTGTCTCACAGTTCTGAAGCCTGGGAAGCCCAAAATCAAATCGAAGCAGATTCAGTGTTCGTCAGGCACCATGCTCTGTTTCCTAGATGGTGCATTCTTTTGCTGGCCTCGCACAGTAGAGGCGTGATGCGTTCTCAATCATCTAGAGGTCCTGGCTCCTGGTATCATCACCTTAGGACTCCAACATGAGAGCTAGAGGACACCAACGTTCAGGTCATGCCATCAGCCATCACTCTGTAGGACCTACTGGTCTCTACAGAAGCTAGACTGGCAAGTTGAGTAGACCTAAAATAGGGAGCGCCTGCCTGCATCCTTTAGGTGGTTGGGGTGACACTTCACAACTTCACTTGTAATGTACCCTCTTGCCTCAGAGGTGGCAGCTGCAGTGATTTCCACTTGGCCTTTCTCCCATAGACCAAGAAGCCAATGTGGTGTTGGTGCGTCTGTCCCAATACTGCACTGATAGTGAATTTGCCTATCCTCTGGGGTTCTGTTAGTTACTTTTCTTGTCACTGTTACAAAATACCCGACAGAAGCAAGTTAAGGGAGGAATGTTCGTCTTAGCTCATGGTTTTAGAGGGCAGAGTCCATCATGGTGGGATAAACATGGTCGCAGAGGAGTTCCTCCTCATAGTATGACCAACCAGGAAGCAGAAAGAAGAACCCAGAGCAGGTCAGCCCACCCCCAGTGACACACTTCTAATACAACTTTAAAAAAAAAATCAGCTAAGGACCAAGTACTCAAGCATAGGAGTCTGTGGAGAACATTTCAGACTCAAGTCATAACGAAGATCCAGGGCATCAAATCTCAGGTCAGAGAAAATGCCCCAAAGTCAGCCTCTTGCTTATCTGGTTCTTGCCCTGACCTCCTGGATCAGAATCCTCAAAACCCAACCTACAGTCAAATTACTAGCTTATGCTAGTAATCCCAGTTACTTAGATGGCTGAGACAGGAGAATGGAAAGTTGGAAGTCAACAAGAGCTACAAAAGAGACCCTGTAAAGCTAAAGTAAAATCTAACCTAGGAGTACCCACGTGGCTTCTGTGCCTGCTGGCTAGCTCCTTTCTTCAGGGTTGTAATGTTTCTTCCTCAGTTGGGGCCGGCATGTTCCCAGCTGGGTGGGCCTCTAACCCTGATTACCAGCCTGCACCCAGAGTTGTTGCTTAGCAAAGGAGTCTCTGAGGTGTTGTCCAGCACAGAGCAGCAGAAGCTCTCCATAGGGAAGAGGAGCCAACTCCACCTGTTCCGGGGGATCCATCTCCAGGGACCTCTGCCCACTCACTCACAGCTAGGTTAGGGTTGTCCTTACCTCAGAACAGCAAGCCCCGCCCCCAGCCCAGCCATCTGGCTCTCTGTGAGTCCTGTTCCCAGATCCAGTCTCTCAGCTGATTCCTCTCCAGTGCAGAAGGGCCTCTTCGGGAGCTGCCGAAGGATTGACTTTCACACCGATCTTTCCTGGTGATGGCTGGCTGTCTAGCTATCCGTGTCCACATGACTTCATAAGACATCTCTGCTGACCCTGATGTCCTTGTTCCCTTGTTCAAATGCCTTGCCTCACTGTATCTCAGAGAGTCCCTCCACCAACACATCCTCCAGGTCACCACTGGTGAAATCTTCAATGACTAGGCTGCCACCTCGTGCTAGGGACTCTGTGCCCTGCTTTGGTTTTAATTTTTATTTTTGGAGTTGATTGTTTGTTGAGACAGGGTCTCATTTAGACTGACCTCAATCTCACTGCGCAGCAAAGGCTGACCTAGAGCTTCCTCTACATGTCAAGCTATTATGTGTATGTGTGGATGGGGGGGGTGCTGGCTTGTTTTACATTTCCTTGTAATTTGGTTGGATATGTGAGTGGAAGTAGGAGGACAACGTTCAGGGGTCAGTTCTGTCCTTCCACCATGGTCCCAGGGATAAGTCAGGCCATTAGGCTTGCATAGCAAGTGCTTTTACCTACTCAGTCGTCTTACTGGTCCTTTATTTGTTGTGGAGGACTTGTTTGTTTTCTGCTTGGTTGATTGGTTTGGTTTTCCAAGACAGGGTTTCTCTCTGTAGACCTGGCTGTCCCGGGACTCACTCTGTAGTCCAGGCTGGCCTCGAACTCAGAGATCCACCCGCCTCTGCCTCCCGAGTGCTGGGACTAAAGGTGTGCACCACCACGCTCAACTGTTTGCTTTATTTTTGGAGACAAGGTGTCATTCTGCAGCCCTGACTGGCTGGAAACTCCCTATTAGACAAGGTTGACCTCCTGCCTCTGCGCCCCAAGTTCTAGGATTACAGATGTGCATCACCGCACCGATGCCCTATTTTCTGCTGGGACTGGAGTCCTTACTATCCAGCGGAGAAAACCAGATCCAAATCTCCATCCCGCCCTCTGTGCCTATTTTCTTGGGTTGCCCCTGGCATTACCCAACAGGAACCATAGGCTACTGCTGTCTGTCTGTCTCTGGGAGATTCTAGTAAAGCTTTTTTAGATAATGTGCGCAGGGCTCACAGGCCAGCCCCAGTCCTTGAAACCTGTAAAATGAACACCCCTTCTCCCATCTGGATAAGATGGTTCGAAACAATCTGTGGATCCCCCCTCCACTTCCCTAGATAGGGTATTCCCAGACCACCTTTACCAGCACCCCACCCTCAACCTCCTGAGCATCCCCAGAGTGGCCCCACAGGATGGCAGTCATTGGGAAGGACCTGCAGAGAGGTTGCTAGAAGACTGGTAGTCCCTCAACAGAAATCCTGGTGGACTCTGTGGAGCCTGAGTAGCCCCCAGACACCCCTCTCATTCACTGGGAACCCAGGTCCAGCCCCACCCCCTTGTGGTGAGGAATGTGAAATAGGGGTACCCTCCACATGTCCGACCTTTGCCTTAGCAGCACTGCTCCACACCTTCTCAGTATGCAGCCATCCTCCACTCAGCAACGCTCCCTGCACTGTACGGCTGCCACATGCAAACTGCTCTGTTTGCTTCTGTTTGTTCTCCCCACACACAGCCACCCTCCAGGCCCTTGGATTATGACCCAGATGGGATACCGCCTATCAATCCAGCCCCTTCCCCTTCCGTCTCTGGCCAACTTCCTTCAAGGGATCTTATCTTCTTCAAAAGATACTCCCTGCCCCTCAACTCCAGCCAGGCTCTGGAAGGACCAAAGGTTGCAGAGGAAGGTGCCAAGGTGTGACTTTCACCTGTGACAAATCAGGAGCTAATTGCACTAACTTTAGCTCTGCTTTGCCCCTGACCTCAGGCATGAATGGGCATGACTGGAGGGCAACCAAAAGCAGGACACTGGGACTCCTCTGCTGTTCACATGACCCAGCCAAGAGTAGACACAGCCTAGGGCCAACCTAGGAGCTATATCCTCCGATTGCAAGGAACCCTAACCCTCTTCCCTGCCTCCTGCCATCCTGCTGGTCTCTGGGAGCAAGATATTCTGTCCATCTGCCCAGAGGTTGACACCGAATCTTGGAGAAGAGAAAGAACCAGAAATAAAAGTTGGAGAGACCTCAGGTGCTGGAAAGGAAACTGAGGCCTGAGAAGAAAGGTTTGGCAGGGCCTCGATGTTGAACTCGCCCAGGATGGGGAGGGTGTCTGCCTTTAGGAGCTCCGTGTCAAAGAGCCCAAGTAAAGCAGTACTGCAAATAGTTCAGGGTGGGAGAGGGCCTTGGGCTCTAACAGGAGTGATAATGCTCATAAATTTTATGTCTCCATGTCACAAATGAAGAACTGAGTGTGGATGGGTCCAACAATATGCCTGGCAAGTCATAGCAAGTGGCTCAGCTAAAATCCAAAGGCAGGTGCTCCAACTCTGCTTCTGCAGCATGTTGTTGAAAACTTCTATGACCCCAGGCACATCAGAGCTCCTCTCTTCCCTCTGAAAAATGAGAGGGAAGGTCTAAATCACTTCTCAGAGCCCAGCACAGTAGGAGACCCACTGGCTTCCCACCTGCACCCAGGGTCCAAAGAGACACAGTTTAGCAGAGCACATAAATGTCTCCTGGCCTGTTCTCACAAAGCATCTCTCCCACACCTTAGCATTCTGTTGTCATTAATGGATTGCTTCTCTGATCCCCTCTTCCCCTCATCCTCCACTCCTCCCTCTACTCCCACACACATACACCCTCCCATCTCACCCTGAAACCTGGGTCTGTCCCCCAACCCCCACCCTCTGCCCAATTCCCAGGGTTCTTGCTTAAAAGACAGTGATGTTCACTATGCCGAGCTGGACGCCTCAGCCATGGAACTTGCACCAGGACCTCATACCACTGTGCCGGGGCCTGGAGAAGCTGTGGAGTATGCCACCATCCAGCTGAGCCCACCTCAGCACTGACCCCTAGCCTCTCACCCAGATCTGGGCAACAAGGTATAGCCGCCAGCACCCTCCTGCTCCGTGATAGCTCTTCTCCCTCTCCGAGCAACTGTGCCCCACTGCATGGTGGGCTGGAGTGGGGCAGAGCTGGGTCCCAGCAGTTGGGGAGGGTCAGGAGCCAGGTGAAGTAGAAGGAAACCAAGATCCCAGAGGTCTGAAATGCAATCCTGCTCCTACCACCAACCTTGAAGACTTGAAGCATGTTGTCTTCCTTCTCCCCAAGCCTGTGAAGGAAGAACAGTGGACCCAGTGATCTCCAGAGCTCCCTCCTGCCCCACCGGCCCTCACATTCATCACTGTTTCCTGAAGCTGGCTCACTCCCAGCATCACAGATACAGAGGTCTTTGGGCCCTCACCAGACTCCCAGATGCTCCATCTTTCTTTCTTTCCGAGGGGTCCCCAGCACCAGAACTGGGTGCCCACCTTTGTCCTTAACTTCCATCAGCCCAACTGAACAGTTAGATTCAATTAACTATCTTTGAGCAACTGTTTATACCAGACATGGTGTTGAGACTTCAAGGTTAGGGTGGTCCCTAGCCCATGAGTGGTACCCATTAGGGTAGACATCTCAGGACCTCTGAGCCCATAGGCTGAAGGGAGCTGATGGGCAGGGATAGATGGCCATCAGGGCCTCAACACAGTTGAGACTCAGAAGATATTGCAAGTCACAGGGAGGTCAGAGGGCAGAGAGGGCTTGAACATTGGCTCGGGGAGATGGAGTGGTCCACAGAGTTGCCCTCAAGGGCAAAATCATCCTCTGGCTGCAGATGGACATACTTAGCCTAGTGGCCCTGGGCTCGAGATAATTTGCACAGAATAGAGGAGGCAGGATGAGCCAGAAGTGATGGATAGCAAACTGAAAGGTCCCATGGGCCTGGAAGCTGGCAAGTCCAGGGCAGGCCAGCAGCTTGAGATGCTCCAAGAAGAAACTTCTATGAAGGTACCTGCAAAATCTCCTTCACTCCTATGAGCCAGCAGGATTCCTAAACCAACAAAGAGTCCCCAACCTCTGCTGTGACATCTCATTAAGTCTCAGCAAGCCAGCACCCCACATACTGTGCAGGTGGATGGTACTGGGCCTCTGGCCTGGTAGGAGAGACAGCAAAGGCAAGCTAGGCTTCACAAGGGCCACGTGCAAACCATCCTTCCGGAGCCTGGCTCTAGGACCTGCCTGTAGAATGTTCCCGCTCTGTATCACCTCACCAGGAAGGGGTGCTGTGGGCAAGAAGGAGGGTGCCCACCTGCTCTCCTTGCCTCTCAGGGGCTGCTACAGCTTCTTGTGAGGTCTAGCTCCAGGCATGAGACTCAAGGTGGGGGAGACAGACTCTGTGTGTGTGTGTGTGTGTGTGTGTGTGTGTGTGTGTGCAGAAAAGCTGTTAATCCTATAAATCCTAATTTGGATGCCCTCCCAGCGTCTCTGAAGTCCTTGGGGCTGGGAACCAATATAATCCTGGGTGCTCCTGGCAGGAATCCAGGAAAGGGACAGATTTTGCTACCTCCTCTAGGGGTTTCTCTTGCCAAACATTCCCACGAGGAGGAGGAGGAGTGGATGTCTCTGGGCCCAGAGAGGCCCTTGCCCTGGAGGAGATGGACCAAGGTGCCCAGGACAAGGGAGGGCTGCAGAGCTAATAAGAGCTGATACAGGACCTGAAGAGTAGGGGGTGGGGTGAGCATGAAGCACGGGTGTGGAGTGGACTGGGGTGGAGGGAGCTGCGCAGCTGAGAATCAGCCATCTCTGCCTGTGAGCCCCTTCCCGCTGCGGTCTCACACGCCTGCCTTGAGGCAGCCTCTTACAAAAACTGGAATGTCAGACAGGAACAGGTGCATGGGCTGGTCCACCCTTCCCCCTTGAGTGGGCACAGGCCTGGGCCATAGACCCCTAATAGAAGTCTCAAGGTGAGATTCTCCCTTCCTGCCTCCCTTCTTTTCCCCTCTCCCTCTTTGGGGCCATTTGGTGCCTTCCATAAGGCTTCAACCTGGAACTTGTACTATTAGCAGCCTGGGCAGAGCCAGTCTGAGAGCCTTCCGGAGGAGGGAGACTTAAGGCTAGGGACAGAGGAGGAGGGAGCTGGAGTACCTCTGCATGGTTCACCCTGAGCCCAGACTTCTGTGCAGAAGACATAGGGAATGAGGGCCCCACAGTCTGCACCTCAGGCCCCTTTCCCCTGCCCCTTCCACCTGTGCCATTCGGCTTTTCCCCTTCTCCCCTTTGGCCTGGCTGACCATCCCTGTCTGCCCTGAGTATCAATCCTCCACCCAGCCCTTTCCCACCGGCCTCTCTTTCCTCTCCCCAGCTGCCTGACTTCCCTCCTCTTGCTCACACATCTGTTTTTCCCCTTGGCCCTCCCTCAAGGTCCTCCCTCTATGCCCTCCCCCAACCCATCCTTTCATCTCCCCCCTCCCCACACACTTTCCCCACTGAAGTCACTGGTCCTAGTGCCAGAACTTCAAAAGGAGATCAAAGTCAGGCTCCCCCATCAAAGCTCTGCCAGAATCCCCCACTCCCCACCCATGAGACTGTAACTCTCCCTGACATGCCAGAGTCCTGCACGGGAAGCAAAGTGTCCTTCGGATCCTTGCTGCTACAGCCGGGCCTGAATGTGCCTGAAAGTTCCTGAGCTTGGTATTCAGAACATGAGAGGCAGTTAACACAGCCAGCCCCGGTAGGCTCTGTGGTCTTGGAGAAGTCACTGAACCTCTCTGAGCTAGTACATTTTAAACAGGGCTAGTGTTGACTTTGTGGGTTCTTGGGTAGATTAAAGGAGAGAACGCAGGCGGCAAATCGACTGTGCCTGGCTGACAGTAGGTGCTCCATAACTGCTGCTCTTCACGTCACTATTTAGTTCTCTGGCGCGGTGGTGAGAATGCAGACGGTAAGCCTGCTGCTGACCTGAAAAGCCCCAAATCCCGCTTCTGGGCCCCAAACCATGTGAAGGTTCCATTCATCCTCTGAGTCTGAACCTCACAGAATGTAGTGGCCATGACGAAGCACCACCACCACCACCACCCACCACCCCACCCCACCCCCCACCCCCCCCCCCCCCCGCCACCCCATTGCCCCTGCTGGACTCTCAGCCACAGCCCCTCATCACTGGATCATGTAAGCCTTTAGCTTGGCTCCCCCAGCTGACATGGCCAGTTCTTACCTTCCCACAAGCCCGCTGGTGTCCCCTGGGGGATGATGGTCCCTATGGGATGGGTAGAAAGCGGGGCTGAGTGGTCACTTGTGAAGCTGTTCTTGGTGTGAAGCTTCAGGGATCTCCAGGGATGATCTGACCTGAGTCAGTTCCTCAGACTCAGGAAGCTTGTTCTCTCGTTTGCAAAATGACAGGTTAGCTGCCTCAAAGGGAGGCACAAAGTATAATTTCATGGGACTGCAAGACCTCAGAGGTCCCGAAGTGCAGCCAAATGTGGCCACTCAGTGTTTCTTGTGAGGTCCTACAATCCTGTTTTACCAAGCAAGCAACCCAGCCTGGGAGGTGATGGGATGCCCCAAAAGTCACGTATGGAGGCATGGAGGGCCAGGAAGCTAGCCTATGCCCTCCAGCTTGTCTTTGCCATACCACATGACTGATCTCACGTTGAAGACAGGATGTGGTTTAGCACCAAGCCACACTGACAAGATTCCATGCTGCCAGCCTGCCCTCTGCCTGGGATCCTCCTCCCTCGGCCCCTGTGCCCACTACTGGCCCCAGAAGGTCCCCTCCATCCTCCCTAGGTTCTACCTCTCTTCCACTGATACTGCTCCCTGATACCCTGGAGTCAGGATGCCCCACAACACGACCCCACACATACCTGTTCTTTTCTCAGCTTCTTGACTCTACAGACCCCCAGGTCCATTACCAGTACCGGGTGGCCACGGGTTAGACCAGTGGTTAGCCCACACAGGCACCTGTGAAGGTGGATGCTCTAGTTAGCGGCTTTCCCGTTAGTAGCCTCCAGCCACAGGAGGTGATAGAAGGCAGGAAATGAGACCCAAGCCTGTTAACACCTGGGCCTTTGTTATGCTAATGCGGATGTCAACTCATCTCAATAGAGATACAGGGCTGGAGGCTGCCACACCGGCCACACTCACACAGCAAATATCCCTGGCCTTTGTCATTCCCATCCTTCTCCATCATCCTGTCTCCCCCAGCCCTTCCATCCACAGTTTCGGACAGCAGCATCTCCTTCAGAAGCTGAGCCATGACCTTGAGAGATAACATGACCAGAAAAAAATCTCTGCAGCTCGACTTTCCCAGCCTCCATGGAGCTTCCAAACATGCTGGCCAGAGGTGGCCAAGCACTGGGTAGATGGGCAGGGGGAGGGCAGTGCTGCCACAAAGAGCAGCTCTCTGAATAGGGTTGTGCTGAAACTTTGATGACGGTGACCTTCCCTTCCTGGACGTGGACTTTGCTCGCAGGACTCCTGGGCAGCTTCAGATGGATTTCTTTCTCTCCGGACCTGGAGAATGGAAGGGTCCAGGCTCTCCTTTAAAGGAAGCTTGGAAAGGCCAAACTCTTATGTTCAACTTCCTAGGAGTCCAGGAGTCATCGTGGCCGGGCAGAGGGGCTGGGGGTCCTTTCTAGAGCAAGTGTCCAGTCATCGGTCCCAGGCCCTCTCCACTGTATTTAAAGGGCAATGCAGAGGCCTGTCATTCCCACCCTGAGGTTTGTGGGACCTGGAAACAGTAGCTAGAGGCTAGGGCTCCCCCTACTGGGAAGGCCAGGAAGGATACCCAGCCTCCGCACCCTGAGACCAGCAGTCCCAGTCCAGATGTGCACCTAGAGAAGCCACACAGAGACTTAAGATGGGGCTGAAAGACATCCTGGGATGTCCCCTCCAGGACTCAGGGTGGTGAGGAGCCAAGTGACGTTCCCTCCAGGGCCTCTAAAGTTAGTTGCCACCCATGTCCCTCCCCAGGGAAGATGACACTTCCATCCGCTCCCCTAGACCCCTGCCACAGGTACAGAGGAGAGAGAGGTCAGACCAAACTCTGCCATTCACCTATATGACCTTTCTGGAGGGAGAGAGTGGGGTCTGCTTCTAAGCATCTTGGAGAAGCTGTTATGAGCTGAGCTAAGGAATTGCCTGATATGGGAGGCACCTGCTGTCCCCAGCCTCTTCTCTTGCTCCCCTCTTCCTCTCCTCTTTCTCTAGAACTCTGGCATGAGAGCCCCAGGATGCCAGAACTGACACCCAGAAGACTTCTGCACTGGGACCAACTGCCCACCTGTGCCCAGGGCCATGTCCTCCAGAAAGTCTGCCAGGCTCCTCCCTCCAGCCTCCTCCCACCAGCTTGCCCCCTCCCACTGGCCCCCTTCCCACCGGCCTCCCTGGGTTCTGCTGGTCCCCTTGGCATCTGTGAGACAGTGCTGTCACCTCACACATTCACCCTTTTTCTCCTGCTGCAAGTGGGCTGGGCCAGCAAGTAGCTTCTCCTACAATGGAGGATCCCCACCCAGACCCGGGGTGCTCTGAGACTCTTACTTCCCTCAAGCACTCCACACAGGGTAAGCTTGAAAGTGGACATGGAGCCAGGCATGGTGGTGCACCTCTAATCCCAGCACTCAGGAGGCAGAGGCAGGGGGATCCATGTGAATTTGAGGCCAGCCTGGTCTACAGAGCGAGTTCCAGGACAGCCAAAGCTGTTACACAGGGATACTCTGTCTCAAAAAAGCAAGAAAGAAAGGAAGGGAGGAAGGAAGGAAGGAAGGAAGGAAGGAAGGAAGGAAGGAAGGAAGGGAGGGAGGGAGGGAGAAAGGGAGGGAGGGAGGAAGGAAGGAAGAAAGAGGACACTCCCATAGTCTGTATGGGAGAGGGTGGGTAGGGCAAATTCATGAGAATTCATCTCCACCACCATATAGAGGCTTCCCATCCTCTCACAGATCTTCCAGATGTTCCTCTGACCTCCCAGGCTCAGCATCAGTCAGGCTGAGCCATCAAGTTACTGAATTGGTATCAGAGTTGACCCTGACAACAGCTACCCCTGTTTTCCAGCACCCCCAACTTGCCTCCAGGTTCAAACCTGAGGTCTTTCTTCCTGCCCACCCCAATCTCCACCTTAGCTATCATGAGCAAGTCCCCTAAGGAGCCCAGCAACTTGGACCAGACCACAACCTCTGCTGGCCCCTCAGAGCCTGAGGACCCTTGTCCAGCCAAGTCTCTTTACCTGTGTTTTTAGGACCCAGAGGTCCAAGGTTATAAACTTTTTCCCTTTCTAAGGACAATGAAGTGTCTAGGCCAGTCCAGTTCCAAGTGGCTCTCCCATAGTTGGGGGAGAACCAATTCAGAAAGCCATAACCCCAAACCATGTCTTACGGCCCTGGTGGATGGGACCCTGGGAACACCTGAGTGACGCCCCACAGCTGCCTCGGCCCTTACTTTCTCACCCTGCCCACAGCCTGGAAGGGACTGGCCATCACAGGGACTGAGTACTGGACTAGGATTTCATCAGCCCCTTCCTCAAAGGCCACCAAGGGTCCAGCATGCAGGGAGGGGAGAAGACAGGCTCAGGTGAACAGCACAGAGTAGAAAGCAGGAACGTGTCACCTCAGGAAAGCACTGTCCACTGGAGAGGGAGAATCTCCTCTCCCAAATTGCTGGTGCCTCAAGACTACAGTGGCTAAAGAGGCGACAGCTCTGATGTCACCAAAGCTCAGCCCAAGCCAAAACCACAGGCACAGCTACAGACAGCACAGAAAGCCACAAAGGGCCAGCTCTGTGTGTGTGTACGTGAATACACACACACATCCCTGAGAACACACACACACACACACACACCTAGAACACCCAGATCCAGCACAGATTGCCTAATGCAACTTCCACTTCTATGCATGTGTCAAAATCACTGTGTCCTGACCTCAACAAATCTTTGCCCAGATGGGAACAGCACAGAGAAATGAGGGCTTCAAGACTGAGAGAGGTGACTCAGAATGCGTGTTCCCTCGGCACTGAGAACTACCCAGTGTGGTGTGGCTAATCACCACCCTTTCTCTCTCACCTACGTCTTTCCCAGGCCTTGTGCAATTGAGTACACTCTCTGCTACTGAGCTCAATGTCCAGACTTTTCTTTTCTCCCCCCCCTTTTTTTTTTTTAATTTTGAAACAGAGTCTCACTAAGTTGGCCAGGCTGGCCTGAGATTCACTCTGCAGCCCATCCTGCCTCAGCCTCCTAGTAGCTGGGACTAGAGTCCTGCACGAATGGGCTCAGCTTCAATTTTCTTTTTCTTTCCCTGAAAGAAGATGGTGAGCTGAAACTTTATGAATGAAAGAGGAAATAGGAATATTCCATATAGCTACCTTGGCAACCCAACATATGTGCAAAAAGATGGAGAATTATGAAAAATAAAAATAAAATGAACCAGAGATGAATGTAAAGTATTTTATTTCTGCTCAAAACACAATAGCATACACTCAGGATTAGAAACTCCTGGCTTAGGTGCAATTCATATAAAAAGTTTCCTTAACTACCTGTTTAAAAAGAGTTTATCAGCTTTATTTCACTTGTTTAAAAACAAATGACTTATATGATTGTTGCCTCTCCCTCTCCCCCCGCCCAGTGTGTGTGTGTGTCTATGTATGTGTGTGTGTGTGTGTGTTAATCTTGCTTTGTTTTTGCCCAGTTTTTGCTCTTTTAGCCGTTGCCTGACCACCCTGCCTTCATGTTAGCTACCTAATGATCACAAGACAGCTGCTATAGTTCCAGGCATCACTTTTAGGCTCAAGTTTCTAAGACAAGAAGCAAGCTCTTCTGTTTTAAAAAGAACAGTTTCTTGTCCAGTCACACAGCACATGTAGTGATACTTGAGAAGCTTCCGCAAAAGGACCATCAGTTTGTGGCTAACCTGGACTACAAGAGATACATAGTCTGAAATTCATCATCATCACTATCAGGAACAGCAGCAGCACATAAGTTCAGTGTGGCTCACATGTATATGTATTTCCTGAACAAGGAAGTGGAGCCCTAACTGACTAATCAGACATGGCCCCTGCGTTTCAGGAGTGCCTCTCAGTTGCCCAGCCTCCCCTTACTACTTGGGCAGCACAGACATCTCAAGATTCAGAAGTGAAATCATGAACAAAGATGGAATAGGGGCTTCTGGCTAATGCCAGCCCGCTGCTGTCCAGCTATGGGCCACCAGGACCCACCCAGGACGGAGCATGATGGTGTATGCCTTTAATGCCAGCCTGAGGGGGAGGGCACAAGCCTTTAACCCCAGCCTTGGGGGGTACAAGTAGAACTGCCAAGAGCTCAAGGTTAGCCTGAATTATAGAACAAGTTCCAGCACTGGAGAGATGGTTCAGTGGTTAAGAACACTGGCTGCTCTTCCAGAGGACTTCTGTTCGAGTCCCACAACCAGTATGGTAGCTCACAACTGTCTGTAGCTCTAGTTCCATAGGACCAGACACTGGTCTTCTTACCTCCGCTGTCACCAGCACACACATGGTGCACACTACATGCAGGCAAAATACATACACATAAGTAAATCTTCCAGGCCAACCTGGACCTCATAGAGAGACTTGTTTAAGCAATAAGATGAAGGGGAGATCATCCTCATGGGTGTACTCCCAGCGCTCCAGAAGTAGAGACCGGAAGTTCAGGAGCTCAGAGCTCAGTGCCAAATTTGGCTACATAGTAAGTTCAAGACTAGCCTGAGCTATATGAGATAGTGTCTCAAAAACAAAAGTTCAAAGATTAAAGATAGATTTGTAGAGGCCAAAGGAATGTGCCTCATGCCCTCTGAAAGTTCAAAGTGAGCCTTCATAGTGAAAAGGGACTCAAGTCTCTTCCATGAGGCACCACAGGAGGGTAAGGACCAGGCAGCCAGGGAGACTTAAGGATGTGTACACCCACCTCAGGAAGGGGAAGGCTGGTAATTTAGAAAAGAGAAAAGCATTTAGAGGAATTGAGTGAGTAGAATACTAGCTAGTAGTGTGGACCCAAGGTTCTGGACCAAGGTCAGCTCCGGTCCTGTTCCGTGAGGTCGTCCCCAGAGGACTCAGGCTGGGATAGACAGTGGACTTCAGAGACAGCCCCTTCTTCAGGAGAAGGAGGACGTGGGAAGGACTTGGGCAGCTTGGTTGTGAGATGGCTTTTTTTAGTTCAAAGTGCTCAGTATGTCTAAGCTCTGTACTTTGGAGTGCTGCTTTCTGAGCACAGCAGAATTAACACCCACAGCAGAGGCCAGCAGACACCTCCCAGAGCCACTGGTGTTCATAAGACACAAGAAACCAAAGAAAAGTGTCCATTTGATTTTTCACTCAAAGAGCCACTGGTAAAATAAAAGACAGAACCCAGGACACAACCAAAAAAAAAAAAAAAAAAAAAAACCAATAATTATTCTATTTCTGTAACATGCATGTGAAAACCAGCCAGATTTCTTCCATCAAAATAGAAAAAGACTAATCCAAGATTGGTACAGAGACAGATGAGTGGAGACAGACAGAAGGCATTCTGGGGACGCAGAGGAGGCAGAGCAAGCCACTAAAAACGGTATGCCTGCAAGTGTCACATGCCTGTAAACACGGCACTCTGAGCTGAAGCAAGAAGAGCACACAAGTTCAAAATCAGCCTGATCTACACAGAAAGCTCCAGGCCAGCCGGAGCTACACAGCAAGACCCTATGTCAAACAAAACAAAACAAAGCAACCAAACATACAAAATAATAACAATAATATTAATAATAATAAATATAATAGTAACAATAATAATAACAACAACCAAGTATGGTGGTGCATGCCTGGCATCCAGCACTAGGAAGGCAGAGGCAGAGGCAGGAGGATGATGAGTTAGAGGACAGCTTGGGCTACCTAGCAAGAAAGATTTGACCTCTCAGATGAGTGTGTATGCTCTTTTGATTTGGTTTGGGTGCTTGTTTGTTTAGATAAAGTCTAACTACACAGACCAGGCTAGCCTGAAGGGTTTTAAGTTTTTGTAAGGCAAGTTGTCCCTAGGTATGGTGGCATATGCCTGTAATCCCAGGACTTCAGAAGGAGAGCAGGAAGGTCATGAATTCAAGGCCAGCCTCTGCTACTTGGTGAACACAGGGCTAGCCTGGGCTGTGTGAAGAGACTGTCTCAAAACAAAAAGATGAGGTCCAGGATTCTGTTGGCATGTGGAGGCAGTGCTGGCTGGGACACTGACCATGTCAGGAAGCCAGGGGGGGACTTAATGTTAGAGGATGCTCAAGTTTGCACATGTAGAATGTAGACACCCATGAGGCATCCATGCAGAGCTGATCTGAGGCTGTCATGCAGCTGCTACCTTATTTCTTGAAAACAAACTGTTCCCTTTCCCCATACCAAGGGCTGCATGATTTCCATTCCTTCTGTGACCTTATTCCAGTTCTGATAGATTTCCTAGTGGACCTTCCCTTCTGTTCCATCTGTTCCCCTCCCTTCTTCCCTTCTTCCTTTCCTTTCTTCCTTCTCCCACTCTGGCAATTGAATCCAAGGCCTTGGGCATGCTGGGCAAGCACTCTACCTGAATCTCTGTCTCTTGTGTTCTAGATTTTTTTTTGTTTGTTTGTTTTGTTTTGTCTTTTTTAGCAGAGTCTTGCTATGTTGGGTGGTGTAGCCTAGGCTGACCTGGAATACAAGATCCTTTTGTCTCTCCCTCCCAAATATCAGCATTACAGTTGTGCATTTCAAATCTGGAGCCTCATAGTGGATTTTTGCTGATTCAGATGATTTGGAAGCAGTGTGGGTTTAGGGGAGGCAGAGGGTCCCCCCACTCCTGAGCCACTCAAGTCTCTGGTGCCTCTCCATCTGAGTTCTTGCCAGCTACCCCATCCCACCCTGCTGGCTTCTCCCTGCTATCATTTTAAATTGCTCAACTCATAAAACAAACAAAACCCTCTCTGAGGGCCCCACCTGTCTCTTCAGATAACATCTTATCTTTCTCCCCAATGCAAATCTCTAGACTATGTCTCTCCTGCTTTCTCTTCAAGTTGGTTACTTTTCAAGCCATTCAGAATTGGAATCCCAGTGGCTTTCTTCTGAGGGGCATTACCAGTCAGACCATTTAAAACCCAGCAGCCATTCTCAGGGCCTTCCTGCTGTCAAAAGACAAAATGGCAACAATTTAGCTTTATTTTCAACTCTAGAATCAGGCAAAGCTTGTTCCATAAAACAGAGTAAGTATCCGAATGGCCCAAGCAAAGACGTTGGGTTTTACAGAGAAGGACTTAAAGAAAGGCAAACCAAAAATCAAAAGCAAATCAGTCATTTCAGCTCCTCTCCTTGTATGTGGGAGATAGGAGACAGAACAATAGAAAAATAACTGATTGGCTAACATCGGGTTACTTCAGGTTACCTTTTCCTGTGTATGTCTAAGCATTAAAGCCAGAGGGAATTTTATTATCATGCCAGTCGAAACCAGCCTGTTTGGGAAATTTGGCTGTTATCTCTCTAATCCTGATTTCTCAGAGGGGGAGATAAACAGCTTAGTTTCAGCTTGGTGACGTGGAACTTTAGCGAGAGCGACTCCATTTTGATTTTCAGCCTGGACTGTTAGAGCCTAGGCAGAAGCTTAGTCCAAAACAATGACTCCTGTAATTTTTATTTTAACACTGATTTAGGCAGCATTTGACAGTGTGGGCTCCTGCTCCGAGATGCTACACTCTTGGGTGTCTGAGTCAGACCCACACTGTTCTCTTGGTCTCCATTTGCTAGTCATTCTCTCTTCACTCTGCCCCACCCCCCACCATGGGTACTCTTCAGTATGTGCCAAGACCTCTCTTCTCTTCCCATTCTCCATGTGAACTCATCCTCCCCGTGGCTTTAATTATCATGAGAGGCGGTGACAGCCTCTCCAGTGCAGGCTTGCCTGGGAGGAGCAAGCTGAGAAACCCAGCACGGATGCCTCATGGGTGTCTACATTCTACATGTGCAAACTTGAGCATCCTCTAACATTAAGTCCCTCCCTGGCTTCCTGACATGGTCAGTGTCCCAGCCAGCACTGCCTCCCACACACCCACAGAATCCTGGACCTCATCTTTTTGTTTTGTTTGTTTTAAGACAGTCTCTTCACACAGCCCAGGCTAGCCCTGTGTTCACCAAGTAGCAGAGGCTGGCCTTGAATTCATGACCTTCCTGCTCTCCTTCTGAAGTCCTGGGATTACAGGCATATGCCACCATACCTAGGGACAACTTGCCTTACAAAAACTTAAAACCCTTCAGGCTAGCCTGGTCTGTGTAGTTAGACTTTATCTAAACAAACAAGCACCCAAACCAAATCAAAAGAGCATACACACTCATCTGAGAGGTCAAATCTTTCTTGCTAGGTAGCCCAAGCTGTCCTCTAACTCATCATCCTCCTGCCTCTGCCTCTGCCTTCCTAGTGCTGGATGCCAGGCATGCACCACTGTACCTGGTTGTTGCTGTTGTTGTTTTGTGTATTTGTTGGATTGGGTGTTTTATTTTGTTTTTTGACAGGGGCCTGATATGTAGCTCTGGCTGACCTGAAGCTTTCTGTGTAGGTCAGGCTGATTTTGAATTTGTGTGCTCTTCTTGCTTTAGCTCAGAGTGCCGTGTTTACAGGCATGTGTGATGTTTGCAGGCATACCGTTTTTAGTGACTTGCTCTGCCTCCTCTGCACATACACACAAGCACACACATGCACAAACATACACACATAAATAATGTAATAAAATTGTTAGTTTTTTTGTTTGTTTAAGACAGGGTTTCTCTGTGTAACTCTGGCTGTCCTGGAACTCACTCTGTAGACCAGGCTGACCTCAGACTCAGAGAGATCTGCCTGCCTCTGCTTCCTGAGTGCTGGGATTAAAGGCATACGCCATCATACCCAATTTAGGCAATGCTAGGTATTAAACCCAGAGCTTCTTGCCTGCTTCACAAATACTCTATTAACAGAGCTGTGCAAAGACCCCCAGTTTATAAGGGAAACTAAGGTTCAATGTGGAGAGAGGTCGCACAGCATGTTAAGGTCAGAACTCTGGCCCACTTCCCTCTTGGACTCTGCTCCCTCCAACCAGACTGATCCAAGTTCCCCAGTCTTCCTCCACCCTTACATTTCCTTCCTGTCTACTACAGGTGTGTGGTTCAGTCTCATTGGCCCTGCTAAAGGCACCAGGCTGCTGATTTCTCTGTTGGAAGCCTGGGCTCCTCCTCCATGGAATGAGGCTAGTCCTGAGCCCTGCCCTCCCAAATAGGCACTGTGGGGATTAAATGAGGCCAGAGATGGAAAGTGCTTTCTGAGGTGCGCATGGGCAAGGGGCATTTCTATTGAAGCCTCTCTAAACAGAAGCTCCAGTGTCAGCAAATTCCACAGTGGGGCTGCGGGCTCTGGGCTTCCTGTCCCAGGCTGTTGACACAGGAGCCCTTGGCTAGCTGGCCCTGTAATGATAGGGCTTCCCTTTTGGAAGGCATTTCAGATATCACTGAGCAGGCAGGGGAAGGACATCAGAGGTGTCCTTGCACTTCTGAAATCCCTGCCAGGCAGCGTGAACAGACTGGCATTTATTTAGCACCTAGACCTAGCTCTGCGCACAGCGTCTCATTATTTCTCAAGTTTTTAAGGCACAGATTTTTTAAAAAATTTAAATAAAAAACACCAACTTATTTGAGATTATAAAGCTGAAGCTGGCCAGGCTGTGTAGGCCAGGCTGGCTTGGAATTCATCGTACCTGTGCTAGACTCAGGATCTCCTTGTCTTGGCAGCCTGAGTGCTACCTTGCCATGCCTGCCAAAATCACAAAGCTTTGAAGGGGTAAATTTAAAACTTAAGCAACACCAGTCTGATTCCCAAACTCACGTTTTTCCCAGTGAGAAAAGCCAGGTCCTGTTTCCAATCTCCACTAATCCCTCATCTACAGCCTGAGTGTCATCACCCCATGCTGACCAGGCATGAGCTAGCTCCCTGCTGTTTCTGTCTTAGACAGTGGGCTTTTTGAGGACATGGGCCGGATTCCATTCATCTTTGTAGTCTCAACATCAGCCCTGAGACAGAAAAGTCGAGAAAAGTTTGCTAGCCAGAGGTGATGGCTCACACCTGTAATGCTGGCGATGGGGTTGCAGGAGTTAAGAGGCCAGCCTGAGCTACACAGCAAGTCCATGCTCAAAAGAACATGAAGAAAAGGAAGGGAGGAAGGAAGGGAGGGAGGGAGGGAGAGGAGGAGGAGGAGAGAGAGGGGGGGGGGGTCCCAGGTGTGGAGACAGAGACAGGTGGATCTCCATGAGTTTGAGGGCATTCTGGTCTGTACAGTGAGTTCTAGAACAACCAGGGCTACATAGAGAGACCCTGTCTCAAACCCCCCCCAAAAAAAAGCAGAAAAAAAACTGTGTCAAATATATATTTAATATATCCATTAATGGAGAAATTAGTAAGATATGACAATTGGTTGAAGAAAACGTCATGGCCGGGCATGAAGGTACATGCCTGTAATATTAGCACTGGGGGCACTGGAGAGGGGAGGACTTTTCCTACATACTGAGCTCCTAGACAGCCTGGGTCGCAGGAAACCCTGCATCAAGAAAAGTCAAAAAATGAAGAGAGGGTCTGACACATAGCTAAGTGATACAGCATGGAGTCACAGGTTCAATTCCCAGCACTGCCAGAAGAGAAAATCCACAATGCTCAAAGAACTTTTAACGCAGCTCTTTAGTCCGTTTGGGCAGCAATAACAGAAGACCATAGTCTAATGGCTGCCTTCCTGCTACCCCTCACAGCCTTTCCTCCATGTTTTGTTATATGTTTTTTACAACTACCAACATCGTAAAATATCTCAACAACAAGGAAAGTCCTGGAGGAGGGGACCAGGAGAGTGTGCATGGCCGGGTCCTCAACAGTCTTGCTCTACTTCAGTCTCTAGGGATATATATTCAATGAGCAAGTGTTTAGGATGCCACAGGAAAGGTCTGCTCCCCCAGCCACCCCTCAACTGCACCACTCTCGGGTTGCATTCCTGGACAGGCGGATCGTTCACCACCCTTCCTCCACCAGTCAGTGGGTGGTCCCACAGCCAGGCCTCTAAAGCACTTCAACTGCCAATCAACCCTAATCCCACTAACACTGGTATGACCGTCCCAACATCACATCCGCTTTGGGCTGTCTTCTCTATCTAGATTGGAAAAGAAAGACTGTATCACAATAGCCTAAATGTAGTGGGGGGACTCCGCTGTGGATTAGTAGTAGCCAAGTACCAGTGGGTCAGCTAGGAGGGCCCTGCAGAGTGACATCTGAACTCTCAGTCTCTGGCACTGGCATTGGTAACGGAGGATCTTCCTAGCCCTGGAAAGAAGGTCATTACAGTCCTCAAGAAGGAGTACCCACAGGCTAGAGGGCTCCTTTACCACCTGGGCACTGGGGAACAGTCTCAGATCTGGCCAGACTGCATGTGTGAAGGAGCTGATGTGGTTAGAGGAACAGTGGGCCTATGGAAAGGATTCCCACAGGAAAATCAATGGCCAGCAAGCCTCAGGGGTGGTAATGAGCTGCTGTCGTGGCTCACCGAAGAAGACACAGAGGCATTTTCATTGGTGCAAACCCTGCCTCAGCAGAGGGAACCACCATCATGGCAAGTGCCATCCTGGACAGTGGAACCTTGAGTGTCTCAGTGCAGGTGTTTTACTGATACAGAACTCTTCAGGTGTTCTACTGATAGCATGTGCAGATCACGAGCAATCAAACATCCCCCACAGAAATCCAACACCTTCAGATAATACAAATGCCAAGGCCCAGGCAGCCCTTTTAACAACAGTGAACAAAACAATTATTTTATACATAACCTGTAATAAACTTCTACAACATTTTCCCCTTTCTGTATAAGACCAAAAAAGTTTGCTTTGTCTCAACAACACAATTTAACACTATACCAGCAAAACTATTTACAAGAGGAACAATCATGAGGGTTGCTAATGCAAAGTAACAAATGAAACCAAACATCTATCAAGCTTTTCACAATGTCTTTGGACAGCAGAAAAACATTATCAATGTCCGATTACGTGGAATTCACTCAGGATCATCTGGGCTCCTCCAAAAAGCTTGGGTCACTTTTCTGGCTTTGTCCTCTGCAACACACACAGTTGATCCTCTGAGCTCTGGCTGGCTCCTCTCCACTGCTGTTGCTGTTCTTGGTGATCATCCCATGGTGCTGGCATCTTCAGGATGCTGGGGTCCCTTGCTGCAACTGGGCTGCACTTTCACCGATAGCCTCTCCTGGACTCTCTTCATGGTGCCAAGCCTTAACTTCTTTATATGACCCCTTCAATCTGGGCCTTCAGCTGCTACTGAGGCCGCACCTTCACCAGTGGCCTCTCCCGGCCTCTCACAGTGCCAAGCCTCAGCTGCTCTCCATGACCCCTTCATGCCCTCAAAACCAGCACCACCTGGATGATTCTTACAGTACCAAGTTCAGCTGCCAGCACAAGATACAACCTCAGCCAGTTCTGGAAGACAGCTTCTGTGTGGTGAAGAAACACTTTCCAGACTTTAAAAATAGAGTCTGGTTTTCAGGAAAAACAACTGGTAACCTTGTCTGCAGGAAGGGTTCTCTCGTGGAGTGGAGTTCTCATGACCATTATGTCTTGTCAGGACCACCTCACCAGCACCTATGTCATTATGGGTAACCAATTAAGATTGACAAAGAGCTTGTAGCAATTATTTGGGAAAAATGAATAACAGATATCCAAAAAAGCAAATAAATTTAGGTTATCAAGAAGACTAGCTGGATACGCCCCCTTGTAGTGAGAGAATCACCTATTTCTAGAGCACCTACATTTTATACTGATGCCAACAAATCAGGATTGGCAGGCTACAAGTCAGAAAAAGGAAGCAAGTCAGTCAAAGCCCATATGATTGAGTTCAGAAATCAGAGTTGTATGCCATCCTTATGGTACTGTTAGACTTTCCTGAATCTCTCTCTCTCTCTCTCTCTCTCTCTCATTCTTTGTTGTATTGTTTTGTTTTATCAAGACAATGTTTCTCTGTTGTAACTCTGGCTGTCCTAAAAATCATTCAGTAGACCAGGCTGTCCTTGAACTCACAGAGATCTGCCTGCCTCTGCCTCTCGAGTGCTGGGATTAAAGGTGTGCATTGCCACCAACACTGCCACCACCGCCATCACTGCCGCTGCCGCCACCACGTATAGATCATGAGCAATCAGACATCCCCTATATAAACCCAACACCTGCAGACAATACAAAATGCCTAGGCAGCCCTCTTCCCAACAGTAAACAAAACAATTATTTTATATATAACTAAAAATAAGCTTCTATAACACCCAGGTGTGCAAACCTCAGTGGAGCCCAGCTCCTCTAGAATCTCCGATTTCCTTCTCACTTTTCCTGTTAAAAAGGAAGGTTATGCTCTACCTACAAAATGAGGCTTGTGCTGTGGGGTCTGTGAAGGTTGCATCTGGAAGAACAGTCAAAACAAACTAGCCAAGATTCATATCAGCAGAGACTGCCTGACATAGACAGCCTGGACTAGCCACAATTTGAAACCCTGTTACTGGCCCCCAAGTCTCATCCCTGCAACCCTCTCGCATGGAGGCCAAGGTCATTCTTTAGGCACATTTGCATTTACAATGTTTCCTTGTCTGAAACTTTTTGACGGTTTCCATGGTGTCAAGGTGCCCCAGAATTGTCTCCATCACTCTTTGGTGACTTTTTAGCTCTACATCGGCAGCTCCCGGAAGTTCTCTGTGCACCCAGCCACTCTTCCATTCCTGCTCCACTCCCTTGGCTTGGAACACCTTTCCTTACGGAACTTGTGCTTCCTGAGAGGCTTTGCCACGTCTTCCCGGTGCCCATTCTCAGCTCCAAGATGTCTTACATCCATCTCTCCATCACTCCTGTTGGTATGTCTGCTCCACCTTCACTGGACTCTGGCCACCCACAGAGAAGGGTTTGCTTCCTGTACTGGAGAGTGTCCTCCCCCAAGCCCGTAGTCATACAGAGAACATGAATGTGACTGTATTTAGAAACAGATTCTTTGTAGATATGTAATCACGTTAAAATCACTGGATTCGAGTGACCCTAGATCTAATACGATTGTTCTTTTCAGAAAGGGAAATAGGAAAAATTAAAAACGAAAATGAAGAGAGGCATTGGGTCACACAGCGGAGATGTCATGGGAAGTCAGAGATGGCGTGTGTGCTGGGCAGGCCAGAAGAACTCCAAGACTTTTCTTTTCTCTCTTTCTCTCTTTCTTTCTCCCTTTCTTTCTTTCTTTCTTTCTTTCTTTCTTTCTTTCTTTCTTTCTTTCTTTCTGTATATATGTATGTATGTATAAGTATGTGTGTGTCATGGTACACATTTGGAAGCCAGAGAACAACCCAAGGGAGTCAGTTCTCCTCATCCATCATGTGGGTCCCAGGTATTCCTAGGTCATCAGACTTGGTGGCAAGCCCTCCTGCCCACCAAGCCATACCACAGGCCCAAGAAACTCCGAGACTTTCTGGAAGCCACCAGAAGCTAGGAGCAAGGCATGGAACAGATTCTTAAAAAAGAAAAAGAAACAAAAAGGGGAAAAAAAAATAGGGTTCCTATATACAACCCAAACTGGTCTGGAACTTGAAATGTAGCTCAGGCTCACCTTGAATTCATGATCCTCCTGTCTCAGCTTCCTAAATGCTAAGATGGCAGATGATTTCTGGGCCAGATTTTTATCAGTGTAAAAACAACACCTTTGCCTCAAGGAAATAAAACAGTTTATTCTGAGCCAAGTATGAGTAACCATGTCCTTCCTGACTTACTCTGCTGTGGGAAGACTTAAAGGAACTTTTAGAGTCAAGGTGCAAAAGAAAGTCCAGAGTCAACATTCTCCAAGCACATAATTGGAGCCCAACAGGCTACAGCAAATAGGGAAATCTCTTCAACAGGACTCAGATGTTATCTTGGGGCCAGGGATGTGGCATTTGCTGGAGCCTAGCCTGCAGTGCTCAAGGCCCTGGGTTCAATACCTTCACTACAAAACAAAGCAACCAGAAACAGATGTTATCTCATGCATCCTTAGCTTCAGGGTTGCTGGAGGCAGGAGCTGGGCCAAGCTTAACACACATTCCAAGAGCATTATCTAAAGTCTCGTGCAGGTTTGGTCAGATACTGAGGTTGATAATAAATGGCTATTAAGATAACCCTGGCCCTTGATAAACATTCTGTTTCTCCATAATCACGATGCTAGTCAGCTGTGCATGGTCAAAGCCAAGTCCAGAGTCTTTAATATAGGCACAGCTTCAGAGAATTTCAGACCGTGTTCTCTAGACTCCGAGAGGAGACTTCTGCCTTTTGATTTTGAACCTCCAGCCTCCACAGAAAGGAATAGAGGGGGAAAAAGTCCTCAGTTTGTGGCAATTTGTTACCAAAGCACTAGAAAGCTTATATATCTGTTCATCTGCTTTCAACGGAGTGTCATATAGCCCAGGCTGGCCCCAAACTCCATCTTCTTGTATTTGCTTCCCTAGTGCTGGGACTACAGGCTTGTGTTACCTTTCCTGGCTATTCACCTAGGACTGTTCAGTAATGAAAGAATTGATTGAGGGTCTTACATTACCTCCTCACTCCCTCGTCCTAGGCTGCAACAGAGGACGGAAGACTCAGGATTAGAGCACTCAGTCAGACCGAGAGAGGTGGGCTTAGTCAACACATATTTATTGGGTACTTACAGATGTAAATGGCTACTCCAGATGTAGCAAGTCAGACACTGCCTGCTACCCAACAGAAAGACTGAACCCCAAGGACAATCATGCCATTATGCACAAAATACATCTGCCTTGGGAAGATGTCTAGGAGAGTACGGATCAGCAGGCAGGAGAGCGGATTGGGTGCTGAATATATAGCAGAGAATGAGGGGACAGACCTGGAGTGTGGGGTAGGACAGGAGACATTGTACTCGTGTTGGAGGTCATAGGACAACTTGGAAAAGTCAGGTGCTCTCCTCCTGCCCACTCCCTAGTAAATGATATTTTAATGCAACAGTTTTAGAAAATCAAAATGAATGCCAAAAATCAGACCATAGCGTCAACATTTTGCAAAGTGCACTTGGGAGGCAGAAGCTGGTGGATCCCCATAAGTCTGAGGTCAGCCTGTCTACACAGTGAGTTCCAGGCCCGCCGGGGCTACATAGTGAGACCCTGTCTCAAAACAACAACAACGACGACAATTTGCAAAGAGGCCAGATCCTGCCCTGTACCTGGACAGCCTGGTCTCACATGAGTGATTAATTGGAGCCCTAGTTAGCACAGGCTAGCCTCAAACTTCTGGTCTGGAACTCCTACTGCTCTTCCTCCCTTAGCTGCTCAAGTAGAGCTACAAGTACAGGAGTTTGAGGCTAGCTTGGGTAACATAGTAAGACTGCCTTTAAAGAATAGTAATAAGAGCCAGCAAGATGCCTCAGTGGGTAAAGGCACCTGCAGCCAGGCTTGGCAACCTGAGTTCAACCCTGGGATCTCCATGGAGGAAAGAGAGAAATGCCTCCTTTGGGTTTTCCTCTTACTTCCACACATGTGTGTGCATGCACACACACACACACACAATAAAAATGTAATAAAAATTAAAAATAAAATAATAATAATAATAATAACATACATACACACACATATACTGCTGAGTGTGCAATGGTAAGCATTTGCCTAGCATATATAAGGCTTTGGTTCAATTCCCAAGCACAACAAAAAGGATAGACACAATACATTTGCTTGTTTGTTTGAGACAAGGTCTTGCTATGTAGACCAGTTTGGACTCAACTTTGGTATCTTCTTGCCTCTACCTCCCAAGTGCTGACATTACAGGCATATGTCACCACACCCAGCTAACAATAAAACTTTATTGATCTTGGCTATTGTGTTGCCCTCTCTGCTAGCCCTACTCTCATCTGTCTGATTGTGGGCCACTCTGTATTTCCTCCATACTGGTCACTGGCCATGAAGCAAGTTGGCTGTTTGTGAGCTTGAGGCATATCTCTGATGGATCTCCTGTGCCTGTTCTCTACTGTTGCATCCTGGGAATTTGAGAGGAAATACAGGAGACAAACAGCCTTAGGCTCTACGGACTCACCTGTGATCTAGAAGTGAAAAGCAAAGCCTGACAATTGGTGCTCTCCTTCAGTCCCAGCACTCAGGAGGCAGAGGCAGGTGGGTCTCTGAGTTCGAGGCCAGCCTGGTCTACAGAGTGAGTTCTAGGACAGCCAGGGCTACACAGGGAAACTCTGTCTCGAAAACCTAAAAGAAAGAGAAAGAGGAAAGGGAAGGGAAGGGAAGGGAAGGGAAGGGAAGGGAAGGGAAGGGAAGGGAAGGGAAGGGAAGGGAAGGGAAGGGAAGGGAAGGGAAGAGAGTAGGCCTAGCCAGGTGAGGCACAGCTATAATCCCAGCAATGGGGCAAATAAGGCAGAAAGGTCACCTAGAGTTCAAGATCAACCTCATCTATATAGGGAATTCCAGGCTAATCAGCGTTACAGTGTGAAACTGTGTCAAGTAAATATAATAAATAAATAAATAAAATGGAGAACTCCTAAACAGCTCCTAAACTCTGGCTGCCTGAGCTTCCTAAGAAGGGGTTCTTTTCAGACAGCAGAGCAGCACCCCAGGTCTCAGCTCCATGGCAAGCTTTTTCTCATCCAGCTACTGTGTCATTCATTCATTCACACTTGTCAGTCCCAGTCACTTGCTAGATCCTACAGAAAACCGTTCTGGATCCAAACGTGAGAGGAAACACATACGCCCATGAGGATAGTGACACTTTATAAGTAAAGTGTAAAGATGAGGGCTGGTGTGTAACTCAGTCAGTAGAGTGCTTGCCCCAGTCTCTGGACTCAGTCTCCAGCACATAAACCAGGCATGGTGGTGCATGCCTGTAATTCTAGCACTTGGAGGTAGAGACAGAAAGATCAAGAGTTCAAGAACGTCCTCAGCTACATATTGAATTCAAGGCTAGCCCGAACCTGTCTCAAAAAAAAAGCACAAAGGTGAAGGCCAGTGGTTTGGCAGGAAGGTGCTTGACATCACACCTGCAGGAGACCTGGGCTCTAGAATTCAAAGAGTGGAAGGAGAGGCTCATTCCCACAAGTTGTTTTCTGACCACCACATGGCGCATGTATGCCTCTCCTCCACCCAAAGAAACAAATAGTAAATAAACAAACAAACGAATAAATAAATAGGGGAGGGAGGGGAGAAGGGACGGAGTGCAAAGATGAGACTTTGTGGGAATGATGCAGGAGAGGAAGTAGCTACCTCTCTGGAGGCCTGGAGACAGTGGGGACTGAATCCCCTAAGCAGGCACAGCCTCAGCAGAGAAAACTGTCTCAGAGAGACAAGATCCTCAGATGAAGGAGGAGCAACAGAGATGGAGGTGGTGGCTTTGAAGGAAAGACAAGACAGAGGCCCATTGTTCTGGCTGTCAGGAATCAGCAATTTGCATGAACTCATGGGGGTAATCAGTTTATGAGGCTGGGGGTGCTAAATGAGATGCATCAAACCCCAGCACAGCTCCTATCTCGTAGTAAGTGGCTGCGTACGCATGTTCTTAGTCACTGGGTCGTCCTCATTAGAAGCACGGCTAATATTAGACACATCGTGTGAGCAAGAAAGCGTGGTTACGTCGATGTTTCTGCACCTTAAAGCTGTGTCAATTCATACAACGCTGAAACATCTTTCCCATCGCTAGACATGTAACAGTTAACTTTTCAAAATTCAACAATCAGTCCTGAGTTTAAACTAAGCCTTTTTTGGAATTTAAAGCCAAACTGATTCTCTCTTAAGCTCGGCTCATAGACTATTATTGTACCTGTGGCTGTCTCCAGTTAAAAAATCCATTCCACAACTCAATTGACTTCTTTGTTTTAGACTGCAGCCGCCCTCCCCAGGGGCTTCCATGCCACTGACTACGTGGGCGAGGAGGCCGCTAGGCAGTAGGAACATGTTGGTTTAATATTTCAAAACCATTATGCAGCCTCTCATAAAACAAGCAAGATTTAGGAATGAAGCTCAGGTGATGGGCACAGGGGTGAGGGGATCCGTGAGGTTTGGTTTATAGAAAGGATCTCTTTTTGTTCCACCAGGGTGAAGTAATATACCCTGTTAAATTGTTGGTAGGAAATGGAAGGGCAAGGTTTTACTGAACACCTACTATGTGCCTAGTTCCACAAGATTCTCCCAAAAGATGAGGACAATTCTGCTTTTTGTGACTTCCAGCTAGGCATCCTGAAGGAATGGAGACAGAACTATCCTAGCTCCCGGGACATCATATGGAGGCTGAGTGTGTGAGCTGAGTGTCGGAGTCGGGGTGTCTATTCCTGTGATAAAACACCACAAAGCAACTTGGGGAGGAAAAGGGTTTATTTGGCTTATATTTCCTTATCACTGTTCATCATCAAAGGAAGTCAGGACAGGAACTCAAACAGGGCAGGAATCCAGAGGCAGGAGCTGATGCAGAGACCATGGAGGGGTGCTGCTTACTGGCTTGCTCCTCATGGCTTGCTCAGCCTGCTGTCTTGTAGAATCCAGAACCACCAGCCCAGGGGTGGCCCCACCCACGATGAGCTGGCCCCTCCCCCATCAATCACTAATTAAGAAATTGTCCTACAGGCTGGCCTACACTCAGTCTTGTGGAGGCGTTTTCTTCATTGAGAGTCATTCCTCTCAGATGACTTTAGCTCGTGTCAAGCTGACAGAAAAACCACCCAGCACACTGATGATATTTCTTTTTAAAGATTTATTTTATTTTTAATTATGTGTCTGTATGCAGATATGTGTGCCCTCAGAGACCAGATGGGTCAGATTTCACTGGAGCTAGGGTTATAGCAGCTGTGAGCTATCTGACACGGGTGCTGGGAACCAAACTTGAGTCTTCCGCAAGAGCAGTAAGTGCTCTTAACCGCTGAACCATCTGTGCAGTCCCATGATCTGCGATTTCTTTACATGTCTGCCAGGATTCCTAGCATGCAAAGAAGCTGCCCTGCACAGCACTGACCTCCATCTCTCATCACATGGCTATTTTAATTTTACATTCAGTGTGTGTGTGTGTGAAGCCCGTGATGATCTGATTTCTGTTTACCTTGTGGGTCCCAGGGAGGGGACTGAACTCAGGCAGGGAAGTAAATCACCTTTACCAGATGAGCCACCCGGGTCTATCTTTTTAAAAACAACTAAATTTGAACATATCTGCCTATCTTGAAACCGTTAATGGAATTAAAATGCCTAAACTGGCTGGGCATGGTGGTACACAACTTTAATCCTAGCACTGGGGAGGCAGAGGCAGGCAGATCTCCGTGAATTTGAGACCAGTCTGGTCTACACACAGAGAGAGTTCCAGGCCAGTTTGAGCTACACAGTCTCCCCCACCTCTCTCCCTCTGTGTGCCTCTCCCTCTCTTCCTCCTCTCTCTCTCTCTCTCTCTCACTCTTTCTCTGTCTCTCTCCCCCTCTTTCTCCCTCTCCCCCACCCTCTCTATCTAGCTCTCCCCCTCTCTCTCATACCACACACACACACACACACACACACACCTGAAATTAAAAGAGAAAATTGCCCCTGCCTCTGGGGGTCAAATCCCCAAGCAAAGGGGTTCCCAGGGAGAGGAGTGAGTGGGACTGGGAGATCTTGGGAGCTAGAAGGAGGGGTGAGCTCCTCCTATTTGCCCTGGCTTCCTGCTTTTTCTCTTTTGCTTCCATTCTACTTCCTAAGCAGCTCATATTTTCTCCCATCCTTCCCCTGGATGTCCCAAGAGCCTCTCCCTACCCTGCCACTTGAGCCAACCTGACAGCTTCTTCCTCCTCCTTGCAGATGGCCATCCAGACTAGAAGATTGGCTAAGGGAGTCTAAGAATGAGAACCGGCAGAAGAGGCTCCTGGGCTCCTGCCCTTGCTCACAGCCTGCCACTCACTCCTCTGTTCTTCTACCTCTGGCTGCCATGTGCCAGGCACTGCAGCTACAGACACAAAGCCCAGGGCTCAGAGGGTCTGCCCAGGCTGACAGGGAGGCAGCTGGGTAGATGAGCACCAGGCGGGTACTCTAGGGGATGCCAGCAAGAGTCCCCATTCTGGAATTCCCTCCTCCACAGCACTGGCTTAGGCCCTGTTAAAATTAACTCCACCAATTAAAAGCACGTTAGGAGACAATGCTGCCTGTCTTCTGCTTTATTTTTAATTACAGGCCCTGGCCAACCATTTATAATTAGAGCAGAGCTCCTAAGCAGCAGGCCCGGGAAAGTGAGAAAGGGTGGAAGAGGTGGGGAAGACACCGGCTCTCCTCCCACGTCCCGGTCCTCATGGCCAGGCCAGGCCTCATCTACTGTGGACAGCTGTGACAGGCCGCTGCCCCACTAATGGACTGGGTAGCTAGGGAAGCACTCTCCGCTCGCTGTGCCTCCCTCGCCTCTCTGCACACATCCTGATTATAGTCATTAGGGAGTCACCCTGAGCGACAGGAAGACAGGAGGGTGGAGCCTGGCCGCTGCAGGGTGAGGCAAACAGGGCTCAGGCTGGAGAACAGAGCTGGCGAGAGCAGGGGTTGAACCACTCTGCTGCCCTGTTCCCGAAGGAGGTTTCGGTCCACCAGAAGCCCACGCTGGCCCGGGGCACAGGAAGTCCCGGGCAAGGACAGCAGGAGAGGCAGGGGACTGTCTCTAGACAGCAGAGGGTATGCTGCAATCTCTCCTCCAGTGCCCAACAACCACAGAGGTCCTCACGTGACTAAGCCCAGATTTCAGAATGACACCTCTACAGCCCCTCCCCTCAAACACACAGGGGCCAGACAAAGACCTCCAATGCTCTTATTTGTCTCATAGACATTTAGCAGACTTCTCTTCCTGGGATCTTAGCCTACCCTCCTCAGCTCAGGCCAACCTTGGAACTCGGACAGCCTCGTCCTTCCATAACGCTCTCCTCCGAGGGAAAATGTGTGCCTTTGTGTCACCTGCTCACAGTCCCCACCCAACACACGTTTGATACCTTCAAGCCTTGTTTAATCTTTTAAAAGCTAGCCTGTGAGCTGGAGAGCACGGCTCTTGCAGAGGACCCAGGTTCTAACTGTCTGGTAGAGAGTTTCTGTTTGTTTGTTGATCCCTTCTGTTGGCGCTTGAACCAGACCCTTACACCTGGGCTTCCAACTTTCTTGGAACAAAATCCTAATTGAAGTTCCAATTTCATTCTGTCCAACCAGCTCAGGAATACAGGTCCTCTCACAGGTGGTACCCCTCAGTGACCTCCAAATGGTGCCTTAAGGTGCCCACTCAGTTCTGCAGGTGACTCATCAACAGGTTAAGATGTAAACTGTGTGGGGCTTCCTCTCCCCCCTAACTAGGAGTGCCCCATCAAATGCTAACTGCTCAGTAACGGAAACAAATTATGTACCAAACACCATGCTAGCCACTTCACTCACACATTCTTCTCAACCCTCCTGAGCTGGGTTCTAGGACTGTCGCTATTTCTTAGGTATGGAAATTTATACTCCGAGACAAAGTATAGAGAGAGAGGACAGGAGGACTCAAATCATTCTGCTCAGCCATGGGGAGCAGGGGGGCGAAAGTTTTGTGGATACACCCCAAAAGCTTTAAAGTATCATCATTCCAGATAGGGGACAGCTCAGTCAGTGAAGCACCTGCTGTACAAGCCTGAGGGCACCTGGGTTTCTATCCCAGGAAGTCACACAGAAAGCCACAAGCATGCTCCCATTACCCCAGCAGAAGATGGGCTGGGGAACTAGAGACAGGCAAACCCCTGAAGCTCTTTGGCCCAGCAAGCCTAGCTGAATTGATGAGCTTCAGGTTCAGAGAGACCTTGTCTAAAAAACAAAGGTGGGGAGGGATCAGTGAGCACACAGACCCCTGTGCACACGGGTAGACACGTACAAAGAAGCACACACAATAATAATCATAGGAAATATAATAATATATAGTATATTATATACAATAATAATAAGAGAAATAATAATAATAATAGGAAAACATCATCATTCGCTCCTGGCCTCCAACTCCTTAGGGGTTAAACAAGTTGAGGTTCACACCATCACTGAGGGCACTGCCTGAGCTTAGTAGATGATGTATGAGCACCAGTGATTGGTAGGACTGTTGCCACCATGACGATGGCATGTGCTCACGTGGCCAAGAGATTCAGCAGTGTCAGGTCAAGTAATTCATCTAATGTCACACAACTGGAATACTGAAATGCGTGTGCTCATAGCTGTATGACCCACTCCCTTGTTAGCCCATACTTTAATTATTGGCTTCACAGACTTTACACTCCTCAAGGGCTGCAATTTCTACTCTGCACTGCTGTGTCTGCAATGCCCAGATGGGTCTTGGAATACAGATAAATAAAAGAATTCCCAGTACTCAGGAGGCAGAGGCAGGTGGATCTCTGTGAGTTCGAGGCCAGCCTGACTTACATATGGAATTTGAGGCCAGCCAGAGTTACATAGTGAGACTCTGTCTCAAAAGCAAGAATTCAGATGTGTGGGCTTCCAAGCATCTGGCTGTTCTTGTAGCTGTAGGCCCCTTAGAGTCAGTCTAAACTTGGGCTAGGGGCAGCGGCTGAGTGGTAAAACATGTGCATGGTCCTGGGCTCAATCTCTTGGGAAGAGAGGGAGGGAGAAAGGGAGAGAGTATGGCAGGGTCTGGTGGCTCCATCTGCAACCCCAGACATTTGGGAAGCCTAGGCAGGAGAATTGAAAGAGCTTAGAGTCCTGGGATACAGATGAATTCAAGGCCAGCTTGGGAAACTTAATGAAACCCTGTCTCAAAACTTAAAGTGTGAAAAGAGAACTAGGGACACAGCTCAATGGTAGGCCATTTGCCTAACATGCACAAGGGCCTGGGTTCAAAAGACAATCGACTTAAACAGTCCTAATGGCGTAGGTGAAGAAAAAACTCCCAGCCAGCCTTCCTGAGCTAATTAACACTGACCTCCTTAGACAGGAACTTTGGAAACTTTCTCTGGACTCATCCACATTGAGGCGCCCCAGGACTTTGTTTACAACTCTCATTTACAGAAAGAAACCCCAGAGGGAAGCCGACCTGCGCCCCGCAGCGCCCCCTCCCGGCATCCCCGCATGGTGAGGCTCAGCTCCCACTCACCCCCTTACCCCTTTACTCCCCCCTTCCAAGCCTCACAAAGTGTCTATGCTTTCCTTTCTGCTCCGCTAATTATCCTTTTAACTCGGGCTGGCGTATTTTTGCCGAGCGATCTCCTGGTTTATTTTTATCCGCTTCTCCATAATGGTATCGGGGCCGTTACTCAGGGAGGCTCCGAGCACTGAGCTGCTCCCCAATTTACAATTGCAATTATGATCTCCAACAGAAACACATGCAGCTGGCGTCAATTTTAAGCAATATTTTGATCATAATAATTAAAAAAGTAACTTATGGCGTGCACGCATTAGATAAATTAATGTTATTCCAAGGCTCCGCTAAAAGGCGTGCGAGGCAGAGAGAGTGAAAAAGGATCGCTGCCCGGATCTCTGCGGCCTCGGAAGTGTCTCCAGCCCTGCGCACTGCCTGCGCTCTCAAATTAACTTTCACATCCAGTGCGCTGTCTGCGTGTCCTTCCAGTTAAATGCTTCCTGTCCCCGCCCCTCCCCGGACGCACACGTGAAATTGATGGTTATTAAGGTATTTGGGTATAAACAAGCACATTTTCTTGTCACTGCTCTTCGAGCCGGTGACAAGCAGCTGAAAGGACGCTCTTCTCTCTCCCGAACTTGCTGTGCTAGACTCAAATCGGAGCAGGACCCGAGGGCGTGGGGGCTGGGACAGAGGGACTGCGGGTCCTCTCGGGCGCACACAGAGCCGGCTCACGCATGGAGGCGTATGCATATATGCAGACCTGTATCTACACTACTCATTAGTTCACCGAGTTTACCTACCCCAGGAATGGGATTCAGAACCTTATGTCTCACACCTCCATTTTAACACCAAGTAATTTACACGTGATTTTATATACATCAAACTCAGCTGGTAGAGTGCTTGCCTAGCATTAAGACCTGGGTTTAATCCTCAGCACCACATAAAACCCAGTGATAGCACACATCTGTATTCCCAACACCCAGGAGGTGGAGACAATAGAATCAGAAGTTCAAAGTCATCTTTGTCTACCTAGAGAGTTTAAGGTCAGCCTGAGCTACATGAGACACATGCTCACTCCCTCTCTCTCTCTCTCTCTGTGTGTGTGTATGTATGTATCAGATGCATGTATAGGCATTCATATTCAGACATAGCCACTCTTATGCCCAAATGTACGCATCACTTATCCACCATAGCCACACAAACACAGATCGATCCACATGAAAAAAATCACATACCCATATACTCATTGGTTACAAATACAACTCTGAGTTCACAGACACCTGATTCACAACCACAAACCCACACAAAGTCACACGAGATTTATTTTATTTTTAACTATGAGTGGGGTGCATGTGAATGTGAGTAGTGAGGAGGTCAGAGTTGGGCATCAGATATCCTGGAATTGGAGTAAGAGCTGGTTGTAAGCTAACCGACATGAGTGCTAGGAACCAGACAGGTCCTCTGCAAGAGCAGTGCTCACTCCTAATCACTGAGCCTCAGCCCCACAAAGTCACATGACGAAACACACGCACACGCACACGCACACATACACACACTGAGGCATACGCCCCTTGCACAGGCAGAGCACTTACCTGAGAGAAAGCCACAGGTAGTATCAAGAATGTTCCCACTTTGACAGAACCAAGCTGGAAGGCTGCTCCCACAACCAGGCTGTTTGTGTGCACATGGACTGTCATGTCACCCCAAGGGCTGTGTTTGTTTTCAAATCCACTCAGGCTCCAAACCTAAGTCCCTTCATATATGCCCCCAGACAACCCTGCTTTTACCCAGACTAGGGGATATGCACAAAACCCTGGCAGCAGAGGGCAGGAACAAACCTTACTGTCTCAGTATTGGATAGATTTTCTCTTGGTGGGAGCTTTTTTGAATTTTGTTGTTTTGTTTAATGGTGAGCACCACAATTTTGGTAAATGATAAAGTATAGTATATACTTTGTTTGTTTTTGGTGTTGATGTTGTTGTTTTGAGACAGGGTCCCTGTAGCTCTGGGTGTCCTGGAACCTGCTATGTTGGCCAGGCTGACCTTGAACTCACAGAGATCCACCTGCCACTGCCTCCCAAATGCTGGGATAAAAGGCATGTACCACTATGCCTGACAAATATATGAATTTAAAAAGAGAGAGAGAGAGAGAGAGAGATGCTGTCTGGCCATCAGGATTGCTCAGTGGTAAAGACATTTGCTGTCAAGCTACTTGTGCTTTTAGCCACCGAGCCTTCCTGCTGGCCGCACCTGCACGTCTCTTCCTATGCCTTCATTATCCTCTTCCTTTCAGCTCCACAGCCAGGGCCCTGCTATTGATAGCTTCCTGCAAAGTTACTGGCTGGTTCCATGACACCTTGAGCATGCTGGGCCACTTCCTCCAGGCACACCTTTCATCTGGGCACTCCGTCCTCAGGTGAAGAAATCTAGATCCTTCTGTTGGCCTCAAGAGCCACCTCTCCTTCCTTAGGAGAGCAAAGTCCAGGTGGTTGTTTATCAACCAGGACACAGAATATGCTAAACACCTGCAGTAGATCCTCTCTCAGACTTTTCTAGCCACCCCTAGCTCTCCAAATGTCTACCCTGAACTCCTATGTAAGTTCACTCCTCCTCAGAAAGTGTCCCTGGCAGCTAGATTGTTTGTTTTCTTTAAAGAACCATTAGGAAAAGTACAGGTACACAAATACATATAATGTAACAGAAGGTATGCACTCAACTTTTCTGTTACTTTCCTCCTTTATTTTTGCAACCATTACATATGCACGTGGCTTTAAGAGCCATGCAATTCTACTTCATTTGATACTACAAACAAAAGGAGGGCAATCTTTGCTTTCCACCCTCAACCCAAGTAAAGGCAGCAGCTTCCTAGAAGACATACTAGTCAGCAGTTCTAGAAGATTCTTTTATATTCATACCCACATCTCTTTTGAATGTGCTTATATTGCCAAGCCATGGTTCTTCCCATGTGGGGCATTATCTATTGACTTTCAACTGTGCAGAGTGAGAACCTGGCTCTCTTTACCCTCCTGCCCACCCCCACAAAACAACAACAAACAAACAAAAAACAACACCTCTCATGCCTCCCCTTGATTGTATCATTTTGTTAGATCAATATTTACCAATAAAGATTATAAAGGTGCCATGTTAATGCCCAATCCTTTGTAAATGGTACCTTACCCGCTTTCCCTGGAAGACTGCAGATTCCTCTGTTCTCTACAGAGTGGAATTTGACAATGGTATAGGCTTGGTATAGGCTGGCTTTTCAGTGCATGAACATCTTGCAGACTTTTTTGATTTTTTGAGACAGTATAGCCTTGGTTGATCTAGAACTCACTATGTAGCTGAGATTATCCTTGAACTCCGGATCCTTCTGTCTCCACTTTCCGAGTGCTAGAATTACAGAGGACACAGGTCATTCATGACCCTTACATCCTTCAGGCCCAGTATTTGGTTGTTCATTTTGTTTGGGAGAGAGGGATGGACCCAGGGTCCCAGGCTTGCAAGAGGAACACTCTACCACCGAGCTACCCCCAGCCCGGGACTTTTCTCTTGTTGGCTTAGGATCCCCTCTGCTTCCTCTTTCTAGAATCCTTCCCTTCCTATTGCTAATATGTCTTTTCTATTTCCTCTCTCCTGTCTCACTTGTTCTAATTTCTGGGAGATTTCCTAAACTTTGCCCTCTAAAGACTTCTGTTGAAAATCTCATTTCTCAATTTTTATTTCTCATTTCTCACATCTTTAATTTCCAAGGGCTCCTTTGTTGCTCTTGTTCCTTTTATGGCATCTATTTCTTGTTTCATGTGATTGTCTTCGCCTGTCTCTCTAAGGGCATTGGTTATAATTCTTCTGAAGTTTTCTTCTTCCTGCGTAGCACTTAGTTCTGCTGGGTTGCTTTTTCCTGTTTGTTTGGTCCCTTCATGTCCCTGTCCTTTCTCACAGATGTGCCAAACCCCAGTGCTCAGCTCTTACTTTTAAGACTTGGGGCAGAGCTGTGTGTGTTGGGGCATGCTTATAGTCATGGGGCTATGGAAGCTGAGGCAGGTGACGGCAAGCTCGAGGCTATCCTGCACTATATAGCAAGATTTTGTTTAAAAAAATTTTTTGAGGAGTCCTAGAGATGTTAAGATGGTCAGCAGACAAAGGTGCTATCTATGCAAGTTTGGCATCTTGAGTTTGGTCCCTGAAGCCCATGTGAAGGTGGAAGGAAAGAATAGACTCCACAAATTGTCCTCTGATTCGTACATGCATGCTGTGGTATGTGTCTCCCACATGAATATCATGGCCACACATAGTAATAGCAATAATTTTTAAAAAGAGACTTGGGGACAGACATTCACAGGAAGCTCTTAGGGGTGACAGACACTGCTAGCTGACAGTACTGGAGGCCAATGGGCTGTTGAGTTGAGGAGTCTCCAACATTTGTGTCTTGACATCCTTCCACTGTAGCTGGCCGGAGTGCCCAGGCAAGCCTGCAGCCTGGCTGCAAGCACCAGGGACGAGGGAGGTGGAGGCCACAGCATCCAATACGTATGTGTTCATTTGGAAGGGATCCGTATCTCAAAAGCAGATGCAGAAAGGAATAGCATCTCTGTCTTCTTTATCTGATTAAAGTAGTTTTATTGACATCGGCTGCTCTGAACACTTGGTCTCCAGGAAGGTCCAGTGACCCTGGACACTGGGATCTTCTAAAAGCATTGTAAAAAAAATATGATTAGAACTTCCCATCCTTTGAAGCCCCTCTCTGCTAGCTTCATGTGTCACCCTTTACCCGTGACTGTTCAGTGAATTTGTCCACTCTGGAGTCCTCCTGACAGTCATCTCTTGTCCATGAATTTATAAGGCCTCTATTGCACAGAGCTCTAGTAAATTCCAGGATAGCCAGGCTACGCAGAAAAACTGTTTTGAAAAACCAAAAAGAAGAGGAGGGGGGAGGAGGAGGAGGAGAAGGCGGAGGAAGAGGGAGAAGAGGAGAGGGAGGAGAAGGAGGAGGAGGGGGAGGAGGAAGGAGGAGGAGGGGGAGGAAGAAGAGAAAGTAGTTCAGGATTAATTGTGTGTGTTCAGTCCACCCTCTTTACCTCAAAGTTTCCATCTGTGAATCACCTTTGAAGTGATTGGCTTGTGCTTTTTAAAAACACACCTTTGCCTTCATTTCCAAAGGCTTCAAGGAGGGCATCAACTAATGGATGGGCACCACCTGCCATCTTTAATTGGAATCGGTTTGGTCTGTGCTTTATTGATAAAGCGATAAGTGTCTGGCTCTCCAAGAACTATGAGCTGCTTAAGAGATGATGATGATGATGATGATGATGATAATTTTGCAGTGGCTGGATAAGGGTTAGGTGTATGGCTAGTGTGGCGCCTTCGTGCTGCTTACTCTAACTCCCCTTCGCTAGCCTTGAGAAACTAGGCACACAACAAATAAATATCTACCAACTATTTCTTAAGGATCTACTCTTTGCCAGGCAATATCCAGGCTCTAGGCACGCAGCAAAGATCCAAGCGACTGAGCCACTGCTCGTGAGGAACTTGCATTCAGCCCTGTGAAGGTAGGCAGCTCTGGGAGCCTCCGGACGGGCAGCCTGCCCGCCACTGCTCCGCTCCAGGGGAAGCTTATTTTCAGGACAGTTTCACTCAGGGGTCTCACTCCTTCTGCAGAACTTCCTGCTACAGGACAGACCTACAGCCAGCTAGAGGCTACCTGTGGCTCTGCCTTCCTGGGGCATTCCTCTTTACCCAGTCATTCTGCTTTCTTCCAGTGAACCTTGCCTAATTCTGTCCTCTCCTGGTGGAGCCAGGGTTTGGACCCTCTCTGTGAGCAGGAGGATGCAGTGAAATAAAAACACACACCTTTAAAATTTTCATCCCTGGTTCCTGACACACAGTTTCAACCCCTTTGGAATGTACTGGACAACAGGAGTATTGTTAGCTATTTGTAATGAGCCCTTCCCAGCTACTTCTGGGCTTGTGCTAAGGAGGTGAGTCACCGTACACTGCTTAGACGGTTCCATAGCGGAGCTGGGCTGATGCTCAGGAAAAGCAGCCAAGAGATTTCCAGTGTGAGAACTCTCACTCTCAGCTCCAGGGAGAGTCCAGGAGCTGGAGCCTATGTTCAGTCACGTGGCCAGTGATTTCATCAATCATGCCCACACAATGAAACCTCAATAAAAACTCTAAACAATGAGGTTTGGACAGGTGCCTAGATAGTGATGCTCACATACCAGGCGGTGGGACCCTCTTCCTCGATTCCACAAGGACAGATGTTCTTGAACTTGAAACTCTTCCAGATCATGCTGTATGGATCATCTGGTTATTCATTTGAATAGAGTGGTAATCAGGGCTGGGGATGTGGTTCAGTTAATAGAGTGCTCCCCTTTCGTGCACAAGGAAGGGTTCCACCCCTAGCATCTCATAAAACCAAGAATGGTGCTCCCTGCCTGTAATTGTAGCACTGGGGAGGTGGAGGCTAGAAGGTCATAAGTTCAAGATCATCTTCAATGCATCACCACCACCCTCTCTCCCAGCCCATCTGAAGAAGGCTCCAGTTTCCCTCAGAGCACCACTGTCTCATGGGATGGCGTGTGAGTCAGCTTTCCATGACTTCAATGCAAACCTGGGAAAATCAAGCAGAGAGAAAAAGGTAGATTTGGGTTTGTGATTTTGGAGATTTCAGCCCATGTTTGTTGGCCCAGCTGCTTTGGGACTGTGATGAGGTGGCATATCATGGCAGGGCAAACCGTTAGAGATCAAAGCAGAGAGGAAGAGGAAGGCACCAAGATCCCACAATGCCCTTCCAAGGTAAGTCTCCAGTGAGCTAGCACCTTCTACTCTTACAGGTTCCATCAACTCCAATAGTGCCACGCTGGGGATTATGGATTTAACATGAGACTTCAGGAGACATTCCAAACTCAGAATACAGCAGACTCTCAGGCATGGCACTTTGGTACGTTGTGACTTTACATTGAAGGCAATCCGAGTCTTTTTGTTCTGTGACAGGGCATCACCATGTAGCCTTGGCTGGCCTGGAACTTGGCTATGATTCCTTTGGCCTGTGTCTCTCAAGTGCTGGATTGTAAGCAGATACCACCATGCCTGGCTCCTTTATCTTTCTAAGATTAGATTCTTCAGAAGGAATTCTCTTGATAGGAATCCTTTCTCTGAGGAAACTGATCCGTATCACCGGAAAAAGATTGTATTGGTTACTCCGGTTGCTGTGATCAAATACCAGACAAGAAGCATTTTATAGGAGAAAGGGTTTATTTTGGCTTACAGATGAAAGGGATACAGCCCATCATCAAGGGAAAGATATAGGGCTAGAGTATGAGGCAGCTGGGCACTTAAATCCTTCTATGGTCAAGAAGCAGAAAGGAAGTGGGGTTGGGCTATAAACTTCAAAATCTACCCTCAGTGACCCGCTTCCTCTAGGGAGGCTCCACCTCCTAAAGTTTACATAATTTTAAAACAAAACAAAACATGACCTAACACTAGGATGGCAGAGGCAAGTGGATCTCTGGTAGTTCAAGGCCAGCCTGGTCTACATAGCAAGTTCCAGACCAGCTAAGGCTTCATAGAGAGACCTTGTCTCAAACAAACAACAAACAAACAACAAAACAGTACCAACAAAAATGAGCCTAGGGGACACATTTCACATTCAGACCACAACAGAGACAAAAGGCGAATCCTTCCCAGAGAGACTCTGGCTCAGCCTAGCTTCTGCTTAGGGCCCACCCTTTTAAAGAAAGGCAGCTTTTGGTCACCAGCATTGCCTCCCTTTGCCCATGGCCTGTTGTCCTCTCCTTCCAGAGGCCTCAACAGATAAACTGTCTGTTTATTCCAAATGCTAAAATGATGAAAAAATCAGAGAGGGGAACTTTCAAACTTCCCTACTTTAAAAGGGAGTTTCCTACTTTCAAGAGAGGTCTACCTGCTTCTTTCCATTGGATGGGGGAAATAACTGCTCCCAACTGTGCTGGGTCCCATGAAATGGCCAGCTAGGGTGCCAGGAATGCTTTATGTTTGGTGGCTTGGGTCCACTTAGTGTGGATTAACTTGCCTTTGCAGAGACCTCAGCCCTTCTCCAGCCTCCTCTCCTGCAAGCTCCCTTGCACTCTCCCAGTGATTAGGATTCTCACCTGGCAGGGCTCCTAGAGGCCCTGCCCCAAGCCTAAGCCTCCTGTTAGACAAAGAGAGACAGACAATTGCTCAGTTCTTGTGGTTGGCTTCCCTCTCCCAATTTGGCCTTTACCAGGGAACATGCACCTGTACAGGTAGGAGGTAGCTCCACAAGTGATGTGCACTTCTGAGATAAAGCTGTCTGGCCCGGTGCCCTGCTTCCCACTGGGTAGGAGTGAAAACAACAAAAGGAATTCACACCCGACACCACACTACCACTGTCAGTCCTGATGTTTGTCTCACCATCACCCCCAGTTTATAGATGGAAAAATGGAGGCTAAACGAAGCCAGTAACAGCTGCCAAGGGAAAATAACTCCTCTCTCTCTCTCTCGCTCTCGCTCTCTTCTCTCTCCCTCCTTCCCTCTCTCCCTTCTTCCCTCTCTCCAATACCTATATGCATTTAGCTAGCCTGCACTGTAGACCAACCTGCCCTGGAACTCCACCAGGCCCAAGAAGGTCTTGAACTCAGGATCTTCCTGCAACTGCTTCCTGAACACTGGGATTACAGGCATATTCCACCACACCTGGTTTGGACTAAAGGTTTCTTGAGCTTTCTGTCTCACCAATCACCATTCTTTTTTTATATATTTTTTTTATTTTTTGACATGGTTTCATATAGTTCAGGCTAGCCTCGAACTCACCATGGTAAGCAAGGATAACACTGAACTCCTGATCTTTCTGCCTCTGCTTTCCAATAGTCCCACCCAGCTTCTGCTCAACCGTTCTGTGACTGTCATGATTGAAAATTAAAATGTCCACCCATTGAATGTCACATATTGATACTGGGGGACTTGGTTGCCGGATGTGGATGTTGGGGGTAAGTAGTTGGATCCTGAGGGCTCTCCAGCCCCTGTTTTTGTTTTTTAATACTCCTCAGCCATGAGGCAGTTCTCTATTGCTTGATGCAGGTGAATGATGCACAGTGTGGCATCAGTGGAGGCCATTCATCTACTCCAGAGTCCCCTCCCTTCATCTGTCTTCACACTCAAAAAGAAGGAGCCAGACAGCCCCAGAAAGACGGCCGAGAGGTCCCAGCTCTGCAATGCCTGTAAGGTCTGCTGTCCTGGCTCAGGAATACCCTGTGGGCTGGCTCCAGGGCTGGAGGGGGCTTCCAAAAAGCACTAGTGTCAGGAGCAGCTCCTCTCCAGCCTGTTGGGAGTACTGAGGCCCAGATCCACAGTGACATATCCAGGTCTAGCTCTCCAGTTCCCTTCATCCCAAACAGCCCCCTCACTACTCTGCCAAGTGGGTGTCAAGCAACCACAGGGACTGTGAAGAGCAGGGAAGAAATGCCATTCTACAGCAGAGAAAGTGTACCTTCTGGAGCCCTCCTTAGCTAAGTGCCACCCTTAGCTTCTTTTCCTGTGGGACTTTCAGGAGCTCTGAGTAGGAAGACGGGTCCCACCCTTACACAGTAGTTGAACCTGCAGGGCTCAAGACCCTTGCCCGAATGGTTATCAGAAAAAGAATTGGGATTCCCACCCTCCTGTCTTCCTCGGGTTCCTTCCTGAACTGCTGCATTCTTGGGGACTGGTTCTTTCCCTCTCCTCCAGGGCTTGGTGCGTTCTAGGCAAGTGCTTTCGCACTGAGTTTTATGTCCCCAGCGCCCATAGGAGCTGGTTCTTGAAGGTGGAGCCTGCTGGGCTGGGTGCCTGGGAACACTACCTTAAGGAAAGGGCCTCCTTGGGAGGATCGGCTTGAGGATGGGAGCTGCCACAGGCCGGTCACTCTTCTGCAGGCTAGGCGGGCTCTGGCTCCTGCTGCGTCCTGGCAGCTGTCTGCCACAGCCCAGAAAGCTGATTGCCATGTTTGCAGCTTCATTCCTTGTTTGGAAAGATCTGGAGGCAGGTGAGGTTGCAGGGAAAGCGGCAGTGACAGGTTGTGATTTGCCAAGTTTCGGCTTCCTGCTAGAGCGGCAGGGAAGGCTACTTGCTGCCAGAGAGCCGGAGAGCCGGGGCGCCATTGTGCGCTGACTGACCTAGCTGTCTCCTCTTCCCAGCTCACAAGACCCTATCCCTCAGAGACGCCAGACCCCAACAAGGGTCTCAGAGCACTCTCAAACTCACATCCCTGTTTGTTCCCCTCCTCCACAGTCAGTCCTTCCTAAGGTCTGACTCAAATCTTTGGCTCTGGCACACACATTGTCTTTGTATGAAGGAACGCTATGCAGTCTTGCAGATCCCTTCCCGCGCAATTGGAGGTATCCACTTAGAAATCAGTCACGTTGGGATTTTTCTCTGTGCCTGACAAGGCAATTTGCAAGGCACAGGGCTCTCTCTCCCTCCGGTAGGATGCTAAGTGGGAGCCGAGGAGGTGGGTGTGGGGTGTTCTAAAGAGATACCCAAATTAAACATCCAATCTGCCATGTCCCGTGTCATTCAACACGATTCATCTTCTCCCGAGCTCCCCGCTGGGACGGCTCTCAGAAACCTGTGGACGTGAAGATGCGGTCTTTAGCAACGCTGTTTAGCGGCCTCCTCCGCTAAGCAGAACAAACGGACGCCCGCGGTGTCCCCGCCCCGTTGTCATTCAAAGAGCCAGCGCGCATTCGCAGCTTGCGAAAACGCCCCCCTTAGTGAGGACTGAGGAGGAATTCCAGCCGATTACAAGGGGAGAAGGAGGGGTTTGGGGAACACTAGAGACCAGCTCTCAACTTGTATGTCGGCTGCCATAACCCAACAGGAGCCTGAGCCGGGAGCGGAGGACACAGTTTGTGGCGGTCCAAGTTTACACACCCCGGAGTCCACAAAGGGATTCCACCCACTACTGCCTTTAGGCCCTCTGTGCCCTTCGTAGGCGTTTGTGTCTCCCTTTAGCCCTCCAGACCTGCCTTTCCTGTATTCAGGACCAGGAGGCAGGGCTCAGGGGGCTTGGAGGATGCCTCCTGTCCTTAGGAAATGGCTTTCTGATAGAAAAGTCTGTGGTTCCAAAGTTTACCACAAGCTCCCTAAATCCTGGGACTCATTGGACAATACCGTATACATACATACATATATATGTATGTGTGTGTGTGTGTGTATGTGTGTGTGTGTGTGTGTGTGTGTGTATATATATATATATATATATATATCCTGTCTGGGAAGATCAGAAGAGACAGATGGGAGGGATGGGAGGCAGAGGACCCTAGTGGTACTGGCCAATGCCCTGGGGAGCTCAGGAGGTACCTACACCTGTACCTAACCTCCTAGACCATCTTTGCCCAAGGCTAAGGTCTGCAGCCCAGTATCTGCAGAACTCCTGCTGCAATCACGAACATTCTAATCTACCCTCCCTAGACAAACCTCTTCCACCTGTACTGCAGGAGAGGATTTAAGATGAAGGAAACAGCCGGCCAGAGTTTCCTTTAAAATCCTAGGTTTTTTCAGGCCCTGTGAAGCAGGTACTCAGGACTCTGAGGCAGAAGGATCACTTAGAAGGACCCTCTCTCAAAATAAAAAGTAAAAATAGACCTAAGGATCTTGTTCATGGGAGAGCACTTGACTGGTGTACGCAAGGCCGGAGATTCAAGCCTCAGTACAAGGTGTATGGGGCGGGGGGCGGGGGGTTCCCCAGGTACAGCACTTGTCACACAATCTTGAGGACTTTTATTACATATGAGGACCTGAGTTCAACCCCCCAAACTCATGATTTAAACCTAGAAGCAGCAGTACATGCCAACAACCTCAGTGCTGAGAAGGTGGGTCCTGGCTGATCCCGAGGCTCACTGGCCAACCCATCTAGCTGAGTCAGAAAGTTCTAGGTTCAGTGGCAAAGAGACTGAGGAAGACAGTCAACATCAGCCTCTGCCCTCATGCAGGTTCAAAGGGCATTGACATAGGGATAGGAACAAAAAAAAAAAGGAAAGAAGAGACAGAAAGAGAGAAAGGCAGGGCAGGAGGAAGGGATGGAGGGGAGAGGGAGGGAGGAACAAAGAGGGAAGGAAAAAGATAAATTCCAGCTGGGACAAGCTAAAAGTAAGAATGCACTTCTCATTAGACGCTGGCCCTTCGCCCACAGTAGCAAAGCCTTCTCAGCAAAGCCCCGCTCCACACTCTCACACCAGCTTCTAGGCTCCGTTCTGACACTGATCTCCTCTGTGAATTATAAAACAACAAAATATGCCACTCCAGAATAAAACTGTAGCAGACCAGAATAGCCCACCCCAAAATATGCCTCTCCGGCATGAGGAGCATTCTGAGCTACAGCAGACACTGGGGAAGCCCTGCCTGGGAGGACGTGTTGGCCTTTTGTAAGGGAAGCATGCATCCGTGAGAGAAATCCCCAATTGTGAGGGTGTCTCTGTGAGTCACTAGAAATGCTTATCAACGGGAAAGGCTCTGACTGAAGCAAACTCCATCCTTGTGCATAGTAACTTCCCCAGTACACGTCATCAGTGAGATCCCTGCACCCCGTATTTCTCTTTCAGCTGAAGATGGTGTTGATGGTGTTAGTCTGAATTCTGAGCCAACTTATTAAGAGCTACGAATCTTTCCTTGAGTGTCTACTATATTAAGGATTTTTAAGGATGTATTTTATTTTTTTATTTATGTGTGTGCACACATGCTGTGGATGCCCAAGGAGAATGTCATGTCCCTTTGTGCTGGAGATATAAGCAATTATGAGCCTCCCCAAGTTTAGCTGGGAGCTAAACTCCGGTTCTCTCCAAGACCAAGAACCACTGAACCATTCTGTCAGTCTCTAGAAATAGGGCTTTGAATTCTCCCTAAGGCACATGTCTTAAATATTGGATTGCCAGCTCAGCCCCTCTCCCGTGGTACTACTGGGAGGCAATGGAACTTCAAACATGGGGCTTAAGTTTTAGGTCATGGGGAGGATGCCCCTGCAGTGTACTGTGGAATCACCAACTTTGCCTCTTTCTCTCTTTTGCTTCCTAGCCACGGGGCGCTTTGCTCTGTCACCATGTGCTTTCAATAGGCTCAGAACAACCAATCGTGAATTAGGACCTTCAAAACTATAAGTCAAAGCAAACTCTTTCTCTTTATAAATTACTTGTCCAAGGTATTTTGTTATAGTGGTAGAAAGCCAGCTAGATAATCTTACACGTATGCACGAGGAATACCTGTTGCATTTTTCTCTTGTTAGTCTGCCTTTTGTCTCTTGGGTTCCAGCCAACGAGCCTAGGATGAATAGAATAGATGGTTTTTCTCCAGTGTGGGGAGTCTGGAGGACGAAGAAGCCTCTCTCTTTCTCGGTTTCTAATCAGGCAAGGAGTATGGATTCTGATACCTGAGGGTCCTTCCAGATTCCTGGTCCCTTTCTTGGTCTAGGTCATCAGGGACCAGGAAAGGGAGTCCCGGAAGTCTGTGGCACCAGGACAGCCCCAATTGCAAATGTAGAGGGTTAAGGGAATTATCCTTTCATACTGTGAGCATTCAGTATTTGAATCTATGAATGGACAGCCATGTGTAGGGCACTGTTATGGAGTTCTTGATCCTCAGGAAAAGACCATAGACCCAATTCACAATTATAATTAAAGGATTTATTGATTACTGCTAGCTGAACAATCTCCAAACCAAACTTGAGATTTCCACGTGAAGCCAGGTAGGGGAAGGATTTTTAAAGGCAAAAATTACAAGGAGACCTTGAATATCTGCACAAGCAAGCCAAGAGCTGTTCTGATATGACAAGATTAAGTGGTCAAGATGACCTCAGAATAGTCCTTGACTGTCTGCATAAGCAGGTTACAGAAGCAGTTCGTTATATCATAACAGTGGATGGCCACAGCTGTACATTTTTGGGTGAGGGGGGTCACTGAGTCAGGCTTCCTGGGAACTTATCTTCCAGGGACTGTAGTCAGAGACAAATGGTTAGTGGGTAGCAAGCACAAAATGGAGTTTCTTTAGTTGTCACATAACACTTAGAAGGTAGAAGCAGGAAAATCAAGAGTTCAAGGTCATCTTCGGCTATATCAGCATTTCTCAACCTGTGGGTCACAGCTCTTTGGGGGTGGAACAGCCCTTTCACAGGGGTCACCTAAGACCATCTGCATATCAGATATTTATATTATGATTCCTAGCAGTGCAAAATTACAGTTATAAGTAGTAACAAAAATAATTTTATGTTTGGGGGGTCACCATAATATGAGGAACTGTTCTAGAGGGTCACAGCATTAGAAAGCTTGAGAACCACTGAGCTACATAGTAAGTTTGAGGTCAACTTGGCAACAGGAAACCCTGTCACAAGAAAGGAAGAAAAGGGGAGAGGAAAATAAAGAGAGAAAAAAAAAAATGAACAAGAGGCAGATTAGTGGGGACAAAAGCAAAGCATCATGGGAGAGCCATAATCGAGTGAGATTTAGAAATGTTTTGACCTTCTGTAGAGAACAGAGGGAAGAGGAAGAGTTGGGCAATTTAGAGGGAGAGTAAATACTTTTCAGGAGGATGAGCAGGCTGCTGAGCAAACAGCAGCTGCGACAGCCTATCTTGGCTCTGGGTGTGACAACAACTCTAGTCCTCTGTGATGTGCACCTGTCAGGGTTCAGGAAACACCACCTCAAAGACTGATTCTTTGCCCTGAGAAGTCTTAGAACCTGTACCAGAATCCAGCTGCCTTTCACCACTAATTCTTCCTTCTCAGTGCAGGTCTCCTGCAATGTTCTTTTGTCTGCCAAAGCCCTGACCTGCCAAAGCTCTGATCCGGCAAAGAAACAGTGATGCCTGGTCCTCTCCTCAAATTCCCACTACAGTCTCATCACGGCGGGGGGGTGAGAGGGGTCCTCAGTGGGTAAATGAACTTGTCACCAAGCATGAGGACCAGAGTTCAATTCCTAGGACTCACATGGTAGAAGGAGAGAAGGCACTATACATTGTCTCCAGGAGCACTGCGGCACCCACATGAGCATGTGTGCAGCACACAGACACACACATATGCATACACTAAATAAAAGTTGCTGTTGTTATTATTATTATTATTAATTATTTTAAGACAGGGTTTCTCTGTGTAGCCTTGGCTGTCCTGGAACTTTCTCTGTAGACCAGACTGGCCTCAAACTCAAGAGAGTCTCCAGCCTCTGCCTCCTGAGTGCTAGAATTAAAGGCATGCGCCACCACCACCCAGCCAGGGTCATCGTGCTAACAAGTAGTGGCCTTCTCATTCAGTGGTCAGTGCCTCTCCCTTCTGTCCTAATGAGCCCACAATCTGACTTTTCATGGGAAGCAGAGGCAGGGGAATGGCTCCATGGCTACTGTCTCAGGCACACTGGAGAAGGAAGGACTCCAGTCAGTAAATAAATGTCTTTAAAAGAGAAAAGTTCCATCACAAGGAGAAAAGTGGAAACTCTGTCAATGAAACTGTACAGATACTTCACTGTTTGTTTGTTGCAGGGTTTGGTGTATTCCAAGTTGATTTCAAACTATGTAGCCAAGTCTGGCCTTTGATCTTTCTGGCTGTCTCCCAGGTGCTGGGATTGCAAGCACATGCCATATGCCCAGCTAAAACTGGACAGATTCTGTCACATGCCATTGCCCTCTATTTTGGTCCCACATAGAAAACCATTTTCAAACTATTGTCTGCTCTGTGGGCCAGACTTTGTCCCAGACTACTCTGTCCCAAGACGATGAGATTCCTCTAAAAATTATTTGCTACCCCACTCAATATTATCTATATTTCCCATTATTCTCCTCGCCTAAGAAAAGCGAGGACGTAAACCAGTGTGGTGGTGCACATCTATAATCCCAGCTATTCAGAAGGCTGGGGCAGGGGGATTGCAAATTCAAAGCCAGCCCGGGCAACTTAGTGGAACTTTGTTTCATAAATAAAAGGAGGCTGTGGATGTAGCCTAACGGCAGCCCACTTACCTAGCATACACAAGACACCCGAGTTCAATGGCTGGTACTAGAGGAAGGGGCAGAAAGAGGCAAGGGGAGACTAGAGAAGGGAAAGGACATCGATGAATTCATATTTTAATCTGCCCTTGCCATTTCATTCCAAGGAGCCACCAAAGACAGAGGGGGGAGTTTTCTTTTACCTCTCCTGTCAGGTGAGACTGGGGAAGGGAGTCACATAGCTGAGGATCTGAGGATTTCACCGGTAGACAGAGGTGCTCACAAAGAGTCTGTCCCTGCACCTGCTCTCTCTTTCTTTCTTTCTTAAATACTTTATCTTTAGGGAGGGTTGATTGGTGGGTGGAGGCAGGGGATAGATCTGAGGGGGAGGGGAAAAGGGGGAGCTTGCAGGAATGGAGGGAGGCAAAGAGGGGTGGTGGGGTATATTGTATGAGAGAAGAAAAATAAAAATGATCTTATTTTTAATTACACGAGTTTGTGTGTGGGTATGTGAATGCCAGCACAGGTGTCTGCAGAAATGCTCGGACTCTAGTGAGCTGCCTGATGTGGGTGCTGGAAATTGAACCTCCGTCTTCCGGAGGAGCTGCCCAAGCTCTCGACTGCTGAGCCACCATCTCTGCAGCCCCTGCACCTGCTCTTTCTAAGGCTTCTTAGTTCCAAGTAAAATTACTTCAAAGCACCATGCTTTGGGACATTATTTTCTGAGCCCCGGTGCAAATAAGCCTTTCCCTTGGTTCTTTCACTGTCCAGGTAGTTGTGACATAGAGCAATTTGACTTCTGCTTTGAAAAGTTGGCTCTAAATTTCCGAGCACTCCCTGTAAACCTTTCCTGGTCTTTCAGGTCTTGTGGAGCATCCTGACCCTGGGACTTGTGTGGACTTGTGTTGGTTCATCTTTGTCGACTTGACTGTATTCAGAATCACCTAGGAGACACACCTCCATGTTTAACTGAGTAGGAACAATTCACCCTAAATGAATGATAAAAAAAGAAAGAAAGAGAGAGAGAAAGAAAGAGAGAAAGAAAGAGAGGAAGGAAGGAAGAAAGGAAGGAAGGAAGGAAGGAAGGAAGGAAGGAAGGAAGGAAGGAAGGGAGAAAAGGAAAGTCAGTGGAGGTTCAGGAAGGAGTTCCCTGATTCCTGGTCCACCCAGATGTGAGCGAGCAGCTCCATGCTCAGCATAGACAGGAGCCATTCCCACTGCCATGCCTTTTCCCATCACAATGACTTATACCCAACACCATTATGAGCCAGATTACACATTTCCTGACTTAAGTTGCTTCATGTCAACTATTTGGTTACAGGAATGAGAAAAGAAACCAGCCTAAACCGCTAAGGAGTTGGAAAGATGCTTCAAGCGGTGGTGAAAATTTGCTCAGAAACACGGCAATGTGTTTCCCAGACCGGAACTTTCTTCTATAATGTCACAAAATTACCTGCGGAGATGAACTACTTCAACCCAAGATTGGCCATCATCGCCTGCACCTTCAGTGCTGCTGGTCCTGTCCAGCGGCAGCGGCAGCCAGTTGCTAGTGACTCCGAGTTTGTAGGCTGGTTGCAGGAGGAGCGATGTTGAGGCCCACGTGGACATAGAGGTGTGACCCTCGCTAGTACTTCATACACTCTGCTTTGCACCTTTTATAGATCAACCTGAACTGCAATTATCTTTATAGCTGGCAGAGTAAATCACCAGTATGTGTCAGAGAGATTTGCTCCTGTGTTTTATTACATTATATATGAGCTCTGCAGTTTTAAGAGGTCATTACCCAGCTAATCACACGAAACGTTTTCATGGGCAAACAGTGGTGTTGGTAGGAGCTGAAGCCAAAAAAAACCAAAAAAGCAAAAAAAAAAAAAAAAAAAAAAAAAAAGCTAGATCCTTCAGGGGAATTCTGGGCGGGGTCTTAGAGGGTCATATTGTCCAGCTCCTTACTTCCAGGCTTAGAGCACTGGAGATAGGTGGGATTCTGCACTGCGTGTGTGGCTTCAACAGGGAGCAGCCACGCTGGGAAAAAGACTCCTGGGTAACTACATCACTCCTCTCCTGCAAATCCACCCAACAGAAACGTGTGCTACAGTCACCAAAGGAGCTGGTCCGGAATGTTCATAGTAGCTGAGTTGTCCATAACAGAGTGAAATACAGAATGTAGTGAGGGTGTGGGTGTGGGGCGGGAGGAGACAGGGTATGCTGGAATGTGAGTGGGTGGGTGCACATGCAAGTGTGTGCATGCGTGTGGAAACCAGAAGTCAAGAGTGGGTGACTTCCTCTATCACTCTCCACCTCGTTTTTGAGACAGAGTCTCTCACTAAACCCAGAGCTCACTGATTCATCTAGACTAGCTGGCCAGCTAACTCCCAGGATCCCTCTGTTCCTGCCTTCCCAGCCCTGCGATTATAGGCATGTGCCTCAGGGGCCCATCTTTTTACAGGGTGCCAAGGATCTGAAATCAGGTCCCTCGGCTTGTACATCAATCATTTTACCTACTGAGACATCTTTCCAGACCTGGAACTGGCCAGGATCCTCCTGCCTCAGCCTCCCAAGTGTTGGGATTACAGGAGCAAGCTACCACACATGGCTTAATTCTGGAATATTATAGAATGTAGCCAAATCATGGGAAGAATGAATTCTCAGCCAAGGAAGTGCTGAGACATGATGAACCCGACAGACTTGACATCCCCTTCCTTGTGGCATCAGAGCAGTGTGCTGATGACTTAGGCCACCAATTTCACCCACTTATGCAGCTCCCAGAAGGCTCCAGGAATGTGCTCCTCCAGTCCCAGATCCAGGTGTGACTTTCTCAGGATGACTCCTCCCCTCTCCTCCTCCTCCTCCTCCTCTGTGCATCAACAAACTGACTCTGTTGCTGCCTCTGACGCTGGTGTGTGTTCTGATGCTCTCTTCTCTGGCTGTGGGTCGGGTGGACAAAGGCAATGTGGTGAAATAAAAACAGCTGAGGTTCTTCAGTCCCACCTGGCCTCAGGTCCCAGCTGGCATTCTGTGTCATCTTGAACAGATCAACAAACTGGGTCTCAACTGCACACCTGTTAGCCAGAACAAATAAGATTCTCTTTGAAGTGCCAGTTTGGGAAGCAGTGAAAAGCCTGCTACCTCGGTTTCTCTCCAGCATCATGCATGCCGTCAGCGTGTGAGTTACTGAACTCCCACCCTGTGCCAGGCATCAGACGAGGAGTAGACATGGTTGGCAGGGATCTCTGGGGCTTTTCCTGTTTGGCACCTGTTGCTCCAGCATGCTGATCTCTCTTTTGGCAATCGCTCCTCTCTCCCCTGTCACTCTGATAGTTCATCTATAGCTGATCATCCACACTACCCCCCACCCCCACCCAGTTCAGGACATTCCATCCCCAGAGTCACCAACATCTGTTCTGGGATAGGCTCATAGTGACGTTTGGTTCTGTGGGAGTCAGCCCTGGGACATCTGTGGAACTATTGAACACAGGTTGCTAGTTGTTCACAGAGAATGACCAGCTAGTTCAATGGAGCCCTGGAGCTGCCTAGGGATGTCCTTTTTAAAAAGGAACCCATGACAAGAGATGAGCAGGAAGCAATTCTTCACAGCCTCACGTAAGCAACCGGGTTGAGAACGGAGCGGCGTTTCTGACACTTGCAAGCGAAACGATTGTGATGATTCACTGTTCTCAGAGTGATCAACACTGACTGGTATTTGCTTACACTGGACATTGATCCAAACACTTTGAAAACATCTCCCTTAATTCTCCCGCTGCTCTGCTGAGGCAGGAACAGTGAGTGAATAAGTATTCTCGAAAAATCCACGTCAAACCAGAAGCTCACTTATCTGGACCTAGAATTTACAGATGCAATTACAATGAGCTCATGCTGAATTAGGGTAAACTCTACCCGACGACTGATGTCTCTATAAGAAGAAAGGAGGAGAGACAGATGTAAACAGAGAAATAATGAATCATCTAAAGGTGTAGGCAAAGATCAGAATGCTGCTGCTACACCCAAGAGCCCCAAGGAATGCTGGGAGCTACCCACACTAGGAAGAACTGAGAAAACATTGCTCCTATAGAGAGAGCCCTTGACTGAAGTGTGGCTTTGGCAATTCTCCAGTTTTGTATTTCTGGCCTTTAGACCAGTGAGAGGATACTCTTTTATAAGGTTGTTTCTTCTTCCTCCTCCTTTCTCCTCCTTTCTCCTCCTTCTCTTCTTCCTGCTCCTTTTCCTCCTCTATCTCTCTTTCCTCCTCCCCTTCTTCTCCTCCCTTGTCTTAGTTACTGTCCTATTGCTGTTATGAAACACTAAGACAAAGGCAACTTACAAAAGGAAGCATTTAATTGGAGCTTGCCTGCAGTTTCGGTTAGCCCATGAGCACCATGCGGGGAAGCATGGTGGCAGGCAGGAAACATGGAGCTGGATCAATAGCTGAAAGCTCACACCCAATCCAAAAGTTGCAGGAAGAGGGAGAGAGAGAGAGAGAGAGAGAGAGAGAGAGAGACTGGGCCTGGCATAGGCCTTTGAAACCTCAAAGGCCTTGTCACCCTCAGTGACAAACTTTTTCCAATAAGGCCACGCCTCCTAATCCTTCCCAACAATTTCACCAACTGGGGGCCAATCGTTCAAACATATGAGCCTATGGGGGCTATTCCCATTCAAACCACCACATCCCTATTCTTCTATTTTGACACAGGGTCTCATGTAGCCCAGGCTTGACCATAATTCTCTATGTAACTAAGGATGACCTCGATAACAAACGCAAAACTTCTTGTTAAAGGTAAATGATGGCAAGAAGGCCAGTGAGATTGGGCAGAAAGAGGAGCTGGGGTGGTACGTTCTCCACCTGGGAGTTTAGCTTTCAAGCTACTGTGACTAATGGGAAAGATACTCATTAGATTCTCATCACACACTCAACGCTTGGCCTCGTGTGACCACCTGATGGGGTCTGAGCGTGGATAACACTCTCAGAGTTGAGTAGGTGGAGCCGGAGGTACAGGGGTACATCACCTCTCCTGAGGGCTCAATGTCTTACCCAGAGCAACAGAGCTGAGAGACACAGAAAGCCTTAATTTTGCTGTGGGCTTTGGCCCATGAACAATACCCGCCCTCGCACCTGACACGAGCATTGAAATCGTCATTCTAATATCATGGGCAAAAAGAGTAAGTTTAAATTATTGCTGTTACATCTCCTTTGCTATTCATTTGTGGCTTCCCATCCCCTGTACCAGTCTATTGTCTCTAGATTTTTTTTATAATGTAATTATGGACAACACAATTAATTATCTCCTCTAAAAACGAAAGGAAAAATAAAGGGCTGCCGATGTCCCTTGATGGTAGAGTGCTTGCTTAGCAGGTCCAGTCTCAGGACAAAAGGTGACTGTATCAGTCAGGATACGATGATGTTCATATTACACCAGGAAGGAAGCTCACAGTGGTGGCGGTGTTAAGTAACAATGGAATGTTTCTTTGCCCTCACAGCAGCCTCTCTTGCAGACGAGCTGAGGCTTCTGTGCCCATGCCGTCAGCACCATCTCCTCCGTTTTGGGTTGTCAACTTAATGGCACAGTTGTCATCTGTTGACTCCAGTTGCTGTGCAAGAAAGAGTGCATGGAGCATGAGCAAAGCAGGCTGCAGCCCAAAGGGACACATATGCTTCTGCTCACGTTTAGGGTCCCTTGTTCAGTGAGATCAGATAGGACAATGCCTTCTCGAGGAGGGCCATGAACAATCACACACAAAAAGCAAAAGGCTCTCAACTCACAGGGAAAGGTTTGAGACACTGACATTCCTATACCAGATGAAAAACTAACTTCTTTGGCAAATAAGAAGTCCTCACGAGTCATCAAGAGGGCTGGGGCTGTAGCTCAACTGACAGAGTGCTTGCCTAGGAAGAAGGAGGCCCTGAGTTCAGTCCCCAGAACCACATAAATCAAGTGTGGCTACGCACACCTGCGATCTTAGTGCATGGAGTTGGAAGCAGGAGAATCAGAAGTTAATGGTCATCCTTGGCTACATAAGAGCACTTGCCACACACTCATGAGACTCTGAGTTCAACCCCTAGCACACTTGTAAAAGGGCTGAGTGTGCCTTTACTCACTCTCAACCCTAGTGTTACGGTGTGTGAGTGTGTATGTGTGTGTGTGTGCTTGTGTGTGTGTGTCAGAAACAGGAGGGCATCTTGGGGCTTGTTGGTCACCAGACAAACTCCAGATTCAGTGGGAGACCATGTCTCAAGGCAGTAAGGGGGAGAGTGATAGAACAAGACTAAGTGTCCTCTGGCCTCCATGTGCATGCACACACACACACACACACACACACACACACACACACACTTAGAAACAGCAACAACAAACTGTCAGAAGATTAATAACAGCAAACAGGAAAACAATCACAGAGGTGAATGGGGCTAGGTGTTGTAGCTTGAAGATAGAACCATTGCCTGGTATGCACAAGCTTCTGGCTTCAATCTCCAGCATTGCCAGCTCCACCGCTAGCCCTAAACAAAGAAAGAAAATCATGCAAACATCTTGTACCAGATATAGCACTGGAGGGGTGCCCTAAAATCCCAGCACCTGGGAAGTAGAGGCACGAGGATCGGAAAGTCAGGGCTATCTTCAGCTACGTAGTAAATTTGAGGTCAGCTTGGGCTATATGAGACCCCATCTCAAAAAAGCATAAAAAAGATATGAACAGACATAACAGAAAGGGAAGTGAGAGAAGCTAAGACATTTTCACCCATGTCTTGGCAAGGGTGTGTGCAAGAAGCATGTCTGTACATGGTGGCCGTACAGCTGAAAACCGACATAGCTCTGTGGCAGGCAGTTGGCATTGTGTGTCAAGATGTAAAAGTTCAAAGCCAGGTCTAGTGATGCTTGCCTGCAATCCTAGTGCTTGAGAGGTGGAGGCAGGAAGATCAGGAGTTCAAAGTCTCCACTACTCAGTGAGTTCAAGGCCAGCTGGGGCTACATGAGACCTTATCTCAAAAAAGAAAAAGATTGACAGTTCAAATACTTTTTGATGAGGCTCTTCACTTCTAGAAAGGTACCTTCTGAGGAACATTGCATAATGCTTTTGGGCTCCTAGAAATGTATCTTACACATGTAAAAGATGATATTTGTTCAAGGTTTTCCCTTTGCATTATTGTTTGTAATAACAAAGGATTAGAAACCACTTAATGTCTTTTAATTGAGGACTGTTTAAATTATTTAAATAATTTCCTTCTATTCAGGGGATTACCACACAGATATGAAGAGAACGCAAAGTTTTTCTGGGACGATGTGTGGCAATCTCTAAGATTTAATTCTAAATGAGAAAAGGAGGAAGGAGGAGGGGTGGGAATTGTTTACCACCATCTGTCTAAAGGAGGGGCCCAGCCACTGCGGCTCAGATATGCCAGAAATGTCTCCAAAAATACATTTGAAGTGGGAAATATTGGTTGGCATTAAGGAGAGAAGAAGAATTCTCCCTCTTGTACCTTTGAAATTATGAATTAGGGGAGGGAGAGACTGGTCAAAACGTGTAGAGCTCGCTAGAAACAAGCCTCGGCATTCTGCAGCACAGTAGGGTGGAACGCTCGAGAAAAACGTACTAGCCATTTCCAGAGCAGGAAGAGAGGACTGTGGGTGCTTCACCACAAAGAGGCAGCGGTGAATGTTCTAAAGTGAGAGGTATGCTAATTATCCTGCCTTGATTATACAATGTGCATAAGGAAGAAAACACGTTCTTCTCCGTAAATGAGCACAGTTGTCATGTGTTGGTTCAAAATAAATTAAAAAATGAGACGGGGAGCTGAAGAGGTGGCTGAGTGGGGGCAGTGCTTGCTGTGCAAACACGAAGACCTGAGTTGGGCTCCCCAGCACCCACATGAAAGTCAGGACGCCAGGGGAACAGAGTCAGGGGGATGCCAGGGATCACTAGTCAGCCAGTCTAGCTGAAGCATCAAAGTTCAGAATCAGTGAGAAGCCCTGTCTCAAATAATAATGATAAAGTGTAGAAAAGATTGAAGAAGGAACCCAACCTTAACCTCTGGCCTCCACATTCACATGCACAGGTGAGTGTGCCTGTGCACACACACACACACACACACCCCCCACAGAGACACACACACACACACACACACCACACAGAGCACACACACACACCACAGACACACACACACACACACACACACACACACCCCACAGAGACACACACACACATACACACCACACAGAGCACACACACACACTACACACACACACACACACACACACACACACACACACACACACCACACAGAGCACACACACACACTACACACACACACACACACACACACCACACAGAGACACACACACACACACACCACAGAGACACACACACACACACACCACAGAGACACACACACACACACCACAGAGACACACACACACACACACCACACAGACACACACCACACAGAGACACACACACACACACACACACACACACACACACACACCACACAGAGACACACACACACACCACACACACACACACACACACACACACACACACACACACCACACATGATTAAATGTTTTGTTTAAGATGAAAGGGCTGGAGAGATGGCTCAACAGTTAAGAGCTCTTACTGCTTGCGCAGAGGACCAGGTTTCCGTACTCAACCAACTTGGTGCCTCATAACCGCCTATAACTCCAGTCTGAGGGTATCCAGCCCCGTCTTCTGGCCCCCACAGGCTCCTCTGCATGCACTAGGTGCACAGGTACTCACTCATACAAACACACAGGGGCATAAATTTGGTAAGTCTCTAAAAAAATAAAAGGAGGCGAAACATAAGTTTGTGAGAAAGGCTAGAGAAATATCAAATCTGCGATGGCTAATCGCGGCTGTCGACTTGACCGCACCTGCAGCCAACGCAAACCCAAGCAGCTGGGCACACCTGTGAGGGATTTTCTTGATTGGATCATTTGAGGTGGGAAGACCCACCCTAAACCCGGGCCACATCTTCTAACGGCAGCCCACAGAAAAAGGACATGGAAGAAGGGAGCTTCTGCCTTTTGCCTGCCTTCCCTCACTCTTCGGTGGCAGGATCATCTGCCCTGCTGCTGAGGCCGCCCTTCACTGATGTCGGAACCTACTTCTTCAGGATTCCAATGCAGGCTGAAGACCAGCAGCTCTCCAGGAATGTTTGTTGTTTGTTTGCTTGCTTGCTTGCTTTTGAGACAGGGTCTCACTTTGTAGCTCTAGATGGCCTGGAACTTTGTATGTAGATAAGGCTGGCCTGGAACTCAGAGATTCTCCTGCCTCCTCCTTTCAGGTGCTGGAAGTAAAGGAGTACATCATAATGCCTGGCAAAGTTGTTTTGTTTTAAAGAATAAAGAGCAAATAAATGACCCAGATATATATTTCAACTCCAGCTCTTATTTACCCAATCATCCAACTATGTACCTTTTTAAATGCTTGCATATAAATGTATACAAACACACACACACACACACTATCTTTGCACACATGTGTGTATATATAAGGCCCAGAGATACTACAAGCTCCCATGACCTAGTATCCCAGCAGACAGCTCCTAACTTCAGCCTGCAAACTGTTGAACTAGTGCTTGAGTTTGTTCACAAGCCTTTAAGAAATCAAATAGGGCGGCCTAGGTTCTTCCCAGTGCAACCTTCTCCTACGACAGGTTGTGTATTTGGGGAAGAGGTCACAAGGAATGTCAGTAGTGGAGGGGGCATGAAATGGGGAGGAGAAAGTCAGCTCAAATGCTCCTAACTGGAGGAGTTCTTCTCTGGGCCTCTGAAGCTCAGTGCTGCCAAGGAATCACCACGGCAATGCACCTGGGTCCAGCTCTGGAGGCAGAGCAGCCCTTGATGAACAGCAGGTCGGTGGTCCATCATCATTTCCAAACGGCCTGAATTGGCAATCACCCAAGAGACACATCTATGGGGAGAGAGGGGGTGCTGGCTAGTTTTATGCCAACTTGACACAAGCTAGAATCATTTTGAAAGAGGGAACTTCAGTTGGGAAAAGTCTTCCACCAGATTGGACTATGGGAAAGCCTGCGGCGCGTTTTCTTGATTGATGATGGATGTGCCCGGGTCATTGCGGGCAGTGCCACCCCTGGGTTGGTGGTCCTGGGTGCTATAAGAGAGAGGCTGAGCAAGCCATGAAGGGCAAGTCAGTAAGTAGCACTCCTCTATGGCTTCTGTCTCAGAACCTGACTCCAGGTTCCTGCCTTGAGTTCTCACTCTTGCCACTCCTCAGTGGACTGTAACCTGGAAGTTTTAAGATGAAATAAACCCTTTCCTCCCCAACTTCATTTTGGTCAGTATTTTATTACAGCAACAAAACTAAACTAGGACAGAAGATAACGGAAAAATAACAATCAAAAATTTAAAGTTATTATAAAAATCTTCCTGCCACACTGACTCTACTAAGGTTCTGGGTAATTTATAGGTATTTAAAAGCAAAGTCTTAAATTTTAAGAAAAGGCCAATTGATTAAAAAAATTTTTTTGGCATTAGGTTTTCCCTTTCATAGGCTTGTAGGATACCTGCGTCTTTCTCTTTTTTTATTTAGGTGTGTGTGTGTGTGTGTGTGTGTGCATGCACACGTGAGCTTACTGAAGAGGGGGTATAAGATCCCCTAGAGGTGGAGTTACTGGTGATTATGAGCCATCCAGCATGGGTGCTGGGAACCGAACTTAGCACCTCTGGAAGAGCAGGAAAGGCTCCTAACCACCAAGTCCTCTCTCCAGCCCCCAGTCTCTCTCTCCCGATCTTGCTTCCAGCCAGGAAGGAAGTTCCTCTCCCCAGCCAGTCCCTCCTGGGTGCATCTGCGGATTCCCAGTGATCGCCAGCAAATCACAGGAGCTCTACAGCTGACTCTGGCCTCCTTCAGCACATGTTCCCAACACGACACGCTGCCTCAACACAGTCAAAGTCATGGGCCAAACAAGACTCGAGCTTCCAAAACTATGAGCCCAAAGAAGCCTTTCTTCTTGTTAGTTGATTTATTTCAGGCATGTGTTTCCCATAGCAGAAGGCTCACTGAATACACCAGATGTGAACTTATTTTTTCTTTAAATAGGACTCGTTCTGAGCCAAGCTTGGCACTCTGGGAGTGATGGGGCTGCAGGCTGCTGTTTTGGGTCAACAGTGAGGAGTGACTGGAAAGTAAGGTATCTGATTACTGTAAAGTGACTGACAGCTACGTCCACAGGGAGTCTGAGAGTCCAGGATCATGGCAGCACTGCGGGGTGAACTTGGAGAAGCAGAGATTTTATGTAGGACAAAATGGAGAGGACGATGATGTGGCTAGAGTAGACCTCACCCTGTGCCCTGGACTGAACCTCTCTCCAGCTAGTTCCCCTGGGTGAACAGGGTCCCTGGTGTTCTCCAGCAATTCATGAGATCAACAGCTGACTCCAGCTCCCTCCCTAGGCTGGGGCAGACAAGTGATACAGAATGGAGTCCCAGACCACTCTGCTTCTGAGGCAGGGTCTCTTGTAGTTGGCCTCATACTTGCTATGTAGACAAGGATGACCTTGAACTCCCGGTCCTCCTGCATCCACTTCCCAAGTACTGGGCTTACGGGTGTGCACCACACATGCCCAGCTTGTGTGATGCTAGAGATGCAACCCAGGGCTTAATGAAGGCCACACAAGCATTCCAGCAACTGAGATACATCACTCAGCCTTCCAACCGTTTTCTCCCTCCCTTTTTGAGACATGTCTGGCTTTGAATTCACTGTGTAGCTAAGGCTGTCCTTGAACTGGCTGGACATTTTCCTTGTTGGTTCATGTGCTGCTGGGCCTCCAGATGATTCCGTATTTCAGCTATTATGAGTACGTGTCACAGTAAACATAACTGCACAGAGATCTCTTTGGCACGCTGGGTTCATTTCCCATTTCCTTCAGCTATATAACCAGAAGTGGAGAGCTGGATCATATGACAAATCTATTTTTAGTATTTGGGGACATGTGTTTTTTGCTTCATTAGCTTTCCTGACACGGCCCTTGTTGCTAGAGTTAGCTCCTAGAGTAGGTTGAATCAAGGCCCCAAAAGATACTCCTAAGTCTGAACCCCTGATATATGTGAATATCAGAATAGGCACATGCAGGAAAGGGAAAAGAAAAGGTTGTGGCCGGAGGGCAGGGTTTAAGGTTCCTCCCTGAGCTCCAAAGAGGTGTGGTCCTGCGGACACTTGGATCACAGACTCTGGACCCTGATTATGATAGAAATTGTTTCAAGCCCCCAGTGCAAGGTTTTTGTTTTGCTTTGTTTTGTTTTGTTTTTAATTACATCAGCCCAGGGCAACTGTTACTACCAGTTTATGAAGATGTTCCCTTGTAGCAAGTTCTGCCAGAAGTATGGCAAGACCAGGAGGAAGACATGTAGGTATGATCCCGGTCCTCAGGCTAGGCTCCCTGGTCCATGTTCGGGTGAGCACGGAAGACACAGAACTAACTCAGAGATACAGAGAAGAAGAAAGGCTAAGTACTGTCACCCATACACAACACACAATGAAGAAGATGCCACATCTGCTTGCTGTTTCCTCCTCAGATAAGAAAGGGAGTTCAAAGAAAAGCTGTGGTTGTTTAGGGTAATGCCCCTCAGACACCCCAACAGAGCTACTCCCATTTGGAGAGCTCGCCTTCACCTGGTTGGAGGCCTAGTTCTAATCTAATGTGGTAGGGAGGTGGTATTAGGCCAGACTGAGGGAATGCTGGGCCTTCCACAACGCACTTTGGCTGGAGGCTCATGAAATGTGCTGAATAGTAGGAGACAGTCGGAACCTGTCTCATTTCCAGACCCAGAGCCTGGACTCTGTAGACCCTTCGGCTTCTGGATCCCAGCTCCCTGGTTTGCAATAAAGCCTCAGCCTCATCTCTCTGGTTGGCCTGAGGATATCTGAGGTACTACCCGAAACTCCCTGCTGACTGAGGACAGTCACAAGACCCCTTCCTAGATGCAGGGAGGCAACAGGCAGCAAGAAGCCTAGGCCAAGGAAAAGCACCCTCTCCTAGGAGGAAGCAGGAGGTGAAAGAAAGGCACCTCTGAATTGGGAGAAGCTTAGAGAAGCCCCTCTCAAACACAGGGCTCCCCAACTTTTGGTAGGGAAGATGTACCTTGAGCCCTTGCTAGCTCTGAACCCAGTGCTGCCACAGAAAGGCCCCACCCCTCTAGAGTTGGGGTGGGGGCCTCCAGAGGTGATCAGTGTTGCCTTTGGGAAAAGTGGGAGCTGTCTGGTGTTTTACTGGTGTTAATGTGACATAGGCAGAATTAACAGCTCCCCATGTGACTGTAGAATATAGTGGTGAAGGAGGGACCTCCTCTCTCCCTCCGCTCATTTGATTAAATCATCGAGGAAGACAGAATTGAATCAGCAGCCTCTTGTCCCAGTGCCTAGAGGTTTTCTGTAAGAGAGCCGAGGAAGACATCCTGCCCTCTTAGTCGTGAACTCTGATTCCTGGGAATCCCACCAGCAAATTCTCTGATCACTTCCCTGCCTCACCTAGACCTGTGTTCCAGAAGTTTCTTCAGAGAGGAGGGGGGTCTCAGGACTGTAAAGAAACAGACTGGTGCCAGCTGGAGCCAGGTGGGAAATGGGGAGCAGCAGAGCCTCGTGAGGTCAGCCAGCCCTTGGGGACTCAGGCTTCTTGGTCACAGGCCAGTTTGCATAGTTTTGGCTGCTTTGCTTGCCACTGACTTCTCAGCCTTTACCCCTCTTGCTATGACAGGTGTCACCCCCCCACTTCCTGCTGCCCCCCCTTCTGGGCCCAACAGCTACATGGCTTTTCCGTGGGCTGTGTGACCACATCTCTCTTCTGATCATCTCCCTTCTTCACTTCCTCCCTGGGCACACTCGGGGTGACCATGTCTAGCCTCTTTAGGAGGCCAAATTCCAGTCTTCACAGGAAAGTCATGAGCATGAACTTGCATGCAATCAGACTGAGGGTGTCTGCACGCATAATCACAACATGTGCATCCATCCTCAATTTTCTAGATGCCAAACACTAACTAAAGGGTTCTAGGACCCACCCCGCCACCATAGGCATCCCAGCTGCATCACCATACCTCCAACGGCACTGAGAATGAGATGGTGTTTTATAGGTGTGTGTTTGTGTACATGTGAGTGTACAGCTGCATGTTCTCATGTGCACACATGCAGAGGCCAGAATAGGATGCTGGATCTCTTCCTGCATCCCTTTCCACCCTGTTGTCTTGAGGCAGAGCTAGGCTGACTGACCAGCAAGCTCTCGGGACCCTCCCATGTCCATCCCCTTCTTCCCCCAGTGCTGTGATTCAGGCGTTCACAGCCATGGCTGTATACATGGACACTGGGGAGTCTAATCATGGTTCTCATGTTTTCAGAGCAAGTGTTCTCACCCCCTGAGCCTGCTCCCCAGTCCCTATGGACACTGTTTTATTTAATGCTTGTACCAACCCTGTGGAAAGCAACTGCAATGGCTCCCCTTTGACTGCTAAGAAGCCAATGCTCAGCCTGAATTAGCAGGAAGCAACTGTTCTGTCTGAGCCCCCAACCCACAGTCTCCATCTGAAGCAAGCTGGACCCACACACGACTTATCAATTACTCTCCTATCACCCTTCCAAGTGCTCAGCTGCTCCACGTGGTGACAACCCTAACCCACACCGCAACAAACTAGGGAACTTACATAAAAATCTTTTATATACTTTTTCGTGTGTGTGCAAAAAATTCAGGAGCTGATATAATAAAGCCCATCGCCCGCTTCAAAACACCATCGACATTGCGCCAGTCTTGCTCCTTCTATTCTCTCCCACGCGTTTCTTTTTTCCTGAAGACTTTAAAGCAAATCTCAGCCATCATTTCACTCCACCTGTAAATACTTCACAGCGCATCTCTGACAGCTGAGGGCTTCTCTCCCTTGAACCTAATTACAATACCATTACCACCTAACAAAATGAGCACCGACTCCCGAAGGTTATGAAACGCTCTGAGCATCTTTAGATTTCCTCAGTTGCCTCGACAGCAGCTCTTGACAGTTGGCTTGTTCAAAACAAGACCCAAACAGGCTTGTCCGTTGCACTTGGGTGGCATCTCCCGAATCTCTAAAAAATCTCCCACCCCACTTCCTTCTGCCCCCACCGCCTGCCACAGGCTCCAGGGGATGGGCGTCCCTTGGGACGTACCACACTCCAGCTTACAGTGTTAACTGTTTTTATTAAACTTTTGTGGGTATGTGCTTGCATGTGGACATTCACAGGCATGTATACCCGTAAGTGCGTGTGCGTGTGTAGGTCACCTTCAGATGCCTTTCTCAGTCACTCTCCTCATTATTTTTTGTTTGTTTATTTGTTTTGGGGGGGTTGTTTGGTTTTATTTATTTATTTTTTTTTTTTGAGACAGGGTTTCTCTGTTGTAACTCTGGCTGTCCTGAAACTCACTCTGTAGACCAGGCTGGTCTCGAACTCACAGAGATCCGCCTGCCTCTGCCTCCCGGGTGCTGGGATTAAAGGCGCTTGCCACCACTGCCTGGCTTCTCATTATTTTTTTAAGATTGTACTTTTTATTTTTTGCTGTTTTGATTCAGGGTCTCTTTATGCAGCCTTGGCTGTTCTGAAATGTGCAATGTAGACCAGGCTGGCCTCCAACTCACAGAGATCCACCTGACGCTACCTCTCGAGCGCACAGATTCATGGTGTGCACTACTGCACCCATTTTATTTTTAAATCACGTGGAAGGGGGGAGAACAACATGCACATGGGTGCAGGTGCCTATGGGGCAAGGAGAAGCATCGGGTCCCCGGAAGCGGAACGGCAGGCCGTCACAGCACACCCGGTATGAGGAATGGAACTCAGGTTCTCTACAAGGGCAGCACGTGACCTTATCCACGGAGCCTTCTTTCCAATCCTTCACTTCAATTTTTTTTTAGACAGCGTCTCTTACAGTGTCTAGAACCAGCTGAATTGGCTGAGTAGGGAACTACAGGGTTCCCCTGCCTCCGCTTCCCCCGTGCTAGGATTACAGGTGCCTGCCACCATGCCCACTCCTACATGGGTGCTGGGATCTGAACTGGGGTCCCCATGCTTTCACTGACAAGCTCTTTACTAACTGAGCCACCATCCCAGCCCCTCACAGTGTTACTCAATATTGTCTCTAACAGGCATTTCCAACAGTGTAAAGTGGATCCCTTCCTTTCTCACTCAAAATCTTCCAGTGCCTTCCCGTTACTCCTAAATCCACACATTTTCCCTGGGCCTGTATGATCTATCACCTGATTCCCTTTCTTACATTTTTGGTTGAAAGCCTAGCCTTTAATGGCTGAGCCATCTCTCCAGCCCTTATTTCCTTCTCAAATCTCAGTATCTCTGTCTCTGTCTCTGTCTCTGTCTCTGTCTCTGTCTCTCTCTCTCTCTCTCTCTCACACACACACACACACACACACACACAGTCTGCCCCCTTACCCCTGTCCTGTAACCATCCTGACAGGCATGGAGATATTCTATTGAGACAAAGAAAGTACCCCAAGAAATTGGAATTTGCCCCAATTATCTCATGGTGGGAGGAGATAAAGGATGGAGCCTGCTGCCAGCCAGAGAGGAAGCCTGTTTCCCATTACAAAAAGCAAAATTACAATCTGTCAGACTACCTTGCAGGAGATACTAGAGCCGAGACAATGATGGGTCAGCCAAGGGCAGGATTATAACCTAAACTTCATGCCAGGAGCCTGAAGGTAACTTAGGGGAACCATTGGACCTCTTGGTCCTTTTTTCTTCCTAATGTGATCACATTGAATACATTTCTTTCTCTGTCCTCGTCCTTTGTTTGTTTGTTAATTGGCTTATCAAGGACATGTGAGAGGCTGAAAGTACGGCTCCATGGTTAAGGGTGCTTGCTCCCGAGGACCAGAATTCAGATCCTAGCACATGCACAACAAGCTGGGCATCTGACAAATGCCTGCAGCTTCAGCTCTGAAAGGGGAAGAGACATCAGGATCTCTTGCTGGTGTCCAGCTTAATTGAGAAACATTGAGCCCAAAAAATGTCACCCAAGGCATAGGCCGAGGGTGACTAAAGGCCAGCTGACTCCCTCTTCTGGCCTCTGCACGGCTGGATACAACCACGGACACACACACACACACACACACACACACACACACACACACACACACGCAAGTGCATGAATACATACTTTTTTAAAAAGGATAGGTGGACAAGCCTGGCTTATTAGGACTGTTAGGACCAGGCGCTTGACCATGGATAATTCCAATAACAATCTCACAGCCTCCTTTTTGTGTGTTGAAGCATCCAGAACTTTCTACCCCAAGGCCCCTGTGGACAGACATGAATCCTTCTGCCATGGTCTCTCCCTTCCCACTCTGCTTGGCCACCAGGCAGCTCTGCCTCATCCAGAGGTCTTATATGGGTGTCCATCCCCCAGACACCCACTGGGCCAGACTAACTGAGGAGATCTCCTCCCTTGATCCACAGTATCTATAGGGTGTCTCAGAATGGATGATTATTTTCTCTTGTTTCTTTCCCTGGAGTTAATGGGCTTCCCCCCCCTACACACACACCCCTTCCCTGCCCCACCCCCACTCAGATAGTAGGCTTTGGGAGGACAAGACTTGCCTGTCTGGTGTTTCTAAAGCTTAAGATACTCAAGTATTTCTTGACTAATAGAATGAATGGAAGAAAGAGAGAGGGAGAGAGGAGATGTACCTTCCAAAGAGCTCACAGTATATAGCCCAGGAGGTAGGAAAACAGAATACAAGACCTTTCCACTTGTCAATTAATCAATATCAGTTAATCACCTACCAGTGACCTCCACACTTCAGAGCCTGCAGCGGGATCTCTTGGCTGTTTAGGCTGTAGTTAAAGGATCAATTGATGCATGATCTCTCTGTGATCCAGAGCCCAGCTGGAGACCTGGGCTGGCAGGCCTCAAGCTTTCCTGGAACTTTCTAGAGGAAGGGTCCTGAGCTGAGCTCACCTTTCCCCAGGGTCTTAGGGCCCCAGGGAACTGTACCTTTGTGGGAGATAAGGAAGCTGCCACTCTGCCATTTGCCCAGATCCTACAGTAGTAAGGAGATGACATAACTGGGCCCACAGCCCAAAGATGTGAGTCCTCCCCATCCTGCTGAGGAAGGAGGAAGGTAGAGGAGACTGGGACATTACTCGAGCAAAGTCCCAGGAGCTGAGGAAGCAGAATCCCAGAAGTGAAGAACTGAGACTCTGTAGTCCTGGGTAGGGGAGTCTCCACTGGGTCTGCTCTTAGATGTGGCACCTGGGGTCCAGCCCAGGCCCAAAGCCTACGAGACAGACCTGAAGCTTCATGTCCCAGGCTCCATCCTGCAGCTCCAGGTGACCGCCCCCCCAACTTTGGTGTGAGCCTCCAGAAGCTTCACACACAGTTTCTCAGGCTTCCGCACTTGATGGCTTTCATTATTTTTAATTTAGACAAAAGACTTTGCTTAGCCCTTTATGGTCTTATCCAAATGGACTTTCATCTTTTCTCCAGAACTGTCTGCTTTTACTGTTTTGATCTCTACTGTTTTATTAACTAATCCTTTAGCTTTTAAGAAAAATTTAGAGTCTTATTCTTATTTATTTTGTCTTTTTTTTTTCTGTCTTTTGCTTTTCAATGTAGAGACAGCAGTATTGCAGAAGGGAGGCCTACAGGGTCTCCTAGATTGCTGAGGCTTGTCCTAGAGCCCTGGGAAACAAGGGCAATATACATGGGCCCCAGACAGCCCTCCAAGAAAGATGGATACCCCCACTAAAAATCACGCATTTCAGCCATTTGGAGACTCTGGTAAATGGCTCCCACAGAGAAGCTAAGATTAGCCCTCACAGCCCAGAGGACTTACCAGAACAGGACTTTTAACTTATTTGTGGATAGGTAAGTGACACCTTGGTGAAACTACTTTGACACATGGACACCTGATATGGCCTCTGTTCTAAAAGCAGCCATTATACCCTGTGCTGGCCCTCCCTGCCCAGTCACATGGGCTTTTCATCCCACCCCAAGCTAGAGGCACTAACTCACTAACCCTGAGTCTACAGCCAGAACATTCTAGATGACAAGCAACCAGCCTATGACTTTTTGACATAGCTATGTCTAATGTGCCCTATGTCAAACTTGAAAATGGAGTCATCCTTCTATCCTATTGCTTGAAGTTTGGCTATTTAGACAAATGGGCAACCTTTAAAAGCAGAGTGTCCGCTGCACTTCTGATAGTTATGTAAATGGTTTCATACTATCTCTTCTTTTCTGTCTCTGACATGTCCTGCCTCTGGGTTGCTGGAGAGAGCTTCCCTATTGCTGGAGGAAGATGTAGTAATTGCTCACTGCTTTTGTCTACGGCCTGGTATCCCATCACACACAAGAGCTGTGTTTTGTTTTGCTTTGCTTTGTTTTGTTTTTGCTTAAAAAATATGAAACACTTTACAGGTTTGTATGTCATCCTTGCACAAGGACAATGCTAATCTTCCCTGTATTGTTCCAATTTTTGTTACATGGGCTGAAGAACTCAGCAGTTGGTGTGTGTGTGTGTGTGTGTGTGTGTGTGTGTGTGTGTGTGTGTGTGTTTGCCTGAGACAGGGTTTCTCTGTTGTAACTCTAGCTGACCTGGAACTCGCTCTGTAGACCAGACTGGCCTTGAACTCACAGAGATCTGCCTGCCTCTGCCTCCCGAGTGCTGGGATTAAAGGCGTGCACCACCACCGCCCAGCTATTGTTTCATATTTTTAGGATGAGGTCTCTGAGGCTCGGGTTAGCCTCAAATTCCATATGTAGCTGAATTTAGGATCTCCTGCCTCCACCTCCTGAGTGCTGGGGCTACACTCAAATGCCACCACTCCAAGCCTTTACACTCCCTCTCCGGAGGAAGACACAGGCTCAGATCCTCATTAGCACTTGATAGGACTCCAAGTTTCTGATGTTCGCCAATCCAAGGGATTTAAACATGCGTGCCTTTTTTCCTTTGATAGCAATTTATAACGTTGAAGTGATCAAATCCATTTGTTTTGTGCCTTACACTTCATGTATTTTTTTTTTTTAATGTTTTCAAAGAAGCACTTACTCTGAGGTTCAGAGTTCTTTTCAATTCGTTTTTCTATATTTGTTTTTATAATTTTGCTTTTCACTTTAAGTCTTTATCCATTTGGATTTAAAAAAAAAAAAACAGTAAGAGTCTGAACCCAATGTAGCTTATTTCCAAAGAGGTGGGCCATTTTCCTTGAGCCTCTTCACTAAATAACTTCCCTTCCCTCTACTTGGAATGCGTCTCCTGTCATCCGCTGAGTTCTTTTATGGCCTTGTTTCTATTTATTAGACGTGTTTGTTTATGTGTGTCCACAGCTGTTTCCGGTCTCCTACACTTCAGCTTGTCTGTCTCGTCCTTTGACAGCAGTACACCGCTTTTATTATTGTGACTTTGTAATCATCTTGAAGAGTTACAGGCTAAGTGTTGTTTCTTTGTCCTTTTGAAATTGGATTAGCTATTTGCAGCTCTCCATTCTCCTATGTAGATTTTACTAATCAATGTAATTCCCTAAAATTCCTGCTGGAATTTAATTGAATGTAGAAATTAATTTGGGGTTAATAGATCTCTTTCCAAGATGAAATCATCTCCAACATAAATATAGCGTTTCTTTGTATTTGGCACCTTCAGTGAATGGCCTTTCTTGGCATTTGTTTTCCTCTGTGGGCTTGAGCCCTCTTTGTTAGTTAATCCCTTGGACCTTCGAGGTTTCCATTGTTGCTGTGAGCAGTAAGCTTACTCTGCCTTTTGGAATCCTGGGAGGGGCCTAGAGTAAGTTGATGTAATTGTAAATTGAAAGGCAGGATGTTTAGACCATTATCACTAAAGACGCTCTCTTTCCATCCCAAGTTCCCCTCCATTACACCAGCCTGAATGTTCAGGAAAGGGGAATCTGAACTAGAGACATGTCTAGATGGGGTGAGTGTGTGGCTTAACTATGAATAGTTAAGGTCACTGCCCAGTGTCTAGTCATTTCAACACCCTCTGGGAATTCTAGGACTTCTCCTATGCTCCCTGAACTGGACATGGAGACACAGAGGGAAATCAAGAGTTAATCAGTAAGGGGATGAAGAGATAGATCAGCAGTTCAGAGCACTTGTTCTTGCAGAGAACCTGGCTTAGATTCCCAGCACCCACACAGTGGCTCATAACCACCTATAACCCCCGTCCGTGTCCCGTCCCCCTGGACATACATGCAGGCAAAACACTCATGCACACAAAATAACTTTTTTTCTTACTAAAGAGTAAATTTGTAAGAAAAAAAGCACTTTTCTCTTTTCAAATTTTATTTGTATTTATGCACGTATGTGTGCCTGTCAGCCAGTTTGTGCACAATTTGCATGCAGTGCCTGCAGAGGCCAGAAGAGGGCATCAGAACCCCTGCAACTGGAGTCACAGTTGGTTAGAGGGACCGCGGCAAGAGCAAATGCTCTTAAAGGAGCCACAACTACAATCCCCCAAACTCTTCATGTTCATTAGACTTTGCGATAAAAAATATAGTTATTTTGAGTTCCCACTCTAAGTATGTACATTTTATATGTTTTTTTAATTTTTAGTTGCTTATTTTTATGTTTGCCTGCATGTGTATCAGTGTACTACATGTGTGGCTGGTGCCCTTGGAGGCCAGAAGAGGTCATCAGATCCCCTAGAACTGGAGTTAAGACAGTTGTGAGCTGCCATGTGGGTGCTGGGAATTGAACCTGGGCCCTCTGGGAGAGCAGTCAGTGCTCTTCAACTGCTGAGCTGTTTCTCCAGTCCCTAATACAGTATATATTTAATCGTGTGTGTGTGTGTGTGTGTGTGTGTGTGTGTGTGTACACATGCATGTGCACATGTGTCATGGCAGGTATGTGGAGGTCAGAGGACAACTTGCAGGAATTGGTTCATTATTTCCACCATGTGAATCCCAGGAATGGAAAATACATATATTTAATCTGTAGTTTTCTTTCTCTTTCATTTCTTACTTTCTTTTGTTTGTTTAGCTTTTTGAGACAAAGTCTCACTTTGTAGTCTGTCTAGCTTAAAACTTTATATGTAGCCAGGCAAGCCAAGAACTCATGGAGATTTGCCTGTCTCTGCCTCCCAAATGCTGGGATTAAAAGCAGACACATACAACTATTTTATTGTTTTTAAAGAGGAATCCCCCTAACACATAAATAACCACTCCTCAAAACCTGGTTTGTCTGTTTTTTGTCTTGTTTTTTTTTTTTTTTGTTTTTTGTTTTCTTTCTTTTTGATCATTTATTTGTGTTGAACTTTCTTAGAAGATTTTTGTATCCATTTAAAAGACTCTTTTTTTTAAAAGATTCTTTTGGTCAGGTTTATCAAAACATAGACTATGTACCAAGTCAGGTTTGTTTCTTAAGTTGTTTAACTGGAAAGAGTCTCATGCATTCATTTCACGTATTAAATGTGTCTGTTTTAAAATCAGAACAGACACTGTAGCCCACAGAACTGAAAAGATTTCCTATCTGCCCCTTGACAAGGGGCAATATCTACCTTTTATTTGTTTTGTTGTTTTTGAGAAGGGGTCTCCTGCACACAAGGCTGGCCTTGAACTCGATACGCGTAAAGGAGGAGGATGTCAAACTCCTGCCCTTCCTGCCTCTACCTCCCAAGTGTGAGGATTGCAAGCATGAGACATCATGCCTGGCCTGCCTGCTCTACTGTAAAGTGGTTAACTACATCAATACATCTTGTGACAGAGAATTCTCACACGACTGGCATGGTTTCTCATTTAGGATTTTTCATCCTTGTAGGCTAACCTACCCTGAAGTACATAAGTCTTAGGTGCACAGCTCAATGAAGTTTTACACCTATACACACTTACGTATCCTTCTGACCAAGGTCGTGACGTCCCCAGCACTACAGTGGGCTCTCCCAATGCCCTACTGCTGTGTATCACCGGTGCCCTCACTCCCAAGGTAACGATTCTGAACTCTTGGCTTCTGCTGCCTTGTGACAGCCTCAGAAACAAAATAATACAGTACACAGTCTTATGAGTCTGACTTTTTCACTCCACAATATAGATCCAATTATACCCTGTACCACAGGAGTGAAATTTTTAATGTTAATTACCATTATATTACTTGGAAAACTATGTTTTGTTCTAAGTATAGCATTACATCCGATTGATATCCTGACGTGGTTTATGCTTGTATTTGTAAATAAAAGTAGTCCAAAATTTTTCTTTCATGTAATGTCCTCTTTCTCCTCCCCCTCCTCCTCCTCCTCCTCCTCTCTCTCTTCCTCCTCCTCCTCTTCCTCCTCCTCTTTCAGAACACTTGTTATAGCATTTAAAGCATGTTATATCAGATTCATGAAATGGCAGTGATAGCTTTCCCTCTTTTCTATTTTTGGAACAATTGGTGTTAGGTACCAGCTAGGTTGGGAGTTGCATCCAGGCCTTCATAAATGCTAAACATGTGTTCTAGCACCAAGCTTCACCCTCAGCCCAAAGTATAATTGTGATGCAAACTATTATGTAATTTTTAAAAATCAATTGGCCTTTTCATAAAATTTAAGAACTTACTTTTAAATACCTATAAAGTAGTGCTGGGTCTTTGGAGAATCAGTGTGGCAAGGAGGTTTTTATAATATCTTTAAATTTTTGATTACTATTTTACTATTATCTTGCATCCTAGTTTAGTTTCTTGTTGCTGTGAAAAACACTGACCAAAAATACCTTGTGGCAGGGGAGAGTCTATTTCATCTTAAAACCCCCAGGTCACAGTCTGTCACAGAGGAGAGTCAGAGCGGGACCTCAAGGCAGACTCTGGAGACAGGAACTAAAGCAGAGATCAAAGAGAAACACTACTCACTGACTTGCTCTCTGTGGCTGGCTCAGCCTGCTTTCTTATAAACCCAGAACCACCTGCTCAGAAATGACACTACCCACAGTGGGCTGGGCCCTCCACCATCAGTCACTAGTTAAGAAAATGCTCCTCAGGCATGCCCCAGGCCCTCTGACAAAGGCAATTCCCCAGCTGAGTTCCCTCCTCCACGGTAAATCTAGTTCGACAAAAACAAACAAAAACACCTATGTTTATCTTGTACCAAATTCCACTACACAACCCACCACAACCAGACACCAAACACCCCCCTACACACACACACACACACACACACACAAATAGTAAGATAGGGGTGTTTGTAACTCTTTTTCAGGCAGGCTTGTCTTCATCAGTCACTCTCGTGTCTTTTCTGGGTTTGGTACCACTCTCTTGTTCTTGTTCACGGGGGCTTTCTCTGATGCTCTTCCTACCATCTTGATCTAAACACACAGTTCATTTGTTCAGTTTTTCTTGTTTTCTGACAGATGCTTCTCCTTGAACTGCTTTAACTGTTGCACATAAATTTCGACATAGAGAGCTTTCCTTAACACTCAACTTTAAGTAATTAACAAGTTCTCATAAAATATTCTCTTTAATCCAAAAGCCGTTTCATAGTACGGTTTTCTTTCTCTGATATATAGCATAGGTTGTCTACTCTTTAGCTGTTTTCCCAGCTCCTGCCTCTCTTGGTGGAGATCGTGCTGATACATCTGCATTTGTTTTTCCCGTGCAGATGTGATAGATAGATAGATAGATAGATGATAGATCACTTAGTCAAACATCAATGGCATTTAATGAACTTATTATTTACAATCTTGTTTTTTCTATGTCTGTCTCTTTGATTTGTGTGTGTGTGTGTGTCTGTCTGTCTGTCTGTCTGTGAGTGGAGGTAGGTCAGATGACGGCCTCCAGAAGTGATTCTCTCCTTCAGCCATGTAGGGTCCTGGGATTGCACTCAGGTTGACAGGCTTAGGAGAAAGAGTATTTGCCCACTGAGTCATTTCATTGGCCACTGGACTCACTTTTTTAATTGCCGGGAAAGATTTGTGCAGCCTTTGTAATTAAGGACATTTTCATTTGCCCGTATGGTTAAACAAAATCTGGGGCTGAAAGTATTTTTCCCAAGAGTTTCTAGATAGCACTTGATGGTCATTTCAACATCTCCTTGTTTGAAGGTCATCTGATCTTTTTCTCGGTAGAAACGCTGCATCGTTGTTTTTGATCCTCTTAAGTATCACCTAATGCCAGTGATGAACACATTTAATTTGAAATTAAACTCAATACCGTCTATATTAGTACCCATCGAAAATGAACTACTTAGGGGATGAGGCTGTAGCTCGTTTGGTAGTGCTTGTCTAGCATACTCAGAACCCTGGGTTGGATCCTGAGCATTGCAAAAAAATAAAAAGTAAACAAGCAGGATATGGTCTCAGCACTTAGAGGTAGAAGTAGGAGGTTCAGGAGTTCAAAGTTATCTTAGGTTATAAAGCAAGGTCAAGGCCAGCCTGGACTCTATGAGATCCTATCTTAAAAAAACAAACAAACAAAAAACCACTTAGATATAAATCTATCAAATACACATAAGGTTTGTGTGAGAAAAACTATAAAACTCTTACAAAATAAATCAGGGAAATAAATAATTGGAGAGATACCCCATGTTCATGGATAGGGAGACTTGATATCATCAGGTTTTCAGGTCTCCCCAACTTGATGAATGCAGGGCCATTGAGACAGCTCAGCAGGTAAGGAGGCTTGCCACCAAGCCTGACAACCTCAGCTTGATGCCCATAATCAATCTCAATCAGAACCCAATCGACTTATTTTGTGTACATCGATAAATGAGTTCTAAGGTTTAAGTAAAAAAGGCAAAAGACCCAGAGTAGCCAGCACAACACTGAAGGAGAAAAGGCTAAAGAACTGACATCCGTAGACTGTAATCGTGACAGTGTGGTATTGGGGGAAGAACAGACACGTGGCATGGGATAGGGATCTCAGAAATGGACTTTTCAACAAATAGTGGACCAGCTGGCTGTCTAGTTAGAAGCTATGGAAACGATCCTGGAAGGCATAGTCTTGTCTTCAACTGGTAACTGATACAAAAAAAAAGAAAAGAAACTAGACACAGACAGGACTTTATGGACAGTAATTCAAAATGTGCCAGAGTTGAATGCAAAACACAAAACTACAAAACCCTGAGAAGGTAGCACAGGAGAACATCTAAAGTACTTTGGGTTTAAATACAACGTAAAGCAGTAACCCACGAAAACAGGAGTGGGCAGACTGAAGGCTGTGGTTTCACTCATCGTGTGCTGCAAGCATCCTGTGCTAGGATTTTAATCCCCAGGACAACACTGTAGGGAACGGAGCTAGCCGGTTTAAGCCATCGGGGCACCGCTACCACCTTCTTCTTCATCATGTGATCATGTGCTATGATCCACCACGCAACAGTGCAGCAAGAAAGCCTTGTCCAGATGTAGCTTCTAACTTTGGACTTCCTAACCTCTAGAACTGTGAGCCAAATAAATAACTGTCCATTACAAATGACTCACTTTAAAACTGAGCATAATGTTCAACACCTGAAATCCCAGCACTCTCCAGGCTGAAGTAGAAGGATTGCTGTGAGTTCAAGGCCACCCTGGGCTATGTAGTATTAGGGTTTCAGAGATGTTTCAACAAGGGTTCACAGCTTTAAAAATAAAAATAAAAACAGTAAGTCGCAGGGATGGAGAGATGATTCAACAGTTAAGAACCCTGGGCGTTCTTAAACATGGACGAACACAACTGTTTGTCACTCTGATGGACGACCTCTTCTGGCTTCTGAAGGTACTGCAGGCAAATGGTGTGTGTGTGTGTGTGTGTGTGTGTGTGTGTGTGTGTGTGTGTGTGTGTAGCTACTCACAGAACAAAACACTCATATGCATAAAAGAATATAAAGAAATAAGGCTATTGTAAAATAAGACAAAAATTCCTCTTAATCACTTTAGGCATAAATCATAAAAATAAGTTATTCACTCTATGTTATAGGAAGAAAAACAAACTAAGATACTAACTTCTATTAAAATTAAAAACTTCTAGGTGACCATGGTGGCACATGTCACAACCCCAACATTTGGAGTACTGAGGCAAGGAAATTGTAAGTTCAAGGTCAGCCCTTGTCAAAGAAAGAAGGAAGGAGAAGAAGGAAGAGAAAAGTTACAGGTGGAAAAAACCTTCTGATCTCCCAAGGACAATGTCAACAGATGAGATGATTTGTCACAGAGTGGGAGAAAATGTCTGCAAAATACAGATTTCATAAAGAACTCAAATATCTCTTAAAAATTGAACAAGACAACTTACATTTTAAAAAAAAAAAAGCAAAAGATTTTAATAAATATTTCACCAAAGAAGATACATAGAAAGCAAATATATTAACAGATGTGCCACCAGGTGGTAGTGGAGCACTCTAATTTCAGTAGTAGAGGCAAGCGGCTCTCTGTGAGTTCGAGGACAGCCTGGTCTAAAGAGTGAGTTCCAGGACAGCCAGAGTTATAACAGAGAAACCCTACGTTGAAAAACCCAAACAAAACAAAACAAACAAAGCAGATGTATCAAATTGTACGTTGTGAGAGAATTGCAAAATAAAAGGAGACATCATTAGATACCTACTTATGAGAATAGTCGAATCCTAGACACCGACATCACCAAAAGCTGGTGAGGGCGTGGAGCCATAGGAACTCCCTTTTGTCTACGTGATCTCTTTGCTTACCTATTGTTTATCGTTCTCACATTTTTTCCCAATAGGAAATCTTGTTCATTACTCACCCAACCATAAGATGGTCCAGCGCCTTCAACACAGTTTGACACTTTCTCATGAAACCTAATAACTCCACTCCTTGGTGTCTACCCACATGTTATAAACTTAACTTCACACTAACACCCACACACACACAATGCACGTGCTTTGGCTGTTTCTGGGATGGTTAACAGGGATTGCCAGCTCAATGGGATCTAGGATGACCCAGGAAACAAGCCTCTAGGCTTCCCATGGGGAATTAAGTAGATTGGATTGAGATGGAAAACCGTATCTTAAATTTGGGTGTTACTATTCCATGAACTGGGGTTCCTGGCTGGACAAAATGAAGAAAGTAATCTGAGCACCAGAGTTCTCCTCTCTTCCCGACTGTGGCACAGTGTGACCAGTTGCTTCTCCCTCCTGCCCTGTGACTCCCTGCCATGAACTGTGAGCCAAAATAAACCCTTCTTTCTTTAAGTTTCTCTTATCAGGCGTTTTGTCACAGCGATGACATAAGTACGTAACACAGCGTCTCTATTCATAATTGCAGCACTCAGAGGAAATCAAGATGGTCCTTCAGTAGACGAATAAAGAAACTGTGCTACATGCGGACAATGGGATATTATTCGTGCTCAAAAGTAATGAGCATCAACCATGAAAAGACATGGGGGGACCTTCAAAGCGTACTGCCGAGTGAAAGAAACCCTCTGAAAGGCTACACACTGAATGACTCCCACTGTGACATTCTGGAAAAGACAGAATGGTAGAGACAGTAGACATGTCTATCAGTGGGTTGCCAGAAGGGAGAGAGGAGGAGGGATGAACAGGCAGGACCTGGGGATTGCTAGGGCAGTGAGATTATCCACATGGCGCTATAACAGTGGATGTGGATGCTTCCCATTATACATTTGTGAACACACACCATGATACTATCATGTCAGTGTCTGCTGCTGTAGAAGTGTCCCAGTCTAGTGTAGGAGGTTGACTACAGGGGGTGTGGGGGGGGGAGAAGGGCAAGGGCTTATGGGAAATGCATATGCCTTCCAGTCACTTCTGCTATGAACCTAAATTTATCTTTTGAAAAATCACAGGCTAATTTTTTATTTCTTTGCCTTATATATTTATTTCTGTGCTCTATGTGTGTGTGTGGTGTGCATTCATGGATGCATGCTTTTCTTTGTGTAAAGATGTGTGCATACATGTACATGCATGCTTATAAAAAACAGAGATCAATGTCAGGTGTCTTCTATCATGCTCTACCTTATTTTTTGAGACAGAGTCCTTTACTGAACATGGAGTTAGCCAATTTGGCAAGGCTAGCCAGCACACAAGCTTCAGGGATCCTCCTTTTTCTGCTCCATAATACTAGGGTTACCATGCCTGCCTTTTTTTTCTTAATGTGGGTGCTGGGTATTTGAACTCAGGTCCTCATGCCTGTGCAGAAGCCTTTTACCTACTAAGTCATCTTTCCGGTCCTATTACAGAAGTAAATTGTGTGTGCACGTATGTACAGGTGTGACAGCCCCTGCGTGTATGTGTGGAGATTGACATCTGAGTTTACTGTTTCAGCTAGACTGGCTATCTAGAGCCCCAGGATCCTTGCACCCCTGTCTCTATCCCACCATGCACTGGGGTTACAGTATACACCACCATGCCTAACTTTTAACAAACTCGGGCCCCCATGCTTGTACAGAAAACATTTTATCCATATTTGTGTAGAATTTAAAGTCATCATTTCTTCAAATATCTTCTCCCTTGTGTTCTTCCAAACTCAGTGCAGCTGGACACAGCAGCTCCCACCTGCAGTCTCAGCACTTGGGAGGCTGAAGCAGGAAGATCTTGCATCTGAGGCCATCCTGAGCTGCACAGCAAGCTCCAGGTCAGCCTGTACAACACGGCAAGACCTTGAAAGTGCTGAGTACACCCCTGCCTGTCTCCCATGCCCTTGAGAGTAAAGGGGCAGGAGAATTAGAGGCTCAGAGTCATCCTTGGCTGCATATCAAGTTGAGGCCATCCTGGGGTTTGTGTACATGAGATTCTGCCTCTCGACAAAACAAAACCAACAGTTCTCTTTCAGATCTGCGGGAGCTGTCCTGGGTCCTGGAGGCACAGGGTCCGCAGCTCCACCTCCAGCCCGCTGATCATTCTGCTCACTCAGCCTCAACTACACTGACTTCTTCCCGCATAGGAGCTGCTGAGTGGCTCCCCCTCCTGGGCTCTCCTCACCTTCCAGGCACTAGAATGCCTTCCTGCTCGCTCTACCCTTCACTCTACAGATATCTACATCGCCAGCTCCTGAGCTGATCCGGGGTTCCTCTCCCTAGCCAGTCTCTCGTGCAGCTGTCCCCACTCTCTCCTCTTTAATATATTTAATTAACCTATTTACTGCTGGTGGGGTTCATGCCACAGCCTCTGTGTGGAGGTCAGAGGACAACTTGCACAAATTGGTTCTCTTCTTCTACTATGTGGGTTCCAGGGATTGAACTAGGGTCTGAAGACCCCCAGGCTTGACAGCTGGTGCCTTTACCCATTGACCCACCTCCTTGGCCCCTTTAACTCCTTTATATGCAGCATTTAGCACAGTTGGAAGGCGGCTGGGGCAGGCTGGGCTCCATTGCAGCCGTACATGGGATGGAACAGAAGGCAATGAGAATAGCTGCTAATGTCGCTCCGGTTGTGTCTAACTTACACAACAACTACACTGTGCAGACAGTGGTGTTGTCCTCGTTTCCCACTCAAGGCTCAGGAGCTGGAAGGCATGGCCTGAGTTTGACAGAGTCCATATTTGGATTTGGGTCTGGTTGGTTTTGTTTTTATATCGTCTGGTAGAGCCCACCCGGACTGGCCTCAGACTTGCTGTTTAGCTAGCATTGGCCTTGAACTCCTGCTTTCTCTACCTCCACTTTCCAAGTGCTGGGGTCACAGGCTTGGTGAGTATGCAGATTGTGGCTCCAGAGCTCTTATGTTCTCAGCAGACAGGAACTGAGAGGAAGTGGTGTCTGCCTCCTGCTTAATCTCTTGGAGAGCATCTGGACATTGGCACAGGAGCACAGAGCTCTCTGGGACTTCTAAAAGGAATGCTGCTTACACATCCTGCCTGTAATCAACTTTCCTGTTGCAAGAGCTGGAGTGTGAGTCTTTACTCTCTGTCTTTCCACTCCAGCTCCCTCTCACAGCCCTGAACAGTGGGGAAGGCAGCCTAAAGGACCTCCTTCCATTGGGTGCCTAACCCATACGAGCCTTGATCCTGCACAGAGTTACTCAGACCCGCTCTCCCTGACTCCACAAGCTCAACACAGGGACAAATCAAGTCCCTCTTCCCTACCCTGATCTCCTAGTGCCGTGGCCCTCTAACCTTACGTTTGGAGGGTACCTGGTTCCTGAGCAAGGCAGGCTGACAGGTCATGCACACGCAGAGCCAAGCCCAATGCCAACAACTTGTCCCTAACTGCTCCCTTTGGGTAGTGAGCTCCTGGTCCTCCCAACTGCCCCACTGTCGTCCCCAAAGCCCTTTAGACAGAGAAGGCCAATACCCCTTGCCTGAGAGAGCCACAGCTGTGGTGGAGAGGCACTGCATGTGCTAGACTTGGGTGCTAGACTAGATAGAAGCAGAGCTACTGCCGTAGAGCCCTCATCCCATGGCCCTGGGCTTTGTCCTTCTCCTCCCCTTCTCCACTGAGCTGGGTCACCTAAGTTACTTCACCATTGTCGTGACAAAACACCACAGCCAGGGTAACTTACAGAAGACAGAATTTCTTGGGAGCTTGCTTATAGTTTCAGAGGGTTAGAGTCTACAACCATCATGGCGGGGAGCATGGCAACAGGCAGGCAAGTATGGTTGAAGAATTTTTTTTAAATCAGGCTTAGAGGGTTTAGTCTATGGTTGCTTGGCCCTATGTCCTTAGGCCAAGGACACATCATGGCAGCAGATGGCTGCAGGGGAGGACAGCTGCTTATATTCAGCAGACAGGAAGCAGAGAGAGCAAAGACAGGAAGGGTCTAAGGAAGCTTAGACCCCCAAGGACACACCCTCAGTGATGTACTTCTGCTGGCTAGGCCCCACCTCCTCCATTCCTCACTTCCCAGTGATATCATCGTATTTTGAATCTATTAAGGGCTTAACCCATTGATTAGGTCAGAGCCCTCACAATCTAATCATCTCTGCCAACAACACCCAGAGGTGTACTTCACTGTTGCCTAGAGGCCTCTCAAGCCAATCAAGTTGACAATCAGAATTACCATCACAGCAGGATTCTGGAGGGTGGAGCCTAGATAAGGGTCTCAGCCTGACCAAATCCAGGCCAGGGCTCTCTTCCTGGCTCATAAACAGCTGCCTTCTTGCTGTATGCTCACACAGCTTTTCCATGTGCATTTGCAAGGAACTAGGGCAGGGACAGGGAAAGGAGGGGTTAGGCCTCTGGGGTCTCTTCTTATAAGGGTACTCATCCTGTCATGAAGGCCTCAACCTCATGGCCCCAGCTAACCCTTAATTACCTCCCAAAGATGCTGCCCCAAATACCACTCCATTGCAGGCTGGGGCTTAACATATGACTTTAAGGGGACACAATAGTCATTCGATAACCCAGGGCATGCATGTGCATGTGTATGTGTGTGTGTGCGTGCATGCGTATGTGTGTATTTGTGTCTCTGTGTGTCTGTGTGTCTGTGTGTGTTTTTTATGCAAGGGAAACTGTTTCCTTCAACTTTGCAACTACACTCCAGACTATTTCCAGGAAGCACTGTCCTTCCTTATGCTCTACCATCCCCCATCCTAGACCCAGTACACTGCCCACCCTTGCCCAGTTTCCCACTTCAATAGAGATTTTCCCATGCTATGTAGGCACCATGTGCCTTCGGGCCCACTGTTGCTGGCTCACCTGCCACTGTTTGCCCACCCATTCTCATTTTCTTCACAGAAAGTAGCAGGAAATGCACCCTGGGTCTGATCTGTCTCTGCTAGGAATACAGCTTCTCATCTCTGTCTAAATGAAATTAGGTGTCTCCCTTGCATATCCATTTCTTACTAACCCAGAAATCTTTCCCCTGCCATTAGAGGAGGCACAGTTCATTCCCTTTGTTTACGGGTCACAGCAGGGGTTGGGGGAGGACCTCCTTTGCCTCTCCCCTCCCTCTGGTGCATGTGTTGAGGGTAGAGGCCAAAGATCAACGTCAGATATCAAATTGTCAAATTGATTTTTTGTAGTAATACACCTACTGTGTCTCTCAGTACAGAAGATACGGGGCATCTTTCATAGATGTAATCCCGGCCAAACCTCAGCAGAAGGAACCACCATCCTGGCCAGCCGACAGTGGGACCCTGAGCCTCTGAGCTCAGGTGTTTTTATTGATTCAGAACTCTAGTGATAGCACATGCAGATCATGAGCAATCAAACATCCCTGCAGACAATACAAAATGCCAAGACCTAAGCGGCCCCTCACCCAACAGTGCACAAAACAATTATTTTGTACACAACTAAAAATGAACTTCCACCACAACAACTCCTTCATCACTTCTCCACTTTATTTTTTGAGGCAGGGTCTCTCGCAGAACCTGGAGCCCACTGTTTCAGCTAGACTGCTGGGGAGCCCCAGAGATCCTCCTGTCTCCAGCCCTCCCCCAGCACTGGGGGCTACAGACACACACCACACTTCCCTTTGATCTGAATGTCAAAGTACCAAACTGAGATCCTCATGTTTTTTACAGCTCTCCAGCCCCACTCCCTCTGTTTTAATAAAGTCATAAGCCACAGGCCCAGCAGCCAGAGAGGCACGCTGGCCTCCCGCGCTGCTGTCAGCTCTCCAGTGGGACTTATCTACCTTCACACCGTGTTCACTTGTCAAAGGAGCCAGGGGCTGCGTGTGACAGCCGGGTTAAATAAATGCTGCCTCCCTCCACTCCCCCAATCCCTGTCCTGTTGCTGAGGACAGTGTCTTCCCAGCTTCCGCAGATGCTGTGTATTGTCACCTGTCCTTATTTGATTAGTGTCACACTCAAAATGCCTGAGGCCATCTCTGCACAGCGAGAACATGAGAACGGATATGTCCCCCCTTTCCCTTTGCTGCCTGACAGCTACTCCCAGGAAAAGTGGAGAGACAGGACAGTGTGGAAGGAGGGACGGGGAGGGGGAACAGGGTAAGTCCAGGAGGTCAAAAAGAGGCATTTAAAGAGGCTGGGGGTGGGGTTCAAAAGTTCCGAGCCTGGGCTCTAATATGTCTGCCCTCCCCCCATCCACTGCGGCCTCTCCGAGCTCCTGGAGTAGAGGATGTGGCAGGGGCTTTATGGTTTCCCTCATTAAGGAGAGCAGGCATCCTGAGCCCGGTGATACTGTTGAAGGGGGTCCTAGGTTGTGACACCCGTTTAGAGGTCATCGTGGTCTCCTTATGCACATAAATACAACACATCGAGCCAAGAGGGATCACATGGATAGACGACCCTGAGAGGGTGGGTTCTCGCCACAGACGACATGACCGAAAGAGCAGCATACAAGGCGCCACCTCCTCACACGGGCTCGGTCACACCATTCCTTCTGCCACAATTAATTTTCTCAGCAGTCTAATGACAACCTTGGTCATGAGGAAGGTGAGTCTCAGGAGCAAGCCACTGTGTCAAGGTGTCATCACCAGCAAGTGGCAGAGCCATATCCCTAAACTGGATGCCCTGGAGACTTCAGTACTGCCCCCCACACACACTCACTGGCCCTGACATTTGCTACAAGGGCTTGCTGATTGTCCTGTGGGAAGCTAACTTACAAAGCATATGAAGAGCAAAGTGTGCAGCTGGGGCGATAGTCAGAGGGTAAAGTGCTTGACTTGCAAGCATGAGGGCGTAAGTTCAATCTCCCAGAGCCCACATTTTAAGTGTTTTTAATCCCAGCCCTGGGAAGATGGAGACATATGGATCCCAGAGGCTTACCGGGCAGCCAGCCTCACTGGACAGGGGAGACTTGAGGCCAATGAGAGACCTGTCTCAAGAAACAAGGAATATGGAGACCAAGGAACTACAGCCAGGTAGGCAGTCCTCATGTACACACGTGTGTGCACACATACCTCCATACACATGCGTACCCACACACAAACACACACAGCTGTCAGGAGTGGGGGTGTGGCTCGGTGGTACAGCATTTGTCCCATTTGTGAAGCTCCATCCCCACTATTGCAGGTTTGTGTAGGGGGAGGAGCAAGAAAAATTAAAATTTAAAAGTCTACTACATCAAGAATGAAAAGACAGATCCGGCCCCTTGAACAGGTGCCTTTGTGTTTGTCTTCACGGCAGGCGAGGGTGAACAGCGCCAGCTGATGTAAGACACGGTCCCCGGCGAGCAGCAGCGACAGCATGCGCGGACTCACATTCACTCACAACAGACTGACACAAGCACCCATATGCCAGAGCACGCACACGTTATGTTGCTCCCTCCCTCCCTCCCTTCCCCTATCCCCTGGGAATCCATTCAAATCCACCCAGCAGAAGGAAGAGAGGAGGATAAACCCGCATCCAGCCGTGATTCTCTCCCTCTCCTTGTGAAAACAAAAGGAACCACAAAAGCCTCACTCAGTATTCATCGGGAAGCATCCTGACATGATCCCGGGAAAATAAGTCTTTTCTGAGCCCACGATTCCAAAACAGTCTGCTCCAGTCCTGGGAGCAGCCAGGACCGGCCAGGCGTAAGGTATGGGGCTGACAGAAGCACTTTGTAGAAAAGCCTAATTATGGTTCACAGAACTGCAGCATGGAGATGGTTTAAAGCCACTTAATTAGTGTAGGAATATACAGTCATAATTATCCTGAAATATGGCCTAATTAACCTATGGAAAAACCAGGGCTACCACTCAACAATGCTGAAGCCTCTTAATACACCCTATCTACTCTTGGGCACAACTTTGTGTGGGAACACAGGTCTGGGGACAAACAGGGGGGAATAGGGCTGGCCAGGAGGGTGATCATGCTTAAAGAACGAATATTAATAAGTAGACAGAGAAAGGAAAACCAGAGTGGTAGTTACTGAGTGCTACCAAAGGCCAAGCAGTATTCAGCTCCATTTCTCATGTAATTCTCAAGATAATCCTAGAGCATGGACTTTAAAGTTCAGAGAGGTTCATCAATTAACATAATGTCACACAATCAGGAAACAGTGAAAGACCTTCCTTTTCCTGTTATTCCACGCTGTCTTTTCCAGGCCCATCAAGCTAAGGGTCCTTTTTACTCCAAAGAGGCACCACTCCCTCTGACTTGTTAGAAAAGTGGAATCATTCAAGCTTCCTGGAGTAGGTTCAAGCTGAGGAGGGCCTTACAGAAGAGCCGACCCATTCACAAAGGCTGCAGTGGGAGTGATGTCCATAAGGGGCGCAGCGTGCTGCCTACACAGCCTTTCACAAAAGCCCAAGCCACCACCTCAGCCTTGGTTCTGAGCCCAGATCTTGGCCTAAAGCCAGAGAAAACACATCTGGGAAGCCATATGAAGCCAGCTAGATTCGTTTGGGCCAGTAGTCAGGCGTACGCGGGTGCCACACGGGACAGAATGCTCGGAGTCCTCCAGGGGGCGCCCGAGAGCCAGCCATGCGCTCCAGTTTATCTGGCCAGCAGGTCGAGGAATATTCCAACAACGTCCTCATTCTTCGCTGATCAAAGGAGCCGGGATTGAACCTGCTGTAATCATCCGCTGGGGAGTTTGCTTAAAATTCCCCTAATTACGGGAGAGCAGAAAATTGCTATGCCTCAGACTGAATAGAGAAATCGAAGGCGCCCTGCTCCAGCTGCCTGGGGGAGACGAGCCAGTCTGGGAACATAGAGGCGAGGGGGCCCGGCTACAAACTGCAACGAGGGGAGGGAGAACCAGGTTATTGGCCTGTGCCAGGAGTGGGAGAGGGAGGGAAGAAGCCACTGCAATGGAGATGTGGTGACTGGATCGGGTGTGGCACCCACCTTCCTGAGAGAGAGAGAGAGAGAGAGAGAGAGAGTGAGTCCATACTATCTGCCTGGAGGGGGATGGTCAAAACGTGTTGGGGAAGGCCAAGGAGTGTGCTAATATGTCACAGTTCCTCCGAGCAACCCCTCTGGACTCAGCCCTGTTCCAGGCATGTAGAAGGATCTAGAAGCAAAAAGAGGAGGCAGGATGCCCAAGCTGCGGCTCAGACACAAGTTTTAGACTCAAGGTATAGTTAACAACTGGGCAGCACCAAGGGGTACAGGCTAGGCAGCTGGCCAGAGGTGGGAACTAGAAGACAGCTAAGTCCTCAGGTTGAAGGATCCCAAGACACCGGCAGATGGCTTCCCGATTATACAAACAGTATCATCAATTGCTATCTGTATCAGCGAATGATACCAACTGTAAGGGGCGAGAGCTATTCTAAAGGGCCTCTCCTGCCCTGCTGCTGAGCCTGTGGGGCTCTCCACTTCAGGCTGCCCTAGAGAGGAGAATTAAATGTGCTGTCCTTGGCTCTCCTCATCTTTTAAGGGACATTTCAGTGGCTCATGCAAATTCCTGGCAAGTGCCCAGTGTGGTCCTCTGGAGACCTAACTGCCCCACCTTGTTTGTCCTGGTCACACTACTGAGACCCTGGAGTAGAGAAACAGAGACTCACTCAAGCTACCACTTAAGAAAAAAAGGGAACTTTTCCTTTAAAAAGCATAGGAAGCTGGGCCGTGGTGGCATATGCCTTTAATCCAAGCACTCAGGAGGCAGAGGCAGATGGTTCTCTGTGAGTTCAAGGCCAGCCTGGTCTACAGAGTGAGTTCCAGGACAGCCAGAGTTACAGCAGAAAAACCTTGTCTTGAAAAACCAAAACCAAAACCAAAACCAAAAAAGCCCACAGCTGGCTCCTGGTTCCTAAAGGGGTGGGAGGGAGCGGGCATCCAGCTCACTAGGTGTCCTTCTACTGCTCCACGAAGCCAGCCCCGTTTCATGATCTGAATAATCACAAAAGTTCATGTGGCCGTGTGTGTGTGTGACCGGGGATTGGATTTTGGTCAGCCTTGGCTCAGCTACCAGTTTCTAGTCCAACTAACCTCAGCAGAGAAATTGAGTCCCACTGAACAGATGGCTGCCATGTGCCTGACACTGTGTATGAGCAGACCAGTAGAGAGGCCAAGGAAAGTCATAAAATCATTCCGCCAGAGTCCATCACAGCAATGAGGACAAAGCCTCAGGATGGACGTGGGTGTGTCCCCGGCGACAGGTGCTTGTGAGGTGGTAGGACCTTAGCCCGCACCCATGTGGCATGTTATCTTCCTCAGTGTGTCAGACACCATAGTGCAGGTGGCCAGCTGTGGCTGAGACACCTGGTTGCAGCCCTGGTCACAACCTTGGCCGAGCCATGCCAGGTGACAGACAAGGCAGGTCTGGGAACCTGGTCTTGACAGCCTCCTGGCTCCAGAGCGATTGTGTGAGGCAGAGAAACTAGTACTTGGGGAGTGTGACAATTTGCATGCTGTTTGTATTGTGGTAATTACCACCCTTTTGTTCTCACTCGGTATTTATGGAAACTCTCAGTGGAAATGTCTCGAATCTCAGCAGTGCAGAGAGGAACTGACAAAGTGGTTTATGTCCCTCCCTGTGCTCAAGGTGGAAGACCCAGGCCCTGCAGCCCAGGGGGGAAGGTGCAAGAATGAAGCAGAAAGGTTGGAGGCATCTAGGTTACAGATGTGGGGAAACACCCCATGGCCTGTCTGTAAGTTACCGCCCCCCCTCATCCCTACCCTGGCTCTGGGCTCTGTTCAACAAAATCTGTCATTCTGAACCCACGTGGCCTATTCCTGTGGCCGCTCTCACTAGAACAGCCAAAGCTGTTGGCATCAGGCCAAGCTTACTGTGAACTCTCAAGGAAACTGGATGCTCTTAAGTACAGAGGACAAGAGTAGGAGCCATGGGGGTCCCACTAGATGGTTACAGAAGCCACCCAGGGAAAGAGTCCTGCTCTAAGGTCAGGTTGTCACAAGGTAGATGCCTGAGACAATGTCTCTCTTGGTCCTAGTCTGTCTCTAAGTTCACTGTCCCCATCCCTAACTTGTTAGTGGATCCTATCTTAAAAATGAAGTCTCAGAGCCAAGCCAGCAGTGACTCAGCTGCTTATGAGTGAGTTCAAGGCCCTCCTCTGCAGAGAACAGATTAACCAAAAGACTCTGAGCCTCAGATGAGAGGTAGGTGCCATCGAGGTTCAGGGAGGCTCATAAGTGGTGGAACCTGAGATAGAGTCACAGGGTCCTTAACTTTCTGTATTGTAAACTGGTTGTTACCCTTACATCCCTGAAGGTCTTGTCCTGCCCCTGACTGTGGCAATTCCTGGCCATATGGAGTTGCCCTGCGTGGCTGAGCAGCACCAAGGAGGAGCGAGGTGTCTGCAGACAGAGAACCAGCAATGACACGGGACATTAGATGCTGATGGCTTTGTGGAGCAAGAGACTTGCAATTAAAGATACGATGGGCCCCTCCGGGGGCTCAGTCAGACAAGATTCAGAACAAGGGTCAGGGAGCTGGGGGATGTATAAGCAGCTGGTGGAGCCCACAGAGGGGAGCAGGGCAGGGATTCCAGCGCAGTGGCCCTTGTCCTCTCAGCAAGTTTGTCACGCGGCTCCTGCTGGCCATCCAGGCTAAGCATGTCCACTGTAAGTAGGAGGTGGTTGTCTGGGTCTCACTTATGAGATAAGGAAACGGTGTTGGAGGTTAAGAGACTTGACTCAACCTGTAAGACAGTGGAGGTGAAAGTCAGGCCCAGCTCCATCGGATGCCCAGTTAGGACTCATGACCACCCACGGTGTGCTTTCTTCTGAGATTTCCCCCAGCTGGGTCTCTGCATTCCCAGAGCCGGACCCACCCAGCTTGGGCTGGAGGATTCAAGTAGGAATGTCTGAGGGACCAAGAGCTCACCCTGACTCCATGTCAACTATCTCCAAGAAACACTTGTCCTCTCTGGTTTGGAAGAGCAGGAAGAGACACCTGGCCGACACATGAGGTTTTTCCCAGAGGAGGGACAGGCCCAGGAAGGTAAGAGGTGAAGAAGGGTGCATACCACTCTAAGTCTGTTTCTGAGTGCCCCATCTTATTCAAAGTCCCCACTTTGGGGACGCTATCAGTTCTCTCTCCTCAGACTTTGTCAACACCATTAACTTGTTATCTGTCCAAGCCACCACTTCTGTATCTACCATGCCCCAGAGCCATCTCCAAAGGTTAGTAGCCCTTGGCCATGATCAGACTAGAACAGCCAGTGACCAGAGGAGGGGCACAGATGAGGTGGGAAGTGATCCACTTGGGACCTGGATGGGGTAAGGTTGCTTCATGGCAATGTTGGCGCTGGCAGACAAGAGTTCTGGGGGGAAGGGAGGGTTCAAGGGGAAAACAGAAGTGAATGAATGAAACCAGAGAATTCAGGAGGAAATCCAGTTTTGCTCAGAATGCCTGGCCTCACATTCCCACAGCCCAGACCTGAGCTATCCTCAAACCTCTGCCGCTTCCGAGGAATCTTCGAAGACCTCCAGATGGAGTTTTCCTTCTCCCTATGGGCTTTCTCCACACTGGCAACAGATCTCTGCCTATACAAAGCTGACCAGATCTGGTCCCCATAAAGGAGAGGCCAGTCATGCCCACCATTCCTTATAAGAGCTTTGGGATGGTTAATCTCCATTGACAACTTGGCTGGATTTAGAATCACCATGATGTGTCTGTGAGGTGATTCAGTTCCCAGCACCCGTACGATGTCTCACAGTGATCTATAATTCCAGTTCCAAGCAATCCAATGCCTTCTTCAGACCTCCATAGGCACCAGGCATGCAGGTGATATACATACCTACAGGCAAAACATTCATACACATAAGTAAGTAAAACTTTAAATAAAATAAATAAATAAAGAGAGAGAAGGGAGGGAGGGAGAGAGAGGAGGTGAGTACCAGCACTAACCTCTTTGCTTTCTGACTGTAGATACAACATGACCAGCCACCTTAATTTCCTGGTGCCTGCCACCCCTGGCTCCAGCAGTCATGGTGGACTGTGTCCCCTTAAACTGTGAGCCAAAATAAACCCATCCTCCTTCAGTTGCTTTTTGGCAGGTATTTGGTCCTAGTGATATGAAAAGGAACTAAAACAAGTTCCATAGGTAATTGTGGGAGGAAGACTAATGAAGCAGAATCAGTGATGGGGTGGGATAGAATCAGAGGTCGCAAGGGGGATCAGGAGACACAGAAGTCTCCAGAGAGCAGGCGCGTGTGACCTGAAGTCCAGGTTGCATTTGGGGATCAAATAGAAAAGAAGTATTCTCAGAACACTAAGAAATGAAGAAAGGGAATGTAGTCACCCTAGGAAGGGTCGGGGCTAGTGGCAGGCAGCACTGGCTGTGAGAGACGTTGGAGTGCACTTCAGTGTGGTTTTACTAGCAGCAGCAGCAGAGACAGAATGATTTATTTGTTCAACAGTATTTTTCATTTCAGATATTCTGCTTTCATTTTTATAAATTGCATTTTTCTTAATATTCCACTTATCTCCTCATGCTCAGGTCTTGCTTTTCAAGCGTGTAAGCGTATTTACAATCGCTGCTTTAGTATCCGCCGCCTGCCCACGCTGTCCATCTTCTCTCTTTTGTTCTTTTTCTGTTGGCCGACTTTCCTCACACGACACTGATAGTTTTCTGCTTCTTTACATAGCTATTAATTTTTATTAGGTGGCGGTGTATGTTGTAAATTTCACGTTATCAAGCTATGGATTTTGTTATGTTCCTTTAAAGAGTGATGGTGTTTTTATTTGCGAGTTTTTCTTTAATAATAAAGTTTATTTTTTTAAAAAAAGAATGCTGGGCTTCTGTCTCAAGGTTATTTGGAACAGCTTTGATTTGTTGTATTTGCTGTTGTTTTAAGACAAAGCTTGCTAGGTATCCCAGGCTGCCTCCGGCTCATGACCTTCCTCTTCCACCTCCAGAGTGCTGGATTACAGGTACGTGCCACCTTCCTTTCTTAATTTTTTTAAAATGATTTTTTAGGTGTGGGGGGGTATGCAACTCTGACTGGCAGAAATCCTCCTGCCTCTGCCTCCTCAGTGCTGGGGTTAAGGGAACACAGAGCCCCAGCTGGTTTAAGACGTGCTTGTAAGCTCTTGCTAATTACCTCCTCAAGTGTGCACCTATCTATATGCATCAAGGTTTTACTGTTTTAATTTTATGCCTATAGGTGTTTTGCCTACATGTTATCTGTGCACAAGAAGAGAGCATCAGATCTCTGGAACTGGAGTTACAGACAGTTATGAGCTGTCGTAAGGGTGCTGGGAGTCAAACCTCGGCCCTCTGGAAAAGCAGCCAGTGCTCTTCACAACTACATTATCTCTCCAGCCCTTGACAAGTTTTAAAGACTTCCACAGATCCTCAGAACGCTCTGTATGTGAGTCTCTTCTCCCTAATATCCCTCCAAACAATTCTAGCCGCCCAAATACTCACTGTCTCATCAACCCCACCACCAGACTCTCTCTGGGGCCCCAGCTTCTGTGCTATGCCCATTGACTTCCCCCAGGCAGTAAACTGATATCACTCTACAGACCACATCACTGAGTCCCCTTCTCTTGGGGACCACCTTCTAAAAGTAGTTGTTTCCTGCATCCAGTCTCCAATTGTTTTCTCCAAGTGAGCGCTTTCAACTGCAAGTCAATCCATGGGCAGAGGGCAGCCTCCCACAATGTAGAAAGCAAGATAAGTAAGTGTGCATTATGCTAGAAGATGGAAGAAGTCTGGGAAAAACAAGAGTAGGTGAGGGAGAAAGAAGAAGCAGGAAAGAGGGTGTATTCATCGCGGTTCTCTAGAGGAACAGAACCGATAGAATATTAGAAAGGGATTAGAGTGGCTTACAGGCCGCGGTCTGAGTAGTTCACCAATGGCTGTCTCCTGACGGAAAGGCTAAGGATCTGGCAGTTGTTCAGACCATGAAAGTGGACGTCTCAGTAGTCCCAGTCTGGCGTTGAAGTCCCGGGGAAGTCCTAGAGAGCTGCTGGTCTTCAGTCTACATTGGAATCCTCAAGACATAGGTTCTAGCACCAGCAGAGGGATGTCTTGGGAATAGGATGGAAGAACTTGCCAGTGAGAATGAGAGAAGGTAGGCAAAAGGCAAAAGCTTCCTTCTTCCATGTCTTTTCTGTGGGCTGGCAGCCTACACCCAGAAGGTATGGTTCAGGGTGTCACCATCAAATGATCCAGTCGATAAAATCCCTCACAAGTGTGCCCAGATGCTTGGGTTTTAGTTAATTCCAGATGTAGCCATCTGATTAGCCATCGGTGGCAATTTTTATTTTCTCTAATTTTATTTTGAGACAAGGTCTTGCTAAGTAGTCTAGGCCGGCCTCAGATTTGTAGCAATTCTCTTGGCTCAGCAAGTGATTAAGTGAGAGCCATTGGACTCTTCCTCACAGGCAGGATATAATCTGCTGTGGTCAAGGCCTTCGTTTGGCTCCAGTGTTCAGAGAGTACTGGGTTGGAGGAGGGCCAGAAGAGATGGCTAAGATGGGAGCACTGGACCTGAGTAGCAGTTTCTGAGGGGATAAGAAGGGGCAGGACTCAGATAGAGGGAAGGATTCTGATAGGGGGCGGGATTCTGAGAAGGGGCGGGACTCTGTGAAGGGACGGGACTCTGAGTGTTGTGCTAAAAGACCAATGGCTCCAGGACCAAGGACAACATCGAGTCGACTGGCCTAGAAGGACAAAGCCACCACTGATGATGATCAAGTCACCATTGACGTGACATCCGGAGGGCTTCAGGTGGGTGGAGGCGGGTCCACTGTGCACTCTGAGGCCTGGGTTGTCTACTATAGATCCAAGAGGGGCTATCAAGAGCAGTTCATAGATCAGTGAGAGCTTAGAGGGAAGGACCCCTATAAAGGGTGTTGTCACCGATGGGGACCCCCATGTGTTCCCAGAGAGCACGTTGAACAGCCTTCTCCATGGTAGAGCCTCCACTCACCTCCGCAGAAGCAGGATCTGACAAAGATGCTGGGCCTTGAAGGGCCCAATGCCTCCTTGCTCATTCCAAGGGAGTTGGTCCAAACCCGCAGGAATCTGGGGTTATGTGCTAACCAGGCCTTACCTGAACAGGCTGTGCCATCAGCCAGGGATGCTATCCCAGGAGCTCCAAGAGCTGCATCAGCAACTGCCCTCAGAGGCCTGGGGCTCTCCTATCCCCCAAGCCCCTGGTTCTTGCTGGTGACTAGATTTGCTGCAGTGGAGGCACTCACCCTGACCCTCTGCAGCTGACATGCCATCCATCTCCTCTGACCTCTCCCCCTCAGGCCAGGACACTGGGCTGTGTTTCCCAAGCTCATTTGGGCCCGAGTCCCTTTCTCTCCTCGCAGGTGATCTGCATTCAGAGGAACATCTCTCCCACTCTCTATAGAAAGAAGATCCAAAAGCCTTGGGATAAGAAAGTCCTGCCAGATAGCTGGCCTGGATCCATGCTGCTTTCGCCTTCTGAGGTTTCATGCTATGGCTCTTCAAATGGACCACTCACTCTCTCCATTGCTCCTCCCACAGTGCTCCTTGCTTCTCTTTGTCCTCTGGTCTCTCTCCTGCCCCCGCACCCCCGCTCTCTTGTCATGGGCAATTAATTAACTTTGGAGAGGTGAGAGGAAACTCAGGCTGTCTTTGGAAGGGTCTTTTCTCTTTTCCCCTTCTGCCCTCAGCCATCTCTCCTTTCTCTCCCCAACCCTTGCAGGCTTCCTGCTCTCCTCACTGTCCCAACCCAGCAGAAGGGACCCTGGTCCCTCAGGAGACTAATGACTCCCTCCAGAAGTCACTGCCCCTCCCATCCTTAACCCTTCTCAAGGGTTGGTCAGAGCAGTGGCCAGGTGATCCATAGCTGTTTTTTCTTCTGCTGCTGCGGTAAAATATGGACAGCGGGAACCATGGGAGAAATGAGGCATGAAAATTAATCTGCTTTACAGTCCTCATGAATATTTAAAAGCTGATGAATATGTAACTACATTTCTTTTCTCCTCCATTAGTGTCTGCTTTTGAGTTACTCTGTAGTTCTCTTTGGTTCCTTGGGGGGCTGGTTGGCTAGACTGATTTTTAAATTGGTTTTACAGGTGCTTGTGGCTCCTGGGTTCCCTCCACCCTCGATCCTGCTGACAGAGCTGTCCCTTTAAAATCCTCCAACAAGAGCAGGCAAGAAAGACAAGAGGGAGGAGGAGAGGGAGGAGAAGAGGGAGGTGACCCTTCTACCTCTATAATGAGAGACCGCAAGCAAAGGGAAGGTGTCTGAACAAGGAAATGAAGTAGTGCTCACAACAGACAGGCTAGGCAGGGTTGGCTGGGCACTCCACCATCGGGGAGAAAGGGGCATGAGAATGACTTGAACCCGGAGATCCAGGCCAGCAAACACATAGCAAAACATGGTCTCAAAAAAGGAAGACTAAAGGGAGAGGGCCCTTCCTGGTTCTCTCCTGAGCCTTGGTTTCCCCTTGAAGATAATAACAGGCTCTTTCACCTGGCAAGTGAGACTTCAGGGAAGTTTTGACAATCCAAGAAGTTAGACAGCAAAATGTCACTTCCTGCTGGACGCAGTGCTGCATGCCTATGATCTCAGCACTTGGGAGGCCGAGGCAGGAGGATCACAAGTTTGGAGCCAATCTGGGTTACACAGTGAGTTGCAGGGCAGCCAGCTTGAGCAACACAGGCCCTGTCTCAAAATAAACATTAAAAACAGAAGAGCTTGGGATGTTGGGAACATAGCTCACCTTAGCATGTGCCCAGCATTCACAAGTCTCTAGCTTGTCCTCAGTAGAAAGGGAGGGAAGGACAGGGGGGGGGGGGAGAGGGAGAGAGAGAGGGAGAGAGAGAGACACCACCCCACTTAGAGCCTCCCTTTGGAACAGCTGGCTTATGTGTCTCTTTAGATCACACTGTTCGGATCAACCCCCGAGCAGATCCACCACTGATTGGATCAAGCCTTGATTAGAAGGACACATACTATTCCTGCTCTTGATTAGGTCGGCCTCTGATTGGGTAAGCCACAGATTAGATTAGTCAAAGATGGATCACCACAGAGGACTTCAGCCACTGATCGAATCAACTACCAATTAGATTGGACTGGGTTTTGGTGAGATCAACCACTGAGTAGATTAGCCACCAGTTGGGTCACTCCCTAATGGAATCATGCTCTGGTTGGCTCGTCATCTGATGAAGTTATCTGGTGAGTCTCCTATACAAGGACAAAGGTCTTGGTCAGCTAGGACCTTGCCTTCCATTCCATGAACATCGAGAGCTGCATGCCTCATCTAAGCTAGTTCCACAAGAGTCTCCCCTACAGGCTGGCCTCTTGGGGTCTCAGGGGTGGAGCATTCTTGAGTTTGAGGCCAGCCTGGGCTCCAACACCGAAAGACCATATTTCAAAAACTAATTACGACGATGATGATGACAAGGACAATAATAATAAGGGCTGTGGACATAGCCCATCAGGCAAGGTGGTTTCTGCCATTCTCGGTAAGCTGAGTCCTATCCTTGTGTTGGCAATGTCCTCGGATCTCTACAGGTGCTCCGTGACACACACGCATCCACACCCCCACACAAAATAGACAAATAACATCACAAAGAAACCGAAAGAACAATTAAAATCTGAAAACTTCAGAGGAGGAGGAACTGCAGCCACGTTGGGTAGGGAGTGAGAAGGAAAAGGTTTGATGCCCAGAATCCAGGTGGGAGGGCTCAGAGAGGTCAAGAGTGCAGGCTGGAAGCACCACTGGCTGAGGAGGGAGGGAGCAAGGAGAGAGGGCAGCTGCACAGTGTGGGTGGGGGAAGCAGTGTCCCCAGAAGGACTAGTTGTGTGCTGAGTGGGAACATTCAGGACACGAGGGTGTTGGTGAGGCCACAGGGCCTAAGGAATCAGGACCTAGAGACCTATCCAGAACTGACCTGAGGTAGGATCAAGAGAAGAGGAGCCAGGAGACTTGGTGTTTGTCTGTTTGTTCTCTGTCATAACTCTGGCTGTCCTGGAACTCACTCTGTAGACCAGGTTGGCCTCAAACTCACAGAGATCCACCTGCCTCTGCCTCCTAAGGGCTGAGATTAAAAGTGTGCACCACCACTGTCTATAAGTGTAGGTTCCCCAGTGGTCTGGTGTCTCTCTTCCAGCCCTCCCTCCAGCTGGGCTTGGCTCTCCATGCTGCCCAGGCCTGGATGGCACAGACAGGAAGGAAGAGGGGCGGGGGGGGGGCAGAACAAAGGGAGTGGGGGACGGGTTTCTGGGACTGATGCAGTCCTCATCCATGAATCGGACAAGGCCTAAAGAAAAGACTTCCAATCTCCTTTTCTGGTGGAAACGGAGATCGCTTTATTTAGGGTGGGCAAGGGAATTTATTGGGGGGGGGGCACCCTCCTGCCAACCTTGTTGCACCGATTGCAGGTTGACGGGCAGTGGGCAGCATGATGCAGGCGAGGGGAGGGGCCAGTCTCTCCTGCCCTGGGGGCGGGGATTCCTAACGCCCTCGATTCCTGCTGGGTGGCAAGAGAGTGGCTACAGCCCAGCTTGAGGAGACTTGTTTTTATGTGGAGAAAACCGAAGAGATCTGCCTGTCTCTACCACCCTAAGTGCGAGCCACTGAGCCTAGACCATCATGTGGGTCCTGGGGATCTGAACTCAGGTCCTCGTGCTTGCACTGCAAGCGCTTCACCCACTGAGTCATGTCCTCTGTCCAGGAGAGTTACCTTGAAAAGTACAAACACCATTTGAGTGTTAGGAATGGCTGCCCTCCTGACAACTGGTAAGCAAGAGCTAGCACACATGCGTGACACCCAGCTCCCTTTCATACCCCCTTTCATAAGTCTCCCCTCCCCCCATCTTACTTCACTCCTAGGACCTAAGCAAGGACAGGTGTGCCTTGCTGTCAGCCACTCACCTCCCATGATAGGTTCCCCAGATAGCACTGCCCCTCCAGCCCCTGGCTCTGTGCTCAGCTCCCTCTCTGCCTCCTGGACAGGAACAAACACACATCTTGCCAGATGAGCCGGTACCTTGGGGAACAGGCTGTAAGCATAATTACCCTTCTAGGTGATGTGCAGGCTCCACCCTCTTTTCAGAGATGCCATTGTGCTTCATGCCACTGCCCTGGCAGCCGCTAAGAGCTGAGTGGCTCTGGACCAGGCTAAGCAGGGCCTCACAGACCTCTGGCTCAGGGAAACTGGAGGAGATGGGAACTCCACAGCCCAGATAGACTCCAAGTCCTGCTTCTCTGTTCCCTCACAACTCCCCACCTTGAGGCTCTCTCTGTGTAGCAGGTGCCCCCATCCTGGGCTCCCTGTCCCTCTGACTCCTCTTCCCTGACACCTAGTTGGGGCCTTGATTGCCACCTCTCACCTTCCTATGTCCCTCTGTCCCCAGGGACCAACTGAGGTGGCACTTGAGTCTTGGTTACTGCTTGTGGCACAAGCAGTAACCTGGGTGTGAGGTGGTTCCTAGAAACGCACAGAGGCAGTTAGATGGGCCCCTTCCCTGAGGGTGGATGTAGAGCAAGATACCTGTAACAACCACACCCACCCCTGTAACCTGCTCTCTCAGGAAAACCCTCTCAAATATCCCTCAGGCGAGGTGAACTCTCCTGCCTCCCCTCTCAACAGCCCACTGCCACCAGGGACACAATGCCACCAGTGGATGCCACCTCTCTCCTTCCCACAGGGAAATGGCCACGCCTCCATCCCACTACAGAGCTCTGCCTTCCCACCTACCTGTCTCCAGACAGTGGCCACTTTGAGGGATAGGTGGGAAAGCTAGCCTTGGGTTAGGCACCTGACTCCCACACCTCTTCATCTGGCACCTGTGAACCAGAGGCTGTGAGAGAAGGGTGGGGTGTTGGGAGTCCCTCGGGTGACAGGACTAGCTGGGCTGTCTGAAGAAGCAGGGACAGCCTGAGCTGCATAGCTGTTTGTCCTTCCAGGACTCTTGACCTTGTAAGGAAGGAGACAGATTCTGTTTCCCCTCTCACCTCTCAGAGGGGAAACTGAGTCAAGACCCTCCCTCAGAAGGCACCTCTTTCCACCCTAAGCCCTGAAAACCTTGGCCCCAAGGTGGGACCTCCAGGGATCATACAGCAACTGATGAGCTAGAATAGGCCCTTCCACATAGTTCCAAGTCTATTTTAAGACCAGACCCGACTCTCCAACTCCGACCCGCATCCCTTGCCCGGTACCACATTGTTCCTTCATTGCTCCTTCCAGGGGACTGGAACCAAAATTCAACTTCCCACTGAGACCTAAGCCAGACATAACAGCCCAGGCTTGAGAGACATCTGTACCAAATCAGAATCCCCCGCCCCCAGCTTTCCCCCACGGAGCTCAGCTCTCAGAGAGTGACAGCTAGAGTAGGCAGGCAGCATTGAGACAAACGGGGCTGTGATTAGCCGGCCATCAATATCTCTTAAAGGCCCATTCTCTCCAGAGCTGGCAGCTCCCTCTAGTTCTCCACCCCCCGAGCCAAGCAAAGACCCCCTTGGCAGCTCCAGGCTCTGTCTTTCTCTCTCCTTCCCGCCTTGCTTCGGTCATATCAGCCAGATGGATTATGTCTTATTTCTCATGGATTTGGCTGCAGGAACCAAACAGCATTTAAGGCCATTGATTGTTCAAAAGGCCAAGTGTATAATGTACCAGAAAATTAGTTTGGAGTGCCCGGCAGGGGACCAGTGCTGCTCTGAGCTCAGATTTACTCTGCAATGGTGGGTGGGGATAAGGAAATGGGTGGCAGCAGCAGGCCCTTCTGTGTCTGCAGGAGTTCCAGGAGTCTTCCTCAATGCCTGGCCAAGCTAGTGCTACAAGCTGCCTTGAGCAACGCCCCTCCCCCATGGCCTCCCACTCACCCCCCCTTCATACATAGTGTGGGGGAAACATTCCCCACATGCCTGTCCTAGAGACAGTCCAATGCTCGCTGACGGAGTGTGTCACACACACTCATCGATGTGCCCGTGGGAGCTCGTGGGAGCTCTTCGAGTCCCGGTCAGAGCATTCCCTTTGCTGGTGCCTTGAAAAGTATCTGACCCATTGTTCGGGGATCAAACTGGCCTCCTGGTGATAGAAGGGATGTGGAACCATGGACAGCTCCCTCCAGTTCTCTTTTCTAGTTCACATAATCTAACCTGCCTGGGAGCTGGAGTCATTGATAAGTTGGTAATCACAACTGTTATTTATTTATAATGCCAGGGATCAACCATAATCTTCTTCGGGCAGTTGAGTGCTTTATCACTAGGCTACATTCCCAGCCCTGGCTTTCATTTTCTTTTTTCCCTCCCTTCCTTCCTTCCTTCCTTCCTTCCTTCCTTCCTTCCTTCTTCTTTCCTCCCTTCCTTCCTTCCTTCTTCCCTTCCTTCCTCCCTTCCTTCCTTCCTTCTTCCCTTCCTTCCTCCCTCCCTCCCTTCCTTCCTTTCTTTCCTCCCTTCCTTCCTTCCTTCTTCCCTTCCTTCCTTCCTTCCTTCCTCCCTCCCTCCCTTCCTCCTCCCCCTCCCTCTCTTGTGTATGTGAGCACAAGCACATTTGTGCCATGGCTCACATGTGGAAGTCAGAGGAAAACATTTCAGAAGTCAGTTCTCTCCTTCCATATTGTTTTCCAGACCGACTCCCTTTTGCCACTTCATTGTATAAACCAGGCCAGCTGTCCCTTGAGCTTCCAGGCCGTTATCCTGTTTCTGCCTCCCATCCCTCCATGGGAGTTCTGGGATTACAGATGCACACTACCGGATCTGACTTTTTATGTGAGTTCCAGGAATCCAGAATTGTGTTGTCAGACTTGTGCATCAGACACGTTACCCCAGTGAGCCATCCCTCCGGCCCTGCTTTCATGTTTGAATGCCTCTCGTGCACAGTCATGAACCAAACTCTGAATCATCTCATTTTCTGCACTGCCTCACAAGACATGTTACCATCTCTGCTCTCCAGATGACAAGACAGAAGTCAGAGGTGATGGCATGTCCCACAGTTCTCACTGAGCACCCCGCTCTGGGAGCCACCGTTAAATACATGTGCTCTTTGTGATTATGACATCACAAGATGTCCCCTCTCCCCAGAAAAAGCAGAGAAGGAGAAACAGACACCTATCAGCTCTCCAGTAATTCCTCCACCTCAGCCCACCACACACTTCCTACCTCCACCGGCAGCCTCAGTGGCTGGAGTGAGCATCCAGAGGCTGCAACAAATGTATGCGTGCTGGGTTGGTCCCTCCAAAAATGAGTATTCCCGAAACTGAAGATCAAAGTCAAACATAGCCAAAGTGATGGGAATCTGCCAAAGATGCTAAAAGATGTGATGCAGGAAAAACTTATCAAAGACAACAAGTGGTTCATAGCCACTAGGCCTAATGACTGGTGAGCCAGAGCTGTGTCCCACTTCTCTCTCTGGAATCTGTAAAAACACCCAAAAAGGCAAGAGACTTGACTTTTTTTTTTGAGAAATGAGTTATGCTGATAATGACACAGAGAGCAAAAAGCTAGACCCCCACTCTCGTCACAGCGGACAGAAGAGAGCTTCCACTCAGTTTGCCTTCCAGCTAAAGCCACGCTTCATGGTGCCTTGGCAAGAAGACGGTGATCCATGGGGCACTGAGGCCCTAGACGCCCCAGGGTCAGAGGCCAATCTCTGCTGTAGGAACTCCAACTCCCTACACCCCAAAGCAGCTTAGAGCATGAGCAAAGATTGCAAGTCCTTTGGTTTTGAGCACCAGTGCCCCCTTCCCATGCAACGGCAAGTCAGGCTTCATTTGCTACGTCAAGAACTCGAACCTTTGAGGAATCTGTATCACACAGAGCTGAGATCAGCAGTCCAGAGGGTGTCTATACCATACTTCACTGAGAAATGTTTTAAAATCCTCTGTGGGGGGAAGGGGTTGAAACCTGGTCTCCCTAAGTAACCCTGGCTCCTCTCAAATTCTATGTAGCTCAAGTTGGCCTTGAGCCAGAAATCTTCCCGCCACCACCACCAAGCTTTAAAAGAGACTATTTCACCCCAAAGAGAATCTCCTATTCCTGTGCCTCATCTTACTCTCCAAGCTTGAATTCAGATGCTTTGGGAGATTTTTCCAAAGACACAACACACCCAGAAAACATCAACATGCACCCCAGACTTGCACAGGGAAGTTCCCAACACGCCTGGACAACGGGACGTGACCGGAATAGGTACCAGGCTTCCCAGCAGACACTGAAAGGAGCCCAGTGACTTGGATGTAAAAGTTCCAACAAGCGAGAAAAGTCTGCCGACTCATTTCCTGTCACGTCGCAGGTAACCAATGTCACTGTGTCCAGCATGCTTCCTGATGTTAGCACAGCATTCTTTGAAAGGGGCAGGGGGACAAAGATGGTTTTGGAGAAGTGCACTCTATGTGAAGCCAGGAGACCTGAGTTTGAGTCTGTCTCAGCCTTATACCACCCATGTGACTGTTGTGGGGGAAGGGCAGATGTCTCCTCCCACATTCCCTCCCACCTCAATCTCAGTGCAAAATCAGTTCTTAGACTCCCCAAAAAGAAGATTCGCACTGAGGTACAGATAGAGCCAGCCAGCCCCACCCTACCCCGCCCCCGATGGAGGGCTGGCTGAGCAGGGCCACCGGCAGCAGATGGCTGATTCTGATATCTCTCTAGCCTCCTATTTCTCCCTTTCCCACCTGTGGGGCAATCTGAGGTGACCTCCTTCCTGGAACAAGTAGGGGTCTTCTTAGAAGCCATCCTTACCCACATTCGGTCTGTTACAACTAGGTGCGTTAGATACAAGAGCATGTATATAAAGGTGTGGGAAAGAGCGATGATGTCATACATGCCCCTCAGAGTAGGGGGTCATGGGACGAACAAGAGTCTTCTGAGATGTGGCCTGTGCTTTTTTGCCAGAGCCCTGCCCTTCCTCTTATCTAGTCAGCTTCGCCAGCTCACATCCACTGCAAGTCCTCTCACTTTCCTTCCTCAGTTCTCCCAGCCTTGCTGTTTTAACCCTGGCATTTGTTTTTATCATAACACGATCAGGGTCCTGTATCCCTCAAAGGGTATTTTGCTTTTCATTTGTAAAATGGCAGGACCCAAGATCCTTACCTGTGGAGGCCGGTATTTTGGCTAAGAATACCACAGAGGAGTTTGCCTGGTGCAGAGGTTTTGTTTTTGTTTGATTGTTAAGGGGTTCTATTTTGAGATCTCTGTCACCACGTTTTCCTTTTGCTGTGCTGGGGATTGAACCTAGCACCTCCTGTTTGCTAGGTAAGTGCTTTACCACTGAGCTGCATCTCTAGCCCTCTTTCACCTTTTAGCTCGAAACAGTCTCACTAACACTGCCCAGGCTGCCTTGAACTTTTGTTCTTCCTGCCTCAGTTGCTAGGATCACAGGCCCACACCTCCAGGCCTGGTTCTGTTTTCTCCTCTGGTACAAAATCCACATGGACTGTATTTAGCATCTGATTAATTGGATTCTTCAGGCAGAAGGACCAGCCAGCACAGATGTTAGACAATGCCTGGGTGCTATGCTAGGGTCTTTTGAGAATAAGCAAAGGTGGGCTTTGATGAGACAGAGAACAATGAATGAGCAGGGCAGCATGGTCCTGAGGAACAAGCTGGCCCTAGGGGAGCACCTCATGTGGGTTTACATCTTGGGGATACATGAAGGAGACAGGCTTTCATCAGTCATCAAACCAACTTATAAGAAATAAGGAGATGACTCAGCAAGTAAAGGGCTTGTCATGCCAATGTGAAGACCAGAGTTTAGATCCCCAGAACCAAAATAAAAGCCAAGTGGACACGGTGGCCTGCCTATGAACAGGAGGCAGAGACAGGGAATTCCTGGAGCAAGCTGGCTAGCCAGACTAACAAAATGGCTCCAGGTTCAGCAAGAGCCCCCTGTCTCAATATATAAGGTAAAGACTAATTGAGGAGGACACCAACCTCTGGTAGCTACACACACACACACACAGGTACATGCACCCTATCTTAGTTAGGGTTACTGTTGCTGAGATGAAACATCATGATCAAAAACAAGTTGGAGAGGAAAGGGTTTGTTTGGCTGATACTTCTACAGTGTAGTACATCACTGGAGGAAATCAGGACAGGACCTCAGACAGGGCAGGAACCTGGAGGCAGGAACTGGTGCAGAAGTCACTGAGCTGTGCTGTTTACTGACTTGCTCCCCATAGCTTGCTCAGCCTGATTTCTTATAGAACCAGGACCACCAGCTCAGGAATGGCCCCACCCACAGTGGGCGAGCCCTCCCCCATCAATCACTAATTAAGAAGATGCCCTACAGCCTGCCCTACAGCCCCATCTTATGGAGGCATTTTCTTAATTGAGGTTTTCTCCTCTCAAATAACTTTAGCTTGTGCCAAGTTGACATAAATCTATTCAACACACACCCAAACACACATGTGCACACATATACATGAACACACATACATGTGCGCACACACACACACACACACACACAAAGCACATAAATAAATAACTTAGGAGTTGGATTCAGTAAGAAAAAAATAAATGAAATATTCTTAGAAAGATATTCTTCAGTCCCATTGTGAAAGGTCCAAATGTATCACATTGCTTGGAATGGAGAAGTTAGACAAAAGGACTTCCGTGCAGCGTCCCTTAAAGTCTTAAACATGGTGAGGCAAGGAGCCCTTGACACCTGCAAAAGGAGCAAGCAAGAACACAGAGACCGGAGAGTGGGTGAGATGAAGTCAGGTAACTACTTCCTTCATTCCTGAGACGAAGTACACGGGATCTATCTAAAGTGCTGCCCCCAGCATCTGGAGGGGGCTCCACAAAGCCCCAAGAAAACGCCAGTGTGGCAATTTAGCGGTGAGCAGCGACGCTAATGAGTGCCAAGAATAACAGTGGCTTCCTAATGGAGCCCTTAATGAAGACTCATTTTGGGTTTTATTAACGCAGAGAAAACGCTCACACTTCTTTTTTTTCCCTCCTCTCGCTCTTGGAAAGCAGGCAGAATAGAGGGCAGCCTCAGATGCAGGCTGGACCCATTTTCTAGATCCTGCTTGAGATGCAGTGTGGGCTCAGAGAACTGGAGGAGGAAGGACCCAGGCTCAGAGATTCGAACTTTCAAACCCTTCCTCAGCACTCTCGACCCTACGCTTCATACAGTCTCTGGGAGAGATCGCTAGCGAGGCTTAGCTCTGCAAATTGTAGGCAAGCAGCAGACAAAAGCCACAAAGAAGACGACCCTTCCCCAAGGTGATGCAGGGATCCCAACAGTCAGACACTTCCAATTAGATATTTAATTAGCATGCAATCGGGTCAGAGCACTCTTCCCTCAAGAGACTAACAGAGTGCGGCTCTCCAGGCCGAGGAAGGGGTGACTCACCTCACCCAGTGATGATCCCCATCGCCAGGAATGTCGGTGGCTTCAAATGCATCGAGAAATGCAGATCAGACCTACCAACTGACCTCAAGCATTAGAAAATCAAACCTTCAGGGCTTGTTGATGACCTTGTCTTCTAATGAAATCCCCTGCTTTGTGAGATGTTAGAAATTCATTCAAAACCCAAACAGCTGGTGTGGCTGGGCCGTAGTAGTTCAGGATTCCCTGGGTCTCTTTTGACGTCTCCCTTTGTACCATGTTGGCCTCCCTCTCCCAGGTCTATAAGACCTAGCTAACGGACCAACTCAGGGCTAGAGAAAAATGGCTTCTGGGGGTCCTTCAACCACCTCGCATAGGAAACCTCGACAGAAGGATCACAATTGTCCTCCAAAAGCTCTCTGGTTGTCACTGCCTCCCAGGCATAGCCATAGCTCACATATTCTCACCAGATTCTTAAGATGCATGGCCTATGAACCTGCTGGATGGGTATGGGGAGGTACCCACCAGAGCCCTCCAGGATGGTGGTTGTCTTTGCATGGAACAGAACAGAGAGAGGAGTTGGTGCCTGTCTGGGAGGACATGCACACACAGAGTTATGGGTATAGGCTGGAGACGTGATAGAGTACCTGTCCTGGCACACGTGAAGCTCCAGGTTTAATCCCCAGCATGGCATGAACCAGACATGGCAGTAAGATCAGGAATTCAAGGCCACTAATAATGTAAACAGTATTAGCTCATGGCCAGCCTGGGCTTCATGAGACCTTGTTCAAAAATAAATATTGTAGGTGTTGCATGAGTGTGGTGGAGCCCCACTATGTAGGTACTGCTTTGTCTCTTTTAGCAAAGAGGAACAAATAGAGTGAGACACAGATATCTCAGGTCAGTTACCCAAGGTCACAGTGCAAGAAGCTGGGAGAGCCAGGCACGAAGCAGGTCTTCCCATCCAGCTCACCAGCCACAGTCGGCATCTATATACTGCACCCCTCTGTGTCCAGGGGACCACAAGCACTGAGAAGTCCGAATAGGGACTTGTCCTGGGGCCTTGAAGAAATGTGAGGAGTAGCTGGGAGACTCTCATTAAGAAGTGACAGACCAACAAGAAAAGAAGCCGGCATTTTGGTGAGCATCTGCAGTGTGCCAAGCTCAGCGCTCACAACGCAACCTCACCTAAGTCTCACAACAAGCTTCTGGGGTCAACATTACCATCCCAAAGAGAGTTAGGTTCAGCTTACCCAAAGTCACACAGCTGGGAAATGGTGGACAGGAGGTCTGAACCTGGACCCAGCGGAAGGCAATGCCACTGACTTCACTGGAGGGCACAGTAGATGCTAGGGATAGTGAAGAAAAGAGTTCAGAGGCCACCACTAGAGACCTCTTTTCTCAGCAGAGGGCTTATCTTCCTTGGCTCTGAAAATGGGCCAGATGTTTCTTGATCTGTAGACATTTTCGCCCTATCAGACTGCTCATTCCCTATCAGGCCCATGAAAATGGCAAAGAAATGCATAGATACAAGTCCACTACCATGCAAGGAGGCTGAAGAGCTTTTGAGCACCAATACAACCTTATTAATTCATTTTCCCCAGAGAGGGCCCCCTCACATCTGTCCCAGAGCTCCCAGCAGTGCATGCACACCAGCGACCACCATTAGCATCCTCGGTGGCCAAACAGTTCAGCGGCCAGCAGCGGTAGCAGCGAGACAGCTCAGCCTGCGCTCTGGCTTCCCAGGCTCGGACCACCACAGCACGGAAGAGCCTATCACAGCCTCTCGCTGAGCTTCTCCACATTTTTCTTTTCTCCAAGCCAAGTCATCACACAGCTCACCAGCCACTCAGAAGCCTTAATGGGGGAGAGAGCAGCATCTCACAGGGCTCTCACCCCCACCCAGAGAGGATGAGGTCTGCTGAGAACGCCATCTCTAGGAGGGGAGGAGATCACAGGGGACGGATGGAGCCAACGGATGGTTCTCATATCTACAGAGAAGGGGCAGGGTTGGTCACCCAAGAGATACTAAAAGCAGAGGTACCCCTAAGGTTTGTGACTTCAATTGGCACCAAGAGACAAGGGCTCTCTGCATCCACAGGGCCTGGAATGCACCTCCAGCACCATGAAACTGCTGATGGGTGGAGAATCAGTGGCGCTTAGTCACCAGGAAAGCTCTCTTACTTAACAGACCAGAAAAGGGTCAGTGACAGAGGATCAAATGCCCATACTAGCACATTCTCTCTCTCCCTCTCTCTCTCTCTCTCTCTTCCTCTCTCTCTTTCCCTCTCTCCCTCTACCTCTCTACCTCATGCTATTCTGGAAACTAGCACTATGGTAATGCCACCAAGCTCAGGCTTCTGCTCTCTTTCCCGCCCCCTACAGGCCCCTGTACCCCTCCAGGCTGTCCTAAGTCCTCCTTTGATGCCACCCTACCCCCCCCCCCCCTTACTCTCCTGCCTCAGTGTCTTTCGCTCACACTCACCCTTCCTGGGGCACACTTGCTAGAACCTCCCAGGTTTCAGAGGCCATTTCAACAAGCCACCACCTTAAGAAGCCTGAGAGCTCCCGGAGACCTGCATTCCTGCTGCTCCCGTTGCCCCATTCATCTCTACTTGAAGCACCCAGCCTAGCAACCTCGAAGGTCAGGACAGACCTACTGACACCCGGGTCCCCGCATTCAGCTCAGAGCCTTACAAGTGACGGGTTCTTAGGTAAAGCCTTAAAGAGACTCAGATCTTCCTTCTTCACACAGCACCAGAGTCTGTGTCTGTGGATACCACAGATGACCCAGGGCCAAACTTCGGGTGGTATTCTTAGCAAGGATTTAGTCCCCAGTGCCATTGTTCTGGAAAGAGGAAGATACGGAGTTTTTACCACTCTGTTTACAATATTTTTTTGCATGTATTTTATGTGGGAGGCGGGACAGTCACAGAGGTCAGAGGATAACTTGTAGGAGTCTGGCCTCTCCTACCACATGGACTGAACTCAGGTCTCCAGACTTGGCCACAAGGGCCTTTACCAGATGAGCCAAATCGCTGCTCTTTCTGTTCATAAACTCTTAAAGGGACTTCACGTTCATGTGTCCCGGCCACCTCCATCCTGCCAGCTCCAAGACAAGCGTGTGCCTGCACAGGCAGCTCCCTCCTCAAAGCGCTGGGCCTGCTTCCCTCCGTGCTGCCCCTCCCAGGCTGCCTTGTAGGGGAATGTAATTAGGCCTTTCCCAGGATGGCAACCCCTCCGCACAGCCGGGCTGCCTGTCCAAAGGGGATAATTTATGGAAATGGGTAAAGGTGTTTTAAATTATTCAATTTAAATGTAAATAGGGGAGATGGTTTCTCTGAATAAATTGTCTTATTTATGTTCCACCCGACTCCCCTCCCAGGGAAACAGGGAACAGTTTGGAGCCCTCTGGAACACAGGGCCCTCCCTTCTCTTTAAATAATGTGGAAGTGGGGAATGGTGCCTTGAGACACAGCGGTGTCCTCAACAACCACTGTCTCTGTTGGGATCACAGGCGTGCAAGAGCCCCGGAGACTTTTGGCCTGGCAGAGCGAGTGTACAGAAAGCCCCTCACCTCATCAGTGTCTCCTAGGAAACCATGGCCAGGGGCAGCAGGCCCTGCTATCCTCTTGCTCTACCCTGGGTCTCTCTCCAGCTGAGTCCCAAGTGTGGATAGCCAGCTTTGCACTCCCTTGGAGGTTTCTGTGCTCTGAGATACTAACAAGCTGTGGGGTACCTACTCTTTGAGAATTTTATCTGGATGGGGTCCCCTAGGCATAGGGCCACTTGAAAGGAAAGACCGTTCGTGTTTGAGTGTGTCTGACTGTCTGTCTGTCTCTGTGTGTGTGTGTGTGTGTTTTCTCTGTAGCTCTCTTATGTGCATGTGTATATATGACATCCCATGACTAGACCAGGAGACAGCCGGAATAAGTTAGGGTCTTGGATCCATCCACAACAAAAAACCTGGAAGACAGCAACTCTTTGGTGACTTTCTCAGAGGAGCAGAAAGGTCTGCCTCCAAGGCACCATGACAAGGCTGACTTCACACCAGCCCATTCTTAACCAAATGCTGTTGAGGAGACGGGCTTGACTCGCTCCCATTGGGCTGTTCAGGTCCTGAGGATGTAGCCAGCTGTGTGCATAGACTCTGCATCCTGAGGAGACATCAGAACAAAGCTGGGGAAGAGCAAAATGAGCAAGGCACTGGCTGAGCTGTCTCTGCTGTCATCCCAGTCGGATCAGCATGTGGGCATTGCTGAAATCAATGCGTCTTTTAATCATTAACCACGTTGGTTTCAGCCTTCCCCTCCTGAACTGGCATAGTTCTTTTCCACCTAATTCTAAGAGCCAAGCTGTCGCCCAACACCCAAAGAGCAGAGAATCAGACCGATGTCTCAGACCACAGGCTGTGTGGCAAGGCCAGCCCACAGATAACACAAAGAGCTGTCCAAAGGCCGTAAAGCCTTCCAGAGAGACCCAAAAATAGAAAGCATAGCCACACGGTGCCATCAGCACCTTCACTCATCAGTCCGTTCTTTCTGCAGGACCGAATGGCAACTGACTTTGAACCAGGCATAGCTGGAAGCTCAGGGGTAGAGAGGGGGAGGGGATTTGTCTCTCTGAGAACTAAGCATCCTTGCAGTGGACCCTACCGTGCAATGGAACCTACTGCGTCTGCCAGTTAGTCTGCAAACATCCTTCCCGGGTTTGGAGTAGATGCTACCTCATGAGTCACACCTTCCCAAGATAGAAAGCAGAAACTTGACTATCCAGCCTCCTTTTCAGCTGGAGTTCGGACATGTGATTTAGACTCCACTGCTCAGATTGACTCGTCAGAGGCCTGGCTCTAGAAGGAAGGAATGTGAGTAAGGACACAATGCCCAGAATCCATCATGCTTGGCAGGGGTAGTAATGGAAGTTTCTGGCTGTTGAGGTAGATGTTATGTCAAGATTAAGTTCCTGGCCCAGAAGTTAGTCAGCAGGGGGCTGACAGCAGGACAGAGGCCTCACAGCTGCCTGGAGAGACAGCGAGGCCTTTGTGGGCTCCCTATGGTCTGACTCTGTGCACAGCGGGCATCACACCTGCAAGCTTAGCCTCTGTGCTGGTTCTCCAGCCTCTCCAGCTCTCCCTGTAATTGTATGAGACACCCAGAATTTGTCAAATAAAGTCCTTTTCTGCCTTGCCAGTCGGAATCGGCTCCCATTGCCGCAGTTCCCAACAGAGTCCATTCAGGCTGCTGTTACAAAATATCATAGGCTGGTATTATGTCTCACACCTCTGGAGATAGGGGAGTCCAAAATCAAGAGCTCAAAAGATTTGATGACCACTGAGAGGTTTGAGGGGGTCATGGCACCTCCTAGCTGTACCTTCACATTGTCTACTTCTACTATCTCCCCTAGGCTTGTTTATAAAGTCATTGATCCCATTCTCAAGGGCAGGTTGCCTCTGAGACACTCAGAAGACTCACCTGGGAACTTAGAATTTCACCATGTGAACTTGGTGGGGGGCTGCATCCAGACCACAGCACCGACTGGTGCAGAAGGCAGCTCCATCCTTAAGGGGCTCTTCATCCTGATGACCCAATCTGGGTGGCCCTTACTTTCAATGGAGCCCAGAGTGCTCATGCCTCCCTTGTGGACATACACACACACACACACACACACACACACACACACACACTCACCACTGAGATCCCTGAGACTTGAGCCATGCCTTTTCTATCCTTACATCTCAGGTCTCCTTCAGAACCTCAGGTTGACAGTAGCTCACTCCGTATTTGTTGCTGATGATGTTGCCACTGTCTTCCTTAGATGACATCAAAAAATTCAGGCTCAGGACCGGCATGGCGGTGTATCCCGTCAAGTCCAGCACTTGGAGATGGAAGCAGAAGGATCAGGAGTTCAAGGTCATTTAGCTACTTACCAAGTTTGAGGCCAGCCTGGGCCACAGGAGACCCTGTCTCAAAAAGAGAAGAAAGAGGAGGAGGAGGAAGGAGGCAGGGGGATGAGGAGGGGAAGGGGGAGGAGGAGGAGGAGGGAAGGAGGGGGATGAGGAGGGGAAGGGGGAGGAGGAGGAGGGAGGGAGGGGGAGGAGGAGGGGAAGGGGGAGGAGGAGGAGGAGGGAAAGGATGAGAAGAAAAGAGAAAAGAGGAGAGAAAAGCAAAGGAAAGGAGAAGAGAAAAGAGGAGAGGAGAGAAAAGCAGAGGAGAGGAGAAGAGAGAAGAGGAGAGGAGAGGAGAAGAGAGAAGAGGAGAGGAGAGGAGAAGAGAGAAGAGGAGGGGAGAGGAGAAGAGAGAAGAGGAGAGGAGAGGAGAGGAGAGGAGAGGAGAGGAGAGGAGAGGAGAGGAGAGGAGAGGAGAGGAAAGGAGAAAGGTAAAGAAAAGAAACAACAAAGTCTGATTTCTCTAGGCTCTGGGCAGCATCACGTACATGGAGATGATTGACACTTTGCCTGCCTTTCCCACCATCATTCATTCTCATTCATGGCTCCAGGCACTGCAGCCCTGTTTGAGACTGTCCCCTCAAACACCACAGGTAAGCCCTGTGGTCCCGCTCTGGTTCCTACCCCGCCTAAGGAAAGCTTTGCAGCACCACCTGAGCAGCTGGTCCACTCCGGTTTGGATATGAAGGTCCCTCACAGGCTCACATATTGGAATATGGATCCTCAGTTGGTGACATGGTTTTGGAACCTATGCAGCTTGGCAGGGCCTGGCTGGAGGAAGTGGGTCACCGGGGATGGGGACCAGGCCTCAAGGTTCATACCTGGCCCTGAATCTGGCCCGCTTTCTGCTTCCTGATTCGTCTAGATGTGGCCGAGGTTCTGTAACCGCAGCTGCTGTTCCCTCTGCTACATCCTCCCCACCATGATGAACTGCATCCCTTCTAAGCATGAACCAAAATAAATCCTTTTTCCTTTAAGTCGCGTCTTTCAAGTATTTTATCATAGCAACGAGAAGAGTAACTAATAGTGGGCCCAGCTCTGTCTGCTCAACCACCCCCAGCCCCAGGAGGTGCTAGGCAAGGTGTGTGTCCTTGGCCCCAGGGATGGTGCTCTCGAGGCCTCTAGAGAGATATGCCCACATGATCATGTGGATAACCCAGGCGTGTCCCTCATCCTGGCCAGCCCCGTGTGCATATAAACCCCACTCTATCCCCTATTCAGGAAGAGCAGGAGTAAATGGACAAGCTTTCTGGAATCAATTTCACGCCCTTGGGCATGATAAACAACCCAGCAGAAAGAAGCCCTGTGAGGGAGTTAATGGCTGTTGGGTAGCTAGACGATGCATCACTCCCTGGGAAGGGAAGCCTAGCCCAGAGGCTCCCTGCTCATGCATCTTTCTTTCCTCAGTACACTGCTCAATTCAGAGTCTCACACACCCAACTACACCTTCCCAGGAATAGCCAATTCGGTGCCCGTCCCATGAGCTACCACCTCACGCTGCCACAGGAGCTTAGAGAGACATCGGGCAGAATGCAGCTGTTTACTGCCCAAGCAGTGAATGTCAGACCTCAAATGTAGTTAGAGTGTCCGGATCCAAACCGGGACCCTCTTCTCACTATCTGTGGGAAAGCTGTCCTAAACAGAATCAACTTCATAAAGTTCTTCTGTAGATTAATCCGTGCAGGGCTTCAAAGGAGACCTGGCACACTGAAAGTCCATAGTAACGTTAGATACGCTGATGATGCTGTCTGTGGCAGCGAGTGCCCGCAGCCCCTGTATTCTCCTTCTCCTCATGACTGCTCCCCATCACAAGCAGGACAGAAACACAGTCAGGCTTCCTGCTATTGTCAAGTCCTACAAGTCACACACCAACCACGCTCCACTCCTCTATCTAAAGAAAGAGGACCCCTGTCACATAGCTCAAGTCACGTGTGCCCTGGGCCCACCTCTATCAAGTACCTAGGTTACGAAGTAGCTAAGTCTGGATCTTCAACCTTGAAGGAGGTCCTCCTTCTCCCATAGAAACCCTTAAGAATAGATACCTTGCTGTCTGCAGGGACTAACACCTCTCACTTGAGACCTGTTGTGATGACTGCCTTCTCTCTCCGGAATACAGTTTGACTCTGTGCCTCTTTTTCTTGACCCACCTCTCTTCCCTCTCCCCCTAAACCTGATGATGATGATGATGATGATGATGATAAGAACAAGAGCTTGTCCCCCAAAATCTCAAACAGGTACACAAAAGAACTCAATAGAGATGACAGCAGGCCAGTTCCAGAGCCAGGCCTCTAAGAGCCCTTATAACTTTCCATTTATTCCTAGAACCCACAACGCCATGTGACCCATCAGACGGGCATGCTAGATGAGGGAGACCGAGTAGACAAGGTCCAGCTGCTCAGATGAAACAACCTTGGGCTAGCCTATAACCAGCTGACCCCCAAAACTGAGACTCCCAAACCTAGATCAAGCTAGGTGTCCCTCAAACCATAGCTTCGGTTCAGTAATGGGCTTCAGCCAAGAACCAAAGAATCACTCAGCTCACCAGATTCTCTGGAATAGTCATAAACTATGGTTTGGGGTGATCTGTTTCCAAATCCTAGGGAAAGCAGCACTTAAGGAAAGGCCTGGGGCAGAGGGATCGTAGCAAGATGGCTTAGTGGGTAAAGGTGTTTGCCACCAAGCCTGGTGATCTGAGTCCTGTTCCTGAGATCCACATGTTAGGAACTAACTCCTGTAAGTTGCCTTGTGAGCTCTACAAGAGTGCCATGGCTTGCACACAAATCACAAGTGCATTTAAATATATACATACATACGTGCATGCATACATATATACATGTTCGAAAGAAAGAACGAAAGAGGAAAAAGGTTAAGGGTCATGATGCTGGAGAAGGGGTCTGTGCTCCTTGGGGCCTTGAAGGAGCCGCCCTTTTCTACAGAGCATCTCAGTCAAACTCCTGCATCCGGGCCAGCCCGGAACCAATGATGTCAGTTCTGGCTCACCTCTAGCCTTTCACCTTCATTGGCCTTGCCGTGTCCACCGCCTGGTGGTTCCCTAGCTAGAGAAGCTGCTGTGGACCTGAGCTGTCCACAGCATAAAAGAGGCCTCCTTACAGACAGAACCTGGGGTGGGATCTCCACAGTGGAGAAGCATCCGGGGCCAGACACCCCCACCTAGGGGGAGCAATCAGCCCTAGGAACCTCAGCAAGGCCGCTTGACATTTGATGGGAGTCATTATCAGACACTTATTCCCAATCAGGTCTCAAGTGCCTCTGAGGGCCCCTCTACTGCTGCCTCGCCAGCCTCATTTCAGAGTATGGCTGGTAGCATGGCGGTACCCCACAGGCTGGGCAGAGGTCCTTGGAATCCTCTCCTTGGACTCTATTGTCTCCTCCCCTGCTGAGGCTCTCAGGGCAGAGCTACCACCAGTGGCCCCAGAGGCAGCAGGCTAGTGAACCTTAAAGGCAGGTTCATCACAACCTGTGCTGGGTCAGAACCGACTCCAGCTGGTTCTGGGAAGGGCTCTGCCTCCCAGACTCACAACTCTGGGGGCTGTGAGCCCCTTGGGATGTTTCCCACTCCCTTCTTCATCTTCTCCCAGACACAGATGAGAAGTCCTTTCCTGCTACTGAGAAGCCCTGATGTGCACTGAGGTTTAGGAGGCTGATATGACTCTCCCACTCCCCAGAGGGTGACGGACAAGTCAGCTCACCTCTCTTGCTCTGAACAAAGGAGAGGGATGCCTTTAGCCCCCACTCTGTCTGTTTGGGGCTGCTGAGAAAATCATATTCTTTAATTTATGGGAAAGCACTTGATAAGTGCCCGCAAACCAGATAACGACAATGCAGGCAAGCTCAGTTGAGCCAGGCATGGACTCAATGGGGTGTGTGTGTGTGCGCGCACACACACAGGTCCATACCAGCATCTCACTTCCTGCCTCAATAGCCTAATAGCAATATTTCTTGGTTTGGGATTATCTGCAGTTTTCACCCCCCTTTCTCTATTCAGGCAGTGAATCAGCTATATTGATGTGTTTCAGCATGAATACAGAGGCAATTCTGCACGTATGAAAGAAAGGAGTTTTAAAAGCTCTGTCCAGAGTGTGGCTTGGTGCTAGAGTGCTTCCCAGCATGTGCAAGGTCCTGGGTTCAATCCTCAGCACTACATAAAAGAATAAAAGAAGCAAGAAAGGGAAGGAAGGAGGAGAGAGAGAGGGAGAGAGGAAAGGAGATATTGGCCTGGCCTGCAACAGTCTTTTATAAACACACACACACACACACACACACACACACACACACACACTTAAACTCTGTCAAATAATTAAAAGACTCAAACAACCAAATGTGAGATACAGGGAAAGAGGCAGGTGGAAAGTCATGAACAATGGCTCTTGAGAAAAGCCAATCCAGAAGACTTTCTGGAGAAGGAGGTAAGGTCTGAGCTGGGTTTTTAGCAATCTGGGCATACAAGCAGCAGGGGAAATGGCAGGGCTCGGGGAGCCTATGGGACAGACATGGGTCCATTTTAACTTCTCTTATCAAACAATGGAAATTCTATTTTACTCCTGTAGAGCAATCTAGGATTAGCATGTGTACATTAGCAAGGCTTTCCCATGTGTACATTCATGTTTGGATCTCACGACCATCACTTGAACTAGACTGGTCAGTTTTTATTGTTCCCATTTTACTTTTTGTTTTACATGTTTTTGTTTACTCTGTGTTATGCGTGCATTCTCATGTGTGCTTGGCCCAGGCCATCAGACTTGTCGGCGGGTACCTTTACTATTGCCATTTTATAGATGAGGACACTGAGGTTTGAGTCCTTTGAGTGCCTGAAAGTCTCAGGGCTGCTGCCTGTGCCAGGCTGGAGCCCTCTGCTCAGAGTTCCCCCATCCCACTAGCCAGTGTGTCTAAACATGTCTACAAGCTCCTTGGAGCAATCACTGAGTCTGGGCGATGAACTCTGGGCTTCCTGTGGACCATTAGTCAGTAGAGGGCAGTGGTGGCTTTAGAATGAGGCAGGACTGAGCCCAACCTCCAGCTCTAGCAGACTCGACCTTGGCGTCTTTCTCCCTGTGTCTGACAGGCAGTATTTGCTCATTTCACAGTAACTTCCCTCTTGGCTACCAAGGTTTTCCTGACTGCCTTTTCACCAATTCCCACCTCCTAGGATGAACAGGTTCTTCATTACCCATTCTGTAACCTTCCGCTACCGTCGTGACAGCTGACCCATGTCATCATAGGCAGTGCGAGTCTCTCTCCATCTACTTGGACTCAGATGCCCAGACTTGACATCCTGAGGGCCACCAACTGGTGTCCAGTCTGACCCCCCCCTCCCCCAGTAGCCTGTTGAAATCCATTTGAGTCGCCAGAGCTCTTGTTTCTATTAAAACCCCATTTGCCAAGAAAGTGGAAAGGTAATTATGAGCCCTAGCTTTAAATCACTCCGCCAGTGAATTATTAAAGGGAAGAATTAAAAATAATCAGGCTTTTTCACTACACTTCATAGCAGGGAAATTAAAGGTGTAAGAATGTATTTTTTGCCTCAAATTTAAGTATTCATTTTGGAGATTTATAGGAGAGTTGAAATGATTCCCTGCATGCTTGCTTCATCTCTCCATAAAAGGGGGAGAGAGAGAAAACCCTTGTAAAATTAAAAGAGAGATAGAGCGAAGGAGGGATTTAACATAAAGAAGTACAGTGGAGCGTTTTGCATTTTAATACTTTTTTTTTCTGCACAATTACACCACTGAGTGATAGGGCAGAGAGAGATTAGGCTTGCGGCCTCAGGTGCTGAGCAGTGAGATGTGAAGGAGGGCTCATCAGTTATTGGGTAAGAAGGACCCAGAGATTGTTAGGGCTGACCCTGCATCCCAAAGCCCTGGGGAGCAAGCACTGCCTGGCTGCCTGGCTACCTACACCCTCTTTTATTCGGAGAGCAACAGATTGAGTCACCAAGATTTCCCAAAGAGAGAAACAAGCAAACAACAACCAAAAGCAACAACAAAAATTAAGGCACCAGACTGCTTGCTATTTTTCCAGAAGACCAGAGTTCAGTCCTCAGAACCATGTACGGTAGGTGGTTTGTAACTGTCTGTAACTCAGCTCCATGGGAGCTGACACGCCCTTCTGGCCTCTGAGGGTGCTTGTACACATGTGCCATCCACTTACACAGACACAGACACAAATAAAAGTAAATCTTAACAACAAAACAATCTAAGGTACCAACAGTGTGAGGAGCAGTGGGCCCGGGGACCAAGACAAGTTGTCAGTCTCTCAAATCTGGAAGGAGGTTCATGGAGGGAGAAGGTGAGCTGACCTTCCATCAGTAAGCCCTCCATCCAAGGACTCAAGGTACACACTGGAGTTAGGGAAGACACAGGACGGCAAGACAGCTTGGAGGGTAAGTTGCCCTAAGCCTGACACCCTGAGTCTGGTCCCCAGGACGTGTGGCATGGGCACACCCACACACAAACACATACGTGTGTGTATAAATAAGTAAACGAATGTAATAAAATTTAAAATGTAAAGGCTTTCTTAAAGATTTCTCAAAACCAAATCCCAAGACTCCAAGCTGAGTGGATGGAAGGATAAGAAAGAATTGAGGCAAGCCCAGCCGAGGAAAAGGGTAAGATAGGAGCCCTGGTTCGGGCCACACACTGGCACACACACCATCTCCCTGGAACAGAAGAATGCAGGAGGAAGGAAGTTCAGCTGGAGCAGCCAGGGAGTTCTCCCAGCGAGGAGCAGCACAGACCATAGAATCTGTAGCTAAAGAGAGGCCACAGAGCTCCTCATCTCGGCCCTCCTACACTGCACAACTGGGAAACCCTGTACTGTTTTTTTGTTTTCCTTTCTGGGGAAAGTATGGGAACACAAGACTTGGGTGTGCCACCCACACACAGGCATCACCATTGGCAATATCTCAAGAGCTCACAAGTCCCAAATCAGACCCATGGGAGGGTGCTGCAAACGGGTCTGGCTCATCCAGATGTCCTCCAACAGATGGTCTGTCTCTACATGAGGATACCAAGCCAGAACACCTCTCATGTCCCTCTCCCCACAGAGCAGCAGCAACACTGGATCAGGCTAAAAAGGTGGGGAAAGGAGCAGGCCCTCCCCGAGGAGCTGAGCCCTGCTCCCCCTCCCCACTTTGGTAATGAGTTGCAGGGGAACACCGCTGAGAGGTGTCAGAACAATTTCTATTAAACATAATTTCCTAATGAAAAGGTCACGAGGGAGCCTGGTGGAGCTAATCAGGATGGAGCGTTCACTGCAACCACTCCGAGGGAGGGAACTCAATGCCTGGCCCTTGGTTTCACTCTTGGACTGGAGAGCAGAGGCTCAGGATGGAGTGAGGTCTTTAACCAGATCCCTCCTGTGGTCTTGAATGTGCTGTTCTTGGTGCCAGATGCTGGGCCCAGTACGCCACAAAATGGCTATGGTTATCCCTACTTTCAAGATGAGCAAACTGAGGGTCTGAAAGCCCATGTGACTTGCCCAAGGTCACACCTTTAGAAACTAGAAAGCACGGTCAGACCCAGGATCTGTTCTACTGCAAGCCAGGTAGCCCTGCCACTCTCCCTCTCTGCCCCCAGTGCTCTCTGTACACTCTGTGGGTACAAAGTCCCATGAAGGGCAAGCATAGCCCAGATTTTGGGCAGGCCTGGGACATCATAGAGCCATCATCTGCTAGCCTCCCATCTGGAAATCCCTTCTACACAAAGCCTCCCATTCCAGCCAGTCTCTGACTGAGAATTTGAATGTCTGTAAGAAAATCGTAGATGGTCCTGTGATGCCTCAGAGGTTGGCACTGGTCCCTGCTGAGCCTGGAAAGGGTGTGCTTGTCATCACAGCCACCTCTGCATACAAGAGCCTTCCATGGCTGTCTTCCACAAGCCTAGGCACACCAGATTCCAGAATTGTGGGGGGGGGGTCCTCAAGTTAACACTCTCTCTCTCTCTCTTTCTCTCTCTTTCTCTCTCTCTCTCTCCCTCCCTCTCCTTCCCTCCCTTCCTCCCTCTCTCTCTCTCTCTCTCTCTCTCACACACACACACACACACACACACACACACACACACACACACACACACACCACCCTGGATTTCTGATGCTAAATTTGTACACGAGGGCGGAGTCCACATGCCTAAAACCAAGAGAAACGGGAGACTCAGTTAGAAGGCTCACATCCCTCCCAAACTCTCAATTATAAGCTCTTTAGAAATTACTTTGGCCTGTACTAGAGGGAGGTGGTATGGGACTGGAGCAGGAAGGGGTAAGGGGACCTGAGGCTGCAGAAATGAGCTGCAATCTTCTGCCACCCAGAGGACCCTGATGCCACTAGGATCCAGCAATGTCGGGCAGCTTCTGCAGGTGTTGAGAAGCTTCTTTGGACCACAGCAAGCCCTTAGGGGCAGCATCAACAGCCTTCCAAGCATCTCATCTTCACCCCTCCGTGCTGGAGAGATAGTAAGAGAGGAGGGCCCACACTGCAGGTTCTCCATCTCCCTGCTGGCCCATCTTCTCCTCCCTCACCCCACCACACTCCACCTAGCTCTCCACACCTCCCAGGTGCTCCTCACTCTGCACCCTGCCTCAGCTGGGCCCACCTCCCTAATCACTAGGGTAAAGCTGTCTCACAGTGGCATGTGCCTGCCTACCCAGGACATTCAAAGCTGGGAACAGCATGAAATATGTAGCTGCCTTCCTAGTTCCCACCCCTCTCAGCTCTTCACCCTAATTGCACCACACAGAATCAACTAAGAGGTGGCAGTGATGGCTGTAGATGCTTGGTTTCTCCATGATAGGAGGGATTCAGCATCTGTGCTGATCTCCACCCTCAACCTCCTAGGATGAGGATGCTCTAGTCAATGCCCTTGAATCGGAAGAGCAAGCAAGGCTTCTGCTAAGATGCTAAGATCAGTAGTGGTTCTTGAAGTATGGTTCCCTCCACCCTCAGCCAGCAGCGTCAGTACCATCCAAGGACGTACTAGAGATGCAGACTCTTGAGACCTAGACCTTATTTACTGAGTCAGAAACCGGGGGGGGGGGGGCTGGGTTAACATAGGTTTTGTTTTGTTTTTGTTCTTGTTTATAAGCCCAGCAGGCTATTCTGGGATGGGCTTAGGTTTGAACAACCATTGAACTAAGATGGTCCAATCAAATGACATCAATGTGATGGTACTCCTGTGGGTGCCCAGGGATGTGCTGAAGGATACCATCTCTACTGCTTGAGGCCCACTGGCTGTATGACTGATATGAAGTCGGGGCGGGGGGGTCTGCCCCAGGCTGCAAGCTCAGCCTAAGAATGCTAGACGCTCCAGTGAGGAGATGCTAAGAAAGTCAACTGGCAAGGAAGCCTCTATGAAAGTTGACAACAACGGAAATAACAAGGGCCAAAATATGAGCAAGAAACAGGGGTCATGACACCAGTGAACCTCTAATTCGGAGATCACATGTTCACCATGTGCTAACTGGGAGATGAGCAGAGCAGGACTGATAGTCCTACTTACAGGAAGGAGAGAAGCATCAGGACAGGGCTTCAGGGCAGGGTACAGAAAGTTGGCTTGGGCTGGGCTCCTTTCACTCCTATTCTAGAACCAAGAAGCAATAGAATCTGACAAGCTAAGAGTGGTAAGGGGCCACTGGAACACCTTGGCAAGGTACTCAATATCTGTGTGTAATCAGTGTTAGCACTCACTACCTTGAGCGTCAGTGGCATCCCAGAGTGGGCAAGCCATCTGTCAACCCACTTCCAAGGAACCCACAGAGCTGATGAGGAGGGTCAGTGGAGTTTGATATGGAAAATAAACCACTGGGGAGGAAAGTCTTTTAAAGACCCCAGGAAGGACCCTCTGGCTGTAAGCAGAGGATGGAGGAGATTGGAACTGTGACCAAGGACCATAGTCTGGCTGTGGGAGAGAAGAAAGGAGCATAGGAGGATCTAGTAGAGGGCCACTTGACAGAGACACATGAGCTTCACTGTGCCTCTCCTAGGAATGTCAGGGGTTTTCTTCTGGCTGCTGTCCCCCAGCCCCTTCTCTGTCTCGCAGGAAAACAGACGCCAAGCATGAGTTCAGCCATTGGAGGGAAGAGCTGTAGTTCCCCTTTGAACGTTCTTTGCCTCTCTACAAGTGGGCAAAGGCCCAGCTCAGGCTAGCCCATAGAGACATCTCAGTTCCATCCAAGTATCTCAGCTTCAGCCAGTCCCTCCTATACCCCCTGCCTCAGCCTCAGCTCCCCCAACCCCCAGCTCCCCACCCCAGCAACCGTGAACTCACCTCCTGCAGAAAGTCTCCTCTGAATTCTTTTCCAACTTTGGACTTACATCCATTTGATTTCTAGAGCTTTCAGTTTTGTGGCCTGAGTCAAGTGACCTCGTGATCTAACCTCTCTGGACCTTCAGCTTTCTCAGGCCCACTCAGTGAGTGTCATGGAGATCAGCAAGGAGCCTGGTACGCTGAGCCTTCTGCTGCAGGATGCCCAGATGATGTAGACTGCCTTCCCCTTATCTTCCCACCCACACCAGCACTCATGGTGAGACTCCAGGAGGTAAAGAGACACATAGAAGATAGGGACCAGTGAACAGAATTCTGCTCCAAGAAAGCATGCACACAACCCAGCCCTATCCTTTCCCTTTGGGATATGACGGTGTTGCTCTCTCTGTGGCTTCTCCTCTTGGGAGACTGACATCCATACTAACAATGGCACAGGAATGGTGCAAGGCAGACCTGTCTGTCCTGGGTGCCTGCCACAGATGCTCAGCCATCCAGGGCTCATCCCCAGGGCTCGGGTGATGAGATGAAGAGCATAAAAAGGGAAAGTGACTCCATAAAAAGTGGAGTGACTTCTGATTTCCCCTTGGGAGAGGGATCCAAGGAGAAGGACATCATGCCGAGCCAAGTGAACCAGGGATTAAAAGTGCTTTGTTAGAAAAATGACTGTCCAAACCAAAGCCTGGTGCCCAAACTGAGAGCCCACTGCCCTGGAAGACACGTTGTTATCTTAGTCTCCTCAAGGATCTGTGGCTGTGGTGTCATGGCTAGCGCCTGGCTTGAGGGAAGCAACTGGGAAATGTCAGCAGCTTCTTTACGGAGACAGCAACCCCCAGCCCTTCTGGAGCTGTCCGTGGTGCTGGCTTCAGATCCTGCCTGGCACTGTCTGGCTAGCCACTCCTGCTGTGCAGCTCATTGCCTGCCAGGCTCTTTCCCTGCCAAGTTCTTGACCCAGCCCACAGCAGTGACCCTTGCTGCAAACTCCAGCACTACCTGTCATAACTCTAAGAAGAGTGCAGGCTGAGGCCTCGCTGACAGTAACCAGGTCCTTAGCCACCCTGGGTCTCAGAGCTTCCTTTATACAGGACTCCATCCAGACCTTAGACTTGAAGCCAAAGCTTCATGCCTCTCTTAGCCAAGCTGATCATTTCCAGCCTTAACCCTAGAGCTGATCTGAACTTATTAAAGTGGAGTCACTCTAATCCCAGACTGAACCTGAGCCCCAAAGCCCCAGGACTGGGTAAAGAACCCACTCCTCTTCCCCACCTTCTCCCAGCTGGACCAAGCATTCCTCTTTTCCTTGGTATCACCCAACACTCCCTTCACAAGAAGAGGAACTTGGAACAGAACCAAGCTGAAGGACCCTGGCTATTGCAAACACTTAGTTCTCCCGGTGTCTACAGGAGGCATAGAGAGATTTCCAACATCATCAGCCTCAGACCACCAATTCATCCCCAAAGAATGGGGAGGTAACTATCATGCACTGAGCACTTTTACGATAGTATACTAAGAGACTATACTGCTGTACGGAGCACCTACATTGTTCATGAGCACCTGTCCTACTGTGTTTTGTACAGTACTGCATCCTGGGTATCGAGCACCTGTACTGCTGTGTACTACTGTGTACTGTACAGTACTGTATACTGGGTACTGAGCACCTGTACGACTGTGTACTGTGTACTAACTACTGTGTACTACTGTGTACTGGACATCTGTACTGCTGTGTACTGGACATCTGTACTGCTGTGTACTGGACATCTGTACTGCTGTGTACTAGACATCTGTACTACCATGTACGGGGCACCTACACTACTCTGAACTGAGTACCTATATTGCATACTGAGCACCTCTACCACTATGCACTGTCTACACCACCATGCACTGAGCAGTTACCATCATGTACTAAGCACCTATACTATCATGTTGTGATTGAGATCAGTAGACTTAGGGTCATACCTAGGTTCAAAACCCAGATCTGCTGTCGGCTAGTGATGATCTGTATAGAACATCCACCTCTTGGGACCTCAGTCTCTTGATGTGTAAGCGGATAACTCATCTACTACACTAGGCGGGTTTGAAAATTTGATGATATAATACCAACAAAGTCTAGAACATCGTAGGTGCCCATTGCACACAACAGTATAGGTATGTAGTGTGCAATGGTGTAGGTTCCCAGTACACAGAGGTAAAGGTACACGATGTTTAGTACATAAGGTGCTTGGAGCTTGACGGTACCTTTCATTTTTTTCACATACCGTGAACTCTGGTTGTTAACAAGGCCCCACTTTAGCATCAGGAGGCATGGGCAGTTACCAATCCTGACCCAGATCTAAGTCTCTTGGGCATCTTCCAGGCTGGGAAGAGGCAATTTTTCATCTGCCTGGAGTGATGTCCCTTTCTACGGCTCAAAGTTCAAGTGAGTTGCCCTTGAGTGACGACACAGTGGCCAAGCAAGCAACGTGGTGTCTTCTGGTCCCTTACTCCCAAGGGTGCATCTTCAGATAACACACCTGCTTGCGCCATGGTCTAGCCTGGAATTACTCCCTTGGGAGAAGGGTCTTTGAATGTGATCCTAGAGCCAGAGAATGTAGCCCCAAGAGCTATCCCACCCACTCTTCATAAGTCACCTGGGCAGGCGACAGAGGCGAGAGAGCAGGGCAGCACCAGTCTGGGGAGGCTTTGGGCGATCCCAGGCCTGACTCCTCCGTCCCTCTGTAGTAATTAGCAGGCCTTTGTTCCTGTCCCTGATCGTCTGGCAGAGTCTTAATCACCCTCTTCCCTGCAATGAGCAGCCTTCTCATTAGGGCCTTAAGAACCTCTATTATAAACATGTAAATGGAACTCAACGAGGAGGGAGATATTTGACTGTTCCCATTTCCTTTGTGCCGCTGCCAGTTCTGGGCTGCGCACGCCCGTGATTTCATTGCTCAGCAGCCCGGCGCCAGCGCGGCCCCCACCGCCCGTCACCAGCAGCTCCATCTTCTCCTATCGGAATTTAATTACCTTCTCTGGGAAATGTTTGAGGAACCTTTCTCCATCAATTGATTCTGAAGTCAGATTTTTATTCCAAGATACTTAATGGTGCTTGAGCCATCGATGAGAACCTGGGAGCAGGTGCACCTGAGCCACGCTGTAACCCTTTAACGAGGTTAGGAAGGGTCATTGCAGTTATGCCCCTGACACTTCCTGGGTCCGTCTGTCATCCAGCAAAGATGGGTGTGAATCTGTTCCTGAAGGTCCGCAGAGAATTGGATTCCTGAGCCTTCTGATCTGGACTGGAAGTCCTTTCTGATGTCTGCCTGATGTTGAACAAACTTTAAAAAATAATTTTTTTTAAAATTCATCTTCTCCTTTGATGGTGAAGGAAGTGCCTATTAGAAGCCAGGTTAACCCCTGGGGGAGGGGAGGATGGAGCTGACAGTATGATTAGCCTCTCCCCCAGAGGCACAGTGTGACAAGATGGGCACTCACTCCCTGCAAACCCCAAGCAGCTGATATGCCGAGCTCTCTCGCGATTCAGCAAGCCTTTCTCATGTGTGCCATTCTGCCCCCAAGTCCTCATTGTCACCTGGAGTCTCCGAGGTGCTCATCCCCCATTCCCTTTCTAAATCTTTACCCCACTCACTCCATGGAGCTGTCTCATAGTCAAGCATAGTGGTCCCTCACGGTCATCAGAGCTTGCTGTCCGCCCCCTGTGGTGGGTCCTTGTCTACAGCTGCTATCAGCTTAGCCTGCACATGCTCACATTGTTTACTTCCTTGTTCTTGCTGTCCTGGAATGGAACCTGGGGCTTGTGCATGCTGGGCCAGTGCTCCACCTCTAAGCAACATCCCAGCCCACGCCTAATGCTTTGGGTAGACTCCCAAGGATTCCTCCTTCAGAGTGGAGCCCAAGTCTTTGCTGCTGGGTCCCTCATTGCTCAGAGCACAGAGCCTGGAACAGATGCACACACCTGGAAAAGCCTGCTTGCTGGAATGGTTCCCGGCGGGGATGGGCTGGTTGGGGGCCTAACTGGCATATTGGGAGGAGGCTACTGGGCAGAACGCAGAGGCGGAGAATGGGTGTGACTGTCATTGCCTGGTCAGTGATGAGGAAGCAGGGCCCGTGAACATTTTTCCTTTACCTCCTGGCTCTTTGTTCTGCTGGTGAGGTGTGGGACTGGAAGGACACTGCAGAAGAAAGGGCTTTCCTTCCAGCGCCCCGCAGCCAGGCAGCCACAGTACACAGCTTCCCGGCACCTCCATTAGCAACATGGGCGATAAACTCCAGCCATCCAGAGGGCTAAGAACTCTGCCCTGGGAGTGCTGGGGTGGGAGCAGGCCCTCCTGGTTCTGCATTCTGTGCTCTACCTCAGCCCTCACCTTGCACATACTAGTTGGCAAGTGCTCTACCACTGCCCATGCCAGCCCTGTTTCTGTGTTTTTGAGAGAAGGCAAACAATCCCTTTTTATAGTACAAAATCTTCTATAATTAATATTTCTTTGAGGGATGGTGGTTTGGGTTTTAATTTTAAGACAGGGTCTCACGTATCCCAGGTTGACCTCAAATCCAATATGGAGCCAAGGATGAACTTTGCACTTCTGATCATCCGACCCCCAGATCATGAGTGCCAAGACGCAGGTGTGCTCCCCACTCCCACAGGATGCGCTGAGGATCGAAACCCAGGCGTCAGCATACTAGACAAGCACTCCACCAACTAAGCCGTATCCCCAGCCCTGTAGTTCTTCACATCCAACCTTCTCTGTTACCATCACTACGTAGTGCTGGTCTCCCGATTGGACAGTGGGGAGATGGGTGGATGGGTGGATTGGTTGTTAAACTAGCTAGGGCGATAGATGGTGGAGGAATAGACTGACTGCCAGGTTGGTGGGTGGGAGGGTTTCCTATTTGGTGAACACTTTGCTGTGTAGCTTAGAAAACTATGGTTGGCAATATGGCAGGATGTAGGGCAGTCGACTGGCTGGCAGTGTGGATGGTTAGCGGGGTGATGGTGTAGTTGGTTAGAGACCACGGCTGGTTCTGGGCTAGTTGGAGGATGGGTGATGGGTTCAGGCTACGGGGTCAGCATCATGCCAAAGGAAAGGAACAGCTCCTGCGAGGCCCTGGGGAATGTGAGCCTCATTCCTGCCTCTCCTGAGGAAGCCTGTGGCTCTCCAGGCTGGGCCCTCATAGTCACTCCAGGCAACTAGGAAGATTCGCATGGCAGAGTGACCTCAGGACACACAGCACAGACCCAGAAGGGCTCAGGGATTGTTCGGGTACCTCTGATACTCCATGCCAGGAGCTTGTCTGACAAAGCCACCTGACTGCCCAGCACCATACAACCTACCAATAAAGGAGCCTCGCAAAGAACTGGCCTGTCGTGGGGGCTCGTTCTTCTGCCCACAGAAGATACAGACTCCGGAGCAGGATTTCCTGTGGTTTGTCAGCCCCCCATGTCACCCAAGCCTGGAACTCTCCCCGCACACGCCTCCTGTCTGCTCAAATCTCAGCATGGTCCCTGCCCACTTTGGGCCTCAACTTTCACTGTCTCCACACGCCTTCTACCCTATCTCTCCCAGTTTTTTTCTTGAAGCTGAGGCAGGAGTCTCCCCCACTTACTCCTCCCTGCTCCCCTCAACCCTCACCTCAGGTCTCTTAGGTGGTCTTCTCCATGCCCAGGCCAGACCCACCAGGACATTTTCAAATTTCATCTTCGGAGAATCAGAAAAAGAGATCTGGGGAGGAAATTGCTTTCTCCCTGCTCAGTCCAGACGGGGCTATTTTTCACTATTCTTTTTTTTTCCCCCTCTTCCTTGCAATCTTGGTAAAAAATGAGAACGTGTCCAAAGCTTAACCCCTCGCTTGGACCAGCCTTTATTCCTTCTGAGGTCTGCAGAGGTCTAATGGCATCCAAGAAACCTGTGCCAGTGGGGCCAGGGTGACACTCTGGTCCCTCTCCTGCAGTAGATGCTGCCCAGAGCTCCTGAGCACAGAGGCCAGGCCTGGGAGTCATCCAGGGTGGACAGGTGAGACAGCCTACAGAAGGAGAATACTGCGAGCTAGGGCAAACCTGACCCCAGGGGGCTTCACTTGGGACCCTGATTGCCCTCCCAGGAGTGTTCCATTCCCACCAGGTATCTTCAGCCCTCAGGTCAGGAGCCAAGTGCCTAGCTACCCCTGTCATAAGGTAGTCATCAATGTCGGACCTCTGAGACCACCTGCTACAGAGGGAGCCAGTCCAGCTGAGTCCCAGTCCTGCTGAAAAGTCTCACCCATAAGAGGTGCAACAGCTCTGCAGGGCCCTCTGGGATGAGGCCAGGATCCATCACAAAAGCTGGGACCTGCAGATGCTGAAGGTCCTGTTAGCCTGTTTGCTGACTGATCACACTAATGCTTCAGGTTGCATGAGTCTTTCAAATGTGTTGTTTTCTTCTGCCATCTCATCTAAAGAAAAGAGATTGAACCACAACTGGTGGCTCATACCTGAGAAACTGAGTCAAGAACATTGATAAGAACCTACAGCCATCCTGGACCGCACATTGAGATCCTATATAAACACACAAACAAAACAGAACCTGGGGGTGTGACTCAGTTGGTAGAGCACTTGTGTACAAAGTGGTGTACAAAGCCCTGGATTAGATCCCTAACACTATATAAATCATGGGGCAGAAGAAACAGAAATGCAAGGTCATCCTTAGCCCAGAGAGGCTGTGGAATGACCTTACGTCACTCAGCTGATGAATCATATCTTTGGCCAGACTTAAAATCCCTGGTTATATTAATACTGTATATCAGATGCTATCAAAGGTTTTTTTGGGGGGCTATAACCCCAAAAATAAGTGGAGGAAGGATTTCTTGTTTGTCTTTTTGGATTTTGAGATAGGTTCTCGGTAGTAATCCCAGCTGATCTCAAGCTTTCCATCCTCCTGCCTCAGCTTACCGAGTGCTGGGATCACAGGAGTCTCCTGCCATGCCTAGCTGAAGGAAGAATCTCAGGCTGTGCAGGCCAGGAGGAGTTGTTGGGGGTGGTGAGGGCTTTTAGAATTCCTCAAATGACAATTGTGGCTGGTTTTTCTTGAGTGGAACTCTAAGCAGACATTCTGCAGAATTAATTCCTTATCATATTAATTTATTTAATCCTCACGCCAACCCCCGGGCAAGGCACGGTTACTATCTCCAGTGTGCGTGAAGGGGAAACCAAACAGGAAAGTTACTTAGCTTGTTCAAGGGCATGGGCCAATTAGCCATGGTGCCTCAGCCCTAGCACGGAGCAAGCTGCCAATGCTCCCTACAACCTCTTCCTAAGCTGGGGGTGTGTATCAGGGAACAGAGAAACACGGTACTGTATTAGTTACTTCTCTCAAGGCTTTGACCAACCTGACCGAAGTAACTCGAGGAAGGAAGGGCTGTTTGACTCCCTGTTTGAGAGGCTGTCTGTCAGGGCAGGGAGGCATGGTACAGGAGCAGAGGCAGGTTCACTGCTTCCACAGTTAGGAAAGCAGCACGCAGGGGATGTTGGTGCTCAGCATCCTCTCCCCTTTCCCTTTCCCCATCCACATCCTCTGCCCTCCTCAGTTACACCTCCCTGGGAACACCCTCACAGGAACGCCCAAGAATGTGTCTGCAGGGTGATTCTAGATCCATTAATGTTGACAATGAAGATTAACCGTCTCAGAAACGATAGGGCCGCAAGAAGCCTAGTCCCTCTGACTCTCATGACAAAGCCTTCTTCCAACCTTATCACTCTCCTCTCCAAAGCCTAGTCTAGTGTTTAAGCCTGTGGTGCTGATGAGAGGGATGTATTTCCCCATAAAGGGATAGGGGATGCCCATGATTCATGGTTACCCCTTCTGCCAATTACAGCTGCCTCCCCCATTCGTATTAATTATCCCTTATGCTAACACCAAACTTGAGATGACAAAGGTCATCTTAGGCTCTATGATAATGCAGGGAGACAGGGAGGTCCCCACTAAGCCCCTGTCAGGCCACACTGACTCTTAGCCAAGGAGCCTGTCGGAAGAAATGTCAGCAAGAGGCTGCCTCCTCTCGTGAAAGACATCTGAGTTCAGCTTCCTCTCCATCAAGTCCTTCATCTGAACCTGGCTTCTCTCTCCAGAACTATCCCTGCCGCACACACGCAAGCACACATGCATGCATGCACACGCACACACATGCACACATCCACAACAGTAATCTACATACATTTTTCTGCTAAAAGACTTCGAAATTGTTGAAACCAATACATGGAATACCATATGGGTTTGAGAGATGGTTCCATCAGTAAAGTCCTTGCTACACAAGTGTGAGGAGCTCAGCTGGCTCCTCAGCCCCCATGTTAAAATAATAATAATCAGTTAAGTGTGGCAGTTTGTGTCTGTAATCTCAGCACTGGAAGGTAGAGGCAGGAGGGTCTCAGGGTTGCTAGCCAGCCAGCCTAGTTAGCTCGGCAAGCTCCAGGCTAGAGAGAGATGTGTCTCAAAAACTACAGTGAACATGACTGGGGAAGACATGCAGTGACAGCCCTTGGCTTCCATATACACACGCATGCATGTGTAACACACACACACACACACACACACACGATGGATTAAATAAATACGGCACCTTAAGGCTATTATCTAGATGGATGATTTTGTCGCATGACAGTGACGGGAACTTGTCTGGGAAAGCAGTTCGACCAGTAAAAGAAGAAGGGAGCCAGGTGATAGAGACCCAGGGAGACAAAGGTGAGGTACAGAGAACATGTCCAAGAGAGATTCTGGAGAGAGGCCAACTGAGCCTCCATACTGCCAGCCCATGAGTCTGTTAATGCATGTCTCTCACCATTAAAAACCATCAGGACAGTGAGGAGGAAAGTGGGATAATGAGTGAGATCAGAGGGGAGGTTCCCAGATTCAGAAAGTCTCACTTAATTAGCTCTTGCTGTGGGCGTTACCAAAGCAGAAAGGAGAGTGGGGCAGGCACATCGGGACGCACGCGCCTTTAGAGAGTAAGTGGTGTCCACCTGCCCGGTATGATGCTTTCCACACCTAGAACAGTGCCTGGAGCAGAGTAGGAGCTTAAAAAGCATATATGATAAATGAATGGGCGAATGGATGAATGAATGAATGAATGAATGGCCAAACAAGCAAACATGAACACACACAGCTCTAAACACATACTACCAGTTTCCCAGCATTTGAATTTAGGCAAAAAGCATCAGTCCGTGGGAAGATGGTAGGCAATTCATTCATTCACATACTCACTCTATAACGCTTGTTCCACCCACTGGCAGCAATCCCTATCATGCGTTATTGGTGAATGTGGTCTCAGAGTCCCTGGAGTGTTCATTGTGCTGACAGGAGACCAGCTGCACGCAGTAAACATGGGCAACTGTTCAACTCTGTGTGAGAAGTTCCTGTGTGTGTTGTGAAGGGAAACCACAGAAACAGTGCAGAGAGTACGACTGGGCCTCAAACAGGAGGTGACATTTCAGCAGAGACCTGAAGGAGGCCAGAGAGTGAGCCAGGCAACATCTGGAGAGAAAAAGAGTTCCAGGTATGGCCATTGGGCAGGGGTGACTGGTGCACCTGAGGTAGGAAAGCAGATGGAGTGACAGCCAGCAGGTGGATTAGCCAGCATGGCTTTGAGAGCAAGACTGGTTCTCCAAGCTTCTGCAGTGCTAGGCACAAACCGCGGGGTCACAGAGGGAACCAGAGATTATGTGGCACAGATGGGGAATGTGGTTGGGTTCTGAGTGTATTTCATGTTTGGTGGCTTTCCTGGAGGTCGAGTATAGGGTATGAAAGAGGTGGCAAAGATGCCTCGTGGTGCCCTCCTGAATCCTGCAGCACCCATGTCAGGGGGCAGTCTCCCACCCTGCACCTCAGCAAAGCCAGGGACCACACACACACACACACACACACACACACACACCACAGGCCCAGCACACAGACAGTGGGACCACAAGCCCAGGAAAGGCTGCTGAGCATCACCAGGAGTCCACCTGGGCATTACTGCTTCCAGCTGAGCCAGTGGGCCAGCTCCCTGCAAAGCCTCCAAGGAAGGACCACAAAAACATCAGGCTCCTCTGTGTCCCCAGTACCCACAAAAGACTGTAACACGTGGTCTTGAAGACTGGCTCTGTTACCTTCTCACACAGAAACGTGCATACTCATACACCCACACTGTCCAAATTCACACTCGCTGCCCGCCAGTGGCACCTGGCACTGCCCACCCCATCGATTCGACTGTCTAGAGTACCGAGGTATACAACCTTGGTAACTTCGTGGAGTATCAGCTGAAACTAGGAACACCCCAACCCCAGTAAAGCCCCATCCAGTCCCTTACACACATCCATACCCTAATACTCACATGGTCACTCACTCAAATAGATCATGCCTGATTTTGCAAATCAGAGTTGGTCCCCGTGGGCAACTCTAAGCTCCTGCAGACAGGAAGTTCAGCCCTGGAGCTCTGAGCACCTACTGGGAAGGCGTAGAAGCGAAGAAGATGAGGTGGAGATGCTCTTGGACCAGTCCGTGCTCCCATTTCACTCTTCCCACTTAGACACAGGGGTCACTTACTCCATGCCAGGCCCAGCGCTGGGCACTTTAAAAAAACCCACCTTGAATCCTAGCAACCTGGGAAAGATATGCTGGTACCAGCCACACCTGCCCAGAAATACTCCAGCATCCCACAAGACATTGCCTCCTATCCCCTGTGCCCTGCAGCCTGCCTTCTTTGCCTCTCTAGTTTACTTACCCATAAAGGTGTCCAGGTGGTGCCCTGTTCTGCCAGGGATGGTAGGGAGGACAGGTCAGGGGCCTAAGAAGGCAGCCTGGCATCTGATGACTCTGGACTGGCCAGCACACCCAGCCCTCCGGGTCCTAAAGCCAGTGAGAAGCTGAGTGGGGGTGGAGGGGAGCCAGGAGCTGGCAGGCTAAGCGAGATGAAATATTGATGCCCGAGTCCTGGTAAAGCGGAGAACGCTGCTTGTCCATGAATAAAAGATAAGCTGGAGGAGCGGGCTGGGCAGCAGATTAATTAATCTGAGTGAGCCTTGCTCTGTGCTGTGGGGGAGGGGCGTGGTAGAGCAGACAGTCTGTCTCAGCCCCAGGGTCTCAAAGGACCAGCAAAGGCCCTCTGTTCTAGGCAGACAGCTAGGCAGGGCAGCAGTACTGACCATGGGCAGATAGGGAGAGGGCAGGGTTGGCCAGGTTTCTAGGACCAGAATCAGGCACTGTGACATGCCTGCCAGGTTACCCAAGATGGCAGCTTCCCTGGCCAGGGCGGGGGGGGGGGGGGGCACAGAGGGAAGTTGCTTTGGAAAGTGGTATTGTCAGAGCCTCTGAGTATCCTGGCTCCGAGATCCTTTCCTGCCACCCAAGCCCTCCCTCAGGGAGTCTTCAAGAGCCTGGACAAATGGGACATGAGAGAAAGGGACAAGTGGGAGACAGAGGACTAAGCCGGGTGCACGGCCACACTGGGCACAGCTTTGACGTAGCTGGCACTGGTAAGCTTTATATCTGAAAGGGGGCGGGATAAAGTGGGAGCCACTTAACCCACGGCAGCCTCGGGACCTTGACTGCCTCTGTCTTAGGAGGACAAGGGAATGTGGCAGAGTGGTGGAAGCCACAGATTCCTGGACACGGTCGTGGCAGTCTCACCGGGAGACAGAGCTCACAACCTAGTGTTCATCTGTCATCCGCTGGCTGTGGCAGCTTTCACAAGCTCTTGGCAGTTTTATGTTTCCCAAAGGTGGCATTAGGACAGGGTGGTGACATCCCTCATCATGCTTTCCATCCACGGGATCCTGCTGCAGAGCATCAGCCCCGGGCTCTGTACTGTCCTAATGGACCCTTGGGGTCAGTGCCCAAGCTAATGGTACTAGCTCCTCCCACCAGCCGTCCTCAGTGTGACCTGGGGACCTTGGGATCGGGGTGCCATCCTGTTCACCCTTCTGTGCACAAAGAACCATCTTTCTAACTGTTCTCTGGGAGAGGGTCAGGTCAGATTCCAGGTGGCCTCAGCTGATGCCAGCCACAGCCCCAAGCAAGTGACAGGACACCTCCAGATGGTCCCCCTTCTCCCCAGAGCCTGCAGCTTTGATCATGGTTAGCTCCTGGAATGGGCACTGCTGGGGAAGGGGCTGTACAGCTGGCATCATCCCAGGCTGGCTCCCTCCGCCGCCACCACCTCCATGTGCGCGTGCACCATGGCCTCCCTGGTGCCCATACCCCTGCTCGCCTGGCCAGCTCACAGCCTTTCCCATCTCTCCTGACCAGTGGGCATTCATCATGAGCAATCTGCTGACATTTTCTGTACTTTATGTCATATTTGTTATTTAACTTTGCTTCCTGTGGGTCTGAGCCCATCTTTCCCATCCATTCCTGGTTTCTCGAATGCAGGAGTAAGGTCATTTTGGTCCCTCCAGTTCTCCCAAAGCTGTGCACGGCCGTGGGCACATAGGGGAAGCACTGTGTCGATGTTTGCTTAGGTGACTGTGAAGGATGCTAATCTTCATGCTCTCAGGGACCTCACCTTCTTCGCAACCTTATGGACAGGCATGTCTCTCCCACTAGCCAGATGGCAAAGCCCAGGTGCACACTTGACACAGTCACGCAGATGGCAATCAACAAAGCTGGGGACAAGCCCTAATCTAGACTTAGAAGCCCAGCCTTCACCTGATGATGGCAAGATGCAAGAGGGTCCTTAGCATACCTTTCCTCCGGAGGGAACAGGGAAGCGGGGGAGGGGGAAGAAAAGTCTCCCAAGGGCTGGGAATGAGCACACCTGGACCTGGCCTGAGAGCTCCAGATTCCTCTCCCACCCCTACCCCAGAAGGCAGGATAGAGCTGTGACTGAAGGCCAGGGAGGCTGGCTAGGCTGCTGTGGGGCTCATAAAGATTCCTTGGGCTCAGCCACCAGGACCTACCTGGTACCTCACTCTGACCTGGGCCTAGAGCCTGGGAGTTAAGACTGGTGGCCCTCTGCAGACCAGAAGTAATGGTGGATTCTTTAGAGTCCAACCAGGAGAAAAATAGACAGAAGCTAAGCCCAGGAGGCACACATACGGTCACATGCATATCCAAGCATTTTACCTCTGAACTAGAGGTAGGGAGGTGAACTGCTGCAAAATGTAGCTGGGAGCCAAGTCTGCTATCTCTGAAGTTACAGTGCCACCTGCTGTCCATTTAAGGTATAGCAACACAACCAGGTGTGGCATAAAACATCCAGCTATGGGCATGGATTCATACATCCGATGTGTCTGCGTGGCAGGCAGCACTTGAAGGCTGGGCATGCCTGAATGAACCAAAAGGACCACAAGCACAGCCTTAAGGAGGTTACAGTTGAATGAGAGAAAGTGGTAATAAATGGGACTGATATGTGACATGCAAAGGGCATAGCAGGCTTGAGCACCCGGGAGGAAACCAAAGCAGACAGGGAGTGCCTGGGGTACTGTGGCCATAATCAAGAGGAAAAACGGCCTCATGGAGCTGGTGACACTAAGATAGTCCACAAGGAGACGAGGAAAGAGCCTTGTTGATTTCTGAGCTGGCTCATCCCAGACTGAAGAGGAATCAGGAGACCTGGTAATCTGGAGACCTGACTGGGAGGGGTTGGGTAGGGCAGAACCTGAAGGGTGACTTCAAAAGCCTGAGGCTTTGCTGCTGGGCTCAGAGGGGGAAAGACAGCATTTTCTGGCTCTTTCCTCCAGTGCTGATGGGGATAGGAGCCAGGGACTTGGGCGTAATGGAGAGAGGTTTATCACTAGGCCACACCATTGATCCACTTGCAGTCTCAAGTGTCATATTGTTCTGGCGGAGAACAGCCTGTAGGTCATGGTCAAGTGGGGGGTGCAGGAAGACCTGTTAGTAAACAAGTGCAACTTCCAATCAGGAGCCCCGGCAGTGGGGAGCAAGGGGGATTTCTGGAATACAAGGGAAGGACTCAGAATGACTTCGAGGTCATAGCTACAGAGAGAGGATGTGCTGTACTACATTGAAACACATGCTGGCTGGCTTGAGGAGATAATAGGGACCCTCCACTTGGGATTTGGGAATTGCTTGTCAGCTGTCTATGGGTATTGACAGCACCTGCCTGGAGCTACATCCTGAGAGCAAACAGCATTTGGGGGACATTTAAGACCTGGGACTGAAAGGGATCCCAACCCTTAGGGACTACAGTCTATACACCAGGGCCCTCTGACATCTCAAGGTCAGAAAACTAGAGAAACAGGGGAGAGGCCAGACAGTGCTGAGGGGAAGCAGGGGGCGGGGTGCCCACTGTACCTGGACCCCAAGTCAGGAAAGAGAAGGGAGCCATTGATCCTTTCTCAGAGCTGAGAAAGCATGGGCACCCAGTGACTCGATTAAAAATGCAAGAAATAAAAAAGTGTCCACATGCACGGGAGACATCAGACACTCTTGAACTGTTGGTGAGAGTGTGAAAGAAGCAGCCACTTATGGGAAGAACATGGTCATTCCTCAGCACGTTAAACACGGGGTTTAACCCACAGCTCAGCGACCACACGACCAGACACAGGCTCAAAAGATGAAAACACACATTGCCCCAAACACCAAAACAGGGAGTAAACCACTTGCTCTCTGTCCTAGACTCCATCTGCTCTTGATTTCCTGATTTTACTTAACTAGAGGTAACACCTCTGATGTATGAGCCATTGCTTGCTTTCCAAATATCTCAAACCCTGTCCTTGGAGTATTTGAGCCTTGGGCCTCCTATCTCCTCGTGTTTGGCTGCCATTTTCTCTTTTTCAAAACTTTTTCTGCAACTGGTATATTACATATGGGGCTGACTTAGTAATGGAAGCAACCCAAGTGTCCATCACCAATGAGAAGATAAAGTGTGGTATATCCACACAGTGGGATAATATTCAAACACAAAAGGAACAAAGTGCTACCTCTTCAACTTACAGTGTAGATGATTGCCCAAGAGAAAGAAGTCAGTCACAATGGACCACAGATCGTGTGAGCCCACTGATAAGTGTTTGAGAAGAGATGAATCTGAATTAGACTTCTCCACAGACAGCAGATAGATGGTGGCCAGGGCTGGAAGAGGGGTGTCTACTAATGGTTTCATGTGGGGATGATAAACAGATTCAAGACTTGGGGAGTGCTGAGGGTTGCATAACTCTGGATATGCTCCAAACTACTGAATGGTACACCTTCAAAGGTGATATTATGGAGTATGTTATATCTCAATAATATGTTTTTAAAGGATTTGTTTGTGTGGAATTGAGGGGTAGCCTCAGCACAGGAAGGGGAAAGAATATTGGAGCCACAGAGGTCTTTGAGCTTATAGATAGGCACGAGGGAACCCGGAATGTTAACCGCACCGGCTTGTTCCTTCAAGGGAAGGAATACAAAGCCCGTTATCCACCCAGAAGGCTGGGAGCTGATGTGCTTACTAGCCTTGTGACTTCTGCTTTATCTGTGTGGCTAGAGACTTTTTCAGCACTGGAGCCACCCACTCCACCCCCCCATCCCTTATCAGAAGCTTGTTTTTCTCACTCAACAGAACCTATCTTTACGGACTTTACCGAGAGTTTCAGTGCAGCCACATCCGGCCTGTATTTAGTTTACTTTGTTCCTCAAGGAGATATATGAGTGCTTTTTTGTGCATGCAGGATTGAGTTAATCATCACCAGAATAATTTTCACCAAATTGTGCTGTGCTTCAATATGCCTAAAATAAACCGGCCAGGGTCAGACTCCTGGATTTTGAACCAGCACTGGCTACTGAATCGTGATGAACCCAACTGCCCTCTTGCCCACGCAGACAGTCTCTCTGCAGGCCTGTGAAGGTCGCAGAGAACCCCCATGGCGGAGGACACGGCACTGTCGAAGAGAGAGGGCCATGTGGTGGAGGAAACGGTGGACACTCCCCCTCCAGGTAGCTTTTATATTCTCAGTAAGACAGGAAGTAAAGTCCTCAGCTGAGAGAGAGGATGAGTCCCAGGAAAGAGAAGAAAAGAAAAAGTTCAGCAGCAAGAGGGAATAGACAGGGCTTAGAAGGTGGCACTGTGGCCATGTGAAGGAGGGCTGAGGACCTCATACCAAGTGGCCCCCAACCCTTGATCAGGTGGAGACCCAGGTCCCAGGCACTATGTTCCACATGCACACACCACCTGCTCCCTGAACGTACAGATGCACACATGGACGTCTGCATCAAGAAACTAAAACACAAACCTGGTGGGGTGGCACACACCTCTAATCCCAGCACTTGGGAGGCAGAGGCAGGCAGATCACTGTGAGTTCTAGGTCAGCCTGTTCTACAGAGTGAGTTCCAGAATAGCCAGAGTTACAACAGAAAAAAAGAAAAGAAAAATAAGAAGATGAAGAGGAGGACGAGGAGGAAGAGGAGGACCTAAAAACACGGGCTGAAAAGATTGTTTAATATCTAAGAGCATTTGCTGCTTTTCCAGAGGACCTGGGTTCCTGGTACCCGTGCAGAGCAGCTCACAACAGCTTATGACTCTAGCTCCATCTGATGCCTCTGGCCTCCTCAGGCATATACCACACCTCCCCCCCCCACACACACACACATAATTTAAAAATATTTTTCAAAAGAAAATAAACTAAAACTATCTATGCTGGGCTGGAGAGAGGGCTCAGTCAGTAAAGTACCTGTGCAAACATGAAGACCTAAGTTCGACACATACCTCCAAGGCCCACATGTGATGTGTGTCTAGGTTGGCAAATTGTCATATGCTATTTGGACTCACTGAAAAGCAGGCTCTGGAAATAGGCTTGCGCGTGCACACACACACACACACACACACACACACACTCACACACACACTCACACACATGCACACAGAAAGGTCTGGAGGATACGGCTCCGGCAGTAAGCGCCTACTACATAAGGATGAGGAACTCAGTTACAGTTCCCAGAACTCACATAAAAAGCCAAGCACGGCCATATATGTCTGTGACTCCAGCACTGGGAGAGTGGAGACAGGTGGGTCCCTGCAGCTGGTTAACTGGTCAACACAGCAGAGCTGAAGAGTTCCAGGTTCAGTGAGAGACCCTGTTTCAAAGAAGTGGATGTGTCCTGAGGATGACCACTGGGGTTGTTTTCTAGCCTACACACGTGTCCACACACATGAACATGCATGTTCTCTCTCTCTCTCTCTCTCTCTTTCTCTCTCTCACTATTTCTCTAACACACATATTCATGCAAGGATGCAATGCACACATGCATACATGCACACATAAAAATGAAAAACAGGCCTGGGGATGATTAGCTGGTAGCATATTTACCTAACTTGCACGAAGCCCCAAGTTTGAGCCCTAACACTGAGAAAACAGGATGTGGTGGTACATGCCTGTAATCTCAGTTCTCAGTAAGTAGAGGCAGGGAGTCATCTGTAATGACACACAGAGTGTGCAACCAGCTTGGTATTCATGAGACCCTGCCTCAAACGATCTAGCCCATGTGCACTAACTAGAAAAAAAAATGTAGGTTGGAAAAATGCAAAATAGTATAATGCATAATTTTCATTCACTTTTATATGAAAGTGACATGTGTGTGTGTGTGTGTGTGTGTGTGTGTGTGTTGTTTAATTTCAATTGTCACAATGACTGGATTAAAAGCCCATAGGATATTAATGAGGCTGGTCTCTGTACGAGCTATGAGGACTTTTCCAGAAAGCCTTAACCGGGGAGGGGACACTCACCCTGAGTGTGGGTGGCAGCTGCTCCTGGTTCCAGAGTAGGGGGGGAAGCCTGCTGAGTGTGGATTCCCTCCTCCCTGGTCTGCTGAGAAGTCTCCAGCTGCCAGGGAGTCACCTGCCACCCTGCCATCCCAGTTACAGTGGACTGTACCCTTAAATTGTAAACCAGGACAGCTTCCTCTCCAAGCTGCTTTGCCAGGTACTCAGTCACTGCAGCAAGAACAGGAAATATTGCAATGTTAAATTATTAAAACCCTGTATACAAAAGTCCTAGACAGGATGTAATTTAAATTATTAACAGTTTAATAAGGGGTGGAAGTGAGCAAAAGGCATAGGAGTGTGTGTATGTGTATGTGGGGGGGGGTGTGGTATGGTGTGTTTATGGAATGTGTATGGTGTGTGTGTGGTATGGTGTGTGTGGTGTGTGTGTGGTGTGGTGTGCTGTGTGTGTGTGGTGTGGTATGTGTGGTGTGTGTGGTGTGTTTGTGTGTATGTGTGTGGTGTGTGTGTGGTGTGTGTATGTGGTGTAGGTGGTATGAGTGGTGTATGTGTGTGTGTGTGTAGTGTGCGTGGTGTGTGTGTGTGTGTGTGTGTAGTGTGGGTGGTGTGAGTGGTGTGTGTGTGTGTGTGTGTGTGTGTGTGTGTAGTGTGCGTGGTGTGTGTGTGTGGTGGAGGTGAGCTAAAGGCATAGGAGTGTGTGTATATGTGGTGTGTGTGTGTGGAATGTGGTGTGTGTGTAGGTGGGTGGGTGTGGGTGTGTGTAGTGTGTGGTATGGTGTGTTGCTATCCTTTTGAACCTGTAACATGGAGCAGATAGCACTTTTTAAGTCAGAGAAAAGAATTTGTCAAGCCCTTCTCGGCTCCAGCCTTCCCCAGAACCCAGAGCTGGCATGGCCTGTGTCCCCCCTGCGTGGCCCTTGTCCTCCCGGCCCTGACATCCTGAGCTCTGTTCACTGGTTTCAGCACAGTGTTTGAAAGGCAGATGGCGTCCATGTGGCTTTCTATGGCATGGTCTGCCTCCTGGGAGAGACAGAGAAGGCCCTGAGTGATGTCTCCAGGAGTCTGGATATGTAGGCCAGCCAGAAGGCAGTCCTCTTTCCGTTCTTGTTTGCTGAACCTGGAAAGTTCCAGGCCAGTCTGGAGACCAATGAGCAAATGGGAGGGTGGAGGGTGAGGAGAAGTCAAGGGATGCACACCCCTCCCCCTAAGACGGCCATGTGTCAAGCAATTCTACATTACAGGCTTACCCCGCCCTCAGAAGGGCCCACAAGGCATTGTAGTCCCCATCCTTCACCACTGAGAAATCTGAGCCCCACAGAGGCCAGCAGCAGGGCCCAGCGCCCTGCCAGAACCTGACCTCACACCCAAGCCCACAGCCCAGGCCTCTCCTCTGCTCCCAAGAGGGACTCCCTGAGCACCCCCCCGCCCTTCCCTGTTCTCCCTGGCTTTCCACCCAGCCTAAGGTCTGTGAGCATGGGGTCCCTGGGCTGACCCCTACCAACAGCTTCAGCTCCTAACTGTCCACCCCGAACGCCACTAGCCACAGATGTAGCCTCTCACCCTCGGCATGCCCCCCAGCAGCCTGCCACCTGGGCCACCAGACCACACAGCCCGTCTTAGAAGGAAGGCAGCACAGAACTCAACTTGGGCAGCAGAGTCTACGCCTTTTACCTCTATAACCACGGCTCTCCTGCTCTTCGTGCGCTCCCTCTGCCCTCCCCAGCATGCATCTGGAACATAGGGGTCCCGAAATTCCATCAGGGCACTGGGGCATCTCGTGGCCCTAGAACAGCCAACGGACCCAGACCTGGAGGCCACCCCACCCCTAGTCCCAGGAGTCAGGTTCACTGCCAACACCCCATGAGTAACCAGGCTACAAGTAACCCAGCCTGGTCCCAGCTTCTAGTTTTGGGTCACCAGACAGGACAGACAAATGAACAACCAGCCCTCCATCATTTCTCCCCACACCTCCCAGGACTTACCCCAGGATATAGGAAACTTTACAGAAATTTTGGAGGGGGGACTCCTGGCACAAATATGCTGGGAAATCCAAGACGAACAGAAAAGGTGGGGGTGAGAGTGGAGAGAAGACATTGCCTGGCCCATGTCACCCATCTCTCTCCGTCTCTACTCATGACGCCTCCCACTCATCCCTGAAGCCACCCAGTTCTAAGACCTGCTTGCTGCTGCCCCCCTCTCCAGTCCCCGGGACCCATGGCAGAGGTGAGGGCCTCTCATCTTCCCAGCATTCCCAGGTCCTGAAGCCCAGGAGAACCAACTGACTCTTCCTCTTGGTACAGCTCACGTGGGGTGCCAGACCCCACCCATGTCCATCCCCTTAAGACCACTTCCCATCAATATCATAGGTTAGCCAGGAAGCCGTTAGGGGTTCAGGAGGGGAGCTGTGTGTCTGTCTGTACCTGTGTATGTGTGTGCATTTGGGCCAAGTATCTGTGAATGCATGAAGGAGCGTGCAGCAAGACATTTTGAAGGAGTTTTGTAATCTTGGTTTCTCTAAAAAACACAAGATGGTTTTTGGAATATGTTTTTGTGCCCATCCCAGGGGTAGCGGGTGAGAGTGAGTTTGATTTAGACTATTGGCTACCGGTGGCTAGGATTTGTTTACATGCTGCTATGGAAAAACACGTACCTTTGCCTTGTACAGCTTGTCCTTGTGATTGCGTGTAGCTTAGACTTCTGGGAACTTTGCTCAGAGTATATATAATGGTTGAGGTCTGGAGAGGGAGGAGGGAACTGGGTTCGAGGATATTGCGTTGAGACTTTATTAGTCCTGCTCACTCTCAGCTCCTGCTCGCCCAGGTTCGGGCTGCCAACAAGGGCATGAATATTTCTTTCTTCCTATCTTTCTTTTTTCTTTTCTGAGCCAGAGGGTAAACAAGCACAGTAGCTTGTTCACACCTGCTACGGGAGCATGTGTACACGTGTTTTCCTGTATGTGTCTAAGCGCGCATGGATTTTGTGATGGGGTGTAGGTATGTAGGTTGTGTCTGCACTAAACGAATTCCTGAATAGATAAATGTGTGATTGTGCGTGTATATGGGGTGGATCCAGCCAGTTTCCCCACCTAGGCTGGGCAGGTTGCTCTCCCCTCCATGCCAGCCAAAGCAGGACAAGGTTGCCCAGGAGCCTTCTGGGACTGAGTGGAAAGCAGTTCAAGGGACAGGACAGAGAGAGGCATTGCTCAGTCCTAACCTTCTCTCCATCAGGCCCAGGCTGACTGAGCCACCTGCTAGGAAGGCTGTACTAGGGTTGGGGCTCCCCCAGGCCTGCCCCAACTCCTTTCTGCCCTGAGCTGGACTGGATTCTGGCTCCATGGCTACCCCATCCTTCTCCCAGCATTCCAGTATCTTGTTGGGCTCAAGTCAACAGAGGAGAGAGCCCTTCATGCCAGCCACCTTGTGACACAGCTCAGACTTTCTATCTGAGGCATGAAGTCTCCAAAGCTGGCCCTGCAGTTGTTAGCTGCAAAGACAACCAAGTACTTGTCCTCCCAAGTGCCCTGACAGCCACCCACGAGTTCAAGCATCTCAAGCGAGGGCTGTGTAAGGTCTTCTGCTCATTTGTAGAATCAGGAGCAGGGCAGCGTCTGCACAGAGTGGAGGCTGGCTCACCTGTCAGCTCAGGGGCTGTTTAGTTTGCTTCTCCGTTGCTGCAATAAAACACTAGCTAAAAGCAAGCTAGGGAGGGGACGACTTATCCCATCCTACACTTCCACGTGGTAGTCCACCTTAGAGGGAAGCTGAGACCGGAACTGAAGTAGGGACCATGGAGGGACACTGCCTACTGGCTTTCCTCCCTGGCTCACTCTGCTACTTTTCTTATACAGCCCAGGCCCACCTGTCCAGGAACGGAACCGCCCACAGTGGGCTGGGCCCCCCTGCATCAATTAAAGATAAGAAAATGTCCCAACAGACACGCTCACAGGCCAATCCAACGGAGGCAGTTCCTCAGCAGAGGCGCCCTCTTCCCAGGTGATTCTAAGTTGTGTACAACTGACAAAAACTGGCTGCCCCTCCCCCCAGGGGGCTTCCACAAGGTAGGAGTTTTAAAATGCAGACTTCCATTCATATATTCATAGTATATGTATACATACACCCACACCCACACACACCCACACACACATACACACACACACACACACTTATGCAACCATAGATACATTCATCCATATATCCACCCACATACCATGCATCTAGCCATCTAGCAGTGTGTATTACCAGATGTCCCAGGACCTCGGATCCTGAGATGGATGCTTGGAGATTTTATCCTTCTCCTCACAGAGGGAAAGAATCCAGGAGTAAAATGTTTTCCAGAGCTTGTTCCTGGGCAGTGCTGACTAATGGAACTTCCTGTGGTGACACCGGTGTCCTGTGTCTGCACTGTCCCCTGGGGGCCTAGCATCTCTAGCCAGCGTGGATGCTGAGCACCTGAAATGTGGTCACTGAGACTGAAGAACCAAATTTTCCCTCTTAATATAGTTGTAATGAACTTAGACACAAGCCGTCATACAGGATGGGCATGAATAGATCTTGGACCAGATGCCACAGTTGTAAGAGCATCATCCACCCCTGTATACACACACACACACACACACACACACACAAACATACATATATGCATATAACATATATATATACATATATATGCTGTAGTTATATCCATATATGCATGTACACATACATATGCATATATCTAGCCACAGAGAGGGAAAGGAGGAGTCAGGGAGTAGGTAAGACCAGAAGAGACTCCAGAACATTCTCTTAGCAAGTATTTATTGAGGGTCAGGAAGGGCCAGACCCTGGTGATACGGCAGTTGACACACGAGTGGGGAACACAGAGCTGTAACCAGGTAACATTAGCCAGGTGTAGGGTATGGCTCATCTCAGATACTGTAAATCAGAGAAAGCTTCACAAGGGAGGTGATTTCTGAGGTAAGGCATCGGATAGGAACTGTCAGGAAGGGGTTTGTGCAAAGGCCCTGAGGCCACAGCAGACCCAGTTAACAATTAAGTAGGCAAGGGAGCCCAGCACACTAGCAGCAATGGCTCAGCTCCTCCCAGTGGGTAGCATGCGCTGTGCCCTCCCCAAAGGAGGAGGACAGGCACAGAGCCATGCGGTCACCATCCAACTTGCTCATTCCTCTCCCCTGACGCCCACTGGAATGTCTCCACCCACTCCATAAACATGATTTGGAAAATCTCTTGTCATGGTCCCAGCCCAGCCAGCTCCTCTGCCCCCGTGCACCCTCTCTGAGGTCACCGAGAGGTGGGAACTGAGCCCTTGTCCCCCTGGGAGCTCCTGACTCATTCTGGAGAGAGCAGCTAAGCCCTGCATTCTCAAGAACCAGCTCCAACTGGAGGAGGACAGGCGTGACCTCAGCTCAGGGACACAGACTCGGGAGAGCAGGGCAGGGAGGGCCAGAGACAGCAGGAAAGAATTTGACAGACAGGCAGAGAGTAGTGGGGAGAGACATTTGAGAGACAGCCCAAGCCAGCAGGATAGACAGACACGCCAGGGACAAAGACGACACAAACGAGGGATAAGGATATGCCAAGACAACCCAAGACAGTACCGGGACATCATCCAAGGATAAAAAACAGACTGGTCAAGAGGCAGCCTGTGACCCTGGGTGCCGCACAATCTCCCACAGCTCTGAGCTGTCACATCCACTCTCTGCATTTACATAGAAAGCCACAAGGGGGCAGCATTGTTCCAAGAAAGCCCATCAGCCTGGCTGCTCCAGGTGGTCAAGCCAGACTCCTGTTCTTGGCTAGCAGGAATCAACTCCTTGAAGTATGTTGGAGGCTGGGAACAGGAGCACCCATACTCTTGAGAAGGAGAGTTCCCTTTCCTTGCACCAGGATGTACCCAAACTAGACCCTTGCCTCCACATTCCCAGCCCCAAGTTTTGTTCACTACTAATACCAGAGCACTGTGGGCTGGAAGTGCCTGCCATTGTCCAGACCTTTGCCTAAGAGGGGGACAACACACAGATCTGGGATCTGCTCTCAGCCCCTAGAGCAGGGCTTGGAGTCATCCTCTCAAGCCCTTAGGTTCAAAGCATGCGCTGCACAGATCCAGGGGTCTTAGCCAACCATGCAGCAGTCTATAGGGCTAAAAACGTAGCGCCACCCAGGGCTGCATTCACAGACCCAAGTGGCTGCAGGGAGCAGTAATACGGTCACATCATTGAAAGGACTGTTAATTAACCAAGGTAAAGCAGGAGGAAGGCCCCCATGGAAACAACCTGGTTATAAGGACACAAAATACTGCCATGCACTTTGTCACCTCTAAGTCAAGCATCACGTGTAACCGTACCCATTTTACAGATGGAAAAAGTTGGACTCCCCTCCCATGACTCTCCTCTTCCCCCGAGTCACAGCCATGTCCACAGTCCAGCCTTAATTCCCAGATGGTCATGAGCTTCCTCCTAGCCTTTACATCAGTCCATCCACTGCCTTCTTCTGGCTTCCCCCACCCCCAACTCCCCAGTCCTAGGGTTCCATCCCTAGGGTGGTTCCAACCAGGGCCTGGCACATCTAGATAAGAACTCTATTACTGAGCTGCCTCCATGTAATGACTATTCTTGGTTGCCAACTTAACTATATCTGAAATTAACTAAAGTCCAAGCAGCTGGTACATCTTTAAGGGATTTCTCTTGATTGGATCACTTGAGGTCAGAAGACCCACCCTAAATCTGGGCCATACCTGGTGGCAACCTGTATAAAGAACATGGAAGAAGGAAGCTCTTGCTCTTTGCCTGCACTGCCCCTGGCAAGTCCATTCCTTCACTGACATTAGAGCCTACTTCTTTGGGATTCCAGCGTATACCGAAGACCAAATGAGACGTCCAGCCTCATGGACTGAACAACTACTGGATCCTTGGCCTTTCCATAGATAGATAGCCATTGTTGGGATAGTCAGTCAGACCACAGCCTGTAAGGCACATTAATAAATTCCAATTATATATATATAGAGAGAGATTTGCTCTATCAGTTCTGTTCATCTAGAGCAGTGGTTCCCAGCCTTCCTAACGCTGCGACCCTTTAATACAGTTCCTCATGTTGTGGTGACACCCAACCATAAAATTATTTTTGTTGCTACTTGAGAGCTGTAATTTTGCTACTGTTGTGGATCATAATGTAAATATCTGATGTGCAGATGGTCTTAGGTGACCCCTGTGAAAGGGTCATTCAACCCTCAAAGGGGTCACAATCCACAGGCTATACACCACTGCTCTAGGAAACACTGACTACTACAGCCCCGAACTCTCTTCTGACTTCAGTGTCTTCAGCACCTAAAGCTCTAGGTGCCCAAAATGATTATGATATTGTTGTTAACGTGTGTGCAATGTGTGGCCATGGCATGACCCAGGGGCCCTCAACCAGGCACCTCATTCTGTCCCCGTTGCCTCCCAGCCTGTCCTGGAGTCTATCCCTCATCCCTGGGCCATGCTGCCCTCATTCTTCACCTCCCCTTGTGACAACCCAGGATGCTTCCTGTTGCTACTGACAGCCCTCGGGCACTGCAGCTAGAGTGACAGGCGTGAAGATCCTCTCTAAAGGCACACCTCCCTTGGCTATCTTACTAATGAAACAATCCCTGCCCCCCAACAAATTAGAATTACCCCCAGGAAGCTCGTGCTGGAAGAAGAAAAGGACCAGGGCCCTGGGACCAGCCAGAGTAGGATCCTGTCACTCAGAGATGCCATAGAGATGTGACACTTGCCAGATCTTCTCTCCAGAGAGTCTGGAGCTGAGACAGTACGGACAGTGATGGGCAGGACCACACCTTGGACAAGACTGCTCACATGGAGGGCTCAGTCTGCCTTCATGTCAGAGTCCCAAGATTAGACATCAGCCATGTTGGATTAGGGTCTGCCCATCTATCCTCAGTTTACCTTGATTTCCCTTTCGAAAGTCCCACCTCCAGTACAACCACAGGCTGGTATACCTGGGGTGGGTATAGAATATGCCTTTTGGGGGAGAACACAATCCGGCCCGTAAACAGACCCTGTCATCGCCTGTGTGGAGCCTCAAGGCATCAGGCCGCCCAACGTGCCTGAAGCACCTGCTTGGCCACACAAAGCCAGCACACAACAGCTACGACTACCCAAGGCCACAGTCAGTAGCTGCTGATGCCACCAAGGAGTAAAACAGTGGCCCAAGCAGAATCAGCACAGCCCTCCCTGGGCTCTGCACCCGAACGGTTCCTGCTGCCCAGCAGGGTCTGTCCCACACCTTCTGGACGTGGCCCTCTGGCCCTGGCCTGTCCCTTCCTTGTAGATGACCCTCTGTACCAAAGGCAGGGGCTCACTGATGACTTCTGACTGTGGGCATGGGTGAAAGGAAGATAGTAAATTCAAAGGGTGAGGAGAGTGTCAAGGAGGCCTTGGGGTGACAAAGGTTCTGGCAATTTCCCTGAAAGCAGGGTAAATGGGGGGGCCTCAGAAAAGGGGGGGTCAGAAAAGGGTGGGCAGCACCAGGAGAGGGCAAGGGAAACCTGCCGCAGGACCTCCCAGAAGTGTCCAGGTGAGACCAGGTGGGGGCCTTAGGAGGGAAATGTGCTGAACAGGGTGACTGATGGCAGGAGGGAGGGAGGGAGAGGGAGAGACACCCAGGGTGACTCCTGTAGAGGGAGGAGGGAGGGGCAAACCAGGAACCTTGGGTTGGATGCCTTGTTCAGATCCCCGTGCTGTCCCAGGGGACTTGTCAGGAAGACAGTGGATCTATGGAGGCCTCAAGTGCTCTCTATTGGGACTCTCACTCAACACAACCACAGTCCCGTGGTAGGGCAGACACGTCAAGGAGGCAGGGTGGGTAGGACCAAAGTCTGGACCATACTTCTTTATACAGCTGACCATACGGTCACCAGGGCGACCACAAAGATAGCAGAGAGTCTGTACACAGGAAGAGTGTGTGTATGAGGAGGGGACCGAGAGGCATGCCCAAAGGGCTGAGAGCTATAGGAGGGAGGGCTGAAGAGGGCACAGGGGCGTGGCAACATGGAGGTCATGGTCACAGGCAGGAGCAACTTGTGGAGCAGAGGTGGGTGGGTGGAGCAGTGAGGGGACAGGAAGGTGTGGCGATGTCAGGTTTCACATTCTTCCAAGAGGCTTTCGCCTGTGGGGCTCAAAGCAAGAGAAAAAAGTCCCGGGACTTCTAGGCTGGAAGAGGTCCGTGAGTGTGCCGATGCTGGTGAAGTGAAGGCGGGGCGGGGGGGGGGGGGCGGGCAGAGCAAAAATACAGAGAGAGAGAGGGTAGCCATCGGCAGCCCTTGTTTCTGAGCAGGGGGTCTTGGGTGTCCGGCCAAGGGCGTCCCTAGGAAGTGTGTATATGTAGAACTCTAGGACCTGAGCTAAGGCAGAGAGGACGCAAGCCGTGTCCTGGTCACTGCAGAAGGATCGCTAAGTAGGGCTGCACACCAGGTGAGGGCACAGCTGCCCAGTGGCAGACAGAAGTCCCGCCTGCCCTGCCACCCCTGTCCCTCCCACATCGAATCGCCCCGCTGGTTCCATTAGGCCCACCTTCGATAAAGGACAGGGCTCTGCCTTCCCCCACTCAAGTAAGCACAAGCCCTCAGTGAATCTCCAGTGTGGCACAGTGTCCAGAGGGGAGGTCAAGGCACCAAGGGACAGGATCTACCCTGGAGTGCTGCCGAACCTTAGAGCACCTTAGGACTGCTGAGTACCGTCAAACATGCTGAGTATCACTGAATGCTGCTGGGTACCCTGGGTACCGATGAGTAGACTGAGTTCTGTTCACGACAGCATCAATTCCTTGCTCTCACCTCCCCGCTCACCTCCTCTGGTCCTTTTGAAGAATGTCTGTCTTCTTCCTCTCCTGGGTTCTCGAAAGTAGAAGGCGTCCCGGGATTTGAAGGAAAGAAAGGGTTGGAGCACTGTGGTGAGGAGGAGGGAAGCAGGGAGAACAGACTAGTGGCTGACAGGGCACGCCTCAAGGCCACCTGGGGATGGGGTTTCAATCCCAGGAGTCCCAAAGAGTAGAGGGATGACAGAGCCTGGCTCAGAGGACAGACACTGCCCACAGACAGCTAGGAGGCACACACTGTGCTCACAGGCTCGGGAAAGCCCAGGGAAAGCCCACCCACACATTCTAAAATATTTCTCTCCCCCACCCCACCCCTGTCTCCTCAGTTTTGGAGGGCGTGCCCAGGATGACTGTGGGAGGCCCAGTTTCAGGAATCCAGCCTCTTTACCGGATTTGTGAAGAAGGCAACACAAATGTTAGCAGTCAGCCGCCTGGGGTCTCCGGCTCTACCTGGACAGAAGTCGCAAGTGGGGGAGGAGGAGTGAGGTGTCTGACAGCTTTTAGAGCCCTCCGTGTTTGACAGTAGCTGCAGGCCAGAGCAGCGGCAGGTGGCACCCCAGTGTTACAGCCCTGTGCAAGCTGCAGGTAGTGGGACCCTCAATTCAACAACATATAGCTCTGCATACGTCACCGCCTTAGGTGGGCAGAGGGTGGGCCTCCACTCTACATGTGTCATAGCTCGTGTGCAGGCCTGAAACATGGTGTCTGCCCAGTCCTTGGATGCAGCTGGTGTCACACCTGCTGGCCTAGGTATGGGAATTCCTAGGTTTTGACAGCAGCCAGGGTTACAACCCCAGGTCTGGGTGTCTGAGACCCCACAGCTCTAAAGACTTGACTGCTCTCTGATGTCTTCCAGTGCCCAGGAACTATGTGGTGGCTCACAACTGTCTAAGACTTCTATTCTAGGGGCATGCACGTGGTACACATACAAACATGCAGGACAGCACTCAGACCCATAAAGCGGTAATAATTAATAAGAACTTATTCTTACAGTTAAAATAAAAACAAGGTAAAACAATGGGTCTGAGAGATAACTGTGTTTAAGAGAACGTACTGCTCTTCCACAGGACCCGTTCCCAACACTCACATCAGGAGGCTCACAACTGCCTGTAACACCAGCTCCACACACCCTAACACAGACACAGAGCATTCAGAGAATCAAAAACAAAATAAATCTTTTTTAAAAAGACAGAGTGGGAGGGAGGGAGGGAGAGAGAGATCTACTAAGGAATAAGGATCTTATCCTAACAGAGGTTCTCAAAACTGTTTTCCTTTTTATCCCCCCTTCGTGTGTGTGTGTGTGTGTGTGTGTGTGTGTGTGTGTGTGTGTGTGTGTGCTTGCTGCATGAACATTAGTGTGTTTGTGTATGTATAAACTGTGAGCCCATGAAGAGGTCAGAGCAGGACGTTCGGAGTCTTCCTCTACTGCTCTCTGCCTTGTTGCCCTGAGACAGGCACATTCAGTAGTGGGGATTGGGGATTCAAACTCAGAGCCATCTCTCTATGCTCAACTCTATGAGCATAGGGCCTCAAACTCTATGCTGCCACTGGAGGCAGGGAAGAGTGGGTACCAAAAAGTCCAGAAAGCCAGCTAAAGGAAGAACATGGGAGGGCCCCGTGCCTCACCTGTGTGTACTTTTACAGGAGCTGATTTAATATTGTCTGAGGAACTTGATTTTATTTTATTTTTCCTGTTTTGGTTTTTATCGAGACAGGGTTTCTCTGTTGTAACTCTGGCTGTCCTGGAACTCGCTTTGTAAACCAGGCTGACCTCAAACTCACAGAGATCCTCCTGCCTCTGCCTCCCAGTGCTGGGATTAAAAACATGCACCACCACCGCCCAACTGAGGAACTTAATTTTGGAGACCTCTAAGTAAAGCTGTAGCATAGGGTCAGGAGAAGTAGAGACAGGAGACATTTGTTGAGGTATGAAAGGCCAGGAGCTGCAGATAGAGCCTGGCAGGGGACCCTTAGCAGGAGAGGAAGCCCAGTCCTTATCCCTGGTGAGTTTCAAGTTGTTTCTTGTGCCTATTCCCCGTTACCGTTCCTGAATCTATTTTGTTAACTATTTCATTTTCAGTTCAGCTGTGTTCAGGGAAACTGAGACAATGATCCCAGCCCAGTCCCCCAAAGCCAGTAGGGAATGGCCAAAGAACAGAATGCAACCAGGAGTTCAGACTGCTCCCCACCCCCAGCCCCCACCTCGACCCCAGCTCCCAGAGTGGGAGTCTGATTTGCTTCCTAGTCAGCCATCTTCTGGGCATAGGGTGGTCCCAGGCCTGCATCCCAACCTGCCAGTGCAAGAACTGCATCCCACTCTGTGCAAGAACCAGCCTGATGTCATCCACTCAGATCACAAGAGATTCTCTTCCTCTCCTCAAAGCTTTCCCACGGTGGCTGGAACTGTGCCAGCAAAGCTGTATGTGGGAAGGGAACTGGAGCCCAAGAGACCAGAGATGCTGTCTCTCTAAGAAGGAGGGCAAAGAAACAGGCTCTGGCAGTGAGGGGAAAAGGAAGTGAGGCCCCTCGGAGATCTCATTACCCCAGGATGTGGTTTGAATTCCATTCTTCTTTCCCAGCCACTCCCTGTGCACCATTTATTAAGGGCATCAAATCAAAACACAAGATGTAATTGCAACATGGGCTCAGTCTCCAGAGATTGTCAGGGGGTGGGGGGTGGCCGGATGTCACAGACCTCAAACCCAGGAGAAAGGCAGAGTCAGCACCCATGTCAAACAGCTGAGCTCTGCCTCTGTGGACTCAGGAAAGGCTGTCTGCTGAGTTTCTCCCTCTCTCTCTCTCTCTCTCTCTCTCTCTCTCTCTCTCTCTCACACACACACACACACACACACACACACAGACAAACACACACATACACACACACACACAGCCTCAGAGTACAGGCCCTGTGAGAGGGACAAGATCTGCCCCCCGACACACACACACATTATGTCCTCCTTCATTAATGCAAGCATGTCCTGAACTGCTCAGCCATCTCTGTAATTCATCCCCTCTCCTTCTAACCAAAGGTTTTCCTACTCCTCCCTCCCAGTCCTAATCTAGAGCCCCTCCCCCATGCGATACCTCCCCCACCTCAGAGAGCATCAGAACCCTCCAGCTTCCCACGAAGCCCTCTGACCCCTGCCTCCTCTCCCCACTCCTGGCATGGAAGCTTCTCTCGGGTCCAAGACTCTCTCCCTTCCCCATGAGGCTGGTACACGGCACAGGTGCCCCTGGCCAGTGCCCTCCAAGCCCTTCTACTCCTGTTGCAGTCTGAAGGGCACCTTGGCCTTCTGCAGTCTGGTCCACTGGGCTCTCTGTCTGCAGCATAGCCACTCCCTCTGCACCCTGCTGTAGCCCCAGGTCCTCCTGCTTCTCCATGTTCCTTTCTTAAGCTCTTTCCAGACCCGGCCCCTCAGCCAGCCTCTCAAGTAGGCTGTCTTTCAAAAGTTTGACCTCTGTGAGGTAGCCTGGAGTCTGCCCGGCCCTCACTACCATCCATGTGAGTTAGAGGGGTGCCCACTTCCTGATATTTGTTTGATGTACCAGTCTTCCCCACAGGAACCCCAATTTTCCATCCACCCTCATCTTCCCACACACCCTGCCATCCTCCAGATGTGAAGAAATAGCTTTGCCAGCTCCAGCCCACAGCCTTGCCCCTTAGCAGTGCCCACAGCTGCCGGTCACAAAGCTAGAAAAGCAAAGGATATTATTTTATTATTTATTTATTAAGAGCCATTAGGCTCCAGGCACTGGGGAAAGAGCTTTTTTGTGTGCCTCCTCATTTCCAGTGACTGTGTGTATTGGATACAGCACATGTCTGTTTTACTGTTTGCTTGTGTCAGGGTAGCTCAGACTGACCCTGATCTCCCAATCCCCCTGCTTCAGCCTCCTAACTGCTTTGGCTATGGGTGCCCACTGTCTTACCTGGCTTCATGTGGTTTTACTTGCAGGCCTCAGTTAAGGATTAGAGAAGGTGAGCAACCTGTGCCAGCCTGAAGGGCACCAGGGGCAGAGCATAGTGCATCTGGAGCCCAGACCAGACTCAACCTGATTATCTGTGTCCCCAGAATGAAGACCTGAGCACCAAGTCCTCTCAGTAGCCTGGCTCCCAAGGGTGCCCCAAGCTGTCCCAGCCCTGCTGCCTCCCCAGCCAGAAGGAAGGGCTCACGTTACCTCCAACAGAGATCTTTGCTACCCTTTTTGCACAAGCAGCTTCCGTGGCCTGGAATCGCTTGGTTCTTCTCCTCTGCCTTGAGGCCCACCAACAGTGCCCTTCCCTGGGAGACCTCAGATCTCTGTGTTGCTCCCAGGAAGCACTGGGTGTGCTGGGGTACTGACACTTACCATACTGTTTGTGGTGGCTTGTTTATCCCAGTTGTTATTTCTTGGCTTTTTAGCCTCAGGGCCCAACACAGACCCTGAGTATGTCAAGTTGATCCTCAGTAAAAGCCAAAATCGGGAACGAGAACTTTGGCCAGTTATGTTCCAGACTAGCAGATGATGGCTACACCCACTGCAGACTCGGAACCAGGCTCCCTGGGGCCAGGGTCTGGGGAGCCACACTTGAAATAAGCTTTCCAGCCATTCCTACACAGAGTAGCTTGAGAAACTCTGACCTAGACCAGCAGTGGACCACTGATCCCTAACAAGGGAGCCTGAAAAGATGCCACACACGCTACCCAAATATAAACCAATAGGGAGGACTCCCCAGACTCTTGTCAAAAAATAAAAATAGAAACACTTCTAGGGAACACGGGGCTAGCAGTTACTTGGAGTTGGAGGTGAAAGGTCTGGGAGTTCACACTCCCCCAGACACCACAGGCTTTGGCGATTAGTACCTCAGCACCCCAAGAACCCATTCCTGACCCCAGCTTGCCTCTGGAAGCTGTCCCTTCTATGAGCACCCAGTGAATATCCAAAGCCTGACTCAGCTGCCTGGCGCTCACAAGAGTTCTGGTGCTAACAGGCTCTGATGAAGCTCCAGTGAACTGTGGCCTCCAAGACAGCCAATGGCCACTCGGCACTGAGGCCGTTAGTAGCTTGGAATCATTCTGCAGGACACTGGGTAATGGGCCCCAGCCTGAGAACCACGCAAAAAGGAAAGAAAAGGGACTGAGAGCAGTATCCATGGCAACCCCTGGGGTCCATCCCTCAAAGCCAACCCAGCCTCTCCTCCCTGTGGGTGGGATCAGAGCCAGAAGCATCTGTGAATGGAAAAAGGCTGCTGCAGTGACATCAAGTCCTTTTATTCCATTAATGGCTAAATGAGAGGTTGGCCTGTTGCTGGGTCCTTGCAGCCGCTGTGAGCTCTAAAACCTTCCTCTAAAGCGCTGTTCTCTGCCAGGTGAGTATGCTTCTACGGGCCCCACACCATCTGAGACCTTTCTGGAGAGGCTGAATGCACGGGAAATAAACCTTTAGGAAACATTAACATGGAACTGAAAGCTGGACGGGCCCTATGCCATTGCATCTTTAGGTAAGGAACGGATTCTCTGAGGGCTACTAGCAGTTCCTCACTCCTAACTGAGAGACACATTCCAGCCCTTGACAAAGGAGAGCCTGAGTGTAGTGGCTCCAGCCTCTAATCCCGCAGGAGGGTCAGGAGTTCAAAGTCAGTCTTGCCTATATAGCAAGCTCGAGGTCAGCCTAGGCAATGTGTTGAGACCCTACCTCAAAAAGACAAGCAAGCTAAGTCATGGAGGTGACCCAGCAGGTAAAGGACTTACTACTACCAAGCCCAAAGGCCTGAGTTTGAGCCCCAGAGCCACTCAATAGAAACAGATAACGGACTCCTGCAAATCGACATCTGGCTTCCATGCAGATGCCACGGCACATGCACATGCCCCCGTTATCAACCAAGCAAGCAAGCGGAAACATATAACATAAAAACAAACCAAAAAGAGCTTTTAGGATGGACCACACGGCAAGAATTCCTTTGCCCAAAAAAGCTAATGGGCTAGCTAGCAGGTGAATTTGAAATCAGTAAAGATATTGAGAGCTCTGAGAAACTCCTGTTGCCAACAGTATGAGGCAAAATTGGCATTCAACCAGTTATAAACCAGGGATAGGTGTGTGTGGGGGGGGGGGGGTGTGTGTGTGAGAGACAGAGACAGAGAGAGAGACAGAGAGAGAGAGAGAATAGTGTATGAATGGGAGTATGAGTGGATGGTTAAATGAATGGTTAGGTAGGTGGGTAGGTGGATGGATGGATGGATGGGTGGGTGGATGGGTGGATGGGAGGAAGGAAGGATGCGAGGATGGATGGATGGATGGATGGATGGATGGATGGGTGGGTGGGTGGGAGGAAGATGGATGGATGAATTCACAGAGGGTGTGGCTTAAGTTATCTTAAGCATTTAAAACTTACTCTCAAAATGGCTGACAACTGAGGTCATTTCTTCAAGGCAGTTTGACTACTTTTTCTGGTAAGAGGAACTGGCTCTAATGAGCAAAGCGGCTCTACTGACCAAACTTGCAGAAAGCAAGACTTCAGCAAACTTAATTCTAAGTGAGTGGCTAACACAACTATAATCCTGATGTTTTTCTCTATGTCGTGTAGGTAAAACCATTCTTAAAAACTATCCTAAGTTCTGTTTGAGTCACGACCAAGGCAGAGCCCTCACCCTAATTTCTTATTTCTATGTAATGTGGTATTTTCTGAGTAAGCTTACTAGTAAATTCATTCTGGTCATATTTTACTTAATGTTAAAGCTTGTTGATATTTCTTTTCCTCTTCAACACCGCCTATTAAATGAATGGAAACCTGTTGAAGATGTCAGGGTTTGTCAGTGAGGCAGGTCCGATTCTGGTTTGATAGACAACCAATCAATAAAGCAGACACAGTTGCACAGTTGGAAATAGAGGCTGAAGCCACAACTGATGTGTTCCAGCAGCAACAGGAGGTGTTGGCTGGAGTAATATGCTGCTGTGGCGGCTCAGCAGGGAATACAAGGAGGCATAATCATAGGTGGGAACCCTGCCAGAACTCAGCAGAAGGAACCACCATCCTGGCTAGTGCCATCCTGGACAGCGGAACCTTGAGCGTCTCAGCTCAGGGGTTTTTATTGATATAGAACTCCTCAGGTGTTCTACTGATAGCACATGCAGATCACGAGCAATCGAACATCCCCCACATAAATCCAACACCTGCAAACCACACAAAATGCCAAGCAGCCCTTTTCCCAATAGTGCACAAAACAATTATTTTAAACATAACTAAAAATAAACGTGCACAACAGTTGGCTAAAAAGGGCCCCCGCTACTTTGCTCCAGAATTTTGTCACGGGTCAAGAACACGTTCTCAATTAGGAAGCCACAGCTCGGTTCCTTTCCATCCTGATGACTACAGATAGTACTCTGTTCTTTCATTTCCTCCTTTCTACTCTGTTTTTGGACATAAAGTAACTAGTATCCATACTCAAGCATATTACATGTAAAAAAAAAAAAAACCTACCAGCTAATGTTCTGTTTTAGTTGACACTGAATGGCGATGCCCTGGGGAAAGAACTGGTTGGATAGGGGCACCCTTGTTCTCCACTGGTGGGCCTCAGTCAGCGCTTGTCTTTGTATTCCGGTAAGTTGTTAGTTATTGTTAAAAACACATACACTCACACAAACTCCTTGCCTATTTGTTCAATTAGTGAATTTCAGTGTTTTTCATTTATCATTGTGAAACCAGACAGGTCTAAACTCCTTTGTGCATAGCTGTCACATGTAAGGCAATCTGTCTTTAATTACAGGTAAATTACTCTTTAAAGAAATACATCAGGGCCAGTGAGATGACTCAGCAAGTAAGGACCAGGCCGGCTGGCCTGACTGGATCCCTGGGACCCCGCAGTGGAAGGAGAGAACCGACTCCAGCAAGCTGTCTTCTGCCGCCGTCTGTCATGGCTGCTCACGAACACTCACAGAGGCACAGACATAAACAAACACACACATACACAAATGCTTTTTATATAAAAATTAATCCTTGATAATTTTCCCATCAAGTGAGGCATCTTATTTAAGAGGAATATGAATTATCACTTTACTATTGTAAGGCTGCTTCAGAATTTTTATTCATTTTGACACAGTTTTTATTAAACTATATATTTTCTAGGAACTTATCCATTTTTCAATGTCAAATCTGTTAATGATGCTCTTCATTGACAGTATTCTCTCTCTCTCTCTTTCTCTCTCTCTCTCTGTGCAGCACACACGTGTATACAGGTGTGTAAGCACAAGTCTTCAGACAGAGGCCAACCTCAGGTGTCATTCCTCAGATACCATTCACCACTGCGGTGAGACTCGCCGGACAGCCTATGCTGGCTGGCCAGTGAACCCCAGAGAACCCTCTGTCTCTGCCTCTCCAACACCAGGATTACAAACAAGCAAGCATGATGGCACCCGACTTCCTTTTTCTTTTCTTTTTTTTTTTTTTTTTTTAGTATTGATTTATTGTACGTGTTTGAGTGTGTTTACGTGTGTCTGTGCACCATGGAGGTGCCTGGTGCCCACAGAAGTCAGAAGACGACGTCAGGTACTGTGGAACTGGAGTTATTGATAGCTGTGAGCCACGATGTGGGTGCTGGGAACTGAAGCCGGGCTCTCTAGAAAAGCAGACAAAATCTTAACCTCTGAACTATATCTCCAACCCCAAATAAATGTAATTTTTAAAGTGTGTCTTCTAACTGGTGGACGGACGCTAAGTTTCTATCAGTCCATTACAATGAACTCACTATTGTGAGTTCTTTTTCAGCTCTGGCCATCAAACCAGGATCTCACGTGCGCCAGACAAGCACACTACCTCAAAGCCGCATCTTCAGGGCACTCTGCAATTTCTTTCATAATTGCTGGTCTTCTTTATTGGGCTTACAAAGAGTTTATTGAAATCTTCTATGATTGTACATGAATTTCAAAACGTGACTTCCATACCTATTCCCATACTGCCTAAATCTTGCTCTCTTCTCCTAAACTTTAATTAGGTAGATGTGTTAGCTTGTTTTTAGTTGCTATAATGAAATACCCAAGACTAACTGTGGGGAAAAGTTTACCTTGAAGCCTTCTGGAGGCTGGGAAGCCCAAGAACATGGTGTTGGCCAACTGCTTCAATTCATGACACAAAGCAGAAAGCTAGCAGGTGCTTGTGGAAGACAGACAGGAGGAGCAGCCTTGCTTTGTGACAACCCCACTGTACAGCAGCTAATCCAGCCAAAGAAGAACTCTCTCCTTCAAGAAACACGCTGATCCCTCTCATCGCCAGCTCACCCCTTAAGGCATCCACATCGTCAATGCCGCTAAATTGGGAATGAAGTTTCAGCGTGAGTCTTGGCAGGAACGAGCCACACCCAAGCACAGCCATGGCCGTCAAACTGTCTCATTTTTATCTCCTTTCATTTCTCCTGTTTTCAACCTCCTTTTATCTCAAGAATTAAATCCCTTAGATATATCTTCCCACTTACAAATCCTTTCTACAACCAGACCTAAACTGCTTTTAATCCGTTGAACATTTTTTTAATTTTAATTTCTGTTTTCTGACACAAAGTCTTGCTATTCAACCCAATCTAGCTAGAACCCACCAGGTAGTTCAGGTTAGTCTTGAACTCATGATCCTTCCTTAGCCTGCAGTACTGAGACTACAAGTTCAAGTTACCATATTGAGCTCCACTGAGGTTTAATTAGGACAATTGTGGTTTTTTAATTGCATGTTTAAATAAGACTGTCACTTTTTTAATTTGCATGAGATTTACATAACATAACATTTGAACTGCACAATTTTAAAGTAGCAATTAGTGCATTTATTATGTAGTAACATCTTGCTTAAAATCTCTTTTCCCTGATAATCTCCTGCTGTCTACACCTCTTATAACTGTATTTCTTTAGGTTCTATACACTTATACACTTACAGTCCTAATTTGTAATTATTCTATGTGAAATACATAATAGTCTAGCATCTAGGTGCTCCGAATCTGCTGTTCCAAGTCATTCATTGGCTCAGCTGACTCTCAGGTGCTTAACCTGGGAAAGTTTTCTCACGGAAGTTTGCTGAAGGCACCCCAATCAAGAGCACCCCAGCCTTTCCTGAAAGTTTGTCTTAGGGTGTGGATACAGGCTCAGCATCTGCATCTTAGCGCAGTTCCACTTGTCAGTAAACGTTTTTTAACTCTGCAGATCCCAGCCTCACGGTTCTCTCCCACTGCTGACTCTGGCTAGCTCTCACCACTCTGGCATCCCTCCATCCCACTCCAACTTCCTGCTCCCAGCCACCCAGGCAGCAAGGAGGCCTGGTCTGCTTCAAGATTTGTCAAGATCAAAGGAGTAGTGTTATGTCACCTAGTGCTTCTGTCTCTCAACAGACTGACTGCAGACATGGAAAGAAGTATCATTTATCCACTCTCCAAAAGAGACAGCTGTAAATAACTGGGAAGCAGCAAGGCTGACCCCGATGGGCCTGAGCTGACTCCTCCCAGGATCCTTGAATTAAGTCAGAAGTAAAAGACCTTTTGCAAGCCAGAAAAAAAAGTCGGATTTACAGGAATGTTAAAGCTGCTGTGGTTATTATTGCTAAAATTAATCATGATTACTAGAGACACAGGAAAAACGGAGAGTTAGTACTTCAAAGGACACTGGTGTACCAAGGACAAATGGCCAAGCCTAGCTTGTTAGGGCAGTCAGGGCCCTGGCTTTGACCTACAGCAGGATGGAAAGCCAGGGAAAATTAAGGGAGCATGAAAGGGAAAGGAGCCCTCATCCTACCGCCTGATAGAAGCCTCTTGCCTGCTGAGAGTCAAGAATTTCAGCACAGTTAACATTTGCTGTGAAGGTTGCCTACATGGAGAAAATATTCCTTTTACAGAGTCATTATATAAGAATGTTGAAATATTAATAGCAACAAATCATGCTTTTGGCCTAAGCATATATAGCCTTTCTAGTTTCCCAGCTATAAGCTTGCAAATTCCTAGCAATCTCACAAGAAAAGCAAGAAGCCCATTAACAGCAAAATCATATCTTAGCATTTGTGTATCTCCTGAGACCCATAGCTGTCCTTCCTTCCTTCCTTCCTTCCTTCCTTCCTTCCTTCCTTCCTTCCTTCCCTCCTTCCTTTCTTTCTGAATATTTTTTATTTAAGTTTTAAGTTGTTTTGCTTTTTTTAAGATTGAGTTTATGTCTTAGTTAGAGTTACTTTTGCTGTGATGAAACACCATGACCAAAAGCAACTCTGGGAGGAAAGGGTTAATTTCACTCTCAGTTCCATATAACAGCTCATCATCAAAAGCAGTGAGAGAAGGAACTCACACAGGGCAGGAACCTGGAGGCAGAACCTGAATCAGAGGCTGTGGAGGGGTGCTGCTTACTGGATTACTCATCCTGCTTTCTTATAGAACCCAGGACAACCACCCAGGAATGGCTTCACCCACAATGGCTGCGCCCTTCCCCATTGACATAAAACTAGCCAGTACAGTTTATTACATGTAAGTGTGTGTGTGTGTCTGTGTGTGGGGATGTGCACATGAGTCCTGGTGTCCGTAATGGCCAGAAGAGGTCACTGGATCCTCTAAAGCTGCAGTCACAGAAAGTTGTAAGCCAATGCCCTGTGAGTAATGGGAACAGAACTCCGGCCCTATGCAAGAGCAGTAAATCACTCTTAAACTACAGAGCCATCCTCCAGCCCAGAATACCGTTTGTTTATTCTTTGACAATATCATATGTGTATATAGCAAGCATATCTGGATCACATCCACCCCAAAAACCCTCTTCCCTTAACACATTCCCCTCCTACCTTCAAGTCTTCTCTTGTTTGTTTGGTTTGGTTTTGTCAGGTACTCACTGGGTCCAATTGGTGATGCCTTTGGGAATACTGACTGATCTTGTTGGCATCCACAGTTGTATTTTATCAGATGGCAATTCTATCCAAGGCCCCTCCAGAGCCACCCTATCACCTCATTTATCACACACAAAAGAAGAAAGCAAGCCAAGAAAATGTCATACATGGCTAACTACCAAGATAGGTAAACACATGTCTCTTAAGAAGAGGGACCCACACCCACACTTGGGCATCTTTCCTTGAATACCTCTCTTTCTATTAACCCCTGTGTTTAAATCTATGTTAAAATTTCTTAACAAACTCTAAACTGGCTCATCCATCTTTGCAACGAAGTCATGAGCCTCATTTGAGGCTGGCAGGATGGCTCAGCAGTACTTGTCTCATAGTCTGGGTGAGGGCAAACCCTGGAACCTACATAGTGGAAGGAAAGAACTGATTCCCATGCATTGCCCTCTGACCTCACGTACGTGCCATGACACCTGTGTGCCTACACTCAGACACATGTTAGGGGTCTGGGGTTATTCAGAGACTCACCAGTCTGACCACGAATAGTGAATGAGAGGCTTCATCAAATACTTACCAGGACCATGGTTTCTGGCCAGGTCCATACCCAAGACTCACGCTCTGATTATGGCTTGGATAGTCATGGACTTAAAAGGACAAAACCCACAAGGCTATGTACATTTCCCGTTCATCCAGTCGAGGGCCAGTATACATCCTGATGTACTACGTGGGATCAAGCTCACATCTTGTTGCACTTAGGTCAACCAAGCTTGTTTACAGAAGTGAAAACACCTGGCTTGTTATCTTACATCAACAACAGCCCCAACAGTCCAGGAAGTTTATCTGTCCTTGGGCAAGTGGGCTTTACAGGTCAGAGGAATTTTTGTTTTATAGATCTCTTAAGCACAGTAATTTAAACTTAAGACATAACGTTAGCCATCACACACATACTCACAAAATAAGTAAGTGAAAAAAATAAGAATCTTATCTTCACCTGAATAGAGATCACAGATAATAACTAAGCTACTGCAGCATGGAACTGTCTCCAGCCATGCACACTAAGACTCCATTACATGGGACAGACATACAAATGCCAGTAGCACACCCATTCCCTCAGAGAAGAGACAGGAGTTGACACTTCATCCTAATGAATGGGGAAAGCAGAGTCATAGAGTTTCTCAAGCATTTATTTATTTATTTATTTTATTAAAAACAGATCTTTTGACATGATATAGTCTCATTACAGTTTCCTCTCCCCCTACTCCTAATTTCTCCCTACCTCCACTCCCATCTGATTCCACCTCTTTTCTGTCTCTATAGAAAACAAACAGGCATCTAAGGAATTATGATTAAATAAAATAACTTAAAATAAAAACAAGTTGGAATAGGACAAAACAACCAAACAAGAAAAACAGCTAAAGAGAAAGCACAACAAACACATAAAGATGCAGAGACACACACATTTTCAGACACAGGAATCTCATAAGAAACCAAAACCAGAAGCCATAGCACAGACTCAAAGACCCGAGAGTCTAACATTATGAGACAAAGACTCTCCAAAGCTGCCCTGGAGTTTGTTTTCTGTTGGGTATCTGCCGTGGGGCCCAGGGCGTGGGGGGGGGGGGGGTGACCTAAAGGTTTGTTTACCCAGTGAGACTCCCTTGGAGAAAATTAAGTTTTTTACTTGCAAGTGGCTATCAATGGAGACAGCTTCCGGGTTGGGGATGAGGCTTGTGTCCATGTCCCCTTTCAGGGTGAGGACCTCTCTGGCGCAGATATGTGCAGGCCCTGCGCATGCTGCCACAGTCTCTGTGAGATCGTCCGTGTGTGTGTCCGTCCAGCTATGTGTAGAAGGCCTTGTTTACCTGGTGTCCTCCAACCCCTCTGGCTCTTACAGTCTTTCTCCCTGAGTCGAGAGGATGAGAGATTCTATGGAGATGTTCCTTTTGGGGCTGAGTGTCCCAGGTCTCTCTTTGCACATTGCCTGTCGGTCTCTGTATTTGTCCCCATCTGCTACAGGAGGGAGCTTCTCTGATGATGGCTGAGCAAGGCACAGATCTATGAGTATAGCAGAATGTCATTAGGAGTCATTTTATTTCTGTTCCTTTAGCAGAACAGTAACATATGGCTCTCCCCTAGGTCCCTGGCCTATCTTATCTCAGGTTCTTGGCCACACGAGCAGCCTTGGGGATGGGTTCCATTTCATGGACTGGGCCCTGACTCAAATCAGAAGCCTTGTGCCACCATTGCACCGGCGTATCTTGCGGGTAGGTCAGTACTGTAAATCAAATGGTTTGTAGCAAGGTTGGTGTTTATCTTTCTCCTTTGGTCGTTTACGGAATACCTTCCAGTACCATGAACACTACTATTCCGTAGGGATGAAGGATCTAGGTAGGTACCAGCTCCACTCCTCTATGTTCAATGAGTTGTGTAGGGACCCTAAGGGACCCCTTTGGTCAAGAACTCAATTAGATATCACCCACTCCCAATACTGGAAGTTTCATTTGGTGACAAGAGATGTCCAGTGAGACTCTGTCCCCCCCACCAACCCCTCTTGTTATTTGGTGATTTCATTTAGATTGCCTTCATATATGTATATATTTTAGGGCGCTTCTACTGTGTTAGGTTTCTATATGACCCCTCAAATGGCCCTTTGGTTTAGCTGTCCCTCTCCATACTTCCTCCCAGCCTATCCATAACGGTATTCCATTTCCCTTACTGTATACTTAACCTCTGTTATTTTATGGAGTATAGCTTGCTTATCAATGACTTCACAGCTAACAGCCTCATATAAGCAAGCACATACCATATTTGTCTTTACAGGCCTGAGTTATCTCACTAAGGATTTTTTTTATTTCTAGATCTATCCATTTACCTGCAAATTTCATGATGTCATTTTTTTTTTTTTTACAGTTGAGTAAATTGTATAAATGTACCAAATTTTCTTTATCCCCTGACAGACACCTAGGTTGTTTCCAGTTTCTGGCCATTATGAACAGAGTAGCAGTGAACATGGTTGAGCAAGTGTCTCTATGGTAGGCTGTTGTGTCATGTTGTCTTTCCTGTGGCCACCGACATACAACTCAAGTTCAGCTGGCTTCCCAGAAAGAACTTGGCCAGTATTGCTGAATTTTGAAGTATATCGATTCCCATTTTTCTGAGGAAGAGCCACACTGATTTCCAAGTTAAAAAAAAAAAACAACCACTCGTGTGTGTGTGTAGTTGGAGAGGCAAAGAACAACTTGCCAGAGTTAGTTCTTCTCTCTTTCTACAGCGTGGGTCTGGGGATCAAACTCAACTCATCAGGCTTGGCAGCAAGCCCCTTTACCCACTGCGCCATCTCGCTAGCCCTCACGTTTTGCTTTAACTGTAAGTCATAGTAACAGACATCACATGCAGCAACAACTCAATACAAATGCATACAAAAAAAATAATCATAGCAAAATGATCCCTGGCTCACCCCATGCGATGCGCGCTCATGTCTCAATCCCATTCCAGCTGCTCTGCCATACAGCCTTTGTCTCAATCCATAGCTGTGAGCACCAAATTCATCCCCACTATGAAACAAACAGGGAAGTGATGAAACTTGCTCCAAACTCGAATTCCTTTTTTTGGTGGGGGAAGGAGAGAAGCTCTTAAGACACAGGAAATGAAAGAAACTTAGGGAACACTATTTACAGGCGGGCTCACCCCCTCATGCTTAGAGAAACAGTAACCATCGCTGGAGGGAGGAATCTAGCCAGCCAAGCTACCCGCAAGCTGTGTAGACGGCTCCAAGCCTGTGGCTGTCATGAGTCATGACCACTCCGGGGTGGCTCTTCGGTGACACCGTCACTCCAGTGAGCTCACTGGTTCACTAAGGCAGACTAGGATAAGATCGTTTATCTACCATCGCGTCAGTCAGGAGGTAAAAGTGTTTGTTCAGATATTTCCAGGAAAAGTCACACTAAACAACTGGCCTCTGAACAGAGACTGAGAAAACCTGAGATGAGCTGGGGGAGGGGGTGCGTGGCTCCTACAGTGGGTGCTGGGACATGGAGATGTGGCTGACCCGTGAGAGTGGAGCATCTGGGGGGGGGTTCCCCAATAGGACTCTTCCCTCATGTGACATGAGATGGCATCTCCTTGCCATAGTAGGGCTTCCATGCTTCCTCCAATGAGTGATAGGACATGCAACCAAGTATAAACCATCTGAGAGTACAGAGCATGGAGGAGACCCCAGGTGGCCATCTTCTTCTACTTGGTTTGAAGTGGTATGATGAATAACATTCACCACGTGGCTATAGGATAACCCCAAAACTGCTGCTGGACTGGACACTATGCTGCAGTCTCTGAAAGCAGCACTTACGGGATGGGGTAATCAGGCTGTTGTGTCAGCTATGTGACCTTTTTTGTGGTCACCCACATGCAACCCAAATGTAGCTGGTTTACCAGAAAGAACTTGCACACCCAAGGGAGGAATGATAAAGCAAAAAGAACACCAATGCTGTCTGCTGCATTAGCCTCTATTTTGGCAGAAAATCCTTTTCTCGGAGGGATCGGGAAATGAGACGAAGGTGTTGGCTTGCCATTTCTTACAGCTGGCAGGATGCAAAGGAAATAGCACAAATGAGATCTGTGCTAAACAGCCCCTCCTCGATCCAAAGACTTGGACTCATGGGAGACCTGGATAGTGCCGAGGCAGGAAAGAGGGTAGAAGTGATGAATGACACCTTTAATACAGAAGGAGGGAAATCCACAATTTGACGGGTAGACAAGGGCTTTAAAAATGGTCCACTGACGATCGGGGGATGCTCAGCATCTGAACCACTTGAACCTGGAAGCACTTGAAGAAGCAATGGAAGCACTTGAAGAAGCAATGGAAGACCTTCTGACAACCTCGTGGAAAAGTTGTGGGGTATGAGGGTAGATGAGATCAGAGGAACTAGCATAACTTCCCATCCTTCTTGGGACGAAGCTGTACAACCTAAGGCAGTATGAGGGATCTCCATCCCTGATGGACTGGCTCATGGGAGCCTCTGAGGGTGCTTTGTGGTCCTTTGTTCAGACATCTATGAATAGCAGTGCTGAAAGACAAGAGGAATGGTGAGTTTTACTGAAGGAATTAGAAGAGGGGTGTTGTGTGATACTCGGTTCACCAGACCAGACAGGAAAGAGGTTGGTTAGTTCAGTAGGGATCACAGGACTGGTGTGGGCTTAAGCAGCTTTGCTGAGCCCTGTGTTGAGATGCGGTCTTTGTGAGGTAGGAGAGGCTTTGGTAGATCTGAATGACTTGGACCAGCGTGTCAGTGGATCTGTAAAGTGCAATCAAGAGAGGTTGAGAGAAGGACAAAGCAGACAAAGGGATCTATCTGGGCAGCTCAAAGGCAAATGTGACACTCAAAGGAGTTCCTAGGAAAAAATTAACAGAAAACCAAATGTTATGATAGTTTCTGGAAAACTCTAAGTCTGAGGAACAACTTGCGGGTGAAAGATTAAGCTTAACCTAGGGCATGCTTTGTGTGTTGCTTACGTTTCTCTCCATATACTATAAAGATAGCTCACCTAGCCCAGGGCCCTTTAAGCAGCCAGGTGTATCCAGTGGAAAGTCTAGGCCCACAGTGCTGACCCAGAGTCTATCAGAACTGGGGAGGTGACTTTAGCAGCAGGCAGGGCAGGCTAGAGCGCACCTGCTTCCCATTAACCCTGAGGGGGGACAAGCAGTGCAAGCTGACTCCGCTAAAACTGTCAGGAGTGGGCAGGTATGCAGAGGCCTCATGGCAGGCTAGGAAAGATAAGGAGGAAGGACGGCTCACAGAAAATGACTGTGGATTATGAAGAACTAATTGGATAGTATCCGCCATTTCGCACTGGATTGAACCTTCCTACCTCTTTGTATCCCCTTACTGCTCATGATCAACCAGCAAAGACTTAGAATGAATGGTGATGGGCTTCAGATCCTACCCACTCTCTGTAAAAAGGCTTCACTGTATAATGTTAACCCTTCAGTGCCTTGCAGGTTTGTAAAAACATCTGGAAGCATTAGCAAAGCTAATGGTTATGGAATTTAAAAGTACCCTGTGTGACCAGGAAGGGTGTGCCCAGAAACCATATGGTTGTCTATTGAAAATCCCAGTGCCAAGGGTAGTTGGGCAAAAGGACCCGGGTCTCCCCCAGCATATAAGCTGTTGCCACTGGTGTTGGTTGCACATTGGAACTAGATAGTATGTTCACATCGAAAAAGGCACTGCATGTTTTGTCTATAAGACATAGAGAAATTGGACTGGGACTGAACCAAAATCTCCCTTCCTGCTAGTTGGCTCTCAGTGTCGTAAGACATGTGTGGACTTCTGGGAGAGAATTGTCACAGCTACGGACACTGCGTGCTACAAGTACCAAGATGTGCCTCCGGGCACAAAAGTGGCAGAATTGTTACGGGTGCATTTCTGATTAGATCTAAGGCCCACTCTGTAGATAGCAACCCACATCATACGCACAATAATAAAATTTTAATTTTTTTTTAAAAGAGTTTGTTTCTTCTAACGCCTCTCTGCTCACCTCGTGGAAGGTCATCTTCTGGTGTTTTCGCCTAGTCTTTCCTCCATGAGCACACACATCTGTGTCCTAGTTTCTTCATCCCAGGAGGACACCAGTCATGTTGGATTAGGGCCCACGCGAAAGACCTCATTATAACTTAATTACCTCCTGAAAGCCTTTAGCTGCCGCATTCTGAGACGAGGGTTAGAACTTCAACACACGAACTGGGGGTGGACGAGGACAGTTCAGCCACGGCACTAATGATATGCTTTGCTTTGGAGCTTTTCTGGAATACCTAAGTGGCATTGAGGAATAAACCAGCAGTAAAGCCAGAGAGGCAAGGAGGAGGCATTGGCAGCCATGGGGACCACAGTTTGTCCCCGTGGCCTGTAGCTCTCCAGTGGATGACCAGATTCATAGAGAAATAGCCACCGCACTGTCAACCAGTCTGAGATTCTTCTGCCCGGAGCCTGAGACCTAAAGAGCTGGTAGAGCAAAGCAGGTCGGGGGACGGGGGGAGGGGGTGGGGAGGATACTTCTACAGCAAAGACGACAACCTGGGCATAGCTTTGGTCTTGCTGCAGCCCAAAACTTCGCATTCATCACCTTCAGTTGGACGGCCTCAAAAAGACAAAGCTGCATTTCCCACTGATAAAGGTTTGCTTTATTTTGTTCCAGGCTGGCCTGGAGCTAGCTATGTACCTAAGGATGACCTGAAACTTCTGTTTCTCCTGCCTCCACCTCCTGATGCTGGGATTGTGTGGGGCTGCCCTAGAGCTAAGAGTGAGCTGAAGTGTGCCTCGAACCCCGGAATTCTCACCCTGAGAGTGGCAGGAGTTCGGTTGCTCCCTACTTTCTCAGTCCTGGCAAAACCCAGATAAATTCCAAATACTGTCTGCTTCACAGAAGGTCATTGGCAAAGGAACGTGGCTTGGTTGGTATTTGTGTGAACCCTACAGCTGGAGACCTAGGGCTGAGCCCATTTTCTGATAAGGTGTCTTCCTCTTTTCCCTGTGGGACCACACTCTATGCAGAAGTTGCTTTTGCAGGACTTTGACTCTTAGACATGAGCCCCACATGTGAATGGGGCTACTCCAGTATCCCTGTCTAAACCAATGGCCCCGTCCCTGGGTATTCAAAGACCTTCCCCTGTCTTTATCCTATAAATGTAACAACCCTTGCTTCAATAAATGGAGATGCTCCACTGACAACACCCTATTGTTGGAAGTTGGAACACTCTGTTTCCTGCGGCTCTCAGCATTCTGACCAAAGACATGCCCGGACCTACGTGGACCCAAGACCTCTTCTTCCCCTGAGCTGTACCACTGGCCACAGCTTAGTTACCACCCGGGGAGGAGAGGGAATGAGGAAATCCACAGGATTGCAGGATTTGGAATCAACTAGTAGACACATCTCTGAGTGTATCTGTGAGAGTGTTTGCAGAGAGGTTGACTGAGGAGAGAAAGGCCACCTGGAATGTGAGCGGCTGCTTTTTCTGGAATGGGAGCTGAGCCAAAATCAAAAGGAAAGGGGAGAAAGCTGAGCACCAATAACCCCCTCTGGGCTGCAGACGCAATGTGACCGACTGCACCATGCTTCTGCCCTCACAGCCAGAGCCTTTCTTACTACCATACCTTCCCACCATGACAGATGTGCCCTTAAGCCCAAGCCCTTCCTTCCCTGAGTTGCTTCCATCGGGTGTTGTATTGCCACAACATTGGGAAAAGAAGAAAGCCCCCTATAAGCCAGGCAGTTGGGTGGGGGGAGTACACACCTTTAATCCTAGCACCTGGGAGACAGAGGCAGGCTAATCTCTGTGAGTTGGAGGCCAGCCTGGTCTATATAGAGTTTCAGATCAGCCAGGGCTATATCATAAGATCCTACCTCAAAAAAAAAAGAAAAAAGTCCCATATAAAACTTATGTTTTGATTTAATTGCCATTGTAAGAGGGTCAAGAGAGGGTCAAGACTCTTCAGAGGTGATGAGGTTACCAGGACCCTGCCCTCATAAATACTGATGTCATTGCTGGTGAGGATAGTTGCTGTGGGTATTGGCCCATTAATAGAAGGACATATTTGAGTTGGGACCTTCTTCTCTGCTTTGCACATGCTCACTTGCCTTTCCATATGTTACTGCAGAAGGAAAGCCCTCACCACACATCAGTGCCATGGTCCTCAGTCTTCCTAGCCTTCATAACCAAAAAAACTGTAATTTATAAGTTACCCAAGCAGTGATGCTCTATTATAACAGAAAATGGACAGGGGAACCTGTGTTGTTTTGGTGACAGTGTGATAAGACACATGACATAACAACTTAAACAGAAAAAAAAGTATTTATCTTGGCTCACAGCTTCAGAGGTGTCTGTCTACATGATCAGCTAGCTCCATTGCTTTAGGCCTGTAGTAAGGTGGAAACATCATGGCAGAAGAACACAGCAGAGGAAAACCACAGGCCTTATGGCAGCCAGGATGCAGAGAAAGTGACATACAGAAAGGGACAGGGACAAGATGTGCCCGTCAAAGGCACATGCTCAGTGACTTTCTCCAACCAGGGAGCTCCTGTTAGTCATTAAGTGGGATCTCATCAATTGGCAATGCCTTCATGAGCCCATCATCTCCCACTAGCGCCACCAGGTGGGGCCGCCACCCTAGGTGGGGACCGAGCCTTCAACACATCTGCCCTCTGGGGACACTTCATAAATTGTAACAGCACATTTTAGATCTCAAATGGCCCCAGAAGCTGGTGTGCCAAAGGCTTGTGTAAATCCCAAATCCGGTTGAGAATAAGAACACAATTGAGCCAAATTTGAAGCAAACAAGTTTTGATTAAATTAATTAAATATTGTCCAGGAAGATGGACTCTGATCAGGTCCATTCTGAGGTACCCGTGGAATAAACCTGTCACCTCCAGAGCCCCCATAGAATGGCACCAAGTCATGTGGCCCGGGTGCTTAAAAAGGCAGAATTCATAAGGCTACATATTTCCCTGTAGTGGAACACTTGGAAAAAGTTTTTGCTATTTTGGTTTCTTTAGAAACGCAAAATGGCGTTTGGATTAGGTTTGTGTGCCCACCCCAGCTGTGGTATAGTTGTTTATGAGTTGGATTTGGAGTGCTTGATTCAGGTGGCTATAATTTGGTTGGGTGCAATCATTCTGGCACCTCTAGCTTGTTTTGGGGATTGTGTGCCCCATGAGTTTCTGGAAACTTTTGGCTTAGGGTATAAAAAGTCTGGAGCCCCAAGAGTCGGGATGGCCGTTGGTTGGTGGTTCATCAGTGGGGTTGCTGTCGTTAGTGTGATAATTCTTAAAAGAACAAAGGTTGGAGAGACTGAGTTTATAGACTGTGAGCTGAAACACTAGCCTGATTCACTGTCAGCTAGTCCTCTTCAAGCTTAGGACAGCCTAAAAGAGGCTGTGAAGATTTCTACCTTTCTCTCACGCTGTATCAAGGCCGAGTGCAAAAGCGGTAAAGATTTCTTTCTCCTTCCTTCCTCTTTCCCTAAACCGAGGGTAAAAGATTGTAGTATACTGCAACACTTCCCACAAGGTCCAATCAGGGGCAAGCATCTATCCTGATGTACTTCCTGTCTGGATTATCTCCTGCCTACAAGTAGCCAAGCACATCTGGCACTTTTGGAGCACATCTGGTGCAGTAGGGTCAACTTGGGATCGAGACACTCCCTACCCAACAATTCAAGAGGTTGCATCCTCCGAGGGAGATTCAGGGACTACCTCACAGCCCACCCAACATTCCAGGAGGTTAACTTTGTTTTTCTTGTAGAGATATCTTAGGCACCATAACTAAAATTTAAAACCTAAATTTTTTCTTACGCTTGGTCCCCAGTCTGTGACACGAATGGAAGGTGGTAGGACCTTTAGCTGGAAGAGCCTAGTTGGAGGAGTTAAATCACTCGAGGGGATATTAGGATCTTGGCAATGTCTCCTCTGTTTCCTGGATGTCTTGAGATGAAAGAACACACCCCCACCCCCACCGCAGGTGGTCTGCCATGATGTACTCTGCTCCCACGGGCCTAGAGCAACCGTGGACCAAAACCTCTGGAATTATGAACAAAAGAGACTATTTCCTCTTTATAACTTAATTATATCAGGTATTTTTTCACAGTAATAGATTGTGGATTAACACAGGCACTCCCGGTGTCTAAACTAGGTCACTTTAAGATTAAAAAAAAAAAAAACCAGGGCACATGGACTCATCCGTCAATGGAGGAATCTATAAGAAAGTGTGTCTAGGATGGAGAGATAGCTCTGCAGGTAAAAGTGCTTACTGTGCAGGACCAGTGACCTGAGTTCAGTCCCTGGAATTGATGGTAGAAAGAGAAAAGCAACTCGTGAAGGTGTCCTCTGACATCACACACACGCACATGCACACAAGCACACACGCATGCACTCGCGCACTTAAAAGAGAGGAAAGAAGAAAGAAACAATTCTTATCTGGCTTTTAGAACCACACAAGAAACAATTTTATCTGGCTTTTAGAACCACACAGGATTATCTGAGGTGGAGTTTTGTTTTGTTTTAAGCAGACTGGCGTGGAACTTGCTACGTAGCTGAGGACGGCCTCGGAGTCCTGACCCACTTGCCTCCGCCTTTCAAGTCCAGTTTTCACTTACTCCTCTTTTCTCTTTCTTCCCGAACAGCTTTAAAACGATGTAATTGGGGCTGGGGATGCAGCTTAACCGAAGAGGGCTTGCCTGGCATGCCTGAAGCCCTAGGTCCAAAGCCAAGGGCCACATAAGCCATGCACGGTGGCACGTCTTTAAGCTCTCTCTCTGGGGGAAGGTCAGAAATTCAAAGTCATCCTTGTCTACATGGTGAAGTCTAAGTAGACTTTTAATCTATGACATGAGGCCCTTTGTGTGCCTGCGCACATGTGCGTGTGTGTGTTTGTGTGTGTGATAGACAGAGAGAGAGTAAGAAAGAAAGAGACAGGCAGACCGACCAAAAAAAAAAAAAAAAAAACCCCGGACAGAGAGAGAACCAAAGAGAATTAGCTTTTGCATGTCTGAGCTTATACATTTCTGTGCTTTGGCACCTGATAAAGACACTAGTCCCAGAGAGCTCGTTTCAGAAAGACCAACAGAGAAGGGAAAAGGGAGCAGAAGAGAAACATGCAAAGCTCCTTCCTGTGCCTCTCTCCATCTCCCCACCTGGCCTGAGGTTTCCCCTTGCCAGCAGCAGGCACTGATCTTATCAGGGATACACGCTCTTTCACAAGTGTGTTCCTGCCTTAAAGTCGTTATGGCGGGTAAACAACTCACAGGCTGACTACGCCCTGCTCACCCCTCATTGCCTCAAGCCTCCAACCCACCCTGTTCCAGACAGGAACCCAACTGATGTTCTTTAAAAAGAGATTGAGATGGCACCGGGTCAACACACAAAGATGCAGAAGAAACTCAGGGCTCGAAGTTGGGGACAGCTTTCCGCAGCAGGGAAGCCAGGCTCCCTTTGGGGAGAGAAGGAAGCTTTGGTCTGGAGCTGAGTTGGGCCAGGCAGAGAGGGAGGGGCCTGGCACAGAACCTGCAACATCCCCTGCCTTCTCAGAAACCAGCTCCAGGCCTTCCGAGGAGCCACGCAACTGTCACAGTGCTGTCTCTTTCCAGTCATGATTTATTCAATTAAGCTGTTTCTGAAAATATCCTTGGTAGATGGTTTATTTTCTGAGGGGCCAGGATGTGGGAGGGCACAGAGTGTAGCCTTCTAAATCAGCTCTGAGGCAGATCAAGCACACACCAGCCAGCCCAGTTCACAGATAAGAGAGACACTGAGGCTGGAAGAGCAACAGACCTCACCAGGCTTGTAGAACTCCAAGAGTTCTGAAAGAGAGAGGAGGAGGATGGGACTACATGGGGAGAAAGAAAACGTATGTCCTCCCAGCCAAGGGGACAGAGAGGCTGCAGCAGTCTCAGCCTCCTGAACTTGAACCTACACCTGCTAGCCAGGCTCTCTGAGGTGCTGACTAGCCCTAAGGAAAGAAGCAGTCATGCAGAAGCCAAGGCTCTGGTGTCCCCTCTGACTTCACACCCCCACCCCTATTTCTACCCTACCCCCACCCCTGCATGTTCAAGAGCCAAGAAGCAAAGCTGAACCCTCTGGACCACCATGTCCCCAACTCAACGCAGACCAGTATCTCAGCCACGTTTCTGCTACACAAAGTCACCCTGACATTTCTGCAACTAGGAGCAATGAGTCCAGCGAGCACTTTAGACTCTAGGAGGCTGTGTTTCCTTATCTATGAGATGGAGGCGGCTTCCGGAAGGGTAAGTGAGGTACCATGTGTGGAAACCCCACAGACTGCCTGGGCTTTGGAGTCTGAGGAGCCTCACTCTGACCCCGTGCCCCATGGACCTTCTCCTCTGCGTCCCCTCCCCCTGCTTTCCAGGCCATCACCCTTTAAATGAAAGACAAACCCGCTGGTGAGGAAACCATAAATCATAGATGATGAATGAAAACAGACTCCTTAGCAGGATCGGTTTCTACCCAAGAGGCCTCTGCCTTAAAGAGCATGGGTGAAAAGGCTTTGGGGACAGAACTCTCCAAACAACAGGATGCTCCAAGGAAGCTTTTGCCAGGGACTGCCACCTGCACTGAGCCTACCAATGTGTGGCCCAAAGTCCACACCCTGTTTAAAAATAGGCTTAATTTACACAAATGGGCGAGACAGGGGTCTTGTGAAGGGCAATGGGCCCCTGGCCCAAGTGCTCCTGGGCTCTTTGTCAGCCTACTTCCTCCCTCACTTTTTTGCCTTTCCTTTTCTTAAAGAAGCTACCTGTGTTTCGACTTCTAACCACAGGTGACTGGTGCGATCTTTTGTCCTGGCATGCAGGAGTCTAGAACGGGGAATCCTTTCAACTCAGACCTCGTTGGCACTCCTACATGTTTTCTCGGACACTCAGGGCTCTAACTGTTTCTCTGGCCTCCATGCTACATTTAAATTTAAGAGATGCATCTTTCCCAGCTTCCCCCCTCCTAGTGACTCCCAGATCTCCAGCTTAGCTGTCTTATTGTTTTTCCCTCAAACTTTAATAAAATAAAATAATAAAAAATAGGCTTCATTTTGTAGGTTGGTTTCAGGTTCATGGCAAAGCCGAGCAGAAAGCAGCTCCCTCAAGACCTCTGCACCACCTCCAGAGTGCCCCACTCCCAACATTCCTCACGCCCCACCCCCAGGGTGCCCCACCACTAGCATTCTCCCATCAAGACCCACCTCCAGCCAGAGGGCTTAGTGGATAAAGGTGCTTGCCACCTAGCCTGAGGACCTGGGTTCAAGGCCCAGAACCCACACGGAGAACTGCAAGCTGCCCACTGACCTCCAAAGGAACGCCCTCACACACACACACAAAAAAAATTAATGCAAACAATTTTAATTTTAAAAGATACCAATTTCTTGCACCTGGTGACCTGCATTGACACATACATCACACAAATAGTTTGTTTACATTAGGATTTGCTGTGAACCTGAAACAGTGTGCGGTTACTCTCTCTCCCTGTCCCGGCAACCCTGATGTCACCTTCTCATCCCTCAACTCCCTGGACTGCTGATCGTTTTGTTATCCCCATTATTTGTCTTTTACAGAATGTCCTCTTTTTGGAATGAAGTAGTGTGTAGTTTTTTCATTCATCTGGCCTCTCCGGTTAACCTACACCTAAGATCCTCCACATCTTTTCATGACTTGACAGCTCACCTCTTTTTACTGAAAATATTCCATTGCCTGCATAAGAATATGGGTTTTTTTTTAATTCTTTAACAATTTCGTAACTCTATATAGTGAAATCTGGTCATTTCCAATCCCCGTTATCCTCTCTCACACCCCATTTCTCCCTAATAAGTCCCCTTCCTATTTTCATGTGTGTGCATGAGAGAGAGAGAGAGAGTGTGAGAGAGAGAGAGTCCTACTGAGTTTAATTCATGATGCTTCTACCAGTATGGAGGAAGGGTTTATTTATTGGAGCAAGAGCAACATATTACCACTGAAGAAAAATGATTCCCCCATCCTAAGGATCATTTGAGCTAGCATTTGGGAGCAAGAGGCGGGAGACTCAGAATTCTGCTCAAGGCCAAAGTCTGAGATCCAGTTCAGTGCTAAACTGTTTGCTGTAGTGAGAAAAGCCCTGGGTTCAGTCCCCACTCCTGCAGTAAGAATAACTCAACGACAGACTCTGTTTCAAAACAAACAGGGGCTAAGGATTTAGCTCAGAGGTAGATACTCACTTGCTTAGCACTTGTAAGGTTCTAGATTTGGCCCCCATCAATGTGCGCACACACACACACACACACACACACACACACATCTTTAACTCCCCCATATAACAATCACACTCATAGAATCCACAGATTGAAACAATTATGACTCCAGCACCCATTTCTATGTATCATGACCTCTACATAAATTATTCACATCTCAAATTCTAGATGCTAAAAAAAGACCAAAATGACAGTGCCTGAAAATCCATGAATTTACAGATTGTGACCTAGTGTTATGGACGCTGGAGGAACTGGATAGCTAGCTAGGGCTCTTCAGCTGGACACAGGACAACTCAGATTTGCATGTTAACAAAAACACTCTGGCTGGCTGCCGCCCAGGATGGATGCCAGGATTCTCTCCCCTCCTCCCTGGGACTGGACAATGCTTCTGACCATAGCTGCTCTGGCCAGGAACAGCTGCAGCTGATTCACAGAGGAGCCTCGGAAAGTTGGTGTTGACAGTCAACTCAAAAGCCTAATCCAGCTTTGCTTTCAAACAAAAACTTGTCTTAGAAAACAACACGGGAAGGCCGAGACGGCTCCACAGGTAAAGGTGCTTGCTGCCAAGCCTGATGACCTGAGTTCGATCCTGGAACCCACATGATAGAAAGAGAGAACACCCCAGCAGATGTTATTTGACCTCCATAGTGTATACACCCACATCCCCACCCTGACAAAGAAAACCAGAACATAGCAAGGCTTTAAACCAAGCCAAGGTCATAGACAAATCAAGAGAAGATTCAAAATAGAGAAACCAGATGGTGTGGTATGAGCACCCATTCTCCCCAAGTACACATCCCCATGGAAACCTTTCTATTTTACTTTATTTTAAATTGTATGCATATGAGTGTTTTGCCTACATGTATGTATGTGCACACAGAAGAGCACATTTTGCCCACTTGCCACCTACCTTACTCTCCCCCCCCCCTTTTTTTTGAGGGAGAGTCTTAATATGTGGCCTTGGCTGCCGGCCTGGAGCTCATGAGGTAGATTACCCCGGCCCACCTGCCGCTGCCTTCCTACTATGGGGTAACGGGTGTGCGCCACCACGCCTGGGCCATTAGACTTATTTTCTAAACAGTCCTCAGTTGACTGCACCATCCCTGCGCTTACTCTAGTTTCTTGTTTGTTTGTTTTCGTTTTGTTTTTTAAGAGTATGGGATAGTTGTTTTGGGGCTGTTTGGTAATTCCTCACAAGTATGCTCAGCGTATGCTTTTGAGGCAGTAAATCCTGCAGAAGACGTGCCCCTCTCCATCCATCCCACGGCTGGTACCCCACACCAGTTTGTGCTATTTCTGGTGAAGTAAATTCTGGCACTTTGTTGAAATGGCATCTGCCAGGCTTGCCAGTTGCATAACTATCCACATTTTGTTTTGTTTTGTTTTTTTGTAATCAATAATTAATCCATGGGGAGTGTCTTTGAATAATGTCTGTCTTGTTTCTCATCAAACAAACTCAGAGGTTTTCATGTCCACAGGGACTTTGTGCTACACCAGTGATGACTCTGGTGTGGGCAGAAGTGTTTGTGTTGATTGGTTATATTCACAGAATCCTTGAGTTCTGTTGGACTCCAGAACCAGGCACAGAAAGCCGTGCAGTGCCTGAACCACAAGGCTCAGTGTTGCTCCAAGACAATGGTTAAGACCCAGGAAGAGCAAAGGAGACAGGCTCTCATTGTGTAGCCCACATGGTCTGTAACACACTGTGTAGCCCACGCTGGCCTGGAATTCATTATATTACTTAGGCTGGTCTTGAACTCAGGGTCCTCCTCTTTTTTGTTCTATGTGGTTTTTCAAAACCATGTAAATGTGTTATTTAATTAACTTAACTTGAAGGGTGCTTCCCAACAGAATATTAAGTGGAAGAAGACAAATACCAAAAATGCATGCTGCATGGATCCACTTACAGGAACGGACAGACTTAACAGTCATGTACTGTAATAAAGTCAGGCTAGGGAACGCGCATGCCCTAATTTCAGTGCTTATTTCAGAGCTACAGTGACCAAAGCAGTGTGGTGCTGATGTAAAAGTGACATTCACACGGAGCAGTGGCGGCACACGCCTTTAATCGGGAGGCAGAGGCAGGCGGATCTCTGTGAGTTCCAGGCCAGCCTGGTCTACAGAGTGAGTTCCAGGATAGCCAGGGTTACAACAGAGAAACCCTGTCTTAAGAAAACAAAATAAATAAATAAGAGTAACATACAGTCATGTAGACGAATGGACTACAAGAGGACTCCAGAAACGATGCCCCCATGGCCAGTTAATTTTTAGCATAAGCGGTGAGAGCACCCAACCAGGAGAAAACAGTCTTGTGCAGATGGTGCTAGGGAAACCAGAGAGCCCCGTGGACAGAAGGAAACTGCACCCTGTGTGACAGACAGCATCCACAGATGCCGACTCCAAACGGACCAGCAGGCTAAAACTGTGAGACTCTTCCACGGAAAGACAACCGTGAGTCTTTAAAAGCTCAGGCCTGGAAGGGAATTCTTAGATATGGCATAAAAGGCAGAGCAAGAAGAAATAGAAAAGTCGATTTCACCAAAGCTAAGCGTATCGAATGCCACTATTGTGAAACTAGAAAGGGGGGCTGTGAGAGATGAGGATGAGATCTTGAAGGGACAAAGGAAGGTAACGGGACACATGCGATGCCAAAGCAGAGGTGGCTGGCTGCAGGAAGGAACAGAACTGCCCAGAGGTGGACGGGAGGCACAGGGGAGGTAGAGGCAGGGGGATAAGATCAGGGTAAAGGGCTGGCAAAATGGCTCAGAGGTAAAGGTGCTTGCAGACTGATACCCAAGGTCAACCCCTGGAACCCACATGATGGAAAGAGAGAACCAGTTCCCTAAGTTGTTCTCTGACCTCCACACTCAGGCTGTGGCACACAAGTATCCACACAAAGACACACATGAGCACACACAAATAAATACTTAAATGCATAAATAAATAAAACATTTAAAGAAAAAGTTAAAAGAACAAAGTAAACCTACTGTGCGCTGAAGTACTATAATGAGAACTATTACTCAATTCTAAAAAGACAGACTAAAAAATTAAAAGTGAAAAGTGAACTACTACACACTGAATGTTTGGGGCTCCCCAAATTCACATGTTAAAGCCCAAACCCCCAGTGTGGCAGAATAAAGAAGTAATTAAGATTGGGTGAGGTCATAAGATTGGGTAAGGGTAGGGCCTTGATCTGACAGAACTAGAGCTTCTTACAATTAATGTATCCATTTGAGTGTGTACATGTGTGTGGGGTGGGTCAAAGTTAACCTGTGGGAATCAGTTCTCTCCTTGCACAACAGGTGCCTGGGATCAAACTCAGCTCATGACGCTTGGAGGCTACCTTTACCTACTCACCTTGGTACCCCAGGATCAGTGTCCTAATAAGAGACAAAAGACTGGGGGCTGGAGAGACGGCTCAGTGGTTAAGAGTACAGTATGCTCTTCCTAGAGGACCCAGGTTCAATTCCAAGCACCCACGTGGCAGCTCACAACTGTCTATAACCCCAGTTCCCAGGGATCTGGTACCCTCAACACAGACATACGTGCAGGCAAAAACACTAATGCACATAAAAAATAAATAAATCTTTTTTTAAGAAGAGAGAAACGAAAGACTGTAATATACAGAACTCCTCAAACTAGACAGCAAAGAGGCTACAATATAGTTTTAAATGGGAAAAGTTTTTTTTTTTGAAACAGGATATCTCTGTTGTAACTCTGGCTGTCCTGGAACTCACTCTGTAGACCAAGCTGGCCTCAAGCTCACAGAGATTTGCCTGCCTCTGCCTTCCACGTGCTGGGATCAAAGGTGTGTGCACCACCACCACCTGCCTTCTTTTTATTTTCTTGTTTGTTTGTTTGTTTGATTTTGTTTTGGGACAAGGTTTCTTTGTGTAGCTCTGGTTGGCTGGAACTCACAGAGATCCAGCTGCCTCTGCCTCCTAAGTGCTGGGACTAAAGCTGTTTGCCACCATGCCTGCCTGGGCGGAGTCTTGAATAGGCATTCATTTCTCAAAAGATCATACATAAATGGTCAATAAACATGGAAGGACGCTTAGCCATTTGTAAAATGTCAGTTAAAACCAGTGCCTATGTAACATCTCTGATTCATTACTGCACCTTGCTTTCCAACCCACTGCTTACAACTGTGCCCACTAAGGCTTTACAAGGCCTTCAGCGCCTCTTTCACAGATGCTACAGGATACTTGTCTCTTTAACATTCCTTCTGCCTTACAGGATTTTCCTCTGCCTCATCCAATATACTCTTTTAATTTCTAAGCCAACATGTGTCACCCTCCTATGCTTCTCTAGTGCCAAAAACCTTCTCATCCCTGTACCAAGTCTTCCCGCCAAGGTTCCAAATTATTCCACAGGTTTATAGAAGCCCAGCAGCTGAGAAAAGACCAAAAAAGAAGAAAGATCATCCCATCCCCCCACCCATCCGCTCCTGGTGGAGCCACATCTATCCAAAAACATACCGTTTGGCCAGTGACCTCCAGGTCAAACCAGATGGAGTCACGACCTCCCCTGCGGTCAGTTTCACAGCTCTCCATGGACAGACAAACCATCTCTCAAACAGAGATTACTAATGATAATTATACCTCCCCCTTATAAATACAAAGGAAGAACTGTGGGGCTGTCCTAGAGCAAAGAGTGAGTTGAAGCATGCCTTGAACCCCTGATTTTCTCACCCTGAAAGTGATAGGAGTTCAGTTGCTCCCCACTTTTAGCCTTGGCCAGAACCCAGCTAAATATTAATTACTGCTTGCTTCACAAAAGGTCATTAGCAAAGGAATATAGCTTGGTTGGTGCTTATCTGCACTGTAGCTGGAAGCCTGGGGCTGAACCCATTTACTGATAAGGTGCCTTCCTCTTCCCTGTGGGACCACACCTTATGCAGAAGATACCCTTGCAGGACCTTGACCCTTAGACTTGAACTCCACATGCAAATGAGGCTACTCCAGTATCCTTGTCTTAACCAGTGGATTCTATCCCTGGGAACCAAAGACACCCCCCGCAAACCTGATGGGTACAGAGTGCCACCCACATGCCATACAACCCCTGAAGCTTTCCACCTGGGGGCGGCCAGCCTTGGGCCTGGCTGTGGCTGTTTAGTGGGGCAAGAAAAGCCAAGGGTGTGGGGGGGGTGCATGGGAGGGGGTTTCATGGGGAGGGTGCACGGTGGGGGGAGGGGGTTGTGATTCGTTCCAACACTGGTGATGTGGCTCAATGGGTAAAGGAATGTATACAGAAAGCCTGAAAACCTGAGTTCTATCCACAGAGCCCACAGGAAGATGGAAAGAGAGAAGTAACTTTAAAAAGTTGTCCTCTGACCTCAGAGCAAGCACACTCACATGCACATGCGTGGTGTGCCCATACACATATAGTAAATAAATAAAATAATTTTTAAGAGTAAAAAAAGCCACAAAGAGATGCCACCTCAGTGACTAGCACAGCGGTTCTCAACCTGTGGGTCGCTAGCCCTTAGGCTAATTTTATGTGGCGTAAATTTCACCTCAATAAAAATAAGAGGAGAGGGCTGACAAGATGGCTCAGCAAGAGGAGGCACTTGCCTACAAAGCTTGATGACCTGAGCTGGGTTCCTGGGACCTACATTATAAGAAGGAGAGCCCCGACTCCCTAAAGCTTACCTCTGCCTTCCACATAGACACCATGGTGCAAGCAAACACATATTCGACACGTTTTTTTAAAATAAATAAATGTAATAAAAGAATTAAAAACTGGTCACGGAAGACCATCCCTTTCTTCTCAGCATGTGGGAGGCAGAGACAATCAGATCTTTGTGAGTTCAAGGTCAGCCTGGGCTACATAGTGAGTTCTGAAACAGGGTTGCACAGTGAGACTCTGTCTCAAAAAAAAAACATTTCTTTAAAGAGGAGAAAATGGGCTAAGGGTTAGCCTCAGCTCACCAGGGCCTTGTCCCCGTGAGGAGCTGGTTGCTCTGGTTTCTAAGCTGTGTGGTATCGACACCGGCATGCCAATTTGTGACGATTCATCCAGCTACACACTGGTGACTTGAGCAGAGCCATCTCCGTATTTTGTACTTGAATAAAAGAAAGTTTTGTTAGGTCCTTTTAAAAAACAAATAAAGCCAGATGCTCACCTTTAATCCCAGCACTTGGGAGGCAGAGGCAGGCAGATCTCTGTGAGTTCCAGGCCAATCTGGTTTCAGAACACACAGAGCTACACAGAGAAATCCTATCTCGGAAAAAAAAAATTATTTTAAGTCCCTGCTTATTTAAGATGGTGGGACCAGCAGCGAGGATGATGGGAAGGAGATGGGTTGCAAGTGCAGAGTCAGGACCTGTCTTTGTTTCAAATATTAATATTTGATTCCTCAAATTTCCCTGCACTCATTCTGGCTTTCCAAAATACTGCCATCAAGCGTCAGCTGTCTTGGAATGAGTAAACCTGCGGTGTGAAGGACCCGGCGTCTGGTGCGTAGATGTCATGAACTCAGCACTTTGTATGCCAACAGGAACCAGAAGGCGTTCTGGGCGTGGCAGCTCGTGCACGTCATCCCAGCGCTCAGGAGGCAGAGACATCAGGATTGCAAACAAGTTTCAGGTCAACCTGGGCTGTGTAGTAATTCCAGGCTAGCCAAGGCTAGAGAATAAGATGCTGTTTCAAAATAAATTAGTAAATGTTACTTATCTTAGTTATTGGGCCTTTTGGCATCCTCTTTGCTAAGGTCCGAATTCATACGTCCCCTCAAATCACACGCTGAAACCCAATCCCCAAGGTAATAAGCAGGGGTGACGCTTTGGGGGTGACGAGATCACAAGGCCTCCACCCTTAGGAACAGAATCAGTGTCCCTATAAAGGGGGCCTGCGAGAGGCTGCCTCCTATTTTACCAAGCCCGGATACAGAGTTAAACTGAATCTCCAGGCTCCTTAACCTTGGACTTCCCCAGCTCCAGAATGGTGAACAATGAATTTATGTTATTTATAAATTCCTAATTTAATATTTTTTTAGACTGGGCCTCACTTTGTAGCCCTGGCTGGCTTAGAACTCACTCTGTAGACCAGGCTAGCCTCAAACTCACAGAGATCTGCCTGCCTCTGCCTCTTGAGTACTGAGATTAAAGGCGTGCACCACCACAGCCCAGCATTACAGACTGAAAGGGTCTAGGCTCAAACAACTGTGTGAACACAGTTCCCTGAACCAGGCGGCGGCACCTGTGCTCAGCACCTGTGATGTCCATGTGGATATATCAAGCAATAAGACCAGCAAGTCAGAGCTCAGGGAAGAGTTCTGGACTGAAGATACAAACCTGACCTTCATAATTTACAAAGGAAGTATTTAGTGACTGTGATGGTTAACACTGACTGCCAACTTGACAGGATCTAGACCCACCTAGGAAATGAGCCTCTAGGCAGGTTATAATCTGGAGGAATAATCTAGATTAGCTTAGCTGAGGTGGCAAAATGTGCCTTAATTCCAGGGAGCACCATTTCATGGACTGGGACCTTGCCTCAACAAAAGAGAACCAGCTGAATGCCAGCATCCATCGCTCCCTGCTTCCTGACCGAAGAGGCCACGTGACCAGCTGCGTCAACCTTACCGTGCCGCACCCCACACCCCTCGATGGGCAGCATCCTCAAACTATGAGCCAAAGTAAGCCCTTTCTTCCTAACATTGCTTTCAGTGGGCATTTTGTCATAGAAACAAGACAAGCAAACTCAACAATAATAATATTGAAAGGCATTCAAATTCTGAAGAATGTGCCCTACAGATAAAGTAGATACGTGTAAAATTACACTTGTACAAGTCTCTCACTGAAGCGCTGTAAGTAACGGGCAGCTTGTAAACCACCTGAATAGCCACTGATAGGAGCCCAGTGGAACATAGTGAAATACTATGGAAGATTGGCTGAGCATGGTAACAGGGGCCAGTAATCCCAGCAAAGCAGGAGGCTCACCAATGCAAGGCCAGCCTGGGCCACAATGCAAGACCCTTCTCAAAAATCACGACGCAGGGAGGGGGACAGATTATGTAATTTGTAAAAGAATAAGCCAACTTAATGTGTCTTGGCGCAGCATGGTCCACAAGAAATATTGTTCCATAAAAAGGCAAGATGCATAATGAAATGTAAACAGAATACATTTTTATCACACACACCCCAAAAGAACAGGACAGCTAATACTATCATAGACGGGGGCTGTTTCATAGTCGATAACAGCTACAGCAAAGGTGGAAAGACGGGACTTGGATTAGCTAGACTTTACTCTGGGTTCTTTCACGATATTCTAGGATTTGGCTCTGCACACCCATGACTTTTGTTTTTAGATAGAGTCTTGCTATGTAGTCCAAGCTGGCCTCAAACTGGTGATCTACTTGCTCTGCCTCCCGAGTGGAGTTTTAGGAGCGTGCCACTGTGTTATAATTTTTTTTAAGGGTCATCACCCTCTTTTTCCATGAAGTCAACTATGTTTTTAAATGGAAGCTTTTGTGGGGCGAGGGGGTGTCTGTACTAAACAACATGCAGGGGTTTTTTTTTTTTCTTGTCATTTTGTGAACAATATGCTCCAAAAGCTGTCTGAGTGGTATTTCCACTGTGTCAAGTAAGATAAACAAAATATATGGGAAGCTATGCCCACGACGCAGTATGCCAGGACTGTACCCCTATTACGAAGGACTGCAGCACACGCTTCAGTAATCACACCAGTCCTGAAACCTAGCAGGCATGAAGGGCGTGTTATTTTTTGAAGAGGTATCTCAGTCAGGCTGACCTGATTCCTAGAATCGAGCAACTCCTTGTCTCTTCCTCCCAAGTAGCTGAGACTATAGGCATGTACTCTACGCCCATCTGCAATTAGAGAAGGAAACCTGTGGTTTGGAAGAGTCGGAGCATTGCCTGATCAATGGCTGCTCTTCCAGAGGACCCAATTCAATCACGAGCACCCACGTGACAGCTCCCAATCTTCTGTAAATCCAGTTGCAGGGTATCTGATGCCCTTTTCTGGTCTCTGAAACCACCATGCACACACATGGTGAACAGACACACATGCAGGCAAAACACACACACACACACACACACACATATACTTAAAATGATAAAGGTTTTTTTGTTTTTTTTTTTAATGTGGTTGAAAAAAAACTCCATCTAGTAGCATTGCCAAGGACAAAGCTACAGATGGGACAGCAACCAGCAGGCTACTGCAATAGTCTAAGCTAGACTGTGTCTTGGTTGTAGCATACTTGTCTGGCACGTGGTTTGATCTCTAGCACTGCAAAAAGGAAGAAAGAGACAGAGGAAGGGGGGAGGAATTAAAGCTGCATCAGAGAGAATGGAGAGACTCCAAAAAGCATCTTGCAAATAGGATCAAATTGAGATGAGTGCCTGAATGGAGATGAGAAAGGATTTGGGCTGAGAAAGACTCCTTTCTCAGAATCACAGGCCCGAGGTCTAGTCCTTCCTCTTAAACCTCCTGGAGGGCTTAAGGATCCAGGTGAGCCTAAGAGTGATTTGTACCACTGGAGGCAGAACTCAGTGGAACAGCACTTCTCTAGTAAGCACAAAGCCCTGGGTTCAATCCCCAATAAGGAGGGGGGCTACCTTAGCAGGAAAAGACACTTGCTGCCAAACCTGACAAATCTGAAATCTAACCCCATGAGCTACAGGATGGAAGAATTCGTTACTCCTACAAATGTCCTCAGACCTACACACACACACACACACACACACCATCACCTAACCCCATCCCACATGGCCTCTTGCCTGCTCTTTACACCATCACCCAGAAAAGCAGAACCTCATCTGCTCTCCAATACAGAGCACTTTGGACAGAATAAATACCTGTCAACATTATCCTTCCTTTCTTCCTGCCAAGGAGTACAGAAATGCCTCCAACATAGAAAAAATATCTCCGGTTTCCTCCAGTTGCCTGACAAGTGTTAAGTCTCCTCAATGTGGCCAGGCAGGCAGTCTAGCGCCCAGTCCAGCAAGATTCTGCATTTGCATACTGCCACGCTATTCTCGGAAGCCAGCTGGCAGGAGGTGCTGGGTAAGTGATGGGCTTCTCCCCAAGGAGTTAGGGGTATCATGAGCCTATAAATGAGGAGGCGAGAGCTTGCTCACCAAGCATAGCGCCATCGATGAAGCCTGTCTGTGGAACGTTCAGGTACAGATAGCCTCTGAGAGTTGTGGAACTTTTCTCCCCTCTTCCCCTCAAAAAAACAATTTCAAAAAAATTTAAGTAGCCGCTTGAGTCCACAAAAATGACTTTTCATTCCTCGGCTCAGCTGACTCAGCCAGAAATCTGCTAATTCATTTTCCCTGTGCAGGAGAGAGTGGGGACTCAGCTCTTCCCGCCCCCACACAACCCTTTCTGAGGCGGCAGGTCAAGCAGCCCACAGCCTGTATCCGCCAAGATTCCTGCCGGGAGTCACTGCCCAGCAAACAAGTCTGAGGACCTACCAGCTCTATCCTGGCTTTACCAGACGACCTGATTCATTTCTCAGCACAGTGCTAGGTGTAGGGTGAAAACTCCGAGCTCACTGAAAAGTTCAAGCTCTCTTCCAGGTTTTGAAAAACCCACCAATCACTGAGCAACCACTGAACCAGAAACCCACCAATCCCTGAGCTTGTCCAAGCAGGACTTGAAATCCCACCAATCCCTACCCTGGAAATATTCATGGGAAAACTACCCACACCCACCCCCACCCAAAAAAAACCTATATAAGGCCTACGTTCTGCTTCTTCTCACCCAAGCTGAGGTACCCTTTCTGTTTTCTGTTGTGTTGTTTTTTCAATTAAGTCTTTTGTGTGAGATTTGTTGCTTGTTGTGGCTACGTAGTACTCCTTAGCTCCGAGCTGCCAGGATAACTTCCTTCACAGCTATAACACTTGTATTGGGGATACCCTTCCCACTAAGAGCTGTAACACTTCTGCCAGGGAAACATCTACCCTCAGAACTGTACACTTACACTTGGGGTCCCAACTGCCATGATGCCCTTGGTCAGAAAAACGCTTACACTATGGTAACTACCAACCCACCTCAACCACATGCCACCAGCCCAACCCAAAGTTGCTTTTGTGTGACAACCTCAGTAAGGTCTTCACACTAGCTCCTCAACCCATAGCAAGATTAACTATTCGTTTGTGTGTGTGTGTGTGTGTGTGTGTGTGTGTGTGTGCACGCGCGCGCGTGTGTACGTGTGCTGGGCAGCCAGTGGGCGGCACTGAGTGCTGATCCTTAGTGGTTGTTTACTTCATTTTTGTTTTAGTTTTTTGGTTTTTTTGTTTGCTTGCTTGCTTAGGTTTTTTTATCTTGTTTTTTAAAGATTTATTATTTACGTGCATGTGTGCATTTGTGTATCTATGTGTGAGAGTACCAGAGCCAAAGGAGGTCAGAAGAGGGCACGGGATCTCCTGGAACTGAAATTACAGACAGCTGTGAGCCACTATTGGGTGCTGGGAATCAAACCCGCGTCCTGTGGGAGAATAATCAGTGTTCTTCACCACTAAGCCGTCTCTCCAGCCTCTACACACACACACACACACACACACACACACACACACTTCGTTTCTTGGGACAGAGCCTCTCACTGACCTGGAACCCACAAGCGTGTTAAGTGGGTTAGCCAGTCAGCCACAATTATCCGCTCTGTCTCTTCCTCCCCAGTGCTGCAATTACAAGTGCATGTCCAGCTTCTCACATGGATTCTAGGGATCAAGCTCACATCTGGCAAGCAAGGAAGCACTTTACTGCCTGACCCGTCCCTCTAGCTCACTCATCCACACGGACATCAGGTGACTGCCCCTTCAAAGGTAGCCAAGTCCTAGAGATGAAAACAGCTCTCCACCCCAAGCAATCCACGGCCCACTCCCCACCACCTCCTTCGTGGGCCCTCACACTCTGGGTAACAGTTACCAGCCGTGATCACCCAGGACCATCGTCAGACGATCAGGGACAGCACTTCACTCCCGAGCAGGGGCACCGGGGTTCCTCACACCAGCCAACCACAGCTGACCGCCTAGCCTCACTCCTTCCTGCCTCAGAAACGGTAAGGAAGGCTCCAGCCCACACTCTTCTCCTCCCAGACAGGCCTAATTCTTTCCAGTGCCCCCCACAGTGCGCAGCATCATCTCTGCTTGGAGACCTGTCAGTTGACAGGCTTCCAAAGGTGGCTAGTTGTGATTCTCTTGGCTTGCCATACCTAAATAAGAAGAGTTTTTTACATTTGTTTATATATTTATCTGATCACTGAGTATGTGTGTGCTCACATACACACCCACTTGTACATTAACTTGTACATTGTTGGCATTAACTCCTAGGCTTAATGCATTCTGGGCAAGCCTTCCACCCATTGGTCTACATCCACAGCCTCTATTGTATGTTGAATTTATTGGAATCACACATGCTTTGTGGTCACACCACATACCAAAGAAACACGTCACCCGGGAGCTATCTGAGCTAGATGATTCCCAAGTGGTGACTCATGGTCAGTTCTCCACCTGGCTAGCTCAGACTTCTTCACCCAGAAACTAACTTCCAAGAAAACAGCTTGCCAACACAAAAGCAGTTCTTCGATATCTACTTGCATCACACATGCTAATGACCAGTTGGCCAAAGTTTGTCACATGGCTGCACCCAGAATTGGCATAGATGCCAGAGGCTTGATTCACTGGGGTCCACCAATGTGGCAAACTACCATCCATGCGCCACTCTGGTGCATCTTTGAAGACTCAGTGCACACCTCCTGCTCTGACCTCCTCAGGAGGAAGAGGATTATAGGAACCAGAGGGGATGGATGACTTCAAGGGAACAGTGTCTTCCAGATACAACAAAACTGATGCACATTGAATTCAGAAAGACTATGGCAGCATGCACAGATTCAAGCCAGACAGTGCCCCAGAGCTGAGAGGGAGAAGTTGACATGGGCTCACACCTCTAACCAAGAAGCTATCTGCAACTGACACCGCTTGCAAAAGAAAACTTAGTTTTTTCCCAATGGAGTCCCATTGGGTATATTTTCTACACTTCAAGGTAGACCTTGTGTACCAGGGCCCCAGACCTTAGTAGGCCCTGAGATCTTAGCACAACTGACTCCATGATGGAAGTGCCATTCAGGCTATAAAACTCAGCTTTTTAGTTTCTGCAGTTCCATTTCTTGCTGACTGTTCTTGTTAACTGAAGTATGTCAATCCAGGACATGGTTTTTGTGCTTGAAAGCTCATCCTGAGAAAGACTCGGGGCTACACTGGGATCCTAAACACAACACCCAGGGTAGTTGCCGGCCAGCTGATAAAGACTTTCTATTGGCTCAAACCCATGTGGGAGCCGTCTTCTCTGGTAAGTACTCTGCAACACCTATGCCCAGAAGCCGATGGTCAAAACAAAACAAAATCAATGGTATTTCTGTGGACTCAAATTGCTTTTGTCCTTTTTTTTTCTTACTCATCTTTTGCTTGTATATTTGGTTTCCATTTTTGTGGGGATATGTGTGTGTGTGTATGTGTGTATGCGTGCACGCACGCACCCGCCCACAATATGTATGTACTCGAGAGCATGTATGCATTTCCTGGCCTTTTTGTTTTGTTTGTTTGCTTGCTTTTTTTTAATAATACTTTTGTTAATAATTTGAGTCTCATACAATGTATCTCAGTAACACCCTCTTCCCATTCCTCCCTGCTCCACCCTCCTGCCCATGTGCCCTCCAAAGCAAATAAATAATAAACAAATAAACGAATATTAAGTTCAGCTAGTGTGGCAGAAACACGGATCACCGGCTTCACCACGGTTCCCGGAGGCCGCAGGCTGCTCTGATGATGGACATTCCCCTGGCTCATACTGGCCTGAGACCAACCGCTTGTGTTGTTGCTGTTGTTGTTGGCTTTGTTTTGTTTTGTTTTGTTTTGTTTTGAGAGAGAGAGACTCAGCATAAGTTGGGTGGGTGGGGAGGTAGAGAGGGTATGGGAGGAGTTGGGGGAGAAGAAAATCATGATCTGAATATATTCTATGAAATTTTTTTTCCAAAAGAAAAATTTGTTAGCTGGGTTCAGTGGCACACACCTCTAATCACAACACTCAAGACTGCAGCAGGAGAATTGTGAGTTCCAGGCCAGCCTGGGTATTTCTCCTTTTAACTTCTGTCTTGTCTTCTAAATAAGAAAAAGAAGAGGAGGAGGAGGAGGAGGAGGAGGAGGAGGAGGAGGAGGAGAAGAAGGAGAAGTCTTTATTTTATCATACTCTCTGATACGTAATAGGAAGCCACACTCCTGCCCCCAGAATTAGGAAAGGCAACAGAGTACAGCATTGATTCCAGGATTCTTTGAATTTCATGGATGTCATGTTTCCAAACACATTTAAAAATAAACTGATTACACCAGTACCCAGGTAAAAGGGGAAGGCAAGAAATGAATCGGCAAAGTTGTTACCTGACCACCACAAGCAGGCCATGGTACACATATGTACACACGCATGCGTGTGCACACACATATACACACAAACTGTGTTTTTCAGACACAAGGACATCTTGGCAGCCAGGAGCCAAGGTATAAGTGTCACAATTCTGATGTGGAGAAGGTGTCTCCAATGGAAGTGTTACAGCTCTGGGAGGAAAAGTACCCTGGCAGCCAGGAGCCAAGGACTACCACACATAGTCACACTACAAAACAAATCTCACATAAAAAAATGTATTGGGAAAAGACATGGGAAGGTGGCTGCCTATGCTTGGGTGAAAAGCATCAGGGAACGGAACAGGAAACAGGCCTTTGGGGGAGGAGTTTTCCAGGGTGAAAGTTTCCAGGGATTGGTGGGATTTCAAGACCTGAGCTTGGGCAAACTCAGGGATTGGTGGGCTTTTGAGCTCAGGAATTGCTGAGTTTTGGACTCAGTGATTGGCGAGTTTTTGAGCTTAGTGACTGGTGGATTTTGAGCTCAGTGAATTGTGGGTTTTTCAGAACCCAGATGTGAACTCAGGCTTTTCACTCTACAGTAATAATAATAATAATAATAATAATAATAATAATAATAATAATAATAAATTTTTATCAAATGTTTAAAAATCAACAGAAAAGGGCTGTTTTTTCCCCATTTTTCTTTTGCCACATAAGGAAATTAAAAACACACAGGAAATCCATCATCAGCACTTTTTTAAAAAAAGTGGGGAGACATACTCTGAAGATAAAAATGTAGACAAGGCAAATGTGTAGCCTTGACTGGCCCAGAGTTAGAACTGGGTATTATGTGCTCCTTGGCATCAGATAAAGTCTCTAGGGTTTCAAGTGTCTCCCCATCGGATTGAATCAGAGGGGTCTTCCCATTCCACCCCCAGCTGATAATGTCCTCAGCCAGACAGCCCTCCCTATCATGAGGACCAGGTTCAGTCAGGTCTTGCTTTGCCCTAAACAATAGCTTCAGTTCTCTGAAAACCATCAAGGATGTGTCAGTTCACCAGTCCATCCTCCTGCGTGGAACAGGACATGGCACCCTTCTGACCCTCCAAAGCCTGCCTCCCATAGGTCCAGGCTGTTCAGTTTCTGGATGCAAACCCCTATGACAATTCTGTGGCTATGGTGTCAACTAAGTGAAGAGAAGAGCTCCAAACATGGTAGCAATCAGGCAGCAATGGCCAGTTATCCCCACCCCATACTTGATTTTCTTCTCCCGCATGAGACAGTGAAATCATTCCAGAAGAGCCCTGACAACCCAGACCTGAAGCTCCAGAGCACTGTGGAGTCAGGAAACCCGAGATCCCCTCCCTCTCAGGCTTGGCTGCCCTCCAGAGTGACTGACTGACTTTTGGCAAATCATTTCCTTTCTTGGGCTTCAGGTCCAGGCCGTGACCCCCGTGATGTTCCCTAACACTCTGATAACATCTATAAAATCATCCTATATGACTATATTTATATGACTATAAAGGGTGAGTGCTCCTAGGTTGTTCTAAAGAAAGGTGCTTTGTTGTCATTTTGATCTTGAGGTGACAAACTTGTCACCCATGTGACTTAAGATGAAGCTGCAGGAGAAATGAAAGAAAGGAGTCCAGTTGACAAGACACCATTTTGCCTTGACTGAATCCCTTCTAGCTTTCAGGACTCTGGCCTGTCCATTAGTTTTTCTCCTCCCCTTCTCCATCTATTTATCATTTCCCAGATCTTGGACTGTCTTCTTTGAGCCTTTGGTTCTATCCAACTAGAGATGTTGCTCAAGCAGACACAGAGTCGCAAGCTCTCAACAGGCCATGCTCCCCTCCCCTTCCTGGAGGCAGAATACCTGGGGACCCAGAAAGTAGGCCAGGTCCTGGAAACCTTCACAAAGTAGCACAGTTAGTCCTCAGATGGGCCTGCAGGGTGGCATCCAGGGCCTTAGCCAGCCTGAGCCCCGACACCTGCAGCTAACCACCCTCTGTGTAACCTGTGTCCTGCCCCTGAAATAAAGGAACCAAGCAGCTCCAGCCCAAAGCTCTGGGAGGAGGAAGTCCCAAACTAAAGCAATTGTACTCTGATAGGAAAGATCCCTGAACCTGACTCAAAAGCCACTGAGCTAGAAGGATCACACTGCAGAGGGACAGGAGAATGCAATACATGCGGAATGAGATGGGGGTGCTGGATAAATGAGGAGGAATGGTGATGGGGTAGCTGAGCCCAGCCAGGGCACCCAGATCCTGAGAAACTCCCCTGCGAAGCAGTAAGGCTGGTGGGCTCATCTATGAAGAGGGGTGGTCTGCAGGGCCCCTGTTCTTTAGCCCCCAAGCCCTGGGGAGTTTTAAATAAAATACCCCAGGAGTTCCGAGGCTTACCAGAGGAATAGCCCCCACTTCTGTCAAAATGTCCCATCTCAAGCACTGTGGGACCACCTAGCCCTACTAGAGAGGGAGCTGAAATTGCATCTGCGGGCAGGGATGGCTTCCAACAGTGCCATTACTGTTGTTTCTGAAGCGACCGTGCCAGGGATGACTTTTATGAAGAAACAGGAGAATGAGCAGGCAGATGGCTGAGAGAGGCGGGGCCAGCCCACAAAACTCTCCAACCAGAATTCAGACACCAGGAGGTCCAAATCAAACTAGCCTTTCTAAAATATAAATATAGAGACCAGTAAGATGGCTCCGTGGGTAAAGGTGCTTGTTGACATGCCTGACAACCTGAGTGCCATTCCAATGAGCTACACTACGTGGTAGGAGGAGAGAACTGAGTCTGGAGAGTTGGCCTCTGGCCTCCAACTATGCGCACCCAGCCACGCGCACACACAATATATATATTCATTAAAAATAATAAATATAAGCACTAGGTGTTTAAAGAGTCTCTTGGTGACATCAAGTTGATGGGGTAGAAGGGGTACCCCTGAGTATAAGAAACTGGATCCCTTTCCGGTTAGTCATATAGCCCCATTCGGAGAGTTCTCTCTTCCACTAGCTGAAGGCCGCAGAGTGGAGTGGCTCAGCACTGAAGGCTTGGGTCCCAAAAGTCCTGCAATTGGTCCACCAAGCTACTTACCGCCATGAAGTAGCAAGGAGTGAGACAGGATGAGTCTTTTGGGATTGAAGTGGGGACATAATGTGACCACGGATGTAATGAGCCCAGCACAATGCTTGGTAGAGGGCAACACTCCTTCTCTTGTCTGAAGACCAAACAGGCCCATCTGCTATTCCTGGAAGTGAAAACATTCTAGCTGGCTGGTCCAGGAGATGCCAGCTCAAGATCATAGTCAGGAGCAGAAAGCACCACTTCTCTGCAGAGCTAAGAGCTCTGAGCTCATGGAGGTGGGCAGGCCTGGGAAGCAGAGAGGGACCAGGAGGGTACACCCCCTTCTTGCCTTGCTTCCTAGCGTGGAAAACAGCCAACCAATTTCCTTTGCAGAAAGACAGGCTCCAAAGCCAAACTTGTCACTGGAGACTCAAAAGCAGGGCTCCAGCCTACAGGGAAAGGAAGGAGGAAGCTGGTGGGCTTCCCCACAGAACCCCTTACCCTTTGGTTGACCAGACTTCTGAAAGATCTAGCAGAGAAAGGGTTACAGCCTTAAAAAGAAAGCAAGCACCTCGGGTATTAGAAGGCGGCTCCCCCCCACCCCATCCCAAACTGACTTTTTTGGGGGGCAGGCCAGCAAGCCATGGGACTGTGGGGTACTTCCCTCAGTAGCAGCAAGCCACCTTCCCCGACCTAGACGCGACAGCTCCTGCCAGCCCTCATCTGCCACCCCACCCACCTCCATCCTTTCTCCTCAGCCTCCGATTGGCTGAAGCTCGAGGCCCTCCCCGCTCCCCCTCTCCCCCACCCCTAGTGAAAACTGCGGGCTTCACACAGGGTGCAGCAACGGGAGGCGACAGTGCATCATCCAGAGGAGGCTGCAGCTACCGGAGTCCAGGTGAGACCCGGAGCTGGGAGGCATCCGCAAGGACCGCCGCAGGGCAAAGATGCAAGCCCTCCCTAGCTGTAGCTTTGGGAAAAGATCCGAGGACGCTCCTCTATGGGGACTCAGGAACCGGGAAAGGGGCCTGCAACTCAGGCCTGGGCGGAAGTGGGAGGCTGGGCAGGGTCGCGGGTTTCTGTCCACTGTCGGGCGCAGTCTGAGTCTGAGTGCCGGAGGAGAACCGTGAAGAAACCTTTGGTTCTACCTTCCAACCAGAGGTCCCCAAGCTCAGATAGCCAGGGTAAGGGGGGTGCGAATAAAGGGTGTGGGAGTGGCAAGCAGGAGGTAGTCTCCGCCGGATGACCTCGCCGCGGGCTGGGTGCGGGCACCGCAGGTAAGGAAACCGCAGTGCTGCAGGAGGGGACTGGATGGCTGGCGCGGGGGAGGGGAGAGCTGGAAAGGATGCAAGCAGGGGTGGGGGGAGAGTTGCGGGAAAAGGAGAACCTCAAACGATAGAGGGTTGAAATATGGAAATTACCTCAGGGTGGGGCCTGCCTAGCGGGGCCGCAGGGAGAGGCCCATAGTTGAGCTGGGTGTGGGCTTCGCGAGACTCTCGGGATACAGGACACAAATTGCGCCTCTGCCAGCGCACGCTACCCCTCCATCTAGTTCTTCCGGGCTTCTCCAGCCCCAGCTCCATTTCTTTCCTCTAGGGTTCCTTCTTCCTCCCCTGGATCCCTGCTCCATAACCCAGTGTTCTCAGACCCAAGCCTTATGCTGGCCGGCCGGGCGTGGTGACCCACGCCTGTAATCTGCCTTCAGGAGGTGGAGTAAGGAAGATCGGGAGTTAATTTGAACTACACCGCTAGTTCAAAGCTCATCTGGGCTACTTAAAGGAGCCCTTGTCTCTAAAATAAATAGTCTTCTTTCTCCACCACAGCACCTTAGGATCCGGCTCTGGGCGGAATCTCCTCCCCAGGCTGAGATGACATTCACCCTCGCAGCCCAACCTCGGGGACCCTAGACTCTTTTCCCCATGGACCTTCGACTGTGAGAATGACAGTGGCAAGCCCTGCGCAATGGCTGTGTGTAGCCTAGGTGGAGCCTGCGAACTCTAACACACTGTGCCTCTCTTGGGCAAGGACAGGGAGACTACCTGCTCAGCGTCGCCAATGTGTTGGGGCGCTGCGGGGAGGAGGAAGACAAAAAACCTATGCCCGTCAGCTAGACATATGCCTGACCTCATCCCTAGCCGTTAAGCTTTCTGTCTCACCGTGGGACATAGTGCCTGAGGCTTGTCATTTCCTTAAGCCCCATCACAATCCTATTCATGTGTGAGGTTCAGAGAGCCTCGTTCATTCAGTAGATACCTTTTATCCAGTTCTCAGGGAGCTGAGGCAGGGCAGAGCCTGAAGACATCCTAAGCTATATTAAGAGATGTAGTCTCAATAGAATAATAATAACAGGCAAGGTGGTGGTGCATAACTATAATCCCAGCACTCGGGAGACGGGAAGTGTGATGAGTCTGAGGCCAGCCCAAACTACATAGCGAGACCCTATTAATAAATAATTAAGAAAGTATTTGAGTATCTATTATATGTTAGGGCTGATCTGAGCATTAGGGAGCTTCTTCTGAATAAGAGGTAGTCCCTGAGGAAGGAGTTTTTTTGTTTAATGGGTATGAAAGTTTTCGTTTGGAAAGTCTGAATGAGTTCGGGAGCAATAGGACCAATCTTAACACTCCTGAAGTGTGCTCTCAGACTCTGATTAAGACAGTAAAAGTTGTGTGTTTACCAAATCAAAATTTAAAATGTAGGCAGTTCTTGCCCCATAGGTCTTAAATCCCAGAAAAAAGTGACAGTCACCCAGCAGGAAGTACACACATACACATTCCGGGGCATATGCTCCCTCCTCCTTTGCTTTCTCAGAGTGACAAAGAGCTTGGGGTGGTGTCACCTTCAAAGGAAGGGGGATAAAGAGAAGGCCTTGGGTGTCCATCATGTTCTCCATGCACCTTAAGCCCAGACATAAATGCGGACCTACTTATTCCATCTCCTGGCTGACACCCAGTTTTCCCCCACCCCAGAATCCAGGACCGAACTCTTGGCACCATGAACCCAGCCATTGGCATCGCTCTCCTGCTTTCAGGTACTGGGCAAGGCTGGCATTCCAGGGCATCGGGCTTCCTTCTCTTTGGGGAAGTAGCCTCTCTGTCATAGTCTCAGAGACTGAGAGGGCTCAACCTCACTAACTTGCCTGTCAGTGGTGGTCTTTGACAAATTAGAACCTCCCTACAAGAACTAAGAATTCCCCTTGGTCTACTGTACTTGAAACACACCAATGGGGCCCAGCACGTGAGTAGACTAGAGACAGAAGTTGGAATCTGCAGAGGGTGATAGAACATGCCACCAATACCCCAGGGGTGGGTGCAAACCCCATGTCCTCCCTGGTCAGGCCCAAGTCCATTCTTCTGCAGGTGGGAGGCCCCTGCTCTGTATTTTCCCCCAATTCAGAGAAGGCACTGCTGTGCCAGTCTTGCAGATGTCCCGAGGGCAGAAGGTGACCAGCCTGACAGCCTGCCTGGTGGACCAGAACCTCCGTCTGGACTGCCGACATGAGAATAACACCCAATTGCCCATCCAGCACGAGTTCAGCCTGATCCGAGAGAAAAAGAAGCATGTGCTCTCAGGCACCCTTGGGGTACCCGAGCACACTTACCGCTCCCGGGTCAAACTCAACAGCCAACCCAACATCAAGGTCCTCACCTTAGCCAACTTTACCACCAAGGATGAGGGAACCTACACATGTGAGCTGAGAGTCTCTGGCCAACCTCCCACAGTCTTCAATAAAAATTACTCTGTGATCAGAGGTAAGGCTGGTTCCCAGAAAGATGAAATGGCTGGGTTAGGCAAACTGGGATTAGCCAATCTGCTTACAAAATCAACTGGCAGCTCCATAAGCTGGGCTGGAGGGGAGGGGGGCCCTACTGCTTCCTGATCCCCTGGCCCCTGATCCCTCTATGTGAATGGGAAAAGATCAGGGGCCAGACAGGCAGAGCCTTGTAGTAGACGCTATACATACAAGAGCTGAAGAAACTGCAAGTGGGAAAGAAAGATGGTGGTTGCATTACACCATCAGGTTAAGGCAGCGAAGGCATCAAGGCACCAGCCCCCTTAAAGGGATAACACTCGGTGTTGTGTTTGCCTGCCTGAGCCCTGGACTCCCCTCTCCCCTTACCTCCTCTTTCCACAGACAAGCTGGTGAAGTGTGGTGGTATAAGCCTGCTGGTTCAGAACACCTCATGGCTGCTGCTGCTCCTGCTTTCACTCTCCCTCCTTCAAGTCATGGATTTCATTTCTCTGTGACAGGTTGAGCCCAAGAAGAAACAGGAAACCTCGAGGTCCTGCTTCTCTGGGTCAGCTGACTCCCCTAGTCTCTCGAATACCTTGGGGAGAAACAGGGACCCTGCCCCTCATAAGGACCCCCAGTGCTGCATGCTGTCGCCCAGCCCCCTCTGCCACTCTACCCTCTCTGCACACCACTGGCTGTCATTTTGTACTCTTTATTCCAGGGCTGCTTCTGTCTGTTTATATTTAGAAATATGTTTGTCCTTCCTTTTCTCTGGGAGTTTCTGACAAGGGAGGCCAGGATTAGGGGACCTGATGGAATATAAAGGCATATGATGGGCTGTGGGGTGGCCAGACACTAGTCCCTAGGGGAGTTCCTCCTTGCCAACCAGGCCAGATGCCTGAAAGAGACATGGATGAGGGAGTTGGAGTGTGTCTGTGCCTGGCACAGTCGTACTTCTGATGAAAGTATCGCCCAGCAGGCACAGAAAGGCCTCAAGATCTCAAGACATAAGGCCCTGTTGCACCTTTGTGACCCATCTAATGAGGATGAGAACTGAGATTCTACAATCATTCTCAGCCACCACATAAAAAACCCCTTCCTACCACTGCAGAAGTCCCCTGGGGTTCTCAAGCCAGGGCACATTCAGTAAAGATACAGGTTCAGCTGGGGAATGTTGGGAAAGGGGCTTAGGAGGTAGGGGGCATCACTCCTCTAAAACATGAGCCTGCTGTCCTACCTGTTGCGAAAGAAGAGCAGAGGGAGATGACCCCCCCCCTCACCTGCTCCCAAGAGGAGCCAGGAGTCTTACTGCAAGGTCTAAGACAGTACAGGAAGGGGATCCTAGAGCGATCCAGCTAGACCCAGCTTGCTAAGGGAGATTCTTTGTTCTTCTTTCCTTGCCCCTCTGTGCCAGCCATCCCTGATCCCCCAGACAAACAGAATCTTGCAACCTGCCTCCTCCAGGACCTCCTGGAGTTGGAGGCAGGTGGTGGAGAGAGACCCTGTGGGCACACTTCTTGGAAGACAGCTTTTCCCAACACCCACCTTCCCCCTGGCAGCTCTGCCTGTCCTGTCACCGTGTGTAATGAATGCCACCACAGCTAAAGCATCTTCACCAAGGAAAAAAGAAAACTGCACAATAAAACCAAGCCTCTGGAGTCTGCCCTGGTGTCCCTGTCTCTGCTTCGGTTCCACCATGGTCCCCAACCTGGATGGCTTAGCTGGATGCTTCTGTGCACGGAAGGTCCAACAGGACTCTGGGGTTCCCTAGCCTTTCGTATCCCCCGTCATCTCTCTCACACTTTCTGCAGCCCCCTCCCACAGAGACATGCTACTGCACGCTGGGCTTCTCTTGAGAGTGACTCTAACATGAAATATTTGCCCAAGTCAATGTGTGTTCTCCCTGCTGACTCATCTGGCGGCAGCAATGAGTTCCTCCGCCAACACATGGACCAGGCCATACAGCCCTGGCTCTGGAAGCTCCAGTGACTTTGTGCTGAAGTGGGCACCCCACCTTTTCTTCCCTGCCCTACTTCAGAAATGCTACCCTAAGCCCTATCTGCTAAGAGGGCACGGCCTGGAGTGCTGGAGCAGGGACAATGGCAGGGCCAGGCATCTGGCCTTCCATACAAAAGCAGTCACCTGAGAAAGGGTTGGGGTAGGCTTCCCCTCAGAAGCAGAAATGTGGGGTCCCATCCCTCCATCCCTCCTCAGAAAGTAATGACTAAAATATGAACAAGCACCACAAGTCCTCCTGGGTTTGGGGTCAGCTGGGGACCACAGGGTGGTAATGGCTTCCATTTGCAGTGAATTCCTGAAGCAGCCTGAAACGGCCCACTCTGCTTTGACAGGCAATGTGGGGGAAGAGGCTGACTCACTTGGTATTTAGCATGGTTAGAATAATTCTCTGAACATTTTTCTTAAACATCCCTATCTAAATCAATGCCAGGCGCTCCCAGGCTTCTGCCCTTGCATTGGCCTCCCTTCTGATCACGCACAAAGACGGCAGGAGAAGCCACCCATCACAGGCCATGAGGCTGACAGCCATTTGGCAGATGCAGTCACGCTTGAACTTGTCCAGAGAAGGGACACCCGTAAGATCCGGGCTCCCTGCTCAGAACTTCTTTGGAACTAACTACAAGTGTCATGCCAGGGAAGTCTGTAAGAAATCCTTTACAGGGGAAAGAAACGATTCAAACACCGGGCAAGCTTGGGAAGCCTCAAGAGCAATGGGAGGTCAAGTTCAAATGTTTTTCTGGAAGGAATTGGGAGGCCAGGTAGGAAGCCTCAAATGAGAGGCCAATATGAGACCCTGTCACCTGGTGAGGCTCTTTGTGTGGCCCTTGTCAAGTCTGGCAAAGACTGCCAGGGAAGAGTCCCTGGAGAGCTTTGTGGCCACACTCTCAGTTGTTAGGGAGGTGGGGTTGCCTTCTGAAGCTATCTCAGAGTTACAGACTCCCGAGGCCTGGAGTGGACAGAGCCAGCCTAAGAAGCCACAGATGACCATGCAGGAGGGATAAGGAGGAAAGCCAACAGGCCTTGCAACCTAAGCCAACCCAGGACAGTCATAACGCAGGAGTGCTAAAGGCTCTCGGCAGCTTGCCCTGACACCTGTGAGTCCCTCTGGTCAGCAAATCTTGCAGAGGCTGTGGGATGTCTGTAGTATTTGGGGTGCTTAGAAAGGCCCGAAGCTCCTTGTTCACATGCTCCAGGGCTCCCACCCACTTCCTCACTGTCCCCAACCTCTCTCTACTTCCAGCCACTTAGTTTCCCTACTTTAAGGCCTATAATTCCTGCTCAAGAGCATCAAAAACCCCTGTCTTGAGGCTGGTGAGATGACTCATTGGGTAAAATCACTAGAACCAATCCCCGGAACCCACATTGGCGGAAGGAAAGAACTGACTGCTAAAAGCTGTCCTGACCTCTACACTTGCACCATGACACAGTTGTATGTGTGCCTGTCTGTGCACACACACACACACACACACACACACACGCACACACTAAATTGTTCAAAAAGTTTATTTAAAATTTTCAATGCCTCTCTCCATACCCTACATCTGAATGGGGTTACCCTCTGAGATAGACTGCACAGAGCCTCACCATAGCAGTCTCTGACAACCAGAACTCCCTTGGGAAGGCCAAGGAGATTACCACAAGATGTGGGGACTTTCACTGGCCAACGGGAAAGTCATCACAGCTCGGGCACCTATGACATGCATCTTCTTGCCTCCTTGCACAAAATCCAACTCCTGCCTGAACTTGTAGCTTTTGTGTTGGGAGGGGGGGCATATCTTCCCATGTGCAAACATTAGGCTGAATTTCTTCTGAGTGCTAGCATGGGCTAGAGAGTCACCAGCCCCCTTCTGCTCAGTCCAAGAGTACTCAAAGTAATGGTGGGGCAGCTTTCCTCACCTGGGACCAGTGTTCTGGGTCTCAGAAAATTATGTGGCCCAGAATCTTTCCCCACCCTTGGAGAGAAGGCATCTCTTGCCTGGCAGATGGAAGACCCAGGGCCAGAGGAGGTGGCGTAAGACCAATAGCGGAGACTTATGGTGACCAAGTATGGCTCAGGAAGGGTCTTGATGATTGGGAGGTCATCTAGCCCTGGCTTGCCTAGAACTCTGTGTATAGGCCAGGCTGGTCTTGAACTCACAGAGATCTGCCTGCCTCTGCCTCCTAAATTCTGGGATTAAAGGTACAGCACCATGCCCCACAAGTTTACTGTGTAGTGTTGGACCACATTCATAACTATCACGGGACGCGCATGCTACCAGTTGGCTATGCCGGGATCTGATCCGAGCTTGTGCTTAGCTTTCCCTTGCTGCTCTGTGGAGACAGGTCAGAGAACAGCAATTGAAACAAGTAAGGGAACTCAGGTATAGAAGCTCACATCTGCAATCTCAGTACTTGAGCAGGCTAAAGCTAGAGGGATACCATGATTTCAGGGCCAGAATTTTCAGGGCCACCCTACGTAGTGAGCCCAGCCTGGACATGGAGTGGGGAAGTGGGAATTAGGAGATACTGATGCAGTCCAAGGAGAGGATGCTGCCTTGGACAGAAGATGTAGAGGTAAAAATAAAGAGAAGTGGTGACTTGGAGAGACATTTAGAGTTAAAAGAGAAGACTGTTGACATCTGAATGAAGCCTGTGAGCTTTGCCGATACTGGTGTCCCAACTTTGCTATTGTCCTAGTGACACAGGTGCTTCATCCGGGGGAAAAACAAGTTACAGGAATATGTGACCTATAACCTATACCTCCAGGGCACAGACGATGACCAGGCATTGGATCTTCTGGAACTGGAGTTTCAGATGGTTGTAAGCTGTCATGTCAGAGGGCTTGGGGGCAGAGGGCATGAGCTCAGGTGAGGAGATGCATCTAGAAAGACACAGAAATGATGTATCACCTGGACTCTTCAGACTTGTAACAGAGAGGACAGACACAGCCAGATCTGTTCAGACATCACTGAGGAGATTAGGAAAGGGTGACAGGGTTACAGTACAGGCCTGACACTGGCCACACCATCTGGGGACCACTGTGCTCTTCCATGCTGCCCTCAGGCAAGCTAATCTCTGACACATCAGGAGATTGTACTTCCTCCTGCGGGGCCTCCTGGGGTGACTCTTCCTCCCATCCCACCCCAAGCTCTGACTGGATGTATCAGTTACCTTTGGGTTGCTGTGATCAAAATACTTGACATCAACAACTAAAAGAAGGGTTTGATTTAGAACTCCATTTCAAAGGAGTTCAGTTCATTACACTGCTAGGGCAGATCAGCAAGGCAATAACAGCCTGTGGTGGGTAACAGTTGTGCACACCGTGTAGATGGGAAGCAGAGACCACAACAAGGCTAGAAGCTGGGTGTAAACTTCAAAGGCCCACTTGCTTCCTCCAGCCAGGTCTTTTCTCCTAAAGGCTTCACAGTGTCCCCAAAATAGCATCCCCACTGGAGAACAGGGGTCAAAACCAGCTGGTGGAGGACATTTGAGACCATAACATTCAAACAGTAACACCAAGCTTTGAAGCTTGGCTGCTTCCTGCTGTTCTTCCATGAAGACCTCAGCTGTAGAGATGGCAGCTGCTGGCCACAGACTGCTACTTAAATGTGCACTCAACTGAATGTAGAGAAGTTCAAAACAAGTTGGCCAGATGGCTCAGCGGTTACGAGCATGGCCTGCTCTGCAGAGGATTCCAGTTCAGTCGGTGCCCACCACCCCCATCAGATGCCTCACAACTGCCTATAACTCCAACTCAGGGGCTCCAACAGGCCTAGAAGAGCCTGGTCTCCAAAGGCACTCACATTCACATCACACACACCCACACACACACACATACACGCTTGCATAGACACAAAAAAAAATGTTTAAAGAAGCTAAAGCCAAGTATGCTGGCAAGTGGCTTTAATCCCAGCACCTGGGAGGCAGAGGCAGGTTTATCTCTGTGAATTTGAGGCCAGCCTGGTCTACATAGCCAGTTCTAGGCCATACAGGGCTATACTGTGAGACCTTGTCAGGAGGAGGAGGAAGAGAAGAAGAATCAGGAGAAAGGGGGGAGGGGGTAGGAGGTGTATTGTTCAAAGTTCATTTGATCAGTCATGTGAGCTACACTCAGGAGAGCAGAAACCACTGCTGCCCTGGAGGAAAGTTCCATCGGACAAGGCTGGACTGGACGGTAGCTGTGAGTTGTTTGGCTTACGGCCCTTACATGTTATAGCCAAACTCAAAAAGAGGAGCTAGAATGAGGGGGCCCTTCCAGAAACCTCCCAGCACAGCTGCCTGAGGCCGAGCCAGGGCCTCCATCCTAGGAATGCGCTAAGCACTCCACCTCAGAGCCTGAGGCCAGAGAGAAGCTTTTCTCCTTATGCCAGACCAAGGCCCACCACCCACTGCTCTTCTTTTCTTCCTTGGCACAACTCAAGAATGATAACTTCCTCAGACTGCAGCACAGGGCAGCGATGCCCCTAGCCCTAACAAGCCCCCCACAAGAGCCCCAGAGCTCTTGGCACATCGGTGCACGCAAAACTGTCTGTTCTCAGCAGCCACATGGAACCCCAGTAAGCTGGAGGATATCATCTTCCACCCTCTTCCTTCTCTCTGTTGGTCCCCAGATGAGGCAAAGCTCACCGTTCCTAGCCCTTCCTTCTTAGTCTTCTGCTTCTTTCTTGGCTCCTATAAGCTCCTGCTAGGCCAAGGGGTTTTTGTTTGTTTGTTTGTTTGTTTTGTTTTTATAGCACTGAAAACTTCACAGCAAAGAAATGCCTTTCTTCCTATCATCTTCTACAAAGCAAGAAGCCGCAAAAGGATTCCCATCCAAACATATTCAACATTCATCCCTGGGTCTGGAGAGATGGCTTAGCAGTTAAGAGGCCTTGCTGCTTTTCCAGGAGTCCCAAGTTCAGCTCCCAGCACCTATGCTGAGCTGCTGAAAATCAACTGTAACCCTACCTCCAAGGGATCTGATGCCCTCTTCTGGTCTCCACTGGTCCATGCATGCACACACGCATCAATAAAAACAACAAAAATAAAGCATTCTTCTCATGTCAATGGTAGGTACTTGCCTTGTACTTAGGAAATAAAAAGCCCTTGCAGTTCTCTGAAGCACAGAATCAACATTCCCAAAGTGAATGGAAGTCTCCCTCTCTAGACACAGATATACTTGAAACTTTATAATGTCTTTTTTTCATTTATCTGTGTATGAGTGCTTTGCCTGCATGTTATACATGTGCACCGTACATGTGCACTGCCCATGGACCCCAGAAAAGGGCTTCAGATGCCCTGGAACTGGAGTTACAGGTGGCTGTGAGACCATATGGGTCCTGGGAACTAAACTGGCTCCTCTGAAAGAGTAGCAAATGTTCCCAACCTCTAAATCATCTCTCCAGCCCCTATTTGCTACTTTTTGTTTTGTTTTGTTTTGGTTTGGTTTGGTTTTTTTCAAGACAAGGTTTCTCTGTGTAACAGCCCTGGAACTCGCTTTGTAGACCAGGCTGGCCTCAAACTCAGAGAGATCCACCTGTCTCTGCCTCCCGAGTGCTGGGATTAAAGGCGAGTGCCAGCACACCTGCTCCTGTTTGCCACTTTTAAGTGATCGTTTTTTCTGCTTCTCCTTACCAAGATGTCAGGATTCACAGAATGAAGCTAGGTTCCTTAAAGCCCGGCTCAAGGGCCATGATGGAGCCAATTGAGGACAATGGCCACTAGAACCCTCAAGTCAGGAAGTCAGGCTGGGGATTTGGGTTGGTGGTAGAGCATTTACCTAGAATACACATGGTCCTGGGTTCAATCCCCAATATAATCCCCAATAAAAGTGGGGGGGGGGAGTTGGTCCCAAGAGAACAAGAAGATATCATAGGCAGATTCATTGGGTAGGAGAGATGGCTCAATAGTTGAAAGTGATTGCCAAGCAAGCCTAAAAATCTGGGTTCAACCCCCAGCACCCTCTGTGGAAGAACTGACTCCTGTTTGTTGTCCTTGAACTTCCACCCACCTGGCGGAAAAAGATAACCAACTCTGAGAAGTTGCCCTCTGACCTCTAACGTGCATGCCGTGCCAATGTGCATACCTCTACCCATACACACACATCATATTCACACACAATAAAAGCATTTGTAAGATACAGGACTCTGAATCTGGGTAACAAGTGACAACACGAATCAGGGGCACCTTGGAGTCATAACCTCGATACTGTCTGCCACCCATCATGCCTTCACGCAACAGCCCCAAATTCTCAGACCGTTGTCCCCGGGCCGGCAGGTGCTGAAGTACCGACAGACTTGTTGGAAACGCAAATTCTCAAGGCCATCTTAAACCTCCTGAGCCAGAGAGAGTTCCACCTGCCTTTCTAGAGGGTTCTGGTTCAAGAACCGTCTAGATAATTATCCGTTATCTGATCTAGATAACTATCATTTTCTCTTTTTTGAACTGTGATTTGAATGCAGGGCCTCAAGCACACTCTACTACTGAGATGTATCTCTGGCATTTTTGATAAGTACTTAATATTTTTGAGATAGTGTCTCTATAGGTTGCCCAGTCTGACCTTGACCTCACTCTGTAGCCCAGTGAAGCCTTGAATCTGCAATCCTCTAGGCTTAGCCTCCTGAACAGCTGAAATTACAGGTCTGCACCACTACTTCTGACTTAATAACTATTTTCTTCTAACTTCTCATAATTCAGCAAATTCCTAGCCTTTCCTCAGCCACTAGCTGGCCTTACTTTTTAATTCACTAAAAGAAGAGGCCACCAGAATCTCCACCACGTCCGTCCACCACCTGTGCCTGGGTCCCACGCCTTCCTCTCACTCTGAATGAGCCATTCATGTTTCTAATCAAGGCCAGTCCCTCTGTGTGGGGCTGTCCTAGAGCTTGTCGGGGGTTAATGTGTGCTTTGAACCCCGGAATTCTCACCCTGAGAGCGTTTGGCTGCTCCCCTCTCTTACTGACAAATCCCACCCAGCTCCTGTGCTGCCTGCCTTCACAGCAGAGCTCTGCCTCTTCAAAGGTACGTGATTTGGTTAATGTTTACCTGACCACTGTGGCTGGAAGGACCCCTCCCTCCCTGGCCAAGCCTTTCTTCTCCCTATATGACCTTATAAGGTCTCTTCACCTGGTCCTTGTGAGACCTTGTCTATGCAAGAGAGGCTCTCCCAGGTCTTTGGCCCCAACCAATGACAATATGACCACCTAGGTCTGGTTCTGAGCCTCCCACATGCAAATGGGGCTGCCCCATCTGCACTGCCCCCAACCAATAAACCCTTCCCTCTCCCCTATAAATGTGACCACCCTTGCTTCAATAAACTGAGCTGTTCCACTGACAACAGGCTCCCAGAAGTCTGTTTCCTGCAGCTCTCAGCCTCGGACCCACTAAAGACCTTGCTGGACCATCCAACCCACCTCGACCTTGCTCAGCCAGAGGCCAGAGGCTTATCTACTTGCCCAGGAGGAGAGCAAACAAAGGATCCTTCACCTCTGCTACCAAACTCAACCCCATCCCTTCATCTAAAATTGAGACACTGCTCTGAACACTCTACATGGTGAGTTCAAGGCTAGTAAAGGCTAATAGTGAGACCTTCAAGGAGATGAGTCAGAGGGTAAAAGCATTTGCTGCACAAGCCAGACAACCTGAGCCCAGTCCCTGAAGCCACCTAAGAAGTGAAAGCCACAGTGCACACTTGTGACGGGGAGGCGGCAGCGACAGGAGAGAGTCTGCCTCAAAACAAGATAGAAAGGGAGAGCTACCTCTCAAAAGTTCTCCTCTGATCTCCACGTAGGCACCGTGGCACGTGTGGGCCGCATTCTTGTCCATACGACACACAGACACGACTTGAAGGGAGGCAGTATCTCCATCCCTCTCCTCTCATATGCGCTGGTCCGGGTCACCAACCTTAGAAACCAATTCTGAAATTAACCTGTTGATATTGCACACATTTGCTTTTTTCCTCCTCCTCGGTAAGTCTGCTGTGCAACTTACCTATCTCATCAACTTAGCGGGGCGTGCTAATCCGCCGCAGCCTGGAACTCTCCCCAGGTACACCCGTCACGCTTCAGTCTCTCCAATGGTTTCAATCATCTTTGAAGCTACTTAATGTTGGAAAACCCCAGAATTCAGGCCTCACACACGTCTCTTTCTACACATGCCAATCTCTTTCCATCTTATGGTTTTAAATAAAATCCCTTAGACTGAGGACTCTCAATTTTTGTTTTGTTTTTTCTCATCCTTTTGAATAGTCTGGGAGGAGGAGGCTAGGCATCCGTGCCTGGAGGGGATTATACTGACTTTAGGTTCTGCTAAAGAAACTAATTCTGAGGTAAAAACAAACAATTTTCTTCAAAAAAAACTCAGAATTTTCATAAAGTGGGTGAATGCGTATCGAAGGGCTGGTGCTTATTCTTCCTAAGGGAAGGTGGGGTTTGGGGGCTTCAGGGCCCAGCTGCCCAAGCTCCATTCCTGTCACCCTTCCTGTTCTCTGGCCATGCCTCAGCTGAGAGCTTCTGGCCTCAGAGGATGTAGGGGAAAAAAAAATCCCTGAGCTCGAACACTTTACAGCCTAAAAGGCAGAAAAGTTGTCAATTCAGGGTGAAAAATCAGAGCTCAAATCCCCAGTCACCAAGCAGTCACTGAGCCAGAAACCCACCAATCCCAGGCCACCTTGGACAGTCTCCCCCGAGCCCTATATAAAGAGCTACATTTTGCTCAGCAGAGGCAGTCACTCTCCTGGATTCTTCCCTCCAAATAAATCTCTTTTGTGAGATTTATTTGCTGCTTGGAGTGATTTTGTTATCAAAGCCAAGCCTAGCAGGGCTATTCTCCTCTTAGAGCTGCAACACTTCTACTGAGGGAACTTCTCCCCTCAGAGCTGTGTGGTCCCTTGGCTCCCGACTGCCAGGGTACCTTCCTCACAGGGCTCTATCTGAGTCACCTTCCCCACCTCACATCTGTGTGGTGTCTTGGCTCCCGACTGCTACCTTTCCATCTCCATCAGAGCTGTGAACACTAATAGCAAAAGTTCTTTTATCCACTAGCCATCCATATGCCCAGCCTCGTACTTTTTCTTAAGAGTTCAGAGAATTTTTCCCACTGACTTGTTTTCCACACACCAGTAGTCAGTCATCAATAACCACTAATCCTACCGGAGAGGAGCAAGGTGCTTTTAAGAGTGACTCTGATTTCTGTTAGGGATATTATCTAACTAATCAATAAATAAATAACTTTTAGAAGTCAAGTTTGCTTGACTTCTAAAATGAAAATACAAATTGCTTCTTTTTTAATTTAGTTAATTAATTTATTTAGAATTAGTTAATTTAATTCTAAGTGCCTCTCAGTCACCTATATGAACTACCATACTGTGTTTGTATAAATGTAATGGGCCCTTGACATTTACCACCTGGTGACACTGGGCCTATACCTAGTATCTCTAGGCTACATCATGCAAGAAGGCTATAATAGTAGTTCTCATTTTACAGGACCATTAAAAAGATTAAATGAGGAAACTAATCTATAGAAAGTACTTATCATAGTGTCTAATAAAGTAATGTACTTAATAAGTAGCCCATAGAATGAGTTATTTGAATAGTAATGCAAATTGATAGTATGTTGAACGGTTCATAATCTTCTTTACCTGCTTGATTGATGGAGCTCTGTAACTATTGCTATGAGATGTACTTGGTTGTACGTTTAAATAAATGCATTTTTAAATATAAATAAATACAATAAAAAAGTAGGGAGAAAGAGAAGAGACTGGAATAAATCACTCCCGTCCCGGTAGGAAAGCGTGAGGGAACATTACATCTTCCCTAAAATCTGAAAGCTGGTATACTGCCTTCTCCCGTGACCTTCTGCCTCACTCCTTCCAGCAGTCCGGACCTGTCACATTCCAGTCCACTTCTTTCCTTGCGCCACAGTCCAAACAGGAGTGTTTTTGCTCCACGTGGTTCTCTGTATATACCGGTTGCCTGGGAGACCCACGCTGGGCGAGGCTCTGCTGACGCCACAATAGGAACAAGCCAATAGCCGTGACGTACACCAGTGACGAGAACGCGGGGTGTGGCTTTGCCGGCCCGGGCGCAATGAGGCGGCTGCCCGCTGGGTGGCGCCGATTTCCCGGGGAGGTCCTTTCTGGGCCCCCGGCGGAGGTGGGGGAGAGGCGGGCAGGCACCGAGCGAGGCCAGGGAGCCCTCTGCGTCAGCCACTGCTCGCCGCTCCGCGCCAGTACCAGCCAGGACTCATCCGCAGCTCCATGCTTGTGCCCGGTTCGACTCGTCCATCCTCCGAGAAGAGGCAGGTACGTGCCACCTGTCGCAGATCGGGGAAGGGGAAAGCCCGGGTCGCTGACAGCTTGGATGCTCCGAAAGTAGGGTGTCAGCGACAGCCTGGGCAGTCTGGACAAGAGAAATGTAGGGCGAGGGCCGGCTATGCGGGGGAACTCCAGCTGTGGGTGCCAGTGTGTGAGAGGGGCTGCCAGCTGACAGCTCAGGGTGCCAGGAAGAGCCATCTGTGTGCTGATCAGTGTGTTCTGAGGAAACACTGCTACCGCGGGTACAGGTCTCCGTGCTCTGTGTCGTGTGTGGCCTGAGAATGACGCCCGGACCCTGACACCCCTCTCCCCACGTGTGCGTGCTGCTACCTTCCTCCCTGTTGTTAAACCTCCTGGGGCTGTCTCTGGTCAGTGTCCCAAAGCGGGGGAAGGGGGCTTAGGCGAAAGCCAGCAGTTAAGCGGAAGGGAAAATTTTCCACCAATCCCAAATCAGAAAGAGGCAACTTTGAAATTCTCACCAATCCCAAAGCAAAAACAGCCATGTAGTGTTCACTGACAAGCAGCTTGCTGGGGAAGTCCTGGCCAACCCCTTCTAGCTCTTTTGAGAAGGGAGAACTCCTAGCTCTTGGCCCCATTGCTTGTAGAAATGAGGATGAGTTGAAGATCCTTGTAGGGGCTGCTTATCTCTCCAAACATGCGCATAAGTGCGTATACACACACATACACACACACACATCAACCCACAAAACAAGAGGCATGGAGAACTGGTGAATGAGCTAGGGTGGGGGTGTCCCTACTCTTTGATGCTGTAGATGCATGCCACTCTGGAATGGGGATTGGAATGAGGGCGTCCTCTGACGAGCATTATCAGGACCCAGTCTGAGTCAGTGCCCTGTGCTGAGACAGGGTGGAGGCACCAGCCCCAGGGCTGTAGCATCTTCAGGAAGAGCCGCCAAGAAATAAAAGAATCATCTTGGGAGCAGACAGGTGCACCAAGGCCAAAGAGGCTAAGAAGAGAGGCCTTCCTCTAGTGACCCTGTCCAGCCTGCCTTTGCTGCCCTGGAACCCTGAGCCCTTCAACAGGTAGACTGGAACTGCCCCTCAGAGGCCAGGCATTCTCTTGGCAAGCCCAGGGAAGCCACACGAGCTTTTTTTTTTTTTTTCCTCCTGAGCAAAGGGTAAAGGAGCCCAAATGGACTTGGGGAGGTGGCAAGATTCGTCTGTCCTTTTCATTTTGGGGACATGGACCAGTTCAGAAAACCACAGGCCTGGGTCTCCTGGCATCAGAGTAATCCCCTGAGGGGTGTCCTGAGCCTTTTTCTTCTAGGAAGCATCACCTTTTAGGAAAGACTACTACTACTAACATTAGTGGTGATTAGATACATGGAAATAGTCAATAAGATTGTCACTTATTGAATTCTTACTATGTTCAAGAAAGTTTTAAACTGTTATTTTATCCTCATCAATGTGAACATACCTCCTTCGCTACTGTTGTTATTATTCATGGTGTTTGGTTTGGTTTGGTATTGGTTTTTTGTTTGTTTGGTGTTTTGTTTGTTTTCGTGTTTTATTTATTTGTTTGGGGTTTTGGGTGGGGTTGGTTTTTGGTTTTTGGTTTTTCCGAGACAGGGTTTTTCTGTGTAGCCCTGGCTGTCCTGGACCTCACTTTATAGATCAGGCTAGCCTTGAACTCAGAGATCTTCCTGCCTCTGCCTCCTAAGTGCTGGGATTAAAGGGTTCTCCACCACACCTGGGTCATTTATTTATATTTTACAGATTACATAGCTAAAATTTGGAGAGCTTAGTTACCTTTGCAAGCTATCATAGATTCAATAAGGTGAAGAATAGGAATTTAGGCCTAGACCTAGAAGTCCACCATAAAAAAAAAATAATAATAACTAAAATAGTGACTGACACCTGAGTGCTGGGCCCAGCTGCCTCTCTGCCCATGTGTCTGAGAGCTAGGTCCTCGTATCTCAAAATTCCAGCAGCTAGACTAGCAGTTTGGCCTCCCTGTTCACTCAGTCTGTGACTGACAGCTCTAGAGAATCCACCTTCTCCATGTTTGGGACTCAAATTCAGCCCCAGCCCTCTGATCTATTCCCCCTTTTACTTCCAAATATCCCCTCCCAGGAGTCTAGCTAGTTCTCCTTGGCTATCACCCAACCTCTGGGCATTGGGTGGAAGGTGGGCATGTCACTGCCCCTTTAATTCTCCTGGGGCTTGGAATGCAAGTGAGTTGCCATCTCCCCGAGGTCAGATAAGATACTATATATATCTAGCTAGTAACCTGAGCTCCGGATTACCCAGCCCCAGTCAGACTCCAGCTTCTGGACTCTACACTGCAGTCCCTGCCCTGCTGGGAAAGAAGCCCCCAGGTCCCATCTGGTACCCCAGGACCCAGGTCAGTAGTTCTCTTTGTTACCTGAGCTTCAAGGACAGCTGAGTGACCCAAGTAAGCTCTGAATGAGTTTGGAGGAGCATGTGAGCGGGCCTGGTGAGTGCTGGGACCAAGCCCTATTGCTCCTCAAGATATGAGGACAGGGGACAGCTGAAGCCCTAAAGGAGATGGAGAGAGATAGGACTTCAGAGTAGGGGGCACTGGGAGGAGAGGTGGGCACAGGGGCATGGGACAGAGAATTGAAAGATATCTCTGCTTCCGGGAAACCGTTTCTTTGCCTTTTCTTGGACTTGTAGAGATACCCACGCTTCCCAGCCCCAAATCAAAAAAAACACCCTATAGCCATGCCTCCTGGGTCCACCCACTTCTCCACAAGTCAAGATGCTTGTCTCTCTAATCTCTGATCTCTTTATCTTACTTTCTCATCTCCCATCCCCCTCCCCAAGCTTTGGGCACCTCCTAAGAGCAAGAGAAATAGAGACTGACACAAATTCCTTTGCATGATCCCCTGAAGGTGAGAGGTTCTGAGATGAGTGGGTGGGTTGATGAGACCCCCACCTCTGTTAGAGATAGGGGCTAGCAGCAGGTCAGAGAAGGTCAGGCTGGAGCTCAAGGGGCCTGAGAGGAGCCGTAGTACAACATGTAAATGAATGCCACCCCCATCCTCTTGCCAGTTTCTCCACATCTGCCAGGGCAGACACTTGTGGCCAGAAAGTGTAGCAAGGCATCCAGGCAGCCAGGAGGAAGGGACATAGAGTATGACAGGGTCCCCTCTCACCGATCTTACCCCTCAGGTCAGCACATTCTGATGCAGTTAGCAAGCAGCTTTGGGAAGCTCTGAGGTCACCATTGTGGAGGTTCCCAAACACTTAGACCGAATGGGGCTCCCCACTGACCTGTCCTGATCTTCTGGGTAGGAGGAAAGAAACTTATGGCTGTTTGGGGTGTGTCCATGGAAGTTCTTCTTGGGGTGGGGGTGGGAGGCCTGGGACTGGCTCTGTCCAGGTAGTAGCAAAGCCACAGATGTGGCTATGTCTTTTCCTCAGACAGGTGAGCACATCTAGACAGAAAGGGCCTGGTGTCTGCTGAGATGTGGAACTCACCCATCCCCTGCCTCCAGGGCCAGGAGTGCCTGGGATTCCTGAGGTCTAAGCCCCTCCCCTAGCTGGGCAGGTTAGGGAGCCTTCACGTGAGCTACAGGAAATGACAGCAGCTGATGATGACAGTGACTGGATGCTCTGAGGTTGGCTGCCTCACGGGAACAGGGTTCATTTCAACCCCTGACTCACCTAGTGTGGGGCACCTTGGGGAGGGGGCTAAGCAGCAGCTAGGGGAGGGAGGCTCAGAGATATGTCCACAATCAGGTCGGGGCCCAGGAGCCTGTGCTGGGGTAAATACCAGTACCAGGGGACACACAGAGCTTGGCACAGCAGGTGAAATAGAGGCCTCTCTCACCATCTCGGGAGATCGGTATTATGCTGCAGCTCAGGTTGCACCAGGCTTCATTTTCATTCACCTACAGTGGAAAATCCAGGGCTGCCCTGCAGAAAGGAGTCTCTCCTAGCTGGATAAGTGGACATCTGCATCCTAGAGGGGTCCTTTCTCAACTCCACAGGCCCATGGTTCTGCTCCAGGAACAGGATGGTTTCAGATGACTGTAGCGGACAGAGCGCGGGTCCCATCCAGCGCGAGCTAGCAACAGCATGACTTTGGGAGGTGATCCACGTCACTTGCAGAATCATTTTCTTATCTGCAAGTGCACATATTGATAGCATCCACTGCTTAAAGCTGCAGGGAGGACAGAATTAATACACTATGGCCCAAGTCAGTCAGTGCAGTTTTAAATGTTAAAACCTTCAGAAGTATGAATAATAAAAACCTCATTTGAAAGTTTCACTCGCCAATGGTGGTGGTGCATGCCTTTAATCCCAGCACTTGGGAGGCAGAGGCAGACAGATCTCTGTGATTTCGAGGCCAGCATGGTCTACAGCCTGAGTTCCAGGACAGCCAGAGTTACAACAAAGAAACCCTGTCTTGGAAACACCCCCACCCAAAAAAATAGTTTCACTATTAGGTGGGTGTAGTGGCTCATACTTATAATCCCAGCACTTGGGACTTGATACAAGATAGAAAGTTTGAAGCCAGCCCAGACTACAAAGTAAGACCTGTCCCGGGGGGGAAAAAATCACTACTTAAATTTCTTGTGCTTTTAGAATTATGGCTATCCTTTTCATTTTAATTTAATGTAAACAGTATAACCGTCACAATTATGTTTGTAAGCCTGGGTGTTTATCTGAAAAAGTTCAAGCTTGCATCTGCACTAAGACTTTCAGGACTCTACCCCTGAGCACTGCTAAGAAGGCTGGGGAGCCCCATGTGCATATGGCATGAAGCTGCCCGACAGATAAAATCAAAAGCTGCATTCAAGGTCCGCAGTGAGCTTGGTGCCTGGTCTGTAGATGTGTGGGACCACAGGAGGCTGAGTGTATCTGTGCAGAACAATGCCAATATGCCAGTTTCTGGGGAACACTGTAAAATGATGGAGAATCTCAGCGAGAAGGGAGGTGTCAACACCTTTGTTAAGATGGCATGAAGGAGAAGCATGGGTAGAAATGGACTATTCCCATTGTCCAAGGTGACAGGCACCTAGGGAGGCACAGCCTGGAGCCACATGCCTGAACTTGCCAGTTCTGGATAAACAATGAAAGGAGCCAGGCAGCAGGGGCCCCACACTGGACAGGGAGGAGTATAGGGGATCCCAGCCAATAGGCTGGCCTCCCACTGCCCCATGAAAGAGCCATTCAGTCCCAGCCGTTCCTGTGGCAACAGGGAGACTCGAAGCCATGTGAGTGCTGCCCTTCCAGTCCCTGTCTTGCGCAGCAAGGCCACAGCAGATTCCCCAACCGAAGCTTCCGCCCATGGTGTGCTCTGCAGCCTCCAGGGACAGCAGAACCAGGTAATGCCAAGAGATACCAGTGTAAGCTGTCTTCTCACCTAGAAAGTGCTGGGACTTTTCTCCAAAAAGAGTAGGGTTCAGTGAAAGGGGAGAGATAAGTGCAAAGTTTCAGCTCCAAAAAGAAACCCTTGCCTAGGCCTGAAAAGTATGAGAGACATCAGAGCTGAGTGGCAGTTCCCAGGGGCTGCGATGGAGTAACTGCTGGGACTGAGGGCAGAGGAGAGGAGAGGCAGCTGTCTGCCAGATTGGAGCAGACAAGAGAACTGGGATTGGGGAGCCCTCCCCAGGGCTCTATGACCTAGAAGATGCGTCTGCGGGTACAGGCCTTTTAACAGCGCCAGCGCTGCCTGTCCCTGTTGCTGTATCTCGTTTGGCCTGGGCACTTGTGTGTCATCCTCAGTGCTAAGGGAGGTCACAGGCTTGGGGCACTGCCCGCAGAATACCAATTCCCTAGGAACCTCAGTCTGGAAGAAGGGAGGGAGAGCCGTGGGGAGGAGTCATGAGCTCATACCCTGGAGGTGGGGGCCAATCTGATTGGCTGCCGAGTGTCCCAGAGCCCAGCTCCTGAGACCTGGAGTCTCTTTGACTTTGCATTATTGATGGAGTTCTCCAAAGTGAAATAGAGCAGGACAGGTCCCCTGCCCCCACCCCTAGACCTCTGTCTGTCTCCGCCGAAGTGGTTTCCTTCTATCCCTGCTTCAGATCCTCCCCCCAGTTACCATTTCCCAGAGCAGAGTGGAAGTTGCATGGAAGGAGGGAACATAGGAAGCGGACAAGTGCAGGGAATTGGGGTCCCCCGAGCCAGACAGACAGTGAGATGGACAGTCTTTCTGTTGCCAGCCAGGACTGGAAATTGCTGGAGGTCTCTGGCACAGTTAAGGAACCCTATTCCTTGGCCACCTGTTCACCTCCCACCTCTGCCTGTATCCTGAGCCTTGAGAGGCTTGAGTTTCTTCAGCCTTCTGCCAAGGTCTCAGCGTTTGGGGCTTGGCTCAAACGCCTCTCTGCTCTGGTAAGCTGGGCCGCTGGCCTGGGCACGCTGTGAGCTCTTGAGCTAGTGTCTGCTGAATGGCTCCATGTCTACCCACTGCCCACTTAACTCACTGGGGGGGGGTGGCAGGGGCAAGCCTGTTGCCCGCGCTGAGGTTGAGCCAGCCAGGCCAGGAGATGGCCAGCCTGCCATTATTATAGACGACAAAGGGAGGGACCGGGCTGCCTGGCTGGGGAGAGGGGAGAGATAATAACCAGGTTAAAGCTCTTTCACGTGTTATTATCTCATTTATTCCTTACAACAACCCTGCGAGATAGGCATCCTGACGATTATTATGCTCATTTACACGTGAGGAAATTGGGGCTCAAAGAGGTTAAATAACTAGTGTAATTTTGCTCAGCTAGTGTGTTACAGGGGGAGCCAAAACCAGCCCTGCATGGTGGAAAGATAGAACTGACTCCCACCATTGTCCTCTGACCTTCATATACGTGGTGTGCATGTGCGTGCGCACACAACCAGAGAGAGACAGAGAGAGAGAGAGTTTTAACACCCATGCTACTCTAAGAGCCCTAGATAGGTCTCCCTCGCCTACACCGCCCTGAACCACACACACACCCAAGAGTCCCTGAGGAAAGGAGTCTAATCCTCCTTGCTCCATTCTCTAAGGCACCTTCTCCACTCCTGCCCCTTTGGAAATAAAGCCAGCATGCCGGGATGGTGGAGGGATTCCTGGGAGTCTCCAGACCAACCTAACTCTGATGAGGAATGGTTAAAGCAAGACTGGGAGGGAAGAGTGCTGAGCCACGGCCTGGGTTCCAATCCTGATTCTAGAGAGCATGTGAATTTGGGCAAATAAGCATCACTCTTCCTCTCTGTACAATAGAGAGGTTAAAAATGCGTTGCATTAAGGCTGTCCAACCTCCACATTCAGTGATTACAAGAACCTTAAGAATCTGGGATTGCTGTCTGTAGTGCAGGATCTTGACCTCTAGGAGGCGCCTCTTGTACAAGTCAAGTAACTCCAGGATCAGTTTGGCACCTGCACTGACAAGGAAATCCTCTAGGAGGCCATAGGTTCCTAAATTCCATTTAGAAGACAAGGCCAAACTCAAGGAAGAGAATAGGTTCTACCTCACAAGTGTTCCCCTCACTGTGACCAAGCAGCAGCTGCCTGTGTCCAAGGAAGAACGCTGAGGTAGATCTGGAGACCAGGATCCAGCCCCTCTGCCAAACATTCCCCCACCCCTGCCACCTCCCTAGCTCTCTTCCTCTCCTCAGACCCCTTTTTCCTTATGAGGAATCTGACCTGTGATCTTCAGGACATTTCCAGGAGGCAGCCTATGATACCTGAGGTAACATTGCTTGCCAAAGGTAGGGAAGCAATTATAACTCAAAATGCTGGTTGTCCTTGGTCCGTGCTATGAGTGGTGGGACTCCCCCACCCCAGACTCCCACCAGCTCTGAAGTTCCTGCCAAGACTTATGAGAAGACCCAGTGGGACTTGTCTGGACATGGGGGACTGGGGGACTGGAGGGGTTGGGCCTCTTGCGGGTTTGGGTCCTAGAGGACTCAAGGGACCACAACATGCTGATGCTGATTTTTCTTGCGTGCACATGGGTGCACACAAGACCATGTACATACCTGTTTGCATATGCGTTCACCAGCCTCTTGTGGACAGCCACCGAGTGGCCCTGACGTCTTGGCCTACCTAGCTTAAAGAGCAAACACAGCGGGCCTGGCACCTTTCAGGGCCTTCTAACACCTGCTCTCCTTGTCTTTCAGCCCATGAGGCTCCCAGTACCCACTGAGTGCCACCCTGAAGGATGTCCCAGCTCTCCTCCACCCTGAAGCGCTATACAGAATCGTCCCGCTACACAGATGCCCCTTATGCCAAATCGGGCTATGGCACCTACACCCCCTCTTCCTATGGGGCCAACCTGGCCGCCTCCTTCCTGGAGAAGGAAAAACTTGGTTTCAAGCCAGTCTCCCCCACCAGCTTCCTCCCACGGCCCCGAACCTATGGCCCCTCCTCCATCCTGGACTATGACAGGGGCCGCCCCATGCTGAGACCTGACATCAATGGGGGTAGTAAGCGGGCTGAGAGCCAGAACCGGGGCAATGAGAGGCCTTCAGGCAGCGGACTCAGCGGAGGCAGTGGATTCCCATATGGAGTGACCAGCAACTCCCTCAGTTACCTGCCCATGAATGTCCGAGACCAGGGGGTGACCCTGAGTCAGAAGAAATCAAACAGCCAATCAGACCTGGCCCGGGATTTCTCCAGCCTCCGGACGTCAGATAGCTACCGGACCTCAGATGGCTACCGGATAGAGCCTGGGAACCTGGGCCGCAGCCCCATGCTGGCCCGCACACGTAAGGAGCTCTGTGCTCTGCAGGGCCTCTACCAAGCAGCCAGCCGCTCTGAGTACCTGACAGACTACCTGGAGAACTATGGCCGCAAGGGCAGTGCACCTCAGGTGCTCACGCAAGCCCCTCCCTCCCGAGTCTCTGAAGTCCTCAGTCCCACCTACCGACCTAGTGGCCGCTACACACTGTGGGAGAAGGGCAAGGGCCAGGCCTCTGGGCCCAGCCGCTCCAATTCCCCAGGACGAGACACCGTGGTGAGTTTACTCCTGGGGATCCAGGAATGGGCTGGGGAGTTAGCCGGTGTTAGAGAGAGTCGGGATAGGAACAGAATTCCCAACCTGGCTAGCGAGGGATGGCTGCACTAGTGAAGACAAGCAAAGGAGGTCATTCATCCCAGTGTGACTGGTGGTCCCGTGGCTCAGGGCTGAGGGGAAGGGCTGACCCATGCTCCGAAGACCTTTTGGAATGGTCCAAAGGTGCGCTAGAATGTTCAGACACCCCATCTGCATTGCTTCTCACCTGCGCTTTCCCATCCAAGATGTTGGTGTCCCCTGTACGTCCTGGTCCATCCAGGGCTGGATGCCAGAGTGCTCCCTGTGTGAAAAGAGCCATCCTCCCACCCCATCCCTACTCTGATGTATTTCCTCCTGTCCAGGCATGAGACATCCAGAGATGGACTCTTCCCCTGACATCAGCAGGGCTCAGATCCAGGGTATCTGTAGAGTAGGATTTGTAGCGTTGGAGAACATAGTGCAGAGTCTTTTGTCTAGGGATAGAGATGATCTAATACCTCAGTACTCCAGCCCAGGGCTGGCATGGTCTCCCTCACATCTAATCCCTGAACACACCTCCCCTGGAGCAGTGACTGCATTCCGCCTTCCCTGTAGTTCTTGGTGTGTCCACTAGGTGGCGAGCTCTTGGAGACGTAAAAAAATCATATCTCTACATCCCTCCCCGCCTACCCCTGGCAACTCAGAGCTCAGCTGACCTGCTGATTGCATGGATGGATGGATGGGTGAATAGTGTGTGTGGGGGTGGGGGTTTGATGGGCAGGAAGCATGAGGGCAAGTAGGTTGGGTTCATGTTTCTTGTCTCCTTGTGTACATAGGTCCTTTGTAAATGAGAGCTATGCCACAGCAGGAAGTGGTGCTTTCGAGGGCTTGTTTGGACAAACAGGAAACATTCAGGACTAGGGGCCGTGGTCGGGTCATAAATTATAAAGTGTGTATGACAAAAGGTCTTGGGACAGCTTTGATAATGAAAGTGCTTTGGCCTTGCTCGGCCATCTTGGAAGTACCATAGAAGATACAAAAGCTGTGTCTCCCAGGACATTCAGACTCTACCAGTCAGGGTTGGCTACAGGCAGGGGATGGAATAGGGTCCACTCGGAACATGTCCACCGGTGTTGGTCACAGGGGCGAGGAGCAATGAAGATATTCCTCTCGGTGGAGGGAGCCTCTGCTGGGTCTTCCTTTACTCAGAAGGGGACTCTTCTAGTGTGTGTGTGCTTCTGCAGTCAATCACCTGTGAGCTTAACAGTCCACCAGGTCCTCTGATGCACACACTAAGGATAGTGCCTTGAAATCCGTCCTGTCACATGCTTTTCAGGTTGTCTAAGCATGCGAAGACTTCAGCCTTCTTGGCCAAAGGCTACAGACTCCCATCTGCTCTTACCAGAGAGTGTGATCTCTCTCATTACTGGGAGTCAGATTCCAGGGGGGATCTGCCATCTTCCTTAGAGCTAAGTACAACTGTTCTTGGAGCCTGCTGTCACCTCTCCCACTACTTCTCCCAGGGCCCTACCTCACCCCAGAGACAGAAAGTTGTTTCCAGGAAGGACCTCAGAGGGGTACCATGCCCTGAGCAAACTCAGTCACTGGAACCTCCATTCTTCCCACCCAGAAGCAAGGCACGGCACAGTTACACGGCAGAGCGCCCAAAAGCCGAGCTAGCAGTCTGTCCTAAGTTCTGCTCAGTTCAACACCGCCAACCAGAAGAGACGACTAAGGTCTCACTCACCTCTGGGGAACTATTGCACCCTAAGAAAGCAAGAGCCACCTTTTTGGTGCCCTGAAATCTGCCCCAGAGCTTTTCAAGTAATCGCTGTTCTCCCAAGAATGGCTTCTTTCTAAAACAAAGCGTGGTCAGGCAGTGGTGGCACGTGCCTTTAATCCCAGCATTTGGGAGGCAGAGGCAGGAGGATCTCTGTGAGTTTGAGGCCAGGTCTACAGAGTGAGTTCCAGGACAGTCAGAGTTAACAACAGAGAAACCCTGTCTCAAAAAAAAAAAAAAAGATAGAAAAGAAAACGGCATATTTTTACAGAGCTCTGCCTCCTAGCTCTGTACTCTGCAGCTAGCACTGAGTACTCTGTACCTCACACCTGGCTTTCTCAGGCAGTTTCCTTCTTTCTAAAACAAAGTGTGGCATCTTTTTCTGGTGCTCTGCTTCCTAGCTCTGTACTCTGCACCTGAGATCTGGCTATCTCAGGCAGTTTCCTTAACTCCTAAGCTTGTTTGCTTTTTCTGCAAAGTGAAAGTGCTCATGGTTCCTACTGTGAAAGAGCCTGACACATAGCAGGTACTCAGTAAAGGTCAGTCATTGTACCTGGTCAGGTGCTTTAGGAGACAAGAGATGTGTGAGCCAGTCTGTACCTTCAGTTGACTTGGGAAAATCCGTTCTTACATGATTACAATGGGAGGCAGGCCCGGGTGTTTGTGTCATCAGCAGTAGGGAAGGAAGAGGTCACCTGAGGCTGAGACAGGCTGTCCGTAACCTCTGAAAAGCAGTCTGCCCCTCTAACCTTGGATGCCTATGAGCTCAGATGTGTTTCCTCCTCTATAAAAGTGAATGACCACACCTGGCCTGCCCACTTCATAGGGATGCCACAGGGCTCAACGCAAACGGCCAGGCTGAACTTGGAGCTTCACAGGTGCCACTGAGCATGAGCAAAGAACTTGTGGGGAGGAATCTAGGCACTACCAGCATGCCAGTGGGTGAGGATACAGGCCCAGCCCTGAGACTATCAGGGTCTCCCACGAGGCCACCAAGGTGTGGGGAATGATCTCTCACTACCCCAGTGACGATTGCAAGCCAGCCCAGGTGGCTTCAGCACTGCAGAGAGCCTAGAGCCAGAGAGCACCAACCCAGTCGGTTCCCCCTCCGCCCCACCTCTTCTGTTCCCGGGGCCTATGGAAGGACAAGCTGTTCCCACTGAGCACTGCCAGGCTTGTGCTTTAACCCCTACAATCCTTCCTAATCCTCCTCTGATCCGCCCCCAGCTGCTCCCTGGCCAGCCCTGGCACCCTGCCTGCTGGCCTCAGGCCTTACACTTGCCCCGCCCAGGCCTCACCTCCTCTCCCTAAGAAAAGCCAGGGGTTGGCCCAGGGCCCTTACGCTCAGTCAGCAGGCTAGGTGCCTGCCTTCCTCCACAAGGAGCTGGGGACTGAGGTCCCATGTCTGGCCTGGGTTGTTCTCTGGCACACAGTTGTATGTACCCTTCCCCTCTGCTCAGGGACCTGTTTCTAGAAGTAATGGAATCTGACTCTCTGATCCTGTTTGCCACTGGGGCTGCTGACTGGTCTTCTGAAGCTTTGGGTTCCAGCTGTTCAATGACAGGGAGATTATATAAACCAGGGTCATGTGATCTGCCTCTCCGTGGCACTCTGGACCTGATTGGTGCCCTGCAGCGAGAGCAAGTGAGGATGCAGCGACTGCCCAAGAACTCTGGGGCCAAGAGTGGACCTTCCCCTGCTATCCCCTGCCCTCTCCCTCTGTTGCCACACTGGGCTGCACCTCTGCTGTCTTGTCTGTCCAGCTTGGCAGCCTGAGACCCAGGGGCCTGTCCTTACCCAGCGCACCCCAGCCAGGCGCAGCCACTCTGAGGAGGCCAAACTTCCTGAGGGCTTTAGTCTGTGCGGAGAAGGTCACACAGAGGAGACATTAAGTGAGAGTTCCCATGGCCAGGCCAAGTCCTAGCTACTGAGGAGGGAAGGGCAGCTGGTCTGAGATTGCCTATTGGAATAAGTGCCGTGCTAATGGCCCCTATCCCATGGAGACTCACTTCACTCTGTGAACTGATTGCCACCCTTGGCACTGTTTTACCCAGCTCCATTTCTCAATCGGTGCCCATAGCCCCTCACCCATTCTGTCTTCCCTTCAACCCTACACACACACACACACACACTCCAGGATGTCGCCATAAGTTAATATGGTGCTGGGGTGGGGCAAAGCAACACAAGTTAATCCAAGCCTAGCAAAATGTTCCCTGCCCCTGGGGGACCCGCTCCACTGACCATCAGCCTCAGAAACAAACATCATGTTCATAGCTCAGAGCTGCACACGTGGTCCCTTGTCCCCTCTTACCTCAATGGATACATAAAACTGCCACCCGAGACAGAGCTATAAGCAGGAAAAGGAAGTGTGTGGGCTTCCAGAATTTGGCTGGTTCTAGCCAGATTTCCTGGGGCTTGACGGAGCTCGGAACATTTGACATGTGGGGGTCTAATTCTTACAAGGAAGTAGAGTTTCCTACAGCTGATGGGAAGGGTAAACTGACCTTCCATCCCATGGTACACTGTGGGCTGGAAGTCCAACCCCAGTCAAAAGCTCAGGGCCCCTGCCTTTTTGTGCCTCAAGCCATCATGAGTCTGTTTCTGTGATGATACTTGCTAGGATCCAGGCCACTGGGCCTCTAAACATTTCCCTGAGCCCAAGCAGTGTCACCAAACCCTGGACAAAGCTGCCCACTGGGATCTGAGAGCAGTAGATGCTTTCAGTCCCTGTCCTTGTGGAGCTAACCCTGACTGAGGGAAAGAAAATGACCTGTCCTACACCAGAGGCAGGCCAAGCCCAAGTTAAAAATGGTGGCTTGGGCTTCAGGACTCAGCCCAGTGCACGTGGCTCTGTAGATTTCAGACTCTAGAGTCACGGAGCCTCAGTGAGATTCAGACCCCAAAGGACTATCTCCTTTTTACCCAGCCCACTTCAGGAAATGGCTCTGAAGAGAAAGGGTCTCACAGGAACTCGGCTAGTTGAGAAATAAGCCATAGTTCTTTGTCAGCTGCATTTTGCAGGACCTGACGGACAAGACTGGACGCTGTGTGAATCTGTTTCCCTCACCCTAGATTTCCCAAAATACTCCCATGCAGCAGCTTTCCCCATCTGTCCCTCCCTGCTCCCAGCAACACCCACACCTCCCCTGCAACCTCCTGCATCCCAGGGAAGAGGGAGAGCACACTGGCGCGTTGCCAAGGTGGGAGTGCACATGCAATTAAGGCTAAGTCATGGGGACAGAGGCCGAATGCTTGAGTGGGTGATCATCTCTTGGGCAGCACCCCCATCCATGGCACACTTGCTTGGCATGCAAAACCAGACACAGCCCTTCCCCCTGAGGATAACTGCAACTTGTAGGATTCCGAGCAGAGTTTGGTCAGGCCCTCCTCATTAAGATCTCATTAGGAGCCTCCCACCGTGCCCTAGAAGAGGTTCTAGTGTACTGGCCGGACCAGGACAGCCACACACCAGCTGAGAACATTTGCAAGTTTTACAGTTATAAAACAAAGATAAACACATTCGGAGAACTTAACAGCGTGCAAATTGAAGAGATGAAGTAATGGGTATTTAGAACTGGGTGGAGTTCATTAGGGAAGGCTCTGTGGAAGGCCCAGAGTTGCTGTTTTGTTTGTGTAGTGCTGGGGATCAAGTTCAAGGCCTAACTCTACCACTGAACCATATGCCCCAAATCCAAGCAGAAGTTGATTTGGTCTGGTTTTTATGGTCCAAGGGATCAAACTCAGGAAAAAGGGGCTCCCATCTGTTTGTTTGTTTGTTTGGTTTGTCTTTTAAGAGATGGTCTTATTATGTAACCCAACCTGGCTTCAAATTTACAAGTCTTCCCGCCTCTGCCTCCCAAGTGCCAGGATTACAGGTGTACCACCACACCTGGCGAAACTCTAGTTTTGAGTAGCATGTACAAGTAGGCAGAGAAAAGGAGGGACATCCTAGAATTTCTTAGGACTTGTTAAAAGTGAGTTTGGCTATAAGGCAAGTCTGGGTTCAAAGCCCTATATAGTCACTTTTTAGCTTTTTGGTCCTGGCAGAACACTGACCTTTCTGGGCAATAAGGTCCTTCACCCTATAAACCAGAAGTAATAGTTAATGCTTCATGGTGCGGCTATGGAAATTAGCTAGGGTAATATATATAAACCTGCAGACCAGTGCTTCATCGTTCAAGGGATGTAAAGGCAGCAGCTTTGGAGTACATGTGTGTGCATGTGTATGTGTGTAGTTAGGCCTTATCCTGGGCTAGCTTTGGACTGGCTATATAACTTCGGATGACTTTGAACTTCTCATCTCATCTCTACCTCCCAAAAGCTGGGCTTACATATACATACGTTTATATAGTGCACAGGATCGAATCCAGGGCTTTGTGCACGCTAGGCAAACCCTCTGCCAACTGAACTGTGTCCCAGCACTAGTGTTTTTATTACATACGTTTATTTGCTGTGTGTGGGCACACCCTTGCCTTAGCACATGGGTGAAAGGCAGGGCATAACTTGCCAAGTTCATTTCTCTCCTTCCACCATATGGAACCTAGGGTTCGAACTCAGGTTGTCAGGCTTGGTGGCAATCGCCTATACCAGATGAGTTATCTTACCAGCTCCCAAGAGTTGGTTTTTTGTATGTTTTCTCTTAACATATATGACTATACACAATAATGGATTCATTATGACATTCTCATACATGCCATCTGATGTATTTTGGTCATGCTTCCCCCGAAACCCCCATCACCCTCTCTCCTCCCCCTCCCACTTCTGCTGACCATCTCTTCCCAAGTAGTCCCTCTTCTACTTTTCTCCCCTTTTCTGGTGACCCAGTGAGTTTCCTTACAGTTGCTTACAGGAATGTGGATAAGAGGTTATTCACAGGAGTGTGAGCACCTTCTCAGCAGCTACAGTGCTGGAGAAAATGTTAAGGTAGGGTCTTGATATGCAGCCCAGGCTCGCCTAAAACTAGCAATCTTCCTGCCTCAGCCTTCTGTGCTGAGATTATAGGGGCACCATGCTCGGCTCTCTTTGTTTCTCTTCCTCTTTCTTTCTCTCTTTCTTTCTCTCTTTTTGTTTTTCTTTTTCAGACAGCATTTCTTTGTGTATTCCTAGTGTACATCAGGCTGGCCTCAAACTCAGAGATCTGCCTGCCTTTGCCTCCCAAGTGCTGGGATTAAAGGTGTGCGCCACCACCACCTAGTTCTGTTCCTTTCTTTTTTTTTTTTTTAATTAACCTAGGATGGTGGTGCATGCCTTAAATCCCAGCACTCAGGATCCAAGGCAGGGGGCTCTCTGTGAGGCTACATAGCAAGTTCCTGCCAGTCAGGGCTACATAGTTAGACCCTGTCTCAAAATAAAATTACTGTATCTATTTTGTAAGGATAGAGGTCAGAGGACAACTTGTTAGGGTCAATTCTCTTCTTTGACCACGTGAGTCCTGAGGATCAAACTCAGGTGGTCAGTCCTGGCAGCAAGTTTGTGTACACACGGGGCCATCTGTCTAGCCCTAGTCCTGTTTCTTAAGAGCAGAAAAGGAGCTGGTGGCGGAGATCAGAGAAGCATGGGGGTGATGATACTGGAAAGAGGCTATGCACAGACAGCTTTACAGCCTCCTGGACCACGTGCAAGATGCTCTACTTATCTCACAGCAGTGCTGTGATCCAATGCAAGCATTAAATGCACCGGGTGTGAGACCTGCCCCCTGGAAAAGGGTGTAGCTGCAAAGACGGAAGCTTGGAGAAAAGGGTTGATGCAGCACGTCCAGGGTCCAGGTTGGGTCAAAGTCTGAAGATCATGCCTCCAACCGTGACTGCCCTGGATGCCCAGCGGCTCCTGCCCCGCCTCCTCCTGCCATCACTGCATGGGGATATAATGGTGAGAGAGTGTCCTTTCTCTCCACCTATTTGCACCAAAATTCATATTTTGTGGATGGCCAAGGGTACAACCCACACATGCATCTCGGATGCAGTCCCCATGTGGCTGTGGTCGTGTGCGCGGTGCGCGTGTACATGTGGGGATGAGCATGCCAGGAGGAACAGAAGCAGCCCACAGATGAGTAACAGCGCACGCTGCTAAAAATACTGGCTAAAAATAGCCTGCAAGCTCCAAACAAGATACTTTCTCTAGGCAGATTCCTGCGCTTCCCTGTTAGGTGAGGGGGCGGAGCATCAAAAACAAACCCCTCGCCCTGGACCCCCTGCCTTTAAGCTTTGCCTACGTGGGGGCCAGAGACCCCACCTCCACCCCTACCCCACCTTCAACACACTTCCTCCCATCCTCTTATAAAAAGTTAAATTTGAGATTCTAAGAGAGATAGAGTTGAGTAATTGGTTAGGAGGGTCCAGAAATGGTTCTTTCCGGGAGCCAAAAGGGCCAGTGACCTATCGTACCTTATAAAATCAGCACCGCCTCTCTTGATAATGGTCTAGGCTAGGTCTAGAGGGAGAACGGAGCTCAGCTCCGGAGGCATTTGGAAACCTTCCCTAGCCCGGGCTCCTCGACCCCTGCAGACTCTGAGGATTGCTGGATGTCACGAAGACTTGGGTTCCCCGCGTGACAGACGAAAAGTGTGTGCCTGTGTATTTTGTCCTGAAAAAACAGTGCGCAGTCACTAGGGTCTCAAAAGGGTCCGCAGCCACCAAGTTCACAATTGTCTGCTGCCTGGGCGGAGGCGCTCCAGGGGGCGCCCCGCAAAGACCCCAAAGATTGTGGAGTCCAACACCTAGGCCGGCCGGGGACAGCACCCCGCTTTGCCCCAGTGGGATTTTTGGGTCTGCGTGGCTGAGGGTCCGCGGCTTTGGGCGGCTGTGCGACCTCGCCGGCGTCCGCGTGCCGGCTTGAGGGGCGGGGCGGGGCGGGGGCGGGGGCGGGGCCCAGGTCCCAGCCCCGCCCCGGCGCTGACGTCGCGCGGTTGGAGGCTCGGCGGGTCTGCCAGTCCGCCGGAGCGCGAGCACCGGGCCCGGTCGGTTGGCTGCGCGAGGTGGGGAGGTTGAGTCGGAGGGGCGCGCGCGGGGCCCGGCAGTATCGGTTACCGCCCCGCGTCGCCTACGGGGTCCTGTGGGATCTCCGCCGGCTTCGGTGTCCGGGTTGTGGCACGGCGCGGTGATTCCCCGTAACCCCTTGGCCAGCCGCGTCGGGCTTGGGGCTTAGCCCACCGCCCGCTCCGCAGCATGCGTACCTCCTACACCGTGACCCTGCCCGAAGAGCCCCCCGCCGCCCCCTTTCCCGCCCTCGCCAAGGAGCTGCGGCCGCGCTCCCCTCTGTCCCCGTCCCTGCTGCTCTCCACCTTCGTGGGGCTTCTGCTCAACAAAGCCAAGGTACGCGGGCTCTTTTCTGGGACCTCTCACGCCTCAGGTCTGGGGCCCCGCTTGCTCCCGGATCAACCCTAGCCCACGAGTCTCTGGGCCCCGGGACGTTCTTACCCAGATCTTTCCCCTTTTCCAAGGGTCTCCTGGCAAGGGATGCCCCCTTCCCTGGAGATCTCAGACTTGCTCCAGACCCCTCTGTTGATATCCAAACCCCTAAGGCTCCTTGACCGTCCCCTTCCCCCCGGGTGACCTGGACACCTGGTGGCTCTTGGCCTCTTAATTCCAGTCACCTATCAAGACAGGTGCAAGCGAGAGTAACCTTGACTAGGGCTGGTGTGTGACTAGGGGGAACGGACTGAACGCTGACTGGGGGTGGGGGGTGACTCCAAGGCCAAACTCCCAACAAGGAAGGTGAATCAAAGGGGTGCCTCCCCTCCTCTGTTCCCAAATAGGCTCTCTCCCAGGGGTCAGTTGCCAAGGTGCTTTGACCCTGTGAAGGGCAGAGGTTGCAGACAGGTGAGAGAATGACCCCTTCTCTTCCTGGCCCTCTTCAGTTGTATGGAGTGGGCAGTGGATTCCTTGGTTGAAGCAGCTCCCGGAGTAATGCTGGGCACTGTCCCTTTGGGAAAGAGAGAAGGGGCCTGAGCTTGACAGGTCTTATGTAACAGGCACCAGCTCCCGTGTTGGCAGTGCGTGTCCTGCCCCGTGCCAGGGCTACCCGGGGCTCCTTGGTTGCACCCAGGACACACGGCTGACCCTCACCATGCAGTTAAAGCAAAAATGCCCCTCAGCTGGGGTCTCCAGTGTGAAGTCACAATCTCAGTTCACCTTTCTTACAGGCCCATCCCCAGGTGTCAACCCCCATTACCCAGTGACAGGCTGTTTGAGCCCCGCTCCTGCCCTGGTAGAGGAGCGCTGTTTACTATGGAGGTGGCATCTGCTCTCTAGAACAGTGCTTGCTACTGAGTCAAAGCTAGGTTTGCTGATGGCTGAGTGTAAGGAAGCGCCGGGTCCAAACTTTCTCAACTCTGCACCTGAGTCCCAGCCAAACAGCTGGAATCATTTCCTTGTGCTGCCTGTCCCTGTGAGCTGCTGGCTGTGCAGGGTCTCTGTCCCACCTTCCCAGTCCTAGCCTCCCTTTCTCTGCCAGCCCTGAGGTAGGATTGTTTGCCCTGTGAGAAAGGTCACTCCTGGGACATTTTGTTCCTCTCTGGAATGGAAAGTGCTGACTTTCCCTGGAGCTCCTGATTCCCTATTCAGAAGAATATCTGGCCTGGAGCAGCTCTGCTTGCCATCCACTCCCCCCACCCACCCCAGCACCCGTTACCCCCATCTACACAGAGCACTCAGAAGTTGTCAAGTGGAGTCAGGCATGGTGGCAAATGCCTATAATCTCAGCACTTGGGAGGCAGAGGCAGGAGGATAGCTTTGAGTTTGAGACCAATCTGGTCTACATAGTGAATTTCAGGCCAGCCAGGACTATATAGTGTGACCCTGTGTCTAAGAAAAGAAAAAAGAAATTGCCAGGTGTTTGGGGATTTTAGGAAACTTTAGATAAAAGCATGACTCCCCACACTAAAAAAAAAAAAAAAAAAATCAGAGGGTTCTAATGGTTATTTAAGGAGCCTCTCCCTTCTTCCCTCCCCCAAGCCAATAGGAGCACTGGGGCCCAGAATACTAACTTTGGAGGACCAAATGCACTTCCCACTTTCCATCCGCCCAGTCAGACTGAACACAGGACGTCTCTGTGGACTGGTGACTCCAGTCTCCCTTTCCCCACCCTCACTAGTGCTGGGAGATAAGTGCCTCATCTGAGAGCCCGCGTTGGTGGACGTGGACATGGTCACCAGTGGTAGGATGCTTTGCGTCTCTACAGCCTGTTTAGACCGATGTCGTCTCAGGCACAGGGGGTAAGGACTAGTAAAGAGCTACCAAAAACAGGTGTGAGTGGGCACCATGTGTGGGCGCACCTCCAAGCGGGCAAACGTGGAGATCGCTGCGGTGCTCTCTTGTTGGGCTCTAGGGAAGAGGGAGTTCTTTTACCAATTCATCCAAAGCTCTGATAAGATCTTTGTCCCCAGGGTCTCTGTGATAGTCCTCTTATAGGACCCACAAGGGTTGTCAGCAAGGCAGAATTCACGTTTTGCCACTACCAGGGATTGAAACCGGGACCTTACGAATGCTAGTCAAACCCTCCACCACTGAGCTACGACACCCAGTGGTGGGATTCACATTTTATTTGGGGCCATATACGGTTAGCACTACAGATCAGGGCAGTCGAGGGTGCTTCCCCTCTAGTTGAAGGCTCAAACCAGGTTGTCTTCTGGATATGCTTTCTTCTCTACATGCTAGAGTTGGGCCTTACAGCTGACTGGGGTGGGGGGATCCTCTTACTTGTGGGACGGCCCTGGCACTTCTTGAGAGAAGCGCTTCCTCGGCCTGCTCCTCCCCGCCCCCCCTTCAAGCTGACAGTCTCATGGGCTTTGAGCTGCTGACAGCCTCATAGGCTGTCAGCACACGGCATGAGTAATTTTAGCTGAGTTATTTCAGGCTCCTGTTCTGATCAGGGTTGAGCTGGCCCCACGCATGCCCCAGCCAGTGTTGTTCCAGAGTTGCCTGCTTCGAGGCCCCCTTCCTAAGAGAGGGGGTGGCAAGCTCATCTACAAACTGACCCACTGTTTCTTTAACCCTTAGAGCCGGAAGGTTTTCTGATTCCCAGGAGGTGTGCCCAGGATTAGCTAAGAGACCTTGACAAATAAGGCTCAGAGCCTGCAATCTCACACCTGTTCTCTCTCCAACCCCCTCACCAGCCTCCACAGTAGAGTGTGGCACCTTCATCCAGGTGCTTCCTCAGCTTGGCAAGTGTTTCCAGCCAGTAGCCAGTCAGGTTGTTGAAACCTGAGGCAGGCAGGGAGGATCCTCCCGCCTTGGCTCAGCCCTTAGAAGCTGAGTTCAGTTGGAAGGAATTCCACCTGTCTGTGACAATTCAGAATGGCAGGCAGCTTGAGTTTTTCCCAGCTAGGGATCGAAACTCAATTAAAGTGGTTTGTCATTTAACCTCTCTCAACCTCCTTAAAGTGCCGATTGTGCTGATTCTTTATATTCTGAACATCTAGTACAAATATAGGTCATTTGAAATAGTACCTGGATTTGAGATATGGAACCTCCTCTTGTTTCATGTAGCTGAGGCTAGCCTTTGAGTTCACTATGTATGTAGCAAAGGATGGCCTTGAATTCCTAATCCTCCTGCCTCCACTTCCCAAGTGCTAGGATCGCAGGCATTTGTCACCGTTCCTGACCTGAACCTTCCATTTCTTACAGCTAGAAATTGACTATATTCCCGGATTTCTGAATCCCTAATCTCTAATCTAATCTCTGGTCTCTACTGTAGCAGAGAAAGAATAAAGTTAGAGAAGCCAGGTGTAGTAGTTCATACCTGTAACCCCAGCACTCAGGAGGCTGAGGCAGGAGGATTGCCACGAATTGACTAGGCTACCCAGTGAGAGACCCTGCTCAGAACAACAAAAAGATGGGGAAATAGATAATATAAGAGAGTGGAGCCCTGCAGAATAGTTTGTGTGTGGAAAATAGGCACCATTCCTCCATCCTCCTTCCTCCAAGACCGAGGTTGAAAAGAGAACACTCCAGTGGTGAAAGAGTGTCCCCTGTGGGAGCTAGTCCAGGCCCAGGCCCTGTGCCTCATCCTCATGTGTCATTTGTTCTGGCTTACAGAATTCAAAGAGTGCCCAGGGTCTGGCTGGTCTTCGAAACCTTGGGAACACGGTAAGTTCCTCCCAGCTCACGTCTGAGGCCATCCCCTACTCTTCTAATAATCCAATAGAGTCACCTCCTGGCTCCGGCTAACTTCCTATTCTATAGGGCGGTCAGCACTGCCCTTCCTGGCCAGTGTTTCAGTGAATTGCTGGGCTCTGTCTCACCCGCCCCCAGCAGGAAGCACTGCTAAAAGGAAGTGCCCTAGTCGCTGCCAGCCTGCTGCCCTCCTGGACCTTCCTCGTGGATCCCATTATTTCCCACCCACACCCTTCTGTACACCTCAGTAGGAAATAACCAATTATATGGCCTCTCCCCGTAGTGGGGACAGCCTTCACTGGGGGAAAAGGAGCCTGGAGCTGTGAGAGAGTTCATTTTTGGGTAGAGGAACCAGAAAGCCTTTAGTAATAGAAGTGCCAGGTAAAGATCTTAATATATCATTGTGTTAGTTAGCTTTCTGTTCCTATGATAGATACATGAGATAAATCAACTTATAAAGACAGTAAGTTTATTGGGGTCAGTTTGGAAGTTTTTTAGCTCATGGTTTACTTACTAGTTCTGTTGCTTTATGCTTTTGACAAGGCAGTACATGTCTAGCAAAGCCAAACCATTCACCATGTAGCCAGGATGCTCAAGAGGGCTAAAGCCCACAACACCTTGAAGGCCTTCTGCTGGGCCTTTCTCTTCAAGTTGCTACCACATCCCACAAGTGCCATTAGCCGAGAATACAAAGTTTATGGAAAACTTAGAACTGCGCACACCCACTAATCGCCCAGATCCTCTCTTTCAGTGCTTCATGAACTCCATTCTTCAGTGCCTGAGCAATACCCGAGAGTTGAGAGATTACTGCCTTCAGAGGCTGTACATGCGGGACCTCGGCCACACCAGCAACGCGCACACAGCCCTCATGGAAGGTAAGGAGCCCCTCGGGGTGGCCCTGCTTCCTATCTCAGCTGTATTGTGTTCTACCAGGCTGGACCCCACCCCACTCTATCCCTCTATTTTTCTTTCTTTGCCTGTTCTTTGTTGGTATTCAAGTTTCAGAATCTGCTGTTTGAGACACGGCCTTGCTGTGTAACCCTGGTTGGACTCAAGCTCATGATTCTCCTGCTTCAGCCTCCAGGTGTTGGGATTACAGGTGTACAACACCATACCTGACTCTGGTTCCAGTGTTCCTTCTTGTTTGCTCGTTGACTGGTTGTCTTGTTTGTTTGTTTGTTTTTTGAGATGGGGTCTCATGTAGCCCAAGCTGGTCTTGAACTTCTGATTCTCCTACTCTAACCCTGAATCACAGGTGTGCATGATCATACCTAGCTCAAGGTGTATGTATATTATATGTTATATACTGTATATATATATTATATTATATATATATATATATATATATATATAGTATCACCTGGAGCTGGAAAGATGGCTCACTAGTTAAGAGTGCTTACTACTCTTGCAGAGGACCAGAGTTTGGTATCCAGCTACCTATTCTGGCCTCCGTGGGCACTCACAAGCATGTACACAAACCTGTACACATAATACACACACAATTTAAAATAGAAGCGCTTAAAAATTTAGCAGCAGATGCTGGTGGCTCATACCTTTAATCCCAGCACTAGAGGCAGAGGCAGATGAATCTCTGTGAGTTGAAAGCCAGCCTGATCTACAGAGCAAATTCCAGGACAGCCGGAGCTATGTAGGAAGCCCTGTCTTGAAAAACCAAAGAAATAAAATAAAATAAAATAAAAAATATCTTACCTGTTCTCTACCCTCTCTCTGATCTCTCCTTCCAACAGAGTTTGCAAAACTAATCCAGACCATATGGACTTCATCCCCCAATGATGTGGTGAGCCCATCTGAGTTCAAGACCCAGATTCAGAGATACGCTCCACGCTTTGTTGGCTATAAGTAAGGGCCTTGCATGCATGTCCTCCCCAAGCTGGGTGGTCGCTCAAGCACGGTCCTGGTAGATGCTGCTCACTCACTTTCTTTGGGTTCAGTCAGCAGGATGCTCAGGAGTTCCTTCGATTCCTCCTGGATGGTCTCCATAATGAGGTGAACCGGGTGACAGTGAGGCCTAAGCCCAGCCCTGAGAACCTTGATCATCTCCCGTAAGTAAGAGGGGAATTCTGCTGTGAAGTCGAGAGTAATGACTTGGGAGAATCAGATTTACTTTGTTGCTGTTTTTAAACATGGACTTTTTATTTTGGTAGCGTGTGCATACGTGTGCACGAATATCTGTGTGTGTATGTGTGTGTGTGTGAGAGAGAGACAGACTAGTGATTATACCTAGGGCCTATAGGTGATGGGCGAGCACTCTTGCCACCAAGTTACATCCTCTAGAGAAGCCAGGCATGATGGTACACGCCTGTAATCTTAGAATCCAAAAGGCTGAGATAGGAAGGGTTATGGATGTGTAACCCAGCCTGGGGTACATAAAGAGACTCTGCCTCAAGAAAACCATGGCTTGGGGGGTGTGGCTCAGGAGAGGATTATGTGAAGAACGTGAGCAAGGCCCGGGATTCTGTGCCCAGCACCACAAAAATGATAGATAGAAATATATAAAGATCTAGTTGATGTGCCCTTAAGCCTACCAACTAGGGTTTGAGATCTGACCCAGCTGTCTCCTGGTTCCCAGAGATGATGAAAAAGGGCGACAGATGTGGAGGAAGTATCTGGAGAGGGAAGACAGTCGGATTGGGGGTAAGTATACAAACAAGAAAATGTCTGCGTCTGCTGCTACCTACTTTTGCTTGAGAAGCCCTGAGGATCATTTTCCCGGGAGCTCTGCTCCTGCCTGTGGCTCTCAAAACTAAGGCAAGAGCAAGGAAGAGGAAAACAAACATTCAGTATGTTCAGCATGCCCTGCCTGGCTTTCTCTTCCCCAGATCTCTTTGTTGGGCAGCTAAAGAGCTCCCTGACATGCACTGACTGTGGCTACTGCTCTACTGTCTTTGATCCCTTCTGGGACCTCTCGTTGCCCATTGCAAAGGTAATGCCCCCCGGTGGCCCCAGTTTCAGCTTTCCTCTCTCTGGGTTTTGCAAAGTGTGGACCATTGACGTGGACTATTTTTTCTCTCCAGAGAGGTTATCCTGAGGTGACGTTAATGGATTGCATGAGGCTCTTCACCAAAGAGGATGTGCTGGATGGAGATGAAAAGCCAGTAAGTCACTCTTGGTGACAGAAAAGCCATTTCCACAGTGCCTCGCTGGGAAAGGGCCACCTGAGCTGTCAGTGGCTCAGGCTGTAAATTCTTTCTAGCCCCTTTTGTCTTGTCTTTCAGACATGCTGTCGCTGCCGAGCCAGAAAACGATGTATAAAGAAATTCTCTGTCCAGAGGTTCCCAAAGATCTTGGTGCTCCGTATCCTTAACCCCCAGGGTGGGGACCTGACTTTTTAGGGTGTCTGATGAGAAGGAACCAAAAGGGGAGGGGAGCAGAGTAGGGAAAAAACAGTGTAGACTTCTTTGTTTCCTTTCCTGCTTCCTAAGAAAAGGGCCGCTTCTCCCAAGGACACTCTTCCCGCTGGTTTCTGTCCTTGACTCATGGTAATCACAGACCTGAAGCGGTTCTCAGAATCCAGGATACGAACCAGCAAGCTCACAACATTTGTGAATTTCCCACTAAGAGACCTGGATTTGAGAGAATTTGCTTCAGAAAACACCAGTGAGTATACTTCAGCCAGAGGGAAGAATGAAGGTGAGAGGCGAAGAGAAGGCAGGAAACTAGGAGAAAGGGAAGATCAGGAAGTAAGGAAGCAGTGAGCTAGATCATCAGGCAGAGGTGCTGATGACCTGGGATTGGTCCCCAGAACCCACGGGGAAGGAGAGGATTGACTTCTTCAAGTTGTACCTCTAACCTACGTGTAAATAAAATTACTTTTTAAAGTTTTCTTTTTTTTTTTTTTTTTAGTAGAAGCTATGGTTTAAGAAAAAGAGAGAGAGATCGGGAAATAAAAGCATCTTAAGGTTTCTATTGCTGTGACAAAACACAAAGCAAGTTGAGAGGAAAGGGTTAATTTGGATTACACTTCTGTATCACTGTTCATCAAAGGAAATCAGACAAGAACCAAAACAGGGCAGGATCCTGGAGGCAGGTGCTGGTGCTCCCATGGCTCGTTCAGTCTGTGGCCCCACCCACAGTGGGCTGGGCCCTCCCCCATCAATCACCAAGTAAGAAAATGCCTTCTAGCCGGATCTTAGGGAGGCATTTTCTCAACTGAGGCTCCCTCCTCAGATGACTCTAGTCCGTGTGTCAGGTTGACTTAAGACTAGCCAGCACAGACAGGGAGGAAGGGGGGAGAAATATGGGGGCAGCAGTGCCTCCGGGGCTAGACACCTGTGTTTCCTCCTCAGACCATGCTGTTTACAACCTTTATGCTGTGTCCAATCACTCCGGAACCACCATGGGAGGCCATTATACAGCCTACTGCCGAAGTCCAGTAACGGGTGAATGGCACACTTTCAATGACTCCAGGTGAGACGTGGGATTCAGGCAGGGCTCCCGGACAGCAAACCACCTCATGCGGCTTCCGTCTTGAATGCACAGGAAGTCTGCTACCCTTTCTAGGGATGTCTGAACGGGTATGGTGGCACAACCGTAAACACCTTGAGGTAATGGCAGGAGAATCAGTGGTCCAGGGTCATCCTCAGCTACATCACAAGTTTGAAGTCAGCCTGGGATGTGTGAGCGCCCCCCCCCCCCGCGCCCGTCTCAAAAAAGGGGGTGGGGCTAAAGAAATGGCTTAGCGATCAAGAGCTCTTATTGCTATAGCAGAGGACTAGAGTTCATTGCCACTGGCCACCACGGACACCTGCATTTATCTGCAAGTGCCCACACATACCACACACGCGTATTTAAAAAAAAAAAAAAAGTAAAAATCTTAACAAAAAGCTTCCCAAAAGACAGTGGCAGAGTTTAACTTGGCATAGAGAAGTTTGAGACACTCCCTCGACCGCCCAGCTCTGTCCCCCATGGCCTTCCACGGCAGGCTCTGACTTTCCCCTGATCTTTCCACAGTGTCACGCCCATGTCCTCCAGCCAAGTGCGCACCAGCGACGCCTATTTGCTCTTCTATGAACTGGCCAGTCCACCCTCCCGTATGTAGCATTGAGGAGCTACAGCCCTTCCCTATACCCTGTGGTGGCCCCACGTCCTAAGTTTTTTTAAAAAAAATTCAGAAAAAACAACAAAAAAAAAAACACCACAAAAAAAAAAAAAACAACAAAATCCTGACAAGTAAGAGAAAAATAAAGTAAAATAAAGCTGCCGAGCAGAAGTCGATACGGCCTGGTCCGGGTCCGGAGAGGAGCCAGGTGCCCCTGAGCCACGGCCTGTCGGGAAGACGGACTGATGCGAGACGGAGTCAGCAGTGTTCCCTCGTCTCCTCGGCTTCTCTTGTTTGCATTTTTAAGCTTGTGGTTTTTTCCTGTGTGTAATAAACAACAGCGGTCTGTGGGGAGAAGATCCTCTGTCCGCCTGCTGCCCTCTTCAGCCCCACGCCTTCTGGGAGGACAGCGCCCTCTGGAGCCTGCTGGGAGCATCGCCGCTGGATGGAACTAGGGCAGAGCCTGCACAGAGTCCCTCCCTGGGGTCTGCTCACCAGTCCAGAGAGGAAACACCCATGAGCCAAGAGCCCTCTTAACGCTGCTAAGTCCAGGGGTACAGACGAGGGGGACATCTTTGAAAAAAGCTGGTTTGGGTTTTCAAAAGCCCAACATTTTTTTAAAAAAAAAAAAATTAACTCTAACAAACGTGTTCCGACTGGAGATGCTGTCCTTCACACACTCCTCACGGCTGGGACGCTGGGCTGGCCCTCTTTTGTTTTTATTGGTTTTTTTTTGTTTTGTTTCGTTTTGTTTTTTTCTTTTTAACTTTTCCTAACCCTAGCCCCCTGCGGTGCTAGGCAAGAGCTGGCCAGGCCCAAGCGGAGTCACGGTAGACCTGGGATCTAAATAAGTTTCTGTTTTGAAGTTGTTGGGTTTTTTTCTTTTACTCTCCTCCTCTTCCTCCTCCTCCTCATTTTTCTTCTCCTCCTCCTCTTCTTTTTTTAATGTTTTGGATGGAGCCTAGTTGCCTCCGAGAATTGTGCCTTATAGCATTTGGGGACCAGGGGGTAACTTCCCCTTCCTGAGATGTTCCTCAGCTGCTTCCCTTTATCCCAGTGCCATGTTCAAAGCCACTTGGGGAAATGGGGTCCTGCCCTTAGCTCCTGGCTTGTTTTACATTGCAGTGAGGTTAAGAGGGAAGTGGGGAAAGGATATTTCTTAAGATAGCATACCGAGTTCTTCCTGCTGCCCTCTCACCCACCCCTGGTCTACTCCCCAGCTGTTTGAAGGACAGCACAGGCCCCTTGTCCCTAGAGCTGCCCCTTTAATTTATTCTCTTCTTAATGTTCCTGTCCCCGAAGCTTCCTGCCATCCATCCCTTTCTCAGAGTCTCCTAGACACTGGCCCTCTGGACTGAGCTTCTCAGGGATACCCATGCCACCCCTTATCCCCTCTTGGCATCAGTCTTTGGTCCTACCCTGGGAGTTTGAGCCTGGATGTCTTGGGATGTCTCATATGATTCTTTCCTGTGGGCTTGATTTCATTCTCAGTCATTAGACAAAACTCCATGCTGTCCCAAGAGCCAAGCTGTTCAGCACTAAGGTATTTTGCACTGTGCATTTTGCACACCCCCACAGGTGGGCCTGGCTTATACCCTCAGAACCTGGAGTGTTCCCAGGAAGAGGCACCCGAGAAAGACACCCTGCGTTTACCTGGCCTGATAGCCTTCTCTAGGGAAGACCTGTGAACCTGAGCCCAAGGGCTGGTGTACACTTGTTTACTATGTAAGCAAGAGTAGAATGACTGATGTACAGTGGAGCCTTGTACAGAATAAATAGTAGCTTTGAGAAAGAAGCTGGTGGCGTGACGAAGTCTTGATTTGGGAGAGGCTTGCGTAGTGAGGGCCACACAGTTCACGGCTCTCACTGGTCTATACGTGCTGCATTCTAGGAACTTAACCTGTTACTTGACTTTTTAATTTTTTGTTCTTGAAATTTAAATAGTATGTATTTCAAATGCCATATTCTGCATCTGGAGTCACAGGTTGAGCTTTTCCTTGTGTTTATATGTATTTTATTCTCTTAGCCAAAATATTCAGGGATGAGACATAGCACTTTTCCAAAAACCTCAGAAGCATCATTCAAGGACATTCTCCTGCAGGGCGCTATCCAAACACCTGGGCAAATTGACATATCCGGTGGTAACTTCTTTTTTTTAATATGTTTACATTTACTGGGGGAGGGGATGCATGTGCACACCTGTGAAGGTCCGGAGACAACACGCAAGAGTCAGTTCTCTCCTTCCACCATGTAGGTCCCAGGGATCAAGCAGGAAATCAGGCTAAGACTCCTGGACAGCCAATCCATTTTTAAATTATAGGGTCTCTTTAGCCCAGGCTGGCCTTGAACTCACAGAAATCCTCCTGCTCTAGCTTTCAATATATTGAGATTACAGGCATGAGCCACCACACCTGGCTCACATTTCATAAAAGAACTGATCTGTTTAGACTAGGCCTCTCTGCCCCAGACTTAACAGATGTTGAATACCATGTCACTTAGAATAGAGAGTCATGACTGGGGCCTAATCCTGGGTAAAAGAAAATCCTCCACTTCCTATTAAGTCTTAGAAATAGCTACTTATGCTGAATGTCTACATGCCTGAGCCTGTGGGAGGTCCTGGTGCCTGCCAGATGTCCAGGTGCCTTCAAGATGTCCAGGTGCCTGTGTGATGTCTGTATACCTGCGAGATTTCTGGGTGCCTGCCAGATGTCTGAGCACCTGCTGGTTGCCTTGGTGCCTGCAGGTGGCCCTGGTGCCTGTGGGATGTCTGGGTGCCTGTAGGTGGCCCTGATGCCTGTGGGATGTCCAAGTGCCTGCAGGATGACCAGATGCCCATGGGTGCCTGTGGGAAGACTGGGTGCCTGTGTGATCTCCGGGTATCTGTGGGATGGCTGGGTGCCTGTGTGGTGCCTGGGCATTTGCAGGATTTCCTGGTGCCCGTGGGAGGTCCTGGTGCTTGCTGGATGACCGGGTGCCTACAGGAGATCCTAGTGCCTACGGGAGTCCCTGATCCCTGGGGGATGTTGGGGGCCTGTGGGATGCCCCTGTGTCTAGGCAGTGAAGCCCAACTTCAGGTCAAATTCTGCCATGCTTCGTCGTGGGCTAGTATGGGCCAGGTGAATGTCAATGATCAGAGTAGCCTTCTGCCTCCAAAGACCATGCTGAGTAAACCCAGGGGCCTATGCATATTAATCAGTCTTGCACTAAGAATACTGAGCTATACTCCCACTTCATAAAGCACTTTCATCAAGACTGAAGAGCCAGGTGTAGCGGCACAAGCCGGTAACACCAGCGCTTGGAGGAGTAGGGACAGAAGTAAGAGAATCAGTAGTTCAAAGTCATCCCCAGATACAGAGCAACCTGAAGGCCAATCTGTGCTATATATATAGCTGCTGTTTCAAAAAAGTAAAGAGGGCCTGGAGAGATGGCTCAGTGATTAAAGGCACTGGCTGCTCTTCCAGAGGACCCGGGTTCAATTCCTGGCATGCACAAAACAGCTCTCAACCATCTGTAACTGTAGTCCCAGAGGATCTGATGCCCTCTTCTGGCCTCTGGGGACACCATATGCACATAGTGTACACACGTGCATTCAGGCAAAGTACCTATACACACTGAATTTGAAAAAACAAAAGACAGGTGTGGTGATGGCGTATCTCTGAGTTTAAAGCCAGGCTGGCCTAGAAGTGAATTCCAAGATGGACAGGGCTACATAAGACCCTGTCTCCAAAAACTACACACTTTAGGACATTGTCTTTACTGCTCATCTTTTCCATCTCTTTGGCTAATCTTAGAACTAGAGAAACTGACGTTCTTTCCACTCCTATAAGCTTAGAATGTTCCATTACCATTCTTTCTAACTGCCTTCACTGCTCTAGACACTAAGGGGTGGGGGGGGGAATAAAGGTTTATCTAGCCATCCTTGCTGTGGCACAAGTACCCACTGTTGCCTGAGGCCTGTGTGCTACTGTGTGGCCCACCTCATGAAAGAAGACAGCTCTTTAGTCTGGGAATTTTCACGAGAGTGGGGAAGAAAGACTTAACTTGTATTATTCTGAGACAAGATCTCATATAATCCAGTTGGCCCTCAAGCTGGCTAAGACCTAGGATGAGCTGAGTCCAGCTCCTCCAGCTTCTACTTCTGCAGGGGCTGGGATACCATTACAGGCCTGTGTGCCTCCACCATCCCATTTTAGATGATACTGGAGATTGAACCCAGGGTCTCTAGTATGTGAGGCCAGTGCTCTGCCCAGCAAACCACACCAGCAGCATAAGAAGACTTCTTTCTAAGGGACTTAGGCTTCCCTACCCACCCCAGGCAGGGCAAGGACCCAGGATGAAATATCTAAAAGCAGGCTGCCACAGGTAAACAATATTCTCTTCTAAATAGAAATTGGCTTGCAGCCACGTTGATGGTGCCTAGTTTTTCAGTGGTGGTAGAAGCTGCCCTGTGCATTTTGTTCCCCAGAGAACAGACAATAAGTAGGGACTCAAGCCCTTGCCCTTGCTCCCAGCTTTCCTTTTTCTACTGAGCCTGTGGTGCCATCTCATTCCCATGGCAACAGTCCCTAGTACTGCACTAAACCCTAAACACAAGCAGGTCTGTCTCTGCTTTCTTTGTGATCTGCTTTGCCTCCTAGCAACTTGGATTATCTAACCAGTTCTTAATGGGTGCTCCTGCAGGCCCTCACTAAGAGAGGGCGCTGCCTCTGCAATTGCTTTTGTGACCTTGAACAAGAACTTCCCCCTTTGCAGGCCTCCAAGCCCCACAGGATCTGATGGCCTCTGCTCAGGTATTTTCGTTCTAAGTCACCTTTTCCCCAGACACACATTTGAACTGGGACTTGAATCTGAACCCATGGCTCCCTGGCCCCGTTTGTAGTTGGGGTTTTTTGTTTTGTTGTTTGTTTTTTTACTTACTGTAGGAGGACAGCATGTGCACACCGCGGCAAACGCGCGGGACTTCTGAGAGTCGGTTCTCTTCTTCCATCATGTCGGTGTCAGGGATCATATTCAGGTCATCAGGTTTTGCAGCAAGTGCCCTTACTAAAGCAGATAGCAAAGAAACGCAGGCTCAGAGCTGCTTGAACTGGGGGTTTGGTACAGTACTAGCCGTCTCTCCAGCCTCAGAATTAATTTTAATTGATCAGTGCTCAGCCCAATTCATATCTTATGGATCTTTAGAGTTGGGACCTTAGAGGCCACCTCATTCATAGTGTCATTCTGGCAGTGAGGGTACTGAGGGCTCAAGACCTGTCAAAGCCCCACCACCACCTCGTGGCTATGGCAGAAGCAGCATTGAGCTCACCTAGTTCTTGCTCTATCTGAAGCCTTTTGGTTGGATTGGTGACAACATTTGGCAGGACTCTGGAGAATTTTCCTACCCTATTAGGAAGTGACCGAACAGCCATGTAACATGCACATATGCCCAGCAGCAAAGCCAGCATGATCTATCTGGGCTCTGCTAGGTCTGTTTGATCTGGATACTTCCGAGGGTTCCTTCAACTCTCATAGGCGCAAACAACCACCTGTGTAGGTTGCAAAGGGCAGGAGGAAGTGGCCAGCAATCATAGCTCAGGATGACTTAACCTCCCTGAGCCCAGTTTCCTCATCTGTAAGCTGATTATGCTAATACCAACTCAAAGTTATAAGACTGTTTAGAAAAGGGTGGCACACAGAAGGCTCGATGAGAGGGTAATCTTTGTCTCGTGGCTGTGGCCAAAGACTGAACAATACTGAACATGCTCAGTGAATACCTAAAAGCACTTACTGCAGAAGCCTGTGGGCCTGAGTTCAATCCCCACGATGGAAGGAGAGCACTGGCTCCTGAAAGTGGATCTGTGGCCTCCACACTCACATTTGCATGTGTACTCATGTGCAGAGCACGCATCTTTTATTAGATAATATTTCTACCTAATTATGCATTATTAGGTAATAATGCAGTCTTTATCAGAGCTGGGGTGGCAAGATAGCTCGGCAAATAAAGGCCTTTGCCACCAAGCCTAGCAACTTAAATTCAATCCCTGGGACCCACATGGTGGAAGGAGAGAATCTCTTCTGGCCTCTGTAGGCATCTGCACACATGTAGTACAAGCATACACACATATACATAAATAAAAATAAATCTTGCGGGGAAAAAAGACCATGTCTCAAAAAAAAAAAAAGTGGCCAAGAAAGGCAAGGATAGTAGCCGCCTTCCTGGACTAGCAAACAACATGGGCTGCCCTTAGGACCTTGGAGACAATGTGTTAGTACTCGTCATGCCTCTAGGGTTAATGCTGTGCCCTAGGCTCCAGACAGGTATGTGGGTGCCTTCTGGAAGTCCCAGGCAGCGGCCAGAGTTCACATTGGCCAGGTCATTATATCCATCCACATCAATCTGTAGAATAAAAACAAGCCATTGAGCTACTGTGTAGAGCCAAGTTCAAGTCCCCTAGCTGCCAGAAGATTCATATCTCCAAGAAGTGGAGCTTTACTAGGCCTAACGGAGATGAATTTGAAGATGTGGTAGCCATGGTCCCCTGGACAAGTAAGTGATGGGCCCTGTACACAGATGGCTTCCACTGTGCTGTCCTGTACCCTACCAATTCATGACTGTAATAAATCCTATCCACTCTGAGGAGGCGGTGGAGAGGAAGAGAGTCTCTGAGCTCCACTTTAAAACTGTTCCTGCTAAGTCATATGACCAGCTCCATCAGCCACTTCATCACCTAGCCAGGCCTGATACCTGATATAGCCTCTAGTGAATAATCATACCAAGAGGCTCAGCCCCCAAATTCAACATCTACAAAGTCCAGTGCAGGTCAGTCCATGGGTTCTAGTCCAGTCCTCCTCCCCACCACCCCTGTTTTTGAAACAGGGTCTCACTATGTAGCTTTGACTGTCCTGGAACTCACTCCGTAGACCAGGCTAACCTCAAACTCACAGAGATCCGTCTGCTTCTGCCTCCCAAGTGCTGGGATTAAAGGCATGCACCACACCTGGCTATTCCAAACTCTTTCCGTGGCCAGGGATGCTGCTCACTATGGTCCAACCAGAATAGGCAAAAGCTTGTGGCCAAAGGACACCTGACATAGCCTCTTCAAGACATTGCTCTTGCAGCTACCAAAGCTGGTCTTCCTTAAAGGCCAGAGCTGCTGTTCAGAGACCAGGAAGAGGCTTGATCCACAGACAGAAGCAGACAGGCCCTTGAGAGGGTGTATGGAGACCTTGGAGAAAGGCCCTTTCCTGACTGCAGAGACCACTACCTTAGGATCACAGATCTGTCTGCCCCTTCTATTCTCCCAACACGGCTCAACCCCCTCAAGGGTAAAGCATACCATACAAAACGTGCTCAGTTTTAGGTTCAATGCATTTCTTCCTCGTTTCTGCTGTGTGACCTTGGGGGAGGTACTTAACCTCTCAGAGCCTTAGTACCATCTTTTGTAAAATGGTTTTGGTACCTCATTGCGTTATGAAAACAATATGTAAGACCTCTTGCCCCGGGCCTAAAACATTATAGACATTCTACGAGAGTAGCCAGGAATATTAAGTTGTCTCCAGACTCTCAGCCTTGCCCAGCACTGTGATGAAACAAGACAGATGGGCAGTCCCTTGCCTGTCTCCCGGAACAGCTACCCCATGCTGGGATGGGGACACTCCTTTGTACTGTAGGCTTTCTACCCATGACAGCAACCAGGACCAACTGCCCAACCTCCCTACTGTGTCAGATACCCTCCCCGACCCTGTCCTTTTTCCTGCAGTCTTGGGGACCCAGATGTGGAGAGCCAACCCCTCAATCTCATGCCATGCTTTCTGTGCAATGGCTTCTCCCGCCATTCTTGTGATGCAGATGATGGATATAACAGGGACCCTCCCAGCCAGATGTGACGCAGCATGGAGCCTGAGGCAAGAGGACGGCTCCAAGTTTGTGTCTAACTTCAACACAGAGACTCTGTCTCAAAACAAAATGGCTAGGGCTGTAGCTCAGTTGACAGAGTACTGACCTAGTATGTAGGTTCAACCCCCTATACCATGAGGTGCACACACATTTAATCCCAGAACTTGGGAATGGAGACAGGAGGCTCAGAAGCTTAAGGTCCTTTGGGAAAATGGCTTAGTGAGTGGGTAAAGCACTTGCCATTTGGATCCCTAGGACTCGCTCAAAGAGCTGCTGTGAATGCCAGTCGGGCATCGCAGCCCCAACTGTAATTGCAGCACTCAGGAGGCAGAGCCTGGGGATTGCTGGAATATGCTGTCTGGCTAGGCAAGCAGAATCAGGCAACCTCTGGTTTCAAGTGAGAGACATTGCCTCAATATATAGTTCTATACGTGTGTGTGTGTGTGTGTGTGTGTGTGTGTGTGTGTGTGTGATCAAGGAAGACACCTGACATCAACTTCTAGCCTCCACATAGTGTGTGCATGCACACATATACATACACAAGCAAAAAAAAATGTTCAAAGTCATCCTTGCCTATATAAAGAGTTTGAAGCCAACCTGGGCAGTATGAAACTCTCTCTCTCCCTCTCCCTCTCTCTCTCTCTCTCTCTCTCTCTCTCACACACACACACACACACAATTCAGGGGGAAGGAATAGCTTCTCCCAAGGATGCAAGCTTAGTTAATAACTTTGTCACTCAGAGGGAAGAAGTGGCGGGCTGCAGACGTGTCTGTGACCAGTAGAAGACTGCCCAAATCTACCCCAGTGCTGCTGCCTCTGTCTCTCTCTACCTGAGGCTCTAATGCCTGCACCTAGCTCTCCAGGAACCCCCCCAATACCTTGGAGCAGGAGGGGTGAGCTCACTAGTCACATCCCACAGAGCACCTAGCTTTCTCTGCTGGTGCTCACAGCCACTGCCTGTGCCTTTAAGGAAGGCTGCTCAGTGCCAGGGTCTTGACCCCAGCATCCTCAGCTGAGTTGGATTAAGGACCATTCTGTGCCTTTTATGAATTCCTTCTCGCATCAGTTCCCTCCCCCCCCATGGAGATAGAGTAGCCAGGAGCCCCAGCTAGTCTGCCAAAGGCAGCCAGAGAACTGGTCTCTCCTGACAGCCTTGTCCCTCCGAGAGTAAAGGTTGCTTCTTTGATAGGTGGCCTGTGACCAGGGAGTAGCCCTCAGGGGTCTTGGGCTGTCTGTCACGAGACCTCCAGAAAGCCATGCAGAATCTTGAGCCATGAAGGACTATTCAGAAGTCATCCTCTGTCCAGAGGCAACTGAGTTGAGTAAGGTAAGGAACCCACACGGAATCCAACTCCCAAGGTCCCATGTCCCCAGTGAACCTGCCTGCCCCAGCCCTTAGGCTTCCACCTTCCATTCCAGACAGAGTTCTGCAATCCTGCTTTTGAGCCCGAAGCAGGGCCTTCTTGCCCTCCGCCAGCCTTACAGAAAGATGCCAGCAGCAGCCTCCAAGCTCCCTGGCATGGTAACCATCTCTGGGGTTGCTTGGGCATAAGAGAGAGCCCAGGAACTGAGGTGTGAGGGATGCTCCACCCAGGAGTGCCTCTCAGACGCCACTGTGTCCACCCTGCAGCTCAGCACCTCCGAGGGCTACAACCAGACTGCCACTTCTCCTGGCTCTGCATCCTACTGCTCAGTAGCCTGCTGCTCCTGCTGCTGGGGCTACTGGTGGCTGTCATCCTGGCTCGTAAGTTCTCAGGAGGACTTTCCATGAACTATTCTACCAGCCCCCTGGGAACCTGCCCCTCTAAATGGCACTCCTCCATGTTCCTTCCCCCAGAGCTGCAGGTCGCATCCCTCCCCAGGACTACTGAGAGCCCATTGCCCACCCGAGGCCTCCCCACCATGGGTAGCATTCCTAATACCAGCACCACCACAACATCCCCAGCAACCACAAGGCAGCAGGGAGCTGCTGTGAGCCCTGCATACCAGACTAGTGAGTTCTAAGGGCACTCTTCTGGAGAAGCCCCAAGATGGCGGTAGAGAGGAAAGCCTAGAAGAAGAACCTTGGGGGTAGGGGAAGACCTCTCTCCTATTGACCTCTGAGCTCTAACCTCCATCCCCTGCAGCCTGTGGAGGCCTTCTTCCTGGTCCAAGGGGTTTCTTCAGCAGCCCCAATTACCCAGACCTTTACCCAGCCAACAGCCACTGCATCTGGCATATCCAGGTCACCACGGGCCAGACAATACAGCTCAAGATCCAAGCCCTCAGCATAGAAAGTGTGGTCGCCTGTCTTTTTGATCGCTTAGAAATTATCCCCGAGCCTGCCGGCCCTCTCCTCAGGTAGGTCCCTCTGCTTCCCGGAGATCCCACCTGTCTGAAGGTAGAGAAACTGGAAGCTGATGCAAAAAATCTGGACTATCAGGGGATGAACAGAACTGATCTCTAACCCGTGCCCTGCGACCAGCTTGTTGCATAGCTGAGAGAAAGTTACTTCCCTCTCTGATCTGTTTCTTACCTGAGTTCAGAGCCTCCATCACCCCCAGCCTGGCTTTCTTGTAGGATATGTGGTAAAACACCACCCGCCACACTAAACACCAATACCAGCCACCTCCGCGTGTCCTTTGTCTCTGATAATGACGTGGAAGGGTCTGGTTTCCAGGCCTGGTACCAAGCTGTGGCCCCCGGGCATTGTAAGTGACTTCCCACCATGTCCCCAGCCACCTCCCCTCCAGCTACTCCCAACACTGGCAGACAGGATGGAAACTCTGGAGGATTCTGACTCCAGATGGTCCCATGCCCATCTCCAGGGAGCTGTGCCCAGAACGAGTTCCGCTGTGACCTGCTCCTCTGCCTGAAGCGTGACTTAGTATGTGATGGCATTACCAACTGTGCCGATGGCAGCGACGAGGCCAACTGCAGTGCCAAGACCTTGGGTATGGGCCCGTTAGGGACGGGAAAGGCACATCTTCAGGCTTCTGTCCCTGAAGGTTCAGGTGAGGCTCCCCTGCTCTGACCCAGAATTCTCCTGCCTGGCAACTCATGAGCCATTGGCTTCTCCACAGCGTGCGGAGGGAATCTGACCGGGCTCCACGGGGTCTTCTCTACACCCAGTTACCCACAGCACCACTCCCGCCAACAGGTGAGTGCAGCCTGGTGGGAACCGGAGCTCCTTGGTTATTGTGTCTGGGAACAGCCTGGGGATATACTCAGTAAGACCAATTCATGCAGACCAGAAGGAGACATTGTTAACCACTAGCTGTATACCCAGATACTTCCATGCTCGGTAAATACATCTATCTCTGAGACTGCACAACTTGAAAGGGCGAGTATTTACTTATAGACAAGGTCTCGCTCTGTAGTCCATGCTGATCTTGTAACTGGTGAGAATCCTGCCCCAGCCTCCTGGGTGCTTGGATTATAGGTATGAGTCATGCCTGTTTGTTTGTTTGTTTGTTTGGAGACAGGATTTCACTATGTAGTCCTGACTGGCTTGGAACTCACAGAGATCCACCTACCTCAGCCTGGGACTAATGGTGTGCACCTTCAAGCCTTTAACTCAACCCCTGCTGGGTTGTTTTCTGTTTTTCCACACTGAGGATCAACACTAGGGTCTTATGCATGCCAAACAAGTTCTTTACCACTGAGCTATATCCCAGATCCTTGACTTCTTGAGACAAAGTCTCTATACATAGCTCAGGAGGCTGCTCTGGAACTTGACATATAGCTTGAGCTGACCTTGAACTCTGCCTCCCAGGCACTGGGATTACAGGTGTAAGCCACCATGCCTGACTGACCCTTCCTACTTTAAGAGGCCCCAGTGATGGGGACATCAGCCACTCACACCCTGCCTAATCTGCTCTGAGCAAACAAGCCCCCTGCATATCCAGGCCGGGGCAGGAAAAGGTCCTAGTGAGGTATCTCACGTCTATCTTCCTTCAGCTTTGTACCTGGTACATCTCGGTGCCTGTGGGATACGGCATAAGGCTACAGTTCCACAACTTCAGCCTGGAAGCACAGACTGAGTGCAAGTTTGACTACGTGGAGGTGTATGAGGCCAGCAGTTCAGGGGCCTTCAGCTTCCTGGGCAGGTACCAATCAAGGCGAGAATGGTGGGTAACCTATCCCCGACGGTCTGTCAGGCCAGGCTCCCTACCCTAGGCTCAAGTGAGTCCCCAGCTTCACTGCCTTCGGCTCTCTACAAACTAGGGACCTCCTTACTAGCACCCTGAAACAGCACATGCTCTCTCCACCCGAAGCCTTCATTTCTGCAGTCACTTAACCCCACCTCTTGGGCCTTGCCTTCTCCCATCTTCCCTGACTCCCCTTCTCAAAGTGGCTCAAGTTCAAGAAGTCATTTCATACCTTTTGTAACAAACAGTACGTACCTCCTTCCTCAGACCCTAAGCTCCATGAATCAGCAATCTTGTTCCCCGTTACCCCTGGCACGGCCAACAGCCCAGCTCAGAGCCCCAAGGGCTGGCCAGTGGCCTGTGCCCAGGATATTTTTCTGCTCTGGGCAGGTTCTGTGGAGCAGAGCCACCGCCCTACCTCATCTCCTCGCAGCATCAGCTGGCTGTAATCTTTAGGACGAATCTTGGTATCAGCACCAGGGGCTTCTTAGCCACCTACCAGGCCATCAATACTACAGAGAGTAGGTGTCCCTGGGCAGGTGGGTGTGGGCACCAGAGGCTGCTCCGGGGAACATCAAAGGGCAGCCTGGAGGGCTGTGGGTACAGGTATGTCCTAGGGCACTGTCATGCCCCTGTGCCCACAGACCCTTGTGGGCCCAGAGACTTCTGCCAGAACGGAGGATGTAGGGATCTGCAGTGGATGTGTGACTTGTGGAGAGACTGTGCAAATGACAGCAGTGACAGCAACTGCAGCAGCCCCTTGTTCCCACAACCAGGTAAGGAGCCTCACCCTGAGCGAATCCTGCTGGCTAGCACAGGCTGGGTTCCCTACACACTTCCCTCACCTCCCTTCCCTTCCTCCTGGATGAGTTCGTGGCTGGGCCCCTCTCTCCTCTCCTTGGGACCGCTTCACAGTCTTGGCGGGACTCTCAGCTGGTTGCGACATTGTACACTAACGTCACCTGAAAGGAACATGGGCATGTTGGCGTCAATGGTAGGGGCTTCGAGACTTATCTGCCTTGTCACTCACAGTCCTGCTTCACAGATCACATGAAAGAAGTGGTTCCTTACTGTACCCAGGGGTTGCTGCACATCTCCTAAGTTCAGAGGGGCCTACATGATGCACAGGCTGGCAAATGCAGGCTCTGGAAAACAGTAGGGCTCCTTGGAGTGTGTGAAACAGTTCTGTGGTGCCTCTTGTTACTCAAAACAGAAGTCCACATGACCCATGTGGAAACTAGGCCCCAGGGCCAGGCAGTGTTTTGTCCCCACAGTGACCCAACCCTCCCCCCTACAGAGCTGGCCTGTGAACCTGTCCAGGTGGAGATGTGCCTTGGACTGAGCTACAACACCACGGCCTTCCCTAACATCTGGGTGGGCCTGGCCACCCAGGCAGAGGTGGTAGACATCCTCAGAGGCTACAAGGTGCTGGGACAGAGAGGAGGAAGGCCGTAAGAAGGGGCGGGCGGGCACATTGGGACTGGACCTGAGTGCTGTCTCTTCCTCCCACAGAGTCTGACAAGCCTGCCCTGTTACCAGAATTTCCGGAGGTTCCTTTGTGGGCTGCTTGTACCTCACTGCACCCAACTGGGCACTATCCTACCCCCTTGTCGCTCTGTCTGCAAGGAGGCAGAACAACAGTGCCAGTCTAGCCTGGCACTGCTGGGCACCCCCTGGCCCTACAACTGCAACAGGCTGCCTGAGGCAGCTAGCCTGGAAGCTTGTGCCCAGCCCTGACCTGAAGCCAGTCCTCACCCTCTGTCTGCCCACCCTCCTCTACCATATGGGTGGGCAGGGCAGGCAGAAAACAAAGGGAAGAGCGACCTGGACATGGGACTCTGCCCATCCTCTCTAGTGCTTCCCAGGGAGGAAAAGGACCAATTCCAACTCTGATCCTCCCCAGGGCTCATGGGACTGTCCCATCTTCCCTGCACCTTCCCTGTACTATTTGCAAGGACAGCCCTAGGCAGTGAGTGGCCAGGCCCAGGATTGTGCCATTGGACAGCCTAGCAGATTTCCTACCCAAGTCTCTGACCCTGATTCCTTATCTCATACGTTCCTCCTTTCCATTTGAGTATTTAAGTTCACTGTCACCTGATAGCTTTCTCATTAGTCAACAAAACTGTACTGAGTGCCTACTGGTGTGGTGGGACCCTATCCTAAGCCTGGGGATCCAACGGCCTCTCTGCTTCTGGAACTCTTCACCCTGGGCTCTCTGCTGATGCAGTTCCCCACCCCACCCCCACACACTAGTCTTGACCTCGGTCCCTTTCACTGCCCCCTCCCTCCCTCCAGCTCCTGGGAACTGGAGCCCCAAAAGTCTGTCTCACAGTTCAGCCTCTCTGTACTGCAGGCTCAAGCCTCTCTCCTCCTCCTTTCTCCACACCCCCTACACCCCCGCAACTTTGGCCGGCCGCCGGGCAACACCACGAGTTATTTCCCTGCTATTTCCCAGCCCCGGAGCTCTTGGCCCCTGAACAACTGGTTTCCTCTAGGAGTCTGGGAGGAGCGCTGTGGAGCCGGCAAGGAGCAACTAGAAGCTGAGAGTCAGTCAGCAGGGGCAGGGGCTGACTAACTGGCTGGGGTAGGAGTGGGAGCTGAGCCAGCTGGAGGGTCTGAGGAAGCCATTCAGAGCGAGCAGCTGGGGGAGCTGGGGTGCCAGGAGGGGGTGAGTCTGGCAGAGGATGGGTGGGGGAGGGGACTGTGGGAAAGCCTGGGCGCCAGCTAAGGGATGGGGAGGGAGGGATTGTCTCTTTGCTTTCTTGTGTTCACTCAGTTCTTGGCCTGGGGCATCCTGCTTTTCATCTCATCACACTGCGCTCAGTCCCAAAGGCATGTTTGTGGGGTGGGGACCTGCTGGGTTCCACCTGGGTGGGGCACGAGGTGGGTCCTAAGATTCTGGGTTCCGACTCCGGTCCTGCCCAGCCCACAGACAAGAGGATCCTAGCGTCTGGGCCTCCTGGGTCACCATCATGAGGCCACTTCTTGCCCTGCTGCTTCTGGGGCTGGTGTCAGGCTCTCCTCCACTGGATGACAACAAGATCCCCAGCCTATGTCCCGGGCAGCCCGGCATTCCAGGCACACCAGGCCACCATGGCAGCCAAGGCCTGCCTGGCCGTGACGGCCGTGATGGCCGCGATGGTGCGCCCGGAGCTCCGGGCGAGAAAGGCGAAGGCGGGAGGCCGGGTAAGAAGTCACCTTCCTTGCAGTGCATGGGGACATCCTAGTGAGCACCGCAACTGTCCGAGGGTCCCGGCAGGGGGCGCTACTCCCCCTCCATTCCAGTCGGCTCGGGTGGGGCGAAGTGGGCAGAGGAGAGAAGGATGAGTCAGCCCCAGGGAATCAGATCCCTCTGCTCAGCACTTCAGATCTGATAGCCAGGGAGGCTGAGAGGCTTAGAGATGGTCAATGGAGTCACCCTTCACCACTCCACTGTGGTTAATTTCTCCGTTTCCCACCCCCCCACCCCCCCGCAGGACTGCCTGGGCCGCGTGGGGAGCCCGGGCCGCGTGGAGAGGCAGGTCCTGTGGGGGCTATCGGGCCTGCTGGGGAGTGCTCGGTGCCTCCGCGATCAGCCTTCAGTGCCAAGCGATCCGAGAGCCGGGTACCTCCGCCAGCAGATGCACCCCTACCCTTCGACCGCGTGCTGCTGAATGAGCAGGGACATTACGATGCCACTACCGGCAAGTTCACCTGCCAAGTGCCTGGCGTCTACTACTTCGCCGTCCATGCCACCGTCTATCGGGCCAGCTTGCAGTTCGATCTTGTTAAAAATGGCCAGTCCATCGCCTCTTTCTTCCAGTTTTTCGGGGGGTGGCCGAAGCCAGCCTCGCTCTCAGGGGGTGCTATGGTAAGGCTGGAACCTGAAGACCAGGTGTGGGTGCAGGTGGGCGTAGGTGATTACATTGGCATCTATGCCAGCATCAAGACAGACAGCACCTTCTCTGGATTTCTCGTCTATTCTGACTGGCACAGCTCACCAGTCTTCGCTTAGTGTATAGTCAACCGGGAGCTGACACTTGCTCCTAGAGGAGGGTTGACACTGACAGGGGCAATCCAGGAGGGCTGGCCCCCTGGAATATTGTGAATGACTGGGGAAGTGGGGGAGCCACCTTTGGTCCCACTGCTGGCTAGGAATGGAGACAGAGACTGTCTGAGATCAAAACAGGCAGCGAGGAACAGTGGTTCGGTTTCTGCCCAAGACTTTAGAGTATGCTGTGCTGGCAACTGTGGATTTCTGGTTGCCCTGGCTCAGGACTCCAAGGCGGGATGCTCCCTTCCTAGTCCTGTGCCCCTTGTAAGTCCTTGACTCCATCTCTCTTGCTCCTAGGGCTAGCATTTTTCTCAGAGATCACTCAATAAACCTCAAAAACCTCCCACTGGCTTCTGCCTTTCTTGTAAGGGTCCACAGCAAGGGGGTTCCTGGGTGGGATCCCTGAAGCAGATACAGCAAGCAGACCTAGAATAATCAGCTCCACGGAGCTGCCACCTACTTATGGAGATGAACAGGACTGTCTGACCAGGGGGGGTGCCCTGCTGATTTGGGGCTATGGCCACCCAGAAAAATGGATGCATTTTTTTTTTTTCTAATTCAGAGGTGCCAAACCAAGAGGGAGCAGCCACTGTCTGGTCTAAAAAAGAACCAGAGACTTCGATCACAGCTGCCCTTGCTGCGTGCCAGATAATGATAAAAAGATACCTGCTTTCTTAGATAACTGGAAAGCTATTGCTGTCACTCTCACCCAGAGATAAGCAGTTTCTGAGATGACCACAAGGGGGTGACCAAGCTCCAGACTGCAACATCTATTTAAGGTCTGGGCATCTAAGGGGAAAAAGGGGTATTAAAGTCTGCAGAAAGAATTCCAGATATGTGTGGAAGGAAAGGAGGTCCTTGGCCCCCAGCTCAGGAAGTTTATCTTCCCTAATAAAATGTTTATCCTTCACATTAAACAGAGACTGCAAGGAGCCAGGCTTCTCCCTGTTCAACTCCCTCTTGGGAGGTGGGGAGGCCACAGGCCTCCAGTTCTGAGGTGGAGGTGGGGAACTGTCTCCACTGCTGGGTACAGCTTGGGTGGGCCAAGCCATTAAGTCTGAGGCTGGCCACAGGCCTCCTGAGGGTTAACATTCAACCTAGCAAGCTCAGACTAACAATTTAACAAACACACCAGGGTTTGCTAATCCCAATTGCTCAACCTCTCAGTGCAGAGTGGAGGGACCTCCTCCCTCTTCCAGAAGACAGTCTCAGACATTGTGCTTCTAGATGTAACATAAAATTATGAGGGGAGGGGCGTTCCTCTAATTTCCTATTAGCGATGGGAGGGAAGCTGTATCAAAGAGCCCTAGGCTTCCTGTGTCTTCTTAACATGCCTATTGGCTTCTACACTCCAGCTTACAACTCCAGCAAAAGGTCCCACAGCCACATTCCAGCCCATCACAGTACCAAGCTCTGTGCCAAGACACAAAAAAAAGACATGCATCACACTGGGCACGGGGGCAAACGCCTTTAATCCTAGCACTCAGGAAGCAGAGACAGGTGGATCTCTGAGTTTGAGGCTGGCGTGGTCTACAGAGATAAATTCTGGGACAGCCAGAGAAACACAAAGAAAAACACAAAACAAAACAAACAAACAAAAAAAAAACAGACAAGCACCAGCTCCTCCAGGAATTGGAGGGCAGACTGGCTTCCAGGCAGCAGGCTCTGCTGTGCCTCCTGGGAAGAGTGGCACCAGCAGAAACACAGGAAGGACTGGCTACAGGAGCAACAAGTTCACACTCTACTCACAAGGACTTAATGTAGCAGAGAGGTTGTTCCAGAGCCAAGTACGGCTGGTCAGCACAGAAGGGGTGAGCATCCAACAGCCAGGCTTGGTGTGGGCAATCCCCTAGGCACCCCATCTCCTCATCCCCACCCCCTGTAATCCAGACACTCACCTCTTACTCTAGCCAGTCTAAAAGATGCCTAAGGCAATACTGGCTGACCACCTGCTGGCACTTGCAAGGACCACACTGTTAGAGCTGTCAACAGAACTTTATTCATAGAAACCGGGCAGGCAGACCTGATGGAGCCGCATGCCCCCTAAGGCCTAGTCCCTTGTTTGGACCCTAGTAAAATGTGCAGAATGCTCTCCCCAATGCCAGAGAGAGACCAGGAAGAATGCCAAGTTCTATGCCATGTGGGGCGTGACGGGGATGAGTAAAAATCTGGTCATCCCTTCTGAGGGTCCCTGTGGAGCTGGGCTGCCCGAGGGTAAATGGTCCCAAAGCCAGGTATAGCCGCAGCCCTGTACCCAGGGATAAACTCCTGACCTCAGATCCGGGATCAAGTTGGGAGTCTTATGAGACAATGACAGACAGAAGTGGCTCTAAGGGCACCTGCGGGATTCTATTCCCAGACCCACCAGAGCAGAGGCTCTGGCTGAACATAAAGGTTCCAGATCGTTTCAAAACAAGAAAAAAAAAAAAAAAAAAAAAAAAAAAGAAAAGAAAAGAAAAATCAAGACCACTCCAAGGCCCACTAGTTGCCAAAATCCTCAAATGACACTGATGTGATGTGGCCTTAGAAGCTAGCATAAAAGGACCAAAAACCCCAACAGAAAAGCCAGAAGTGAAGAAGGGCCCCAGGCTGGCATCTGGGTGGGCCCTGGGCAGGCTGGAGAAGAACCCACCACAGAGTCTCAGGGCCCTTGCATAGTGACATACTCACCACCCTCAGCTTCACAGGGCACCCACACTGGGTTCAGAGAAACTGTTACCCTGACCCACCCAGACTGGAGTCTTCCAGAGTATTCCAGACACATGTCCTGGATATATGGCTTGAGGCTTGGCAGAGTAGCCAATCGGGGCAAAGACGACTCAGGCCAAAACCCAGAGGCAAAATGCTGATGCTGTCCTAGTGTGCGGAGCGCAGAGGGCGGGCAGGCAGGCAGGCAGGCAGGGAGTCTTCAGAGGTAGACATTGAGGGTCTGCAGGATGCCGCGGCGGCAGAGCGGGCAGTTTCGGTGGTAGACAGGGTGGCGCATGAGGATCTCGGTGCAGGCCTGGCACAGGCACAGGTGCCGGCAGGGCAGAAGCAGCACAGTCTTACTTTGGTCCTGGCAAATAACACACTTCTTCCGCTCCTCCTGCTCCTTCAGCAACTTCCATGGGTCCTGCCCAGCTGTAGGCTCATCCTCATTGAGTCTCTCTCGGCCTTTAGCAGGTGCTGCTCTGGTGGTCCTGATGGCCTCCTCTTCTGCTTCAGGAAGAGTGTCCTGTCGCTGGATCCTGGCTGAGGACACCCTCCTGGGGCCACCTTGGGGGGCCCCAGGTGCTCCTCCCCGATTCGGCCAGCTGGCCAGCTGTAGGCTTCGGCTCCAGACTCTGCGCCAGGCCTCCAGACCCAGCGCAAGACGAGACAACCGTAAAACATCCTCTCGAAGCCGGTGGTAAGATGGTCGGGCATGTAGCTGATTGAGTGCTTGAGTGGCCAGCCTCAGAGTGATGTCTGGGTGCATCACAGTCAAAGTCACCGCCAGCACGCAAGCCAGCAACACCAAACCAGTGAGATGGAAAAGCACAAAGCTGGCCAGCACGCGGGCAGCTGAGGCCAACAGCTCCAGTACTAGTTGGCAGGGGGTCCACAGGAGAATGGCCATGGCCACAGCACTGCTGGAAATGTGTGCGAGGAATGCAGCTACCACATCTGTCATCCTCCACAGAGGCCCCATGACAGCATCCCACAGGGCCAGCACCAGGGAGAAGAGGTTCTGAGTGCCAATGAGGCAGATGTTGACCAGACTGTTGATCACATAGGCCACCAGGCTCATGGCAATGGCGCATATGTCACAGGCCTGACGAAGCAAAGCATGGCCATTGGAGACCATGTTCAGGATGCCTCTGTTCAGTATCTCCCGGCTCCTCAGAGCTCCATGAGAGGCCAGGTGCCCTAGAAGCTTTAGGCTCTCCAAGCCAGAGCAGCAGCTATAGAGAAGAGTACCCAAGGCCTGCAATCCCCCAAAGGTAAATCGGACCAATGCTTCAACAAAGGCCAGCAAAGAAAGCAGGACTCCTCGACCCAAGTGCAGAAGACTAGTCAGTACCGTGTGTGGCAGGTTGTAGATGAAGGCCAAAAGCCAGGCCAAGGTAGCCAGGAGGGAGGACACGAGCAGGAAGTTGAGGTCCAACACCAAGGTCAGCAAGTCCAGCACCAGGCCCACCCCATTCACCACCAGGTACACAGCCTCCATGATAGGAGTTCAGGTCAGAAGGAAAGCTGGCTCCTCAGTGAAAGCGGTGTCAAGGTTGTCAATATTGTGGAGAGTCGGGGGTTAATTTGGGAGACATGTTGACGCCTAACCAAGGGAGAGCCAAGATCTAAAGAAGTGGGTTGGAGGGAAGACTCTAAATAGAGGGAAAGGAGTCCCGGTTTGGAAAGCGGGCTGTTTGGGAGCGAAGAGGCAGAACATCTCTAAAGTGACAGGGAGCCCGGACTGGAGGAAATACCTCAGCTTTAGAGGCCTGGAGCGGCCTACAAGGCCCGGCAACGGGTCAGACCGGGAGGAGACCGGGAGGGAAGGGACGGGATCAGGCCGGGCCGGGGGCCGGGCCGGGGCCGGGGGGGGCGGGCTCGCGGTCCAGCCACGCAGGTGCCCCTGTCCCCGCCCGGCCCCTGTCCTCCCGCTCGCGGCGACTGGCACCCAAAGGAAAAGCAGGACAGGGAGTCAGCCTCGGCAAACCCCAAGCGCGGGCTCGACTCCGCTGGGCGCCGCCATCTTGTGTGCGAAGGGGTGGGGCAAGCGGGGGCGGGACGATGGCCTATGGCCAATCGATGAGGGGTAATGGCGGAATTGCCGGAAACCCATTGGTCTTTTTGAACGGCGCCCAAACGACATAGTTTCCAATGAGAGGGTGTACATATCTACAAAGCCTCTCCTCTTTGAGGCAGTGATTGGTCCGTTAGCATGTCGGCATAATCCCCAGCCCCGCCCACTAAAGAGCCAGAACCCGACTTTGATGCGGCTGCCTTGGAGTGGTATCGCCTCCCCTCCGGCACCCTGCTCCTGGCGCACACGCTCTTTGAGCTCTGGACTAGATCCTAACCTCCTCCGAGTCCTATTGGGACCCGCTGCTTCATCTTATCATTCATCATTTAGCATGTATTAAGCGCCTACCATGCTTTGGAAACAATTCTTTTTAAGATACCGTCTGGTTTCTCATGAATAAAAAAAAAAAAAAGATTGTTACAGGACATTTCCAAACTGCTCTTGCACACCCCACGGCAGATTTCTGTAGCACCCTTACAGTTGTCATTGAGAAAAGGAGCCACAGACTGAAGGAGCTCACCTTCCTATCCTGGACCCTATTAGCTAGTAGGCCATCTGTGCCCTATACATTAAGAGTCCTGGTGTTTTCTACTTACTCGGAGGTCTCTTGCGTGACTATGTCCTTGTTAGCCTTAATTGTCAATTTGGCACAGCCTGGAATCATCTGAGAGAAACCTCAATTTAAGGAATCGCCGAGGTGAGGTCTGTAGGGTAAAAAGCCCTAGCTCAATTCAGGGGCTTGAAAAATCCTACCTGAGCTTGAAATCCCACCAATCACTGAGCTTGAAATCCCACCAATCCCTGAGCACAGCCCAAGCTCAGAACTTGAAATCTCACCAATCCCCACTCTGGAAAACTCGCCCCTTTCCCCTCTTCCCCCCCCCCCCCAAACTATATAAACTCACCTCCTGCTTAGTTCCCTGCTCCTTCTCTCCTGAGCAGTGGTAGCTTCCCTGCTGTTTTTCCCAATAAATCTCTTATATGAGGTTTGTTGTGTGATGTGACTTTGTGATCTTTCTTGGCTCCCTACTGCTAAGATAACCTTATCTTCAGAGCTGTAACACAAGGTTGGTCTATAAACTTGGCTGTGAGAAAGTGTCCTGTTAATTGATATAGGACCACCCAGCCCACTGTGGGTGGCAACATTCCTTGGTTGAGGGTGGATCTTGATTGTATGAGAAAGCTGCTGAGTGTAAACCACTGACTCAAACCCCTAACAAGCAGCAGCACACATGGTTCCTGCCGTACTTCCTCTGCTCTGAGTGAGTTCCGTGTTGGAGGTGGTGTGTGGACTAGCAAGCATGACTGCCTTCAGGTGCCTGCTTTGACTTCCTGCCCTCCCCTCCTCAAAGATGGACTGTGACCTGGAAATGTAAGATAAACAACACATTTCCTCCCAAAGTTGCTTTTGGTCAAGAGTGTTTTATTATGGCTACAGAAAGTAAATAGGGACACTTATCTTTCCCCTGGTCACCAGTTTGTTTTAATTTCCTACTTGTTTTGAATCAAATTCTCTGTTGCCAACTCTGACCCAGACTCTGAACGCTGCCTAAGTCCTTTCATTTCCTCCACGTATTGCCCCTGGAGATGTGCGCAGTCAGTAGAGTGTTCTCCTGGCATGCATGAAGTCCCATGCACAACCCTCAGGAAGGTCAGCTTCCCAGATATATAGCAAGTTTAAGGACAGACAGTCTTGCCGACATGAAACCCTGTCTTTAAAAATAAACAAATAGCCAGGCAGCGGTGACACACACCTTTAATCCCAGCACTCTGGAGGCAGAGGCAGGTGGATCTCTATGAATTCGAGGCCAGCCTGGTCTACAGAGTGAGTTCCAGGACAACCAGAGTTACAACAGAAAAACCCTGTCTCAAAAAGAAACAAATAAAATAAACAAATAAATAAAACCGGGCTACTTAGCTCAAACCTTTAATCTCAGCACCCAGGAGGCAGAGGCAGGCAGATCTGTGAATCAGAGGCCAACCTGGTCTATGCATCAAGTTCGAGGGCCAAAGCTACATAGAGATTCTGTCTCAAATAATAATAAAAATAAATAGAGACATGAGATGGCTGAGCAGGTCGTCTGGTCCAAAATAACAGCGCTGGTGACACTGTCCTGAGCAGGACTCTGGGTGGATAAACACTAGGATTGTTACTGGGTAAACAAAATAACCCTAAATGCTTCTATTTATTAGAAAAGCAAATCTCTTGAAGTGGTTTCTGTTTACCAGGAACTTCTCTGAACCTTCCCCCAAAGATCAACTACCTGTACCCAGGGCACCTTGTTCCGGATCAATCCGGACAGGACGGCCTGTATCAGTCCGATTCCCACCCCGCTGACTATCATATAAAATCTGCTTCTTTTTCCACCTTTTGCTCTTCTCTGTGTTCTCTGTGCCATCCGTCGCTTACACAAGTAAAAGCGCTTGTGGTGTTAAAGCCTGGTGGCCTGAGCCCAGTCCCCAGCGGGAGGAAGGGACTGACTCCACAGATTTATGCAAGTGCACACACTGGTGCCTACACATTCGGAGACCAGAGGAGGATGGCAGGTGTCTTCTGTCACTCTGCACCTTATCCTTTTCACTAAAACTTCTTTTTTCATGTTTTGACTAGGTTCTCTGGCCAGGGAGTTCCCGGGATCTCTGTCTCCATCATCACCAGGGTTACAGGCATACTCAGCCGTGTCCAGCTTTTTATGGCTGCTGGAGATTCAAACTCAGGTCTTCTTGCTAGCGGCACAGCAAGCACACTGAGCCATCTCCCTAGGCCTAGCAAGCTGTTATTGTGTCTTCAGCCTGCAGAGTTAGGCAGGTGTGGCTTCTGAAGATCACACTAGACCAGTGGTTCTCAGCCTTCCCAATGCTGGGACCCTTTGATACAGTTCCTCATGTTGTGGTGACCCCCCAACCATAAAATTTTTTTTGTTGCTACTTCATAACTGTAATTTTGCTACTGTTATGAATCATAATGTAAATATCTGAGATGCAGATGGTCCTAGGTGACCCCTACGAAAGGGTTATTCAACCCCTAAAGGGGTTGTGGCCCACAGGTTGAGAACCACTGCACTAGCGTGTCTGTGCCCACAATCAAATCTAGCAAACCTGCTGCAGCTGCAATGGTTGCAGCTAAACAGCCAGTCAGGGCCTACAACAGGGCGAAACAAGAAAAGGCACCTACTGCTAACCCTAATGACTGCAGTCCCCGGACCACAGAGAAAGAATGAACTGACGTTCCCGAAAGTTGTCCTCTGACTTCTGTGAGTGCCCTGTGGCCCATGGCAACACACACATACGCGCACACCACACCAAATAGATAAATGTAATTTAGAAAACAGTAGCAAAACAAAGCAGCCATCTTCCCACAGCCTTTTCAGAGTTGGCAGGTCCCTGAAGGCAATTACTGTTTGCCTGGGAACAGACCCTTCCCTTTGCCTGAGCTGAGGCCTACTGACCCAAAGCCACTTGTAATGAGCCGGAGCCCTGGACCTACGAGTCCCAGCTGTGGGCAATAACAGAGGCTCGGCTAACCTGTTGAGGAAGTTTAAACTGCTTGCCAGTGTGATCTCTAGGGGCTGGTAAACCAGCTCTGAAGAACACTGGATGCCCAGAGGTGGTATCCTTACAGAACTGATAAGAAAAATCCTCTGTCGAGACCTGAAACCCTCCAGGGGCCTGCTCCAGCAGCCAGGGGCCTGCTCCAGCAGCCAGGGCTATCTGCAGTCCTGGCAGGCGGGCCGGGCTTTTCTTCTAGTGAGAGAAAGTCCAGCTGGACAAGAGCAGGCCTCTCTTAGAGGTTACAGGACAGGGGTGGGGGGGTGGGGGGTGTTACATGTTGAGGGATTGGCTGAGGCCAGGAGAGCACGTCCAGATCCGGATGTTGTTCCGTGAGCACCTTCATCTCCTTGGCAAACATTTCAGTAAGATATAGGTTGCTTACCAGAATTTTTAGATTTCAAGATTGTCTTTTTAATTTAATTTTATGTTTAAATTATGCAAATTAAAGTTAGGGTGTATCTCAGTGGTAGAGCCTTTGCCTGCATGGGTAAGGCTTTAGGTTTCAGCCCTAGCATGTACACACACACACACACACACACACACACACACACACACACTATTAACAGGCTCTCAAAGTCAAAACTATTTTAAAATGGGGCTGGGGTAGCTTAGTGGTAGAGCACTTGCCCGGCATGTACAAGGCCCTGGATTCAATCACCAACACCAGGTGGAGGCAAATGCTATGAAAAAGTAGACTCTAAGCTAAGCATTGGTGCATATCTACAGTCCCAACACTGGGGAAGTGGAGGCAAAAAGATCAACATGGATTTGAGACTAGCCTGGTGTCTCCAGTATAGAAAACTAAAGAAAAAGCTGATTCACTGAGGGCTTGCTATTCATTCCTGTCCTCTTCACCCAGGGCCCCCCTCTCAGCGGCATGCAAGGTTAGAGGTCACATACATACCAAAGGGTCTTTGTAGAAGAACTCATAGAGGGGAGCTCGAGGCTACCTGCTCCTTCACAGCTGGGCCCAGCCCACCGAGGGGCCATTAGCAAGGCCCACCCTCCCAAGCTGAAGAAATTTATGCACACACAGTTATGGTTGAAGTTAAAGGATGGCAGACACGTTCACGGACTAGAGCCAGGCTTCCATCCCTTTGTGACCTTTGTGATGGATGAGTGTGTTGAGATGTCAAGATGAGCAGCAGAGCACCAAGGAAGCAGAAGGCTTGGAACAAGGTTAATAGTGGCTGTTTACGTCACTGTTTCACTGTAACGTAAAAGTGGGTCATGTAGGCTGGAGAGGTAGCATTGGCTGCTCTGCCAGAAGGCCTGGTTCCATTTCCAGCACGCACTTGGTAGCTTACAACCATAGGGTAACTCTAGTTCCAGAGATCGGATGCTCTTCTTCTGGCTTCCGGGGTCACAGCACACATGTGATGCCCAGACATACATGCAGACAGAACACTCATACCTATAAAATAATCAACTAAGAATTATTTTAAAATCAGGTCATATAAATTTTCATATGAAATTTTAAAAAGAGATTTGTTTTTATTTATGTGTATGGTCCCTTTGCCTGCATATATGTATGTGTACCATGTACATGTCGGGCACCCAGGGAAGCCAGAAGAGGCAAGTTAGATTCCTTAGGACTGGAGTTACAGACAGTTCTTAGTTACACCACAGCTGTCATGTGAGTGTGGGAACTGAACCCGGATCTTTTGCAAGAGCAGCAAGTGTTCTTACCCACTGAGCCATCTCTCCAGCCACTTAAGATTTTTGATAAATAAGCTTTAATAATACTAAGACAAAAATCATTTGAATACATGTTAATTCCTCTGTCAATCAGGCAGAACCATTAACCCTAACATTCATTCTGGAAATAACAGAGTTCTGGCTCAGAGAAGTGTTTCTATTACTGGAACCTGGAGGTCCTACTATCTCTTTAAAAAGAAATTTTTTTTATTGCATTTTATTTTTATTTATTTTTTGGTTTTTCGAGACAGGGTTTCTCTGTTGTGACTCTGGCTGTCCTGGAATTCACTCTGTAGACCAGGCTGGCCTTGAATTCATAGAGACCTGCCTGCCTCTGCCTCCTGAGTTCTGGGCTTAAAGGTGTGTGCTGCCGCTGCCACCACCACCACCACCCGGCTTCATTTTATCTTATGTGTATGAGTATTTCTCTGCGTGAATGTCTGTGTACTATATACATGCAGGCTCCCCAGGAGGCCAGAAGAGGGCGTCAGATCCCATGGGACTGGAATTACAAATGGCTGTGAAGTGCCCTGTTAGTGCAGGGAATTAAACTTGGGTCCTCTGAAAGAGCAGCCAGTGTTCTTAATTGTTGAGCCATCTCATAAGCCCCTCTACTACCTCTTTGTCTTTTGAAAAACGAGAGGAAGCTGGGAGTGGCAGTGCACACCACTAATCTAAGCACGTGGGAAGTAGAGGCCAAAAAGAGCCAAGAGTCCAAGGCAGTCTGGGGTACATAGAACCCTGTATCAAAAAAAAAAAAAAAAGCAAAACAAAATTTTTAAAACTGGGATTAGCCTTGAACTCAAGACAATCCTCCTGCCTCAGCCTCCCAATTGATGCATGCTTGCTTAAGGAAATGGTCTTTATTCCAATCTGGGTCTGAGGGAAATGATGTAAACTCTCCATCTCAAAACCCTCATTTTCAAAAGGACAAGAAAGAGCCTGGAGGTTCTTACGTAGGATAGGTAAAAAGCCATGCTCACTAGTCTGCACCTGGGGAAGATTAAGTATGCTTTTTTTTTTTTTTTTTAAGATAGGCCTAATTTTGCAAACATAAATGAGTGCTTGTGTGTGGGGGGGTGTTGTTAGGAGTCATCTGGTCTTCCTACCGGGTAAAAGCATTGATTATGGTGGGTTAGAGGAAGGAGGGCCAGGAGGGTGACAGCTCTGTGTACAACGCATCATGTCCAAGCCTACCAAGGGGACTGAACTACTTTCCTTCTGGCTGGGGACTTTGTGGCCAGCTTCCTATTTCCCCCAGCCCCACTGAGGATTAGATGAGCATTGTTCCAGCTCTTCTACCTGGCAGCACATCTCAGAACCACGTCCTTGAAACATGAAGTCATTGTGTACAGAAGCCTGTGGTTGTGTAGGGAAGAGGAGCACTTGGGTGCTCCTGCCCTTCTAGTCTGTGATTCCAGAAGCACCGTCTGCCACCACAAAGGCCAATAAGCCCAGAGAGAAAGTGACTTTAAGCATGCTTTTTCGGAGCCAGCAATCTGAGAAGAAAGAATTAACATCCTGGAATGAAGGCCAGATGTATCAGTGTACACCTTTCATCCCAGCACTTGGGAGACAGAGGCAGGCAAGGTCTCTGTGTGTTTGAGACCAGTCTAGTTCACAGAGCAAGTTCCGGGCCAGCCAGGGCTAAATAGTGAGACCCTGTCTCAAAAAAGAAAAAAAAAATCCTAGAGATCTGCCTTCCCTCTCACCTTCAGCTTGCAGACGTCACAGGGCATGAGAAGAATGCAGTAAGTCATCCGAGTTTACTCTCACCCCTCCAGGTCAGAAGCCAGCCTGGTCTCTGAGGTTGGATGTTTTGGGACTCTTCCACATCCTCCCTCTCTCTGTGCAGCTGGGTTTGATACACCCAAGGGGGCTGAGGTTTGCATTCCTCCTACTTCACCTTCACCCGGACTAGAGGTTAACAAGCAAATCACTGGTGGTGTCCCTGTTGAGCTGTTTGCAAAGTGTACCTGCAGATGCCTTGCTACAATAGGAAGTATAGATGTGCCCTCAGGGAATATGAAAGAGTCTGTATCTGTCCCTCTGTCTCCAATCAGAAGCACTCACTCTGGAGCGTGAGGCAGGAGGATTTTGATGCTGGCCTGGGTTATACTCATACATGTGCATACACACAAAATAAATATGTGTAATTTTAAAAGATAATTTGTTTTTATTTTATGTACATTGGTGTTTTGCCTGCATTTATGTTTGTGGGAGGCTATTGGATCCCCTGGAACTAGAATTACAGACAATTGTGAGCTGCCATCTGGGCTCTGGGAATTGAACCTGGGTCCCCTGCAAGAGCAGCCAGTGCTCTTAACTGCTTAGCCATTTCTCCAGTTCCTAATTTTTTTTTTTACTTTCAGCTGGGTGATAGTAGTGCATGCCTTTAATCCCAGCATCCAAGAGGCAGAGGCAGGCAGATCTCTCTGAGTTCGAGGTCAGCCTGGTCTACAGAGTGAGTCCCAGGCAGCCAGAGTTACTACTACTACAAGTAGCCCTGGCTATCTTGCACTACTGTCTTTCCTGGCTTAGCCTCCTGAGAGCTGGGATTCCTGGATTTCTCACTCTGCCTAGCAATATATACAAATTTTAAGAGAAGTATGTATTGATATTACAAACTGTTCCTCAGACATTATTAAAAACACTATTGTTTTTTGAGTACTTATGTTTTGTTTCATGTCAGGGTCTCACTAGACTGGCTTCAAACTTGAGGCACTCTTCCTGCCTTAGATTCCCAAGTACGTACTTCTGATAGCTCTACCCACTAAGCCATCTCCCCTACTTCCATCCCCACCCTCACTGCCCAAAGAAAGTCTTAAACTTGGCTTGGTGCACTTGCCTATAATCACAGCACTCAGGAGATGGAAGGTCATCCTTGACTACTTAAGTTTGAGACCCTGTCTCAGAGAACAAAGGGCACCTACACTGGTGTTCACAATCATCCGTAACTCCAGTTCCAGGGCATCCAGCACCTTCTTCTGACCTCTTCAAGCACCAGGTATGTGCATGGTACACATACATACATTCAGGTAAAAACACTATACACAATGAGTTCCAGGACAGCCAGAGCTACATAGCGAGATCTTGTCTCCAAATAATAATATTAAACAATTTTTAAAAAATACTGTAAAGAGTATAAAAAAGCAAAAAACAAAAAACTCGAGGTTCTGTTTGCTTTTTCCCTGTCAACCAATGGGTTCATGCTGACCCATTAATATTCATTATTTTTAACTGAAATCCATAATTTGCATTGGGATTTGTCCATTCATCTAATCCCATTGTACCCCATGTTCCACAGGTCTTGAATTCATATTGACAGTTACCACATAGAAGGAGCACTGGCAGGTGGTGAACTCTGTTAAAATCTGTTCAAAATCACTATTAGCGTTATGATAAGTTCTTTGCGTTTATATTGTGAGCACTCCCACTAGTGATCATTTTCCTGTAAATAAACAAAGACATTAGGCTTATGACAGTTTCCATAACTAGGAGCTCACCGACTCTCCCTGACTCCCCTGAGCAAAAGGACTGCCAGTCCCACAGCCATTCCCAGTATCCTGTGCCAGCATCAGCAGTCTAGAACACTGCACGCACACCTTGAGTTAACCAAAGACTGCAGCTGACGACCACAGCTCCTGAAGGTGTCAGGATTTTCACTGTCCCAAGCCTTGACGGACTCTAGGTGACCCTGCAACCGTTCCCACTTAGTGGCTTAGCAAAGGGAGTCCATGATGCTGAGAGGCAAGGCTGTGATTGGTCCAAACACTGGGCTGTAGACTCAGGCTGCTCCGCCCACTCGGTGAGCGGACTGAGATGGGCCTGTGTCTCCTGGCGTGTGGAGGTGAGAGGACAGATTTCTCGGGAGGTGGTTCTCTCTTCCTACCATGTGGGTTCCAGAGACTGAATTCAGATCTTCGGGCTTGGCAGCAAGTGCCCTAACCCGCTCAACCATCTCCCCAGCCCTACAAGCTAGCTTTGTAATAGAAATCCACGTTCTAGGCTGGGCACGGTAGCTCAGGCTCGTAGAACTAGAACTTAGGAGGCCAAGTCAGAAGCAGAATGAGTTCCAAGTGAGCATAGGCTACAGAAGAAGAGCCTGCCTCAAAACACACAGAGGAAAAGAAGCGGAGGAAGGAGGAGCAAAAGGAAACAAAAAGGTAGAAGGAGAGAACCCTCATTCTGACCATGACTCTAGTGCACCTGTTCTTTTGACAGCTGCATAGTACTCCCCTCCGTGGCGCTAACGCAGTGTTTAGGCTTCAGTCAAGGATTGGATCCTCCTCGATTTGGATGTGGGAAGCAGAAGAGGCTGCCAAGACAAACTCAGTCACGTGTAGGGAACAAATGGCTAAAATAAGGCCACGCCTTATATGTTGTTGGAGACTGCTTCCCTAGAAAGAATTAGACATTTCCAGTCTCTAACATCTAAGGGAGAGAAGGGACTTTGAAGGGAAATGGAATCTTAGAAAGTAAGGCCTTCTTTGGTTCTAACCCCCTGGGGCCTGAACTTATTTAATGGATTTAAAGTAGCTTGGGATTGTCCCTTTCCTTAAAACCACGGTGCACATCCTGTTGCTATTAATAATTTATCACAATTTATAAACCGTCTGTAATCCAGCCTCATCTCTGCACAGAGCACGCTGCGCCACCCCCTGAATGGCACACCCCACATCCAGTTACCTGGTTACCTACTGCGCCCCTCAGAATGAGGCTGCGTGGCACTCTTCCAGGAAGCTGCCCTTGACCCGCACGGCTGTCGTCAGCAGCTGTTTCATGCATGTGTTTGCTTCCCAGCGCCTGGCACATTTTATTGTAACTGTTCATGTACTTGCCTGCCTCATACGAATACATGCTTCTCAAATACAGGGACTTTTCTCCGTGGTCACCCCCTCGGCTTAGCTGTTCCCTAAAGGACTCCATTCCAAAGGCACCGGGGTTAGAAAACAGAGAGAAGGGAGCCGCTGCCACACCCTCTCCTTACCTTGAACCCCTTCTGTCACCTCATTTTGCCACAGTGCTCTGTCATCCCTCAAAATAAAACGGAATCAGACCCAGGAAGCCTGGGTTTCTGTAACTCTGAAATTCTGCAATTTCAAGCCTGAATCCTCCCACCTGCTCAATAGAATGAGGGGACAATCCAAATGAAAGGCACCAGGGGGCGCTCTTGGGCCAAGAAGACATCAAGAAACCAGTGTAAAGCCAAATTTCATCACGTTATTCTGCCATTGCTCAAAAGCCTGCCGTGGCTCCCCATTGCCTAATTTATCTTGAAATCCAAGGTGTTTCCCCATAACCTAATCCTGACTCATCTGAATGTACCCTCTACCCTGGTGAATTTCTAGTTAGCCATGTATCACACTCTCCACTGAACTTGAACACCACATTTTCACACAAGGCTTGTTAGTGTAGCCCAAACTTTCTTCTGAAGTAAACATACAGTGGGAATGAATGTAGGCTTGCTACAATCATACAACCACAAGACAGGTCACCTAGCCTCCTCAGCTGCCTTCTAGCCAGATAGCTGCCAAGAAACTTCCCACACAGAACTGCAGTTGGCATTAAACATGCCTGGCTCTCTGCCCCCTTCTTTGTTTCTCTTTTGGAGTCTTTTTTCCCCCTCATTGTTTGGTTTTTAAGCCAAGAGAGTCTCACTCTGTAGCCCTTACTGGCCTCGAGCTCACAGAGATTCACCTGTTTCTGCCTCCCAAGTTCTGGGATCAATGGCAGGTGTGTACCACTATACCAGGCCATTTTTTTGAGACAAGTTTTCACGTAGCTCAGGGTGGACTTGAAGTCCTGGTCTTCCTGCCTCTGCCTCCCAAGTGCTGGGGGATTCCAAGGATGTGTAATCGTGCCTGGCTTCCTTCCCTTCCTCTCTCTTTGTCAGTGCCATTTCCCCTGCCTGGAATGGCCAACCCTTCCTTTTTTTTACAGGCTTGTTATGTAGCGTAGGCTAGCTTCCAATTTGCACTAATGCAGCAAGTTTGTTTCTCAAGTTCTGGGACTACAGGTGTGCACCACCACACCCTACCTACTTGCTCCCTTCTACAGCTGGCCTTTCATTGAAACCTCCTGGTTTCCAGAGAGACTTCCTGAGAGCAAGGCTCTGACACTCTGTTCTGACTCCCAGTTCCACCTCCTTTCAGTTCCACAGGGTTTATTTAGCCTTTAAGTCAGCTCTGCTCCTTACAGCTGAAGTTCACAGGTCTGGGAACTAGATAAACCTTTCTTCAAATCTTCATTGCTTGCTGGGAATGTAGTTCATTGGCAGAGTGCTCGCCCAGCATGGGTAAAGCCCCGGGTGCTGGATGTGATCCACAGCACTACATAAAACAGGCAAGGTGGCACAGGCCTGTTATACCAGAACTCAGGATATCAGGGCTGGAAGAGCAGAAGTTCAGAAGTTCAAAATCGTCCTTGGCTACATAGAGAGTTTAAGGCCAGCCTAGACACTTAAGACCTTGTCTCAAAGAACAAACACAGCTTTTTTTTTTTTTTCCCAGTTTCTTAGGCTAATTTAGAAGTTTCGACAGATAACAAAAGTGTTGAGTCTGTAACTGAAGGAATGATACTGGCCCCCTCCGAATCTTCTTCTCCACTGACCTTTGGATCTTTAGCTTTTTCCTCCTGGACGACAGCACTGATTGCTAAATATCTTTATGACAAGGGAACAAAACTACCCCAAGCAGTGGTCGACTTCCCCAAAAAGGTCACCCCCATCCCATGAAAACCATCCCATAAAGGTGAGGTTGTACCCCAAGTACAACACAGGCATGAATAACCATTTCATGAGACTCAGACTGCTCCCCTCAAACAACCTTAGGGTACCAGCTTCCCCAGACCCCAGGCTGAAGCAGCGCTCAGTTCATGACCAACCAGGCCACTTGCTCAGACAGCCATCCACGCACCCATTGTTTTCCTTCCCTAAAAACATCGAAAAGTTCCTGCCAGTCCTTTGAGACATCCTTGAGACAGGGTCAGTACTTCCGGATGTGGCCACCTTGATTAAAACCTCTTTTCTCTCTGTCCTTCACTTTTGTTAATCCCACCAGGCAAGAATAAGATCACTACCACAACTGGAGCCAAACTGGTGCAAGCTTGCTTTTATTTTTTTTAATTTTTGGGGTATCCCAGGAGCTGGCCAGCAACTGCCTCCTAAATCAGGCTAAAGAGCACAGCCAATAATAAGTCATCCACAAACTGAAGCAAGATTACTTCAGGGTACTCACTGTGGAAGAGATTTAAATCTTGATTGAGTGCTTCATTAAGGAAGGTGGAGAGCTTTTGAACCCTTGAGGCAGTTGGTCCAGGTCAGTTGTCCCGATATCCCCAGGTCACGGTCTGCCCATTCAAACGCAAAGATGGGCTGACTTAATTTTGACAGGGGGATGGAGAAGGATGCATCTTTGCAGTCCAATACAGCATGAACTTTATGCTCTGGAGGTAATAAACTGAGCTGAGCAAGGAGTATAGACTTGGAACAGCGGGCAAACGGTTTCTACCCATTTGTTCACTTCCCTCAAGTACTGACCTGGTCTATAGTCTCAAGTTCCAGGCTTTTGGACAGGCAACAAGCGGTATTCCAAGACGGCTGGCAAGGAATAAGTATGCCGGCTTCAAGGAGGCGTCTGATGTGAACCTTAATCGCTTCCCTGGCTTTGCACCGATGGGGTATTGCTTGACTTGAATGGACACAGCCCCACAGCCCCAGATGTTAGTTGCACAATGACAGGTGGCACATGTGTGCCTAATCCCAGGAGGATTGTCCTCTGCCCATACTGCAGGAATTTCCATTTCAACTTTTTCCATTCCCCTTCCAGGGAGTGGTTTGGATTTTGGAGGGGCAGATATTCCTCACTTATTGGGAGGCTATAGTTAAAGCTTTAGCAGGGCCTCCCAGTATCTCCTGAGTATCTCCTGAGAATGATACTGTTGCCTGGAGCTTGTTCAAGAGGTCTTGTCTTGTAAAGGGTAGAAACATTCAGGAATAGCAATAAAAGAATGAGTCACAGTTCCTGGTCCTAGGTTTCATTCAGCATTTCCTTTATATTCTTTGATATCTCCTATTGCCCCCTGTACTTCCATTATTTGGTTAGTAATGGATCCTAGGGGCTCCCATAATACCAAATGGATAGCTCCCATGTCCACCAGGTTGGGCCTGATGGTGAAAATTACCATAGGCTCCTGGGGGCCTCATTCGAAGGAGCCTCGGCCTTGCTAATCTTCTATAGCTAGGTTGGCTTGGATTTGGGGCACCTACCTGTTTCTGTCATAGGCATTCATTCTTCCAGTGGCCCATTTCTTTGCAATAGGCGCAATGGATGTTTTGTAAAGGTTTCCTCCTTTTATCACAGAGTGCATAGGCAGAGTTCAAAGCGGCTGGGGCTTGTAGGGCAGCCACAGAGGCCAGCCCCATCTTCTTTACCAAATCATCTTCTCTGCTGTCTCTGTTGTCAAACATCTTCTGGGCTATTTCTAATAGTTCTGACCTGTTCTTTCCTAAAAACACCATCTTTTGTATCTTTCCACATATGTCAGGGGCTGACTGAGTGACAAAGGCCAGATTAAAATTGCCTTGAGATTTGCCTGGACCTCTGGATCTATAAGGATGTATAACCAGTAAGTGTCTAGGAGGCGCTCCAGGAAAGCTGAAGGCGATGCATCGGGGCCCTGTTTCACATCTCCTACCTTAGATAAGTTAGTGGGCTTTCTGGCTGCCCTTGCCAACAGAACCTGGGGGTACTTATCAAGTGTCCTCCTACCTCAGTGTTGCAGCCCATTGGGGTCTCCAGCTTGGCAGAGTGAAGTCAATTGCCTCTAGTCTCTGGTCATTAGTCACTGAAGTTATGCTTCAGCTGCTCTAATGAGAATCCGTCCCTTTCTTCAGTAGTGAAGAGGGCATGGAATCTGCTGACAGTTGTCCCACATGGGGTGGTGATTAAAAAAGAGAACCAATTAGAGAAATTAAGGAATTGGGGTTATACTGAAAAGGGGGGGTTCCAGTTGTAGAGCTCTTTAGTGGAGAAGGGGACATACAGGTACTGATTGTCAGGAAACAGCCAAGGGGAGCAAAGAGGTGCTGCCCGGAACCAGGATCTGAGGAGGAACCAGGAGGGCCACGTGGGACCCCCCTGGCAGGTGTGGAAAACGGAGAAGACAGGAGGAGAAACGGAAAAGCTAGGGAGAAAGAAGCTAGGAGAGGGTAGGAAAGAGTGTGATGGTGGGGTAGCGGTAGAAATGGACAGGGCCCAGGTTGAGGCCATGTGGTGGGGACTGGGGCGGTGAAGGAGATTTTGGTGAGGAGGGGAGCGGGTGTAAATGATGGTTATATGGAGAGAGAAAGGATTCTTCCCCCTGCATGTCCTGGAGAACGGTTTAGGAGGGGGATCTTGGGTTTCTGCTACAGGCCCCTGAAGGGTCCTCCTGCTTACAACAATCAGGGCTTTCCCACCTTGCCCATTGTGAACCATATAGAACTTCATCCACAGGGGTGGGGTGGGGGGTGTTAGAAGTTGCTTCAGCTTAAGGCAAGATGTATCCAATCTGATCTGAGTGGTCAGGCTTACCAAGAACGACTCTTGGTGATGGGATAATCATAATCCTCCTTGACTATAAGAGAGTAAAGTTTGTGAAAAATTCTTAAGCACACAGCTTAGAGGTTCTGCTAGGCTTACTAGTCTTATCACCCGTGGTGCCCATCCATTCAGTCACACTCCTCCCCTCAAGTCCAAGATAAACCAATTAACACAGAACACAGAAGCATAAGAGATGGAATGGAGACAGTAAAAAATGAAGACAAGATATACAAAGACAAGACAGATAAGACACAAAACCAGACCTCAGGTGGGTGGCAGGATGTCTCAGTTTTGCCTGGATAGGAGAATATTGGGTTTCACTGACTCCGCTCCTGTGGGACTGTCATGGAGCTAAGAGTGGGTCGAAGCTTGCCTGCGCACTTGTCCCCTGAACTGATGCTGCTCTTCAACTCCGGAGTTCCGGAGAAATGGTCTGACTTAGAATTTGGTTGGTGGTCTGAATCTCACTGGGGCCTCCAGAAAATGTTAATCCCACCAAGCAAGAACAAGATCACCACCACAATTGGAGCCAAACTGGAGCAAGCTTGATTTTTTTCCCGGGGGTGGGGGTGTTTAACACACGGCTGGCCAGTGACTGCCTCTTAAATTGGGTTAAAGAGAGCAGCTCCAAGTCCATTTCTTGGACCCCTTTTAAGGAGTAAAATCTCATGCAGGTTTTACAGAGTGAGATAATGGATAAGAAGGAAGTACAGAAAAATCCCAAAAAACACAATATGGTGGCCATGTAATTAGGGAGGGATGATTAGGAAGGGTTAAGGTGTTCTCAAAGTCAAGTTCCAGGAAACAAACTAAAACAACAACTACTTATTTTTAACAATACTGCATAATGGCTTCTGCCTTAAGATGGAGTTGGGAAGGTTCCTCTCTTTCTCTTCTCTTTGTAGTGGGAGTGGGAGAAGGCTGACACAGGGATTTCCTATGCAGCCCAGACTGATCCCTAATGTGAAGCAATCTGCCTGTCTCAGCCTCCCAAGTGTGGAGTTTACAGACCTGAACCACCGCACCCAGCTAGGCTCGCCGCTCTAGTTTGTATACAGAAATAGTTAGATGAGTCTACTCTGTCGATATTCCAAAGTGGGCTTTTGCCAGAAAATTAGAAAATTCCAGTAATATACTTAGGACCCTTGAAACATTCACTTTTAAATGGTTAAATAATTTTATATTGTGTGCACTTTTTTTTTTTGAGACAGGGTTTCATCATCCCAGGCTGACCTCAAATTCACTGTCTGCTGAGATGACCTTGAACTTCCGGATCCTCTAGAGTCTTCTTTCTAAGTGCTGGGATTACAAATGTGAGTTTGCATTACACACATTTTAACAATTTTAAAAACCGATTCCATCAGTCACAGGCTATGTCACTTCAGGTCATGAAACTCTTGTTGTTTAAGACAGGGTCTGGAAATCTTGCCCAGGCTAGCCTAACAATATAACAACAACAACACCCCCCCACCCCCCAAATCTCAGCCTGGCAAGTACTGGGAAAACATATGCCACCTTGCCCATAGTTTCCTTTAAAAGCTTTTTTTCCTCTCTAGACAGACTTTCTCTGTGTAGCCCTGGCTGTCCTGGAACTCACTCTGTAGACCAGGCTGGCCTTGATCTAAGAGATTCACCTGCCTCTGCCTCCTGTGCTGAGACTAAAGGCAGCCACCACCACTGGCTAAAAGCTATTTTTTTAAGGTAAGGTCTCACTATGTAAGTACAGGCTGGTTTCAAACTCACGTTCCTCCTTATCTCCACTTCCTGAAGGTTCGGACTACGGGTCTGTTCCAGCACATTATCTTTTCTCATTTTCTGCTGTAAAGATCAAGATAAACATGGGTCACCAAAGTGACCCTTACGTGAAAGCTCTAAGCTGTAAAGTCCTATGTATACAGAGATAGCACAGTATCTTCCCTGTCTTGTCTCCTGGCTTGAGGTTAGCAGCTAATTAGGTAGTAAGCTGGTTTCAAGAACGCCAGTTCCTTTATAGTGTTTGAGACCACTTCTTCCCGTGGGACAGGCACACGCAGGGAAAGTGACACCTTTTCAGCTAGTTTTGGATCCAGATCCTGTGATCTCTCTACTTTTGAAGTTCCCTTGATGGCCCAAGCCATCAGGGTATGGAGTCTGGGAAAGGCAGCAGGTCTACCTTTTCCTCCTTAATCAGCTACCTTAATTGAGATCCCAGTCTTGTCCTGTCCCATTCTGGAAGCTGACTGAAAGCCTTAAAAGAACCAAGAGTGTATCTGTGTCCTTCTGAAAACACAGGACCAGCAAACCCAGAACGCGATGCGTCCCGATTTCCCACAAATTCCCCAACTTCGGACCAGCTGGTCTTCGCCTTGGAGACAACCAACACAAAGTCAAACTTAAGCAGCCCTCAGGGAACATTCCTCCTCCTGCGTGGTGGTATTTTGAAAAGCGGACATGAAACTCCCTGAAGGGGTTAGGTGTAAACTCCCAGCATCCGGCCTGGGCCCCCCACATCCTTCTTTCCCCAGCATAGCTGGGGACTGGGGAAGTGGGATGAGCCTAGGGGACCTAAGACTCCGCAGGCGATGGGACTTGTGCCGCGCGGAGCTGCAGGGCGCCCGCAGCCGGGACCCCCTGGTACCTGGGCAGAATCCGGCTCGTGGGGTCCCACATGGCCCCGGACCCCGGAGCACAGCTGCACCGCACCTCCGTTCTCCCCCAGGAGCTGCCCCCGCCCTTCACAGAGGGGTAACCCGACCCACTGAATCACCGCGCAGGGCTGTGCTAGGAAAGACGCGGAGACCGGATTCGGGGTTTCCGGAGAGTCTCAAGGTCCCCCTCCCATCTCAACAGAGCCGCCTGAGCATTTTTGGTAATGTTTGGGTTGGTGCGCACGGCCGGATGCCCCGCCTCCCCTCCCCGCCCCCTCGGCATCTCCTGGGCAGGACCTCCGAGACCCGGGCTGCTGCCTCGCGTTCCCGCCTCTGCTGCTTTATGGGAGTAGTACTCTGCCAAGTGGGCAGGTGGACTGTTTCACGAGGAGAGACCTCTAGGGTCAGAGGGGACAAGAGGACCAGTCTGTGGTCTAATTCACAAGGACTTGGAGGTACGATGGAAGGGCCATGACATCTGAAAACATACCGCACGTACTGTGCCTTGTTCTCTTTAAGGGTTCCTAGTCCGTAGGAAATATCCTGATTAGTTCACATTCACGCCCCCCTCAACTCTACCGCAAGGAAGGGACCAAGAGAAGAGGCACGAAGCTCCCAGGGGAGCCCTGGAATGTTGGGAGCCTGGGAACAGACCCAGCAGTTCATGGGAAAGCCAGGCGGTGGGAATCCCACCATCCAGCCCCCTCCCCAGGATAAACCACCGGATGCTGCAGACCCCAGCGTCCCAACAAGAGTTTGTGCCCGTGGAAATCCCCACCCTAGCCCAAGTCCGGCGCAACCCTTAAGGTTCAGTAGGCCAGCTGTGACGCTGATGCCCCTCCCCCACCCTGCTCCAACATAATCCTTCCCTTTGTGTCACTCAGCCCCCTCCCTGGCTCGCCCTTCTCCGACCCCTGCACAATAGGGCCTTTGCCGCCTCCAGAGTGGAGATGAACTCACGGTTTTTCCAAGTTTAAAAATAGCTCCTCCCATCCCCTCCAGAAAGCCACCCTCCCCCCTCCCTTGTTGCTGCTGGTGTGCACCGCAATCCAGCCTGCACCTCCTTCCTCCTGCCCTGGGTCAGGTGCGAAGGACATGAGTGAGACTTCGTGTCCGGCCAGAGTGAGGACTGCTTCCCTCCATTCAATTTCTTCCCCCCCATCTTCTACCCACCCCTTAGTATCCGGTTTCCTGGCTTGATGATGTCCTCAGCAACAATTGACCCTCACCCTCCACCCACCCTGGTCTTCACTCTGCAGTCTCCTCCCAGAGCTGATCCCCCCCCTACTCTGCAAAGTCTCCTGTCACCCCTCCTGGATCCTGTTTTCTGGCGGGGTTGGGGCGGGGTGGGGGGCAGCCTCTATAGATGCCAAGATTGTAGCCCACCCCAATCTCCTCATCACATCTGCACGAAAGTCTTTATCCATTTCCTTCCTCTGCCCAGCCCACCCTTCCCAGCAAGGGGAGCGGGGGAGGGCATCTCTGTCTTTCTACCTTCAACTCTACTCTTTCCCACTCGGGAAAAGCCCCAACCACATAGGAGACTGTAGCAGATCCGACATAGGATGGGGGTCTCTACCCTCCAGCCTCGGTATGCCTCACAGTAGTGTGCTGCCTCTCACCCCCACTCTCCTATCTCATCTGCTGGTTTCTCCTGGCTGACTAGAAGTCCTGATTATGTGGGAGCTCTGTTCTCTAGTGTATTCCACGAAGGAGCTGAAGGCCTTGCACCCATCCACTCCGCCCACATTCTGCTCTGCTCTCCCTCTGGTTCATAGCCCTTTGAAGTCCTCGCCAGGGTCCTGACCCATCTCTGGTTTGAAATTTCAAAATGCCCCCTTCATAAGACCATCCCTAAGTTGTATGTCCCCTGACCTTTCCCTACCAGCCCAAGGCTACTGGGTTCTTATTTTTTATTTAAAAAAATAATTTTTAGGCTGGGCAGTGGTGGCACATGCCTTTATTCCAGCACTCTGGAGACAGAAGCAACGGATCTCTGAGTTCAAGGCCAGCCTGATCTACAGAGTGGGTTCTGTGACATCCAGGGCTACACAGAGAAAAAAAACAACAAAACAAAAATCTTATTGGGCTATTTTTGATAAAACCAGGTACTTGCAAGGCAACTCTTAAGTGAATGTTTGGTGGGGTGGAGGGGTGGTAGGCTCTCCCAACATTGTCCAAATCACTCTTGAATTTAGGCTTTGAGTCTGGGAGTAGCTGAGACTACCACTCAGGGATCCACCACCCAGCTAATGCTGTGTGCCTGGCACATAAATGTGCTGGTTTGAGGTTTTTGTTCTTTTTGTTTTCCCTAATAAGCTGATAGCTGCTGACACAGAACACAGAAAAGACCAAAGTTCTCAGGACCTGCCCAACTTTGGATAGAGGTCATCCTTTGCAGCATCGGAGTCCACAGCAAGCAGGAGAAAGGGCCTTGTGCACTTGGCACCGGATGAAGATGAAAGTGTCAGAACACTCTAGGCCTTGCTGCCATCCCAGTAACTTCTAAGGGGAGTTTCCACCCTCAGCTTCTAGCCCTCAGGTTAGTGCAGAATCCAGGGAAAGGGATGCCTGCCCTGTGTGGTCCTCAGAGCCATTCTTTCAATGTTAAGACACTAATGGGTGTCTTCGAACCCCTAAGAGGAAATGAAACACAGAAACAAATCATGGGTGTTCTGGGCCATAAATCTCTCAGAAGTCAAGTTACTACTTAAGTCTGACCATAGGGGTCAGCCTTCTTAAACTATGGTCTGTTTGCTTTGGTTATGTATACCCAGGAGAAATGGGATGTCACCCTGGGCTCTAATCCTATTTCCCTTTCACTGCAGAAATGATTCCCTTCAACCCCCATCTGGCCAGCCTAAGACGAAGAATTCAGAACCGACTGTCCTTGGTGGTTAGCTGGCTTTGTTTTCAGGCTGCCAGAGAAGAGAATGGTTAGTTAATGGTGTTAAATGAAGAGATTGGGGGTGGGGGAGGCAGCTGCAGCCCTTGGCCTGCCCAGCCAAAAAGCACTCTTTTTAGCTATTTCTGTAGAGAAACATGCCTATCTTCTTATTTTGCTCTGGGTCAGGGGCCAGTGCCCATTGCTTCACTCTGGAGGATAGAGGAGGCAGGACCCTCTTACTCTCTCCCGTCAAGGGCCCAAGCCAGCAGGCTTGGCATGGCTCTGGCTGGACACTAATGGACAGGGAGGAGGGGGGTCAATGAGATGTTGAAAGATGAGGTTTGATGTGGTTTGTCAGTCGTCTCTGAGTCATCAGAACACAGCCCAGAGCATTCTCTAGGTCACCTGGCCATCTCTGGTGTTTGCTGCCCCACCCTCCTCTCAGGCAGCAGCAGAAAGGCCTGCAGGGTGACAGACCACTATCCTAAATCCAGACCCCTCTGGTCCTCCCTGGTCAGAGTCCCAGCAGGTGTGAATCCCTGCCTGAAGCCATGATACTGGGGTCTTTTTGAGTCTCAGTTCTAGAGTCCAGGGGACCCAGGGGAAAGTTGGGGTTTGGAAAGAAGGGTGGATAGGAGCAGCTGCAGCTGATCCATATGGATCTGACTCCTCCAGCCACTGAGTCAGGACCAGCAATGTGAGTTGAGGGATGGGTGGAGCAGTGCTGGGGGAGGAGGTGCAGCTTTCAAACATTAGGAGAAGCAGTAAGTTTCTGGGAGTCAAGCTGGGAACTCCCACACCATTAATACTAACCTTTCCTCATCTAGGTGAGGGGAAACTGGGACAGAGACTAGGAAGACTCGCAGAGGGTCGGACAGATTATCTGGGTGTGAAACACGGGTTAGTGAATTCAGCCCCCTTCAGCTCTTCTTGGGTCTAAGAAGGACTTGCAGGAATTTGAATCTGAAAGGACAACTTAAAAGGCCACGTTTCCAACTCTCCAATCCCCCTTGCAGGCACCTCTAGGTCTGTGGGACCTGGCACAATTCTTCCCCCAAGGCTGCCAGGACAACGAGACTCTGGGGCAGTGCCAAGACGGCAGCCGCCGCAGTGAAGCGACTAAGGCCAGCTCCATGCCTCCAAGGCAGGGCAGAGGAGCCCGACCGCGAGGCCCCCATCTGGGACACTGCTCTGCTGCTCCTCTGCCAGAGGGTCCCCAGGGCTACACCCGCTGGTAGTGGCCAAACCCGAGTGAGCGCCGCTACTGTGTCCAACACAGCTCTAAAGAGACAGGGGCAGCTTCTTCCGCGCCGCGGCCAGTCATTCGAGCCCCAGGACACCTGTCACTGCTCCCGCAACCTTTCCAAGCCAGGAGGCTGGGAAGCCGGAGTTGGCCTCTAGGCCGGGATCGGGGCGCAGCTCCCAGCCGGCGCGCCGGGGCCCGCCCCCTAGGGCGCGGGGCGGGGGCGGGGGGCTGCGCGGGGCGGGGCCGGGCGGCGCCCGGGGTCCCCTCCCCCGCCCCCCTGACGTCAGCCCCCGACAGCCGCTAGCTCCTCACTTGGCTCTCGCCCTCGGACGGAAAAGCATGGGGCTGCCCAGGCTGGTGTGCGCCGTCCTGCTCGCCGCCTGCTGCTGCAGCCGCTGTGCCACGGGTGAGTTCTTTGTGGGGTAGGGGGCGGGGAAGGAACCACCAGTGTCCCGCAGGGCTCAGACGTTCAGAGTTGGGGGATGTCTTCGACGGAGCCGGAGCGTGCCGGAAATCAGAACTGGCAGAAGGGCAAAGCCAGGGCTCTGCACCTCAGCGGGCGCTTCTCCTTGTCAGGGTCCCCGACTCCCAGGCGCCCCGCGTGCGTGCAACTTCTTTGCAGCGGCTTTAACAACCTAGGTTCTAGAGTATTCTGGGAGCGGACTCGGCAGGGAGGCTGCTGCAGCGAGCGGGAAGGGGTGGGGCCAAGCCTCTGCAGGACCCTGGGGCTGGCCTCCCGCAGGTGCTTGCCCGGGGTGCAGGCGGCGGCTGGAGCCCGGACAGACAGGCGCGGCTGGGGCGCATCCCCAACCCTTGCATCCCGCGGCCGCCTGTTGCTGGAAAAGGCAGTTTCCCTTGTTGGAGGGGGGCGCCGACCCCTCCCCCTCCGCCTGGGCCTCGAGCCAGCTTGGAGGTGAGCGAGGGAGGAGGGACGGCGGCTCCTGCTCCAGCTGGGCGTTGGCAAGGGCAGAGGGTGGTGTGGGTCGTCTTGCGCCTCCGGGTTTGACGGGATCACGGAGGGGACAGACGACGGATGAAGTTCCGCAATAGAAACGGCCTGTGTTAGGGACTAGAGTCAGGTGGGAAGAGTGCCTGGGCACTTTGGAGCTTTTCTTTGAGCCATCTAGTAGACAGGCGCTCCTGGGTTCGGGCTACCCTTGCATGGCCCGCAGGGTTGTCGCGTGTTATTCTTGGCTCCTTATCCCTGTCACAACCACTGGTCGGGCTGGAGAAGGGGAGGGCTGGACCTTACCCACTTCACTGGTCTCTTGCCCAGTGCCAGCCACGTCCCTGGGGTACTCCAGTCTAGTGCCTCCCAGGCTGACCTTATTTCTGGGGAAAGGGCTAAGCCCTAGGCAGCTGCAGCACAGCAAACCCAGCCTCACCCAGCCTTGCTCTTCTGGCTCTCAGAAAACCGTCAGAGACTCAAGGTTCCTGCTCTTGGTTGAAGACTACTCCACTTTCTCTCCGGTCTGGAAGCCTCACAATCCAGGCATCCCAGTGCCCAGCCAGATTGTGTCCAGTGACATCACCTTCTCAAAGGGCTGGCAGCATGCTGACACTGACATCACTCTGCCCACTTTCTGGCTCTTGACCTAACCCCTGGGGGAGATTCTGACCCCTCTATCCTTGGATAGGGTCTTCAGATTATATTGCAGTGTTCCTTGACATGCTGCTTTGGCAGTATGAATCATGGCCTCTATCTAGTGAGTTGGTCTCCAGTATCTTCTGGAGAATTTGGGGACAGAGAGTAGAGTAGTGACGTCTTCCGTCTTCCTGGGGTGGTGGTAAGGATACAAAGGGGCTTGTGTACCCCAGCCTGGCACATGCCTTGCATTCCCATAGTCTGAGCTCACCAGGCCCAGGAAGGGGCCCCGGGAGCAAAGAGGCCTTCCTCTTGGCCCAGAGCCCATGTTCCCCTTATCTGTCTCCACCAGCTTCTGAGAGATATCTAGTTGCTCTGTCTGTGTTCCAGTCCATATTCCACTGGGAGAGGTCTGACCCAGGTTGGGTTCTGGGCATGGTGAAGTTGAGGGTAAGGAGAGGACAGGGCCCTCACCAGACCCTTAGAGGAGAAGAACAGCTGCAGTAAGCCACTGAGAGGGGAGGGGACAGGATAGAGCAGCCGGAGCTGACAGCTGCCTGGGCATGGTCCTCCCCTTCCCCAGGTGTACCAGGAGAGGAAAAGCAGCCCGTACCCACACCAGACCTAGTGGAGGTGGAAGTGGGCAGCACAGCCCTTCTCAAGTGTGGCCCCTCACAGTCCTCAGGCAACTTAAGCCATGTGGACTGGTTTTTGGTGAGTGCCTAGGCTTTGGAGGGCAGTAGTAGGTGGGAAGCACCATCCCTTGGGTAGGCAGCTCATCTCTCTGCTCCTTATCCTCAGATTCATAAGGAGAGGCCTATACTCATTTTCCGTGTGCGCCAGGGCCAGGGCCAGAATGAACCTGGGGAATACGAGCACCGCCTCAGCCTCCAGGGCTCAGGGGCTACTCTGGCCTTGAGTCAAGTCACTCCCCATGATGAGCGAATGTTCCTGTGTAAGAGCAAGCGGCCAAAGCTCCCGGATCACTATGTGGAGCTCCAAGTCTATAGTGAGTGCCCCCTCGTCCCTGCTTTCGGGCCAGTGTGGACCATGTAAAGATGGGTTTCCACGTCTCTGTTCATTTCCCTTCTGTTGTAGAAGCTCCAGAAGAGCCGACCATCCAGGCCAGTGGAGTAGGCATCCACGTGGACAGGCAAGAGCTTAGGGAGGTGAGATATACTAGGTCAAGTGATGGTGATTAGGGGCTAAGCTGGCAGAAGGGGTTGTCAGAAGCAAGGAGAGTCCCATCCTGTCCTCCTTAGGTTGCTACCTGTGTGGGGAGGAACGGATACCCCATTCCTCAAGTCATCTGGTACAAGAATGGCCGGCCGCTTCAGGAGGAGGAGAACCGTGAGTAGCCCCTTACTGCTGAGCCTCCGTAGGGTCTCCTACCATGTTCTGAATTTCAGCTGTTACTGACAAAAACAAAAAAACCATACAGGTGATACTGAGTAACTCAGACTGTAGGCTGGAGAGTTGACTCAGTTGAGAGCGCTGGTTGCTCCTGCAGATCGAGGCAGTTCCCGACACTCATGTGATGCCTTCTTCTGATTTCCAAGGGCAGAAGGCGTACATGTGGTCCACATGGACACATGCAAGCAAAACACTCATGCACGTAAAAAAAGTTACAAAACAATTTTAGAAGAAAAATTTAAGCTGGGCGATGGTGGCACACACCCAGTCCCAGCTTTTGGGAGGCAGAGGCAGTCTCAAAAAAAAAAAAAAAAGGCAAAACAAACCCCAAAAAATTAGACTATAAAAACGCTAGGAATTCCTTTCTGGTCCAGACTCCTCCCCAAAGTGACTTGTGCTGTTATGTTATTTTCTTTCATTCCTATTTCTGTGTCTATCATATAAACATGTTTGTAGCAGTGTAGAGGTTTGTGTGTGGTGTTTCTAGACAGGAACTCATACAACTCAGGCTGACTTTGAACTGCTGACCCTCTGCCTCGTTGCCCAAGTGCTGGGATTCCATGCATTCACCACCACTCCTGGCTCAAGGCTTATGTTTTTTACTGTTTTAACCAGGGGCAATTTTGTATCCATATCCAGTCTGGGGATACTTGGCAGTTTCTGGGGGCATTAGTGATTGTCACAAACACAGAGGCTGCTGCTACTGGCATCTGGTAGGTAGAGGTCAAAAAATACAGCTCAGCATCCTACAATGCACAGGATGCCCCACCACAAAGAATTAATTCTGGCCCAAAACATCAATAGTGCTGAGCCTGAGAAGCCCTGACCTTAGTGGTAATGCTGGGTACACATCCCTTTATGTAATCTTTCCAGGTCAGAACTGTTTTGCCTCTTACTGCCATATTGGATATGATACGGTTGAGTTACCATTCTCTTGTTGGCACTTAACTGTCTCAATTTTTCGTCACTTTGGGACTTTTGGATTCTGGGGATTGAATCTAGGGTCTTACACATGCTAAAAACATGTTCTACACAACTCCATTTTTCTTTGTCCATGGGGTGTTCCTGGAACATATCCTTGTATATGTGTTAAAGTGTAAATCTTTCTTGGACAGATACCAAACTTTTAGTAAAAGTGCTGGATTGAAGGGTAGCCAGTTCGTATCTGGCCATGGGCCTTTTCTTTCGGTATCTCCCTGCTTCTCCAGGAGAAGCTGGAGGTGGTGCTGAGACCAAGCCTTGCTTCCCTCCTCCTGCCCAGGTGTTCACATTCAGTCGTCACAGATTGTGGAGTCCAGTGGCTTGTACACCTTGCAGAGTGTTCTGAATGCACAGCTAGTTAAGGAGGATAAAGATGCTCAGTTTTATTGTGAACTCAGCTACCGGCTACCCAGTGGGAACCGCATGAAAGAATCCAGGGAGATCACTGTCCCTGTTTTCTGTAAGTGTTGACTTGCTCCTTTGGTTTTTGGGGGTGGACCCACTGGGAACTCCTATTAATTCCTCTGCATCAAATCCAGGGGCCATTTCTTGGGCTGAGAGCCTTCTTCCCCTTTGCTCATATAGACCCTGCAGAAAAAGTATGGTTGGAGGTAGAGCCTATGGGACTTCTGAAGGAAGGGGATCATGTGAAAATCAGATGTCTGACTGACGGCAACCCTCAACCCCACTTCACTATCAACAAGCAGGTGTGAAGGGCTCCACGCTGTGTGCACAAGGGTACAGGCAGACACAGTAGCTGGAGGGGCAGTGGCTCACCTTCACCCTTTTGTACTACCCTAGAACTCTAACACTGGGGAGATGGAGGAGAAGACCACCGATGAAAATGGTATCCTGTTCCTGGAGCCTGCGCAGAAGCAGCATAGTGGGCTCTACCAGTGTCAGAGCCTGGACTTCGAAACTACGATCACACTGTCCAGTGACCCCCAGGAGCTGTTAGTGAACTGTGAGCACTAGGATGGAAGTTCAGCTTGAGGCAAGAGGGAACTGGCCGTCCTGCCCTGGCTGACACTTGCGTACTGTACCTCTAGATTTGTCTGATGTTCAAGTGAATCCAACCGCTCCTGAAGCCCAGGAAGGTGATAGCCTCACACTGACCTGTGAGGCAGAGAGTAACCAGGGCCTTGAGTTCAAGTGGCTGAAAGCCAAGGTACCCAGATGGCCTTGGGACTGTGGGCACTGAGAGTGTGTTCCTTCTCAGACCCCCTGACCCACCTCTCACCCCTAGACAGCCCAGCTGCTGGGAAAGGGGCCTGTTCTCCAGCTAAACAACTTGAAACGGGAAGCAGGGGGAGGATATCTCTGCATGGCATCTGTCCCCAGTGTTCCTGGCTTGAATCGTACACAGATGGTCAGCGTGGGCATTTTTGGTGAGGCCCTTTGTATAGTGACCAGGCCACCCTGAGTTGGGTGGTTTTGAGTTGTTGGGGGATCAAAAAAGTCAGCTGGTGTCCTGAAAGTTGTGGTGGATGGAAGCAGACTATCTGGGGGTCTAACCCTTCCCTGCCCCCAAGGGTCCCCGTGGATGGCATTAAAGGAAAGGAAGGTGTGGGTGCAAGAGAATGCAGTGCTGAATCTGTCTTGTGAGGCTTCAGGACATCCTCAGCCCACTATCTCCTGGAATGTCAATGGCTCGGTGAGCAGGCTGGATTCATCTTCCCATTCTCTTAATCCCTGCCTAAGCTTTGAGGTCATAGCCGGAGATCTTCCCGCCCTCTGAGCTGCCCATTTACTTCTAGGCAACTGAATGGAACCCAGATCCACAAACTGTAATGAGCACCCTGAGTATCCTTGTGACCCCAGAGCTACTGGAGACAGGTGCAGAATGCACAGCCTCCAACTCTCTGGGCTCAAATACCACCGCCATCATCCTGAAGCTGGGTGAGAGCTGCCTCCCTGCAGAGGATGGCAGGGGCATGCCCAGGCATGGGTGTTAACGTGTGCTTCTACTAACCCCCTCCCTCTGCCTCCTAGTCACTTTAACCACCCTCACACCTGACTCCAGCCAAACCACTGGCCTCAGCACCTCCACAGTCAGTCCTCACGCCAGAGCCAACAGCACCTCCACAGGTAAGCCAGGCCTGGCAAGAGAACAGCCTGAGTCAAGGTGCCCATCTTGCCCTGTCAAGAGGTAACATCTGTCACCCTGGGCTGGATAGAGTGGGCAGCAACAGCAATGTGGCAGCCTGGGGCAGGGAGTGACTAGAAGTGTCTTTGTATGTGTGACAGAGAAAAAGCTGCCACAGCCAGAGAGCAAAGGTGTGGTCATTGTTGCCGTGATCGTGTGTATCCTGGTCCTTGCAGTGCTGGGCGCTGCCCTCTATTTCTTCTACAAGAAGGGCAAACTGCCATGTGGACGCTCTGGAAAACAAGAGATGTAAGCCAGGCTTATGGCTCCCATGCCCCATTTGCCCAGCTTGCTGCTTCATAAGCCCCCCCTGCCCCCAGTGCCTACTTATCCCTCGAGGCTGAAATTGGACCTTGTGTACTGCCACTGCCCAACTTCCATCAACACCTTCTCCAATTCTCCCTTCCTGAGCTGGCCCAAAGCACCACAGAGTCCATAGAGTATTCATCCCAAAAGGCCCTCTTCCTTCCCTTGCCCCCAAGTTGCCAACCTCTCCCCTCCCTCCTCCCAGCACGCTGCCCCCGACTCGTAAGAGTGAATTTGTAGTTGAAGTTAAGTCAGATAAGCTCCCAGAAGAGATGGCTCTCCTACAGGGCAGCAACGGTGACAAGAGGGCTCCAGGAGACCAGGTAGGAGGCAGTTCCTGAGGCCAGGGCCTGACAACCGCCTACCCTCCTTACCCCCCTTCAGGAGTTGGGGCAGTGGGCCAATGGTACTCATTCTTGAACACTAACTTTATGTCCTTCATCCTTGGTTGGGGACGGGAAGCAGGCCCATCCTGCCTTAACATTACTGACAGATGGCAGGACAAGGCAAGTGGTGGAGGGACCCTGCAGAAAGACAGCAAAGCCCCAACTCACTTTCTGCTAAACTGGAGCCTCTTTCTCCAGTGCTGAGACTTAGTTGGGGAACTCTATCTTGTCTTGCCCCCTTCTCCCATCTCTGCTGCCTGCCTCAAGGCTGCTGCAAATTCATCAGCTTTTGCTTCAATCTCCTTTTGGTGCTCTCCTGTGAACTTTGCTTGCTCTCTCCATGTTCTGATTACTACTTTATCCATTTTCAGGGAGAGAAATACATCGATCTGAGGCATTAGCTGACTCAAGAACATTTCCAGGTCTGCTCAGTCTTCACCCCAAGCCAAAGCTTCCAGAGAGACAGCAGGGAAGACCTGATGATACCCGCCCCACCCCCCCGCTCAGCTCCCCCACAGACCAGGGTCCAGAGGGCCAAGAGAGCTGGAACCAGAGCCATCTGGAGGCTCTCACTTGGCCCTGGAGGCCTGGTTTCAGAGATCCAGTCCTTTGTGTCCACTGAGTGATGCTCATCCCAAGGGGTCTATCTCCCAGCAGTGGGAAAAGCCCTTTTTTTTCCTTTTCCCAAAAGGACCTTTTTCTTTCACAGGTAGTGGTTACAAGTCCATCTCCTGCCACCACTTGAGTGGGCTTGAACACCTGAGCTGGTGTTCTCCCCTCACAGACTGTCTTCTGCTAGTTGCACACACGATACAGAACCTGGGCACAGGTCACGTGTTCTGGAGAGAGCCCCACAGTTCAGAGGCAGCTGCAGCACTATGTTTGTACCTTTCAGCCTGCTACTTTTTCAGGGTCTCTAGGGAAATTTTTCCTTCAGACACATCCCTGCAGTAAGGAAGCTGGGTACTTTTTTTTTTTTTTTTTGGAGTGAAGGCTACTGAGCCTGATCTTCCTTCATTCCCTCAGTGGGTAATGGCAGACTGAAAGATGAGACAGGACAGAAAGGAGGCCTATTGTTTGTGGGGATTAGGCTTATATATATGTTAGTACCAAATTTCTACTTGTAGGCCAAGATCCTAAGAGAGCCAAGTGGGAGAATGGTACTTAGAGGTGAAAACCGGGCCTGGAGTATGTGTGCATCTGTGAGTGTGTGTACATATATGTGTATGTATATGTATATATATGGTTTTGTCTGTAAATTTGCAAATCATTTTCTTTTATATATTATGTATAAAGTATTATTGTCCCAAAAACATGACACTGCTTTTCATTCATCATGGATAACAGACCTGGAGCTTCTAGAACCACAAATGTCTTTACAGAAGGGACAGGCTCCAATAAGATAGTCCCTTTATCTCTAGAGCATCCAGACCTGAGCAGCGTGCTACTAAATGGTAGCTGGCAGCTATGTCCCCATCCTGTGTATCCCTATCACCTGTACCACTGCCATCAGTCTCAACAGCTGCCCTAGGTATTACCCCCAAGCCCCAGATGAGCCAGAACTCAAGTGTGCTACAACAAGAGATTTTATTTAAAAATATTTTTTTTTTTTTACAGACATGGGTGCTTGAAAAAGCTCTTTAGTTAACTGTATGGAAATGAAAAAAATTAATAAATAACATTAGTATAACAGACCTCTAATTAGTATAACAGACCTCTACACATCAGTACACTGGCAAACAACACGGACTTAGAGAACGAGTCTTAAAGCTCCACTACTCTGCAGGAGTATTTACCTCTGTCTGCTCTTTACAGGAGAGTGATTAAATACTGCTAATAGAAATATTTTATATTAATGACATTTTAAAAATAGTCCACGAGAATCTTACCTAAGTGTGTTGTTTTCTTAACACTGATATACAAATTGGGACTCTATTCTGGGGAAATTATCAAGTTCTCTTTTGCCCCACCCAAGTCAAGAATTTTAAAATCTTGAATGAGGAGGACCTTAAAAAGAACTGCTTCTACCCCCACTCTTTGTTAGCCACAGGCAGAGGAGAACCAGGGAAAGGGGGAGGATAAGAAAAACTTGTGACTGAAACCTATGACAGTATGAGTGACCATCCTTCCCTGGGTGCAAGCAGACCCTGTGGAGGGCACTAGCCACTTAATGCTTTTAAGGTTGAAGCCTTCAAATGAAAGGAAAGCCAACTCTGAGGAGAGGCAGGAGGTTGAAGCTGGCTCAAGACCCAGCAAAACAAAAAGACAACAAATGAACATCTCCCCTTCCCAGGAGAGTCTGCCCTACAGCTCCTCTTGGCAGGGCACTGTTATGAGCGTGGGTGAGTGGGATATCCAGAGCAGTCACCTGCAAGTTGAGGAACGCTAACTGCTGACTGGAACCAACTAAGCTATGCCAGGATAAAATAAATGCTGCTCTTTTCCAAAGAAGCCTCATGGCAGAGAAAGGAGACTATATGCACCTATGTGCCACCTCTCCAGCCAGACATCCTTGTCCCCAAGACTCTAGGGCTAAAGATATTCAAGGTAGAGGAGCTCAGACTCTGGTATTTCCATATTAAGTCCTAAAATGCAGCCTGGGATACAGCGCTGCCTTAGAAAGGCACAAAACATTTGGCTTTTTTTTTTTTTCATGTGCTAAAAATTGTTTTGTTTTGAATAAAGGAAAAAGATATATAAGGTTAAAAATCCCAAGTCACCACAGCCAGATGTAGGAGGAACCTACAGCTGCCATGCCCAGCATGGTTCAGTAGAGGTCAGACTTCCCACTTAAGAGTGCTGAGGAGGTCAGGAGGCGGCTCCTCTTGTGGACTGCAGGGCATGCTCACTCACCCTGAGAGCAGGGGAGGGGCCACAAACAAGCTCAGGGCCTGGAATCCTCCTGCCACTTCAAGACAGCCAAAACATGGTCACTTCTCCACTACTGGGTCAGAGGTAGGAAGGAGCAACACAGGCACCACATACCCTACTTCAGAGCCTATGTGCGCACAGTGTGAGCGTAAGGAGCTGTGCACAGCACGCACTGAGCAATCCTCTTCTCTGGCCTCCATTCTGGTTTAGAGGGAAGGAAAATTCGAGGCAATGTGGAGGTTTGCCTCTTACATTCAGCTGTGGGACTGAATCAGGGCTGCAGGGCCAGGTGATCAGAACTCTTGCTGATTTGTTCTGCTGCCAGATCAGTAGGAGATCTGAGGTTGGTGCTCAGCCTGGGCTCTGTACAACACAAGGAGTGATCAGCCACATTTTTTCTCAAGCACTAAAACAAGGAAGAGACTGCAAGATCTCCAAGCAGCTGTTGGTCAGCAGCTGGCCCTTCCCCATGGTGCTCTTCATCAGGCACAAAACAATGTGTAGGGCTCTCCCTGTCCCTATTTCTCCATCTCTTAACTTTTGTGCTACTTACTGGAACCAAGAAATACTGGTACTTTCCCTTGCAACCAACTCAGATTTCCTGGGACACTGTGAAGGCACATGGCACTACTATCCCTCTGCTCCTTCATTCAGGAGCCTAAACTAGACATCAAATGTAAAATCTGATGACCCGCTCTTGCGCTTCCTATGTGCCTCAATGTGTATCTTTGGATTAGTAGGTTACTTCTGTGTATACCAAATGACTTGAGTATTTAGAAGTTAAAAGCAGGGCAGTATGTATGATATGCCTTAAAACTCGGGACAGGCTCTAAAGTAGGGTTCTAAAGATAATATAGGTAAGCAGAAGCATAGTTTTACTTCCTCCATACAAAACCCGCCCCCAAAAAAACCCACCAACAAAAACACACCATACTTAATACAGGACTAGAGAAAAAGCAACCAGATAGGGAAAATACTGGTAACTTGTCTAAGGAGCTCACAGAACAGGCTCTACTGGGACACTGAAAACATCTGTATCTTGGCAAATGTCCCAATGGTGCCTAGGAAAGCAGAGCTAAGGGCATCACTGCAGGCTCCCTCACAGGAGGGCAAAGAGGAGGACGGGGATGCAGGAGACAAGTCAAGAGCCCACAGAACGAACAGGTACTCAGCACTGAAACCAGAAGAGAGATAAGCCTAAAGGTAGTAGCTACAATGGAAGCCATGATCTGCACTCTAAGTAACATCAAAGAAGACCTGAGATTGAATGGAGGCTAAGAAATGCCACCCAATAACAGACTAGACCGGCTTCAAGAGTGAGGAGAGCAATCTTGGGTGTCAAGACTCCTAAGGAGAAGAGAAATAAGAAATGAAGAAGCAAAGATGATAGTGATTGTAAGTTAAAAATAGGGATTTCCTTAACCTCCCTGATGAATAGCAGAACAGCAACTGTGCTTCTAGCACATAAGTCCCTTTGCATATCACTTCTTAGGATCTCCCAGTCTACCATAATCTGTTTTCCCTGTAAGGCCCAGTACAGGATGGACCCTCAAATCAACATTCTTGTTGAGTGTATTCTTTCTTAAGAATACACCCTGAGCATCACTGTCCTCTGCAACTTGACTGCAGGAATAAATGTGGCCAGATACCTCATGTTCCTGCCTCTATGACTTGCCCACCAAGAAAGCCTGTACCTTCAAACTAATCAGACTTAAAGGAAACTACAGAGGAAGAGACAAAAGGCCCACTGGCAGTGAAACTACTCCATTAGTAATTCACATTTGAAAGAACATCTCCATTCAGACACCAAATGGTGTTGCTGCTTTCCCTGTTGCTGGAAATGAAGAGGAGAAAATATTCTCCATGAACAAGTAAGATACTCATAGAATCCAGTCTGTTCTTTAGCTCACAATGTACCCAAGGCTGACTTAAAATTCCTACTCCTCCTACTTCCACTTCCCAAGAACTGAAAAGACAGGCTTCCTCCATGATTTCCAGCTTGGTGCACAGACACCCTCAGGAGATACAGGCCCAACAGACTCCCTCAGGATGCCCAATCTGGCCCATGGAATCAATGTACAGGTTTAATGTTCTCCTGTTCTTTCCAGGAATTATTCTTTTCTGAAGAACTGCATTCACCGTAAGACGATCATGTGAACTAAAGACTAGTACTATTTTGGAGTCATGTATACCAACATGCTCTGAAGTAGGAGGAGGGACTAAATCTGAAGTTTTCCAGCACAGCAATATACAAGAACCAAGTCTTCCGTTCACTAAATGGTGGTGTACATTCCTACAGAAGGACTGATCCGTGTGTGTGTGTGTGTACTGAGGTCACAGCTGCATCCAGATGCTATATGTGGTGCTAGAGTACTTCTACTGAATTTTGAAGCTTCAAGTGCTGTTGACACTGAGGCTCTGGTACCACCAAAAAACTGCCTGCTCTGAGAAGGCATATGTGGACAGAACCCAACCTCTGTTCCTGATTGGCTCCTATAACACCAGACTGAGAATCAGGTCCTCACCCTTTTCCAACTCTTTCACCCCTTCTAAGACAGAATTAGCTACAAAGATTGTTGAAAAATAGAAAAACAAATTCCAAATTGTGTGGAAGATGGTGACAGGTCCCAGAAGGGTAAAAACAAAACCTTTCCAACAAGGAGGACTGGGGACAGAAGCAGCTCAGTTAAAAGATAAAGAAGGCACTGGATTGGAAAGGAGACTGCGTCAAAAGCTTTGCTTAAACATTTAGTGCTCTACTGTGCAACTCTCAGTCAGAGGACCCTCAACTCACTGAAGAGATTCCACTGAAATTTGTAGCAAAAATGGATAATCCATGAGGTATACACAACAGAATCTCCCGGATATTATCAAAGCTACAGGAAGACAACAGGGGTTAATGGGAAAGTCTTGGGCCAATTTTAACCAGGATAGCTCTGTAAGGAAAGGTAAATCTGCATAAAAGAGCTGTGAATAAACACATGTACAGTAAAATGCAAAAAAGAGTTAAGGACAGCGCATGCGTAACTCCCCAACACCAGTAAACCATGAGGTGGCAGGGAAGAGCATACAGCGGACATTTCTGACACATAGGAATCACTCAAACATCTGCAGAAATTATCAAACGGTTACAGCCAGGGCAGTGGTCAGAATGCTCTCTTCAGTGGAGTGATCATTCCAGTCAGAAAGGCCAACAGAAAGAAGGGAAGTCCGAGAAGGCCAGCAGCTTCTGATTCTCATGATGTGAGGTAGGAGAACATTCGGCATTAACACCATTGCTGATCATCACAGAAAGACTAGATCTTGCTAATGGTGCCATAGAAGGAATAAACAGCTGGTCCCTGGTTTGGTCTCCGAGCAAGCTGTTACAAAAATTAACTTGTAAGCCTGCTACTTGGACCATAAAACACAGTTTACTTTCCTACAAAGGAAATAAATATTTTAAATATGAAGAATAGTGACTCTTCTCCATCTCAGAACCTCTCACCAAAAACAAAAACAAAAACAAAAAACAAAACAACAACAAAAAAACCCAAAACAAAAAACCACAGAACAGCTGAACGATGCCAGTACTACTATCACACACACTGTGTTCCAGTGATATGTTGTCTGAGAATTGAAAGAGAAAGAAAAAATGGCAGAATCTGCAGGATAGGCCTGGGAGGAGGAAGAGAGGGATAATGAAGGAGAATGGTCAGCCAGGGTCAATGAATATTAACATAAAAAGGCTGAGAAGATGACCTGCTGGTTAGAACCCACAGGTTTTTAAAACCATTTTAAGAACTTTTCACTTTAGAAGGACAGTAAGAGGGGAAGCTAGAAAAGTCCAGTCCTGAAACTGGACAAGTCTTGTCTAGAGTCCTGGCAAGCTAGTGACCCATCATCAATGAGGTGACATGTAGAACAATCCACAAAGACACGGAGAGAGCAAGGGCCTGTGTTGAATAAAACAGCCTAATGAAGGTGAGAAAAAGAAAAACGTTAAAGCAGTTTTCTTAATTTTAACTCAGAAAAGGGATGGGCTTGCCAAAAATAACAAATCCCAAAATAAAGCTTGTTTATAAAAGGGCAATTTTAGGTAAACTCAGGGGAAGAGCCAAGGAATTATAACTTGCCATACAAAATGAAAAATGAAGAATGGGTTATTGATGCCTTCAACAGAAAAAGAAATTCAAATTTTGAGCCTATCTTCAAAATGAGTGGCATGAAAACTTCCTAAGGCTACCTCATAATATCAGGCACAGGCCCCATCAGGTCCTGGGAGCAAAGGAAAGGCCTATACACAATGGTCTCAAACCTTGATGCCTATAGATATGTATCTGATAAACACCCAAGCCAATCAAAGATCTGCCTGTCCAGCACAGGGACTAAACATCCCCACTCACACCATTTCTGTCGTTTCCCTAGATAGTATGGGCAGTAATCACTACAGATTTCGTTTTTGTTTTCTTTTGGAGGCACGGTTTCATGTAGCCCAGGCTAGCTTCAAACTTGCTATGTAGGCAAGAATGGCCTTGAGCTTCTGCTACTCTCCATCACCTCCTGAGTGTTAGGGAATAGAGGTGTGCATTAGCACACTTTGTTCTATGCAGTGCTGGGGACTGAACCATGGCTTTGCGAATGCTAGACAAGCACTCTACCAACTGAGCTATATCCTTACCCCTACTCAGAAGACTTGGATACACAGAAAAGGCAAAAGGATGTAACCAAAGCTTTGTTTTCTTGATAGATCTTCATTATGTGGGCAATATCTATAGGAAAAGAAATTTTTCAATATAGATAGATGGGGTCCTGGAGCCTTTCCCTAGTTCTCTGTCCAGGCCTTCAATTTTTTGTTTTGTTTTTTAATATTTTTACATTTACTTACTTTATGTATATGAATGTTCTGCCTGCCTGCGTGTATATATGTATGTATGCACACCATGTGTGTGCCTGATGCCCACAGAGGTCAGAAGAGGGCATCAGATCCCTCTGGAACTGGAGTTACAGGTACTTGTGAGCTGTCATGTGGGTGCTGGGAACCAAACCTGGGTCCCATACAAGAACAACTGCTCTTAACAGGTGAGTCATCTCTTCAACCCCTGCTGTTTGTTTTGAGACAGGGTTTCGAGTAGCTTTTAAGGTGGCACTGAAGCCCTGACCATTCTGCCACCATCTCCCAAGTGCTGAGATTACAGGCATATGCCACCAAGCCTGGCTGAGGCTTTCAATATTCAAATGAACACAAAATTAGTTGCCACAAGCTTTTTGAGGTGGATGATAATTTACTGTTTCCTACTCACTGATAGCAGTGAGGAAACACTGGGTAGATAGAGGAGACACTGGGTAACCATGGCAAATTAATATGAAGTACTGTAGTGCCTGCCCTGGGAATAAAAATAGCTCTGAGGCAAGAAGATAAAATCCAAAGACCTTTTGAGTATCCAAAAACCAAAAGAAGAGTTCAAGAGGTTTTAGTTGCAAAGACGTTAAGACTGGAAAGAAAGTAGATTCTTGGTGAGTCATTTCTGTCTGGACTAAAGAACACGGTGGATTCATTCAAAAGCTAGATTGCATGTGACAAGAGAAAGAACAATGCCGCCAGAGAAGTCAGCAAGGCCCCAGTCAGAGAACTAACTGAACCCAAGGGGTCACTATAGAGACAGAGAAGCAGGTCTCAAAACTGGCTCCAAATCTTGATGAAATTGTAAATACACAAACTACCACATTGTCCCCAACTGTCTTTGATTAAAGGATTTCAATGAATGATGTCTAAATACTGTGGATAACACAGTGATTATATCTAGGACCTAATAAAAGGGCAAGAAAAGAGGAAAGAGAAACCATTCTCAAAGCCCTAGGCACATGAGCAACCAAGTCATTGGGTGGCACCAATGTAGGAAAGGTGCTACTCATCAGCAAACACTGTATGGTCATTGTGGTTATCCCCACTCCTTAGAGGGCAAAGAAAGAAATTATTTCTGAAAGACTAACCTGGCTCCTATTGAAGGAAGAAATCCCTAAGCTGAAACTAACCACTGGCAAGAAAGACTGAACAGGTAAGTCCTTACTGTTTATTCTGTAAATCTAAATAGTATGTTATTGAAGCTTCCTAAAAGTTCTGTGGTATTTGGGCTAGAAAGCCACCCTGGAAACAAATGTTCTTCTGTTCCTGTTAGGTAGAAAGACTCATGACCTGTATCAGAAGCACATACCTGGCACCAAGGCAAAAGACTCCCACAGACTATTTCCTGGGGAGGACATGGAATGTACATAAAGGCCGCTATCTCAAACCAGTCATTAGGTAATTAGGAAAATTCAAACATATTATTTTAACAAATTCAATGTTCCTATAGAAACAGCACTTTGTTGTGACCAGTGTTAGCTGCTAGCATCAATCATAACTGTAACCACAGAACAATAGAACTTTCCTTCCCCACTTAGTCTACCAAACAAACCAACACCATCACACATTAGAAAGAAGATCCTATAAGCTGCTTGGCTTAAGTAAGACTGGTCACAGGAAGCCTACAGAACACCAATGAGAAGGTGGAATAAGGAGTTTCCAGGGAAAGGACAGAGGGTATTCTAACAATATAAGACTTAGCTAAGCACATGATAATCTAAGCCACAGGGGAGTGTTGAGGTTGTAACATCCAGCAGGGCTAGGTGCAATACCACAGTAGATGGGAGTCTTCAGAGATTCCTTCCTGAAGCTCTTGTGCTAACTCTCTGCCTGGATTCACACACAGCAGGATAATTTTATAATCACAGGACACATAGCACACAGCCACACACACCCACACCCACACCCCACCCACCCTTAACAGGAAAGTCTTAAGTCCTTAACTAGGGCTACAGCACAGCACTTTTACGGCTTTCGGCATTGTTCCCAGGGAAAATTACCATTGAATAAAATCCCATTCTCTCCTAATGAGGACCGAAGGACTGCAACACACTCTTCAAGACCAATACAACAATGAAACACACTAGCTGCTCCATTTTCATTCCACTGCTTTGAAATCTTGGAACCATGGGTGTCAATACCCACAGAGAAGGCAGGACCTCACTGTGATGTCCCAAAAGAAGCCTCCACCTTCCTAGGTGCTCCTTGAGTAAGAGCCCAGCTCATGGGTCCTCTGAAGCCATGTCAGGAGATGTGCTAGGTGGCTACATGGGCAGGAGAAGAAATAGAAACAAATTCCCGGAGGATGTTTTTAGCCATCTCAATGTTGTTGTGGGCAATGACCAAAGCTTTCTGAATGTCCTGGTAGGAGTAGCCCTGACTCATGAGGCGCTCAATCTCACTTGAGAGCTGTGGTGAGGGGGCAGAGGAGGCAGGGTTAGCAGTGGCACCTCCACCTTGCTGATAGCTACTTGCTTTTCGTTCAGAGTTGATTCTCCGAGGGAATGGTTTGGGGGGCCGCTCAGGAACTTGGGAAACCTCACTGAAATCTAAAAGAAAAAGGAAAGAAAATATTTGCAATCTTGGGAAACTTTTATTTAATGGTAGTAACAATTACAATGTGCTAATAATGCGCTTTTTCTGTCATAAGGCCGAGTTCTGCTTTTTGTTTGTTTTCAAACAGGGGCATACTCTGTAACCCAGATTGGCCTCAAATTCAGAGCTGTGCTCCTGTTTCAGTCTCCTGAGTGCTGAGATTACAGCTGTGAGCTATCACACCTGGCATAAGTGTGGGTTTTATTTATCTAACTGAACCCAGGGCTTCACACATGCTAGGTAAGCATTCTGCTGCTGAGCCACATCATCAACCTAAAAGCTGGGTTTTAGATCTACATTCCTATCACAGAGGAAAGGATCTTCTCTCTTTCTCTCTTTTTTTTTTGGGGGGGGGGGGCAGGGGTTGAATCAAGGTTTCCCTGTGTAGCCCTGGTTGTCCTGGAACTTGCTCTGTAGACCAGGCTGGCCTCAAACTAACAGAGATTCACCTGAGTCTGCCTCTGCTTCTTTAGTGCTGCTGGGTTTAAAGGCTTGTGCCACCACTACCAAAATCACCACTCCCGGCTCGGAGAAAGAACTTTCTAAATATGCCCCATTCTGTTAACAGAGATTGTGGCTTTAAGAAACACGTAACACCGACACTGTGTGTTATACTTAGCAACAAGCTTACATACTAACTAAACTAACTAATAAGGAGACAACACAGTGTAAACTGCAGAGAAGCAGCAGTAAGTCATATTGGGTGGGGATCCCACCTAGATGAGCAGCTAGCTAGATCTTTTCAATCAGCTGTTTGAAAGTTGTCTTTGATTTCCAAAGTGACAGCTATTCTGGCTGCTGCCCTACCAGGCGGCCACAGGTGCAAGAGCAGCCCTGGATACCAGAGACCAATGTGGGGTGGCCTAGGCCCCTAAAATGTGTATTTGAGGGCAGCACACTCCTTCCCAGTGGGAAAGGACTTAGAAAGAAGGATGCAGCATCACTTCCATCAAGCCTAATTCCCAGCATTACATGCATACTCAGAAGAGCTAGAAGTCCTGCCTTCCTCTATGAGAGGAACTGTGACTTAAGGAGCCTCTGCAGAGTTTCACTTTCTAATGTGGGACCTAGGACCAGCTTCCCAACATTTAGACAGTGCATAGTCCACTGCTTCCACCCACTGACTTACTGCCACCAGAAAAGGTCATGATTTTCAGTTATACACCAAAGTCCAGACAGCAATCTAGGACAAGCCAAGGCAGCCTGGAGACTCACTTGTTGTGGGATCACCATCCAGAGACAACCAGCCAAAGGAGGAGCTGGCATTAGAGATGTCAGATAGAGTCCGACGGGCCAGTATAGCTGGCACAGGTGGCTTAGGCACATCATACCCATCATCCTCGTTTTCTGATTCCTCAGGGCCAGTGCTGGTGTGGGCTGTAGCCAAATTCCCTTCCCCTGGAAGAAAGTTGGTAAAAGTTATTGTCCTCTCCTGACATACTTCATTTTCCATCACACTTCAATCCAGAGTCATTCATTCATGCATGCATGCACCCATTTATTTCGTTTGATTGTTACTCAAATGTCTCTCTACTATGGGTCAAATACCATTTGAGGCCTTGTGGGTAAAGATAAATTAAAACCTGCACAGCTTTCTTGTTGAACACGTCAACAGTCATTCTTGCTAAGGTTAACAGCTACTGAAGCTAGAGACTGAAGGGCTATTTTAGAGCCTTCTATCTGCATTTCACCTCAGAAGATTAGCCAAAGGGCTTGTGTGCAGGCTTCTTAAACTTTAAAGTTGGTAAGCTGCTTAACATGGGAGTTGAGTATTAACCACCCCCACACAAAAGAATTTCACCAATGTAATGGGAATAAAAGAGAACTGCGAGTATTGAGATGTAGGGTATATACCACAGATGTCTCCAAGTCATCTTGGAGAAGGAAAAACAGAAACTAGTGTCTGAAAGGAAAATATAAGGAAAGTGGGGCCCACCTTGTCCATAAATCAAAGACCTTTTGCTAAGAGTACTAAAAATAATTTTCTTCTTATATTAAGCTATCTCAACCAAATATTACAGATCATCCCTATGGTTTTCTTTTCTTTTTATTCTTGACAGAGAGTCTTGAGCCAGGCTGGCGTCAAACTTATAATCCTTTTGCCTCCAACTCCCAAGTACTGAAATGACTGACAGGTGCTACCACACGAGCCATATCAACTCTTAAGTAGAAAACACGCTTACTCACCAAAGGTGCTGTTTTCCGTTACAGACAGTGCTTGGGACTGAATGTTATACATTGCTTCATATGTACAGCTGTCACTCTGTTGGTCACAGTCACCGGCTCTGAACCACAAAGAGGTAAGTGGTCTTCACAAACGAAATTCTGTTATTTGAAAACCTAAGACGACTAACTTGTTTCTGTCAGAGACTCTAATCCTTTAAAAATAGCATATTCTCTTTGTACCAGTACCATTAATAAAAACTGAGATTGTACATGTTCTGGAGGTCACTGTGCCATTGTGGAAACAATGCAACTGCTTATTACTATTAGAGATTTAATTTAACATTAGGATCTAGATTTCTCTTTCTGCTTTACTTCTGACCAAGTAATGGTATGCGCAAAAAGTAGGCGAGCAAGTGAAGCTAGTAAATGAATTATCCAAAAAAAGATACTTGGCTCCAAATGGGGTTGTTGTGAACATACCGTGAACTCTGGGTTGCCTCTAAAGGCCATTTGGGCTCTGGCTTCTGAACTCCTACAGGCCTAGATGTGGGAGTCATATACTCCGTGTCCTCTTTACTCTCCCCTTGCTCCGCAGGTGGCAGTTTTGGCACAGGAAGAGGCCTGGAAGAATTAAAAAAGTAAAATAAATAAAAAGAATTAAGTTGGAAAACTTTCAAGATGAAACAGATTTAGAACTGATACAACTCTATTTGATGAAGCTAAACAAATAGCACCCAGGGTACTATCATTTCCACTGACTATGGCAAATATTTAAGAAAATACACACCAACTACAAGTTCTACTTTTAGCTGATCCAAATGTTAAACTGAAATGGCCAGTTGGTTCCAGTTAGTCTCAACCCTCAAGTTTTTTTTTTACGGTGCTCCTGTCCAAGAGGGTGCATTCTTTTTCTTTTCAAGGCATAAAACAAAGAACAGTAGGTAGCGTTCTAACAGAATGCTAGAAATGTATTGCAAATTCCAATATCAAAGCCTACCTATGCATAGCATAGCACAGCAAAGTATGTACTTTGTCAAAAATATTACTCTAAAGTATAATCACTTTTTCTCTTCAAAATTTCCTACCAGAAAAATCTAAAATAAAAAGTAACCACCGGTTCGGGCAGTGCATGCTTTAATCCAGCACTTGGGAGGCAGAGGCAGGCAGATCTCAGAGTTTGAGGCCAGCCTGGTCTATAGAGTTAGTTCCAGGACAGCAAGGGCTACAGAGAAACCCTGTCTTGAAAAACAAAACAACAAAAGTAACCTGGTCATTAGCATCCTTGATTAGATCCTAGACTTCTGACTCTTGATGCATTGGGGGTGTGAGGAGTGGCACAGTGCAGGGATCATTCACAGCACCTTGCACATGCTCAACTGATTATATCCCTTTGCCCTAGTTCAGAGTTCTTGCTGTTGCAGTATGTATTATGTAATTCTCACTCAGCTTTCTGAAATAAAACTTCTCAGAGGCTGGAGGGATGGCTCAATGGTTAAAAGCACTGGCTGCTTTTCCAGAGGACTGGGGTTCAATTTCCAGCACCCACATGGCAGCTTACAACCATCTTAACCTAACTGCCACCCACATGGCAGCTTAACTCCATCTCCAGGGGAGCTGATTCTCATTTCTGATGCATCTCCATAGGCACTGCCTGCACATGGTGCACAGGCACATATGCAGGCAAGACAGTCATCACCACATAAAATAAAAAACCTAAAAAGAAATAAAAACTTCTGCTATCCCACCTTATGAAAGGAGACTAAGACAAAATTCCAGCTGTGTAAGAAACATGACCCTGACCCCCTGACCTCATGCTTCTTGGAAAAAAAAAAAAAAATCTTTCTTTCCCGCTTCAAATATTTTTGCATATTCTAAATAATCAACAGGAAGCACTTGTATTTATTTGTTTTCCTGGTTATAAAAGCACTACACATTTTTGTTCTTTTTGTTTTGTTTTAAGGCAGGGTCTTACTACAGAGTTTTGGCTGTCCTGGAGCTCATTATGTAAACCAGGCTGGCCTCAAACTTAAGAGAGATCCAGTTCTCTCTGCCTTCCAAGTGCTGGGATTAAGGGCATGTGCCCACCATGCCTTACATCAGAACACATTTAAAAAGCATGTCTCAGAAACATGATAGAACCAAATTGATTCTTTAAAAAGATTCAACAAGACTGACCTACACACATGTACAAAGAAAAAAGAGTGAAAAGAAAAAGATTTCAAAACACAAAAATCACAGCATTCAAAGGGCCAAAATAGGAGATTTGTAAGGTCGCTTTCTGCTTTAAGATATTTATTTATTTATCTATCTATTTATGGTTTTTTAAAGACAGGCTTTCTCTGTTGTAACTCTGGCTGTTCTGGAACTCACTCTGTAGACCAGGTTGGTCTTGAACTCACAAAAATCCGCCTGCCTCTGCCTCCCAGGTGCTGGGATTAAAGGCATGTGCCACCACCACCTGGCTATTTTTATTATTTTTACTTATAAAACATGAGGCATATGAATGCCTGCAAGTGGGTATGTGCAGTCACATAAATAATCAACAGGAAGTGATTATGTGAGTGCAGGTGCCCAGGGGGCCAGAGGCACTGGATCCCCTGGAACTAAAGCTATATAATTGCGAGCCTCCATGTGGGTGTTGGGAATCTAACTCAGGTCCTCTGGAAGAATAGCAAGTATCTTAACAACTGAGCCACTGCCCAATCCCTTATTTGTTTGTTTTGAGAAGGAGTTTGCTCGCTTATAAACCTGTAGCAATTTTACTGCCCTAGCCTCTCAAACGCATATAGGCATGTACCAACCACATGGACTCTGAGTTTGAGGCCCTACCTAGGGAGATTTTGTCTCATGGGGGTAAGGGGGAGAAGTTCCTACTGCACAACAAAATACAGTTTCAGTATGCTTACCTGGCAGCCAGAGAGTAAATGGCATTGGCAGATGAGGAAGGCTTAATTTTTGGGTGCTCACTCTCTGGACCTGCTATTGGGCTGCTATTCATATTCTGCAAAGTAAGAAAAGGTCTGAAAAGAATCTCCTTTTTCCAACTTACAGCTAAGTATCTCCTCTTATTGAACCTACTGAAAAAAAAAATCACACGAATATTAATGTAGACACAGACATTACTGTCAGTGACAAGCTCCAGGGTTATCACATCTGAGTAAACAATCACTGCTACAGATTCTGATTCTGAACGAAATTTCAAGTGGGAGAGCAAGAGAGAAGACAGCTAGGAAATACCTTATTCATACTAATTCTAAGAAAGATGAAACAAAATTAGTTGTCTACAGAAATACCACTTCTAGCATAAACAATGGTTATTCTTCATTGGTTACACTTTATTAGGGTGCCACCATTTTCTTTTTTGTGAAACCAAGAAATAGCCATCTGAATGTTATTCCAGTCCTCGATTGTATACTTCCCATTCCAACTCCTCTTTATACCCCAACTTCCTTGTCAATTCACCCATCAAAGTTCATCTCAAATCTGATGTCTGTTAGTCAGATTCAAACCATCAGTTTATGAGAGTTCGTGTCTTTTCACCTAATTGTCGGTTTCCAAGCCTTAGCAAATTCCTTTCAAGCTCTCTAGAGGATCCACCTGACTACTATTCCCTTCTGCTAAAACACTCCCACTTGATCACTGGCACCAGCTACACCACACCTCGTGGACATGCGCACACACACGTGGTGTCTGTATTTTTTTTCCCCTGAAGACTTTAATAATATGTTTGAGTGTTTTGCCTACATATACATATGTGTAACATATGTATGCCTTGTCCCCTCACATCAGAAAAAGGGAATTAGATCTTTTGGAACTGAAGTTATAAGAAATTATAGGTTATCATGTGGGTGCTGAGAATCGAATCCAGGTCCTCTGCAGGAGCAGCAAGTGTTAACTGCTGAGTAATCTCTCTAGGCCTCTTGTCTCTTTAAACAAATAAAATAGCTGGGTAGTGGTGGCGCACACCTTTAATCCCAGCACTCGGGAGGCAGAGGCAGATGGATCTCTGTGAGTTGGAGACCAGTCTGGTCTACAGCCAGAGTTACAACAAAGAAACTCTGTCCCAATAAAATAAAATAAAAAATAAATGAATTAAAAAAATACAAAAAAAAACAACAAAAAACATTTTTTAATTGAGTGTGTAAAAGTCACAGGATAACTTTCAGGATTCTCTCCTTTTATTATATGTGTCCCAGGGATCACACTTGGATTATCAGGCTTACCAACAAGTGTCTTTACCTACTGAGCCATAATGCCAGCTTTTCTTTCTTTTTTTGAGACCAAGTCTCACTGTGTAACCCTGACTGGCCTAGAACTTAGTACATAGAACAGGCTGGCCCTGAACTCAAGAAATCCACCTGCCTCTGCCTCCCAAATGCTAGAATTACAGTTGTGTGCCAGGCTCCTGGGTTAAACAGATCTCATTCCAAATTCATTTCTTTCCCCTTCATTCTGGATATCAGACTTGGATTGGAAGTGTCGTTACACTACGCCATCTCATCAGCTTTTAGTCTACACACTTTTCATGAGTTAGGAATTATGCTATCTCTGAATTCTATACAAAACCTATCAAATAACTCTGACCCAAAATCAGGCATAGTGGTTTATACTTGTGATATCAGCTACTTAGGAAGCTAAGGCAAAAAGACCAAGAATTTGAAGCCAGCCTAGGATATAGACCAAAACCCTGTCAACAAAACAAAATGCTTTTTTTCAAAATAGGGTCTCTCTATGTACCCCTAGTCATCCTGGAACTCACTCTGCAGACCAGTAGACTGTCCTTCTGCCTTTGCCTCGCGAGTGCTGGGATGAAGATGTGCAACCACCATGCCCAGCCCAACAAAACACTTTTGACCATAAAAATGCCACCCACAAATACTACTAGGCTAAATGGTTTAAAATTAGGACTCACCATGGAAGTATCCAGACTAAATGTACTTCCAAGCCTAGGAACATCTACTCTGGGTTCCATTTGTGAAGGCAAAGAAAATGGAAGGGAGTGCCGATTGGTCAATTCTCTTCCGTTCCAAGGATCACTAAGGCTTGGATTAGCTACTGGTACTTTAGGAATTGGCCGAGACAACCACGAGTCCCCAGGGCGGTTAGAGGGGACAGGGGGCAGTTTGTCCCTAGATGGACAATCGCCTGGTGTACAAGGCAGAGGGCGTCTCTGAGGCCGTGTTTCTGCTCCAACAGAGTAAGGTCGGTCTGGAGGGGGTGGTGGTGGAAGATCTCGAAGTGTGGGAGGTATTGGCAATGGTTTGTCCTTATGAAGGGAGCCAGAAGCAGCCTATAGAAACAAGAGGGAAGCAAATCAATTAAAACCACTAATACACAAGAAAGGCTCAGCAAAGTGCAGAAATGGATAATGCTTTGCCTTGGAAGCAGTCCCCAGAGCAGAAGTGCTGGCAGGAACAGATGCTCGCTGTTGTAGAAGGTCAAGTCGTGGTGGCACTGGAGGAAGGGAAGCTTGTGGGGCCATGGAGAATGGAGAGGAAGGCCTTTCCACCTAGAACCGATGAGATGTTAACAAGTTACTCTTGTTTAGGAAACAGCATCTTTCAATCCTAAAGCTACAGATAGCAGATACTATATGATCACAGGTGCTGGTCACACAGACCTCTAAAAATGTAGACATTTTTGGAATCCTGGACTATGTTTGTATCATCATAAGACGGCACTCTCAATCACAGATAGCTATGGGCAAATTCATTTAGAAAGGCAATTCTACAAAAAAAAGACCCTACTTTACAATTTTAAAAACTACTACAATATTCTAGCTTTTCATCTTTGGAGAAAAAAAATACTGTCAAGATTAAAATCAGGTAAATGTGCTTGCTGTGTAAGCCTGCAACCTGAGTCCAATCCCTGGGACATGTGTAAAGGGAGAGGGAGAAAAATGACCTCAAAATTGTCTTCTGACTGCCACAGGAATGCCATGGCATACCCCTCACAACAATCACACACACACACACACACACACACACACACACACACACACACACACACACACACAAATAATAATAATAATAATTTAAAGACAAAAGACATATTATCTGGGGAAAAAAAAAGAGTATATAATAAATAAAAATTCTGAAAACAACCAAAACATGTAGGAAACACTGAAGAGACAAAGAAACACTGACTAGAGCCTCAGAAAACTAGGCTCCTCTGTAGCAGGTTGCTACTGTGCTTGTTTTACCCTCTAGGTCAAAAAGAAAAAAAGATAGGAAGAAAGAAATATTCACTGCCCTTGTTGGCAGCCTGAATCTGGGAGAGCAGGAGTTGATAGTGACTGGACTAATGTCTCAATGGAATACCCCCAGAACCTGTTTCCCTCCTCTGCTCTCTGGGTTTCAACCAACATGTACTCTGAGCAAAGTTCCCAGAAGTCTATGTTTCACAAAATCACAAGGACAAAGCTGCACATGGCAAAATTATGTTTTTCATAGTGGCATGTAAACAACTCACAGCCACCGATAACAAATAATCTGAATCAAACTCACACACCTGGGATGGGCACAAAACCAGGATCACAAACTCCTTCAAAATGTCTCGCTATACTCCCCTTCAGCTGAAAATTCAACTGAACACTAAGGACTAAAAAAGCTAAGTTAATCACCACGCTAACTCTCACTCCATCAGTATCTAGTCCACCACTATGTCTTGCTGATTTCCCTTAAGACCTTTAAACCTATAGCTTCCCTTCCCATCTACTCATTAGCTTGAAACCTGACTTACTAAAACAAGCTTCTTGAGCTGGGCACTGTGGCAGTCTTTCATTAAAAAAAAAAAAAATCAAGGCTAGGGCAAACATAAAAACTGTGGATAAAGAGCAAGAAGAGAGAGGATAACATAATAGATGGTGGTAAGAGTGAGGACACCATGATACACAGCAAGAAGAGTGAGGGCGCCAAAGAGCAAAGCCACTAGAATCCAAAAGTCTGCAAAGCTTTTGTGATTTAGAACTGAGCTGAATTTTTAAAAATTGCAATTTTATTTATGTGTATGTGTCTTGTCTGTGTGAATGCCAGCTGTGTGTAGGTAGCCACAGAGGACAGAGGGGGGTGCTAGATCTCTTCAAGCTGGAGTTACAGTATAGGTCAGTGGTTTTCAAGATGTGGGTCCCAAACCCTTTAGTGATCAAATGACCCTTTCACAGGGGTTGCTGAGACCATCTGCATATCAGATATTCGCATCACGTTACATAACAGTAACAAAATTACAGTTACGAAGTAGTAATTAAAATAATTTTATTTTAAATAAAATTTTAACTGACATGAACACTGGGCACTGAACTAAGGTCCTCTCAAAGAGCACCAAGAGTCCTTAACCACTAAGCCACCTCTCCTGTCCCCTGAGCTGAATATTTGTAACTAGAATCCTAGAACTAGCCCCTAGTCTTAGAGTTACTACTGCTGTGATAAAATACCATGACCAAAGAAACTTAGGGTTTATTCAGTTTATTAATTCCATAGCACTGTTTATCATTAAAGGAAGTCAGGACAGGAACTCTTAACAGGACAGGATCCTGGAGGCAGGAGCTGCATGTAAAGGCTGTGGAGAGATGTTGCTTACTGGCTTACTCAGTTGGCGCGCTCTTTCTCTCTCTCTCTTTTTTTTCCCTTGAGACAGGGTTTCTCTGTTATAACTTTAGCTGTCCTGAAACTCACTCTGTAGACCAGGATGACCTCGAACTCACAGAGATCCGCTTGCCTCTGCCTCCCAAGTGCTGGAATCAAAGATGTGAGCCACAACTGCCCATCAGCCAGCTCTCTTATAGAACCCAGGACCACAAGCTTAGGGATGCTACCACCCACAATGGACTTGGCCAGCCATCAATCCCTAATTAAGAAAATGCTCTACAGGCTGACCCACAGCCTGATCTTATGGAGGCATTTTCTCAAACAAGGGTTTCCTCCCTGTTGTAACTCTGGCTGTCTTGGAACTCATGCTGTAGACCAGGCTGGCCTTGAACTCAGAGATCTGCCTGCCTCTGCCTCCCAGGTGCTGGGATTAAAGGTGTACGCCACCATCGCTGGGCTCCAGAAAGGTATTTTAAGGACATTATTTTCCTCAAAAAAGGAAAAAGAAAACATGGGATACAAAGCCTTTGAACAGAGGAGAGGCAATCAGATCCCATTAGAAGAAAGACCTCAGGATGACAGGAAAGCAGTACATTTAGAATGACCAGACTATATGGAGTACAGATGACTCTGGAGTATCACAATATTGTGTTAAACACTGTCTACTGCAATGTACGGCATGTAGATAGCAGTGATTTCTTTAAAAACTACCCCCTTTCCCCCAGACAGGGTTTCTCTGAGTAGCCCTGACTGTTCTGGAACTGTGCTGTAGACCAGGCTGACCTCCAACTCAGAGATCTACCTGCCTCTGCCTCCCAAATGATAGCTTTTGTTTCTCAAAAAAGCCTCCTGAGAAAATGTTTCAGTTTACCTGATAGTGACAGATGCAAACTGAAAACTAGAGAAATAATTATTGAAGGAAAGATGGGAAGTTAGGTTGTAAAAAATTCATCATTTTATACAACAGATATATACTTAAAAAAAAATCAAAACCTCAGATTAATGTGACTCAGTGGTAGGGGTCAATTTCCTAGGGCTCAAGTTCAAGGTACAGCCTAGAAAAACAAATGGAACATACAACAAATGACAACTACCAGGTGTGAAGAACCAGGCAATCTCATGTTCTCATACAATATGATTTTAGGGGAGAGGGGGAAACAGATGACAAATTTTAATATCTTCTAGAAGTTAATATATAATAAATTGAAAGCTACAAAGAATAAAAAAAAAAAACAAGAAAACACTACTTACCTGCTACTCAGTGAAGAAATGAAATACTACCATCTTTGTGGAATTCTCATGCATCCCCTCCCTTATTATTTTCCTCAGTTTTAATAAAGGTTATGTTTGTTTGTTTTTAAAGTCTCCCAGTATAGCCCAGGCTGGTCTGAATTTATTATCCTTCTGCCTTAGTCCCCCAAGTACTCAATTACAAGTACCTATCACCACACTCTTTATTACCACAGCTATCGTAAAGTTTAAATACACAGTTTTTACTCACAGTTCTGCTAAAAATTCAATCCATAGATAGACTTTCACAATATACCAACATGTTTAAGCCTGGAAACAATATATACCTTAAGAAAGACTACATAAACTGTGGGATGGTACCTCAGAGATTGTTCTATTGCTGTAACAAAACACTATAACCAAAGCAACTTATGAAGAAGAAAGCATTGAGCCACATGGTGGTGGCAAATGCCTTTAATCCCAGCACTAGGGAGGCAGAAGCAAGGAAAATCTCTGAGTTTGAGGCTAGCCTGGTATACTGAACAAGTTTCAGGACAGCCAGGACTACACAGAGAAACCCTGTCTCAAAAAACCAAAAAAAAAAAAAAAAAAGCATTTAATTTGGAGCTCATTGTCACTGAGGGTTTGAATCTATGAACATCATAGAAAGGAACAAGGCAGCAGGCATGGTGCTGAAGCAGTAACTAAGAGCTGACATCTTGATCTACAACCAGGAGACACAGAGAGAGCTAGCTGAGTAATATGGGCTTTTGAAATCTTAAAGCCTATTCCCAGTGACACACTTTCTCCAATAAGGCCACACCCCCTTATCCTTCTACCAACTAGAGACCAAGTAGTCAAACACATGAGCTTATTGGGCGATTCTTATTCAAACCACCAGAGATGACCAAAGACAATACATTAAGATTTTTGTTTTGTTTTTTAATTTCTATAAGGCCAAGGAGAAAGTGTTCATTTCTTTGCTTTTACCAAATGCCTGTAATATTTAAGAAACATATATCCAACCATTTCATTTTCTCCCTAAAGTGTTTCACCTGCACCTATATTGTCTTTCTGAAGAAAACTACTAGGGAACTAGGCTCAGTGGTTAAGAGCACTTGTTCTTGCAGAAGACCCAGGTTTAATTCCAGCACTCATACAGTGGCACACAGCCATTCACAACTCCAGTTCTAGGGAATCTAATGCCCTCTTCTGATATCCATGGGCACCAGGCTTGCATGTGTTACACAGACATACATATAGGTAAAACACTCATATGAAAATCTTAAACAAGCTATTAGTTCCTTGATAGTCTTGTCTGAGATTTCTGGTCCCACACAACACTCTACAGCGATCTAAATATCTGGATAATGCACACCTTGCAAATATCTATTAAAAAACTTTAAAGTAAAAAAACAAAAACAAAAAATAAATTTTAAGGTTGTTTTCCATAGAAGTCCTCTGAATTTCTATCCTCAGAAACAGCAGTGAGTAAGCATGTGTGCAATCAGTTATTCAATTTTTCCTATTAATATACCCCCCAAAAAAACTTTTTTGGGGGTTCAACTTGACCCAAGCTAGAATTATCTAACAGAAGGTAACTTCAACTAAGAAAATATTTCCATAAAATTGGCCTACAGGCAAGCCTGTGGAACATTTGATTGATTGATTTGGCACTTGTGGGAGAGTGCCATCCCCAGGCAGGCGGTCCTGGATGGTATAAGAAAGCAGGCTGATGCCAGGTATGGTGGTGCATGCCTTTAATCTCAGCACTCAGGAGACAGCTTTCTCTGTGACTTTAAGGTTAGCTTGGTCCATATAACCAATTTCAGGACAGCCTGGGCTACCACACGCATATGCGTGCACAGACACAGACGCAGACACACAGACACACACACAAAACAAAAGCAGGCTTAGCAAGCCAGTAAGCAGCACTCCTCCACGGCCTCTGCATATGTTCCTGCTGCCAGGTTACTGTCCTTGAGTTCCTACCCTGACTTCCCTGGATGTCAAGCTATCAACCCTCTCCTCCCCAAGTTGCTTTGGTCAGTGTTCTATCACAATAACAGAAATGCTGACTAAGAGATCACTCTAAAACCAAGCTATATCTCCAATGCCCTCAAATTCCAATCTTACCTTGGCACCTGCCAACTCCTTCATCATGAAGAAAGAATCATCAGCTCGTTCATCATCATCATCATCGTAATTTGGGGAAGGAGTTCCTTCTGCTCCTTGCCTTAACAGACTGCCACTGCCTCTGGGATCAAATGGGTCCACCACGATGGGCTCGGTACCTTTGATTTCACATCGGCAAAAAGGACATCCCTGACCTTCTGATTCCTACAGAAGAAGCAGATGATAATAAGTTACTTTGGAAAGTACTTAACATAATTAATTATCTCCTGGTAAATACAGTTCCTAGAGATAAAAGTAGAATTAATGAGGGATACAGTTCAGAGGTAATGTGTGTGCTTAGCAGGCCCTGGAATCATTCCTCATTGCCCAGAAAAAGAGAGAAAAGTCGAAAAGTCAGGCATTATGATGCTTTGTAATGCTAGCACTTTGGAGACCAGAGCAGAAGGTACAGGAATTCAGGTTATCTTCTGAAACTGATTTTGAGGCCAACAGTGGTTAAATGAGGCCCTACCTTAAAAAACCAAAAGGGGAGAAAGCAAACAAGTAAGAGAGAGAAGAGGATTTAAAAAAATTAAACTTACCCCTTCCTTTCTATCTAAAAAGTACATATAATACCTGATTCCCAAAGTAATCACAAAGAGAAAATGCAGTTTGGGTATCCATACCTGCCATGATGTAAGGCAGGAAGTGCACATGAGGTGTCCACAGGGCTCAATCTTTACGTCCTTATCATTTTCAGCACATATTTTACACAGTTGAAACGTGGAGCCCATCTCACAGTATAATTCATATTGCTCCTTTGATGAAAGACAATTGGGAGATAACACATTAAATGAGTGACAGTAAATGCTAGTAACATGAGAAACAAAAGACTGTCACTTCACACACACACACACACACACACACACACACACACACACACACACTCACTAATCTAGTCAATGGTTTACAATCTAAGTTTTGCAATTAGACTGTCTATTGAATTCTGAGAGTATATCCAAAAGCTTGGATCCAGTAATATAGTTATAAAACAAAGCTCACCTGGGTTACTTTGATATGATCTTGTGGAGTTGGTTCACATAAACCTGTCAGATCAGGATTTTGATTTCGTCCATCAGGAAATAAATAGCTATAAAGAGATTAATCATCCTTGATTTCAGCTAGGTCAATTTATCACTGTAAGCTAAAACAGACAAATGAGTTCTACCACATTTTAAAAAACAAGTAACAAGGGGGTGGAGAGTTAGCTCTTTGGTTAAGAGCACTGGCTGTGCTTCCAGAATATCCAGGTTTCTTTTGTTTGGTTTTGGGTTTTTGTTTTGTTTTATTTGTTTGTTTCAAAACAGGGTGTGTCTGTTATAACTCTGGCTGTCCTGGAACTCACTCTGTAGACCAGGCTGGCCTTGAACTCACAGAGATCCACCTGCCTCTGCCTCCTGAGTGCGGGAATTAAACAGACAAGAAAATTCAGGTTTGATTATCAATACCCACATGGAGGCTCACAACTGTCTAACTCCAGTTCTAGGATTCTGATGCCCTCTTCTGGTCCTCTCAGGTAACAGGCATGAAAGTGTTGCCTATATACCATATGGGTCTATGTAGTATATAGGCATGCATGCGGGCGAAACACTCATGCACATTATAAAAAAGAAAAAAAAGTAACAAGTCAGGTGTGGTGTCACACATCCTAGTACTTGAGAAGCAGAGGTAGGCATGTCTCTATGAGTTGAAGGCCAGCTAGGTCCACATAGTAAATTTTAGGCCAGCCAGTGCTATATGGTAAGACCCTATTTCAAAAATCAAAACAAAATCCCCAAATAACTATCACCTCGGTCTGCAGGTTGTATCAAAACAGCTAGCTGTCATGGTTTGTCAACTCCTATTTTCAATGAATGACCACAAATGATAAATATTGTTTCCTTTTGGTTTTGATTGTTGAGAGAGGGTCTTGTTATATAGTCCAGGCTGGCCTCAAACTCATGATTCTCTTAGACCAGTTCCTGGAGTTCTGGGATTATAGGTGCATGTCACCATATGCATTTGCTTTTGACTAAAGACCTTATACAGTCACCAATTTACAAGTGGTGTAACAGAGAGCAAACGAAGCCACTAAGATCATCTACCAGTGGCTTCTAGTACCAGACAGACTGCTTTGATGTTAGGAACAGCACCTCTTCTTGCCCCAGTGCTAATACAGAGATGATACATAATGGAAAACAGATTTTCCAAGCCACTTTAGAACACTGCTGGTTTTCTGATACCCACTCAACAATATTACTTTCTGAAAATGAATTTTATTTCCAAAGGAATGATAATTCAGGAGTAAGAATATTAGCATACATTACAAAAGCCCAAAGCCTGAAGAAAAACTGCTGAACCAGACTAAAACTATGTTGAAGGCCACTGAGGTCTGCTGTCATTGGAACATCTAATCACCCTTACATTGACTACTTAAATAAGCAGCAGAATGTCCTGATCCTTGCACAGTTTTTATTTTATTCAGCTTTAAAAATAAATAACTTGGAAAAAGAGGTAACGTTTATTTGTGGTAATAACTAAAATAACAAAGAAAGCCATTCTCAGTTAGGGAACTCTTGAAAAAAAGAGTAAAGCTGCTTCAACCTCAAGGCCAAAACAAGGTGGCACGTTAACATATTCCTTAAATTTTAGTCTGCAGAGAAAACATGAAATAGAAACCACTGATGAAGAGGCAATGGAGTCCACCAGTTCCTAGATTCGAAGAGAAGACAGAAAGAAATGATACTCACAAGCCTTCCCTGAAGCCATCAATCAGGGCTTGGAAGAGTGGTTTATTATGTGGGATTGTCTGCAGAATGTTCCCATCAGCAGTAACATACCCAATAGCCCACTGACCTAGACGAGTACAGCTCAGCCGGAAGATGTAACTGAGAACAAGAGATTACCAGAATTTCAATATATGTGCTGGTGGTATTAGATAGAAAGCAAGATAGAGACAAAATCAAAAATCATTAAGAATAACTTCTTAAAAGCCAGGTGGTGGTGGCGCATGCCCTTAATCCCAGCATTTGGGAGGCAGAGGCAGGTAGATGTCTGAGTTTGAGGCCAGCCTGGTCTACTGAGTGAGTTCTAGAACAGTCAGTTACAACACAGAAACTCTGTCTCTAAAAAAAACAAAAAACAAACAAAAAGTAAAAAAAGAAACAAAGAAGAATAACTTTTAGGGAGAAAGGATGAATATGAATAAAGACAAAGTATATATGAAAATGTAATAATAAAACTCATTTCTTTGTATGCTAACTTTAAAAGAAATTTAAAGTAACTTTTCCAAGGAACTAGGGCATAGTTTAGGGGAAGAATGAATACTTATCATGCCTGCAGGGCTGGGTTCAATCTCCAATTTAAAAAAATACAACAAAAAAAACTTCTTTAATGATTCCAGTACAGAAGCAAAAGACATCTAAGCCTCATTGTTCTGTTTTTTGGAGACAGGGCTTTGCTGTATTTCTCAGGCTAGCCTCAAACCATCCTCCTGGTTCAGCCTTCCAAGCTCCTGAGAACTGGGACTCCACTTAGACAAACCCCATTCTAAATCAGCTTAACAACATTTACCAATCACAGGTTTTGATTGTCAATTCCCTTCACAATCCTATCCCCAAAGCTGGGCCACTGCGGAACCAACAAAAGATGTTCCTTCAACTCTAACAGAAGTCATGAGGCGATGAAATTCAAGAGAACAAACCTCTTTGCTTCAAGGCACTGACCTGCCAGGTTTGTGAATAAACTTCTGGAGCCGTGCTTTCACTTCATCATATGTCAGGAAAGCCATGTAACCAGGGTGAGTTACAGCAAGGCTGTTCCAATTTCTGAGCAAAGAGGACCAGGGCTAAAGAAATAAAAGATCAATCACAGACCATTTGGCTCTGACATGCAACCAGCCTTAGAACAATGAAGAACAAAAGAAAAAAACGTCAACTCTCAATTATAAATTCTCAGTTTGTCACAAAGTCTCTATTGTCGTTCTATGGGACGATAAATATATTTGGGAGAGTAGATATTTTGAGAACTAAGAATACAAGCTGCCTTGTATAGGGAGAAGACTATGCACACAGTGCTCAGCAGCTGTAACCAACTAAGTCAAACAATGTCATTCCCCCCCCCCCAAAAAAAACAGAAGGGCCTATATTTGCCATTATTAAGCTCCTAATAAATGTTTATTCAAGTTGGCACATACAGACATTGAAGTATCAATGTACTTAGGGTTAATAATCTAGAATGGAATACTAGAAAGCCAGGTATGGTGGCACAAACCTGTAATCCCAACACTTTGGATGTGGAAGCAGGAGGACCAGGAATTCAAGATTAGCCTTGGCTACATAGCAAACTTGAGTCTAACCTGTGCTACATAAATGGAGAAACAGAACTCTGTTTTGTTTTCAACAAAAACAGAGAAAGAACTGAACAACAGAAAAACAAATTGGAAACATGCATCAAAGGAATAAAAGGCTTTTGAGCTTAGAACTTTTCCCAACTCTCTGGCCCACTCCCATTCTTGGGAATGTCTTTCCCTGACTTTCTTAATAAACTGTCTCTATTTCTGACACTACCTACCCACCCCAAAGGGATAAATTATGTCCATTTTCTGATAGTTCTTTGACATTAAAATAATGTGAAAGAATATTCAAGAACAATAAAAAAGACACAAGAAGAAAGATTATATAGCCATTTCAAAAGTGTTTTGTTTGAGGTATATCTTGATGTCTCTCTCTTCCTCTCTCTCTCTCTCTGAAAAAAAGAGAGATATCTGGCTGGGCTTGGAACTTACCTTGTGGTTCTGGTCTTGAACTCTCATTCTCCTACCTCAGCTTCCCATGTACTGCTATTAAAGGAAACGTGCCATAGTGCCAAGCTAGTTATGATCTGGAAGTTAATTTTAATCTTGCTTTGTTTAAAAGTTTCTAAAATGAATTGAAATACTTTTAGATTGTACTTATTTTATTTCATGTGTAGAAGAATTTTGCTTGCAAGTATGTATGCACACTACATGCGTCAGAACAGGGAATTAAGTCAATTAGAACTAGAGTTACATATGGTTGCAAGTCACTTTGTAGGTGCTAGGAATTAAACCAGGGTCCACTGCAAGAACAGCCAGTGCTGTTAACTAACATTATTATTTTTTTCTAGTTGAGACAGGATCTTATCCTGTAGGCCATGCTTGGCTCTAACTCACTCTGTAACCCAGGCTGGCCTTGAACTCAGCAATCTTCCTGCCTCTACACCCTAAGTGTTAGGATTATAATTGCAAGCCACCATACTTGACTTTTATTTTATTTTTTAATAAGAGTTTTCTCTTCAGAAAAATAGCACCAGGTTAGTCAATGACTTCAGAATCCTACCTGAAACAGTCGTGTAAAGATATCAAATTCAAAAACGGAAATATAATCATTGCAGGTCAGATCAATAGTGGACTTCAGAGCCATGGCCTCCAGCCCAGAACTGATAGGATGCACTTCATGAAGGGCCTGTCGAAAGCTCTTCCAAGGGACTATTGTCCTGGGGTTGGTGGGGTGAAAGAAGGCACAAAGAGAGAACAGGTAACTACAGACACTACGATCACTGAGGAAGGGCAAGCAAGCCACATTAAGCTCCCAAGTGATTCTCTCACAGAAGCCAATTTTAGACTATGAACAGAAAGAAGGAAATAGTGGATATGTTTGTTAATTTTCTAATGAATAGCAGAGATGGTTTTTTACAATTCTCTGGCCAAAAACGTCACATATTAATACCTTCCTCATCTTTCTACAGGCATTTATTCTATCCTAGAAGCACAGAAGGAAGGTACAGTTATGCCTTATTTGAAGCAGGGTTTTACCATGTAGACCTTGGTTAGCCTTGAACTTCCCATCCCCTCCCTCACCCTCACCATGCTGAGATGAGCGCTGCAGACCCCTCTACCAATCTTTTCTTTGGAGGCTTACTGTGTAGGCTTGGCTGGCCTGGAACTCATAGAGATCCACCTGTCTCTGCCTCCCGAGTACTGGGTCTAATGGCGTGTGACACCACACGTGGCTGTGAACTAAGCTTTGAAAAATCACAATTAGCCTATATTCTATGTAATATGATTTTATGCAATATAATTTTTTTTTTATTTTTGTAGTTTGGAAACTGACTAGGGCCTTATGCATGTCAGGCAAGCAGTATAATCTCCATAATTCTAGTTCAAATATTAGTGTTTTTTGTTTATTGGCTTGTTTGCTTGATTTTCAAGGAAAAAAAAAAAAAAAGTTGGCCAGGAATTTCTGTATCATTTCCTGGCCTCAAATGTCCTGCCTCTACTTCCCAAGTGCTAAACTTATACATATGCACTACTGTGCCTGGCTAAGCATTAGAATTTTTTTAAGACTTATTTTTATTCGTGTGTATGTGTGTCTTTGCTATGTGTGTGTCAGGTACCTGCAGAGGTCAGAAGAGGGTGTTGGATCACAGAAGCTGGAGTTATAGGTGGTTGTGAGCCACCCAATGTGATACTGGAGATTGAACTCGGATTCTCTGAGAGAGAAGTATTTTGTTTTTGAGAGAGGTCTCATGTTGCCCAGGCTAGTTAATTCTGATCTTCCTGCCTTCATCTTCCAAGTGCTGGGATTATAGCCATTCACTACCATACCTGACCTTTAAAAAAAAATTGTTGTTGTTGTTGTGTGCTTATATGTGAGTGCAGAACGCAAGGGCTATGGTGTACAGCACATATCAGAGGAAAACTTGAATCAGTTCTCTCCTTCCATCTTTATACAGGTTTCAGGGATTAAACTCAGATTGTCAGGTTTGTGGGAAGCATTGTACCTGATACGCCATCTTGCTGACCCATTGTATTTTAAATACTTCATAATTTAAAATTCTAAACAAGTATCTCCAAACATAAGCTTTAATTTTTCATAGTTAGGTTCATCATTCAGAAACTTACTTTTCCCCAAAAGCTTTTCTCCAAAATTCTGCAGCATCTGCTTTAGTAATCCGAAAAGTGTCTCCTTGGAAGAGTCCGCTTGGAAAGATGCCTTTCAATTCTGCCAGCATGTGGCTGAAGATCAGGGATAGTTTGGTTAGGTTTCGCCTACAAATGATCAAAATACAATAATTAAAACATAAATTACTGGTATTTTAAATGCACTGAATTCACCATAAAGTAACCTTTATACTTTATACTTTCTGGTCAATAATACTCAAAAGTACACCAAACTAGGAGAGGAAGGAATGTGTTGATGACAAAAGCAGGGCTTTGGGAATTATTTTGTTCTAACAACATATGAAAAATAAAAATCTAATGTCTCCCACCTCTCTCTCTATTCAAATAAATGTCATAGTAAATAAGAAAAAGTCCTCTGTAGTCAAATATTTGAGCTTATGCTAAAAGGAACAAGTTTACTTTAGGATGACAGATAAGAGAATGTACCAAGCAAACACAGAACTTTGCACAGCCACAACCACACAATCACAAAAGAAAGGCAGTATTAGAAAAGCAAATGTGGGATTTCCTGCTCTGCAGAAACCTACTTTAGATTAAAAAATACATTAGGTAATTCATCTACTTAATGAATGTGATTACAAAGATGCTACACGGTACCAATTTAACACAGGTGATGCCTCTAATTTGATCAGACTGTCCTTGCTATCTTTAATGTCAGTATCACACAGAACAGGATCTAGATGCTTTAGATACTATTAAATATCAAACCAACTACCAATTCGACATATTTCCCTTGTCCTAATAATTTTCGATTATTGTACTCAAAACTCTATATTCTTGTTTGTACAACTAGACTGACTACAAAATTTTAAACCATGATTATTGATGACCTATAAAAAGCCTCTTTAAAAGACATTTTTCTCCTGTTACACTAGAGGATCACCATCAGGTGCCTCTTGTATTTTCTGGGTAAAATAAATGCATCACAAATTGACCCTGACTTTTTGTAAACTGCTGCTGAGAATTTAATCAGCTTTTCAACTTAATCAGTTTCTGTTTACCCCGATGTGTTCTTCCTTGCCTGTGAGATCATGATTATTGCTGCTTACGATTTCTACTATTGACGAAAGTAGAAATTAAACCCAAGATTAAGAACTCATCATAGGACTGGGTATCACTCACTGGTACAGGACTGCCTCAACAAGAGACCCTGGATTTAATTCAAGGGTGTGAGAAGAGTAGTTATGTAGAACTTGGCAGAACACTAAAATGAATAATGAATAACTTGAACCAACTATTATAGAACACTATGCTAAATGTTAACTTGTAAATACAGGGGAATCTATGATTTCCTATGATATACCAAACTATTGAAAACTTATGATGTATAAAGGACACTCCTACAAGGGCCGGGGACAAGATATCTCAGTGGGTAAAGACACTTGCTGCCACGCCTGACAACCCGAGTTCTGTATCTCAAAATCCATGTGGTGGATGAAGGAGAGACTGACTCTTACAAGTTGTCCTCTGACCTTTGGATGTGTGCAGTGACAATAAATATAATAAAAGAATTTTAAACAAATATGTGTTAAAAACAGAGGCAGGAGGTCTTAAGAGAGTTGACTCAGTGGGTAAGAGTACTGGCTTCTCTTGCAGAAAACCCAGGTTCTGTTCCCAGCATCCAAACATGATCGCTAACAACTAACTCCAGTTTCAGGGGATCCGATATCCCTTTCTGGCTTCCATGGGCACCAGGCACACATGTTGTGCATACTTATACAAGCAAAACACACACATTAAAAAAAAAAGATAAATATTTAAAATTGTGTTTTAAAGATTATACAGGAGGACATGAGTAGGTTATATGCAATTTTTTGCCATATTATATATCTGCAGATGTGGTATTAACAGAGTCCTAGAACTAATCCTCCACCATACGGACGGGTAACTATCATACTTGGAGGTTACAACCATTCCTCTTCCCTCAGGTTTGCATCTCATTTCTTTCTGAAAACAAAGCTTAATACCCCATGTTCTCTCTTGGTTCTAACTTGTTCCTGTTCTTTAGCTTTTGTTCCACACCCTTTGAGACATTTCCCAAGTATTCACTCTCTGCTATTTTCCACTCTCTACAGTCTCTCTTCTCTACCTTTGTAACATCAAGATTTCAAAAACTACCCTGAATGGAGCTGGAGAGATGGCTGTACATACTGCTCTTGCAGAGGACCCAAGTTTGAATCCCAACACTCATACCAGGCAACCTACAAGCAAGGGAATCCAATGTCTCTAGCCTACATGGGCACTGGCACATATGCACACACACATACACAAGCAAATCTTTGAAAAACAAAACCAAAAATCTACACGCCCCATAAATCCCTTATCTTGGACTTCTCACCTTATTTCTCCATCAACACCAGCACTTGAAAACAGCCTCATCAGAATTAATGTTCTTTCTCAAATCAGCTTTCATGCTCCTATTCTGTAGTTAATGATGGCATCTTACTTCCCACAAATTCAAATTTTTTGGCTCCTTTCATTTCCCTCATTCTCGCATCTGATTTGTCACGTTTGAACATAATGTGTTGTTGATTCTCCTGTGAATTGTGTTATTATTCTAATACAAATTCCTTGCTACTTTAGTCCTATTCAGGTCCAATCTTACCTTTCTAAAAATTTTCATTTTTATTTAATTGAATTTTTTTGTTTGTTTTTTTGTTTTTTGAGACAGGGTTTCTCTGTGTGGCCCTGGCTGTCCAGGAACTTGCTCTGTAGACCAGGTTGGCCTCAGAGATCCACCACCTGCCTTTGCTTCCAGAGTGCTGAGTTAAAAAGGCATGCACCACCATGCCTACCATTTTTTAAAAATTATGTGTAGGCTGTTTAACAAAGATGGTCTCAAAGGCCTTTCTAAATGGTGACCTTTAAGCTGCACTTGAGGGAAGACAAAGACCCTATCATGTTGATATCTTCTGCTCTCCAAATATTTTTCCACTAAAAATCTACCAGATATATTAAGTACTGTGTGGAATCAGAAACAAAAATACATACCAAAATAATAAAGGACAGAAACTTTTAAAAGTCTATGAAATAAGCCACAGAAAAAGGGAAAGCTATCGACCATAAGGATGTAATGGCATCGGCTACCTGAGAAGAGTTGAGAGAAGACTGAAATAGTTACTGAAAATCAATTTAAGACATTTTCCTACTCAAAGATGCACACCCTCTCCCCCAAGCCAGCAGACATTTCTTAAAACCACCAGATGTGTACCACATCCATTCTTCTCAAGAGGAAACAGTGAGTCTCTAAAAACCCACAGGTCAAAGACTTTTCTAAGAGATCTGAGTTGGAATTTTGCCCAATAACAAAGTAAGGCTTTAGACTTATAGTTCAGTATCTGCAGTGTTATCAGTCAAATTTGTCTTATCATGGAAACAGACCAATGAAGCACAGCGGCTTGCTTATCTTGGTGTATGGTGAGGTAAGCAGTACTCGTCAAAGTCCTGTCAGCAGTTATCAATTCCCATACTCTAGTGTCCTTCAAAGACCCATGGAGAACAACCAGTCCATCTTTTGCACCATCCTGAAGATGGAACTTCTCGCTGCAAACACCCAATAGCTGCTAGTACAGGTTTTCCTGTAACAGTATTAGAGGAAGGTCATTCTGTACTTCTTTTAGTTCTAACCACCCACATCTAAGGAACTGACTTATAGCCTCCACCTTCCTCTTCCCTTCTCTTTTCACAACTTCTCCATGATCAACTGCTGATTCTACGTGCAAAATCAGTTTTATTTTTCAGTGCTAAGAATCAAATCCCAGGGCCTTGTGTTTGCAAGAGGAAACACACTACTGCTGAACACGCCCAACCCAGACCGGTATTTTTTGAAAGGGAGGGTGATGGCTGTCAGACAAGGTCTTGCCTGTAGTCCCAGCTGGTTCTTTTCTTTTCCTTTCCTTCTCTTCTCTTCTTTCTTTCTTTGCTTTTTTTTAAATTTTTTTTTATTTTTTTATTTTTTATTTTTTTATTTTTTTTGAGACAGTGCCTCTCTACATAGCCCTGGCTATCCTGGAACTCTCTAACAGACCAGGCTGTCCTTGAACTCACAGAGATCCACCTGCTCTACCTGGGATCAAAGGTATGCATTACTATGCCCAGCCCAGGTTGGTCTTAAATGCATAGCAACCCTCATGCCTCAGCCTCCCAAATGCTGAGGCTACCTACCATGCCAGCTTTGGTTTTCTTTAAAAAGTAAAGATTAATCTAATCTGTCTCAGCACTTGGGAGGCAGAGACAAGCTGCTCTCTCTCACAGATCTCTGAGTTTGAGGCCAGTCTGATCTACACAGCAAATTCCAGGCCAGCCAAGGGTACACAGTGAGACCTAAAAATAAAACAAAATTAAAAACAAACAAATGAATAACAACAACAACAAAAAACCCCAAGATTATTTCTATTCTGTCTACCTTAGGCCTCAAATAGCAATTATACTGTGTATAATTCCATCTAACAAGGAACTAAAATTTGTACATTGCTAATAATACAAAAGTACATTAAAAATTATAGTTCCTGTTTTATCTTTGAAAGTAAAAATATGGGTGGGGAGATGGCTCAGCAGGTTAAGAGCACTTGTCTTGTAATCATGAGGACCTGAGTTCAAAATCACCAGATCCCAATGTAAAAAAATCAGACATAACAGCACACAGCCCTAACACTAACACTGTGGGAGGAGCAGAGACAGGAAGTTTGCTGGCCACCAGCCCTGCTCCAGACTTAATGAGAAGTCTGACTCATGGGAATAGAGTGGTGAGTGCTAAGAGTGCTTTCTCCTCAAAGAAAAAGTATACGTGTTGGGCTAGCTTAGTGGCATATACCTTTAGTCCCAGCATTCACGAGGCAGAGGCAAGTGGATCTCTTGAGTTCGAGGTCAGCCTGGTTTACAAAGAGTTGTAGGATAGCCAGGGCTATGCAAAGAAACTGTCCCAAACAAAACAAAACAAAAAATATGAAAATGAAAATAAATAAGTAGTGGATAGGCAGAAGCAGGCAGATCTCTGTGAGTTCAAGACCTGCCAGGGCTACATGGTAAAACCCTGTCCCTCCCACCCAACCCCACCAAAATAGATGAGTAGTAACATTCCTTCTTGAGTTAGTGAGAGTGTCTCATCCCTCCAAAATGCTACACATCTTAAGAAGAAAAAGATGAGTGATAAGCAAGAAGAGCTGGAGATTTTCCAGGGCAAGTGATGTGATGATGTCTAAGCAGTTGAAAATAGGCCAGTCATGGAGTCATTGTTATAGTTCTGTGAAATTTCTTTGACAGTGATAAATTTCTAACTGATAAGAGTGCCCAGTCACATTTATAGTAATAGTCAAGAAGACCAGGACTGAAATGTATTTCCTGTCCTATTACATGCAGTGTCCTCAGCGGTTACTTAACCTTTGTGGGCCTTTAGGGTATCAGATGTGATCAGAGGAAGCACAAATAGTCCCGTCTATAAAAGGTATGGATTTATGCTATTTCATTTATGTTGAAAGTGGGAAGGAAATCTGAACTTAAACAGTTTATAATTTCCTAAGAATGAAGAGTAAACACAAAACCCACCAGTGCTTATATGTATGTGTTTGAGGACTAGAAGCTACATCAAGAAATGATGATTTGGGGTTGGGGAGATGCACAGAAGATAAAGCACTTTTTTGTGTAAGAGCAAGGACCTAAGATTGAAACCCCAGAACCTACAAAAAGCTGAGCAGTCACACTTATTTGTAATCTCAGTGCTTCTACATACATAAGGCAAGATTTGGGGGGGGGGGGCGGGTTTAAGAGACAGGAGAATTTCCAGATGCTCCAGGCCAGCAGTGGCAAACAACAGAGACCCTGTCTCAAGACGTCTACACCTATGTAACAGTACACACATATACACATGCATCATGCATCACACACATTTAAAAATTTATTATTGTAAAAGTACATTTCCTTTTTGCCCGTCAACAATATAAATGAACTAATGTATTATGTTAGTTAAATAAATAATTAGTTAGATGGATCTTATCTGAGGACAGAAAAATGAATCTAATCTGTTAAACTAAAGCACTGTTATCTATACCAGGGATTTGCTAAATCCTAGAACCTGAGAAACAGCATGCTTAAAAAACTTTATAATTCCTAAAGAATTAACAGATACACTTTTTTAAAAATCCCCTCATTAGTCATTTCAAATTAGACTCGTGAAAATGGTTCAAAAATTTAAAGAACTTTATTTTTTTTTAATGAAAATTTTTTATTTTGAAAGCAGTAGTGTGGGTTGGCAAGCTGGCTCAACAGGTAAGGCACTTGCCTCCAAGCCTGATTTGTTGACCTGAGTTCAATCCCCGGGAGCCATAGTGGAGGGAAAAATTAACTCTAGAAGACTGTCCCTGACCTACCCTCACACATCTTGGCCCTAGCAACCACACACAAACACATACAAAATAAATAAGTAAATAAATAAAGCCACCCCCAGTAAATAAATGTAAATTTAAAAAATGCCTTTATAACGGATATTATGGAAAATTAGCAATATTTTAAACATAAATTTAGAAATAAAGCTACCTTTGGTATGGAGACTCACTTATGTAATGGTATTTAAAAGTAAAGTGTCTAATGCCTGAAAGTACCTCACGTACTGGTACTATTTCAAGTGATAACTGTAGTTCTTCCACTGGTTAAATTCCAAAATCTTTACATACAATGCTAGTGTCATCCAAGAATGCTCAACTGAGAATATACTGAGAAGACAGTCATAATTCAATAGCAGCATCCTCTGCTCAGCTCACAGTAACCAACTTTAAAAATAGATGCACGGAACTTCTTTCAACAGGAAGTCAATGAAGCACTGTTTAACTCTTTATCTACTAAGTTGTTCTTTTGAAGAGAGAGCTTGGAGTCACAGCACGTATCTGTTATCCCCCAGCACTTGCTGAGACAGGAGGATTTCAAAAGCAGTAAGGTCAATAGAGCTACACAGCAAAACCATACAAACCTGTACACACAGAGAAATACACATGCATGTAAACTATGAAAGGAATTCTCAATCAATATATCTAAAAATATTAATGACTTCCTCCATTAAATACCATACTCATGGTCCAATTTATGAGACACTCCCACCTACACTACATGGTAGTAGTTAAAGGAAGCACTAACTTAATTCACCAGGGAGAAAAGGCAGCAGCCCATATGAGTCTCCCTTCATACTTCATACTTCTACTGAATTAATAGTGTATGTGTGCATGCTAGACAAGTTATCCACAACTGAACTAAACCCCAGCAGAACTATTTATTTTTACTTTACATATATGAATGCTTTGCCGGCATTTATGTGTCCCATGTGCATGTAGTGCAGGAAGAAGAGCAGGATCCCCTGGAACTGGAGTTATAGATAGCTGTTAGCTGCTATGTGGATTCTGGGAACACAATTTAGGCCCTCTTCAAGAGCAGCAAGAGCCATCTTTTCAGTTCACAAATGAATCTTAAAATACAAATTCAATCTCTTTATTCCTTCCACATGCAACTCTGGCCAAGAGCCATCAAAAGGTAGTCACGGTCTTATCTTATTCACCTTTCTAAACAACACTACTCAGTGTTCTACCAAAATATTTTCTACTTATCAGGCCTCATGCCTTTCATGGTGGTAGTACATCAATGGTATGTGCATCTCTTCATGTTCAACTTTTTCCTTTTCAATGCTAGAGGTCTAACCTACAGTCTTCTGCATCGAAGGCAAATACTCTACCACTGAGCCACATCCTGAGACCATCCCACAGTTAACATTTTGAGATTGTTAGTAAGTGTCAGAGCTGATCTGTGTCATTCAAGAGCTGGGGATCTCTATGACACATATTTTCCCCTCCAATGACTATGGTTATGGAAACTCTGCCCATTCTTCAATGTTCTCAAATCCTATCTCCTTGGAGAGGGGAAGAGACAAATCAGTCATGTATATTTAATGTCTATTCTCAGCTTCTGAACAAACTATAGCATCTTGTTCAGACTTTTCATAGGCTCTGCCATGCCCTGCTCTGTAGTAAGTCTTTCCGCATTGGATGACAAGTCCTTGAGGGCAGAAGCAGAAAATATATAGCACTCTATCTACTGTAGCTAGCTAGGTCTTACTCATTTGTAAATGACCTGTTAATTTTGAAACAATTTTCAGAAAAGTTATAAAGATAGCAGTTTCCACATATCTACCTCTCACCCACCTGTTTCCAGTAGCACCCTACCATCTTGTACTATTCAGTCAAGCTAGATGACACTTAACAGTACAGTACATATTTATGGGCAAGGACCTGGTTCTATTCCCACAAGCGGCTCCAAAAAACCAACCAACCCAAGAAACCAGCATTAGAACAATACTCTCAATGAAGTCCTAGATGTTTTTCCAGGCCCTACTTTTCCACACCCAACCCTGGACCATAATACACTTGTTCTTTTTATCTGCTATGGTAGTTTCTTGATCCTTTTTTTTCATGATAACTGCTCTATAGGGCACTAGTCAGTTTTTTTGTACAATGTCCTCAACATATCTCACTTATGTGTTTCTTATGTTTTCACTGAGATTATGAATTCCTGAGAAAAGTGGTGATAGGGGCCCTTTATCACATGTCATGGTATCTCACTAGCATCACTCGTATGACTTAATTACAGTGCTCTTCATCATGCTTCTTCGCTGTGAAGTTATTCCCGGAAAAGATTTACTTTTTCATAGGTATGTATTTTTCCTAACTCCTTTGTAACAGACAAATTCACTTAAATTTTAAACAATATGATACATTCGAATTAAAGCACAGGCTATATGTGGTATTATACCCCTGTAATCCCAGTATTCAAGAGGCTGAGAAGAGGCTTGTGAATTTAAGGCCAGCAACCTGGGTTGCAGAGTAAGACCCTATTTCATAAATAAAAACCACTATTAACACATATTTTGGAGATTAGTACTTTTGTTTTTTGTTTGTGGTTTTAGTGTAGTTAGAAAACACAACAAGAATCATGAACACCTAGCAGCTGCTAACTGGCTCATCAGCCCATGTACCATGTACCATATTTGTCTCTTAGAACCCAGCCTTATCTGCAGCTGAGAGCCTATGAGCACACATTGGTTACTTTCTGTACCAGCTCCTGAAGACTATTTCTATAAATTAGCACAGTTAAGTAATCTCCAAAAGCTATCATACCATCCTTCAACAAAGGACAAAGAAGCATCTTTTAAGGGTACTAATGGCATGAACTTAAAAAGAAAAACACACAGACAAAACAAATTACACTAAACAAGAGACAATTCTAATAGAATCTAATCAAATATGTAAAAAGTCTATCCAGTTACGATTAATTATTTAACTCCTAAGTACATAACACACTAAACATCAATTTCTATTTAGACACACGACTGAACGAATATATAATAACTTGCTACCAAGTTTAGCAGTCTTCATTGGGAAAAGACTGGAAAAGAATGTGGAGTTTCTTATGTCAGTTTAAATCTGGGGGAATGAATCAAAGCCAGAGAATTATCATCACCAAAGTCATCTCATCAATTTAGAATAATGAACCACACATATACTTTATAATTTAGTGTAACTTAGTAAGTTTTCTAGACTTGAAAGAATGGATGAGATTTCTACAGATACTATGGGAAAGGAGTCCAAGTAGAGCAAATACTACATTTCAGCAGACCAGGAAGGGACTGGACAGTAAAATGAAGCATATGGTCATGCTGTATGACAGCATAATCATGGCGGCATGACAAAACTGAAAACTGAAAGAGTAAGGGATTTTACAAATGCAGTAGGACGTCATTAAGGGTTTGGAAGTGAGGAAGTAAAATCTGCTTCAAGGTTGTAAATGACACCCTTATGCAAGATAAAAAGGAGATCACAAAAGTAGAGAGATTACTTAAGAGTACTGACAAAGAAAGGTAAAGCAGAATGAATCATAAAAGAAACAGGAGCTACAAAATAAGACACTGCAAAAATCAAGTGCGAATGAGGAAAGATGAGCCTAAAGTCAAGCTTGTGCAACTGAAAGGAGGGTATTCTTAACAACATAACAATTAGAATTACTACATCTTTTCCCCCATGCCAGGGCTCAGAGATGGCCTCGTGGCATGCTACACAAGTGCTCTACCACTAAGCTACCTCCCCAGATAAAAGTTCACATTTTTAAGATTTATTTTCAATTTAAGTATAAGTATGAGAGTATATGCCCCATGTGTTCAGGTGCCCGCAGGGACCGAACCCTTGGAAGCTGGAGTTACAAGTAGTTGTGAGCAGCCAGACTTGGGTTCTAGGGATGGAACTCAGGTCCACTGGAAGGCTGGAAGCACTAAAAGCTAATACTTCTTAAGGGCTTATTAGGTGCCACGAACTTATACCAGATTTTTATTGCCATTTCATCGACTAAAAAACAGATTAAACAGGGCTGGAGAGATGCCTCAGCTGTTAGGAGCACTGACTGCTCTTCCAGAAGTCTTGAGCTCAATTCCCAGCAACCACATGGCATGCAGGTATACATACATACAGAGCAACAAAATGCCCCATACTATTCTTTTTTATATTTCTTATCTCATCTCATCTGCTTTGGTATATTTCCCAGAGAGAAAAATCCCTTTTCAGTTTGTCCTGTGCAAGAGAATTAGATGGACTTCCAGACCCAGCATATCAACAATATTCTCTACATTATTCACAGAGTTTTTCTTTCCCTATTACACCATTCCCAGTTTGCCTGTAAGTTATTGCTATATTAAAATCTTTGAGATCTTTCACAGTCAGCACCTTTGGATGTAGGGTCTCCTCTCTGTTTGCACACTGATTCCTATGGACACACAGTTCCTTAATTGTGTTAGTGTAATGAGGTGGTAATGAAATTGACCCTTGTCTTAACTTCTTTTTATTTGTGTGTTTTGTTTGTTTGGTTGGTTGGCTTAAGTGTTGTACGGTTTTTGTTTGGTTTGGTTTTCAATTTTATTTCCAGATCAAGATGGCCTGGAACTTCCTATCTAGCCAAAGATGATCTTTAATTTCTGATCTGATGTGTTCCTTCCATACTTGTTTGATTTTATTTTCAACCAACAGATCAAACCTAGGGTTTTATGTATGCTAGGCAAGCAAGCATTCCACCACCAAGCTATAGTCCAGCCCCATGGAAGGAGGGGAAGCTTTACAAACCTACTAATATAATTTGCTGCAATAACAGACTATAGCAGAAACAAACAGGATCATCATTTTGTTATGTGCTTTCATCTTAGTCCACTGTTACCCTGGTATAGCCCAGCACCATCTATCTCATCTTGATTCTTGAACCTGACTAAATGGTCTTGTGCTTTCTAGATTGCATGGCAATGAGTAAACTAGGACCCAGGGTGTCCCCAATGCCCTCACCATGTACACACATACCAGAAGGAAGAACTTCTCCTCAACACGTTCCCAAGGATTCCCAGAGTCTAGGTCCATGGCAGAGGAATCCAATCCGGGCAATTCGGCTTCACTGTCATGCACTAGAACTTACTCGGCACTGCCTTCACCTCATCTCTCAAGTCTCACATATTCTATAACCTGTCACTGTGTCACTGAGACTGATACTGTGTATGAAGAAGGGTCTGCCAGAAAGATGAGTCCACAAACTCCTGATGCAGTGACTGAAATGGAAATATTAACTAATTAAATAATTAAAAATTCATCCTTGCCAGGCAGTGGTGGTGCACCTCTTTAATTCCAGCACCTGGGAGGCAGAGGCAGGCAGATCTCTGTGAGTTCGAGGCCACCCTGGTCTATAGAGTGATTTCCTGGACAGCCAGAGTTACAACAACTACCCTGTCTCAAAAAACAAAAATTAATTCAGCCTAATGACAAGAGAACTAAGGTTACTGTTAATAGAAACAACAACAGAAGATTGCTTTTCCTAAGGTGCTATTCAATCATGCTTACTAAAGTTAAGAGTAGAAGAATAATAGCATCATTATTATCTGGTCCAACTAATTATTTTCAATATAAATAATTAGAGAAAATACCATTAAAAATAACAATAATACAAGTTAAGGAGAATAAAATCTAAACACTTAAATTTCAATTGCCTAGATACATTTTGTTAGACACTAGGATAGATGACTGTTTTGCATGTAAAAAGAATAGGAGCAAAGTTTACAGAAAGAGGGAGAAAAAAAATTACCAATGTAAGCTTTTTATTCAATTCTCTAACAATTTAATACATTGGACTTAAGCTTTCTGAAAAAATTTCAAATTCAGTGCACAGCAAATCGAAGTGAAAAGGTAGGAGGCCATGCTGTTAACATCGTTACTACTAGGCCTAGATGACTTTGTATACCCCTGGCTGACAAGGATGTTCTGTGGCCAGCTTCTAGGCTGGTTCTTTAAGACACTCTCATTTAAATGCAGCTATAGACCTCCCAGGCATTATGGTTTTAGAGCAACTCGTAGCTGGCACTATTAGAGCAAAGTGATTAGTGAAAGCCTTTGCATATTCTACTTGACATTCGCCTCTCGCTTCTCTATAACACTCTGGTTTTATAAAGCTAATCACTGGCACTTGGGGGATCAGAACACATTGTCTTCATAGTCTTTCTTTCTACCTCAGTCATTCTCAACCTTCCTAATGCTGTGACCCTTTAACACAGTTCCTCATGTTGTGATGACCCCAACCATAAAATAATTTTTGTTGCTACTTCATAATTGTAATTTTGATACTGTTATGAATCATAATGTAAATATCTTGATATGCAGATGGTCTTAAGCGACCCCTGTGAAAGGGTCATTTGACCCACAAAGGGGTCACGACCCACAGGTTGAGATCTCTGTTCTGCCTGAATCATCAAGCCTGTAGTCTAACCAGAAGCACCTTGACTGGAACTTTATGTGACTGCACATTCTTGTAGTAAATCACACTGCTGATTATGCTTGTGTTCAATAGACAGGCCTAAAAAACATCTATGAAAGCATGTTTTAACTCCGTTTGTGTAGTTAGTATTTAATCAGATGCTTCGAAGGTGTGGTCTTGCTGACGACACATGTCTTCATCCCAGCATCAGGAGAGAGGTAGGCAGATCTCTCTGAGTTCAAAATCAGCCTGGTCTAGTCTACATAGCAAGTTCCAGGACAGCCAGAGCTACAAACAGAAACACTGTCTCCGAAAAAAATAAAAAAATAAAGGAAAGGTGAATGAAATAATATTACCTGTTATCCAAATAAACATACAGCGGTTTTGGCATGAACTAGCTACACAGACTTGGGCAAGTGGTTCAGCTTCCACATCTGAAAAGTTCTGTCCTTACATAATGTGCTAAATACAGACTAGGAATACATGCAGTGAAGACCGGAGCCCACAATGAGTTTTAAATATATCTATTAAGCAAGCACAAGCAAAACACTTACTACATCTGAACTTGGAAATATCCTAAATTAAGTTTTAGGTTGATTTCTGCTTTCATAGTAACTGTAGATTTACCTGTAGATATACCCTCTACTCAAGAAAGAACTTAAAAACTGGACAAAATATATGGGACAATAGTTTTTCGACATGGATAGCCAAGAAGAGACTGCTGAAGAGGGACAAGTCTTATGAATGCTCTAATAGCCTAGAGAGCTCCGGGGTCTGAGCACTGGGAGGCTAGCCCAGGCACCAGGCAACTTCGGTCTGCAGACACAGGAGACAAACTGGGATTCTAAGGGAGCAAAGGAAATGAATGGTATTTACAAGGCAGAATACCAGAAAGGCCAGAGCTCTATACAAGTCAAATGCATTATTCACTGTACCATGGAGTCAGGTAAAAGAGAGACTTTATTGACTGGCATAGAAAAGTACCAGAGGGTGAAGGATCATACTTGAAAAGAATATACCAGCCCCTAGTTTTCATAGGGATAGGAGAAAGGAAAATCTGCGTTAGACACAGTTGTGAGCTGCCACCTGAGTGCTGGGAATAAAACCTAGGTCCTCTGTAAGAGCAGCCAGTGCTCTTAACCACTGAACTTTTTTATCTATTTACCTACCTACCTATCAAGTGTATAGGTGTTTTGCTTGCATGTGTGTCTGTATATCATGCACACCTGGTGTCCTCAGAAGAATGCATTGGGTTCCCTGGAGTTGGAGTTGCAGGCAGTTGTGAACCATCATGTATGTGCTAGGAATCAAGCTCAGGTCCTTCATTCTTCAACAAGTCAGCATTCTTCAACAAATCACTAAACCATCTCTCCTGCCCCAGAGATAAAAACTTCAATGGGCAGGATTAATAGCAGATACTTTGGAAGAAAGTAACAATAAACTAAAGAGAGTAATAGAAACTATCCAAAATAAAACATTGGGGAGGGGATGAACACAGTATCACTGGCCAGTGAGACATTAAGCAGCCAAATATTTATGCAAGCAGACTCCTGAAGGAGAAATGAGAGGGACAGAAAAACTTGGAGAAAATAGTGAGAAAACAACTTTCCCCAATGTGAAAAAAAACTGAAATCTCAACAGCACTCTAAGCAGCTACCACAGAGCCTTAACACTATTAAAAATCTACCTTCATGGACTAAGGGGAAAGATCAGTGGGTAAAATCTCTTTCACCAAACCTAACCGAGTTTGGTCCCTCAGACCCATTTGCTGGAAGGACAAAACTTACTCCTTCAAGTTGCCCCTCTCACCTCCACATGTGTGCCATGACATGCATGTACTCACATACAATAAATGTAATTTTTAGAAGTACATGAATGCAACAGTTCTCAATAACCTTTCAGACAGTCTGAAATATTAAAATTACCTCCATAATAATGCTTCACATCACATGACTTGCCTTTTCTACTATAGTGACATCTGCATCATTGGCACCAAGGAAACAATGGATAGTTTCAGAGACTGAATCAAGATAAAAGTACCAAACTATACATGCAGTCAGCAGCTGTATTCTTTACCTTAACTTACAATAAAACCAAATATTGCTCGCTTGCATTTAAGAATTTCCTTAATAGGGCCTTGCAAGATAGCTCAGTGGTCAAAAGTGCTTGCCTTGAACCTTGACAACCTGAGTTCAATCCCTAGAGCCACATAAAGGTACATAAGTAGAGGCACATGTACACATTATAAACATACACACACAAATAATAAAAGTTTTTTAATTTTCTTAGTGAAGTAGAAATCCTTAATAATTATTCTTGTTAAATCTACAGTGAAGAGTTTGTTGTTGTTTAAATTCTGTGTGACAAAATGAGAACAGAAAGTACTTTTGTTGCAACATGGCTAGCCTTAGGAAAAACACTTATGCAATGGTAACATTAATGCAAGTTTTTTCACAAGCTATTTCCTTAAAAACATTTAAGCCATTTGGAGCATACAATCAAGAAGCACAGTTCATCAGCAATGTCATATAACCATTACCACTATCTGCTTCCAGATTTATTTATGTTCCCCTTCTTCCCTTTTTCTTTTATAGTGCTGGAGATTGAAGTTAACCAACTGAGTCATCTCTTTAGCTCCCCTTCTCTCAGATAATACTGTCTAGTCTTATGGCTTTAAAGACCCTTCTGACCATAATTTCTTTTTTTATTCCAAATCTACCAAATCAAATCCCCAATCCTAATCACAACTGCTTCTTTAACCTCTCTTTAAGTGGCTCATAAAACTCAGGTGTGATGGTGCATGCCTTTAATCCCAGCAGTTGAGAGGCAAAGGCAGGTGGATCTCTGTGAATTCCAAGGCAGCCAGTGCTATATAGTGAGACTCTGTCTCAAAAATAAACAAACCTCACACTTCACATGCCTCAAGGGAAATTCTTGCTTCTTCCCATATTTATATTCTAAACTCTCTGCTATAATAAATGTGACACCGTCAGCAGAGTTAATGAAACTAGAAACCATTCTCAACTCTTCTCTTCCTACGTTCCACTTGTCCAATCTGTCAACAGCTATTATTTCTAGCTCTAATCCATTTCTTACCTATTTTTCTTTCAACTTCCTCCTCCCTTGTTCACTTTCATTACTGCCACTGCCACAAACCTTTATCTACTTTACAGACAGCAACTGGATACCATTGTTGTAAAATACCAACCAGGTCATATGTCTTGTCCCTGTTTAAAACCTTTCAGTGGCTTCCCACTGCACTATCCACTTGTTCCAACGTAGAAACCTATCCAACCCATTAGTCCTGGTATGCTAGCTTTAAAATAATAAAATTTGTCCACCTCTTTGTATCTATTTCTTCCACTAAAAGCTGGTCTTGATCATCTCTCTCTAAGGTTGAAAAGACACAGCCACATGTTTCTACCATCTTTCCAAAATGCAAGAAAAACACTCCCTATCTAACTAGAAATTGTTTTCTACCAAGACCAAACTCTTAAACACAGAGATAGCTGTAACTCATTATCTATCAGTGGCATTTAGCACATGTTCTGAAGGGCGCTAGGAAAGGACTATAGGTGTTGTACAAACACTGGCCAGTTTGTAAAATACCACACTATTCCTCTGGAGGAAAATATCAAGAGTGGCATAAGGAATATGCTTTTGAGCCAGGTGTGGTAGCATATACTTTTAATCCCAGTACTCGGGAGGCAGATGCAGGCTGACTTCTGTGAGTTCCAGGCCAGGTAAGGTCTATATAGTAAGATACTGGGGGAGGGAGAGAGAAAGCTAGCTTTGCAAAGTATTGCAAAAAGAGAGCTTAAGGTCAACAAGCTTCATGAGGGAAGGGACTCTATGCGGTTCCCTGCTCTATGTTGTTCCTCGAGCAGTGCTACCAAGACTAAGTCTACCTTAGTCTTCTACTGAGTACTTAGCAAATGAGCTATTAGATAGGTCTGAATTTTTCCAGATTACATAAGAGAAGCAAGTAAGTGTAACTAAGGTAACATAATTTAATAGAAAAGTATAACCTATGGTGAATGCATCAATTAAAGATTCAGTTACACTCTATAACTAGTCCCTTTCAGCTTCTATTCAGGCATAATCAATCTTCTTCATAATCAATTATTACTTCACCAAAGTCAAAACCATGACTAAGAATGATGCTGATGCAGTACAGTGAGAAAGCACTTCTCTGGTAAGAACTCAGCACTGGAAAAGCAAATCATACAACTCAGAGTCAGGTCTCTTGCTCTGACAGCATCTCCTAAGAAAGAGAACCTGGGTTTTCTGCAATGTGGACCTAATGTGCACTGAGGGAGTAGAAATCACACAAGCAGAGTTGATAGCTTAGAGTATCTGAGCCTTATGTCTTCCCACAATTCTACAAGGAAACACATTTCTTCCTTGGTGTAAGCTATTTAAACTAGGTTTTTATTGTGGTTGGTGGTAGTAGGGTCTTTGTTGTTGTTGTTGTTATTTTTGAGACAGGGTTTCTCTGTTGTTAACTCTGGTTGTCTTGGAACTCACTTTGTAGACCAGGCTGGCCTCAAACTCACAGAGCTCCACCTGCCTTGTCTCCCAAGTGCTGGGATTAAAGGCATGTGCCACCACTGCCTTTAGACTAGTTTTTGACCAATATTCTTTTACCACATTTCATTTAACTAGAACTATCTTATCCCTCAAAGAAAAATCAAAGAAGGATGAAGCACAAGTCTGTAAAACCCTTAAGAGGAAAAAAAACCACAAACAAAGACAAAACAAACAAACAAAACTCAACAAACCAGAAGCAGAGAAAAGCTTCCTCCACTGGAAAAAAGGCATCTCAGAGAATCCCATCTCATGCTTAACGGATAAAGATTACATACAAAGTAGCTCCTAACACTAGGAACCAGAGTGTCTACTCTTGCGACTTCTCCTCAACATAGGTTCCAGCCAACATAAATCCTGCTAGCAAGAAATAACACATCCAGGATGGAAAAAGAAGTAAAACTATATGTTTGCACATCGCATGATCTCTTTTTCTAAGAAAGCCCCAGGAACCCACCCAAACAAGGGCTAGCTCTGCAAAATTGCAGAGCAGAAGAACTAGGTATAAACATCAATATCACTTCTTTATATGAGCAACGAACAGTCTAAAACTGAAGTCATCAACTAACTGAGCCAACGTTTAAGAGATATGCACAACTGTTGGTACTTGGATGGGAGACTGCCTGTAGGATTCTGGGATAAAAAAAAAAAAAAGATGTGCACAATGAAAACTACAAAACATTACTGGGAAAAGGAAAGAGATGTAAGCAAGAGAAAAAAGGTCCATGTTGATGACTCCAAGAACTTTAAAAGGTACAGTACCGAAAAACTCAGATACACATTAAACACAACACTTACCAGATTTCTACATATTCTTTTCAAAGATATTGACAGCCTGATCCTAGATTCTCAGGAAAATGTAAGGGACTCAAAATATATAAAACAATCTTGAAAGAGAAAAATAAAGTTGGAGAGCCCACATTTTTTTTTAATTTGTGAGTGTGTGTACATGCACATGTATGTGCGCATGTACATGAGTGCAGTGGTCCACACAGTCCAAAAATCAGCAAGTTTTGGGACAGTCTAGGCTACAGTATATACATGTCTCAACTAGCCTTTCCCTCTACACACACACACACACACATACACACACAAAGTATGAATACATGCTATAAATATGGACAAATTGCAAAGTCACTGTAATTGTAAATTAAAGAAACCAAACTCTTAAGATCATACATATTATATGGCTCCATTTATATGAAATATACTTTATATAACATGTTAAGATCAGGCAAATCTATAGATATAGAAAGTAATTATTAGGAACTGAGGTAGAAGAAAGCTCAACAAAGTGATTGCTAATGGCGAGGAGACTTTTGGAGCAGTGAAAATGTTCTGAAATTAAATTGTGGTAACAGTTGTATGACTTTGTAAATACAACAAAATGGAAATGTATACTTTAAAAGAGCTTGTCCTGGTTTGCTTTCTACTGCTGTGATGATAAAATAGGCAAAAAAAAAAAAAAAAAAAAAGCCAGGCATGGTGGTGCACACCGTTGATCCCAGCACTCAGGATGCGGCAGAGGCAGGAGGATCTCTCTGGAGTAAAGTGTTCATTTCAACTTCCAGCTTAGCCCATCACTGAGGGAGGTCAGAACAGGAACTCAAGGCAGAAACTGAAAAGGCCATGGAGGAGTGCTGCTTTTGACTTGCTTCTCTTGGCTTCCTCAGCCTGCTTTTTTATACAATTCAGGAACACCTGCCATGGGGGGTGGTACTGACCAAAGCAGGCTGAACCTTTCCATATCAACCAGTAATCAAAAAGTGCCCCAGAGACTGGCTTGTAGCCAGTCTATCTGATACATTTTTCTCAACTGAGGTTCCCTCCTCCCAGACAGATGATTCTAGCTTGGGTCAAGATGATTAAAAAATTACCCATCACAGAGCTCTGTGATACATGAATCAAATGTGCATAAAAAATATCCTTAAAATATATCTGGGGCTGGAGAGATGGCTCAGTAGTTAAAAGCACTGGCTGCTCTTCAAGAGAACATGGATCCAATTCCCAGCACCCAAATGGCAGTTTACAACTGTCTGTAGCTCCAGTTCCAGAGGTGGGTCCAACATCCTCTTCCAGTCTCTGTGGGCACTGTACGCGTATGGTATACATACATACATGCAGGCAAAACATCCACGCACATATAAAAAATAAAAACAAGGGCGGCAGTGGTGGCATATGCCTTTAATCCCAGCACTACAGGAGGCAGGGGCAGGCAGATGTCTTTGAGTTCAAGGCCAGCCTGGTCTACAGAGCAAGTTTCAGGACACCCAGCACTACAAAGAGAAACTCTGTCTTGGTGAGGGGGAGATTAAAAAAGTCTGTAAGCAACCAAAACATAAGCCAGAAGCCCATACTTCAAATTTGGGAAGTAAAATAGAAAGAGACAGGAATTAATAGACAGTAAAGTTTAAAATAGAGGCAAAAGTATTTATTTATAAAAACAGCCTAATTTTGGTAAGAACAAATATATACTTTGTTATATAGTATATATTTACATTTAGTCATTGCAAATGAATATGAAAATACTTCTTTTAGCCAGGTCAAATAACATGCTTCATATGGTGCTGTGTATTAACAAATCACAGCTAGATATAATAATCTATGTTTACTATATAATAAAAATCATGATTGAGGCAATAAAAGCTGAGGCTGAGGATGTAGCTCCTTGGAAGAATGCTTGCCTGGCATTCACAAAATCTCCAGCACCACATAAACTTGTTGTGGTGGTCCGTGCCTGTGATCTCAGAACTCAGAGAAAGATCAGAGAAGTTCAAGATCATTCTCCACTATGGTGAGTTCAAGGCCTGCTTGGGAAACATGAGCCCCTTCTCCAAAATGTAAAAGAACAGAACTCCCAACAACCCACAATGCAAGCATTATTATTTCATTCTCTGGACAAGGTAAAGGAAAATCATGTAGCTAAAAAAAATGGCTAACTACCTACCCAGTGTATTATAATGGCTCTCGGTGGTAAACCCCCAATCATTAAATAAAATCATCAAACATTGTTCAGTATGCTCTATGAAGATAGGAAATGCAGTTTCCATTTCACTATAAAATGTTCTCAGGGCTGACAAGACAGCTTGGTGGGTAGACATTTGCCACAAAGCTTCATGGCTTGCTGTCTAGCCTGATGACTTGAGTTCGATCCCCAGTGCATCAAACCACATGGTGGAAGGAGAGAACCAGATTCTACAAAATATCACTCGATCTACACACACATACACACACTACACCATGCGTGCTTGCATGTGTACCTACACACACAAAAATACATTTTGAAAAAATTTAATGTACTTAGGTGGGTGCAGTGGCATGCCAATATTTTCAGTTCCTCATGGAGGAGAAACAGAAAGACCACCTGAGCCCAGGAGTTTGGAGCAGCCTGAACAATAATAGCAAGAGCCCACCTCAGAGACAATACCCTCCCCCAAATGTGTGTGTGTGTGTGTGTGTGTGTGTGTGTGTGTGTGTGTGTGTGTATGTACACAAAAAAAATTAATGCTCCTTTAAAAGAAACTGTTTTAGACAACTGATTATCTGTAAGAGACAGTCTAGAGTCAAAACCAGTCCTTACAGTACTTAAAATCTTACTTTATCTGGACTTCCACTCATCTAACTCCTGTAATACTAGACAAACCAGACTTCCCACATTCCTTAAACATACATAGAATCTACAGGTTCTTGCCACTGTGTTAAAGGCTGACTTCTCTGCTTAGACTATGCCTACTCATTCAAATCTAGTTCAGATTAACATTTCCTGTGTCACCTCAGATGCCATCCAATAGGCAAAACTACATTCTCACAGTAATCTGTACATAGCGCTATTAAATCCTTGACACATTACATCATATTTCAATGTCTATCTCTCTTCTCACCTCCTAAAATTAGAGAGAACCTAGTTTATAATAGTTGGCAAATACATTTGCTACTTAATGACAAGTTGATTTTTAAAGCAAACTGAATACTTTAATCCCTAGTACTGGAAAAGCAAACAAACAAAAAACAATATAAAATGATTAACTAGAGATTAAACCCAGGGCCTTGTGTATGCTATAAGAGTGCTCTACCATTTTAAAGCCTCGTTTGTATATGTGTACATTATATGCATGTGTGTTTGAGCCCGTTCATTTCTGTGTGTATGTCTGCAAGTACATGTGTGTAGACAAGAGGATCTGTCACTGAACCTGGGGTTCCCCACCTTTAAACTGGACTGGCTGTAATCCCCTAAGTTCTCTCTACCCCACCACCTTCATGCACTAAAGTTTTATCCACTGAGCCATCGTCTTCCCTGTCCTTAAGACTTCATTTTAACAATTCTATAAAAATCTAAACATTAAGTAGGAATAAAATGCATTTGCATGTAAACCAAAAGACAGGTTTCTACAGACTGAATGTAGCCATTAGAAATCTTTCTAAAAAAGATTGATATTCTACATTATATCTAAGTAATCTATTACAGTAAAGGTAAAAATGATATGGAAAATTTTTTTAGTAAAATAGAATTGCCAAAATCTAAGCCAACAAAGACAAAAGAGAAGGAAATCACAAGTATGTCATTCAGGTTACTAAGGGAATCATACACAGTGACCTGGTGCCTTTAGAAATTACTATTCCTAAATTCAAGACACTCCTCAAGAGGAAGTACTATATCTAGCACTTGAAAGACTGAACCAGACCACCAGCAGTAGAAAGCAAATCAGGACAAGCTCTTTTAAAGTATACATTTCCAGGGCTAGAGAGATGACTCAGCAATTAAGAGCATGTGTAAGGCCCTGGGTTCTATACCCAACACAAAGAGAGGACAGGTCTTGTGTGTTTGCCTCTATTTATTCTAGTTAAAAACTATTTTTACACACAAAGAAAATTAAAGGCACTTGCTGCCAAGTCTGACGATCTGAGTTCAATACCCAAACCCACATAGTGGAGGGAGAGAACCCTTACCTATATACATTGTATACACACCCATACATGCATAAATGTAAAATTATTTTTAAAGATTAAAAAACAAAAAGGTATCTCAAGCATTAGCTTCCCTTTTCCCTTATCTGACACTTGTGACTTATCAATCTGCTACAGCTTCTGCTAAGATCTCATCTTTTCTTCTCAACCTCAGCTTAACCTCAACCCTCTTTCAAACTCTCATCTACCCACAAATGTCTGTTATCTTTAGAGATTCCAAAGGCTCTACAGTCTGCAACCTTTTTCTTGAGTACAAATCACTCTTTCTTTCAAAGATAAATCTAACTTAATGATAGCCAAATGCTTATCAAGATCCTTTATATCAAATATGAGCTTTCTACTCCCATTAAAATACAATTCAAAGCAACTCAACTATTTCTAACATTTCCATTCTGACAGTCACAGACCTGAATTAATATTTGTGTAGTATTTCTCCATTACCTAGGCTGAGAATTCTCCTCATACATTCTTTCTTTTCCCTCCTTGAAGAGGCTTATAGTCTGCTTAGTTTTCTTCATCAAATTCTCCATGAACACCCTAAAATATTCATTTTCTCCAAGTGTCTCCATCTTCCCCTCATATCTTGACAAGACAGTTCGGAGATGCTGGTAGGTGTCAGGTAGCAGGTCTAAGATATAAGGTGGGCTGTTCTTGAGCGCCAGCTTTGGATTTTGACACAACCGCACCACCTGCAACAAAGGGAAAAGAAGGGCTATTACTCGGAGGACCTTAAAGACAACTTTCCTTTTGAAGTTATAAGCTATAAAATATGTACTTTAATACACACATATAATTTATATACATATAAAATATGTATAAAATTTATACATATATATAAATATGTACATATTTCCATAAATATGAAAGATACATGAGGATAAGACGAAATGATCTGTAACCTAATGCCACAGGCAACCATTCTGTACTGGTGGCCCTCCTACAAAGATAGATGGTTTTCTGAATTATGTATGTGGGTACATGTATAGGGGCATGTGCGCATGAGTACAGGTGCCCACAGAATCTAGAAGAGTTGGATCCCCTGGAACTGGAGTAACAGGAAGTTGTGAGACACCTTACTGGAACCAAACTTGGGTCATCTGAAAGAGCAGTATGAGCAGTATACGCTCTTAACTATCTCTCCAGCCCCAAGATGGGTTCTTCAAACTCTGTGAGAAGACTAGGGTACAGCTCAGTGGCAGAGCATCTGTCTACCCTAGACATAATGTGGGTTCAACCCCAGCATCTCCAGAAACAGAGGACAATCTGAAAGACTAATAGTATAGACAACACAGCCAGGGAATGTTGGGGGGCGGGGGGGAGTGTCCTCCCACAAATGCCTGGAAATGTGCCAGATGAAATGAAATACAGCAGGCCTTGTGTGGTGGCACACACCTTTAATCCCAGCACAAGAAGGGTAGAGGCAGGTGAATCTTTGTGAGTTCGAGCCAGCCTGGTCTACACATCAAGACCCAGAAAGGAGGGGAAGGGGAGGGAGGGAGTAGAGAAAAAGGAGAAAGAAATAAAGTAAAAAAAGGAAAGGAAAGAGAAAAAAGGAAAGAAAAAAGGAAGGAAGGAGAGAGAAGAGAGAGAGTAATTAAGGAAGGAAGGAAGGAAGGAAGGAAGGAAGGAAGGAAGGAAGGAAGGGAGGGAGGAGAAATGTAGCAAATTAACTTAGAAATGGATACCTGACACATCAATAAAGAAAATTCCAGCCAGGGAATTGAGAGGCAGAGATGGATGGATATCTGTGAATTCAAGTCCAGTGTAGTCTACATAGAGAGTTCCAAGCCATACAAACTACCTAGTGAAGCCAGGGTGGTGGCGCACACCTTTAATCCCAGCACCTGGGAGGCAGAGGCAGGTGGATCTCTCTGAGTTCGGGGACAGTCTGGTCTACAGAGTAAGTTCCAGAACAGCCAGAGTTACAACAGAGAAATCTGTCTTGAAAAATACAAGAGAGAGAGAGACAGAAACAGAGACAGAGACAGAGATACAGAAACAGACAGACTATACTAGTCAACAACCATCTTTAAAAAAAAAAAAAAAGCTAGAAAAAAAAATTCTCAGGGGTCAGGGGCAGATAGAAAGGACATGGCCAACCTAGAATGCAAATCTGTGCTGTGGTCAATAGGCTTGAGTTTTCATAGCCGCTAAGAAACAAGAGTAAAAGACTTTTGTGCCTAGCAATGCTTGAAAGTGAACTGAGACACCCATTTCTTCCCAACAAAATGAAAATGTTCTGGTTTTTCTTTACAATATATATATCTGATACTTTTTATTAGTAAATTCAGAATTTGCTGGTAGTTCTGTTATCATTATCATTGTTTATTATTATTGTTGTTGTTGTTATTATTATTGTAATTAATTGGTGTTTGGCCTGCCTGTGAGGAGTTGAATCCACTGAAACTTGAGTTACAAACAGTTGTGAGCTTCCATGTGTGTGCTGAGAATTGAACCCAGGGCCTCTGGAAGAATAGCCAGCTTAACTGCTGTCCCTAAGAGCATGTTATGATCTGTTTGTGAGATCTAATTATTTATTCAATAAATGTATCTTTGCTATCTACCCTCCCTACTTGAATTATGTTGTTTTCAACTCTTCATGACTACAAGTATCACAGTGATACGCATGCTTAGGCATGTTCCCTTAAAATAGATCCCAGCTGCTAGGTGCCATGGCACACACCTACAATACTCCCAATACTCAAGAGGTAGAAGCAAGTAGATCCATGCCAGCCTGGGCTACATGAGAGACCCTGATTCCATAAAACAAAAACAAACAAGAAAAAAATAACTGTAAAATTCCAATTCGATAGCCAACCATCATAGACTCTTCAAGTGAAAAGGCTTTAAATACATAGGCTTTAAAACGATATATTTTATTCTCAGCAGATCATTTCTAATATTCTTAGAAAATAACCCTATGTAAGGCTAGCAAATAAAGACAAGCTAAATCATCAAAAATAGTCAATGCATTTAACATTACTTTAGGAAGCTGCTCATTCTATGAAGTACTAAAAAAAGAGAACATAACCAAAAAAAAAAACAAAAACAAAAAAGGGGGCTCCATTCAGAAAACCACTATACTCTAAGCTCAACAGCTAAAATTTCATATTAATAAAACAAATGCTTCCCAATTTGCATTACATCCCAAATCTCATTGCAAGTTTGATGCTACAACTCAGAATATACTTAATAATAATAATAATAATAATAATAAAAACTGTTAAAGAATAGCACCCTAAATATGGTGATCTTGGGTAGAGGGGAGACAGGAGACAGACACTAAGCAACTAGGAACTTAGCATATGCCATAAATACATATTATTTTTATGTATGTATAAAAGACCACAAAAGCCTTATGTTTGAAGACTTTGTTTATAAAGACAGGATCTCATCCCAAGCTGACCACTATTACAAGTATGTGACACCATTCCTGTTTGCTTTCTTATGTAATATTGGGGATAGAGTTCAGATTTTAATATATGCTAGAAAAGCACTACCAACGGAGCCACTGCTAAGCCCAGGTTCTTTTTTTTACAGAAAATTCAACATGGTTCACATTGAGAACAAAGAGAACAAGAGAGTGATACAAGTTTCGGGTAAAACAATAGGAAATGAAACCTGAAATGTGCAGGTCAGAAGGACTACACCGTCTAAACAGACACCTCCTAAAACTGGGAAAAAAAGGGGACTAGAATTGGTTTAGACAGTAAAAATGTATAGATATGGAAGCAGTTAAACTAAGCCTGATGGTTTCATTTTTCCCAGCCATGCCCTGGGAAATGAGGTGAAAAGACACGATCCCTGAATCTGACAGAAATTGTCAGTCAAAAAAAGAAAGGAAATCAACAAAGGAAGTATCAGGTTCTCTGCAGAGAAAGTAGGGTAATATAACAAAGTACATCAGGCAGGTTTTTATGAGGTGGTATTTAGGCTGAGAGCTGAAATCACAGGAGAGAGTCCGGTTTGTAGAATCATCAGAAGAGTAGTCAACAAGACATCCACCTCAACAGTCGTAAGATGCCAATGAGCTGGGACTTACCTGTGGACTATGAAGGGTACAAAGGTCAACTAGACTAAAGTGCAGCCAAGGCACCAAGTGTGATTAAGAGATTTATAGACCAGTCAGGGAATTGCTTAGGAGATATGACAAAGGCTAAAGTTAAGTTTTCAATTAACATTTAAAAGGACTAAATCATATTTTAATATTTGATAAGATTGTATTAACCAGCCATATCAAAATGTTCTGCCTTAGTCATTTACCTTGAATAAACTGAACCTCTGGGCCTCAATGCTCTTACCTATAAAGAGATATAACCTATCTTATAAAATGTGGGTGAAAAAGCCAGGCGTTACTGGTGCATGCCTTTAATCCAGCACTCGGGAGGCAGAGGCAGGCAGATCTCTGTGAATTTGAGGCCAGCCTGGTCTACAGAGCGATTTCCAGGACAGCCAGAGTTACAATAGAGAAACCTTGTCTGGAAAAAACAAAAAATAAAATGTGAGTAAAATTTAGAGGAACTCTTTGAAAATGTTTTTGTTATTTTGGTTTCTTTAAAAATGCAAAACGGTGTTTGGATTAGGTTTGTGTTCCCACCCCAGCTGTGGTATATAGTTGTTCACGAGTTGGATTTGGAATGCTTGATGCGGGTGGCTATAATTTGGTTGGGTGCAGTCGTTCTGGGACCTGTAGCTTGTTTTGGGGATTGAGGGCTGCACAAGGAGATAGAAACTTTTGGCTTAGAGTATAAAAAGTTTGAAGCCCCAAGAGTCAAGGTGGGTGTTGGTTGGTGGTTTATTGGTTGGGTTGCTGTCATTAGTTAGTATGATTAATTCCTAAAAGAACAAAGATTGGAGAGATTGAGTTATAGACCATGAGCGGAGACTCTAGTCTGATTCACTGTCAGCTAGTCCTCTTCAAGCTTAGGACAGGCTAAAAGAGGCTGTGAAGATTTCTACCTTTCTCTCTTTCTACATTGAGGCCACTTGCAAAAGCGGTGAAGATTTCTTTCTCTCTTTCCTTTCTCCTTCCCTAAATAGAGGGTAAAAGATTGTAGCGTACTGCTACAGGTGAAAGGCCCTCCCAACTGCCAAAGAAGTAGGTATCCAATGTATATAGTTTCCTTCGCCATTTCCATACAACTTGACCAGCAGGACTGAGAGGAAGACATGATGTAGATGCAGCAATGGCATAGATCGGCCACTGAGTTCCAATGACTCATGAAGCTACAAGAGCAAGTCAGGTGGTACACACCTTGAGCAGCTTAGACTTAAATGGATCAAGAGTTCAAGGCCAGTTTAGGCTATATAACTAGATCTTGTCTCAAAACAAAACAAAAATCCAAATACACACACACACACACACTCCTTGATTTGGGTCACATTTCTGAGTGTGTATATATTCAGAAGTTTAACAGTTTGTGCATTAAAATAAAAATATAGAAGAGAGCAGAATGGCAGACCTCACATCACCCTTTGTTGACTCCAGGAGCCAGTAACATTATTCCTACCACCCTAGACCAGGCCAGTTACCTTCCCAGTCCTACAGTCTACAGAAACCAAGAAACAGGCAAAATACAGTAGATAACACAAGAACAGGAGAACCAATTCTCCGCAAAAGCATTCACCATTCAAAGACAAAAGTCAAGACAGGTATGGTGGCTCATACCTTTAATCCCAGAGACAGGGAGATCTCTGCGAGTTTGAGGTCAGCCTGATACACACAGCAAGTTCCAGGACAACCAGGGATATATATTAAGACCTCGTCTCAAAAAAAAACAGGTGGGGGAAAAAAAAAAAAGCCAACCCAAGTACAGCTCCTAACCAAAACATTGACAACATTGGGGGACTGGAGATGGCTCAGAGGTTAAGAGCAATTGCTGCTCTTAAAGAGGACAGAGGTTCAGTTCCCAGCACCCACATATGGCTAACCACCATCCACAACTCCAGTTCCAAAAGATCTGAAGCCCTCTTCTAAACTCTCTGGGCATCAATCATGCACAAGATACATTTACATACATTCGGGGGGAGGAACAATTCATACACAGAGAATAAAGGAAACTAAACAACAAGAATTAGAAAATTAACAACAGATCATTCACATTAGGGCTGGACAGGTGGCTTAAGAGGACTTGTTGCTCTTTCATAACCAGAGTTCAGTTTCTAGTACCCTTCAGTTTCTAAGCCCCTTTAACTCCAGCTCCAAGAAATCTAACCCCTCTTCTAGCCTCCATGGGCACCTGCATTCATGTGGCACATAATCACAGACATATACGCAGACATACATGCAAATAAATGCAAGTAATAACAAAAAAGACCCTCACATTTATATATCTAAATACCAACTCATCTATTCTTCCTACTTTAAAACATATGTGGGGCAGGAGAGATGGCTTGGCGGTTAAGAGTAATTGCTTTTTCAGAGGACTGTATGTAGTTCAGTTCTCAGCACCCAACCACCTGTAACTCCATCTCCAGAGGAATCTGAAGTCTTTCTGGCCTCTTTAGGCACTTGTACACATGTGGGCACGCACACATATGAACACACACACTGTATCTTTCAAAAAGTATTTGTTAGCATATTTCTTATTAAAGTTGAAGTTAAAATGAAGTATGTGCTTAGTATCTCTGGGAGGGAAAGATACATGCCCCTTAATGACAAAGAAATAAAAATGTTTTAATTAAACTAAAACTTCTCTGGTATACATGCCCAGCCTACAATATACAATATATTTACCAATACTGAACAGAAAATAGGTAGCTTTATACTACAGCACAAAAATCTATAAAGTTATTTGTTATTTTAATAGGGTATCACTCTATAGCCCAGGTTGATCTTAAACTTGTAGCAACCCTCCTGCCTCAAACACGTAAGTATAGGAATTTACAGGCTTAAGCCATCATACTTTGCTTCCAAAACAACGTGCATTTTCAAACCTGTATGATGCACTTTAAAAAAAAATCTTTTATGTGTGTTTTGTCTGCATGTATGTACATGTACTGCATGCATGCAGTGCCTACAGAAGTCACAAGAGGGTAATGGAACAGCTGGAACTGGAGTTACGGACTATTGTGAGCCAGCACGTGAGTGCTGGGAATCAAACTCAAGTCCTCTGCAAAAACAGCAAGTGCTTTAACCATTGAACCATCATCTCTCCAGCCCTATACAATGCACTTCTCACAAATGTTATTTGTACTTTGTTAAAACGTGACCTTATAAAGAGGTTTGAAGATTAAATGTCTGCTTTTTCCAAATATTTTAGAGATGAATCACTGCATCAACAGGGAAATCAACATTCCACTAAACTCCAAGTCCTCAACTACAGAACATTAACACTAACCATAAAGAAAATTCAGAGGTAGGTGTACTTTTAATGTTAATGTACTCTTTAAAGAAAATGGCCTAAGCATTTGCAACCTTTTAAAAGGAGTTCCAATAAGATCCTCTGTGAATAATTCAAGTAAACAGTTAACACACATCAAAAGCCTTTATGAGAATTTTACACTGGCAGATAGTTAACTTTCTAGGCACAAATGAGCTTTAAAAATCATTCATCAAGCCAGGCAGTGGTGGTGCACACCTTTAATCCCAGGACTCAGGAGGCAGAAGCAGGTGATCTCTGTGAGTTTGAGGTCATCCTGGTCTACAGAGTGAGTTCCAGGTCAGTCAGGACTACATAGAGACCCTGTCTCAAAAAACAAAACAAAAAAATCAACCATCAAAGTTTTTCTGAAAGAAAAAGAATTTTGTTTTTCCTAAAAGCGCTAGGTGTTGGAGGCACACTCCTGTAAACCCAGAACCTGGAAGGCTGAAGCAGGATAATTTTGATGAATCTGAGGCCAGCTTGGGCTGGCTACACAGTGAGTACCAAATGAGCCGAGGGATATAGCAAGACCCTGTCTTTAAAAAAAACAAACAACAACAACAACAAAAAAAAAAAAACAACTAAGGATAAAACATTTTCCTGTTTAGTCTTATCCTCTGTTTGGCAGATTTTATTTTATATATCCTTCAAAGGTGGTTATCTACTATTTAATTCTAGTTATTATAATTTATAGAATTCCTCAGAACAATGTCAAAAAGACACGTGCTCAGCTCTGGGAAACCAACAGTGTCCTTGTACAGCTGCCACATGTTCCATTCATAATAGTTTCTCACTGGCTTCACTTCTCCCTTTGCTTCTGCCAAGGCTCAATGGTCAATAGAACAGAAAAAAAGAAAAAAGAAAAGAAAAACCTTGCTTTAAAACTGCTACATTTAGGTGGCAGGGGTGCAGCAAGAAGGCTCAGCTTGAAAAGAAACTTGCCTCCAAGACTGACAACCTTGGTTTGATTTCTGGAACCTACATGGTGGTGAAAAGAAGCTGTGACCCAACCTCCACAGTATGTGTCTGCACGCGGCAGACACACACACACACACACACACACAAAGTTTTCTAAAATACTGAATTTTGAAAAACCACAGAGAACAGTGCCTAGACCTACTTCTGTTCTAAATACCAAATTTTTCTACTAGACAGGAATTTGCATTTCCAATTAGGCAGAAAAGATACATTTAACCCTGTTTTTTAAGAGCAAGAACTTTTATTTGTTGTCTTCTTAGTTCTGTCTCAATAAATATTTTGAACATATTCTGTGTCACAATACTTACACAAATTTTTTAAATAAATGTTTTTGTTCCCATAGAGTTCAACCTGCTCACAGCAGCATTTTTTTTTTAAATTTATGAATGATGTGTGTGCAAACACATGTGGAGACTAGGACAACCTCAGGTGTCATTCTTCTTTGAGACAGGGCCTCTCAGTGGCCTGGGTCTAAGTAAGCAGGCTGGGTTAGCTGGCATTGAGTTTAGAGGAGCAACCTCCTGTCTTTCCACCCCAGCACTGAAATTACAAGCACCACAGTACCCAGCTTCTTATATGGGTGCTGGGGCTTAACTTCTGGCTTTCACATTTGTGAGCCATCTCCTCAGCTCCCAATGACATATTTTTCATTTACAAGTTTTTCTTTAAAAGGAATAAAATGTGGGGCCAGAGAGATGGCTCAGCAGGTAAAATTGCTAGCCACACAAGTGTGACAATCTGGTTCCATTCCTGGAACCCACATGAAAAGTCAGATTCAGTGCTGCACATCTGTAATCCTAGTGTTCTTAAAGCAGCGATTCTCAACACGTAGGTCTCGACCTCTCTGGGGGTTGAAAGATCACCTAAGACCATCTGCATATCAGATATTTACACCACAATTCATAACACTAGCAAATCAAAATTAGTTAGGAAGTAACAGCAAAAATAATTTTATGGTTGGAGGTCACCACAACATGAAGAACTGTATTAAAGGGTCACAGCGTTAGGAAGATTGAGAACCACCTCCTTATAGCAGCAAGCTAGGAGGTGGAGACAAGAACTGCCCAAGGCTCCTAGGCCAATTGGTCTGGAGTTCACAGTGGAGAAGAAATTAGAGACTGCCTCAACAGGGAGGAAAGTGAGACCTAACTCCCAAAGCTATCCTGATCTTCACATGTACTCACAAACACCACACACACACACACACACACACACACACACACAATTTTTTAAAGGAACAAATTGCTATACTACAAAAACAAATGTTTCTTAAACGGAGCTATACATAACAGAATTATAAAACTTTACTACAGTTCTGAAGCAATCATTCTTGCTCACAAGCATAGGAAGCATAGAAGGAAAGGTCAAAGTCCCAGGGTCTGGGGTCTAGTCTGGTGGCTTAAGACATTAACTACATATACATGTGCATGAACAATTATTCATCTTTCTGAACTTCAATTTCTGTCTGTAGTTAGGTCAAATTAGGTCAATTTCTTTCTATAGTCTCTTAAAATGTCAATGTTAGCTAGGTTTTAGTAGCAAACACTTGACCTGTAATCCCAGCACCTGAGAAGAAAGATTGAGATTTCAAGGCCACCTCAGTTAAAAAAGACTCTGTTCCCACCTCTAAAAAAAAAAAAGGGGGGGGGGGGGAGGTGTGCTAGGGAGACGGCTCAGTTGTGAAGATCACTTACTGTTCTTCTTGTAGAGGGCAGGAGTTCAATTCCCAGCACCCATGTCAGGTAGCTCACAACTACCTGTGCTGTTTATTTTTAATTATGTTTAAAATGTTTGTTTTGTGCATTGTTGGGTGATGTGGCTGCCTAGGCCTTGGCATTTTATATTATCTGTAGGTGTTGGCTTTATGTAAAAGATGTTTGATTCCTCATGATCTTCACATGCTGTCAATATAACATCTGAGGAGTTTAGGTATCAATAAAAACCCCCCGAGATGAGAGGCTCAGGGTTCCACTGTCCAGATTGGCACTTGTCATGATAGTGGTTCCCTCTGCTGAGGTCTGGCAGGATTGGCACCTATGAATATGTCTCCTTGTGTCTCTTGGTTAGCCCACACAGTGGCTAACAACTACATACCTGTAACTTCAGCTGCAGGGAAATCCTCTGGCTTTCAAGGACACCTGCACTCATATACCCATGTAGATGTTGATTCAGGGCAAAAAGCTTTTTATTCTTTTGCCTAATTCAATCCCCAGTCCTAGTCTTGGAGCCCTGGAGTACTTCAGCCTCTGTACAATCTGATCTTAAGCCTAGAAACTGAAGGTTTCAACCCAGCCTCCACAAGTATCTCAGTCTCCATACATATCTAATCAACTTCCGAGACTTACTGCTGACTGTGCCATTCTAACTAGCTTCTTCTGAACTCAGGGCTGTACTGAACTCTGACTCTTCTGGTTCAGCTCAACTCACTCATTGTTCTGGCTCAAACTTTTCTCCAAGCTGCTGATTCAAACTGCTCTTCTGAGCTGGCTGTTTCTGACTGAACTCTTCTGACTGAACTCTTCTGACTTTGGCAGGCTCTGGCTAACTCCACAATTTCTTTGACTGAACTGCTCTGCTGGGTTTTAAACTGATTCACTCTTCCTGTGACTTCTGCTGAACTTCTGTGTCTCTGCCTCTGTGTCTTATCTTCTCTATTCTCTATACCTCTTATCCTTCATACAGCCTCTCTAACTCACTCTCTGTGCTGATAGCCTACTTTTATATCCTGAGAGTTGGGTGTGTCCTCACTGTGACTCACTCGGCTAACTATTCCTCTGATTCCTCATTTTGCATGCCCTTCACTCTTGACTCATCCTAGAAGTCACTTCCTGTCTGACACTTGACTCCTCTCTGAGTCCTGTTTCTTGTCTCCCAAGTGCTGGAATTAAAGAAATGCACCACCACTGTCTTCTGAATACTAGGGTCAAAGGTGTATGTCACCACTGCTTTCTGAATAGTGGGATTAAAGATGTGTACCAACATTCTTTCTACCCTAGAGTAGCCATGCTGACAGATTAAAAAGATTAACTATTACTCTACATTCACATACATGCATTTAAAAATAATAAATCTTTTTTACAAAAGATAAAAAATTAAAAAATGCTGGGCAGTGGCGGTGCATGCCTTTACTGCCAGCACTCCGGAGGCAGAGGCAGTGATTTCAAGATCTCTGTGAGTTCAAGGCCAATATGGTCTACAGAGTGAGTTTCAGGTCAGCCAGGGCTACAAGGAGAAACCCTATCTCATAAAAAACAAAAATAAAAATCCACCAAAACAATCAATCAATCAATAAAACCTGCAGAAACTTCAAATTATAGAAGCTCTAAGCTTGACATGATGCTGCACAAACTGTAAACTCAGCACTAGGGAAGTAGAAAGGATTAACGTGTGTGTGGACCTGTCTCAAAACCCAGCTCTACAACCTCACAACCCGAAGAGGTCAAACGTTTTATAAATGTAAATACATAGGGAAGCTTTTAAACAAAACTGATGATTGTTTTCCAGAGACAAATCCACAAACTATACTTTCATAGACACCTACTGTCACTAAATAATTTAGGTCCCTAAGGAAAAAGCCTTTCTTCTAACCACTGTTCTATAAACTGATTTATCAAAAACTCTTATTCAGGCTCTTGAACTGTCATATTATTCTTATTGAATGCTATCCAACAGCATGTTACAAATACAGTGCCACTTAAAACTCATAACCAATTTCATTACTTTCATTTATCACATCAGTTGAAGAAAAAATACATTCAATACAAAATGGCATGTTCTAACAGCTTAACAATACGTATTTTGTGTATTAAAGTTAAATAAAATTAATTACTTAAAGTTCTTATACATATCTTTTTAAAGAGAAAAACAAACTATCCAGAATTAATCAGAATAACTTCAAAACCAAAAGCTAACATCAATGAGAGATTAAGTAATGTTAGCAAAACTTTTAGATGCTATCAAAATACAACTTCGGATTAGGGCATTAAAGAAGTTCCTTCTTGAGAGTTCCTCCCAATTCCCAATCCTCTTGTCTCCTTAGGGATTAAGCAGTGGTTTGGCTCAAGATCTCTAAGAGAGTCCCCAGAGCCCTTTCCATAAAGATGTAACACAGATTGTTAAACATGAGTACTGAACTATGTGAGTACTCCTCAGCACTGGCATGTAGTTTCCATTTGACAAAACTGAACTGTGAAAGGTGTCAACACAGTTTTCACCTAAAGTAACTAAGAATCAGCTATTGCATTTATTAAAATAAAAACTGCTGGTAAAAATTTTGGAGGTCAGTATGGCATATGCACCACATACATATACACACATATATACACACATGTGTACATACAATACATATATACACACACTTTTTGTTTATTTGTTTGAGACAGGGTTTCTCTGTGTAGCCCTGGCTGTCCTGGAACTCGCTCTGTAGACTAGGCTGGCCTCAAACTCAGAGATCCACTAGCCTCTGCCTCTCAAACACTAGGATTAAAGGCGTGTGCCACCTTGAGACCAGAGTCTCTCTATATAGCTGACTGTCCTGGAATTCACTATGTAAACCAGACTGGCTCCAAATTTAAATATCTACCTGTCTGTGCCTCCTGGGGTTAAAGGCATGAACCACAAGGCAAAGATAGATAGATTCCCTTTAATCCAGAAATTCTATTTGTAGGAATATTTTTAAAGAAATTCTTGGAGCTGGGCAGTGGTGGTGCACACCTTTAATCTCAGCACTTGGGAGGCAGAGGCAGGCAGATCTCTGATTTCGAAGTCAGCCTGGTCTACAGAGGAAGTTCCAGGACAGCTGGGCTTGTGGCATGTGCTTTAAATATATACTTGGGGGTCAGAGGTGGGAGTTTGAGGTTAGCCTGGTTTGCATAATGAGTTCTAGGCCAGCCAGATACATGATGCTAGCAGTTAATAACATTTGCTCTCTTGCAGAGGACCCAAAATGTTTCCTAGTTCCTATGGGAGGCAGCTAACAACCACGACCACCTGTAACTTCAGCTCCAGGAGATCCAGTTGTCCTCTTATGAAATCCATGCCCAACCACACATGTCTGTGTCTCTGTGTGTGTGTCTCTCTCTCTCTCTCTCTCTCTCTCTCTCTCACACACACACACACACACACACACACAAGCATACACTCATACTGACACACACAGAAACACATAAATAAAAAATTTTAAGTTAAAAAGAAAGAAATACTTGGAAACTGGACCAGGAGTGGTTGCTTATACTTTAATCTCAGTATCTAGGAAGTAGAAGCAAGAATCAGGAGTTTGAGGCTAGCCCTGATTGTGAGACCACTGTTAAAACAAAACAACAACTTGGTATGCTATCTATAATGCTGTTTCTAATATTAAAACCTAGAAATAGCCAGGTGTGGTAGCACTAATCTTTAACCCCAGAACTCAGGAAGCAGAGTTAGGGATATCTATTATATAGTAGTAACATGGAAAAATCTCTGAAATGTAACAAATTTTTAAAAGAAAAAATTCTTTAAAAATCCTTGTTTCTTTTTAAAAATGGTATATTTTAAGCATGTATTACTTCCATAATTTAAGGTACCATAGTGCCATTTCTTAACAGAAAATCACCAAACGTATCTAAATAAAAGCAACTGTGGTATAGAGCCTTGCTATATCAACTGTGATCCTTAGACCAGCAGGACTGTCTCCTGAATGATGGTCAGGAATGCAGAGTCTCAGGCCCCACCCTAGACCTCCCAGATTCTCTTTAGCCAGTCCTCTTCCCACTAGGTGATCTGAACTCATGTTAAACTATGAGGATCACTAGTTCACCAGTTCAAGAGCCACTTAAAAAAAAGGAAAAGAGTTGGAAAAATAGCTCAGTTGTGCTTACCTTGCAAACATGTAGACCTGAATTTAACCCCGCTAAAATCCACATTAAAAGCATCAACCAACAACAAAATAGGTGTAGTGTCACATAGGTGTAATCCCAGCAGTATGGAGGCAGAAACAGGCAAATCCCTGGGGCTAGCTGGGATTTTCTAATGTAGCTAGCTTAGCTTACTTGGCCAATTCCAGAAAGAAAAGATGGAAGGAGTCTGAAGAATGAATGACACCTTATACTGTCCTCTGGCCCACAAGCATGTATGCACATACACGAACACAGTTACAAGCTGAGTGACTTGTAAATTTTTCTTAACACATATTAGGATATTAGACACAGTATTTTGAGATTTCTTGAGTAATAAAGAGATATAAAATTATAAACCACTCCAAGATGTAAAGAATGACTAATTACTGATCCTTGGTTGTGTTGGTGTTGGTCTAGAGTAAACGGTCAGCTAGATTTACAGTTTTTTTTTTTACAGAGTATTTACACAGTATTCTCAAGGCCTTGAGTTTCATCGCCAGTACAAGAGGAGGAGAAAAAGAAAAAGGGACCAAATGCGAAAAACTGCTAGTCAATAATGCAGTAAATGGCTCAGTGATGATTGTTCTCCATCACAATTTTTAGAGCCACTTAGGAAATGAGACATGGAGTGAAGGAACAGATCCTAGATACTTCTGGAGAGGGTATTCATTGGAAGTATGAGAGTAAATGAGAACTTCTACATTTGTTCTATACATTTTATAATTCATTGGTTGCATTTCTTTTTCTTAAAAAAGCGCTACAGATCCATACAGCTGTTTAAAACAGATCTAAAGAAGGAAGGGGTCCTGAGAATGGTACCTCAGTGCCTATGACCCTGTATCATGTGAGAGGCTAAATAGGAGTACTGCTCAAAGTGTGAGGCTAGTCTGGCTACATAGCAAGATCCTATCCATAAAATAGAAAAAAATTACAGAAATTTGGATCCCTTCCTATCCAATGAAGCATCAAAGTATTAAGCCTTGTTTAAAGTCTCCTTCCACGGCAGATCTAAGTCAGAGGAAGGTATTAAGTTAAGGTTCTCTGGCATCAGATCAACTAAGTACTTCTTACCCATCACACATTTCAAAAGATACAAAGTATGAAGATCCAGAGTCACTACTGAGTCCCTGTGTCATCAGTGCTGTCATGTCTTATCCCTACCCCACCACCCCAGCCCCTGGGGACCCCAGGACCTTGTGCATACTAAGCAAGCACTCTGTTGTGAGCTATGGCCCCAGCCCATTATTGATTTCTGAGGGCTATGTCTAGGTAGTGGCACCATTTCTCTCACCAGTGCTTGGATCCCCAGGGACATGCAACACAAATGTCATTATTAGAACCCTTTTCCCCTTTTGGAAGCTGCTGTAAGAAGAACATTATGGGGGACAGTGTGAGGCTGCTTTCCAGTGCTCCCAACTGACTACTCCCACCTATTTCCTTCCAGCACAAAATGTGCTAATCATGAAAACACTTCACAATGACTTGCTTGTTACAATCCCCCTCGTAACAAACCTAATGTACATCAGAATTAACAACTTCTTTGGAAACTGTGATTAGTATTTAGGTATTGTTTTCAAACTAAAACTTAATCACATTTTCTTTGAATGTTCCAGGTTAGTCATTAAGAATATGATTTTTTCACAGTATTATATAAGTTTGAATACAACATGAGTTCTACTGAGGAGGAAGACTCAGAGACCAATTTGATCATGATTTATCAGTTTATTATATGTACACCACCAGCTAACAACATATTAAAACCAAATTTTCAAGCCAGGAAGTGGTGGCACATGCTTTAATCCTAGCACTAGGAAGGCAGAAATACACCAATCTCTTGAGTTTGAGGCCAGCCTGGTCTACAGAGAGAGTGAGTTTCAGGACAGCTAGGGAAACAAAGAAACCCTATTGGGGGGAATTCTATAGTAAAATCCATTAAAATATTTAGCTTTGATTTCATCCTACTTTAAAATACTTTTTATTTTGTGTGTAGAAATGCTTTGCCTGCATGCTCACCAGTATGCCACATACAGGCTATGGAGGCCAGAAAAAGATATGAGATCCTTTGGAACTGGAGTTAAAGAGGGCTATGAGCTACCATGTGTGTGATGGAACAGAACCCCTGTACTGTGGAAGAGCAGCCAGTGCTCTTAACCACTAAGCCATCTCTCCAGCCCTTAATACTACTTTTAACCTTTCAAACTTGAACACCAGTCACACAAAATATTTAACTGCCTCCAATTTCACACATATGGAGTTAATGAATTTTATATCCTCTGAGGAGTTCTAAAAATACCCACAACACATTTTCTAGGTATGGTGGCAAATACCTAAAACTCCAGCACTTGGGAGGCAAAGACTCATGTCAGAAGGCTTAAGGCCAATCTAAACTGCATTAGACCCTCTCTTTAAAAAAAAAAAAGTAAAAAATAAAAATTAAAAGTGATATGCTGGATGTGGTGGCTCACAACTTTTAATCCCAACACTTGGGAGGCAGAGGTAGTCAAATATCTGAGTTTGAGGCCACCCTGATATAGAGAGCCAGTTCCAGAACAACTAGGGCTACACAGAGAAACCTTGGGGCAGGTGAAAAAGACACAAAGAAAGAAAGAATCAGAGAGGAAGGGAAGAGAAGGAAAGGGGAGGGAAGGAGAAGAGGGAAGGAAAGGGGGAGAGGAAAGGAAGGAGGGAGAAGGGAAGGAAAGGGAAAGGAAGGGAAAGGAATGGAAGGAAGAAAGGAGAAAGGGAAAAGTAAATGTTAAATGTGCTGGGTGGGGTTTGTATATACCTGTGATCCTAGCACCTTAAGAGGAGCAGGAGATGGTGTGAGGCAAAAGATCACTCTGATTTCAAGATCTGCCTGAGCTTACAAGTAAGCTCCAGGCCAGCCTTGGCAGCAGAGTCCTTGTCTCATCTCTCCCCTCTACCCTGAGAGTGGTAAATGCCAACACGGACAGCATTAAGTATAACTTAATAATGTATACACCCATCTATGTTCACCACACAAAGTAACCAATACACATAATTTAAAGAATCACTAACTCTAATTTTAAAACAGCTACCAGAAGTCAGGCATGGTAGCACATATCTATAATCCCAGCACTCGGGAGGCTAAAGTAAGAAGACTGAAAGTTCAAAGCCAGCCTCAAGCCAGCCTCAACTACAGTGAGTTCCAGAGTTCCATACCAGCCAAAGCTATAGAATGAGACTGTCTTGGGGAAGAGTAGCTAACAATTATTTCATTGAACGGTACTAGTTAAACATTACGTTAATACCATTTGAAAGAATGATGGCTTCACACCTAACAAATGAAGGTCAGGTTAAGAGTCACCATTGAGAACCTTCACAGGTCAAGTGGTGGTGGTGCATATCTTTAACCCCAGCACTCGGGAGGCAGAGGCAGGAGGATCTCTGTGAGTTCGAGGCCAGCCTGGTCTACAGTGAGTTCCAGAACAGCCAGAGTTACAACAGAGAAATCTCCTCAAAAAACAAACAAACAAAAAAAGAATCTACACAGATCACTCTCTAAATACAATCAAGATTCTCTTAGAAATGTATCTTTAGGCTATTATTGCTGTTTGAACAGCAGATTGTGCTTATACAAATCAGGATGATATAGTCATGATGGTCACTCTTGGTTACCGTAAGAGCAGCTATAAACATAACATCTATAAGCCTGCTTCCAGCTTAACACTGCATACTATTTCACTGTTAACTTTTCACCAGGAGGAACACACACACTAAAATGATATAGTGTTGCAAAAAGTTTATTTTTAGTTATATATAAAATAATTGTTTTATGCACTGTTGGGTAAGGGGCTGTCTAGAGCATTCTGTATTGTTTTCAGGTGTTGGATTTCTGTGGGGGATGTTTGATTGCTTATGATCTGCACATGCTATCAGTAGAAACCTGAGGAGTTCTGTATCAATAAAACACCTGAGTTCAGATGCTCAGGGCTCCACTAGCAGTATGGCACTGGTCATGACGGTGGTACCCTCTGCTGAGGTCTGGCAGAGTTTCCACATATGAAAATGCCTTCTTGATGTCTTCCATGCTGAGCCATCCTGTAGGCTTACTAATACAGTATAGTCTAGTAAATGTTATATATAAACCAGTAACAATCATTTGTCATCATTACCAAGTATTATACACTATAGTAATTGCATGTACAACAATTCTAAGTAAAGGTCTCATAGAGGGATTTATATTACACTAGCACCATCAAATATGACAGCAGTGTGTTGTACTATGTAGTTCAGCAAGTGTTCCATTATAATCTTGTGAGACCAGCATCTATGTGGTCTGTGACTGGCAAGAAATAAATTTATTATGCCTAAAATAAATTCTTCCAGAACAAAACAAAAAACAATATGTAAATTAGCTAATTAATTAACTCCTACCCATATAGCTTTCCTTTCCGTTAATTCCTTTGGGGTATGCAAATTAATTTAGCAAATACCTATATACTACCTACTATTGTACAGGATCCCCTGACTGAACAGTGCAACAGAGAAGTAGCTTACATAGCTTAACAGCTGCTTTCCTTATGGAGTTTACAAGCTTCAGAGGTTGTCTGGCATGGTAGCCTATAGCTACAACCCCAACAGTCAAGAACCTGAGGCAGAAGGATCACAGACAGTTGGAGGCCACTCTAGTATACAAACAAACAAAACAAAACAAAAAACAAACAAACAAACAAAAACCATGATGGGGTTCAAGAGAAAAAAAACAAAAGGCCAGGTGTGATGGCATGCCTATAATTCCAGCACTTGGCAAACAGACAGACAGATCTATGTGAGTTCCAGGTCATAGTGAGACCCCATCTAAAAAAGAAAAGGGGAGGGGGGCACATAAGCATCATAGGTTAAGATAACCCATAAGAAATATGTCTTGTGCTTAAACCTAATTTCAGATTTCAGATTGTTGAAGAAGTTTATTTTTAGTTATGTTTAAAATGGTTGGTTTGTGTACTGCTGGGTAAGTGGCTGCCTAGGCCTTGGCACTTTGTATTGTCTGTAGGTGTTGGCTTTATGTGGGGTATGTGGGATTGCTTGTGATCTGTATGTGTTATCAATAGAACACCTGAAAAGCTTAGGCATCATTAAAAACCCTGAGATGAGATACTCAGCATTCCACTATCCAGTATGGCACTTGGCATGATAGTGGTTCCCTTTGCTTAGGTCTGACAGGGTTTGTACCTATGAGAATGCCACCTTGTCTTTCTTGGTGAGCCCACACTGTGGCTAAAAACTACACCCAATCACTTCAGGCATACTTCAGTAGTCACTTATCATTTACAAATCACATATTTCTAATATCCTGGAATGGATGAACTTAACACCAAGCATTTCCCCGGAGCAGAACTCAACATCCAAGTCAAATGTAAGAAGGAAGAAGGGAGAAGGAAGGAAATAAAGAGCAAGAAGTCCAATGATACTTATAGATTTAAAATCCAATTAAAGACATGTTACTTCCAAAATATTCTAATTTATCCAACATACTTTTTTGGAGTGGGAAGCAGATAGGGCCGAGGGACAATAACATAAGGGGGAAAAATAATCACATTTTTCTTCATTTTTATTTGTTTATGTATTGTGTGTGTGCATGTGCATGCCAGTGCATGTGTCACGGTCAGAGGACAACTTGCAGAACTTGGTTCTCTCCTTCCACTTTGTGGGTCCTCAGACTCAAACTAAGGTCATCAGACTAAGACTAACGTGGCAACACCTGCTAAGCCATCTCACTGGCCCCAAATAATCTTCTTTTGGAAATATTTCTTTTTAAACTCAAAAACTGAAAGTCTATGGGCGGTGGCGGTGCAAGCCTTTAATCCCAGCACTCAGGAGGCAGAGGCAGGTGGATCTCTGAGGCCAGCCTGGTCTACAGAATGAATTCCAGGACAGCCAGGGCTACACAGAGAAAACCCTATCTCAAACAAACACCAATACCCAGGTAAGATAAAGGGGAGTGGGGGAGGGGTGGGGGAGGGGGTGGGGGAGGGGGGTGGGGGAGGGGGTGGGGGAGGGTAAAAACAAAAAACAGTCATGTCCATTTTTGTTTAAGCGGGGTTCTAACACAAGCATTTTTTTCCAACAAGTTAAGTTGCACATAGATTAGCAAACTGGGCCAATGTTGAGCAAAGCCCACAACTTATATCAGCTGCAGATACCCAATATTGGGGGAAGGAGAAGACCATCAGTCCCCAATGCTAACTCCATGTACTGACGTACTGACGAGTAACAGGCTGGGATAATACACATCTAACTTTTACAAGAAATGATGACTCAGGACTCACTACATAATTCCACATATCAGAACGGTGCAGAGAGGAGCTGGAGTACTGGCTCAATGGTTAAGAGCACTTGCTCCTCTTGCAGAGGACTAGGGTTCAATTCCCAGCACCTGCATGAGAGTTCACAACAGTCTGTTACTCCTGTTCCAGTAATGACTCCTTTTCTGGCCATCTCACAGGCTTCAGTCATACATGCAGGGAAAACACTCATACACATAAAATAAAAAGGTGTAGTGACCCCATTTAAAGGCTTTAAAAGGGGGACCATCAAGATGGTAAAGGTATCTTGGAACTCAGTTGATGGAAGGAATGAACTGACTCCCACAGGTTGTCCGAGGACCTCCACACATAGGCTACGGCACGCATAAAAACCCACATACTGAGCCAGGCGGTGGTGGAGCACACCTTTACTCCCAGCATTTAGGAAGCAGAGGCAGGCAGATCTCTGTGAGTTCAAAGCCAGCCTGATCTAAAGAGTGAGTTCCAGGACAACCAGGGTTATGCAGAGAAACTTTGTCTCAGAAAAAAAAAAAAAAAAAAGAAAGAAAGAAAAAGAAAGAAATGAAACCCCAAAATTCTAAGGGCAAAGGAGATGGTGCAACCTAACAAGTATTAAGTAAGTATTAAGTAATAATATTTCGGGGCAGTGGTGGCACACCCTTTTAATCCCAGCACTCAGGACAGGCAGATTTGAGTTCAAGGTCTACAAAATGAGTTCCAGGACAGCCAGGGCCACACAGAAAAAACCCTGTCTGGAAAAACCAATAATAATAATAATAATAATGATAATAATACCAACAATACAAAAGTATTCAGAGAATCTGGAAGTCTGCAAAGTGGTACAAACCTGCAGGACTAACATGAGAAAGGACTGTGCTTTCATTTCAGCACAATTAGTAATGTGCGATATGGGACACACTGCTTAAAACCATTCTTTTACAAGCAGTAACGAATAAAACTAGACTAGAATGGAAAAGCTAGAAGCCTACTGTGCTGGAAACCACCAAAACTTAAATGCAGTTTCACTCAAAACTTTGAGACCATAAGTGATTAAACATCTCTAGAAAAACTCAAAATTCAATACTCTTTAAGTATTTAAAGCATAAGACATAAAATAAGGAAGGGGCTTACTTGGACTGCCATGTAGACTATGACTAGCTATAATCCAACATTTTAAAGTTCATTATTTTAAGGAAGTCACTTATCAGTATCACTATGATACAATGAACCCACTCACATGTCCTATATAGGAAACAAACTAGAAATGAAACTATTTTCCTATACCAGGAGTCCTTAACAGTTAAGCTCCAAAAATGTAAACCTATAAACTTCAGTTTGTAAAGACATTCACTACTTTAAGTTGTCAACACATGGATCTAGGCAACACTTGACAGGCTGAGGCAGTATTGCTGTTGATTTCCAGACTGGTCTGAGATACATAGTGAAAGCTTGTCTCAAGAAACAAACAAGATGTCAGCACATTTTTATAGTTGTTTTATAATTTCCAATAATAAAGTCAGTTCCACAACACCAAAATAATCAACATACAAGTACTTATGTCCTTAATTACAATACCAGTTGGAACGGGGGTGGGGGTGGGGCTTCCACAACTCAAATTACTTAATGTAGGGAAAATCAGTCTTGGAAAAGTGGTTCTGAAACCACTGGTATGCACTGCAAGAGTGTTAATTTTCACACAGGACTTGTTAAGCATTTATATAGCAGTCACATCTGCCAAGTGCTTCATAATAATTTTATTGGCTGTTTCTAGTCCAAAACAACCCATAGAGAACTTTACAGAAGAGGAACCTGGGCCCAGAGAGGAACCAAGAAAACCAAGTTTACCCTGGAGGAAAAAACACCATTCGCTTACATGCCAGACCCTCCTAATAACATTTATCTGCAGTAGGAATTTTGAAAAATTAATGATTATGATAAGAATCAAGGAAACACCGCATTGAATTCTAACAAAATTTTAAGAGATTTGTGTGTACACATGGTAAGTCCTTGCCAACTACAAGACTACATTATACAGACACAACTATAAGGAAGTAAGATTCTACCGAATGACAGACTCGAAGGACTAAACAAAGTGTTAACCCTACCCCTGCACCTGATTTTAAAATGGTTATCAAAGGGGTTCATGAAACAAGTTCAAAGTAGGGTCCTGAAATAAGAGGCAGATAGGCCCGTTACAAAAATCAAACACTACAGCCCAGCTAAAAGCACTGAGTTCAGGGAGGAAGTTCTGTAGAAGTCAGACTGCAATTTAGCACGCTCAGTCGGTCCACCTTTCGAAAGATAATGGTTTTAACCAGAAATTGTGGTTTAACCAGTACCTATCTCGGCACCAGCAATAAATTACATCCAACACTTTGCAAGACAAAAAATAAAAACTTAAGCCATCCTTACCGGTGAAGGAAGTTCCTTCCCTGCCCCCATTTAAACCCACCTCTTTCTTTGATCTTCGCGTTACATCTTCATGAGAAAAGAAACTATAAGCTCACGCAGACCGCAGTCATTCCTGCCGTCTCCCGACCCCAGGTTCCTCACCTGGGGCGACTCCTCTTCCGAGCCGGAGCCCCAGCCGGCACAGCCAGCACACATCCCTCAGGCCCACCTCCCCGGGCCCAGGAGGCGACCCACATCCCCACGCTCCGCACCCCCATCGCACTTCCGCCCGGGTGGCGCGGTGACCAGTCCTCCCCCAGCCCCCACCCCATCTTTGTCTGGCTCCCCCACACCCCAACGTTCCCAACTGCCAACGGCAACCCTCCCTCCCGCCCCACCGCCCACGCCCACCCGGCGCCGCGCGCGCCCGCCCGCCCGCAGGCCGCTCACCTTGTCCATGAGCTTCCAGCACTTCTCCACCATCTTCTTGTCCACGGTGCCGGGAGGGTGCGGGCTGAGGTGGTGGTGGTGGTGGTGCGGCTGGAAGGCGTCCTTCATGAGCCCGATCAGGCCGCCCGCGCCCGAGGCCCCGGAGCCGCCGCCGCCCGCGCCCGAGCTCTTCTTCACGTTGCCGGCCATGGCCAGCCGAGGGTCGGGAGCCCGCTCGGCCGCGAGCGAGGGAAAGGAGCGGGGCGAGAAGGAGGGGCCTCTCCGGCAGCCGCCGCCGCCGCCGCCGCCGCCGCCGCCGGCGCTCGCAGCCGAGGGAGGAGGGTGGCGCCCGCCTGAGGCGCGCCCCTGCGGGAGCGCGAACGCGCGGGGGCGCGCGCCGGGGACCGGCCAGCCGCGAGCGCCGCAGCGACCCCCACCTCGCGCGCGAGCTCGCGAGCACCCGCGTGCCCAGGCGCTCCCGGAAAGCCTCGACCAAGTTTCCGCGCCCACTGCTCCCGCCCGGACCCTCAGGGACGGGGCGTGGCCTCCCGGGGCGGGGCCCAGAGGAAACTCGGTGCCTGCGCCCTCTGCTGGAGAAGCGAGGGATGGAGGGAAAGAGGTGGGGTCCAAGGTAGAACCTGCGCACTAGGCAGAAACCGAGACGCCCCTACTCCTTGTGGACTGGGCTCGGTGCCTCCGGGAAGTGAGTCATAGCTCTGCTCGAATTAAGACAGGTAGGGATGGATGACAGGAGTCTTAACGTCAGGTCTTTTACCCACTCCCTACAAACCTGGAAGTTGAGCTTAGAGTTATCTGCTTCATATTGTAGGAAAATAGAGAAAGCCAAACGTTCTTTTTCCACTCCCTAGTGTCTTTATTTTTGTGGTGCTATTGAACCTACGACTCCACACATCCTAGAAAAGCACTCCACCTTGAGCTTTATCTACACTCCATTATCTTGTTTCACCATGTAGCCCTGGCTTCTCTGGAACTTGCTATGTAGACCAGGATGGCCTTGAGCTCACAGAGATTCACATTCCTCAAACTCCTGCAATTAAAAGTCTCCTTGGTATTTATAACCCTCAGAGAATGGGAATTAGATTGCTGCAGCTTTTTGCAGACTGGTGAGGACCCAGAAAGGTTGGAGTCTCAAGCTCTTCTTCCAGGCCCTTTAACCTTTTTAGAACAAATAACTTCCTTTTAATCTTTTTCTTCTGAAGGGTAGTTCCTTTTCCGGTAACTGACTTTGTATTTAAAGATTCTACTGCTCAGCGGAATGCACTGCCAGCAAGAGGCCCCGGGAGACAGCTGTGAGCTGGCGGGAGGGGTTCTTACACACAGGGAAGAGAAATTCAGCTCTCTGTCGTCTCCACTTCCCTAAATTTCAGACTTTGTTGGAAGAACTTTGAAAATAGGAACTTCTTTCTAAATCAGGAAGTGCCCTGCCTTGATTTGCTAATCAATTTTTTTAAGCCCCAAAGCCCTGACATGCTATTAAGTACTCAATTCTGTGCCTCACCCCCACACTGCCACCAAGTCTTTGGTAGGTTGTTGAGGTTATCCAGTACTTCTTCAAGAGAGGAAAATGTCTATGAATTCAGAGAGCCATTTAGTCTCACAACTTTGGTTTTGCAAATCAAACATCTTTATCTAAGACATTTCTGAATGATTATCACCATTTTGTGTCAGTAGAATGCCCTTTTATCAGTTTCTTTGATTTTTTTGTTGTTGTTATTGGTGGTGGTGGTGGTGGTGGTGGTGGTATACCCAGTGTCCAAAATCCCCCTGCTCAAGTACCACCAGGAGCCCAGTTCTGATGCAAAAACAAGGAGCCTTTATTCTGCAGAGCAAACCAGCATGCTGGGGTTGGGCACCAGATGAAATGGCCGACCCTGAACAAAGGCTTGCTGGCCTTTTTATAGACAGTAAGAGAGGGTTTTAACATAGGTGAGGAAGCCTGGTTTCTAATTGGGGGACAGAAATGCAGTTTACAAATGTTTAATTTTGACTGGCTCATGCTCAAGGGGCTAACTATCCACATTTTTAAGCTATATCTGGTTACATCAAAGTCAAGACATTTGCTTTATGGCCCCTAGGCCATCTGGCCAGATAAGGTAGGAGCTACTCCTGCTCTCCTTCTTCTCTCTAACTGGTTGCCCTCAGAGTGGGGGTCCTTTTTCAGGTTATCTAAGCCCCATTTGGCAGGTATATCCTGGCTCCTCCTTAGTTTGCCATTTGGTTCAGGGAAGGGACTTTTGCAGTTTTTCCCAGGAACCAGGGTAGGGGTAGGTCTTGCAGTTCTTCCATGGTGGAAGCCTTTTCTTTCAGAAAGAATTGTTCAGGCCTAACAGTGGGTTTTGTTTTGGGGGATTGTTATTGTTGTTATTTTGAGACAGGGTCTCTCTATGTAATGCTAGCTGTCCTTTCTATGTAGACCAGGCTGGCCTTAAATTCACAGAGATCCTCCTGTGTCTGCCTCCCGAGTGCTGGGATTAAAGGTGTGCACCATTATACCTGGACTTTTATCATTTTCTACCTAGAAAAAAATAAAAGAATCTACCAAAGAGAAATCTAAGCAACACTCTAAAATTACTGTCAAAACTCCACAAGGCCTGTACCACCATCCTAGTTGCGCACCTTCCTTTTGACTCCTCTGGAATATTGAAGCCTTCCTCACTGTCAGTTCATCCTGTCATTGTGTGCTTCCCAAAGTGCAGACACACACACACACACACACACACACACACTAAACTTTTAAACCCTCTTCATTGTTGCATCTGTAATAAAATTAACAGTCACAACCTCACTTAAAGTTGTCTCTGTGATACATAGATCCTATGCTGGGTAGCTTACCAAGTCACAAAATACAACAGTCACGTTTTCATCACCATCACGGAGTGTATTCCCTCTGCCTGGAGCGTGCTTCTAAGATCCAAATCATTCTTCAGAAATCGGTTGGGCAGGGCAAGCCATTGCAAGCCTGTAACCTGAGCACCTGGAAGGCTGTGGTTTAGACAGAAGAGGGGGTTTGATATCTGGGTTACACGGGGAGACCCTGTATCAAAACAAACAAAAAATACTCAGCTCAGGCATCCCACAGAGAAAGGTAATCCTTCCGTCTCTAAATTGCCTTTTGTTTCTTCTGGGGATTGGAACCCAGCCTCAAATATGCTAGGCAAGTGTCAGTCCACTGAGCTGTATCACTAGTCCCATTTGTCTGGCTTTATGAGGCAATGTCACTGTGTATCCCAGGCTGACCTCAAACTCGTTACATAGTCCAGGGCTGGCTTGTAAACTCGCAGAAACCCTTCTGCCTCAGCCTCCTGAGAGCTAGGATTATAAGCATGTACCACTATGCCTGGCTTAGTTTCTTTCTTACATCATATGTTAATGCCCTATATACTGTCTTGCCAATTTTGGATCTTCTATGGTACTTGTCATTAAATGGGTACAGCTAGGTATTTTTTAGTCCTAGATTCAATGCAGTACAAGATATTTACCTATGGAACTGTGTGTGTGTGTTTTACATTGGCTCATAAGCTTGTCTAAATATACAGTTCACATCTGCAGCTTGGTTTAAGATTTCCAATCTGGATCTGGGCAGTGGTGGTGCACACCTTTAGGGAAGCAGAGACATGCAAATCTCTCTGAGGCCAGCCTGGTCTACACAGTGAGTTTCAAGACAGCCAGGGCCACACAAAGAAAACAGAAAAAAACAGATTTCCAGTCTAAAGCTGGGCATAGTGGTGCATGCCTTTAATCCCAGTACTTGGGAGGCAGAGGCAGGCAGATCTCTGTAAATTCAAGGCTGTGCTGGTCCTATATAGTGAGTTTCAGGTCAGCCGAGGCTACAGAGAAACCTGCCTCAAAATAAAAAATAAAAATAATAATAAAAATAGATTTCCAGTCTGTGTTATCTTTGGTAAAGTTTATGTAACATAGTATTCTTTAGCACTTTGTTTCTGCTGCAGCAGACCATATTTCTCTTACTTCCTTTTTTGGTTTGTTTGTTTTGTCTCATTCAACTGTTGTGGGATATTTCATAGTCATGGATAATATTCCTATATGCTGTAAAAGCAGAAGGATGTTTTCTGATGCCTTGCAGCAAGTAGGGAACTGCTTCCTACCTGCTGAACAGTGGAGTGGCCAGCCAGTTCTCCATATGAATGGGCCATTCGTTGACCTGTTGACCTTACGACAGATGAAAGTTAGGCTCCGTTCATTTGTATATTGGAGGACTGGGTGGAGACAGGGAAGATTTGGAATGAAAAAGCACATAGGGCAGGCAGAGAGGAGAAGCAAGGGAGAGAACCAAGAGGGTGAACGGTGTGAGAAGCAATGGAGTGAGCTCTGCCTAAGCCGCCCTGGTACAGACCCCTAAGACTTCTCATGGCTTGTAATTAATAAATAACATGGAAAAAAATCAACAATCAACATTAACATCCAACAATATAAGAGTTCGATGAGACAGACATACCAGCTCTGAGTCATAAGGGGGAGCCAGTTTTTGAAATTCCAGCAAAACTCTGATTTGAACTGTAAGAGCTGCTGTTAAGTGCTTGTTAGAACTTACTTTACACACACTGTCACCTACAGCTGCCTAATCCCGACATCATTTCTATCTCAGACCCTCACTATGGCTTATTACGGAGGCTGTCAACTCCCCCTAACCACAGGAAAGGTAGAGGATTTGCCAGAAACCTGAGCACCCATCATAAGACTTTACCTTGACCCTTCCTGTTAAATTTCTGGTAGAAGCATAGCTACCACAAGGAATAAAAGACAGTGACCCAAACACCAAAAGCCTATACCATCCCCCAGGCAAAGTCAGCAGTGCCATCTTCACCCTCAGAGGACCAATACCCCTAACTTCTCCATACCTCTAATCTCTCGTGCGTCCATCAGAGAAGTGGTCAAGGGCCTAGGAGCTCTTTTCCCCAGAGGGAAGACAACAGAGGAAATGAAAAACCACACTATGTTTTATAGTTTTTAAAAGCTCAGAATCCAGCCCAGATAAGATGAAGACAATTTTCAAATTCCAGAGGTTTGAGAACACACACCTCCAGGCCTTTGCAAAGTTATCTTCCTGCCCAGAAGGACTCCCTCTTCTCTCCACTCCCACCTGCTTCTGCTCACCTTACCAGGCCAATTCATCCCATCCAGCAAGTCCTTGGAGCTTAGCAATCACCCTTCCTGGCCTTTCCAAGCATCAGGATTAGGCAGACTGTCCACTTTCTGGATCGCAGCAGCCTTTGCTGCCCACCTATACTCTCCTAGAAGCCTCAGGCCAGGGCCTGGTGTCTCACACATATTTGCCGAATCCACACCAGTCATGTAAAAGTTAAAAAACAGTATGCATGAGCCACATCCAAACAGATTTTTCTCCTATGTAAGTTAGTGATAATTCCTTCTGTGCAGTCACAAACACCTGTAACCGAGAAAAATGTTTATCATCCCTCTGTCCTAAGCATCTGTTGCTTTCTTTTTTCTTTTCTTCCCCAGCCCTCCCCCCCTCCACTTTTTGGAGACAGGGCTCACTTTGTTTCAAAGGGTCCTCCTACCAGAGTCTCCCAAGTAACTGGAATTCTACAAGTGTTTCATTCTGCCCAGGTCACAGTTCATGTAGGCCAAGGCCATTGAGTCTCCAATTGGGCCATATTTCTTTTAATATATAAATAACCAATCTCATATTTGAATAAAAGTGAGTGATGTTCCCTCCTAGATATCTCCTCAAAACTCTTCTCTAGATCGGGATGCGGTGGTGCACATCTTTAATTCCAGTCCTCGGGAAGCTGAGGTAGTTTGAGGCCACCTGATCTACACAGTGAGTTCCAGACCAGCCAGGACTCAAAAAACAAACAAGCAAAAGCCCTTCTGCATAGATCTTATTCACAGGAGGACAAGGAGCCAGCAATGGATTAGTGGGTAAATGTACTTGCTGCCGAGCTTGATGACCTGAGTTCAATCCCCCAGACCCACATGGAAGAAGGAGAGAACCAACTCCCACAAGTTGTCCTCTGATGCGTGCTATGGAGCACAAACACACACACACACACACACACACACACACACACACATACACTAAATGTAATAAAGATTTTAAGAATTATGTTTATTAATTTTTAATAATCTGTATGTGTATGCACAGATGAGTGGGTCCCCTGGAAAAGCAGCAAGTGCTCTTAACTACTGAGCCATGTCTCCAGCTCCCCAAAAAATTTTAACAGAGAAGGACAGGTCTACTGAAATGATCTTTCCTAGCATCCCTTACAAGCTGACTAATGAAAAGAGAAGGGAGATTGGCCTTTCATTCAGCATTGCTTGACTTGTTTTCTAAAGGCGTTCTAGAGATGGGGTTGAATTGTTGAAGACAATGCCATCTCTATTCTGGGTTACGTTAGAACCAGTTCATCACGTGACACATGGCACTCTCTTTATTCCACTTCACCTTCACCTCAAACCACATCCTGAGTCTGCACCTGAGAGTCAGTTGACTGAACATATCTGTAAAATAAATGCTCGTCTAAGGCATGAGGTATTGCTTGTATTCTGTCATTTCTAGTCTCAATGTGTCATTCCAAACACCGTGAGTGACACGGTGACTCAGAGAAAGAAGTGCCCAACTAGCTCCTGGTACAAAGGAAAGGGCAAGAACTACCACTGTATTCTAGGGAGGGGAGGGGAGATTCTGAAGGAAGGATAAATGGAAACATGGTGGAAAACTAGAAGAAAGATGTTCTCCACATCCGGGGAGTGTGCACAAGACTCAGCAGCCCTAAGTTACAGGAGCTGTAAGCATCACAAAGACAAATGAGACTCTTCTCTTTGCTCTATCAAATGTCCATAGTGAGGGCTGGACAGAGGTTAAGAGCAAGCGCTGCTCATCAGGGGACCTGACTCTGGGTTCCTAGCACCATGTTGATGGGCTGCTCACAACCACCTGTGATTCAACTCCAGAGGCTCCAGGGCTCTCGTCTAGGCTCTCTGGGAACTACACTTACATGCACAATTTAAAAATTAAAAGTAAAAGTCGTTTCTAAAATATCTAAAGTGTCACAGGGTAAAGTGAACATGCATTGACCTTCTGCCTGCTCCTCACAGGTGAGAGATTTTACTCCCACATCTTGTGTCTATTTCTGCAGCTATGCTTTTGATAATAGGCAATTGACAAAAGTCTAAGGGATTGGACTAGACAAAAGTGCCTAAAAAGAGTCTGCAGGTCTCGTAAATCCTGGGAGGAAGACTTGTTTTTAGTCCGGCCATCAGCTCAGCGATGGCTCGGTTCCAGGACGGAGCCTCCCAGCTGGAGGGAGGGCAATGGCAAGCTGCCTGTCATAATCTCTACCCACAATCAATTTTTTAATCACATGCAACATTCTAGAAAGCACCCCTAATCGGAATCTCCCCCAATATTGCCCAGGAAATATTAACCTGTAATATTTAGGAGACTCGGGAGGTCAAGCAAGTCCACTAGAGGGAGCCCTAACCAACTCCAGCTGCAGGGAGCCCTGGGGGCTTCTAAACACCTGTCTGCAGATTATCTTCATAAAGAAACAGGAGGAATGAGACAATGGATTGATTGGGAGAGAAGGAAATCCTGTAAACACACCACTGATGTCTAGGGTTTTCAGGAGCTACAAAACTTATACACCAAGAAATTCGAGCAGAGCAAAATTAAGTAGATCAACTCATGACTCTGCCTCATTTGCACTCTTCCTTCTGGGCCAGAATCCTGAAGTCCAAGGTTCCGCCTCTGTTCTCATTTCTCTTAAGTGGAAAATCACTCAACCACCTGTGCCGACATGTGTTTCCCTCACACACCATAACTAGCCTTTCTGAAATGGACCTTCAATTTTAAAATAAACAATGGCATAACGTCACTGTGTCCATGAGACCTCAGGATGTAAAGTACCTGTGAGGGCTACTATCCCCACCTTTCCTCTGCATCTGTAAAACACTGTTCTCAGACTGGAAATTTCTAAATCTCTAGATTACAGGGAGTGCGTGTGAAGATATGAGTAATAGCTATTCAGCTCCAAAACCTTCTCGTTAGGGTTAGGATTTGGGGCTAAGAGGAGAAGCTACCCTCTAGAACCTTTGTATAAGCCGATTTAGCTCATCCTACTTGCCTGTGAATGCTGTGTTTCCCAGTTGTCCGGACAATATGCAGCCTCCAGAAAACCAACAGCCCAGTTCTTGATCCTGCCCCTTGAGGAAGTTTGCCACCCTGGATTGGCTCCCAGGACCCAGGCTCCTCCCTATGCTCAATCTGTTTGAGATTCCCCAGGGAGACACCATACAACAAGCAGGTAGGAAAGGATAGGGAAAACCTGTTGGGGGGACGGAAGGGACCAGGTCTGGGGATTGCTCTAAGAGGGTTGACTGCTGTAAATAGGCCTGTTCTCCTTCACGATCCTAGCCCTGCCTAAGGTTCCCAGGAGATCAAGCTTCTAGACAGTAAGAGTCACTGGGAGACTAGAATTCTGAGACTCCTACCTTGGTCTAGGAGTTAGGAAAGTATCCAGACCCACACAGAAGGTCTTCCCTCCCCCAGGACAGCAAGGATGCCACCTAAAACCAAAGGAAAAGGGAGAAAAACTGGAGTACAAAAGAAGAAAAAGAGTCCGAGTCCCGGTGAGTCAGAGTGAGTGAAGGGTGGTGCCTCTGCTTGTCCGTGTCCACTGTCCACACAAAGGTCCTTAGAGGGAATACGGCCCTCTTTGCAACAGGATGGAGTTGGCCTTCTTTTGGCTTTAGCTTTTGTGCTTTTGACACAGGGTCGCTATAGAACCCAGGTAAGCTTCACACTTATCTTCCTGCCTCCGTCTTCTTAGAGCTGGCATGACAGGCATTGCCTTCACACTCAGCTAAGGTGAAGCTTCCTTGCCCTCTTCAGAGTCTTGAGTCCAGATTCTTCAGGGCTGAGGAACTGGAGAATGCCTCTCTCCCAAGTTCCCCCGGAGCCCCATCTCGCTCTCTGCCTTTGTCATATCGTTCACCTTTATTTTGAGCACTCACCATGTTACAAGGCAGTGAAGACTCAGTCGTGAATTTGTCAGACTTTGCTATTGGGCATCCCTCATGGAGTGATCTTCCTCCATCATACAGGAAGAAATGTAGATGTGGGAGGAAGACAGGGGTGGGACCAGGATCAAGACAACCTAAGACTCTATCATCTTGCCAGGACAGATGTAGAGGCTGAGGCCAAGCACAGGCTGGTGCTGTTGGAGAAGGAGCTGCTTCAGGACCACTTAGGTAAGAAGTGGGAAGCCTCATGAGACAGCAGAGATGGACTGTCCTATTAGGATTATCATTACTGTGGTGAGAGACCATGACCAAAGCAACTTGGGGGAGGGTATTTGGTTTATGCTCCCAAATCACTGTTTATTATCGAAGGAAGTCAGGACAGAAACTCAAACAGGGCAAGAACCTGGAGGCAGGAGCTGATGCAGAGGCCATGGAGGAGTGCTGCTTACTGGCTTGCTTACCCTACTCTCTAATAGAATCCAGGACCAGCAGCCCAAGGATGGCACCACCCACAATGGGCACCCCCCCCATCAATCACTAATTAAGAAAATGTCCTATAAGCTTGCTACAACCAGATCTTATGGAGGTATTTTCTCAGTTGAGGTTCCCTCCTCTCTGATGACTCTAGCTTATGTCAAGTTGAAACAAAATTTGGCCACCTAGCGTGTGTTACATGGGGCATTTCTGGATTCTTGGGGAACTGGAAGTTTGAACTATATGCAGGGCTAAGCCAACTAGCCATTCTCCATTGACAAAGATTGTGAGGAAGGGCTAGGCAATGAAGATTGATGAAAGAAGCTATTCTCTCCCCTGGCATTAGGAATGGAGCCACACCTTCAGTCGTGATAAGTAAGTAGTCTACGCGGAGTTAACCTGCAGCTCAGGAAAGCTATTGTCATTCAGTAGGCAGAACATGGAGGAGATATTGACTCCTTAGGCATGAAAACACTATGGGTTCCATGGGGCTGCGGGGGGGGGGGGGGGGAGCTAATAAAGAGAATAAAAGGTTAACACCTGCCACCAAGTTCCCAGAGATAAAGTTCATCAAGGCTGTGGTGTTGGGCTCTGTAGGACCCCCCAGCCTTGGCTCTGACATTCACAGCTCTGCAGAAGGAGGAGGCTCGCAGAGCCAAGGCTTCTGAAGACGGGCTGAAGCAGAGGTTACAAGGGCTGGAAGCTGAACTGGAAAGGGCTCGAAGCGAAGGGAAGGCCATATATGCAGGTATGATTTGACTAACCAGGTAGGCAGGAGACAAGGACCCAGAAGAGGACAACCAAGAGAGTCAGGGATTCAAGGAAGGGAAATGAAGAGGGATTCCAACTGCCATACCTAGTCTCTACCTTCCTGCATAGGCAGGGTCCTGAGAACCAAAGATAGATCCCTGTAGAATGTGTATGGATCACCACATTCTAGAATGTCTAACTCTGCATGCTTGATATTTGTGTGAAGCAACATGTAGTCATGGCCCTTATCTCTTTCATTTTGGGGAGTGAGTGGGAAAAGGGGCCAGAATCCCCCTCCTAAGCTGGTAGGAGGGGGAGGGTCCAGTTTCCTATCCTCCAGATTTTCAAGGTCTCCCAGGTTTCTCAGTTCTGTTCCTCGACTGACAAGACTTCCCCACGTGGAGCTTCATTTCCTTTCTTCATGCCTCCATGTATACCTGGTTCCGGCCACCCACTGCTCCTACCTCAGAGATGAGCCGCCAGCGTCGGGCCCTGCAGGAGGAGTTGGGGACCCGAAGCAAGCAGCTGGAGGAGGAAGTGAGAGTTCTACGGGAGCAGCTAGGTAGTGCCCTGTCACTGGCCCTTTCTCCCCTAGGCTCTAACAAGGCCCAGCATGGAAGAATGGACTGAGAAGGTCCTTCTCTAGATGTCTTCCAACCTGTGATTGAATTTTAACTAGGGTCACCTTCCCCCTAACTCCTCTGAACAGAGTTCTGTGGCACAAGCCTCTATGTTAGGGGCTGGAGTTGGCCTCTATGTGAGCTGGCTCAGCAGTTAAGAAGTCTTGTTCTTATAGAGAACCCAATTTCAATTCCCAGCACCCACATGGTAGCTCGCATCCGTCTGTAACTTCAGCCCTAGGGGATCTAATGTCCTCTTCTGACCTCCACAGGCACCCATGTGGTGCGTGACACACACATGCAGACAAAGCACTCATACACATAAAATAACAAAATAAGTAAATCTAAAAAAAAAAAAAAAGAAAATTAAAAAAGAAAGAACCTCTAAGACAGGGGTAAAGAAAAGGTAGGTCTAATCTCCCTAAGTTCAGCGGTTACTCCCTTCACTGCCTTGCTGTCCTCAGCAAAACACGTTCCTTATTAGTTTAGCCAACTTTTACAACCAAACTACAGAAAATGTTAGACTTAATTTACTTCAGTAGCTTCAAAGCCGAGTGCCTGGTGGAAGAACTTAAATTACTACTTATTGAATCAATGAATTAACCAATCGGATAAGAAAATGGAGATCAGAAAAGGGGCATCATCTGGAAACATCCCAGATGTTTCTGAGCCACAATGTGGGTGCTAGGAACCAAACCCAGGTCCTCTGCAAGAGCAGCCAGTGCTCTCAGCCACTGAGCCATCTCTCCAGTCCCCTCCTGAGTCTGTTTGATTCCTCAAAAAGCCCAAGCTGACCTCGAACTCACAGTGATCCTTCAGCCTCAGTCTTGAGCTGTTGGTCTACAGGTGTGCGCCATCCTATTTCAAAGTTTTCTTATCCTAAAATACCTTCAGTTTGGGTAGACACTCAGGAGCTGCTTATACAAGCCACGGGTTGTGTCTCTAACCTTGGCCTTCTTTCACATTGAAATTCAGCATTTATTGAACACCTGCTATGTTAGGTGCTTTGTCATCTGTTTTTACATTTAAGGGTCACAACAAACAAGAGGAGCATAAATCATTTTCCCTCTAAAGATGACAAAGGGGTGGAGAGGGGACCTGGTGGTTAAGAACACTGGCTGCTTTTACTGAGGTTTGATTTCAAGCGCCCACATGGTGGCTCACAACCATTATCATTCTAGTTCCAGGGGATCCAATCCAATGCCTTCTTTGGCCTCCACAGGCACCTGCAGAGAGAGAGAGAGAGAGACAGACAGACAGACAGAGAGACGGGGGGGGGGGAAGGGGGAGAATAAAATGTTTTTCAAAGATAGAGAAACTGAACGATGGTAGATGGCACAAGTCTGTAATCCCAACCCTAGGAGGTGAAGGCAGGCCGATCTAGAGTTCAAGGCTGTCCTTGGTTACATGGAGAGTTTAAGGGCAGCCTGGGCTACATAAGACTCTGTCTTAAAAAATACAAACCCAAACATTTAAGACATGGAGACTCAGAGAGACTTGTCCCACAGTTTTTTAGTAACAGTGTGAGACTTTGGACCCATCTCCTGTTTCCAACCTTCTACTCATTCTGCCATACCTCCATGAGTCTTTGTGGAAACCACAGGAAGTAACCACAATAATGAGCTCTGCCAAGGCACCCTTTTAGGGACCCTTGGTTACTGTTCTTGCCATAGTGTCACCATCCAGTCTTCTTTACTTTTCTGCCCTTCTCCCGAGAAACATGCCAAAGGGAGGCTAAGACAGCCAGGGAGGAGGCTGAGCAAGCTCTCAGAGAGCAAGAGGGAACCCTAGCTCAGCTTCGTGACCACGTGGCAGATATGGAAGCCAAGTATGAGGAAATCTTGCATGTAAGTACCACTCCCTGGAGGCCAGCTTCTCAGTACCCCATAATCCTCCATCCCTAAGCTCCCAACCAGTGTGATGACCCACAAACCAGGGGAGCCATGCTCTATCCTATGTGTAAACAAAAGATACAACCATTGACAGTACTTAGACTAGACCAGCCTAGACTACAAAGCAAGAGTATCTTACCAAAAAAAACAAAAAGGCAGGAAGGAGGGAGGGAGGGAGGGAAAGAGGAAGAAGAAAAGGAGCCATTGGGCAAAGAACTCTTACTAGCCAACCTCTCTTCCCGGGAACTGAAAGCTTTTTGTTCACAGGGCAGCCTGGACTGTCTCTTGGCCAAGCTGAGAGCTGTCAGGCCTCAGTGGGATGCAGCTGTGCTAAGGCTCCACGCAGGGCACAAGGAGCAGCTACGTCAATTTGGTCTCAACCCCTTGGATCTTTGAAGCCATTGGCCTCTAATCTCTGAGGCCTATCAATAAAGCAACTCCATGTAGAATTCAGCAGAACTGTGGATTGTGGCCTTTGGCAGTGAGGAACGGCTCTCGTGGGGACATCTATATTTTGGAGTAACTCATTGTCCTAAACACTGAATGATAAGAAATGGACAAGGGTCCAAACCCTCTACAAAAATGGGTCTCCAAAAACTAGACTCATTCCCTTAAGCCTGGAGCACTTCTGGTTCGTTCAAACTACCTTAGCTTATCCTCACCAACAAAAACACAAAGCCAGATTTATATGAAAAGACTGTATATTTATTTATTTATACTAAGGTGCTCATATAGAGGTCAGGGGACAACTTCTAGGAACTGGTTCTCTCCTTTTACCACGTGGTTCTGGGGACTGAACTCAGGATGTCAGGCATAGCAGCAAGCACTTTTACCTACTGAGCAATCTCACTGGCTAATTGGCAAAGGCTGTAACAGGACATTACAGTGGCCAGGAACCAACTCCTAAGATTCTAAGGTGTCCACAGAAGGAAAATACGGCTGGTCTCCAAATCCTTGTGCCATATGACACTAGAGTCATTCCTAGCCTAAGTTCTCATCACCACCTTCTTGGGCAGAACGTCATAGCTCCCTAAAACGTCCACATAACATCCTGTGGAGACTCAGGCTCCCTCATGAGTCTGCCTGAGGTCTCGCTCCACACCCCTCTGCTGGAGGTCGGCTCACAAGAAGGGCAGGAAGGTCCCTGGCAGTCCTGTGATCAATGGAGTCTGAATCCTCCAGCTCCCACTTTCAGCTTGGAGAGACCATTCCTGACTCTCTCCATCTCAGTGCAGAGCAAGGGCAGGAAAGCCACTAGGCAAGTCTAAGCCAAGCAGAGTGTCCTACAGCAGCTCTGAAGCTAGAGTCCAGTCCTACAGAGAGAGAGGAAGGAAAAGTCAGTCTGGGGCCTGAAGAGTTCATTTTCCTGCCCTAACATGCTCTGACTGCTCAGGAATGGGACTTGTTCCACAGATCCTTCTGTCCCCACCTCCTATCACCTATAGTCCCCCTGCGCAGGCCCACACAGCTCTACCCGGCAGCCCTCCTCTCTGCACTTCCCATAGTTCCATCTGACTCTTTGACTTCACCTCTCCAGACTCCAAGGGAATCCAGGCTTCTAAGCCGCGCAGATCCCTGGCTGCCAGCTTCAGGCAGAGGGGTGGCTCAGCCTCAGCCAGCTGCTGAAGCCTATCCAGATCATTGTCTCCACCCACAGGATATCCGTTCACCTCCAAAACTGCATCTCCTATTTGCAGCCCGGCCCGGGCAGCTGAGCCTCCTGGGGTCACCTGGCAGTATAGAGGGACACACAGAGCAGTTGTCAGGTGTTCTAAGGCTGGGCAGGTAGGTGGGCAGAGGAAGGTAGGTGGTAAATGATGTAAAGATTCCAAGACAGATGGGACATCAGTCACCTGGGAGACGAAAAGACAAGACCCATTGGCCACACAGCAGAGTCTGAATCCATAGCCACCTCCGGGCCCGGGGTACAAGACATATTGGTGGATGCCAGCAGCACCAGAAGGCCCAACTGTGTCTTCAACTGGAAGATCCTCTGTTTCTGCCAGGGGGGAGGCAGCAATCTCTGCGTCCTCCAAGAAGAGGAGGGGGGACAGGCGTACCTGTTGGGGGGGCAGACAGAGCACTTGTGGCACCTGAGCCCTGCTCCATTCCCACCCTCTCCCCTACCCTGTCCCTTGCATACCATGCTGAAGAAGCGGTCAGCTTCAGGATCAACGACAGTGAGGGAGACACAAGAGCCTTGTGCTCGGATCCTGGACACTGTTTCCTCATGGCCCAGCCCGTCCACGCTTTCCCCAGCCACAGCCACCAGGCGGTCCCCAGCCTTCATCCCAGCCTTGTCAGCTGGCAGTCCTGGGTCCACATCCCACAAGAACTGCCCTGGGATGTAGACATATTCATTGCCCCTCTGTGACTCACCCCCCATGCTCTCCCAGGGACATGGGAAGATGCCCAGGGCTGTGGCTTGGACACAGAGGTGCTGGGGCACCTCTCACAGACAATAAGGAGCATGCAATTGGATATGTGTGACCATCCTAAAGCCCAACTTCCTATCTACCTCTGGGGCTACCACTCACCGAGGTGACCATCCAGGCCCTTCTCCTCCCGGAGCAGGAACCCAAAGCCTTGAGGCCCTTTCTCTATGTTTAGACACCGCGGCTTGGCAGGCAGTGCCCAGCCCTCGGCCAGGGGTGCAGCAAGAGGCATTCCCAGTTGGTGACACTCTTCCTCTACCTCGGGCCCTGCCACCAGCAGAGTCACCTGATCTCCACTCTGCCAAAGCTGTGGGGAGCCAGCAAGAGTATAAGCATGAACGTGTGTGTGTGTGTGTGTGTGTGTGTGTGTGTGTGTGTGTGTGTGTGTGTGTGTGTAGACAGAGAGGCAGATGTCTCCTCCCAGGCTTGGGAATGAGGGAGGGCCTCACACAAACTGAAGAGAAAAGAAGGGGGGTGACATATACAGATCCTCAGATCAGGAGGCAGGGTTCATGTAGAAAGCTGCCACAGGAAGCCCTACCTTCCTACTGAGCTGGCTGGAAGTCAACTTCTCCACACTGACCCCATTTACTTCTAGCAGTCGGGCCCCAGGGGGCACCCCTGCCCTCTCAGCAGCTCCTCCTGCACTGAGCACCAGCCAGAAAGGACCCCGAGCTCCTGAAAGCCAACAAAACAAGTCCCAGTCTGCTACCCGCCTAGAACAGAAACCGAGTTCCCCACCATAGCTGCCCCATATCAGGTCCTAAGCTCACCATAGGTGATGCTGAAGCCAAAGCCACCTTCGTCTTTCACCACATGGCACAGCCGGGGCCTGACCCTGGAGCCTAGGGGGGGACAGAGGAAGACATCGCTCCCCTGCTGAGCACGGGCCACATCATGCACGTGTTGTGCCAAGACTGTCAGCAATACCCGGGGACTGCTAGCCCGGATGTGGCGCACTACCTATGAAAGGGCACATGGGAGTGAGGGAGGTTGGCACCCTTGTGAAATCCCAAGACCCCCTAGATCTTGCATTTTCACTGTAGAGATCAGTAGGTGATCTGTAGGTGCCTTCACCCAAGCCTTCTAGCTAGGTACCTCCAAATCATGGGGTCTGGGGAGGGGGAGGCTTGGCCTATGCATCATAGTGTCTGACTGCTTTTCCTCCCTGAAGTGCTATGAAATGTTCTTCTGTACCACGAGGGGTCCCAGCCCAGCCTCACCACTGCGTAGTCCTCATGTTCCACGATTTTATTGTTCACCGCCAGGATCCGGTCCCCCTCCCGAAGACCTTGGCGCTGGGCAGAGGTGCCTGGATCCACCCTGCAAACCACATGCTCAGCTTTGCCCAGCTGCTGCTGCAGATGGAACCCAAAACTCTTTTCCTCCTCTTTGTTCAGCAGACAGAAGCGAGGCCGTTGCAGGTTCCAGGGATCTGGAAGCGGACATAAGTGACACAAAAGGAGCGGGACACAGCCCAGGTACAGGACCATCAAAGGACCGGTAGCCTCTGCCTCCTGGCAGAGCACTGGGAGGCTTCCAGCCAGCAAGAGGGTGGGCTTTATAGCTGAATGGACACTGCATGGGCAGGGTGGCTACAGCAAAGGGAGAGCTGCCCCCTCTACCTCTATTTACTGTTATCAAAGGGAGGCAGGTAGTGGTTACCAAGGAGATAGGAGGCTGTGTGGAGTTGTAGTGTCTCTAGGGAAAGGTAATAGTTGCCAGGGGTGAGGAGGTTACCAGATTGACCCTGGTCTTCAGCCAGGGAGAGGACAGGATTGTCAATGCCCAGCCTTGGATTAAACTTAAACTTCCTGTAAGGAGGCAAGAGAAGCAAGAGAGAGAAGCTCCTACGTAGCTGGACTTGGGTCCCAGGTTCTGTGTTAAGTGCCAACGATAGCTGAGAGCTCCCCACCTTCCACTCTTCTCCTTGGCCCAGCCCTCATGCTACTTACAGAGTTAACAAGGCCGTGTCTCGAAGATCTGCTGGACAAAGGAGGGGTAAGAATAGAGATACACTCCTCCCAGAGATGGGACTTCCATGATAAAAAATTGAAAAGGCTGAGGAGAGCCCCAAACCCCTCCCATTCTGCCTGCTATCTTCACACACACACACAGAGATGTTGACTCCCCTTTATTTCCCTCCCCCCGTTCTGTGGCACATAAATCTGAGCCTATCAGCATAGGGTGTGGACCAGGAAGATAGACAGAAGCTCACCTCATTCCTCTTTATTTCTGTCTATTTGCCTCAGAGCTATAAGCCCCAATATCAAAATGTGGTCTAGACCCAAAGAATCCAGATGTAGCCCCTCTGCCACTGCCACAAAGTCCCCTCGAGGATCTCTCCCCACCTCCTACCTGCAGCTGCCTCCATAGTTGGATCAGTGACCTAAGGCTTAGAGTAGGGACAAGGTTCATTATAACCAGCTGACCCTCCCACCTGCCCCCTCCTGAGTCACGCCTCCTTGAAGACACTGCAAGGAGGCAATGGGGTAATGGTTAACAGCAATGGGACTTATTCTCTGGGAAGCACGTGTACGTGTTCCTTCTGGTCCTGAGCCCTACATTTCTAGAGAGAGCCTCTAACTGACCCAGTTGCTCTTGTGCATAGAAAAGAGCAGATCACTGGTCACTGTAATCCCAAGCCTGGGGGCAGTAAGTATATGAAAAGGGTGATAGGAATTCTAAGACCCGGCATGAACAACCTCGTCCCACAGTCTTACAGCCCCTCCAGCAACAAATTTATCTAAAGACTTTTGCGCTTCTCCCTTTGACTATCAGGCTGTTCAAACAATGGATCCCAGAGAATTGGAATTCCTCCAGGAATCTTAAGCTAGGGAAGAGAAAAGATGAAACCCTGATGCCAGCCAGAACGTGTCTCCCCAGAAGAGGTTCCACACGGTTCTGACAGTTTGTCAGACCATCTAGCAGGACAGACTGGAGCAGAGACAATGAACCAGTGGTTCGAGACCATACCCTGACAGGACTGCTTAGTGTTGTATCTTTTGCCCTCTACCGCATTTGAACCTAAACCCCAGTCGGGGCCCTGAAAGATGAGCTGGCAGTGGAGGGCAGTGAACACCTTTATTTGTTCGTTTTCAGATGTGGCCACCTTGAACAAATCTTTCTCTGCTTTTTTAAGCTTTTATTTTCTTATTTATCTGTGAGTATGTTGGGGGAGGGGGAATAGATGGCCCACAGAGGCCAGGAGAGGGTTCTGGATTCCCTAGAGCTGGAGTTACAAGTGGTTGTGAGCTCCCCCACCATGTGGGTGCTGGGGATTCAACTCCTGACTTCTGGAAGAGGCAGCAAGTACTCTGAGCCTGCTGAGCCATCTCTCCAGCCCTTCTCCACTTTTCCTGTATTCTCTTTTTAAATAGTCAATTGAAGATGAGTGGCAGAACTCAGCTTGTTAGGGCTGCCAGAGCCCAGGCATTGACACTAAACTCCAGCGATACTGCTGCCTCTCAGTCTAGTGGCCAAGAACCATCTTCAATAGAAGATAAATAGAAATAAACCAGACTAACTCTTTCTTGGAAGCACCAGGCAAGGAAGAGGAGCCCACAGGAAGTAGAAGACACATGGCTTTTTATTAGCAGCAAGATGGGTACACTTGTTCCTAGTGGCTGTGGCGCCATCCATACCTGTGCAGTTGAGGGGACATGAGGCTGGGAAAAGCACCAATGTGAGGGCATTTTGTGTCCACAGGTGAGCATAACGCAGAATAGGAAACCCTCCAGTATATCTGCTGGATCGCCGAACCCCCAACATGGCAAACATGAGAGGCATGGCCCTTGGTGACACAATCAGAGAAGAGAGAGGCAAAATTGGTGATAGGGTCACAGAGCGATTGGCCACTCAGATGCCACATCCTTAGTCCTTCTAGGCAAAGGGAGAGGTAATATGCTTCATATCCAAGTCCAGGATTCAATTCACCATATTTGACCTTGGGAATTCTCGGTTCGGTCCTGGCTGGACTTTCTCGGGGTGGGGCAGTACAGTTACACCCATTGCTTTGACTGCAGAACTGAAGGAATCTTTCTAGAAGGAGCTGTGCAAGCCAGGAAGCCACAGAGGGAAGAGTTTGGGGGCCAGTGGTTCCACAACTAGGGCACAACTGTCATCTTCTCAGCATCCAGAGCCTCCCAGCTGCTCCAAAAGAGTCTTGACCTCACGCTCCACTCGAAGCAGCTGAGCCTTGCGCCAAGGATTAAGGGTGGCACCTCGGCTGTCTTCCAGATCCCGAAGCAGAAGCTTGAGATGGCTCTGGACCCGGGCAGGATCCCAGCTGTTGAGGTTGCGCTGGACTTCACTAAGGATCACTGACCAGTACTCAGACACTGCTGTTCCCTCTGTCAGCGAGGCCACAATCCGGGCACCACCTTCGGCAGAGGCCCCCAAGTCCCGTAGGACCTGGCGGCCCTCTGAACTTAGTTCATTGAAGTAGAGGCTGGCAGGAAAGAGATGGAAGGATGTCATTCATCAGAGTTCTGAGAAGAATGGCACAGGACAGATAGACAGAGAGCCAGGAAGCCTTACAACTCCCTTCTGGCTGCTGAACGAGGTGGGGTTGGGGGTATCTGTAGTAATAGCTGGGGATGAAGCTCAGGTAGTAGAGTGCTTAGCATGCACACAGTCCTGGGTTCACTCCCCAGTGCCACAAAGTCTGCAATAAGCCACAGACAGAGGTGGAAAGTGATGGAAACATTTCGTGTGACGGGGACAGTAGTCCCTGGGAGAAACGGTGATAGGGTAAGCAACAGCCACAGCAGGCTGGCTCAGCACTTGGTAAACCAGGGTCAGTCAGAATCCAGAAAGGGAACACAGTAGGGTTGGTCCTGGGGGTCTGGGACTCTGAGACCAGGGGCAGGACTTACTGCAGCAGCTCCAGGGAAGGGTGTTTCCGAGCAGCCTGGGCCAAAGCCAGGGCTGCTGTGTCACCAGCACCATTGTAGGCCACGTTCAGTTTCTGCAGTTGCTTGTTGCGGTCCAGCTGGGCAGCCAGCAGCTCCAAGCCCTCGTTTCCAAGGTCCGTGTGCAGCAGGGACAGGTGTGTCAGCGACGTGTTTCCCGCCAGCCCCTCCATCAGTAAGGCAACCCCTGCTGCTGTCAGTGGGTTGTTGGACAGTCTAAGGGCCACAAGCAAGGAAAGGTTGGGGGAGGGGCATGTAGTGGCCCAAGCTGGATGTTAAGACTTTGGCAAAAAAGGCACATCTGGTTTGGAGGCCAGACTAGGCACAGAAATGAGGCCCAGGAGAAGGGACCAGGAGATGGCAAGTGGCCCCTGTCGAGAAGGGAGAGTGGGAGAAAGCAGGTTTCCTCTTCTCCCTCCTTTCTATCTCTTTTACTTCCTGACTCATCCTCCCCCACATTCCCCACTCCATTCCCACTCTTCTTCTTCCTCCCTCTTAGGCCTTCCTCTATTGTCTCCCTCCCCAGCCTTTGGTCCTCCCTCCTCTCTGGTTCCACCATGTTTCTTCCTCCCCTCCCCCACTCAAATAAAACACTTACTTATTTTATGCATGTGTGCCTGTGGGGGTGGGATGGGGAAGGGGTACTGTGAGGTCAGAGGACAACATGTGTGTTCTGGGGATTCAACTCAGTTTGTCAGGCTTGGCAGCAGCTACCTCTACCTTCTGAGCCATCTCACCAAGAGTCCCCGTCAGCCCTCCTTTCTTCTCCCTGTTTACCACTCCTGATTCTAATCAGAAACCTGGACCACCACCACCACCCCCAGGCATCTGGGTTCCTAGGAAATCAGCCAACACCTTGGGAGCAGCTAGAGAGTACCCAGCATGGTGACTCTGCAGGGATCAGTTGGCTCTGTTGCCAGGCAACTGGCCCAGAAATTACTGTAGCTCTACTGTCCCCCAGGCTGACATTAGCTTTCTTAGCACTCCTGGTATCTTCTTTGTTCATACATATATATATATATATATATATATATATATATATATATATATAGAGAGAGAGAGAGAGAGAGAGATTCTTTGTGTAGCCCTGGCTGTTCCTGAACTCGCTGTGTAGACCAGGCCGCCTGCCTCTGCCTCCCGAGTGCTGGGGTTAACGTCATGCACTACTGTTCCTGTCTGATGCCTGTAATGGTTCTGGGCTGGGGGCCGCCAGGGCCTAGACAACTTCTTTATTAGAGCCAAGGCAGGCCTGTGGCAGCCATGTTGTGAGGCAGGGTGCTCACATGTGAGGTCATTGGAAGAGCCAGAGCCTCCCACCAGGCCCCTGCTAGGACACTCACCGCAGAGTGGTGATCTGGCATTGGTCATGGAGCAGCAGGTCTCGGAGGTCCCTGCAGGCCTCAGGGCCCAGGTTGTTGAGTTGCAGCCTGGAGCAGCGGTGGCCAGAGAAGAGGCAAGAGACCAAGAGAGCAGTTCAGCTTGGGGTCTTCCCATGGACTGTGCCCCTTCCTGCCATCCACACGTTCCTTCCCTCCTGTTGGCCCTGTCGCCTCTGCCCACACCTTCTCCATCCCACACTGCTGTGGTGGGCTATGTCGAGGGGCCTGAGTTGGAGGCTTGGGTTGTATTGCAGGAAGGTGGAGCCTTTGAAAGGCAGAGCCTGGTTTGAGGATCGGGTAGGGGGTCTGCACTAGGGGAGGACTAGCTGGAGTTGGGGGGCCTTGGCTCCCACCAAAGTGGGTTGTGGTAGAGCAAGACCTCCCTGTGTACCTGGCCTTCTCTGTACACAGCTGTTTCCTCCTCTGCTCTTCTTCCATGTTCCTATGCAGCCTCCAGGGCCTTCATCAGAAGATGAACTCATGCATAGCCTTTTGGCCTCCAAACTCCTCTCTCCCTCTCCTCCTTCTTCTTGAGGCAAGGTTCTTATGTAGCACAGGCTAGCCTGGAACCCGCTGCATAGCTCAGGCTGGTCTCAAACTCACAGCATTCCTCCTGCCTCAGTCTTTTGAATGCTGAGATTATAAGCATGTGTTACCTGACGTATCTCTTTTCTTCATAAAGTACCTTGCCTTACGTATTGTTAAAGCAACAAGTAGATGACTCATACACGTCCCCTGGCTCTTCTTCATTCCTCTGGCCTCCCTGGCACCTTCTCGTCCTTCTTCCCCTCCAGCCCTCACCCCCCTTCACACCTGTGTGTAAGGATTAGTCCTCACCCCAGTTTCCGGGCGCGCAGGAAGACAGGCTTGAGAGTGTGTAGCCCAGCGGGGTCCAGCTGGCAGGAGGCCAAGTTCACCTCATCCAGAGGGTGCTTTCCACTTCCCAGTACAGCAGCTACCACTGTGCACTTGAGGGGTGTCATGCGCACACCCGCTAATTTGAGCTGGCGCAGGGATCGGAGCACCTCAGCAGAAAACTGCTGGTTCTGGAACTCATAGTGGAAGAAAAGATAGTCAAGAAGCTCCGAGGGGGGCAGCACCTGCCGACCCCGCTTCCCCAGTTTCTTCTTGATGGCCTGGGCATTCTCCAGGGCATCCAGGTTCTTGATGGGACAGCCAAGCTGAGCCAGGACAGCCCGGTTGTGAGCAGAGAGAAGTCCCCCCATGAACATGGGGAAGAGCTCAAAGACTTCATCCTCAGGTGGTTCGTCTGGGTGGCGCCGTGGGCCCTCCACACCCAGGATGCTGGCACCCATCTGATCCAGAACATCGTCATTGTAGTAGTCCTCTTCCCGGAACATCTCCAGCACCATGGCCTGGGCCACTGCCTCCCGGCTCTTGCTCACCATGCCCCCGAATACTCTTGGAACCACCTGGAAAAAAAGCAAGGAAGGGGTGTGCGACCTTCCACACATCCAATCAGCCTTCAAGACTCAGTTCAAGGTAGACACACCCCCTCCAACTGTTCTAACCTTGGAATCTCCCCTCAAACTCACAACACCATCTGTCAGATCACACTACTCCAAATGTTTAGCCTGGAATCTGAAACCTGTCATAATCTGGCCTTTCCTACAGTCATCTCTCAAATACTTGTCTCATGCACTCTAGAGGTTAAGACATCTTTATCTCCCCCATGTACCCATTCATTTCCCAGTCCAGAGTTGGTGGAGACGAATGAATACAGAAGCACATGTTCAATCATGGAGCCACACCCCTCAGCTGCATTTGTTTTTGCTTTAATTACCTTATGTTTTTTATTTTATGTGCATGAGTGTTTTGTCTGCAGGTATGTACGAGCACTGTGTGATGCCTACGGGGGTCAGAAGAGGACACTGGATCCTCTGAAACTGGAGTTATGGATGGTAGTGCTCTGGGAACTGAACCCAAGTCCTCTGAAAAAAACGTGTTCTTAACCACTGAGCCATCTCCCCTTGCATTTCTTTTAAAGATGTTTTATTTTTAGTGGGTATATGCACATGAATGCAGGTGCCCAAAGAGGCCAGTGGTGGTTGGGTCTCCCCAGAGCTGGAGTTACAGGTGGCTGTGAGCCATGCAACATGGGTGCTGGAAACTGAACTCAGGTCCTCTGCAGGGGAAAAAGGACCCCATAAGTCCTGAGCCATCTCTCCAGCTCTCTACAGTCTTTTTTCAAACGTTTTCCACTATCATTTTGTTTTGCTTTATTTTGCTTCGGTTTTGGTTTTTCGAGACAGAGTTTCTTTGTTGTAGCCCTGGCTGTCCTGGAACTTACTGTGTAGACGAGACTGACCTCGAACTCAGAGATCTGCCTGCCTCTGCCTCCTCTCACTACACCTCCCAAGTGCTGGGATTAAAGGTGTGCACCACCATTGCCCAGTATTCTTGTCTTCTTCTTAAGACAGGGCCTTGTATCCCAGGCTTGGCCTGGAATCACTATGTAGCTGAAGATGACTTTGAATTCCTGATCCTCCTGCCTCCACCTCCTAAGTGCTGGGATTATAGACACAGGCCATCACATCTTGGTTTGAACATTTGCAATCTGCAGTAGGATGGATGTACAGATGTGGAACAGCAGGCTCAAGAGGCTGGCTTTCAGGCACTGGCTGGAGACCAGGCTGGGTCTGATTGATAAATATATCAACACTTTCAGCATCCTGATCATCACAACAACTATGACTGGTGTGGTTCCTGCTGCTCCACGGTCCTATGTGATACGGCCCCTGCCAATTTCAGTGCCTCCTCCCGGGCCTCCATCTCTGCTCCCTATGCTCCCTTCAACTTTTTGCCTTCCTCACATGTGGGCTAAAGGAGCAGTCGAAGCGGCTGGGAAGCACCTCCACTCCCTGGAAAGGTGAGAGGAAAGGACGCTCAGCAAGCTCCTCTTCTTTTAGCCCTGGAGAGAGCCTAGCTAAATATTATAAATTGCCTGCTTCTCAGAAGCAAAAGGAACATGCATGTCTACACTGCAGCTGGATCCATCCATTGATTAGATGCCTTTCTCTCCCGCCTCTAGTGCCTGCCCTGCCCATGCAAATGAGAGTTCCCCACCTGGAGTACCGGGACTCTGCCTCCTCTGGGGAGTTATAAACAGGGAAAAGCCCGCCAATAAACAAGTTCAGCTTCCACCAGAAAGAGCTCCAGAGGCTTTCTTTTGCATCTCATCTGATTCTCAGTCCGAGGTGGTCAGAACCCACAAGAAATTCCCCGAGACCCACATCTGGTCCCCTCCACGAGCCTTCCCGGCCTTAATCTTCCGCCCCGGGCCAGGGTGGGAAACAGAGCCGAGATTCCCTTGGCCATGGCTGGGGTCGGCTGCGGTGGTGGTGGCATGTGTCTGCAGGACCCGCAAACTGACACTCACAGTGCTGAGGCTCCCCTCCTTCAGAGTCTCCATGATGCTACTTGCTAGAGTTCCTGCCACCCCAATTGTCCTCTTGGTAAATCCTACAGAAATCAGTTTAAATGCTCTTCCAGAGGCTTTCCTGACTACTCAAAGCAGCTTCATCTCCCTCTCTCTCTTAGACCATCAGAACTTTCCTCATGGGCATTTATCATTTTTCATGTATAGGCATGTTGACGTTTGTGTTTGGTCTGTAAAATCATTAATTGATTTCCCCCACAAACCTAACACATCGCCCAGCAAACAGCAGGTACTGAAATACTCGACAAAGAAATAAGTTATATCTGGGGAGGTTTGCTATGTCACCTCCCATCCTTGCAAAGAAACATGAGGTTGTTTGATGGCATTGCCTCTGATGTCTCCATTATTGTTCATTTTTCAAATGTGAGGTTCTTGCCCCAGAAGTGATAGCATTCGACATTAATCTGAGACAAGAAAACGTCATCCTGTGACAATGAATCAATACGACCATCATGCGAGGGCTGAGGATGTAGTTCATTGGTAGAGGGTTGGCCGGACATGTGTAGGGCCCTGTCTGACTCACAGCTCAGAAAGAATAAGAAGAAAAGGAGGAAGAGGAAAAGGGGAATCTCTTGAAGAACAAATGAGATCAACTCTCTACTAGGGTAATTCTCCCTCTAAGAAGGCTTGAGGCACGCTTTCAAGATAACTGGGGATCAATACCAAGGAGACCAGGCCTCACAGTGGCCACGACCTTTCTGTCTGAGGTGATGGTGTGAGAGGGTCAGGCCACATAAGCTTGTTTTTTCAGTTTTTTAAATTCTATTTGTGTGTGTGTGTACATGCACACAAATATAGGTAGAAATTAGAGGTTAACTCTGAGGAGTTGGTTCCCTGGTTCCTTTTTTTTTTGAGGCAAGGTTTGACCCTGGCTGGGTATAACTCACTCACTACGTAGACCAGGCTGGCCTGGAATTTACAGAACCACCTGCTTCTGCCTCTTGGGTCCTGGGGTTAAAGGTGTGTGTCATTATGCCTGATCCCCTTCTTCCACTTTTACTTGGGTTCTGAGGATCAAACCCAGGCTGCCCAGATTGAACAAGAAAGACTCTTTAACCCACTGAGCCATCTTGCCAGTCCCTCTTTTCATACTTTACAAACAATTAAATATCACTTACTATGTGCCAGACCCCAAAGATTAATTAATTTGAGCCTTAAATGAGGGCAACAATATAAATTCTGTTATTGTCCCATTTAACAGACAAGAAATCTAGGGCAAGGCTTAATTAACTTGTCCACGGCTACACAGCTAGTAGATGTCAGAGCCTGGGATTTGAACTCAGGTCTCTGAGTTACTACACTTCTGTTCTTAATCTTTATGCTTTGTGGCTTGAGAAAGGAAAAGTTCAGCTGAAGTTCTGCAGCACTAACCAGTGCTCTGCCTTCTCAAGACCAGTTAACCTAGTAAGGTGCCAGCTTGACAGAATACACAGAATCAGAAGCCCTGAGCTCAAATCCCAGCTGTTCTACTTGCTATCAATGTGATATTAGACAAGTTCATTAACCTACGCTTTCTCAACTTTCTTTTTTTTTCATGTGTGGGTATATGCATGTTTGCATGTGTGTGGGCACACACGTGGGGGTGCAGGTTGCACATGTACGTGCATGTAGAAGCCCGAGATTGGTCCCAGAAACCATCTTCTATCACTTATTATTATTATTATTATTATTATTATTATTATTATTCACCTTATTCTTTGGAGCAGTCTCTTAATCAGACTGAGAGCTTACTATGCAGCTGACTCTAGGGACCCTGTGTCTTAGCCTTCCAAGGTAGAATTATGGGTGGTCCACCACAGTCACCCAGCATTTTATAGGTTCTAGGGATCCAAACTGAAATCTTCAGCTTGCACTGCAAGCATTTTAACCACAGAACCATCTCTCCAGCCCAGTTTCTTCCAGGTACAAAAGAGATTGTAATAGCATTTCATTTCTAGATCTCTAGGGCTGATTTGCAAACAAAGGAAGGGGTGGCAAAGCATCTGGCAGACATCAGCAGAGACTGGCTGCCTCCATCCCTCAGGAGCATCCCACATCCGCCCTGCTCACAACATTGCCCTGAGGCCTGTTGGCTGGTTTCTGGAGTGGGCCTGCACCCAGGATGGACTGTCCTAAGCCAATTACTTACGCCATTTATCCTCCCAGTACAAATGGATAAATGGCATCTGCTTTATAAACCTGTCTCCAATGATCAAGTTAGAATGAGTCATTGTTCCTGGGGCCTAATCACCTCTGAAGGAGCAGACACAATTGAGTTTCTGGGCATGGGGTTACTGACTCTGTGGTAGAACATTTGCCTAGCATGGGCAAGGTCCTGGGTCCAATCTCTAGCAAGAAAAAGAAATTTCTGGGCCTGCAAACTAGACTCTAATGATCTCTGCCTCCTAGTAGCAAAGATTAGGAAAAATGAGAGATTGAGAGAGAGAGAGAGAAAGAGAGACAGAGAGAGACAGAGACAGAGAGAGAGAGAGAGAAATCCTTGTTAGGAATTCAGGTGAATTGTTTCAAAAGTCCTGGTGCCCTCAATTCCTTTTTTATCCCCCAAATCTTCTTGTGGCTTCTTTCTCCCTATTCCTTAGACCTCAAATTCCACTAAAAGCCAAATTCCCAGAAGACTCCTATCTGTGCAAAAGGCAGAGATAAGCAAGGGAGAAGAACAAGAAGTGCATACAGACTCATGAGGCACAGCCTGGGATCCTGGGAGGAAGCAATAAGTGTGTGTGTGTGTGTGTGTGTGTGTGTGTGTGTGTGTGTGTGTGTTAGGGGTGTGGATGTTGGGAGTGGAGGTGTGTGTTGGGTATGTTTCTCTGTGTGTGTGTGTGTGTGTGTGTGTGTGTGTGTGTGTGTGTGTATGTGTGTTGGGGGGTGTGGATATTGGGAATGTAGGTGTCGGGAGTGTGTGTGTGTTGCCGATGAGGGTGTGTGTTGAGGGCGGGGATCTTTACCTTGAGCAAGTTGAATAGCAGAGGCAGAATCCGAAGGGGCAGCAGTTTGGCCACGATGCCCAATACCAGGCTGACATCCTCCCCAACGCGGCCCACAAATTCAACCACTTCCTTGCCCACCCGCTGCAGAGCTGTCTTGCGTAAACCCAGCACAATGTAGAGGGCAGCCAGGTATTCCTGCATGGCAGGCACAGTGAAAACAAAGGTTCCCAGGTGCCCTGGTTCTACACATGGGGCCAGGAAAAACCTCAGGGCGTCCCGGTGGAAGATCTGCAGCAGTTGAAACTCCTCTTCTGTTTTGATGCCAGCTTCCAGGCATCCTCGGACATCCTCTTCAGAGAAGTAGATCTTGCGGGATGATACTCCCTCGTAAGCCAACTTGCCCATTGTCCGGGCTGCATAGGCCATCAGGGATAAATTGGAGGGGTCAGTGCTGTCCAGGGTTTCCCCGCTAAAGTTCAGACGCAGGAAGCTGGTATAGATGCTTGTGAGGGTCTGGCCAGCAGGCGTGGGAGCATGCAGGAAGTGCAAGGTGGCACAGACTAGCCAACAGTAGGAGGGCAGGAAGCAGGCAGCGGCGATCTGGTGGTGCCCCTCCAGATTTCGGGACAGCATCTGAACTAGGTTGTCCCGCTGAGCTGGCGTGGCTGAGACGCCTGCACCCCCTGCACCATACCCGCAGTTGGGCTGGTTAAAGCGGAGTTGGAAGTAGAGCTTCTGCAGGTTGGTATCAGAGAAGCCACAGATCTCACCATAGCGACCGACATACTTGCTAGGGATACGGCCAATGGCAGAAGGCCGGGTGGTCACCAGAATGCTGGCCTGGGAAGGGTAAGGTTAAAGGTTAAGAAAGAAACCTCTGGAAAAAAAAAAAAGAAAGAAAGAAAGAAACCTTTGTGTCTCAAGAAACCTGATTATCTCAAGCCCCTAAAGATGGAGGTTCCAAAAATAAAGGGATGAAGGGACCATAGCTATTAAAATTATAAATATATAAACACACACACACACACACACACACACATGCATATAAATATAGTGCTGGGCATGGTTGCCCACACCTTTAATCAGGAGGCAAAGACAGGTAGGTCTCTGTGAGTTCAAGGCCAGCCTGGTCTACCTAGTGAGCTCCAAGTCAGCCAGTGTTATATATAACACTGATTATCTACTATGGTCCAGGGCACTGAGCTAAGTACTTTATATGTGGTATCTCACTTAATCGGTACAGAACAAGGGCACAGAAGTTGGGAAGGTGAATGACTTGCTCAGGGTCACACATTTAGGAAGTAGAGGGGTCAGGGGTAAACCAACACAGGTACTGTCTTCCCCAACAACCATGTTGGCCAAGAACATATAATTCCCTATGAGGCAGGTTAAGGGACAGCAGCAGCAGGGTGTGACAAAGGGCAACCCACCTCAGGAAGCATGTATTTGCGTAGCAGGTTGACCATGATCGCAGCTGGAGCCCTGGGTTCCTCTGGGTCACTACAAAGCCCTGTGCCTGCCAGCCGGAAGTCAAGGTTGAGACGCTCCAAGCCGTGGAGCACAAACAGCAGGCGGGATCCGGCAGCACTCATCAAGGGTAGCACCTCCTTCAGGGGTGTGTAACGCTGGGTCACAAGTTGGCATAAGGAAGTTGGGGTGGGGTCCAGAGATGACAGATCCTCACAGGAGAAGGGGATGAGCAGCTCAAAGGCGGGCAGCTTCCCATAACACCAATCCAGGACCATTTTGCGCACCAGTGTGCTTTTGCCAGTACCCACGGTCCCATACAGCACCACTGTCTGCACGCGGCGCCCACAGGCATCTGGGTCAAAGAGCTGAGACAGGGCCAGTGGGGGGAGCCCCGCCTGGGTTCGCTGATGCCCTGTGGCCAGCTCTGCGGATGGGCGAAGCAACTCATCAGGAGTGCTCTCGTGGATCACAGGGTCAACGTGGACTGTATCTAGAGCAAAGGTTGGCCCAAACTGACGCTCCTCTCTGGGCAGCCGGCTAAACCACTCAGTGAGATTTCGGCGATGCCTTTGGATAGCTTCTGGATGAAAAAGAAAAGGACATGGGTCAAGGCAAGGGACTGGAGATGCTGATTTGTTGCCGTGTATTTGAACGTATCTTCACTGAAGATTCATTGTGCTGGTTGCCTGAAGCCTGGCAGGATAGGATTTCTATGGCTAAAGCAGCCTGTGTGTCTCATGTGAATAAGAGCTACTCTCTCTTAGCTCAGTGTAGATAGAATTGCTGGTAAAGAGGTCACTGGGGTCCTCCACCAGAGTGGAGGCAACATTAGGTGTGGTCTGGTCTCTCCTATTGTTCTGTAGTTGCCCCACTATAAAACTTGGACATAACTCAGATGGGTGGAGCCTGGCTGTGTTTGTGTTGGTGGCACCCCACTATAGACATGGACACACCACAGTGGCCAAAAGTTTGGGAGGAGCAAACAACTTTATCTCTTTGATCATGCAAATAGACTTCTAAGGGAGAGCTAGGAGGGGCTTTTAAGATAGGAAAAATCTGTCCAGACGAGGAGCAGTTGAAGCTGGAAGATGGAGTGTTGTGCTCTCTGCCGAGGTCTGTCTGTCTGGCTTATACTTTTAAACATGTCCACGTGTCATTATTAATACATCACTGGATATGTTAAATGGCTACAGTGGCTCTTCAGGACAGCCAAGGTGGCTGTAGGTCAGGCTAGGCAGTCAACACACAGAACACAGAGACACAGGAACCCACTGTGGCGAGGGCACATAGAACTCCCTTACCCAATAGATTACTCAGAAGGTTTAGAAGCCCCATGACAGAAAATATGGAACCTCTGAACAAATTATGTTGAGCCTGGACTGACTGGTTTCCTAACTTTCTCTCTGTACAGTCTTAATCTGGCTACTGGACCCAAAGTTGACTGAAGGAAGGGAGAGGATTTCTCTGTCAGTGCTCTGTACGTGGTCTGTGTGCACAGCAAGAGTGATGCACAGACAATGGGAGGGAGGGAACCAGGAAGGGAGGGACCACCAGTAGATGATAGCAGCAGATCCTCTGTGCCTTCCTCATCCTCCTTCTCCTTCCAGGCCCCTCCCACTCCCCTCCACACTCCTTCTTTACCAGTGGCAGAGATACTCCTGAACAGCTGTCCATGCCTTCCTGGTGAGGGAGGACTGTCTGCTGAGTTTCCATGGTGACGAATAAAGGACCTGGGAGCAAAGACAAGGGATGATCTGGACTTTAGAATAGGCTTATTCTAATTGGCATGGGCTCAGTCCAGTCCAGTCTGCCCTTTCTAAGATGAGGCCCAGACTTTTACCCTTCCCAAGGACTAAGGCCTGGTCCCTGGCCCTCCAACTCTAACTGTTGCCTGCCTGGAACTCAGACTGGCCTCTGCCACATCTATCCCATTCCCCATTATTTGTGTACCTGATCTAAGCCAACTTCCTCTAGATCTCTGGAACTTTTTCTGTACCGTTCCTACCCCAAGAAACCCAACCTTCTCTCCCAGGAGATCAAAATAGCACCCTGTCTTAACCATTCCCAGCTCCTGAGCTCTCCAGCTGTGTTCTGAGGCATGACACACCCAGGTCTCACCTCAGGGGCCCACGAGGATGCACCCCTTTAAAGGGCCAACTCCAGTGGATCAGGAAGGTGATATGCTCATCTACAGAGAGAAAAGACAGCATCTGTGGATCCCACCCACATTTCCCCACTAATGCACACCCCAACACTGACATCAAATGCCCCTCTTTCTTGCTCTTACAGTATCATGTACTATTCCTAAGTAGTGGTTATTACATAATCATCTATTTAGCCATAAGATTATTTGATTATCATCCATTTTCCCCTCCAGGAGAGCAGGACTCACATCTGGCTTTGTTCACAATTATATACCAAGAACCTGATCCACAGTCTAGTACACGGCCAACATGCAGCTAATGTCTTGGACGAAAAATCAAACTGATACATCTAGAAAGGGCCCAGCTCAGCTCCCTTGTCTTAAGATGGGAAAAAGAGGCTCTGGGAGGTGAGGTGGCATGCCCAAGGACACAGCTATGCAGCCTCATGGCTGCGACTAGTGCACCTGCTATCTGGATCCCTGCTTTTCTGAAAGCACCATCTGGACCCTGAAGCAGAAAGGAGGTGTCAAAACAGAAACCGCAGCTTCCTGCTTACCTGATAGCTGGGGTGCTCTTCCCAGACCAGATCTCCAAGAGGTCCTGGGCAAATGGCAGCCCCACCTCATCCTAGGAAAGTCAGAGCCTAGAACACTTAGAACCACCTTCTTTCCTGTTCACCTGCAAAAAGAACAGTGTGAATGGTGCTGGCAAGATGACTCGGTGGGTAAGGCTCCCGTCACCAAGCCTGAGGACCTGAGTTCAATTCCCGGAACCCACAGGGTAGAAGGAGAGAACTGGTCCCAAAAGTTGTCCTCTGACCTTTGTACCATAAACCTTTGCACACTAAACAAATAAACATATACAGGAAAAAATTTTAAGAACCAAAAAAAAAAAAAAAGCCAATAAATTAAAAACAAACAAACAAAAAAAAACTGTGAATGTATGCCTATCACCACCAGGTAGCGCCCTCAAACCTCCCACATCTCTCTCTCTCTCTCTCTCTCTTTCTCTCTCTCTCTCTCACACACACACACACACACACACACACACACTCCAACCCTTCCCCCTAGAAGGGGCCATCTCCCAAGGGAGGCTCAGCCCTTCCTCAGATAATCAGCATCCCGAAGACCTGGCCTGGCTTCTACTTCAGCAAGGATAATCCCAACTGAGTGATTCCATTTCATCTCCTCCCAACCCCTGCCTGCCCGCTGGGGTTCCACCGCTGCCTTTGTTTGAGTCTATGCATCCGCTTTTAGGTTTTATTTTGTTAGCCTGCTAGCAAGCTCAGATAGGAGTCCTGTGCTCACCGCCAGTGCCTCTTTTGAGCCTAGACTTTGCCCCAGTCATCATTATTCACTTCCTTCTGCCTTTGCGCCCTGGCCATCAGATCCTTTTAGTTGAGTTTTAATGGTTTTATCGCTTTATCTTCTAACTTTTATGTAAGCTGCCTTTAAGGCTGGCATAAATAATAAATGAATGTGTGAATGAACTTCCTGCTTGACACAGGATAAGCCGCCTCTGCTTCACACTTCACCCAGGCCAACCGGGCCTCATAAGGGCCCCCCTCCCCTGGTTACTTCACTGCAGAGCTTCCCCAAACCCTGGGTTCACACTGCATTCCCTGGCTTTTTATTCAGATCCTTCCTCTCTGTCCCCTTCAGATGGTGAGGACAGCCCTACAGACCCCTGCCTACTGCTTTGTGCCAGCCCCTTAACTTTATCTTCTCAGAGCTAACTCAGCTCCTCCCAGACCTTACAGGACCCCATGTCCTCAAGTCCTCTGTCTCTCATTCCCTGCAGAAAACCAACTCCCTAAACTCTTAAGCCAGTTAACAGCTACAAACCTCGGGCTCACTCAAGCTATTTTTCTAGGTTTGACCCCAGCCCAGGCCTCAACCTCCAGGACTACCAGATGCTTGCTCTTACCTTCCTAACTTAGTTCACACACTTTGCTTAGCATCTCCTTTATCAGAGTCCCAGACACTATTTTAAAATCCTGCTCAAGGTACTCTCTCCTGAGAAGTCTCTTCTGCCCTGCAGAGCTCCTTGGCATGCCTGTGCCCCCTTGCAGGTGTGGTCTCCCTCATTGACACTGGGGCTGCAAGGGAGGCCAAACTTGGGAAGTGGCTGCGTTGAGCAACCTGCTTTAGCAGTGCCAGCCAGAGCGGGAGCTGCTGAGGTGTTGACTGGGCTAGGAACAGGAGTCCAGGGGCTGGAGAAGGGTCCTGAAAAACTTGGCAAATCTCAGGATTGATATCAGCTCCAGGTTCGCTGAGTCAAGACACGAGGGGTCTAAGATAATTCTCTAATCAAACAGTCGTCATGGCACTAATCAAAAGATTGTGCAACAAGAAGGTGTAGGACTCCCCCACCAGACTGGGTCCCAAACAGCGCTCCCACTTCCACTTTGCTTCGGGGAACAAAGTGAATCTGCCAGCAGGCCCACACTCAGCGCCCAAGCTCCGGCAGAACTCCCAGTGACACTTGCCCGCTCCCGCGACCCAGCAGCCCAGCTCTTGCTTCCGGTGCCCAGCGCAGCCGGCCAGCCGGGAGCTGGAGAAGTGTGCGGAGCGATCGAGTCAGATAGACCTTCACCCAGGCTGCCCAGGCCCTTGTGCCTGTCTCCGCGGCCCGGAGGGGAGGAAGCAGGCGTCTCCCGGGTGCTCCCAGCGTCCCCGGCTCGCTCAGCACCGCACGTCTATCCCGCCTCTGCCCGCCAACCAGCGCGCAGTCCAGCCTACTTTGGCACCCTGCCTGGCCGGACACCGGAGCGCACTGAGCGGAGACCTGCAGAAGGGGCCCCCCCAGGAGCCGGTCCGTGGTGGGGACTCCGACCCGACTCGACCCTCCTAGGGCCCGGGTTCCCATACTGCCCTCTGCAGGTTCCCGAGCGTCAGGCAGAGCCGATGACCTCATATCCACCTCCCAATCTGGATTTGTTGATAACGCCCATTTTACAGATGAAGACACGGAAGCATCGGAGGATGAAGTGATTCGCACAGTTGGAAGTAGATGAGTCAGAATAAGAGCTCCAGGTCTAGGCCTTCCTCATCCTGAGATACTCATCCCCAAGGCCTCCTGACCTCTCTTCATGGTCAGGATTGTAGCTTACCTCCAGTCACTAGACTGAGCCCTTCTTGGGTCCGCCCTTCTGTGTCATTCAGTCCCAAGACCTTTAAAGGGGCCTCTGGTCACTTTGGCCAGGAAGGAAGAATGGGGACCGATAGACAGTTGCTACTCCAACCTGCTCTTCCTGTCTAACAACCAGTCATGGTTTAGCCCTGGGACTTCCGGGTTTTAAAAAAATCCCATTCCATTCAAGGAACACCCAAGGTTCACTTAACTGAGATGACAGAGCCACCCATCACCTTCAGCCAAGGAACGCCTGCACATGCAAACATGAGTGTGCAATGCGGAGGGAACAGACATTCAATAGAGAACTCAAGAGAGAGGCTCCGGGCAGGGCTGGAAGGAGGCTTCTGTGGTCTGCCCCCCACTGCAACAGAAGACAATGGTGATTATTTCATCTAGGCGATTGTCCATTCATTCCGTGTGTAGTGTTGGGCCAGTACTAAACACTCACCCGGGGCTGCCAAACAGAACATGTCATTCAGGGACCCACCAACGGTGACAGTGAATGTTCCTCAGAGGCAGAGGCAAACCGTTAGGAAAGTCTGAAAGAGGAAGTTACTATCTGCTTCTAGCAAGACTGTGACATTCGAACTGGATGTTAAAAAGGGCATACCGGGAAAATGACATTGGCTTTTAAAAGAACTTCCAAATGGAGAGATGGCTCAGCAGTTAAGAACATCTGACTCCTCTTCCAGAGGACCTGGGTTCAATTCCCAGTGCCCATAGAGCAGCTGACAACTATCTGTCACTCCAGTCTCAGTGTATCCGATGCCTTCTTTTGGCTTCTTTGGGCACTGAATGTATGTGGTGCACAGATAGACTTTCAAACAAAACACCCATACACATCTTCTTTTTTTTAATATTAAAAATAAAGTTCTTCCAGAGGAGTTGAATGAGGATGAGCATCTCCATGAATGCAGTCTCAGGGGAGACATTTAGGGCCTGGGGCCTCCTCTAGTTTCATTCTATTTACCTAGCCATGGGAGGCCAACTGTCACCTGGCTGCAGTTATTGGACAATGCTCAGAGCAAGCCATTCCCCTCCCCCATGGGTATGACAACTGTGGGTTTTATTAATAACATATAATTTGACTGGCCTCTGCAGACAGGAGGACTGTGAGTCATGCTGTGGGCATGTCCTCTCTTGTCTGGCCTCAGTGTGGGGCACCAGGTGCTCCAAGAGCCATGGCACAGAAAACTGCCTTGATCAACTCGGCCCTCTAGCACTCTGCACAGGCCCTGACACAGAGAAGCACATGTTGAGAACAGTCTCTGAGTCCTGGCGGGTGGGCACACCGGGAGAGGGGACCCGTTTCCAGACATAACTGGGTGAGCAGGTTATTGGAAATAGGGGGAGGCAGAGCAGGCAGGTGACAGTGTCAGTGGCGAGAGCACACTGTCTGGAGAGGTTGTCTGCCATTTCCGCCCACTTCGGGTTCCTTTGCTGTATGTAAATGGAGATGGTAGTGTTGCTCTTAGCCCCATCTTGGGGTTGCTGAGGGCATCAAAAGAGCTCTCTCTAAATTTGTGAACCATTCTGCGAGTATTCTCTGTGCCGGACAGACGATGGCTGGCTTCACAGGGGCATTTTGCCCTTCTGTTTCTGTGGAACTTCAAATCAAAGGTCTGTAATTATTTCAGAATGATTTGCATTTGGGCCTGGGAGTGTAGCTCAGTGGTAGAATGTGTTTAGTATGGGGTAGGGGAAGGGTTGACATCTTAAGAGAAAGCATGCAAGGTCTGACTTGGCCACAGAGTGTGTTCAAAGCCAACCTAGGTAATGTGAGATCTTGCCTAAAAGTTTAATCAAAAAAAAAAAAAACCTGTTGTGGATATGCAGGTTCTTTGGTTCAATGTGCAGCCAAATAAATAAATAAACAAACAAACAATTATGAAACAAAACAGTAAAGGAAGAATCTGAAGAAAAACTAGTTCATGGTGGTGGTGGCTCATTCCTGTAATTCCAGCACTTGGGAGCCTGAGAGCAAGAGGGTTGCTTTGATTTCAAGGGAAACTTGGGCTATACGGTCAGGAAGGAGCCTGGAGATGAAGCCTAGTTGGTACAGTGTTTGCCTAGCATTCATGAAGCCTTGGATTTGATTTGGAATGCAATACATGAACCAGATGTGCATGCCTGTAAGTAGCATTTGGTATGTAAAGGCAAGACAACCAGAAACTCTAGGCCAGTTCTGCAGTGACAGTGAGTTCAAGTCTGGCCTGGGCTACATAAGACCCTGTATAAGAATAAATAAATTAACAGATAACACCTCCCAAGTAAATAAATAATGGAAGTTAATATTAGGGAAAAATAAGAGCATCTGGGTGTGGTGGTACACACCTTTAATCCTAGCACTCAGGAGGCCAAGATAGGCAGATCCCTGAGTTTGAGGCCAGCCTTATCTACATAGCAAGTTTCAGGCCAGCCAGAGTTATGTAGTGAGACCCTGTCTCAAAGAAACAAGCAAAAAAAAAAAAAAGTCAGAAAGGAAGGAAGGAAAGAGAGAGAGAAAGAAAAGGAGGAAGGAGGGAGGGAGGCAGGAAAACCACCTGATAGAGGAACTTCATGCCTTTAACTTGTAAGGAGCCACTTAGCATCACTCCAAGAAAAAGGAGGTCCTTAAATGCCCCCTAAAACAACCTAGGATTCAGATGCTTTTACTTCTCCCTCTCCCTCCAAATATTTATAAGAAACAAAGGTGTTCTGTTTACGACCCAGTACTTAACCAGTCATAGTTTGACCCAATCCAGAGCAGACACTCTCTACCTGTGGCACAACTGTGGTGCCCCAGACAGCTGACAGGGCTGGTGTCTGTCCCTTCCTTCAATCCCTAAGCCTCAGGCCCAAGAGAGAAGAGCATGAGACAATACACAGCTTCTTAGGCTGTCTGCCACCAGCCTTCAAGACTCTCAGAATACTTGCCCAGTCTAAGCCTCTGATATTTGGTGCTGGTTACTGATGGCTCAGCCCTGGTGTATGTAGCCTAGTAGGAAAGAAGAGGGAAAGAAAAAGAGAAAATTGGAGTGAGCCCAATGAGGTCCCTGCCACTCCCATCCTGGAGGCAGGTGAAGCTCTAGGGTCTTTTCTGCTCCCATTGCCCTTCCCGAAAACCACTGACCGGCACTCTCCCTCCCCTCTATGCACTATCAGGGCTCCGTGAACCATGGAGAGAGTCATGGGTCACTTTGTCAATATATCTTTGAAACAGACCTAAGCGCTCACGCACAGCTTGCAGACCCAACCATGACCAAGAAGCCCTCACCGATGCTGAGAATGGAGTCTGGTAGCAGAAGATTTGGTCTCCAGGTTCCACTCCTGACTTTAGGCAGAGTCTCATGTTGCTCAGACTGGCCTTAAACTCCCTAGGTAACTGAGGATGGTTTTGAACTTAACAGTCCTTCTGTGTCCACTTCCCAAGTGCTGAGACAACACTAACAAGTAGGCAAGTACTCTACCAACTGAGCCACATTCCCAGCCCTCAAGGTTCCATTTCTACTATTTAGGAGCCCAAGTTGCCTTTCTTTCATCTGAAAAATGGAGATGGTGACAAGAGATAGTGCAGGGTTGGCACACGTCTTCCATGACATACATGAAGTTTTGGTCAGGCAGGAAGCATGGCATGAGTATTTCATAAGATATAGATTCATGAATTTGGCATATGCCTAGGACTTAGCACCCCTGTCACAGGTTCCCCAAAGCTGGCAGACATCTCGCCAAGTGCTTAGAAGACCCCCTCACATACCTTATGGTAGCAAGGGGCAGACCCATTCACATACTGCTTACTGTATAAATATAGGTTTTATTAATAATGGGTGAAATCCCACAAATACAACTGGCATCTGTGTAATGAGAAGAACTGGGGAACAGGTACAGGGAGTGAGCACAGGGACTGGGGAAAGAGTCCCCGGAGGAGGAGGAATCAGATGTCTAATGAGCCTGGACCCATCAAGAAACAGACATGTTCCGGGTATGTTTGTGGCATCCAGGCCCTGCTGCTCTGATGTCCAGGAACCAGCTGTTGGCTGGAAGATGGAGACATGTGAACAGAAGTTTGAGTGAGCATCAGACAGCTGGTAAAGGGACAGGAGAGCGAGTATCAGCTTGGAGCACAAAAGGAGGGTCATGGGGGAGCAGTGGCTGAGGCCAACTATGCCCATTCTTGTGCTTGTTGGGCCCTAACCTCCGGGAGCCAAGTACCCAGTGCTACCCCTGGCTCAAGAGGGAGGGAAGACTGGGAGATAGACACCTGCAGAGCCTGGAGCCACACTGGATCATAGCAGCCTCATTCTTGGCCACAAAGTGGGATTCCCCAGGAGGAGGTTGGCGCTGCCCTCCCGCCACCACCATCAGCTCCATTCCACCGTCGCTCTTCCTATGGAGCCATTGGGGATGGGGCATGTGTAGGGCTGAGATTGCCTGATCACGTTTGTGTGCCTGGAACTCTGGAGAGGAAAGAAGCCCATGGAACTGAGCCTCAGGAGCAGCAAGAAGGGAGGATTGGGCTTCCCCAGCTCACCCCCACCTCAGAATAAAGTGCATTCTCCAGTTCCAGTGGAGTGGCAGGTGGGAAAGCGACACAAACATTATTGCAGAGGTGCCATTGAGACCTACCCTGACCAAAGGTTTCCGGAAGGGGCTAGGACATCCCATGGTCGCTCCAATCTCCAGGATTGGAAGTGGTGACTCAGACAGAAAACCCAGCTTCTGTCCCAACAGATTGTCCAAATTAGCCAAAGTGGGTGTGGGGAGAAAGGGAGAAGAGGTGGAAGAGACTTCCAGAGTCCTTCCTTGCTTCATCCAATGTCCATAATGGAACTCCCTGGGAACCCCACCAGGGCCCAGCCCTGGAACTCCAACCTTATAGCAGCCCAGTTTACAAACACTAGTGTGTGTGGTGGGAACCCCCCTAGAGGGGGCCACATTGATCACTTGTAAGTCAAGGCCTAGAGAACGTGGGGCTCTCAGGCAAACAACAGTGGAGGGTGCTTTGGGCAGAGAGGAGGGTGGCAGCCTCCTAGTGGTCTTTGCATGCAGGTTTTGGAGAGAGTAGGGAGGGAGCTACAAACTGCATCAACTTGGGAAGACTCCTGGTGGGCAGGGTTGAAGCCCTACCTCCAGGGCTGAGGCTGGGAGCCCAGGCCCATAGCCAGTCTGTGGAGCAACTGAGAGAGGGGAGGGCGGCTGCACCAGCAACCAATGCCCAAGTCTACGAGTTTAAGACAGTCCCAAAGGGCTGGGGCTGGGGGCTTCCTGCCCAGAAGAGGCGGGAGCAAGGCTCTATCTCTCAGACTTGACCCGGTACCGGAGTACAAGGTATGCCAAGAGCCGCAGGGCAAGGAAGAAAATGCCCAAGACCAGGAAGTCCATGTAGAGTTTGGCCTCCTCCACATCCAGCTCTCGCAAGATGATCTGTGGATCCCGGAATGGGCACTGTTCATCTAAGCAGGTCAGGTGTCCTCGCTCCATGCCATAGATGGTCAAGATCAGACCCTCAAAGCCATACCTAGGCAAACAAGGTACATCAGAGCAAGATACAGAACACGGGACCCCGTCCGTCCCTCAGCAAATCAGCAGAGGCCGGCCACAGTGCTCATACTCAAGTGCCCAGCAGGGTGCAAGGGCAGACATCAGACAGGGCACAGCCCCATAAGAGCTAGCAGGACCTCCTGAGGGAGGGCAGTGGCACCGACCTGACATAGGAGAGGTAGGAGCTCCACTGCAGGTAAGTGGGGATGGTCTTGAAACTGACAAAGAAGCCGGAGAACAAGAGGACAGGAATGGCAGTGACCGGGCCCACAAAGGTGGCCACCTAGAGGAGAAGGGAGAGGGCCTCAGCTGTCACAGGGGTGACCACAGTTCCATCCACTCCATGGCAGCTTTTGATGTCTCCCCTGAGACCCCAGCCATGTGCCAACTTTCCCACCTGCAGGGAGTTGGAGGCAGCGCCAATTAACAGTCCCAGAGACTGGGCTACTAAGGCGGTGGCTATGGCCAAGGCTGAGAAGAGCAGGAATCGGCTGGTCTCAGCTGGCTGGCCTGTCATCCAGTACACGATGCTGCAGTACACAACCGGGCACACCACCTGGGGAGCAGCCACAGAGCAGGTTAGAGACCTTCAAGTCAAGGTAGGTGAGCCAGGTCCTCCCCGCTCCTCACTGGGAACACTGAGTGAGTGTGCCCAGGGCCCCTCAGCCTCGTACTGCTTCCACACCTGTCCATGCTGCCTTTTAGATGGCCACATCTCCCCTTCCTCCCTGACTACAGAAACCTCATTTATCGTCTATAACCTTGTTCCGTTGTTCAGGTTCAGGCATGGTAACTCCTCTCGCCTCTGAGTACTTACAGTCCTTCCCAACAGCACCAGGGGAGTGTGTGAGTGTGTGTGTGAGTGTGTGTGTGTGTGTGTGTGTTAAATTGTGCAGGTGCACACAGAGGCCAGAAGAGGATGTTGGATCTCCTGGGGCTGGAATTACAGGCATTTGTAAGCTGTCTGACCTGGGTGCTGCTAACGGAACTCAGGCCTTCCACAAAAACAACAAACACTCCAACCCACCGAGCTATCTCTTCAGCCATATACATTTATATATTTAAGACTTGTTTTACCACCACCCCCCAAAAAAAGACTTGTTTTTATATTTGTGTATGTCTGTATGTCTCTGCATGTGTGTACCACCTTATGTGCAAGTACCCATGGAGGCCAGAAGAGGGTGCTGTATCCCCTGGAGCTGGAGTTATAGGCAGTTGTGAGCTGCCTGATGGAGCTGGAAACTGAACTCTGGTCCTCTGGAAGAGCAGTAAGCACTTTTAACCTTAATCATTGAGCCATTTCTCTACTCTCCTTATATTTTTACAGAATTAATTTTCCCTAGGAGGGAGCTGTTTCCACTTGAGACTGCCATCTTTTGGATACAAAGAAGCAGGCACGGAGGGCTGGTCAAATCTAGAGATCCAAAGTACACTCTAGTGTAACTAGATGGAAACTCTAGTTACTAAGATTATATATGTATTTTTTTGTTAAATAAACATATCATATATATATATATATATATATATATATATATATATATATATATATAATGAGTTTGTTAATTTGCTTACTATACCTAACCCCAGCATCAATTGTAAACCTCAAATAAAAGTGGTAATTTCTGAAAAATGATAATTTCTTGGCACTTGGGAGGCTGAGGTAGGAGAATTGCTACAAGTTCAAGGTCAGCCTGGTCTAGATGATCAGTTCCCATACAGCCTGGGCTTACAGATTGAGCCCCCATTTCAGAAAAATCTAAATAAATAAAAAAATGACTTTTTTCCTTAGCAGTGCTGGGAATGGAGCCCCAGACGTCATGTATAAATGGCAAGCACTCTACCCCATCCTCCTCCTTGTGCTACAGAGTGAGACCTTGTCTCAAAACACGAGAGAGGAAGAAGAGGAAGAGGGAGGGAGGGAGAACAAGTTCATGGGAAATAGAAATGTAGCTCACTAGCTATAGCTGTACATGTTGTTTCCTGTACAGAGGCTCTCAGCTCCCAGACAGAGGCAACAGGAGGCCAGGATCTATCTTGTATTTCTCACTAAGCTCTACGCAGGGCCCAGGGCAGCACCCACCTCTCCTTTTGCTGTTGTTTTTTGAGACAGGCGTCTCATGTAGCCCAATTTGTCCTCAAACTTCCTATGTAGCTATCGGTGACCTTGAGTTCCTAAACATCCTGCTTGACTCCCAAGTGCCCGGCCACACCTAGCTAAGGGATACTTTTCTGTAATTTTCACAAAGGTCCTCTTTGGATTATTAGTGTCCTTGAAGCTCCAAACAAGGCGGTACCTGGGACTAACAAACGTCAGCTGGCATTTCTTGGACATTTAGAATGGGACAAGCTCTCTTCTAAAAACTTCGCAGGGATCCTGCAAGATGGCTCAGCAGGGAAAAGGTGTGTGCTTGAACCAGAGTTCAGTCCCTAGAATCTACGCATTGGAGGGAGAGAACTGAGTTCTGCAAGCTGTGCTCTGACCTCTCACATATACTGTGGCATGCATGTGTATATACACACACAAGATAATTAAATAAATGCAAAAAGAAAATACCAGACATGGTGGCACACACTTTTAATCCCAGCATTTGGGAGACAGAGGCAGGCAGGTCTCTGTGAGTTCCAAGCAAGCCTGGTCTATAGTGACATAGGGTACCCCAGGCTGTGTAGAGAGACCCTGTCTCAGAAAAATTAAACTTTATATGCTTTCACTCACTTAATTCTAAAGCACAACTCTGAGGAAGACACTGGTGCCATTCTCTTTTACAGGTGAGGACAGTGAATCAGAGAGAAACTGGATGGCTTGCCCAGTGTCTTACAGCTTGCAAGTGAGGCTCCTGAACCTATGAACTCTCCGCTGCCTACAATAGGACAGAGATGTTTGTTATTCTGTTATCATGGTCACCTCTTCATTTATTGATTTTGTGATAAGGAGTCACACTGTAGCTCTGGTTGGACTTGAATTCATGACAATCCTCCTGTCTCGGTGCCCCCCCACTCCCACACCAAGCATTGGGATGAGGTGACCCACTACATCTGGCTATGGTTACCATTTCTGGTTTGTTGTCAGTTTCACATTCCATGAGATCACCTACGAATCTGCTCAAGGCAGCAGTCAGGAAAAGACTCACCTGAAAGGGCACATCAGCCATGGTCTTGGCCAGGTAATATGCTTTGAGACTGTACCAATAGTTCAAGTGCTCCCTCATGAAGACCGCCATCTCTAAGGGAACTGAGGACACGGGTAGGTCAGGCTCCACAGGCTAAGCCATGGCCCCTGCCTCTTGCCCAGCACCCCACCCTAACCCGCCAAGCAGATCAGCTCACAGGTGAGCACGGTTGGCATGAGAGCTGCAAACATCAGGAAGAGCATGGAGAAGAAGAGAAAGCCGGTGTTGCTGAGGACCTTGCTGGCATCATCACCAATGTGTAGGTAGAGGAGGCCAATGAGCACGCCAATCAATACATGTGACATGAAGGCAATTGGGTCAGACCATATGGTCAGGTCATCAAGAAGAGTCCCAGGCAGCATGAACCGCAAGTGGGTCAGGACCTATGGTACAGGTCATCAAGAGAAGAGGTTTGTGTCCCAGGCTGAGGGAGTGGGGGTGGGGGACACAGGGAACGGATGCTAAAATACAAACTCAGGAGTGCCCTGCAGGTACACAGAGCCAAGGTATATCACATCGGAGGGCAGTGTCCCCAGTTCCCATACCAGCTACTGAAATTCTATAGCCCAAACGGTCACCTCCTGCCCCTTAGCTTGACATCTCACCGTGTCCCTGAGGATGGACAAAAACGTCCTCCTGAAGAGGATGCAGAACTGAGTGAGGGTGCTGGTGGCAAAAGTGTGACTTTCTATAGGATCCACTTCCTAGGGAGAAGAAAGGGGACCAGGTGAGTGTACCCTACCCACCCACTGCCCATCCAGCTCAGAAGATGGGAAGAGTCCCAAGTTCTTCCAAGGACAGAGCCCAGGCCTACAGAAGGAGGAGCCTTTGCTCCTGAGCTGCTCACACAGAAACTGGGTTTAGGGGTGAGAGCCTCAGAGAGATTGAGGGTGGGAGAAGAAGAAAGAACAGGTAAAGATACTTGAGAGGCAGGTAGACAGGAAGGAGTCAAGGACACCCCCCCTTTGGCTCATCTGACTGGTCCCTTCTTCATTTCATTACCACTAACTCTAAGGCCATAATTGTTGTATGGGCCACTGGATCTCCCATTGAGTTGCAATGACAACAATGGACTGCAACAATAGCCCAGCCTCTGGCTTTCAAGAGTGATGGCATCTTATCTAAGGTAGGGATCTGGCACTAGGTGGACCCTGGCTGCCCCAGTGGCCTACTAAGAGCTTATGTGATTTGCTAGCTAGTCTTCCCATCTGTTCTGGAAACCTAGTGTGGTGACCTCTAGGTTAGAGATGACAGCAGACCATCCCAGCCCCATGGTCAGCAACTACATTGGCAACTGCATGCTTTTGGGATGGGCCCTGGACAGGCACTGAGGGAAGTGTCCCAAGGATGCTCATAGGCGCTCTGGAGGGATGGGTAGACAAGAAGTCCAAAGCTCAGGAGCTCTGGAGGGATGGGTAGACAAGAAGTCCAAAGCTTGGAAGGTCACACTGCTGTTAAGTAGGTCTGTCCCACGCACTGGGCTTCCTATTACACAGTGGCAGCCATGCCTCTGGGGACAGCTTCTTTGGCAGGATCATTGTCAACAGTTCCGTCTCCCTTCCCCCACTCTGCCCTCTCCACCCCACTCACCGCAGGGCAAGTGGGGCAGTGGGCAGGGACCTCATTCTTCTCAGGGCTGCTCTTCTTCTCTGCCATGGTGCAAAGGCCATTCTGCACAGCCCTGAACAGCATGGGGTTCAGGTCTCCATACTCTCCAGAGGCCACCTCAATGACTAGGGGGACACAGAGCAGAGTGCTCAGCTTGGCTAGGCTTCACCCTCAATTCCCAAGGGCAGATCAGTCCCTCCTTGGTATATGGGCTTAAGGCAAGTGACAATGAGCTCTCTGTCCCCAGGAGGCCTCCATGATCCAAATCCAAAGTTTGGCCCTCTTCTGTTGCCCACCTCCACATTAGGAGCCCCCTACTTACTGAAGTCAGCAGGGTTGTGGTAGGTGGGACAGTGCAAGCCAAGCCCCTTTAGGTAGGGAATCAGGTTGGTGACCACGCCCTTGAAGATGCACTGTCCCTGGCTCAGGATGTAGAGCTGAGACAAAAAGGAACACATGAAGAAAGCAGGACCAGTGGACGGGAGACCCACTGACACTTCCGTCCCTCTGTCACAGGCCAGTCTTCTTGGAGACCTGGGAATACTGACCTTGTCAAACATCTCAAAGAGCTTGGCGCTGGGCTGGTGGATGGTGCAGATGACGGTGCGGCCCCCATGGGCCAGGGACTTCATGAGGGACACCACTTGGAAACAAGAAGCGCTGTCTAGACCGCTGTCCAAGAGAGGTCACCAGGGACCGGTGAGGTGGATGGGGCTAAGAGGGGGTGAGTGAGGTGGGCAGCTTCTGTGAATGGGATGTAACTGGTGGGAAGGCATCCCTCTGGTCACCCCTGTACTGGTTAGGTCCTGTCAACTTGACACAAACTAGAGTCATTTAGGAAGAGGGAACATTAATTGAGAAGATGCCTCCACCAGAGTGCCCTTTCACGATTGATTGGTTGACTGATTGATTAATGACTAATATGGGAGGGCATAGCCCACTGTGGGTGGCGCCACTCCCTGTGAGGTGGTCCTGAGTTGTATAAAAAGCAAGGTGAGTGAACCACGGAGAGTAAGCTGGTAAATGGCATTCCTCCTTGTCCCTTCCTCTGCTCCTGCTTGAGTTCCTGTCCTCACTTCCCTCAATGATGGACTGTGATTTGAACATGTAAGGCAAACAAACCCTTTCCTCCCCAAGTTGCTTTCCGCCTTCATCTGTATCACAGCAATAGAAAGCAAACTAGAACAAAACCCCATACCCTGCACACCCACTATGGTTCAGATATTTGCAAGCCCAGAGAACTGCTCTGTTTGAAAAGCCATATGCCAAGCACCTGTTGCATACCAGGCACTGGAATTACAATGGCACATGTTAGAGTGGCGTTGGGGGGAGCCTGTGGATGACTTGAAGGGATATGGAAAGTGCAAATGAAAGACTGGCAGGGGATCAGCCATGCCATGCCATAGCAGGGAATTGGAGTATAGCCAGAGAAGGTTCCTGAGTCTAGAAAGAACAAGCGTTAAGCTGGTGATAGGATGACGGGAGGTGTCACGGTAAAGGGCATTTCACACAGAGGAGATACGGCACAGGGTCAAGCAGAGGGGCATGGGTTTGATGGGATTTGCAGGCAGCTCAGCATTATTAGAACATGAAATATGAAAGACTGGAGAAGAAGCCACCTGACTGTTTTGAGAGCAAAGGGGACTCATTGTGTGGTTTGAAGCAGAAGAGTGGAGCTTGCTAGACTTGTCGTTTAGAAAGCCCACTCTGGCCACAGGTTGGAGAAAGGTGATTGGGAGACTGAAGACAGGCAGACAGTCTTAATGCTGTCCTGAGCTCAAGCACTAGGGATGGGGCTGGGCAAATCTGAGAGCTGCCAAAGGGAGAATTTGATGACTAATGGCTGCGGGGGAGAGGAGAGGGAGACATCAATCAAAGGGAAGGGGGGATCCAGATCTCCACCTGGATGAGAGATAGGGCAGCTTGGCTCCCACTGGAATATCAAGGATGGAGTCCCCAGAAGGTTGCAAGGAGGGGATCTGGTCTCCAGCCATGGAGCCGTGGAGCAATGACACCACAGCCAGTCCTGGCTTAGGGCTAAGAAGGGGAAATCCCGGTGAGAAGCAGGGAACTACCTGGTGGGCTCATCAAAGAACATGACAGGTGGGTTGTTGACCAGTTCCAGAGCAATGGCCAGGCGCTTCCTCTGCCCTCCAGAGAGCAAAGCTGTCCTCGTGTGAGAGCAGGACATCAGGCCCAGGGCTGTCAGGATCTCTGTCACCTGGAGACACCCCCCAACCCAGTCCAGGTCAGCCTCAATAACTGCTTCACCAAAGCATCACCCCACTCTCACAAAGCAACTCCCTCAAGTCCTTGCTCCCACCCAACTTGGAGCCTAGAACTCGTGAGCCTTCAAAGGGTCCCATCCCTTGCTCCCCCTACCCCACGTACCAGTTCTTTCTTCACCTCTTGCTTCTCACTCAGCTTCAGGTTGGCAGAGACCTAAAAAATGATAAACAGTGAGGAATGCATGTGTGCCAGGCCCTGCCCAGCCCCTTCCGCTGCTGACAGAAGGGGAGCTCGGAGGAGGAGGAGGGAGGCCACCCTCCCCTCACCATCATGGCTTCCAGCACTGTGAGGTGTGGCAGAAGCATGTCATCCTGCATGATGTAACAGGACATCTTGCGGAAGGTCCTCAGATCTCGCGGCCTCCCATTAACCAGGATCTGCCCCTTCATCCCAGACTCCCTGCGGGGACATTGGTTGGTGGGTGAGCACCAAAACCACTTTAGAACACCTTCTGTGCTCCTCCCCAGAAGCCCCTCTCCTGAGTCCTGCCCTGCTTCATGCTCACCTGTACCCTGCCAAGATGTTCATGAACGTGGACTTGCCAGCCCCGGAGGGGCCCATGATGCCAATCAGCTCTCGGCGGCAGAACTTACCCGACAGGCACTTGAGGAGAGTCTTGTAACCTGCAGCAAGGACAGGGGACTCAGTCGGGCTACTGGATCAGAGGCATCCTCAAAACTCTTAAAGAAGGGGACTGGGGAGGTGGCTAAGTCAGTACGATGCTGCCACACAAGCACAGGGTCCCTAGTTCCACCCCCAGAACCCCCTTAAACTGCCCGGTTTAACCTGTGCATAGTGATCCCTGCCTGTAATCCCAGCACGCCGGAAGCTGAGACAAGGAGATTGCTTTGAGTTCAAAGCCAGTCTGGCTACAGAGTCTGAAACCCTGTCTAAAACACAAAACAAACAAAAAAGAAGAGAAGGCTCAGCTGTTAAGAACAGGTACTACTCATATAGAGGATTTGAGTTCTGTTCCCAGCACCCACTCTCAGTAGCTCACAACTTCCTGCGATGCCAGCTTCCGGGGATATGGTGCCCTCTTCTGGACGCGACAGGCACCTGCATGAACATATTAGCACGCCCCCATCACACACATATTTTTTTATAAAAATGAATCAAAAAGGCTGGGTTTGGTGGTGCGTACTTGTTATTCCAGTGCTGAAAAGCCCAAGACTTCATTGGCTACCCCATCTCAAAGAGTAAGGTAGACAGCTTTTAGGGAGTGCCATCTGAGGTTGACCTCTGGTGTGTCCTCTCTCTCTCTCTCTCTCTCTCTCACACACACACACACACACACACACACACACACACACACACACACGGCGGGAGGAGGTGGAATAGCGAGTGGAATTGAGTTACAATGGGCAGTTCTTACACAGTAGCTCCTGCCCTCTCATCCTGCCCCCTCCCCCGACAGCCACTAGTGTTAAGAGTTCAGGGGTAACCTCTTCCGAAGGCTGTGGGAAAGCTGAAGCCTCTCCTGAATGGCGGTAGTGAGGGGGCTGAAGTCCTAGGGGACCATGGCTCTCTCCTTACCACAGTCACTGCTGTCACTCAAGGACACTTCCCGCTGAGCAGCCCGAGCTGCCTGTCCTATGTTCCTGCAGCAATTTTCAGATGACAGCACGTTGTCACTCAGTGTGCCTGTGCTCAAACCCCCCTCCCCCAGCCTCTTAGTCAGGGAACGTCTTGGGGGAAGGGTCTGTGTCTTATTCGTCTTTCTTGTCTGTCTGGCATGTATTAGATGCTCAGTAAGTAAGTGTTCTCAGAGCTTTTGCTCCATTCTGAAAAAAAAAAAAACAAAAAACTAATGCCGTCTTCTCTGCCCTACAAGCTTGTCTCTCCAAGCCCCAAATATGGCCAGTAAAATCTCACCTGTCACTCCCTCATGGGGAAGCAGCATGTGCATGAAGCACACCAGTATGGAGTCAGGTGGATCTCGTTCAAACTCTGGATCCACATTACCAGCTGTGTGACCTCAGGCACGTCGCCCAACCTCTCTGAGCTCCGGGTCGTGATGGTGCCTACCTCACAGAGTTATTGTAAAGTCAGTGAGGTGACATATGCAAAGCATATGCCTCCACGCTTGGCACGTACTGTGCACTTCACAAGGCAAAGTGTATTACAATTCTATTCGATAAATGCTTATTGAGAACTACTATATATGTACCAGACACTAGGCAAAAGATAAAATAAGGAAGGACATGGTTTCTGCATTCAAGAAAGCCACAGGCTAGGTACGATAAGAAAACACCAATGGTGTGAACAGAAGTAAAATTAGGGTTAGAGAAAAGAGCAGACACTGGAGATGGGACCGCAGCAATTTACCCTCTGAGGGCAGATGATGAGGTAGGTGGAAGTCAGGAGTGGCTTCATGCAAGAAGGGGCATTTGAGCTAAGAAGGAACAACAGAAGCTCCCAGGCTTTAGGAGAGAAAGCACTGCTGTAGTATAATCCAGGGAACCGAGAGCAGAGTCTGTACAGAGCCAACTGGTGAGCTGGGGGGTGAGAGGGAGGAGGAGGCTAAGGGCCAGGACCTTGTCCGTTGAGCTTGCAGCCCTCTGTGCCGAGAGCTCAAGCCTTCATCCCTCATCTAGTCCAAAGCCCACTCCTTAGCAGAGACAATGGAAGTTTGCCTAATGTAACCTGCTGTTCATGCCCCCCAGGACCATGCCCCTCTGGGCCCATGCCCACTGTCCGAGTGGAACCCACCACCTGCCTGCTCAGAGTCTGTTCCTCCAGAGTACAGGAGGCAACTGGAGCCAGTCACAGCCACGGACTCACCTGGGGCCACACAGCCTGGCCTCCACTGGGAAAGTCTTGGGTCTCAGCCCTCTGCCTAAGCTCTCCTTGAGGTAAATCAGAAAGATGCTGGGTAGCATCTCTCCAGTGTCCTTTCTGCAGAGCCACTCTAGAGAAGTGGATTCTTGCGTGGGAGGGAAGAAGCTGCACCTGTGAACTTTCCCCTCATTTCAACAGAATCCGAGGCTGGAGCCCAATGCCAGAGCCTGATGCTGCTGGTTAACTCAAGGCCTAGCGCAAATATCATCTTACACTCACTTGCCTTCCACAGAGCACTTGCAAGATACCAAACTCAGCTGAACTCCCCAAGAAACCCGTGAGGAAATTAGGCCAAGAGAGGTTATACTTCTGCCAAAGGCCACACAGCTTCCCTCAGGCTGAAAACATTTGTTTCTTTAACTCCCCCTGTGTAACAACTGCTCTGCGTATTAAGGGACCTGCAGATGCCCCTGGAGGGACATTGGTGTTCTAGTCTTGCTTAGGCAATAGCTCTGTAATTTTGTCAAATCACTAAATATTTTAATTTGATTAATTTATTTGGATTTTTAGAGATGAAGTCTTTCTATGTAATCCAGGCTGGCCCTGAATTCACTGTCATCCTGCCTCAGCCTCCACAGTGCTGAGATTACAGGTATGTGCCATTACAACTGGCGAGCCACTTAATCATTAGGGCCTGTGATTCCTCATCATAAAAATATGATGGTTGGCTAGGCTGTAGCTCGGTGGTAGAGTGCTTGCCTACCATAAGGAAGGCCCTGGCTTCCATCCCCAACACCATTAAAAAAGATACTACTATTCCTTTCCAAAGACTTAATAGGGTTATTATGTTATTAAGTGGAATCACTAATAATTAATTGAATGTGTTTAGAAAAATGAATGTCATATACAGTTAGAGGAGACTGGTGACAGATCCTCACCCAAGGAAGGTGGAGACCTCCCCCAGGTTCCTTACACCTCCCCTCTTTGCCTACCTTAATTGCATTCTGTCCTTTCCAGAGAGGAGAGGGAGCCAGAGAGCAGAGAAACAAGGGAACCGAGGGCAGAAGGCAGGAAAGGACCAGGGCTGGACGAGAGCAGAATGGATCAGAGGGTACATGAGGCAGGCAAGGTCAAAAGGGAGGAGTTCCAGCCAGGGCGCCCAACACCCTGATAAGAAGAACCTAATCTAGCCACATTTCTTTTCACCATAAAGTTCTGGGAGCCAAGGAAATAATGAGGGCCTTGCGGTTCTGCCCACAGATGATCTGAGAACTGAAAGAGACTGCTTGGGGCTAGGGTACTGGATAGCGAGCCCGGATGCCTAGGGGTCCACTGGCTTAAACCCCCATGATCTTTTAGTCAGCTATGGAAGTGAGCAAACACATAGAGACAGTTCACACTGAACCCTGTTCTGAAGCACCCCAAAGCTATTTCTTAAGCCTCGGAGGACACTGTCTCTGCTCCACCCCTAGCCCACACCCAGCTCTGGGAAACAAACCCAGCCTCTAGGTTCCCAGCCCTGCTCCTGGATTAGGCAAAGCTCAGGGCTCTGGGAAACCTGTTTGATGGGGAAGAAACAGAGGAAGTGGAACTATGATGCTAGGTTTTTGGCCCTGCTCTGTCTCTTACTTGCAGTGGGACATTAATCAGGTTCTTCAACTTCCCCAAGCCTCGGTTTCCTTATTAGCAACATGAGGATGACACCTCTTCTGTCTAACCTCCATCCTTCCCGCTTCCAGGGACTGTGGCGGGATGTGAATGGAGTAAGATGGCAGGAATGAGAACATCATTAAAAATAGGTACAAGGAAACTGTTGGACATTGAAGAGAACCTCCACAGATAGAGCAGCCCCTTCCCCAAACCACCTTCATGGGCATGAAGAGAGAGACAGAGAGACTGAGAAAGACTGAGAGACTAACTCAAGGACCAGAGGTCATAGGATCTATTTAGAAAAGAAAGCTTCGATAGCCAATTGAACGTAGCTTTCCACGGTGCTAGAAGATATGGGGAGCTGGAGTCCTGTACCCCAACTGCAGTGAGTGAGGTTTAAGGAAGGCCTGCAAAGCTCACAGAGTGGGGTACCCCAGGCCTTACGCACCTGGAGAGGCAACTCATCAAGAACCCCCATTTTCCATCCGGCAGCTACCTACCCCTTTTGCGCCAGCAGGGCCCCTCCCGCACGGAATAGGACAGTTCCACAAACTCGATGTCCACAGCAGAGCGCTTGGGCAGGTGTGAGAAGCGCTGTGCTTCTGTGATGTGGTTCTCCACCTTCTTTAGGTGCGTGGTCAGCACAGGGGGTTCTGCACCATCCTCCAGCGCCACGGCCATGGCCACAGCCCCAGGCCCCAGTCCACAGCCCACAGCCTCCAGTGCCTTCTCCGCCATCACGAAGCCGGCCTGCAGGGAGAGGGCCTGCTCAGCTCAGGGCAGACCCTCCAGCCTTTGCTCCTTTGCTCAAGGAGCCATAGCTTTCTGATGCAGCCCCGCCTCCACTCCCCCATCCCTGCCTCCTTCTCAGGGCAGATCCCCAACTGTCAGCACCCCTCTTCCCGCCGGCTCTTCTGCACCCGGCAGCACAGTCTCGGTACAGCGACACTCAGTCGCGACCTCTCCTCGGTCCTGGGCAGTCCCAGCCTGGTCGGTCGAAGCCGCGCCCGCTCCTCCCTCCCCGCGGAGGCCTTAATCTCCTTACCCCGCAGGCCGGCAGTCCCCGGGGGCCGGGCGAGGGCGGCCACTCGCTCGGAGGTCGGGGAAGCTGGGCGGCGCAGGGTGGGCCCGAGGAGGCTTTGGCCTGACTCCGCGCCCCTCTTTGCACGGACAAGAGCCGCTCCTCGGCCGGCCTCCCCATCCCGCGCCAGTGGCTGTGCGCCTCAGGACTGTCCCCAAAGACAGCCCCAGACCCCAGACTCTTCAAGCCGACCCTCAGTCCCCCGCATGCCTGGTCACCTTGACGCGCCTCCGGCCGGTGTGGCGCAAGAATGCTCAGCAGAGATGCTCAGCCGGGATGCTCCACCCGGATGCTCAGCGCTGCGGCGCGAGAGGCGGACACTCCCGGCTCTGCTCACCTGCCTCCGGCTGCGGCACCCGCGCCCCGGCTCCCAGTCCGGGTAGCCCGGGCCGGGGCGGGGCTGGGCCGGGGCGGGCAGCAGAGGAAGGCCGGGCTCGGGACTGAAAGGATGACACGATTGCAGAGGGATGGTTGAGGTTTAGCCGCCGGCCCCACTTGGATGAATCCTCCCGGTTCTCGCAGCCTGGTCCCCAGAGCTTGTCCTCCTGAACTAGTCGGGCGACGGCGTTCTCTTCCAAGCTTCTGCTCTCCAGTCCCGATGCTCTTAAAGGGCCCGCGCCGCCCTACACCCGGTGCGTGGCGAGGATGGAGGTGGCGAGAGCAACGCCTGCACCATGGGGGCCCAAAGGGGCGCTTTTGTGGACCCAGGACTGAGGGTTAGCGGCAAAAGGTCAACCCCGAGGTCGCTACGGGAAGGAAAAGTTGAAGTCACTCAGAGGGGCAGATCCGAGGGCAGTAGGGTGCAGATTCCATCACGCCCGCCCGGGGTGTTGAGAAGCTGTCAGTCTATCTGCACACACAAACCCCTCATTGCTTATCTCCTCCTGTTCAGCCTTGGAGCTCAGCCCCACCCAGCCCTAAAGTACAAAGAACTTCAAAGTATAATTCTGAGGGTATAATTCTTAGGACCTAGAGACAGCCTTGCCCACACCTATTCACATCTCCTCTTTAAGGGCTCAAAAGGACACTAGTTCTGAAGAGACAGCAGACAGCAGTTATGACAAAGCTTGCAGGCAGCTCCAAGGTTAACTTGGGACCCAGTCGCAGCCTGCATTGATTGCAAAAGCCTTTATCCCACCAGCCAGATATAAGTCTCCAAGCCAGCATAGGTTGATCTGGGACGCTCCAAGACATGTACACGGCTTTCAGACCGGTTTGGACATCTTTTTGTACATATGTGGCTTCTTTCTCTTACCCTACAAGCCTGGGCTCAGAGGTCTCAATGCTTACTCTGCACACACACACACACACACATACACACACACACCCCACACACCTGCACACACCTTGCTTTGACTCTTTCTCTGGCAATTACTCTTGGCCCCTGCCTGCCCTACCCTCTATGTCTTCAAGGGGTAAGTAGGTTAGCCAGCCAAGTCACGTGACTTGCGCTTTTCTACTTCCCACCTGTCACGCAGACAGACAGGAGAGAGGCTGCTTAGGCTACTGGTACTGCTGTCACTGCTGAGGCTTCTACTGCTGCAGTGGAGAGATTACTAGCAGTCAACACCCCACCCCGAGCCTGGGAAACTAGTGGCCCCTTCAGGGCATGTCCATGCCCCACCCTGTAACTATGAGGTTCATGAGGTTTGGGGATCCAGTCTTCCCCAACTTCCCTTTATCCCCTGTCCCACCTACGGGCATTCCTCAAGACTAACCTTTGCATTTTTCAGATGGTCCCTCCATTCTTCAAGTTAATCTCAGTGCCTCATGACAGACCCTGTGCTTGAGACAGGGTCTCCCGGAACTGGGGCTGTTGCTGAGGCTGGCTTTGACCGCCCAGTCCTCTTGTTACCATCTCTTGAATGCAGCGATTATAAACATATGGCACCAGGCCTGTCTAACAGTTGTATTTACTGAACAATTACTACAAACCAGACATATTTCTCAGCTAATCTTAATATCCCTATTGGGCAGGGGTTTTGTTTTGTTTTGCTTTATTTTGTTGAGACAGGGTCTTACTATGTAGCTTTGGCTAGCCTGGACCTCACTTCATAGACACAGGCTGACGGCAAACTCCTAGAGATCTGCATATGAGGCAGGTTTTAAACCTTCCTTTGGAGAAAAGAAACTGAGACATGAGAAGATTAAACAATATGCCCAAGGCATGGGCAGAGCAAATCCAAAGGACAGGCTTGGAATCCAAAGTCCCTGCTTTTACCCACTGCTAATTGGCCATCTCAGAATCTCATTCCCAAATGTACTTCAGGGTCCCACATAGCCCATGCTGGCCTTGAACACTGTATAACCCAGGGTGCCTTGAACTCTGGATCCTCTTGCCTCTCTCTACCTCCCAAGTACTAGGGTTACAGCAGGGCTGGGGATGGAATCCAGGCCTTGGAGCCTCCTGGGCAGGTACACTACCTACTGAACTCTACCATCCTCAGCCCTCTTACTAATTCTATATTATCCCTCTTTTCCCCATGATTAAAAAAAAAACACATGATATTTGCCATTTTTAAATTTTTAAATCTTATTCATTGTTGTTGTGTGAGTATAAATATTAATATGTGCCAGGGAGCGCATGTGGAGGTCAGAGGACAACTTTTAGGAATCACTTTTCTTTTTTTCTTTTTTTTTTCTTTTTTTTCTGAGACAGAGTTTCTCTGTGTAACTCTGGGTGTCCTGGAACTCATTCTGCAGACCAGGCTGGCCTTGAACTCACAGAGATCTGCCTCTGCCTCCTGAGTGCTGGGATTAAAGGCGTGTGCCGCCACCACCTGCCTGGCAGACAGGAGTCACTTTTCTCCATTGTGGGTTCCAAGGATGGAGATACTCAGGCTACCAGGCTTGCATAGCAAACACTTTTACCCACGGAGCCATCTCACTAGCCCAGTATTCCAATACACTTACATAATGTATAATGATCTGACCAGATGTCCTAGTCACTGTTCTATGGCTGTGAAGAGACACCATGACCAAGGCAGCTCTTACAAAAAGAAAGCATTTAACTAGGGACCTGCTTACAGTTTCAGAGGCTTAGTCTATTATCATCATGGCAGAGAACATGGGGGTAGGCAGGTGTGGTGCTGGAGAAGTAGCTGGGAGACACATCCTGACCAGAAAGCAGAGAGAGAGAAAGAGAGAGAGAGAGAGAGGGATATCTCCAACTAGTGTGAGCCTTTTGAAACCTCTAAGCCCACCCCCAGTGACATACTTCCTCCAACAAGGCCACACCTTCTTAAATAGTGCCACCCCCTGGTGACTAAGCATTTAAATATATGAGCCTATGGGAGCCATTCTTACTGAAACTACCACACCAGAGTAATGGCATGTATTAATCACCTCACATATTATTTCTTTATGTTGGGTATACCCAGTCAACTAGCTTTTTTAAAATATCTAATTACTGTCACAGGTTACTGTGTTACAACACATCAGAAATTTTTTCCCCTGGACTGAGAGTATAATTCAGTGGTTCAATCCCCAGCACCACACAAGATAGTTGTCTTTTACTATTGCACCCTGTACCTGTTACCATCCTCTCTCCACCCCCACTGCCCCAACCATTTTTTCTCTTAAGCAGATTCTCCATCTCTAAGCCTCATCGGGATAGTGAAGATAGTAAAACTACTGTGTAGCTGGCCAGGCAGTGTGGCGCATGCCTGTAGTCCTGGCACTTAAGTGACAAGGAGGATCTTGAGTTCAAGGGTAGCCTTTTGATTCTCAAGAACAGACCATATATTGTTATCCTCCAAGTCATGTTGTCCATGGTTCAGAATCATTCTCTCTCTCCAGAACAATCCCTTATTTCTTGGCAAAGGAGAAACCACATTTATTGCACACCTACTATGTACTGGGAACACACCATAGAGATAAACTTTCTGGCACCGGGTTTATCTTTCTCCCCTGAATTCCTAGACTTTGTATGTAGAAAATGTGCCCGACAAATAGTCATTTCTGAGCTGAGTGTGCTGACAGACACTTGTGATCTTAGGTGAAGCAGGAGAATCAGGAATTCAAGGCTATCTTTGCTTCACAGTCAGAACCAGGGCTGGCAAGATAGCTCAGATGGTAAAGGCACTTGCCACCAAGCGTGACACCTGAGTCTAAGCCCCAGAACCCATATGAATGAGAGAACTGGCTCCCACAAATCATTCTTTGACCTCCACATGCATGCTATAGTGTGCACACGCACACACACAAGAAATAAATGTAAAAAAAAAATTTCTCTAGGCTCTAACTAGACCTCTCAATTATCCTTCTATAATTCAGATTTAAAAAAAAAATGAAGACTCAGAAATGTGAGGTTCAACTGTGAACTGAGACATCGAGCTATTCAGGGTTTAGTAACTATGTTACGGCGTTTTCTACTGGGTCACACGTCTTTATCCTTCTATCACCTTCCCATCTTAGTTTTCTTAGTCTGGGTCTCGCGGTGTACCCCAAGCTTGATTTCAACTTGCAATCCTGCCCGGCCTCCCAAATGCTTAGATTATAGTTGTATGCCACCATGCCGTTACCACTTTTTTAAGACAGGGTTTCATGTAGCCTGAGCTGGCCTTGTACTTGTTATATAGTCAAGGCTAACCTTGAATTTGTAATCTTCCTGCCACCACCTCCTAAGTGCTAGGATTGCAACAATGGACCTCTACACCCTGCTTTGTGGAATTGTGGTGGGTCAAACTCAGGGCTTTGAGAATACTAGGAAAACATTCTACCAACTCCTCCCCCTTTTCAATAAAGATCCACTTCTATCCCCCTAATATTCTTTTATTATAGGATATGAACCTTTCTTGCCTAGCAGAGATCCACTAAAATAAGCTTTCCCCATTTGGGAGACACTCCCAGAAAATATACACTCATAAGAATAGACCTTGTAACTTACCAACAGTAGTTTCAGACTTTAGGATACCCCCTAAATCCTTTGGAGGGTTTAAGGCTCAGAGTGCTGGGTTCCACTCCCAGGGTTTCTGATTTGATATCTACAGTGGGTCTTTGCTTAGTGTAGGCCTCATCATCCTTAACGCCCCTCTCCCAACAGATTTTCCTTAATGTCCAAATAATGCCCTTAATGTCCATTTCCCCCAAATACATATCTGCCTATTCCCTAAGATTTATCCTTTTTTTCCCCAAGAATAATCCTCCCATTCCTACCCAGTCCTCCCCCTACCCCAGTCAAGCAGTTTCCTTCCAGGGCAAATTTCCTAAGGCTAGACATCCAAGGGTTAATAAATCTCAGCTTAGTGCTAGGTGTTAATCTAACCAACATGCTGTTCTGGACAAGGATTTGTATGAGAAGCAGTTGATAAGCTTTATTATGGGTGGGAGGGGTCCTGTGGGATCCAAAAAAGCCTGGGACTGCAGACTGGGGAACTGGCCCAGTTCTGTTACCTGCACTCAGATCCTCTGTCCACTGTAATCTCTTGCCCACCAACTGGCTCTGCTCAAGACTTTTCAATTTGTTTGTCAAGGCGTGGACCCTCTGCTGGCCACCTGGGGAGCTGCTGCTCAGAATGGAGAGGGAGTACTTCCTCCCTTCACAGTACAGCAGCAAAGTTCATCTTCTCTTCCTTGGCCAAGAAGTGGTGGCCATGGAGGGGTGCCTACTGTTACCTTTCTTGAACTCTCAGACATAAGATCTTCAGAGACAGGGTCTTGTTTTTAAAGGAAGTATCTTGTCCTGTCCTCCTCTGTTCCCTGGCCACCAACAAGTAAGCAGTTTCCCTACACACACACAGACACACACACACCACAAACCCAGAAACAACTGAGCCAGCATGCATGCCTTGAAACCTCTAAATAAATGAGCTAAATAAATCCTTTTTGACTTGTATACTTCAGGGGTCTTTGTTTTTTGTTGTTGTTTGTCATAGTAACAGTGACTAACATACAATGTAAAGTAATTTAATTCAAGCATTTGAGTGTTCCACCACTGAGCTACATTCACGGCCCCTGTAGCAGCATTTCTTTCTCTCCTGCTATAATGATACTATTTCCTTTGATAGGAAGTGAGGGGTTCTCTAAAGCTGTAGGATGTCAAGTTCTCTGCAAGTCTCCTTTTTTTTTAAGATTTTTTTTTTTTTTTTTAAGACAAGACTGTTGTAACTGCCTGTCCTGGAACTCAACTCTGTAGAGCAGGCAGTTCTTGAACTCATGGAGATCCGCCTGCCTCTGCCTCCTGAGTTCTGGGATTAAAGTCATGAGCCATCAGTGTCTGGCGTTTTTTTTTAAAGATTCTTATTCAGAGCTGGAGAGATGGCTCATGGTTAAGAGCACTGACTGTTCTTCCATAGGTCCTGAGTTCAATTCCCAGCACCCACATCAGGTGACTCACAATCACCTATAATATGATCAGATGCCCTCTTCTGGCATGCAGGTGTATATGAAGATAGGCTCATATAAATATGTGAAAATCTTAAAAACTTTTAAAAATTTATGTGTATGGGTGTTTTGCCTGCATAAATGTCTGTGCATCACATGCATGTTTGGTGCTCACAGAAGCTGGAAAAGGGCATCAGATCTCCTTGGAACTGGAGTTATAGATGGTTGTGAGCCACCCTGTGGGTGCTCAGAATTGAACCAGAATCCTTTGACCACCGAGCCATCTCTCCAGTCCTGCATGTGTATACATGTTACTGTGTATTAGTTTCATTTTCTGTTGCTATGACAAAGCATCTTGCTAAAAATACTTTAGAGGACAAAGGGTTTATTGGGCTCATTCTAAGTTACAGTCTAATCATTTCAGGGAAGTCAGGATGGCAGGAATTCAACATGTCTAGAGCAGAAAGAGAATTAATGTGTGCATGCTTACTAGTGCTCAGGTCTTTCTCTACAGTACAGATTCCCCAGTCTAAGGAATGGTGCCACCCACAGTGGGTAGTCTCCCTACCTCAACGCATTCAACATAACCCACACAGATGTACCCACATGGGTCTGCCTGATCTAGACAGTCCTTCAGTGAGACTCTCATCTCAGGTGATTCTAGATTATGTCAGGTTGACAATTAACTATCATAACTGGGAACTGAATTTAGGGCTTTGCTAGGTAAGCACTTTACTATTAAGTCTTGGTCCCAGAAAAAAGTCTGTTTATCTCCCTTCCCTCAGGAGAACTTGAAGTTCTGTAACACCCTCTGGCTTTTTGTGGAACCCTCAGAGGACTAGAATTCAGTTCCCAGCATGGTATGAGAATTTCTTCACCTCCCTATCTGTCCCTCTCAGCCTTAACTCCCCTCGCTACAATACATGAAGGACCATGCTTCTCATTTTGCTCTTCCGAGGTTGTGGACTTGTCCCACACAAGCAGCCTCACTAGTTACTAACTCCTGGGTTTCCTGCCATCTCCCCCTCACCAACACCCTTCAAGAGACTGCGTTAAGTCAGGTTTAGCATTTTCAATTCCAGTTACTTATGTGTATGAAAAAAATTAGGTACTGCAATCCTTCCAGGGCTGCCTTGATTTTGTTACTGGTTAAGAGGAAACCTCTTCCTGGATGAAATCTTTCATAATTTCTCCAGGTAACTATGTATAATTTGACTATCACCAGCATCATCTCCCATGCTAAACAGGATCTTTCTGAACTCCATCCTGAACCTTGCTTCTGACTTTGGACCTTGCGACTCTGCTTACCTTGTCCTGCCTCCGAGTCCCTCCAGGAAGGGAGTTTTTATTTATCTTTGTATTCTTAGCAATCTGCCTAAGCCATAGTAAAGACTCAATAAAGGTTTATAGAATGTTTTCTTCCTTAATTCTATCTATAATAGGTAGTTGTTTTCATTTTTTGAATTTCTGAGACATGCTTTCTCTACATATCCTTGGCTACCCTGGACTATGTAGACCAGGCTGGCTTCAAACTCAGATCTGCCTGACTCTTCCAAATGCTGGTATTAAAGGTGTGCACCACCACACCTTTTAGGCAGCTCTTAAAGAAATCAGGAGCAGAATATGGTGGTACATACATGTAATCCCAGTACCCAGGAAGCAAGGGCAGGATGATAACCACAACTCTGAGGCCCTGTACCTCAAAGCAAAAATTAAAAAGAAAAAATAGTATCAGTCCTTTTTATCTTGTTAGCAATACTGAAAATGAAATTCAGGGCCCTGTTTAGGCAAGACCAAGTAAGCAGAGTGACAGAAGGTCCAAAATTAGAGGCAAGACTCAGGATGGCACTCAGTAAGATCCTGTGTAGCACACAAGATGATGGTGGTGATGGTTGAATTAGACATAGTTACCTGGACAGATTAGGAAAGATGCTAAAAGTTAAAAAATCCTTCTGGGACAGCTGTCTATCTAAAGTCCCTCAGAGTATTTCCTTTATCCAGATTGGCAGAGCCAACAAAAGGACAATATGCTGAGGAACGGCTGGACAGAAACTAGGGGGATGGTCTGGACAGTAAGTGCTTGTCTTACAGGCACAAGGGGATCTGAGTCCAGAGCCACAGCACTCAAAGCTATAAACAGGATGGCTTGCCAATAACCTAGTGCTGGGGCAGAGGCAGAGACTGGCAAATTCCCAGAGCTCCCTGGCCAACCAGTTTAGCTAATAGGTGAGTGTAGGACTCAGTGAAATGTCTCAAAAAATAAAGTGTACATCAGCTGACACTGATCTCTGGCCTCCACATGTGTGCATACACAACTGTACAGACCGTGCACCTACAGACACAACACACAGTCACATATACACTTTTATTTACTTGTTTATTTTGCTTTTGCTTTTTGAGACAAGTTTCTCTTTGTAGCCCTGACTGTCTTGGAATTCACTCTGTAGACCAGGCTGGTCTGGAACTCAGAGATTCACCTCCTTCTGACTTCTGAGTGCTGGGATTAAAGAATGTGCCACCATGCCCGACTATTTTGTTGTTGTTGTTGGTTTTTCAAGACAGGGTTTCTCACTCTGGCTGTCCTAGAACTCACTCTGTAGACCAGGCTGGCCTCAAACTCAGAGATCCACCTGCTTCTGCCTCCCAAGTACTGGGATTAAAGGCGTGTGCCACCATCGCCCAGCCCGACTTTTTTTTTTAACTAAAAAAAAAAGAAAAAAAAAAAGTTTATTTTGAGAAGTTTCAATTTCTTTAAGAATCTAAAGAAATGGGTTGGAGAGATCTCTAAACAATTAAGAGCACTTGTTGCTCTTGCAAAGACCCAAATTCAGTTCTCAGCACCCACATGGTGCTTACAACTGTAACTTCAATTCCAGAGGACTGGTCACTCTTGACCTCCATTGATGGGCACTACACACCTGTGGTGTACTTATATACATGCAGGCAAAACACTCATACACATAAAAATAAATGAAGGTAAGTGTAGTGTGTGTGTGCGTGTGTGTGCATATATGTGTGTGTGTGTGTGTGTGTATATATATATATATATATTTTTTTTAATCCAATGAAAATAGATCCACTCCCTAAGAAACAACACACAATTTTCTAGCTTGATTCCTCACCCTTGAGTACTTAGCAATCTCTGGGTGACCGCCAAATCCACCTTTACTCCAGCTTCCTTTGTAGTCCCACAACCCCAAGCTACCCTAGAAGCACAGGGTTCTAATTAGAACTGAGGTTGCAGTCCTGGTGACATTCATATTCATTCTGTAATACTGCTAATATTCATTCATGGCCAAGTACTTGGGACCTCCTTCAGAGCTGGTAGATGCTCTGGAAAAAATGGACAAACACTAGTAAACGGGTATATGACAGCTAAAGAAACCACCCTAGTCACCGAAAGGGAAACCTAATTACTCAGCTCCGCTTCTAGGCAACTGTATCTCTGTTACCTAGTTAACTGCCACCAAACTTGAGAAATAAGTTAACAGCCCAAGTGTCTCTTTTATTTCCAAAAAACTGTCACACATACACAGTGTCTTAAATCCTGTCCCTGAAGATAACCATAAGTGTCCTGGAATGTAAAAGGAAACCTTGAGAGAAATGGCACCTGGTTCTCAATGCTTAACTTACAGTGAGGAAATGGCCCTCATAAGGAACAGCCACTCATCATCCCCAGGCCAACCGACCCCTAGAGATAGGAGTGGATGTGGACTAAACATTTACTCACTGTCCAGCATGCCAAGGGAGTAGACTTCAGCCTAGTACCAGCTCCTCTAACATACATGAGGATTTCTTCATAAATCCAACTCCTCAGGTTCCCCACAAAGAACAATATGGGGAAAAAAGGAATTACTCGGTCTATAGAATGATGCCAGCCTGAGTCAGGGGAGCACACACTGTTCTTAGCACCACTTCTAAAGGCTGCCACCAGGGGCACTGCTACCTGCCTGGCTCAAACTCCAAGATCTGGAGCAGGAGTGGTCAGGCTCTCCAGCCTCACACCATCTGGACCTCTAGCTCCTCAGTTACTCCTTGAAGCTTTCCCATCTCTATTGAGGGTGGTTCAGAGACTGGTGGGTGCTTCTCCTGGGGCTTCCGACAGCATGTAGTAGACGATGTCTCGCTGGCCTTGGGTGTCTGTCTGATTGACCATATGGATGGCAGAACTGGGGTTGTCCTGAGAAGCTGAGAGGGATGTCTCATCTATAACTCCATCTTCCCCTTCCATGTCCTCCTCAAGTCCTGGCCCCCCGAGCACAGTTTCTAGAACGATGCCCTGCAGGCTGCCTTCACTGAGTGCTACTCCTGGGTCTGATCCGTCTTGTAGCTCCTGCAGCAGCTGCTGTGTCAGCTCCACACTCTCATAGCGAACTAGCTGCAGTCGCATGTAGCCATCTTCATGTTCCTTGTACCTGGAGGGAGAGAAAGCAGCAGACCAGTAGAGGATGAAGAAATGGCCTGGAGACAGGGTGAAGGTATTAATATGCTAGCTGGAAGAAGTCTTATGACTCTATGTGACAGACAAAAAAAAAAGGTCTTTAATGGAATATGTAGAAGAGTCAGAGGAGAGAACTCAAAATGAAGAAATTTAAGTAGAAGCCCAACCAGTAGAGAGACTAATCAGCTCTATAGAAGGGCAGAGTGTCAAAACTTTATGAAAAGTCTGTAGAGCTGAAGGTCAGGACCCTTAGACTATGTTGAGTCTGAAACTGAGCTTTGCATTAGAAAAATCACAGCCTTGCACACACCTTCAATCTATAGAAGGGCAGAGTGTCAAAACTTTATGAAAAGTCTGTAGAGCTGAAGGTCAGGACCCTTAGACTATGTTGAGTCTGAAACTGAGCTTTGCATTAGAAAAATCACAGCCTTGCATGGTTGCACACACCTTCAATCTTATGGGAGGCAGAGGCAGGTGGATCTCTGTAAGTTCAAGGGCAACCTGGTCTACAGAGCAGGCTCTAGGAAAGCTAGGATGGAGATCCTGTCTCAGAACAAACAAGAACAACAAAAAAACCCGCAAAAACTATCTTTGCTCCACCATTATTTTTAAGGTTGAGCCTAAAAACGGATGGTAAGCATCAAAGTACCATAAAATTCAAAGGTTTTTTTCCTTGTTGAAAAGTCTGTCAGGCTGGTGAGATGGCTCAGGGTGTAAAGTGCTGCCATACATGTCTGATGACCTGAGTTCAGTATCTGGAACCTACACAAAGGTAGGAGAGAAACAACTCCACAAAGTTGCGTCCCGACCTCTACAGGAGCACTGGTAACCCCCCAAACACACACAATAATAAACATAACAAGAAAAGTATGTAACTCTGTAGGGAAAGATTTAGACATACCGAAAACGAGGGTGTCCTGAGGGCCACTTGAATTGGTGCTTCTTGCGAAGGTGCACAGTGAGGTTGTTGCCACGTGTGAAGCATTTGTCACAGACATGACATTTGTACCTTGGCTCTGAGTCTCCCTGATGAGAAGGGAGGAAAGGAGGTCAGCTCTTCATTCAGACTCCTGCTAACCCGTCCCCACCACCAGCCACGTACTTCATGCACTTTGCGGTGATGGGACTTGATAGAGCTGAGCGACCGCGCACTAAAGCTGCAGTTCTCGAAGTCACACCTGTAGGCCGACTCCTTGCTGTGCGTGTCTAGGTGCTTCCGGAGGTCAATCATATTCTTGCAACTGCCAGGAGAAATCAGGAGGGGTTGGAAGGCATAAAGAACCCTGAAACTTGAGCTCTGTATTTTGACCCTGGGGTCCCCTTACCTGTAGTCACAACAGTCACATTTAAAGGGCCGGTCCTCACTGTGTCGAAAGCGCATGTGATTTCGGAGGGAGGAAGGCAGTGGGCAGGTCATGTCACACAAAGGGCATTTATAGTGATTCACTGAGGAGCAGAGAAGAAGCTATGATCTGTGGACTCACAGGACCTTGAGGGGAGGGCAGGGAGGCTTGGGCACAGCCACTCACCATGGTTCCGCATGTGGTCACGCAATAGCCTCTCTGTGGCAAATCTCTTGGAACAGTGAGAGCACTGGAAACGCTGCTCTGGGGTGGAATAGGCAGAACAAAGGAGAACTGAAGAGAACAGTGAAGGACAGAGAGGAAAGGGGAACCATCCCAGACAGAAGGGACCCACCCAAGGATCAAAGGGAAGCTATGGATGGGATTTAGAGTCCAGAACCTGAGTTAGAACCCCAGCTTTACCACTTACTAGCTGTATGATCTCAGGTAAGTGATTTAACCTCTCTGAGCCTCAGTTTCCTCATCTGTAAAAAGGGGAATAAGAAGCCTACCTCATGGGGCTGTTGTGAGGATTCCTGAGATAACTGATACTACAAACAGTAAGTGTTGAACAATGTCTAAGAAAAGTCTAGGAGTTTGGGGACCAGTTGCCTGATTCCCAAAGGGAAGAGAGCCAGGGTACATATCTCTTCAGCAGCCACCTCCCCTGGGAACATACCCTCATCTTCACTTTAAGTAGGTTAGCCCACTCTCCCCCTTCTCTCCAACTGCTTACGATCCAATGAGGTCTGGCGACGGATATGATCTAAGAACTTGGTGTTGTTGGCAAACATGCCTCCACAGGTGGGACAGGCCACCACCTTCTCCTGGGTGTGACTGCGGAGGTGCTCTCGAAGCTTACACCGGTCCTTGAAGGTACAAGTACAGCCTGGAAAAAAAGATTTGATCATGTTCCACCCCCAAATCCCCTTTCCCAACTTGGCTCCGGTACCCCAAGTTTTTCCAGCCAGTAAGTAGCCTGCTTTGCCTTATGGGACTGATCCCATAATACCTCCAAGGCGTTAAGAGTCTAGAGGAGCCAAAGTTTCAATCAGAGGCCAGAACAGTTGGATGGCCCTACCTTTCCAGCCACACAGCACCACATGGTTGTCCTTGCTGACAGCTTGGTATTCACAGCACAGGCTGTGCGCATCCACGTGCCGATAGAACCACTCGGGATTGTCGAAGGTACTCTGTGCCAGGGCAACTTCAGGTGAGGACTGAGAGTGGTTAGAGGGACCCTCATCCATGTCGGGGGGTGGGGTGGAGGTGGGGGGGCTTCTTGTTCTCCCAAATTAACTTGTAGGAATAGGAAAGTTTTAAGACAAAGGAGTTATACAAGAATAGAGGAGAGATACTAGCAGTAGTCTCAGAAATAAAAGGTACCCCAGAAAGAGTCAAGGTATTTTGAGGCAAGATCCCCAGCTTCCTCCCACCCCTATTTCTGGCACTGTATGCTGACCTCACAATGTTCCCACAGACACAGGAAATGGTCAGGGATGTCAGGGATGACGTTCCGGCTCTGGAAGTCCAGGATACAGGGGCTGAGGTCAGCCTGGCTTTGCAAGGCTTGCAGCCCCCACTGTTTCAGCTTCGTGTGGTAGCAGTGGAAGTAGACATGACGGATGAGGTCGGCAGAACTGTCCAGAGAGCAAAAGCCACATTCCTGCCACAAGCAGGAGAATTCTTCTTCTGCAGAAAGGGATTTAGAAGGGATGATCTGACACTTTCCAAGGTTCACTTCACTTTCCATTAAGCAGAACTCTGACCAAATTACCAGTTCATTCATTCAGCATGTAACCGTATTTAATGACTTTCAACTGAGTCAGGTATTGTGGACACAACAAAGAGGTAGGAGTCCCAGTTCCTGTCCTCATACGGCTTTCAGTCAGCTATTAATAATCACATCTACAAAACTTCAATTAGTGGCAAGGGACCTGGGGAAATGTATGTGGCACCAGACAAGTACTACACAGAGCTAAGTGCACTAGCGCTTACCTACAATATCAGTACTTAAGAGGGTTAGGCTGGGTAAGTGCCATGACTGAGAGGTCAGCCTGTGCTACAGCCTCTGCCACAAAGTGTTAAACAGAAGTACATTCATGCTGACTGAAGTTAGAAAGTGTTCTTGCTTTAACAGTGAATGTAAAGGAGAGCTACAGTCTAGGCTGAGGTTAACAGTTTACTCAAGGCTTGAGCCAGAAGAACAAGTTAGGGTATCCTTGGCAAACAAGCACCTTTGCTCAGTTTCTCATGGTCCCTGAGTTAGATAGGGTCTCTCAACACTGATTTTCCAGTTGAGTTTTCCCTTCTAATCTGGTTACTTCAAAACAGGACCATTATTTATTTCGACTGACTTCCTAGCTCTCCATTATCCCTAAGTACCACATTTTCAATATTTGACAGGAATTTACTTATTTTGAAAATCTGAAGCTTCAGAAAGTAAAACCACCCCTTAATGTCATTTTTGTATATTATCTAACTTTAGAAACAGGTGTGGTATACAACTATAATCTCTCAGAATCTCAAAGAATCAAGATTTCAAATTCAACCTTAAGTACTTAACAAGTTTAAGGTCAGTCAGGGCTACATGAGACCTTATCAAAGAAAAGGAAAAGAGAATAAACAGGAAGAAAAGAACATTTCAGAGTATACTGAATAAACTGTTCAATTATTCTCCTAGCTATGATATAGAGTTATGATATAAATGTGTTCCAACCCTTGTATGGTGGCTCATGCTAGTAATCCCAGCCTCTGGGAAGCTGAAGCAGGACTTCAGGTGATACGGGGTTAACTTGGATTACTGAGATCTATCTCAGAAGTGAAGACGGGCAGGAGATGGCTCAGCTGTTAAGAGTACTAATTGCTTCTCAGAGGACCTGGGTTTGGTTCCCACATGATGGTTTACAACCATCCATTATTCCAGTTCAAGGGGATCTAACATTTTCTTCTGGTCTCCAAAGGCACACATGGTATGTATGGTACACATACGTACATGCAGGCAAAACATTCAGACACATAAAACTAAATAAATAAATCCAAACAAAAAATTAAATTTAAATTAAAAAGGGAAATGGGAGGCTGGGTATGGTGATACAAGCCTTTAATTCCAGGACTGGGAGGCACAGGCAGGGGGCCACCTTTAATCCCAACATTCAGATCTCTATGAATTCAAGGCAAGAATGGACTATATAGTGAATATCAGGCTAGTCAAGAATATACAGTGAGTCCTTGTCTCAAAAAAATGAGGGGTGAGGGTGGGGGAGCAAGGACGGGACAGCAAAGATGGCTCAGCAGGTAAAGGCACTTATTGCCAAGCCCAATGATCTTGAGTTTGATACCCAAAACCCATATGGGGAAGAAAAGGATAGACTTCCACAAGTTGTCCTCTGACCTCTACATTTAAGCCATGGTGTGCTCACACACTATACACACACATACACACACACACAAAATCGTAGACTGCTTCTAATGGTAATCACTCTTTACATTCTTCTTGGCTGAATTTGCTAGAATGTTTTTATGAATGAAAAAAGCATAATTAAGAAAATAAGCCACCGCTTCCCCAGATACCCTCTCTTTCTCTAGGAGTGGGATTTCCCACCTGCTCTTGAGCTCTTTCCTGTTCCCTTACCAAGTGGATCCTCTTCCTCTTCTTCCTCCTTAGAGCCATGTATGTGCTGTTGCAGGTGCTGAGTGGCATGCTCAATAAACTTTTCCATGGCTGAACACACAAAGGAGCAGGACCCCCATTCACACTGGAGCCACAGGTTCTCTTTCCGGAGTACTTTTCCAGGAGGTGACATGGCCTTTTCCTTAGAGGAAGTAGAAGAAATGCAGAGTTGTAATATTGACTCCAGTGCTGTGGGAGGCAAAGAGATGGGCAGGCAGCCCACTGAGAGTCAGCAGGTATTTTTCAGTATCTTGTACTTTTTTTCAGTTAGGATAGACCAGCAGTTTCTCTAGCCCTGGAGGCTGTCTGGTTTCCTGGGAAGAGAGAACAATACTGAACATGTGCCAAGCACTAAGCTAAACACTTTAACATTTTTCTCATATAGCTTCAGAGTATATTCCCATGGGAGATACAACAATGCTCAGTTTTAAAGAGGGGCACCAGAGTTAACCCAGATTCCACTGCCTACCACCTACTAGCTGTGAGACCTTGGCCAAAATGGGGAAAACAGCTGGGAGGTGGTGGTGCATGCCTTTAATCCTAAATTCGAGGCCAGCCTGGTCTACAGAATGATTTCCAAGAAAGCCAAGGCTACACAAAGAAACTCTGTCTTGAAAAAATGAAAACAAAACAAAAACAAACAAAAAAAAAGCAAAATGGGGATAGCAAACCTTTTTGTTCTCAATTTCATACTTACTATGTCAGATACAATGCTATTTTGTTGGAGCTGGAGAGACGGCTCAGTGGTTAAGAGCCCCAACTACTCTGCCAGAGGACCTGGGTTAGATTTCTAGTACCTACAATCATCTGAAACTCCAGTTCCAGGGGATCCACCCTCTTTTGCCCTCTAAAGTAAAAATAAATCTCAAGGGGCTGGAGAGATTGCTTTAGTATTAAGAGCACTATCTGCTCTTCCACAGGACCCGGGTTCAATTTCCAGTACACATATGGCAGCTTACAACTGTCTGTAACTCCAGTTCCAGAGGATCCAACAGTCTCACACAGACATATACATGCAGGCAAAACACCAATGTACATGAAATAAAAACGAACAAGTTAAAAAAAAACAAAAAGAACCCCACAAAACTCAAGCCAGTTAATGGTAGCATATACCTTGATTCCCAGCACTTGGGAGGCAGAGGTGGGTGGATCTCTGAGTTTGAGGCCAGTCTGGTCTACAAGAGTGAGTTCTAGGACAGCCAGAACTACAGAGAAACCCTGTCTCAGAAAACCTAAGGAAAAAAAGAAAAAGAATAAAACAAAACAAAAATAAAAATGTTGTTGTTTTTTTGGGTATTTTGGGTACTGAGGACTGAACCTAGGACCTTTTCCCTAAATGGCCCAGGCTGGCCTAACTCGCTCGGTAGCCTAGAGTGCTGCAATCTTCCTGCTTCTGACTCCCAAGCAGCTTACAGTTTGTGCCATCAGACCCAGCCACAGTAAGCATTATTTCTGTGTGTGGAGGGGGCAACCTGTGTGACTCAAGAACCAACCACCTAAGGCATTTGTTTGCTTATGATACAGGATTTCTCACTGGCCTGGAGGTCAACAAACCTTTGCATTTGTCAGATGCAATACTATTTTGTTGGGGCTGAAAAGACCCAGTGGTTAAGAGCTCTGACTACTCTGCCAAAGGACCTGGGTTAGATTCCCAAGTAGGCTAGACTGGCTGACCAGTGAGTCCCAAGGATCCTCCAGCCTCTATTGCCCAGTGATAGGATTACAAGCATTCACTGGCAACAGGGTCTATTTTGAACCTCTGGCTATCCTGAAGCACTCTATGTAGACCTGGCTGGCCTTGTCTGACTGCCTGCCTCTGCCTCCCAAATACTGGGATTAAATGCCTGTGCCATCACTCCCAGCCACTGAACTTTCTTTTAATGTGGGCTCTGGAAATGAAACCTTGGGCTTCCTGACGTTTGTGAAGCAAGCATTTTACTGACTGAGCTACCACTCTAGTCTCATATAAAGCATTTTATTTGCATCATGTAATTGGTGACACTACTCTGAGATAGGTACCACTTTAAACCTCATTTATAGATAACCTGAAGATGACAAAGATGAACTGATTTATCCAAGACCCACCTAATGATAGTAGGTCAGGTTAGACTGAGCTCAAAGTTCATATTCTTATGCCATACAGCCTACATATGACTTAGAAGCTTTCTACTGCTCACTGGATTGTGTCATTAAATCTCTTCCCAGGCTTTCAATGTCATACAAAATGCCTTTGCTTTGCCTACCCAATGCTTCATCCCATCACTCCTTTAATGTTAAAATGAAGATTCCATTTCAATGTAGGGGCCCTATCTGTTTATGCTCTATCTTCGGTGTCTATACTTTGCTTAATAGTCTTAAGAATAAATATTTGTTAAAGAAAGATGAAAACAAAATGAAAGGGTCATGCAAAAATTCTAGGAAGGGTGTTAAAAAGGCCGATTCTGCAGAACAGTGAGATGGCTGTGGGGGAGAAAAAAACAACAAAACAAAAAACCTTTGTCACACTAGACTGAAACCTGATGACCCCAGGAAGCCACATAAAAGTGGAAAAAGTACACTCCACAGTTATATTCTGCCTTGCCAATGCACATGTTGGCATGTGTGTGCCCACCATCATTCACACACACACAATTTTTTTAAAAGAGGTTGCTGGGTTTTGGGGTGATGGTGTTGGCCTTTGCAGTCCGATCTCTCGAGTTTCCGGCCAGCAAGAGCTACAAATTTTACAAAGGAAGACTCTTTAAAAAAAAAAAAAAAAAGCTACCATATTCTTACTACACATTACGTATATGGGTTTGTCTGTGTGTGAGCAGGGGATCAGACAGACTGATGGAGAAGGAAAATGGAACCAAACTCCTTAGTTCTGTGATCTTAAATTACTTAACCCGTATGGGCCTAACACACTACTAGGGCTCAGTAAGGGCTACATGTATGCTTGTTTCTGAGCGCTAATGGAGGGAGGGGAGGTACTCAACCCCACAGGATCCCTTCCTAACATTTCATCAGTAGTCACGGGAACAAACCACCCCATCAACAAATTTTAGGAGAGTACACTGTACCACTAGGCAACAAATAAACTCTGGGCCGTAATCCAGAAAAACAAAGGCCCAGATTCAAAACAAGGACTCACAGACACAGCATTTGACGGCTAAACACGGCAATCAAAACAAAGCGTGCAATGAGGGCCATCAGAACACAAAAGGCCGGTGGGCAGATCCCCAGAGAAGGCTCGCCTCGGCGGCGAGGCCGGGGCCAAGCTTCGGAGGATTGCTAGAACTCCGAGGGAGGTGACCGTCCCGGAGAGCTTGCCGGAATCCGCGGCATCGAGCGTGGCGCCGAACGAGTCCAGGCGTAGCGACCCCTAGACCGAGAGCTCGGAGGCTGAAGACCGGCTCCGATGCCTCGCCAGGCCGCTGCAGGTAGCCTGGCCTTCCGCTGGCTCCAAAGAGCCGCCCGGAGCTGCAAAGCCCTACTCACCTGCCAGCGCCGCGGGGCTGCCCAGCGCCCCACCCACCTCACACCATATATTCCGAAGCGTTTGAACGACGACCAGTGACAGCCAATCGCCACTCTCGATTCGGCCGACAGCCAATGGCCGCTGCAGTTGACGGAACCCGTGCGCACCAAAACACGGAAGAGGCGGGAACATTTTGGGGGAGGGTTCCGTGTCCCAAAGGGGTAGAGTGAAGGACGACCGGAAGTGGAAAAAGTTAGCGTCACCCGCAAAGGGTGTCGGGGGGGGCAGGGGGGGCACGACAGGGGAGGAACTGCTCTAGGCAGTGCGCAGGCGGGAAGCTTTGAGGCGCGACTGCTCTCTACTGCGCAGACTCCGCTCCAGCCGCCTACTGGACGTGCGCCTAGATTGGATTGTGGCGTCTTCTTCCTCTGCTTGTGTCCTTTTATATTAGCGGCTGGTAGTGGGTCTACCTTGGGGGTCCTAGCTCCATCTTTTGATTTTCCTGGTCTTCTATGTTTTGTTTACCTCAGACTGACCTTGAACTCACAGATACCCAGGTGTCTGCCCCCCCAAGTGTGGGTATTAAAGAATTAGGCCAACAAGTTTGCCCAGTGACCTTAACGTTTGGATCCTTCTGCTTCTACCACTGCATGCTGAGATTATATAGGTTATGCCACCTCACCACGTTTGGTGCTGGGGGATTCAGTCAAGGGTTTGTTTGCTAGACAAGTGCTCTGCTAACAGCCACAATCTCAGCCTAGGAATCTCCTTTCTTTTTTTAGTTTTTCGAGACAGGATTTCTCTATTGTAACTCTGGCTGTCCTGGAACTCACGCTGTAGACCAGGCTGGCCTCGAACTCAGAGATCCATCTGCCTCTGCCTCCCAAGTGGTGGGATTAAAGGCCTGCGCCACCACCGCCAGGCTGGATACGCCTTTCTTAAACACTTGATATTCATGGTCCTTTATCTTCACATGAACGACTCACATCCCAGATTTACACACTCAACATGTCCCACTGCTCTACTGACTCCAAGGCATCTTCCTCAGAGGTCAGCAAAGTGATCTTTAACAAAAACAAATCTGATCAAGTCACCACCCTGTGTAAAATATTCAGAGGCATTCTGTTGCCCTTAGTACAAAAGCTGGAGCATTTCTATGCGCTAACATCTGGGCCCTGCCTACAGCAAAGCCTGTATTGAGTCTTCATTTCCTGCCCCAGCCCCAAATTTAGTTTCTCTACCATACTGTGCCTTCTTTGACTTCGAAAGGTTTGCATTTTTTCCCTGAATAAAATAGTCCGGGTCCCCCTTTCCAGCCAGGCGGTGGTGATACTCGCAGAAAGGCAGAGCAAGCGGATCTTTGAGGCCAGCCTGGTCTCACAAGTGAGTTCCAGGACAGCCAGAGTAACAACAGAGAAGCCCTGTCTCAGGGTGGGGGTCGGGGTCTCCCCTTCCCAATTATGTAACTGACTTCCTACCCATTCTTGTGTTTTCAATGGAGATGGTTCCTTCTCCAAGAATTCTTTGACTCTCTTTATTATGGTATATTGTATTTGTGTGTTTACTACTCTGTATTTTACACTGGTCAGTGAGGGAGAACAGCTTGTCTATTTCTTCACTTTTATAAATTAAACCAGTCACAGTCACATAGCCCAGTAGGAGAAATTCAGTAAAAGGCAGGGCATGGTGGCACATACCTTTAGACCCAGGACTCAAAAGGCAGAGGCAGGTGGATCTCTGAGTTCGAGGCCAGCCTGATGTACAGAGTTCCAGAAAGCCAGGTCTACATAATAAAGGAAAACCCTGTCTCCATTAAAAAATAAAAACAAAGGATTTAAAACTTTTTTTTTTTTTTTTAAAGAGCTGGTCTTTCTGTTATGTAGTCCTGGCTGTCCTGGATCTTAGTATGTAGACCAGTCTGGCCTGGAACTCACAGAGATCCACCTATGTGCTGGGATTAAAGGTATGTACCACCACACCTGGCTCAAGACATTTGTTAAATAATGGATTTTAGTAATAATATTCATTGGGATTGGTATTTTATTGGATAACATTTCTTCTAAAAAAAAAAAAACTATATATCGTCTCTTCTTAAAAAAAATACATACTTTATGTAATTAGGAAATACATTAAGGCAGGCAGGGCCTGGGTAGGATGGCAAGACTGACATGCCTTTAATCCCAGCACAGGGAGGAGCCAGAGGCCAGTCAGGGTTACAAAGTGACACTTCGCCTTGAAAAAACAAAAACAAAACAAAACAAGCCAACCACATGAAGCTTGTGTAGTAACACACACCTGCAGTCTTAGTGCTGGGGAGGTGAGTGCAGGAAGATCATAAATCTGAGCAGGGAGGAGGGCTAGTAAGTTCCAAGAGTCTGGCTATGAGACACTTAATCAAAACAAAGCTTTAGTGTCCTGTATAAATAAAATGAGTTTAAAGATAACATAAAAGTTGGTCAAGTTGAGCCTGGTGTTCATGGGCCTGTCATCCCAGGCCTTCTACAAATGAGGAGAGAGGCCTGCCTAAGCAATTTAGTAAGACACTGTCTCAAAGTAAAAAGACAAAAGCCCAACACTGTGGTCATGATGGCTCACTCCTATATTCCCATGTAGACCAGATTGGCCTTGAACTCACAGAGAGATCCGCCTCCCTCTGCTTCCAGAGTACTGAGATTAAAGGCATGTGTCACCACACCCGGCTGAGATCTATTTGATGTGTATGAGTGTTTGCCTGCATGTACACAGTGTGTGCGCCATGCCTGCCAAGGCCAGAAGAGGGCGTCAGATCCCTGGAATTGGAGTCACAACAGCGTGAGCTGCCATGTCGGGTGCTAGGAACCAAACCTCAGTCCTCTGCAAGAGGCACCAGCACTCTTAAACACTGAGCCATCTCCTCAGAGCCATCTCAAACAAACAAAAAAGATTTTAGAAGTGTTTGCCTAATTTTATGTGCATCATGTGTGTGCCTGGTGCCAGAAGCGTGTAACGGATCCCCAGGGACTAGTTACAGATGTTGTGAACTGCCATGTGAATGCTGGGAACTAAACATTGGTCCCCTGTAAAGGCAGCGACTGATATTTTTAGCTGAACCTTCTCTTCTGCCTGCCTCTGCCTCTGCCTCCAGAGTACTGGGAATAAAGGCATGTGTCACCACACCCTGTTATTTTATCAGCCATATTCATAATTCTAGCATTACTTCATGAGATGCTAACCCTCATTTTAACTCAGATCTATAACAGCGAAAAATGGTCCTTAGCCTTAGTAATTTCCATGAAGAAAAACTTGTCAGAGATGTGTGAAATCAAACACAGGTTCCAGAGCACAGATTTCAGTATTTTTCTGGGTCTGTGTTTCCATATTTTAATTATCATTATGTGGAAGGCTATGCTTTTAATCCTAGCACAAGGGTGTGGGGGGAGGTGGCTGACACAAGAGGATCTCTGTGAATTTGAGGCCAGCCAGGTAGACACAGTGAGACCCACTTAGTGAGGGAGTGTCTCGTTGCCTAGTATAGTTTACTTCCACCTCAATCTGCTTCTACTGAGAACCACAATTTTGGCTGGATTATATAGACATATTCTGAGATTTGTTTTCTAAAAAGCTGCCCAACCCAAGTGCATAATCTACATTCATTAAAACCTATGGATTGGGTCAGACATCTTTCATCCCAGCACTTAATCGGTAGAGATAGGAGGATTATATGTGTTCAAGGCCAGTCTGGGTAAGCTAGTGAGAACCTATCTCTAAAAGTTAAAAAAGGATTTTGGATACATTTTAGTGGAAAATTTTTACATGCATGAGACCCTAGAGTCTACCTCAATTACCACACATATAAAAACAAACCCCAAAACAAGTAACAGCCAAATATCATGGTACACACCTCTAATCTCTGGGAAACTTTAAAGCCAGCCTGGGCTATGTAGCAAGATCCTGTATCAGAAAAAAAAAAAAAAAAAGAATTCTATGCTATCTATTCACAAGCCCAAGCCCAGGTAAGCTATACACAAAGGCTGGAAGTGACTTGATTATCCACAGCCTTAATTTTAGAGGTAAAGAAACTGGGGTCCAGAAAGGAGAAGTAGCTTACGCCAGACCTACTTCTGTTTGTGCACCGTTTGTGCACTGTTTGTGTAGACCTAGTTCCCTGTCAACTGGTCCTGCATTCTCTTAACCTCCTTAGAGCTTACCTGGCTCAAGTCCTGTGTGATATTCCAAAGTACAGAAAACAGACATCTGTAAGTAACTAAAACTCACCCATGTTTAGGCACAGGACTTTTTTTTTTTGGACAGGGTCTCAGTATATAGTCCTAACGGGTCTGGATCTCACACCTCTGACTCCCAGGTACTAAGATTAAAACTTTGTGCCACCATACCTTTATTAAAAGCTGCTAGGGACAAAACCCAGACCCTTGGGTATGCTGTACTGTCTTCAGTTCTCTACCTTTTAGCTATGTCCAGCCCATAGTCTCCAGTTTACCAAAACAAACAAACAAAAAAAAAAAACCTGAGCACCCAGCCAGGTGTGGTAGTGCATGCTCTTAATTCTAGCACTCGGGGGTAGGTGCATCTCTAACTCCAAGGGCAGCCTGGTCTACATAAGGAGTTCCAAGCCAGCAAGGGCAAGATAGGAAAGACTCTGGATAAAAAACAAACAGCTGAGCACCCATACTTGGCCACGGTCACAAATGGAGCTGGGTCTCAAATCGAAATAGTCCAGTTCCAGAGTCCACACTCTTAATTCTGTTATGTTCTAGAAAGAACAGCCTGTTTGGGAAAGGGGAATAAAGACACGTGAACTAGCTGGTTGGCTTTTTTGTAGCAACTTTACTTTCCAGAGCCTTGTTACTCGAACCCTCTACATGTCTCTTTGTCTTCAAGAGCATCTGTCCCATCTCACTAGTGGGTCACTGCCAATGATCTTCCCACCCTATCAACACCACAGCCTCGCTACCTGTTGTTTTTCAAAGGATAACCAGCCGTTCCATTTTATAAACTCCAAATTGACTTTAATTAAATAAATTAAATTTCAAGCCATCACACAGCAATGGACATCATCATCTCCCAACATACATAGGTGCAACCTTGTTCTATGATCATACTGTCTTTAAAGCTCCTAAAACTATATCTCTCTAGGGAAGGCTTCCTACCAGCTTCCTGCTCCCTCCTTCCAGCTGAGCCACTGCTCATGGAGAAGGCATCAAGTACAAAATGGTAATAAAGGGGGGAGGAGAGAAGAGGAGCAGTGTGGGAGGTAGGGAGTTGGGGAGTACCTGCCCCCCATCCCGGGCACTAGCCCGGCTTCCTATGATCTGCCAATGTCCTCCTGAGGCAGACATTGGTGCTGGTCTAAGTGGGGACCCCCAAGGGAGGTGTAGAAACCCTCCTGGGAATTACTCTACCCGCCTGGGACAGAAAAGGGTCACCTGGGAGATGCCCTCTATCATCTGTTTGCCAAGGGGCCTCGACCACACATACAAATAGAAAAGAGAATAAATAAGGGAGAAGGGTCTGCTGAGGAGTGAGTGCCCCGGGCACCTCTCTGGAGGCGGTACCAGCAGAGGGCAAGATTCTGAAAACGTCCAAATACAGAGTCTGCCCCTTACTCCCAGCTGTCAAACTCTCTTCTGTGTTCACAGCAACGAGTGCCTGCCTCTTAAATACTTCCCCATGCCGAACACCCTTCAACTTACCCCACAGCCCAGAGTGGTGGAGCTTCTTAACCCAAGGGCTTTCCCGGCCCCAGCACTGGGAATCCAGGAAAGGGTACAGAGGGGATGTGGGGAATGGACTGAGAGAACTCTTGCCCCCTCCTAGGTCAGAAAGGCTCTCAGAGCTGGGGACTGGGGTTGCCATTGGCCTTGGGTTTGGATTTGAAGGAAAAACGCTTGATAAGGCGACGCGAAAAGCTGCCAGCCTTCTTTCGGACGCTGGGTGTGGCCGTCGTGTTGGAGAGGTCATCATGTGATTGGCTCAGACCAGCTTCCTTCTGTCGGGGCCTCCGGCGGAAGATGAGCTTAGTGCCACTGCGCAGGAAACTCACTGTGGGGAAGAAGGGAAACTGAGGCAGATGCAGGGAAACTGGAATGGGATGAAGGTGGGAAAAAAGACTTAAGATGTTGGGAAAGAAGATGAAGAATGGAACGTCTCTTGCCTAATGCCTGCCTTCTCAGGAAATAAAGTGGAAGCACACAGGAGCTTCACCCATCCTAAAGAAAAGCATTCTGCGGGAGGGTGATCTGTGTGAACTCTGACCCTATCCCAAGGGGAATAATAGGGGTCGGGGCTGCTGCTCTGGGAGGACACTCCAGGACTGAGCCTCTTTCTCCTGGAAAGACAAAGGTTGCACAGAAGGTGTGCTCTTTAAAGCCTATAAATCAAAAAGGAATGGTGAGGGTTAGCATACTACATTCCAGGGTGTGAGCAGGAAATGGGGAGCCTGGAAACCTCAAGGAGGTAAATATGGGGTTATGAGAGAAAGGTGTTTACACAGCAGGCTTTAGACTTAAAAACTCCATTATCTCAAGAAATGCAGCAAACCACAAATTGAGATTTTTGTTAATTTTGTCTGAGGCAGAATCTGGATTTATAGCCCAAGCTGGCCTTGAACTCATTATGTAAACCAAGCTGATCATAAACTTACAGCCTTCCTCTTGCTGTAGACAAGTATTGAGATTACAGCGTGCAGTACCATACTAGCTTTTAAATCATAAATAGAACACAGCTGACAAGCTCATTGGCCTGTGGGTGAAGGTGCATGACAGCAAACTCTTTGTCCTTTGAAGTTAGAAAAGCTGTTTACAACCCAAGTCATCGCTGGAGGGAGAATGATTTCCTTCCTTCCTTCCTTTCTTCTTTCCTCTTTCTTTGACAGTCTTAATTTGTGGCCTGTAAACTGGCCTTCAATTCAAAATCCTGTTCCAGCCCACCAAGTGCTGGGATCACAGGTATGAGCCACCATGCTGGCTCATGGCTCAGAGGAATAACTTCTTTTTCTTTTCTTTCTTTCTTTCCTTTCCTTCCCTTCTTTTTTTTTTTTTTTTTTTTTTTTTTTTTTTTAGACAGGTTTCACTGTGTATCCTTTGCTGTCTTGGAACTCAGTCACAGATCTACCTCAGCTTCTGCCTCTTGAGTGCTGGAATTAAAAATGTATGCCACCATGCCTGGTGACTCAGAGGAACAATATTAAGATTGGAATGGTGTAGAATTTCTTATATCCATGCAACTGGGGATACAGAGTAAAAGAGTAAAAAAAAAAAAAAAAAAGAAAGCATGTGAGTTCCAAGCCAACCTTGGATACAGTGTGAGACCCTGTCTCAAAATAAAAACAAAAAACAAACCCACAAACAAACACTAAACATAATATCTCAGCAGGGGGCTGGAGAGGTGGCTCAGTTGTTAAGAGCACTTGCTGCTCCTCCAGAGGACCAAGGTTAGATTCCCAGCATTCACATGGTGGCTCATAACTGCCTATTAACTCCAGCTGCATGAGATCCAACAACCTCCTTTGACCTCCTTGGGCACCAGGCACACGTGTGATATACAGACATACATGTAGGCAAAACGCCCAAACACATTAAAAAAATGTTATAGATGTCTCAACAGGTAGAAGTGTCTGCTGTCAAACATAACAACATTAGTTCAATCCCTGGGACCTACATGGATGGTGGAAGGAGAGAACTAACTCCTACAATTTCCACATGTGCTGTGATACATACACACACACACACACACACACACACACACACACCACACATACACAAATAAGTAAATAAATAAATGTAATATTTTTTAAATGGCTGCGCATTGGTGCATACCTACAATCCTAACAATTGGGAGATGGAGTCACGAGGAACAGGCATTTAAAGCCAACCTTGGGTAATATAGCAAGTTTGAGCCAGTCTGGATTACATGAGACCTTGTCTTTAAACAATAAAAACAGGTAAAGAAAACAGGCCCTTTAGCTCAGAAAGAAAGGAAAATGTTGACTTCCATTGCTCTCACTCCAGTTTGTCATATCTAGGAACTGAGGCACCAAGTTCCCCATTCTACTGGAGTTTGCCTGACCCTCCAAGGCAAGTTAGTGGAGCCTACTGTGTCCCCAAGTTGTCTAGTAGGACCGAGGTCAAAATACAATGATATTAAAAAATAGTAGACAGCAGAGTGTGGTGGCCCATGCCTAGAATTTAGCACTTGAGAAACTGAGGCAGAATTATTGAAAGTTTAAGGCTAGCCTGGGCTATGTAATGAATTCCAAGTCAAACTCTGTCTCAGCCCTGTTCCCTAAAAAACAAAACAAAACAAAACAAGAAAACAGTAAGGGGATGACCTGTTCATTGCTCCCCACCTTTGTGATCCTTGAGGCTTCGGGTCTCCAGGGCACCAGTAGACCCTGTTTCTGACTCAACATCATCCACAGATGGTCTCTCAGAAATATCTGAACGGGTCGTCTCATCTGCTTCCTGGACACTTGTGGGACTGGAGAGGGCATCCAGGGGTCCTGGGGATGTGGCTGATGGGTCTGATGGAGGTGATGAGGGACCGCCACTGGTTCCTGCATCATCCTGCATTGAGGCTTCCAGAGATGCTGCATAACCCAAGGACAGTGCCAACTCGTCCTGAGCGATGGGTACCTGCCAGGGGAGACAGGTTTTAACGGGCAAGAATGACCCATTAGGGCTTTTTCCCCATCCTAGCTCTCTCCCCAGAGCTCTGTTACCTTGGAAACACCAGAGATGATGAGAGTGCTGCGCTTGGTGGGTGTCTTTTTGGCTGCCCGCCCACTGGGCTCCGTCAGCTGGCGAATTGCTGTCTCTGCTACTGGGTCCAAGCCATTGGAAAGGTGGCTCTCCCCTGCTGAGGGGTACAGAGGATAGACAAGTTGACCTCTACCTGGCTCCTTCTTGAACTCAAACTCCTCTCGCTGCACCCGCAGTTGTTCTTGACTACCTACGGGGCATCAGGGCCCACCAATGCTCATTCACTCCTCCCCTTCCCCACTCACGGCTGCTGCTGTGGGAGGCATTGCTGGGGCCGCTGCTCTCACTCAGCACAGTTGTCATCTTCTCAGTCACCTCCACCTTGGACGGGGAGCGGGAGGGGGAGTCTGGTGGGTGGGGGAGGGTCAGTGAGCTGGGAAGTGCTTTAGCATGGCCTCCACCTCTACTATCTTTATTGAGATGCAAATTGGTTGACTCAGAGGGCAAGGATGATTAAAGGGGATTAATCACAAGGGTGATTAAGATGCTGTACAAAAGAAAAGATGCTGTGTGAACCAATGACAGTGTGGGAAAGTGCATGGGGCCCACCAGAGGGTGTAGGGAGATACCGAACATATATAGAGAATGTTTAAAGAGTCCCTAGAGTTAGGGGAATAGCCATGGGATCCCTAGAGATAGAACAAGCGTGATGTAAGGCCACTGAGGATTTAAAAAAAAAATTGCCACAGAAGCCATTGGGTTTGCTAGAAGAGCCCAGAGACCACTACAGGACTGGGAGTAGAGGTAGCACAATTAGCCAGTTGGGGCCAGAGTCAAGGAAGGAAAGAGACCCGTGGAGAGACAGAAAGGAACTTAAAACAAGATGACAGGCTAGCAGATTCCAAAGGACTGAGGGGTGAGAGGATGGCTGATGGAACAGAGTGGTGCAAGGCAAAGTCCGAGACACAGACGAGGAAGAAGTGGTTGGAGCAGAATGGAACATCAGGAACCAGGATGTGCATGCATTAAGTCTTCCCTTCCCCTTCCCCTGTCAGGCAATGGGTCCACACTCTGAGGTCCTGACTAGAGCTACTCCTTTTTACCTAATTTGCCGTCTACACGCGGCCGGGACTGGACGGTGGTGACAGTGGTGACAATGGTGCCATCAGGCATGATGGTCCGGTCCAGCTCAATCTTCTTGGTAGGTGTGATGCTGGAGCGAGGTGTGGAAGAGGTGGGTGTGCCCAGGTTCCGAGGGGAGCCCTGCTCATAGTGCAGCTGCCAAATGGTGAGGAGAGAGCCAGGGTCAGGATCTCAGAGACTGCCTAGCCTAGGTCTACCCATCTCCCCAGAGCAGTCACCCTCTCACCTCTGCTGTCACAGTGGCTGCTGGACTCAGGGACTTCCCTGGCCCTGGAGTTAGTGGGCACACTTGTCGTCGTGACACTGGTCTAGAGGGTGAGCCCACAGGCAGTGTGGCTTGGCCGAGGAGTTCAGCTGGAGACAAGGGTGACACTGAGCTGGCCCATGAGCAGGACCCGTTTGGCACCCACTCTGAAGTACCTCTTCTGTCCCATACTCACCATCTCCACAACTGCTGCTCCTGAGCACTTTGAGAGTCAGCTCTCGGCTCTGGGGACCCAGATCCCTGAAGGCCAAAAGAAGATAGATAGGTAGGGAAGAAGGAGCCTAGCAAACTGAACCTACCCTGAGTCAGTCAAAGGCTAGAAGCAGTGATGTGGATAAGATAGCACCAGGGCTCCAACTAGACTACCCTCTCCTCCTAATCCTACATCTTCGCAGGAGCATGGAGCAAGTCACAGTGGAGACCACTTTCCTCGCCAGATATTCGCATCCCTCATCACTCTTCCACCTGGTATCTCTCTGTCTGAAGCTGCTCTCCCTTTTTTTCAAGCTGTTTCCATTGTCAAGAAGATTTTCACATTCTGGTGCAATGCTACTCTTGCTTGAAGGTGTGGTTTAACGGTACCTCTTCCGAGAAGCCTCATCAGATCTTTACTCCATTATAAGAATTCATCTCCCCTACCTAAGCACTCCCATGGCATGCTGTACATGAATCTCAACTGGCACAGTCCGATCTTCCCTAGGTACATCCATCTCTGCCTCAGGCCTGTGATCCACCCAGAGGTAGGGCTGGACCTACTCCTTGTATTCCCAAGACCTGGCATACAATAGAAGTCTACACTAAAGGCTACTGAAAGCAGAGCTGGCTGACTCATACAAGGCTAGCCTGGAAAGGTTTCTTCATCCTGACTGCCCATGGGAACAGGGATTGGGAGCAAGGAGTGACTTACAGTGCCAGATCCTCTGACCATTCCACCTCAGGACCAGCCTTCATGGGTTTGGTCCACTTCTGTTGCATGGGGTTGTCAAGCTCAGCAGCACAGCACAGTTCCTCAGCATCTGTAAGGAACCAGAATTAGAGGATGCTCAGGCAGAAGACACAAAGTCCAAGCAGCAAAAGTTGTACCCTTGACAGAGGGGAAGGGACTGCCTGTAGCTAAAGCAAAAGCAATGCAGTTCTTACCTCCCAGCTCACTTCCCAGGTGCGACGCCCGAAGCTGCCGTAAGAATAATCGGGTATGTCTGGGGATGGATGGCTGGGCCTGGGACACTGTGGGTGGCTTCTCACTGGGAACCTAAGAGCAGAAGAAGGTAAAGAGAGCAATAATTCTGAGGTCGTATCCTGGAGATGGGGTACATGCAAATCTTTTGCTTTGGGTACCCACTCACCAGGCCTCCTGGGACAGAGCAGGCCCTGAGGTTGACCATCATGGCAGGCTGGGTGCTGACTATAGCATCCTTGATCAGTTCCTCAACTGTTGAAAGTTCTGCTTGTTCCTCATCTCTCTGCAAAGAGGAGAAGAGGTGGAGCCTCTGCTCTGCTCTACTGATGGTTCAGTCTTTTCTCTTCCTGCTCCCTTCTTACCTCCCTGGTCTGCAGCTTAGGAAGCACCTTTAGGCTGAGATCTGGGCGGTCAGTGAAGGCCCAGGACACCAGCAGCCCCTCATCAGGGATTTCCTCCAGGCTGACTTCCAACTAAAGACAAGAACAAAAGGATCAGGATGGCCTGCCCCATTCACTCAAGGACCCACTGCTAACTCCCCAGGATCCTTCCTCCCCAAGTTCCACCCCAAAGAGGACCAGACAGAAAATGCTGAGCCAACTCAACTGTCCTCTGCCCAACTGTTTCCCACATTTCCCTCCACCTGTGTTGGTGGCAGTGTCATAGTGACGTGGTAGGTCTCCATGGAGACTGCAGCGGGGGACTGCTGGGTCACAGAGACTGGGAAGCGCACCTCCTCAGCAGAGAGCTGGCAGTGCAGCACCTGAGACAGGGAGGCAGCAGTGTCAGTCACTGGCAGGGCAGGGGTGCTTACTTTGCCTGCCCTGCCCTACAATGGTTCAGCAGACCCTTCCCCCCTTTTGTTTTCCTTTGGATGTCACCTTTTGGGGGTCCTAAGCTTCTCAATGAATTAGATAAAAGCCAAAAACTCCTCTCCTTAGAAAAAAATCCAGACACACACACACATACACACAACCATTCTGCCTATCGCTTCAGTTAGATTCTCAGACCTCCTGAAATAAATCCTTACATCCCTAAGGCACATGGAAACTCCAAATTAAGAACCCTTAGACTAATGGTAACCTCGGGATCAACCTCCTTCTGGCCCCATCTGGTTAACTGACCAGACTCTTACCATGGTACGCTCTGATTGGTCTACGCAGGTCACATGACTAATGCTGGCTCTGGGTGGGAGCTGGGGTACCTCCTCAAAGGCGATTTGGATGGAACTCTGAGGAAGTAATGTGGGCACAAGATCAAGTCTCTGGAGCTATACCCTGCAGGGCTGGTCTGCTCAATTGCTGGCTGAACTCTAGCACTGCAGAGGCCTCAGCTACAGGCTGGCTTCTGGCTTCTCCTTGGCTCAGGACTTTAGTGGGGCTCAAGCCCCACTACCTCCAGAGATCTGCAGCTTCTAGGGGCTGTTGAGAACCTGGAAACTAGACTACCGTGGAGGCCAGCTTGCCTTGAACCTTGGATATCTCTTCAAATCCCAGGAAGCTCCCTGTTCTCCTTGCTTTCCTATCACCCCATCACCTAACTCTTTACTGTAATCACAAACAAAGGTAAATAACAAAAATTGGCATGTTCATTGCCATCTGCAGCTGGGCAGGGCTGAGCTAAGGGTGAAAATAGTTGTGTCGTTTACTATAAAATAAGATGAAGAAATAAGGCTAAGACTTTTTACAAATAAATAGGATGTGAACCATCAAAGGTATCACTCTACCTAAATTCTCAGAAGTGAAGACTAATTTAGCATTGTTTGGGGACACTTGGCTCAGAAGTGCTGGGAAGAGAAGCAAGCTTAGAGGGAGCGCTCAAGGGTCCCAAGCCTGGTTAATTCCTTAAGCCGGACAGAAGGATGGTATTAGGGAGCAGAAAGCAGCTCAGCTTAGCTCTCAAAAGAGCCACTCCCTAATTCTTCTATAGTAGTAGAGAGCAGGATGGAAGAATTGATGTGAGGGGCACAGCTCAGGTTGGCCATTCGTCCTCAAGGTTTGAGATAGAGAAAACAAATTCACAGGGCTCATTCATTTCAATTTTCCCTGCTACAATAACTGTCTTCTTCAAAAGTCATGCCAAAGGAGAAGGGAGACAAGTGCTTAGAATCTAGATCTTCCCTCCCCCTGCAAGAGAGGCCAATGTCCAGCTGAGTCAGCTGTCCTGGGGAGTTGCTTCTGACCCAGGTACAAGGTACAGGAAGAGTCAGGTTGAAGGAGTAAGTTCAATGTGTAAACTGACAGGTGTCATCTGGCTATCAGGTGGCCAGCTGGGAAGAGGAAACAGGACAACTTCTTGTGGCCACTTCTGTTTCCAGGCATCTGGATGAATAGGGCAAAGCCTCCAAGCTCTGATGGCTGGAAACAGAGAGAAGCCTCTATCTAAGCAAGGGGCTGATTGACTGAGGGCCAGGAGAGGTTGCTGGGCCAGGAAGGGAAACAGTCCAGAAAAGGGAGACCTTCTATCCAACCTCAGTCTCATGATTCTATTTCCTGTCCACTTCCTGGGAGGCCAAGATGCCCATGGTGCAATGGGTGGAGGTAGGCTGAGCTGGCTTATGACTGACCCACAAGGGGCAGCTCCAAGTTCATTTATTAGAAAGGACATATGGTATCAATATGCCCTTTAACTGAACTCCTTTCCTTCCAGCACTATACTGCAAGACAGGCTGGAGGAGGAGAATATGTTTGACTGTAGTAGTGAAATTTCTGATAGCTGGAGGAATGATTCAGTTGCCTTAGGAGATCTACCTGACAACCAGGGTTTGGGAGCCTGAAATCTTAACTGGGTGTGGTGGCATGAGGACAGGCAAATTCCTTCTGCAGGTGCACCTGTCTCTCTTGGCCCAGAGAGAACAGTCTAGGCGGAAGTGCCCTCAGGCACACGGATTAGCGTTGCTATGAGAACAGTAACTTGTGCATGGTTTTGGAACCGGAATACCTTGCCAATGAAAATAGAAAATTTGGTACATAACTGGACTTCTACAACCCCCAGTCTAGCCTGACGCTTTTCCCTGATCTGAAAGAGAAAGCTATGGGGTTCTCCAGTTGATCTCCAGCCCTAATCCAGCCCTTGCTAACATGAGCAGGTTTTTCCCTAGAAGGCAAAGCTGAAGGGACGACACAGGGGATCCCTGAGACTCACCCCGTCCCTGCAGGCCTGCTCGTTCAGAGCTCGCACCCAAGCCCGTTGCCAGTTCTCCCGGAAAGACTTGAAGGCAAAAAGCGAAGCCAGGAGGCCCCGGACACCGGCTTCCTCGGGGGCGCCGGTCCGGGTCGCCCGCAAACGCAGCAGCGAACGCCACACACCCAGCTCGCGGAGTGAACCTCCGGACTCGGCAGCTGAGGAGGGTCGGGAGCCTCGGCCCCCACCGGCCCGCGACAGCCACAAACCCCGGGCATACTGCAGCAGCCAGCCTAATACCGTGAGCAGAGAGACGGCGAAGAGGACCAGCAGGGCCGCCCAGCCCACGTCCCGCTGCCCCCAGCCCGGATCCATGCTCCCGCGGACTCGGGTCCCGGCTCGGGCTCAGCCGCTGCCCCGGGGGAGCATGGCCCAGGCGGGCCGCGGGGCGTGGGCGAGCTCCCCCGGGGCTGAGCGCGCGGGTTCCGGGGCTCTCCGGCGCCGCTGAGATCCCAGGACCAGTGGGTGTCACGGATAGAGAAGAGGTCCTCCGGGGTCGCGACGCCCGGGCTCTGTCTCCGAAGCCGAGGATCCGGGTCGCTAGGTCCGGCGGTGTGACCCCAGCTAGTCGCCAGCCAGCACCCGACTCCTCCCACGGCGCGGGCCCCGCCGGACTCGGGCGGGGACGGGGCTGCAAAGACGCCGGGCTCGCGGGCCGGCACCGGCTCCAGGAGGGCTGCGTGCGCAGGACTGACACTGACAACACCGCTGGCGCCCCGCCCCCACCGGCTCTTAAAGGAGCCGCGCCCTCACCGGGCGGGGCCGAGACAGCCCGACTCTCAGAGCTAGAGGGCTGAGAGTTGAGCTGCAAGCGTAGAGGGTTCCGGGATGAAAACAGGCGGAGTCTTTAAACGCTCCGCCCGGTTCTGAAATCCGGGCGCACCTCTTCAGTACCAGGCAAGGGAACTTCACTTATCTGAGAAACCATCTCTGTTTTCCCCTATGCTTCTAAGATTTCTACAGGTTGGACGCCTGTGGGGTTAAGAATGAATTGGTCCCTGTGAAAATCACTACCCATTTCCAACACCTTCTGGCTCAGCAGCCTCCAGGATCTTGTTCCTTGGCTGCAGCTAGGCCCTGGGTAAAGAGGGGTAAGGTATCCCTTCCAGATAGAGGTGCCTGGCAAAAGTCCAGCTAATGTCAACAGCGAGAAAAATGAACCTCAACCTGGTAAAGGTTGATAATAGAATACTACCATCATCCTCCTTCCCCTTGGAGCTAGGATTCAGGAACTCCCCTATTAACCTCCTTGCTTGCGTGGGTTTGTTCTCGAGATATTTCCCAAGCCCAGGGCTGAGTCTGTTTTTAAAAATAATACATTTCCATAGTAACAGCTCCTGCCTGCAAAGCACGTGTAGCGGGGATGGTAAGAAGAAGGGAGCTGGCACTGTAGCACTGGACTATCAATAGATTTGACCAAACGACTCTCCTCCATGTGGCATCCTGTGTAGTGCCACCTGACTGTAGTCCTAGCTACTTGGGAGACTGAAGCAGGATGCTACATTAGCCGAGGAGTTTGAAACCAACCTGGGTAAGACCTTGTCACAAGCAAACCCCACCCCACAAATCAAATACGGATATCCCAGCCAACTCAAGAAATGGCGTTCCAAGGACACTGCACAACTTATGGCTTCAGGATGTACCCTTTTCTCTAGATTCTTTAAAAGTTTGGAGTTCTTCTTTGCTTCTTGGGGACAGGGAAACATATAGCTAAAAAGATTCAGAGGAATTCTATTCCTCAGGAGCCCTTCTTCATGACATATGGTGAGGTCTTTAACACAATCCCTTCTGCACACAAGTTAAGAAGAGAAGATGTTAAATATCTTTCAAATTCATTTGTTTGTCTAAGGAACAAGCCTATGAGAGTAAACAGTGCTTTACAAGGTTGAGGGTTGTAGGACTAGGTAAAACATTGACTGTCAGCACCAGAGTTATCAGATCTAGAAGAAGAAAGGTTATGTAGCTTGAGGTATCCTTGTTTTCACTGTAAGGAATGATGGACAGAGGTGAGATGAGGAGGCAGCCTTGCTGTGACCCTGACCATACACAGTGAACTCCAAAACTAATGGAAATCTCTAGTCTTTAATCTAAGAGCAGAAAACATGGAATCAAGGGAAGAGAGAAAGAACTCTGGGGCAGAACCTAGGAGGAAGGAGTCAGTGGGAAGAAGATCCATGGTCAGGGAAGCAAGTAATGTAAGAAATTGTCAAAATGCAAGGACTTTCCCCACCAAAAATCCTTCTTCAGGAACACTCTCAAGTACTCTGTTCTCTGGCCATGGAAGTGGGGGTGGGGGACTCACCTGTAAGCCCAGCATGCTGGAGGCTGAGTAAGGATTGAATTCAAGGTTAGCCTGAGATATAGGTAAGCTGGGCATGGTGGTATATGCCTTTAGTTCTAGAACTTGGAGGGACGGCAGAGGCAGGCTGATCTCTATTAGTTGGAGATTAGCCTGGTCTACTTAGTGAGTTCTAGGCAGTTATGGCTGTCTGTCAATACCTTGTTTCAAAAAAAAAAAGTCAATTTTCTAGGATCTTAGGTTTATTCTTTCAATTCCTTGACTGGACACTGGGCCCTATGCTGCCAGATCCTGCTTCAAAATTCAGTCTTACATGATCTCCCTGGTTTCCACATATAACTTAGCCTCTGAGTGCTTATTTCATTCTGATTTATGATTTAGCTGGGTGTTTATATGAGCACTTTGTTTTACTCATCAGTAAACTCAGAATAGAAACGATGATGTCATAGTCACCTCTCTTCCCTCATACTCAATGAATGGATCTTAATTATGCTGAAGAAGTCCTTGAAGGAACCAACTGCATTTTTATCACTGTATTTTCTGCAGCACTTAGGAGTTTCTTATGCCATAAAAATTTTGCCCATTGTCTTTTTTTCTTTTTTCTTTCCCAAGACAGGGTTTCTCTGTTGTAACCCTGGCTGTCCTGGAACTCACTCTGTAGACCAGGCTGGCCTCAAACTCACAGAGATCTGCCTGCCTCAGTCTCCCAAGTGCTGGGATTAAATGCATGTGTACCACCACCCATCCTGCCCGTTGTCATTTTTGTTGTTGTTGTTTTATTTTGTTTTTTAAGAAAGGGTCTCACTATGTAGCCTTGGTTGGCCAGGAGCTCACTACATAGATCAGGCTGCCATTGACCTTCTCCTGCCTCTGCCTCTCCCTCTTGAGTGCTGGAATTATAAAATAGTGCATCACCATGCCCCCACCTCAGTTTTCTAGGAGCTAGAAGTCTAGCTCAGGTGGTAAAGTGCTTGCTTAGCATGCACAGAGTCTTGAGTTCGACCCCCAGCACCACATAAACTAGATGTGTGGTGGCACACATTTGTGACTCTCAGGAGGTGGAAGCAAGGTAGAAAGATCAGAAATTCAAAGTTGGGCTACCAATATGGACTACTTAGTAAATTCAAGGCCGGCCTGGGATTTGTAAGCTATGTAAGACACTGTTTTAAAATGTCTTAATGGAAAATAGTTCAATAGAGTTTGGGCTATAAATCAGTGGTAGAGGCCTGGCCTAGCATGCATGAGGCCCTGAGTTCTACACCCAGCACTGGGAAAAAAAAAAGCCTGCATCAAGGTGTCTGACCTATCATAAGTAGTAGTACCTCCATGTTTGAGGCTCAGATAACCCTCAGAAGCTAGTGTCCCTTTGGACAGGGCATGGTGGCTCATACCCATAATCTCAGCAGGGGATTCTGAGTTCAAGACCAATCTAGGCTACATAGCGAGACTCAGTCTCAAACAAAAACTATTAGAGAAGACTGGACATCGTACTACAAAGGGAACCTTAAGGCCTAATATCATGACCAGTATAAAATTGAATTGACAGTTACCACTCACTTTCAATTTCAGCTTGTCTTTTGGTTAGTATTCATTTTGACCTAGCTCTTTAAAGAGGAAAAAGGTATCACTTGAATGCATACTTTCCTCCCTTTTGAAACATTTGGAATTTCTGCCCTCCTTAGAAATTTGGCTGAGTGTCTTTCCCAACCTCCTTAGAATTCCTATTGTCAGTCAAATTTAAGAAATAGTGCTGTAGGCTAGGTGTGATGGCATGGGTAATACCAACAGCATTCAGGAGGGAGAGGCAGGAGAATTGCCACAAGTTCAACGTCAAGCTGTTCTACATGGTCAATTCCAGACCAGTCAAGTGGTAAGAACTTGTATATTATTTGCACTTTTCAAAAATCATATCAGCCCAATGGATGGGGGATTTTAAGTTTTACTTCAAGTTGATGGCAATTGCTAGCTAGAATAAAAGAATGGTAGGAAGAAAAGGTCAGGGCCACAGGTAGGCCTTGCAGGCTTCAGAGCTCTAGAGGACAGCTCTCTCCTGGTCTTTTTGCTCACGGTGTAACACTTCTGAGTCAGGCTTTGACAGGCAATTGATTTAATAGCAGGTTGGCCTTGCTTACTGGGAGGCACTCGGGGTTGCTTAGTAGATGTGTGCTGTCTGCTCAGCACAGGGACAATGAGACTAAGACTCAGCAGATTTGTGAGTCTCAGTGAGTGCTCTTTGGGATTCAGGCACATGCTTTGAACTATTACCAGGAAAGACAAAAATTCAAGGAGCCATGTATTTGTTTCTTTCTCTGTTAATCAAGGGAGCACTTACCATCATGGAGCAAAATTATTCAGATTATATGGCAAGTATCCAAGTAACCATTCTGATGGCAACATGTACATGTGGCTGATAAATCCCTAGTGCCTTGTCTTTAAACAAGTCCTCTCACCCTCCTAGGTGGGTGATGGATGAGGTAGTGATCTCTGGAGAAGAAAGACACAAAGGGATCTTAGGGCTTAAGCCAGGTTGGAAAAGAAGATTTATTAGGATTGGCCTTCAAATAAAAATAATTAAAAAGAAAAAAAAAAGATACAGACTGTCTCTGACACCTCCAGGGAGTCTCAGCCTACTCCTGATCAACAAAATAGCTGAATGCTCCCTCCTCTGGGGATTTTACAAGCTCTGCCTTTCCCACCTGCTCCTTGCACCTCACTCCCCCTGTTTGGAAGACCTGTCCCCTTTTCCTACAGAAGTATTTTAAGAGAATATTCTCCAGGGTCCTCTCACTTTCCTGTACTCCTATTGCTCTCTCTATACTTTCTGGACTCACTCTTCATTCCTGATGACATCTTGTACACTGATATCTTTGTGTCCTAAGCCTCAGGGGACACCAGTGGAAAGGAAAACATTTGCCTCCTTGGTGTTTGCTTGCATGTGTATACACACACACACACAAACAAAACAATGTGCTATCAAGTAAATTTGTGTGTGTGACACATATGGGGCTTTTAGTGTTGATAAGAGCCATCTTCAAGTAGAAAGGAAGGACATTTTATACCTGTTTTTGAGGAAGAGGAACGACTATCTTTGACTTAAAAATGTCAACCTCACCTTGATTCTGAGAGCATGCTATCTATATTCAAAATGATGGACAAAATGCCAGGCTGTTGAGTCAGCTCCCTCTTTGTGGATTCTTCTTTGAGGAATGGAAAACATTTGACACCTAAGAGCTCAATATTCCAGTGAACTGTTACTTGCAGAGGAACAGGTAGGTGTCAAAGGCAAATGACTTAGAGGAAGAAACCTGATTGGGAAACTCACCCCTCATTCAGGCTCTTCTGCCTCATAAACTTTTTCAATGCCTCAGTTTTTGTGTTTGGGGAGCTTGGTCCAGTGCTGTGATCCAACACTAAGTTAAAGTCCATGTTAACCTGGATGCACAAACAGCTCCTTCGGTGGCGAAACGCAGCAGTGGGTTGCCCAGCAACAAACTGCTATAGAGGAAGCAGAAGGCTGGTGGGTTGAGGGAAAAGTACCTGGATCGCGAACGAGAGAGAGAAGAGAGAGGAGAGAGAGGAGAGAGAGAGAGAAAAGAAAAAGAAGAAGAAGAAGAAGAGGAGGAGGAGGAGGAGGAGGAGGAGGGGGGAAGGAAAAGGGAAGAAGAGAAGAGAGACTATAAAATTCCTTCAAATTGTAGCTGCGCTTCTGGAAACGGTGTTTATCTTAGCTTCTTACTGTGCTGGCAGCAGTTTCCCTGCAAAGAGCAGGTGCAGTTCCACCCTTCTGACCACCATGGCTTTCGTAGCCATATTTTCAGCCTCAGGGCATCCCAGATTAAGCTCAGGCCGCTGGCCCTTTAAGCCCGACCTGCAGGGGACGACGTGGAACCACAGAACAAGCGGTGTCAGCCACGTGGTACAAAGAAGCGTTCATGTTGGAACTGGGCAAAGAGTATGTCCGCTCTGAGCTCTACAATATGTTTTGAGGGTATCCCCTCTCTTATCTTTTCACTTGAGTTTCCAAAACTCTGATGGTGCCGCTCCTCTCGAACAAAAATTTAGTTTAAAATCACGGCACTCGTCCGGCTCTAGTGCCCGTTTTAAAAATGGTTCCTCGGTCTTCAGCAGCGATAGTTCTTTTGCATTTAAGATCCGGGCGGAAACAATGGGTAGGTAGGTGCAGCAGGGCAGAGCTTCACCGAGCCTCTTGCGGGTCAGGAGGGAGGGTCAGGTCACAGTTGGCTTTTGTTCCTGCTGGCTCCGGAATACTCTGCGTGTAGGGAGCGGCGCTGCCGACTGCTGAAGCCTCGGGACTGTGCCCGGCTTGCCAGTTAGCTGAGTAGGTGGCGGAGCCGGGGGCCCCTGGCCGGTCACCATGTGGGCCTTCCCGGAGTTGCCGCTGCCGCTGCTAGTGAATTTGATCGGCTCGCTGCTGGGATTTGTGGCTACCGTCACCCTCATCCCTGCCTTCCGTAGCCACTTTATCTCCGCGCGACTCTGTGGCCAGGACCTCAACAAACTCAGCCGGCAGCAGATGTGAGTAACGGCACCCGAGTGTTCTGGGTTAGGAGGCCAAGTTGTGCAGGACAGGGGCGAGGGCTGAGGTGCTTGGCTTTGCGCTGGTCGGAGAGCTAACCCAGGCCACCCAGAACTTAAGGAAGTTGTCTATTCTGGGAAAGATGGAATGGGACCTTTGGGTGGCAGGACTTCTGTCCTCTTCCCTGTGCACACTCTTCCCCACTCCCCAACAAACTACAAAACAAAATCCTGGGAAGAAAACCATGTTGGGTTACTGTAACTTACCCTTACTATAGTGAGTGACCACGCCCCTTTCCTCTTCCTCCTGCACCCCTTTGCTGTTGGGCCGCAGCCCAGAGTCTCAGGGAGTGATCAGCGGTGCTGTTTTCCTTATCATCCTCTTCTGCTTCATCCCTTTTCCTTTCCTGAACTGCTTTGTGGAGGAGCAGTGTAAGGCGTTCCCCCACCATGAAGTAAGTAGTGGGGACGGATGGCTGGGGCTGGGTACTTGAGTTGGGGTTATTTGGATTTGGGAAGAGGGGACTTATGAACCCAACGGTACAAAGATAGAAATTCTTGAACTGGTGATATAGCTCAGTGGTAGAGCACTTCCCTAGCATTAGCAAGGCCCCGGGTTCAATCCCCAGCTCCAAAAGAAAAAGGCAGGAATTCTTGAAAGGCACAACAGGAGTAGGCTTGAGTCGTGACTTGCCGGAGCCTCCTCCCCAGTTCGTGGCCCTGATAGGTGCCCTCCTTGCCATCTGCTGCATGATCTTCCTGGGCTTCGCCGATGATGTACTCAATCTGCGCTGGCGCCATAAGATACTGCTGCCCACAGCTGCCTCACTACCTCTCCTCATGGTCTACTTCACTAACTTCGGCAATACAACCATTGTGGTGCCCAAACCGTTCCGCTGGATTCTTGGCCTGCATTTGGACTTGGGTGAGTAGCCCTGTCACACTTGTGGCGTCGACTTCTGAATCCCTTCCCTCCTAGATTCCAATCCCTAGAACTCCTCTCCTGGTGGGCCATATTCTGTATCAAATACTCCTTTTCCATTCTTGTCTGCTCAGATGTCTTTCTCTTTTCCCTTCCCTCCTTCTTTCCTACCTCTTCCTTCCTTCCTGTATCAAGGAACTGAACCCAAGGCCTCATGCTTGCTAGGCAAGCTCTCCATTATTGAGCTTTTCCTTTCTCTTTTTTTCCATTTTTTAAAAATTTCACAACAGGATCACACACCGAGTTGCCTTGAATTTACTTAGCCCAGGAAGTAGGACAGCTCAGGCTGTCCTAGCCTTCCAGGTAGTTGGAATTATGGGCCTGTGCTACTAGGCATAGCCTATTCAGATCCTTTCTGGTGTTCATCCTGTGCTCTGTTCTCAAAAACAAAACAAAAATCCCAATCCTACTTCCCTAGATGGCACTACTTCTGATTCTGTGTCTCCCCAGGGATCCTGTACTATGTTTATATGGGATTGCTTGCGGTGTTCTGTACCAATGCCATCAACATCCTAGCAGGAATTAATGGCCTAGAGGCTGGCCAGTCATTAGTCATCTCTGCTTCTATCATTGTCTTCAACCTGGTGGAGCTGGAAGGTAGGCGAGATTGGGGATGGGGGAGAGAGAGAAGTCTGAGTGTAAAGGGAATTGCCTGGTGTGGATTTAGAAAATCCCTGGGGGAAGGGGACAACGCAAAAGTAATTTTAGAATGGAAGCTATTTACTTTGCAAACAGCAATAAGGAATTACTAAGTATGATACAGAAAAACAGCACTGCTGTCATGTATAGCTTGATTGTTATGAATAGCTAGACTAGTGATTTCTATTGGACATAAAGTTTCACAGAACTCCAGCATCAGAAAAGGTCAATCTCTGACTGTTGTGGGATGTTTGAATTAGGTATTTTACAGTTATTATGGGCTCATACTCCTGTGTACTTGCTGTATGGGGGAAGGGTGCTTCCTAATGCCTTGCAGCATTAGGACTTGTTAACTCTTCTGTGCTAAAAACAACGGAGTAGCCCCCCAGATCTCCATATGAATAGGCCATTTGTTTACCTTAATGCAGATGAAACTTCCCGTAACTCCACCAATGGTCTGCAGCCAGGTGATCAGAGAAAACTCTGACTCCCCCCCAGCTTGGACACCCTCCAGGATAGGTGACAAGTCTGTCTCAGACCTTGAGAAGTGTTAGGTTCCATTCATTTGTATAATGAAGGCCTGTGTGGAGGAAGGAGGGAGTTTTGAATGAATAAAGCACCTAGGGGCTGAGGCCAGGGGAGAGCAGAACCATGAGGAGAGCAGTGTGAGGAGGCCATGGAAAGTAAGGCATGAGCGCCCTGTCTGAGCCGCCCAGACACTGCATCCCTGAGAGCTGTCATGGCTCGTCAGTAATATCACTGGACATAATGAAAATAATTTAACATCTGACTGTAGTGGGAAAAGGCAAAACAAAACAAAAAAAGACCCTTCCCTTCATAATCATATTGAGGACAGACAAACCTAGAACACTGAGCAACATAAAAATGACCAAGATCCCCTCTCAGCTAACATGAGAGAATACAGCTTTTTCAAATAACAATTCAGTTCTTCCTACTTCTGTTTTGTTATTTTGAGATAGCTTTGCTATGTAACCCTGGCTGGTCTCAAAACTATAATCATCTTATCTCTGTCTCCTAAGTGCTAGGATTGTAGGCATGTGCCACAACACCTGGCTTCCTCCCACTTCTCAGATATGAATACACACACATATATATATATGTATTCATATATATACACACATACATGCCCTTTGAGAGCTCCTAGTTCATAGCACATCTCAACTTCCTTTTATCCTCTCCCAAAAACAAGCTGCTCTCAGCATCCTTGACTGAAATGTTTTATGGTTCCCTGTGGTATATGGTTTGGTAGTCTTAGTTTCTAAGTAAACCCAAGTTTGACTATTAGATATCACTCGTCTTTAGTTGATGGATATCAACAAGTGCTTATTAAAACTAAGCACTTTATTTTGAGACAGGGTCTTACCATCTAGCCCTGGGACTCACAGAGATCCGAGTGCTGAGATTAAAGGCATGTGCACCTTCCCTGCCTCCAACTAAGGCTAAGCCCTTTTTAAGCATTCTGTCATTTAAATCAAATGCTGACTCTGTTTGACTGGCATTATCCAGTTTTACAGATGAGGAAATGGAGGCTTAGAGAAATTCAATGTGTCATATTCAAATTCACACAGCTAGGCAGTAAAATGGGTATTTAAATCCCACCTCGGATTTCTAAACCACATTTAGAACACTAGCTTTTTTTGAAGGCTCAGTGAAAGTGATGAGTATTAGGAATTGCCTGGGTGACATTTTATTCCCCTTTCAGGGAAAGTTGGAGCTGGGCAAGGTGGCAAATACCTGTAATCCCAGCACTTGGAAGGTGGAGGCCAGACTTGGCTACATAGGAAGTTGAAGACCAGCGAGGGCAGGGTGGGGTAGAGTTGGTCTTGAATGTGACTTGGGTGAGGTGTTCTCTAATGACTGGGAACAGAAATTAGACACTATGAGACCAAGGTACATAGGAGATGTGGGTGCTAACTTCCTGCTTTTCCTTCTGCCTCAAAGGTGATTATCGGGATGATCATGTCTTCTCTCTCTACTTCATGATACCATTTTTTTTTACTACCTTGGGATTACTGTACCATAACTGGTAAGTAGGCCCTGGGTAAGAGAGAAAATGACTGGCATGCCCAGCAGAGATGGCCTTAACATAACCCAGCTTCTAATGGAGAGACCAAAATTGTACATACCCTTTGCTAGGTGTTCTCTGGGTCTTCTGTTGGTAATGTTTAGCCATTCCTGTTGTTTGTTGTTGTGTGTGTGTGTGTTTATGGTACAATAGAGTGAATCTGGGGTCTTACAAATGTTAGGCAAGCACTCTACTGCTTAGCTGTCTCCCCAGTTCTCCTTATACTTTTTCTTTTGAGATGGGGGGTGTCCCACTAAGCTATTCAAGCTGGCATTGAACTTACTGTGTTGTCAAAGCTGGACTTGAATTTATAATCCTCCTGCCTTCAATTTCTATAACAGCTGGGATTACAGGCATGTACTGTTTGAAATCACCCCTCACAGTACCACACAGATCATAGTGCTGGAAATCAAATTCATGACCTTGTGCATGCTAGGCTACTGCTTAATCTGTAAGCTACATACCCAGCCTGGTACAATTATGGAATGCTGTCTAACTGCAGTAGCTGGGAACAAATGCTATTCCCCCAGGAATAGATGAATTTGGAGCCTTCCTGTACAACTTCTGAGACAGTCTTTGGCTTAGAACTTCGGGTTAGGACTAGCCTGTTGCTGGGAGTGTGTGATGTGAAAGAAAGGGTTAGTAATGACCTTGCCATTGGTTCGGATCTTCTCTCCCATGCAGGTACCCGTCACAGGTGTTTGTGGGAGATACCTTCTGTTATTTTGCCGGCATGACCTTTGCTGTGGTGGGAATCTTGGGACATTTCAGCAAGACTATGCTACTCTTCTTTATGCCACAAGTATTCAATTTCCTCTACTCACTGCCTCAGCTCTTTCATATCATCCCCTGCCCTCGACACCGTATGCCCAGGTATCCACTCTGGGGCTTGAAAGGGTCATTATAGCTTTTCACTTGGGGATAGCTAAAGCCAGCTTATAATTTCCTATGAAAAAAGAAATTGTGGAAAAGAAGGGATAACTGTGTGTGATTAGCCCATTATAATTTACAAAGCACATTTACTTACATAATGTGAAATGCTTATAACAATTTTGATCACCCAGATGTAAGCAGCAGAGCCAGAAACAGACTTCAGTGGTTATGAGATAGGGTTTCTCTGTGTAGCCTTGGCCATCCTGGAACTTGATTTATAGACCAGACTGGCCCCAAACCAGAGATTTGCCCATCTCTTCCTCCTGAGTGCTGGGATTAAAGGCATGCATCACCACCTCCTGGGCTCAGTACTCTTCTTAATAACCATAGGGTGGAGAGTTCTCTGAGTAGTTAGCAATTCAGTCACACGAAATCATCTTCCCACTGCAGACTCAATATGAAGACAGGCAAACTGGAGATGAGCTATTCTAAGTTCAAGACCAAGAGCCTCTCTTTCTTGGGCACCTTTATTTTAAAGGTAACAAGGTAACAAGGAGGTAAGGCCCCAGGCCGCCATCCTTAACTTGGGAAAAGGGAAACCTAGACCTTCTCAGACCTAAGGGGAATTTGGAAACATCAGTAAGATTCCTATTCATGAAATGTCTGTAACTGAAATTGTCTCCAACTCTGGTCCCTCCAGGTAGCAGAGAGCCTCCGGCTAGTGACAGTTCACCGAGGTGAGAGTGAGGATGGGGCCTTCACCGAGTGTAACAACATGACCCTCATCAACTTGCTACTCAAAGCCTTTGGGCCCATACATGAGAGAAACCTCACACTGCTCTTGCTGCTATTGCAGGTAAAGCTGGGGATGGGTCATGTAAATTTTCTTGTCTCTATTTCTCCTTGGTTCTTATTCCAGTCCATTTCTCCTTCTAGGTCCTGAGCAGTGCTGTCACCTTCTTAATTCGTTACCAGCTTGTCCGACTCTTCTATGATGTCTGAATTCCCCGAAGAGTTTACCACACAGTTTCCACTGGATCTGACCCAGGGCCAACCTGCCTGGTCCAAGACTGCCTTCTGGTCCAGGCCTCTCTTCTGATTGTTCATCTAACAGATTTTGTTCTCAGCTTCTCCCATCATCTGTGACTGTCGACATCTTGGACCTTATTGGACTTAAAGTCAGTCCATTAGTTGGACTTTGCCCGTGGCTTTCTTCAGCCTGCTGCTCTCCTTTCTGTCCCATCTGCAGCCTTATAGGGAGAGGGATGTAGCAGCTTTTATGCAAATATTCACAGCTCACCTTTCGGAGCCCTGACCCTAAAGGAATAGGATGGGCCTTGAGAGGGAACCTGGGCTAGGGCTAGAGTTAGGGCCACATACTGCAAGGTAACCTCACTTTTGACTATACAATTAAGTGTTCTGATTCGGAAGAGCAGAGGCAGGGCCATGTGCTCAAAATGGTGATAATAAAGGATTGCCTTTTACTTGCTCCTGTTAGGTGTATCCACCTTCTCCCTCTTTTTTTTTTTTTTTTTTTTAATCCTTCAAGGTGTTTGAGGATTTAAGCCAGGGCTTCCTTGTACTTTAGTGCTCTACCACTGGACTATATTCCCCAGCCTGATTATTTTTCATATGGGCATTTTAGGGTAGATTGGAAGGGTTGGGGTGGCCACCTTTTCCAATAGGATGTTTACCTCTGCCCCATCAGATCTTTTCTTGTAAAAAGTGATAGAACTAAAAAAGAACATGTCGAATAAATGTTAAAATACTAACTTGTGGTAGCACGAAGGGTCCTAATACTCAGTTTTCTGGCATTTGATTGATTCAAACTCTCCCTTTGCCAGATTAGAGGAGGAGGTGGGAAGTGCCCTGACCCGGAAAGAGAACCTTGGTTAAAGTGCAGACAGAAGCTTTTTCTTTAAAACCCTAGGCCTGCCTAGATTTCCCAGAGCTTAACCAAGGCTCCAGACTCCACCCTCATCTTCCGGTTCTGGTGGCGCGTAGTAGCCTTTAAATTTCGCGCGCTTTATACGGATTGGCCACATCTACGGGTGATTAGCCGCCTGCTTGCGGACACTCCACCTAGCTTTCTTCCCCGGGTAGAGGGTTTTCAAATTGGACCAATCGCTAGGCGCGTTCTCTCCGCCGAGTCGCGTCACCGAAGGGTTAATTTTAGCCAATCAGAAGCGGGTATTAAAGAAAAGAGCCAATCAGACGGACGCGGGGGTGTGTCCGGCGTGCTTATAAGGCGGGCTCGCCCGCGCTCGGCGACAGTTGACTGCGGCGGTTGGTGTGTCTTGGCTGTTGGTCTTCGCTCTTCTACCTCGCTCACGATGTCGGGTCGCGGCAAGACCGGAGGCAAGGCTCGCGCCAAGGCCAAGTCGCGCTCGTCTCGCGCCGGCCTGCAGTTCCCGGTAGGCCGCGTGCACCGGCTGCTGCGGAAGGGCCACTACGCCGAGCGTGTGGGCGCCGGCGCGCCCGTGTACCTGGCGGCGGTGCTCGAGTACCTCACCGCCGAGATTCTCGAGCTGGCGGGCAACGCGGCCCGCGACAACAAGAAGACGCGCATCATCCCGCGCCACCTGCAGCTGGCCATCCGCAACGACGAGGAGCTCAACAAGCTTCTGGGCGGCGTGACCATCGCGCAGGGCGGCGTCCTGCCCAACATCCAGGCCGTGCTGTTGCCCAAGAAGACCAGCGCCACGGTGGGGCCCAAGGCGCCGGCGGGCGGCAAGAAGGCCACCCAGGCCTCTCAGGAGTACTGAGGGAGCCCGCGCCGCGGCCGCTCAGCCCTCCCACACCTCCACAAAGGCCCTTTTCAGGGCCACCACGTCCCTCACGGAAAGAGCTGAGCCACTTGGGCTGCGGGCCGCGCCGCCGCGTTCTCATTCTCCCCGTTTCTGCCTCCGAGCGTTTCTCCCCCCTTCCCCGCTCGGCCTCCGGGTCAGCCGCGGAGGACGCCGCGACATCTGCCCGTCCCGGAGCCCCCCCCTTGACTTTAGCCTCGCCGGTCCCAGTGTCGATGCGCCTCGCGGAGAGGCTGCGGTACCTTCCTGCGGCCTGGGCCTCTTGCTGTGACGTACGGCTGAGGTGGGCCTGAAGGTGAGTCCCTCCGCGGCTGCAACCTAGGCGTCTTTTCTTCAGCTTGGTGCTTAGCCCTCGCCTGGACTTTTCCAGAAGTGACTTGATTTCCAGGCTTTGGTGAAGAGAAATGAATCACATTGTTTCCCCAGTTTCATTCATAGGCCAGTGTGTGGTGCGGCCGGGACTAAAATTACTAATGAGCCGATTTTCTCCAGGATTCCTCCTGGAAAAGGCCCGGGAGAAGCTTGGATTCACAGCTGGCTGCAGTCAGAAGAGTTCCTGCCGCAGGAGACTGGCGGCCGGACCTGGCCATCCCCCTTTCTCCCCAGCGACTCAACTCAGCCTAAACACCTGGATACCAGCACAAGTCGGTGAATCCTGTCTGGACTGAGCCTGTTTGCTTTCGACTGGAATTTTGCAGCTATCCCAAGCCTAGAACTTTAGTGGGGAGTTCCAATGGGTTAATTTTATTAAAGGATTGTTTCGTTTTTTAAAAATGGAGTGTGTGATTTAATTCTGAGTTGCTGGGGCTGGGGATATATATCTCCGTAGAGCCATGTGCTTGGCATGTGCTGGTGGGAGGTGGGACTATAGGGTAATTTCCCTTCCTTCAGGCGGTGGGAACGGGGAATGGTGTGTGATACAAGGTCCTGTTAACTAGAGACAGGCAGGGTGTACAATTGAAGGCTGTTTTCTCTGCTTGGTGCTCCCTGGGATAGTCTTGAGAACATGAGGGAGTCACAGAAAGTTTTATTTATAACAAGTCCCAGACTCAATTCAGATTTAAAAGGACTTGGGTTTATTCGTGTATTTTCCGTATCCCCACCAAAACAACCACCACATTCAGAGCTGGTTTATTAGTGGTATAGGTTACATTCAAAAGATTGGCAGAAATGAAGCCTTAACTCCTAAAGAGGAAAAGGCAGTCATCAAGGCCCCAAGGTGAGGCATGTCTCTGGAAGTCTCAACACCCTGTAGCTCAATCTGGGATAATCACCCCCTAGTTAGGGAGCACAGGGCACTTGAAATCCAGATGTAGGCACTGGAAAGTGGCAGCCAGAGTTTCTGTGCCCTATAGACCGGTTAGTGCACATCATTAAGCTGCCGTGCTACATCCAGGATGTTCTTGGCTCCTTTGTTAAGCAATAAGCTGGCCAGGCTGGTGCCTAGGTTCTCAGCAGCTAGCTGGGCTCCTCTTGGAATGTTTCGGGCAGTAATTCCAACCAGCTGTGGGTCATCCTCTGGACCATCTTCATGCTGAATGACAAGGAGTTAATTTGGTGAGAAGAATACAAGCACTTTTGTTTGTTCCTCTCTCATCTCCCAGTCAGTACCTGAACAGGGACCTGGATGGCTGCCTGCATGGTCTCTTGCATGCTATCTGAGCCATCTAGACTCCAGACTCCTCCAGTCAGATACAGCTAGGAAATAAAATGGTTGTACCAGCATATTCAGTTTGGGTGCACATAAAAATGGCACAATCCCTCCCCTCATCCATTTCCCCTGCTTACTTGCCCATCCTTCATCATCGAATGCACTGCTACTGGTACACTACAGCCTCCTTCCTGCAATGATACATTACTCTGAGCTCTAAGGACTTTTAACACACTTTTTGACCACAAAGGATATAACTGAAAAGGCTGCTGGGGCCAGACCAAGGTCCTCTCCACATATAAACAATGACAACTCATTTGAGTTACCATTACACACAGAGCACTCACTTATTTGAGAAATCTCCCTACTGCCCTTCTTGGTTCCCCAAGTCTCTACACCACCATGGGAGGAGCACAAGTCTTACCAGGTGCCTCAGAAAGGCCCTTTCAGCAATGCAGCGAAGCAGAGTCTCAGGATCATGCAGTACGTTCACTAGATCCAAGATATCCTGGTCCTTGGCTCGGACTTCCACTGCTAGGGCTCCCTAAAGGAAAAGCAAACTTGATCTTTCCCCAGTTACGGAGCTGAGCTTCCCAGGGTCTCCTGCATGCCAAAGCCTGCCCCTCCCTGAACATTTTATTTGATGGGAAGCAGATGCCAAAGGTTATGAACCCAGCTTCTTGAAGGGGCATATCAACAAAGCCCTCTCCAGGCAAACTTACCTGACCCACAGCATACATGCATTCCTCTGGGTGCAAGATCTGTGGAGGCAGACAGAACATACAGAATGGTGGAGGAGGGTGTCTAAAAGCAGTGAGCTATGTTTGCCAATCTAGGAAGCCTGAGGAGGTACAAGCAGGAGTCCAGACTCTAATCCCAATCTTCCTAGCCTGGGTTTACTTCTGGCTCGTAGTGTTATTGGCAGAATGTTCAAGAAGATAACAGAGGCAGGAGAGAGGCAGATGAAATGGGAACTGGAATGGGTTCCCTACCTGCCCCACCCGGTTCTGCCAACCCATGCGCTGAAGACCAGCCACAGCCAGGATAATGGCACTGAACTCCTGCTGCTCATCTAGCTTCCGTAGGCGGGTGTTGAGGTTTCCCCTCTGTGGAGAGATGCTAAGGAGAAATGACCCACATAGTGCACCCTCTGTCTGACAGTCTCTTTTCCCGCCTTTAAGCTGACTTTTAAAGACTTTTCTAGACAGGTTCTCACAGTGTAGCCCTGTCTGTACCGAACTCACTATGTAGACCAGGCTGACCTTGAACTCATGGAGATCTGCTGCCTCTCTCCTGAGTGCTGAGATTATAGGCATGGGCCACCATGCCTGGATGGGACATACTATTTATTTATTTATTTATTCATTCATTCATTCATTCATTTTAGTTTAATGTATATGGGACATTCTATTTAGTTATTTTAGTTTTTATGTGTATGGGTGTTTTGCATGTGTGTTTGTCTGTGGAGGCCAGAAGAGGGCATCAGATTCCCTAGAGCTACAGTTAGAGATAGTTATGGGCCACCATGTGAGTGTGGGGAGTTGAATTAGGGTCCTCTGGAAAAGCAGCAGTCTTTAACCACTGAGCCATCTCTCCAGTCCCAGAACATACGGTTTTTAAAATTAGTTTTATGAAACATACAACATATTCACTGTAAAAATCAAAACCATTTAGTAGTTTATAAAGCAAAAATGGAAGCACTTTCCATCCCTGGCACCCAGAAGTAACCACGGATGACTATCACTCTGTACTGTATTGTCAGTGCCTGTCTCTTTAACTGACATAGAAACTCTATAAGCAGAAACAATGTTTATTTTACAGTTATCCTCACTGCCTGGCACCTGCCAGAGTTTAAGAAAACATAAAAGGACTGTGGATGAGTGGGTGGATGGACAGATGGATGGGAAGACAGACAACCCACTGCCCCATGGATCACTTGCTTTGGAAGGGCCTTCTATTCTCAGGACTCTCAAGAGTCCCCCAGACCTTCTCTTCCTCTTTAGCCACTGCCCTTCCCTCTTCTGAAAGGATACAATATTCTTGAATTCCAGATGTGGGAACTTTCTCTGTAGCTGGGCCACTCTCCGCAGGGAGCTGGTTCCCACTGCGCTGCTCAGGGAGAGATTTTAAAATTGAACTTAATATATGCTGCCCACTGTTCTTCAGGGTACATCACTCCGTCTTATGTATACCAGGCCTCACTCACCTTTTCTCTGGCAAGGTTTCTAGGGTCTTTCCAACAAATTTTGGATGAAAGACAACAGCATCACAAGGATTTTCCCGTCTGGAGAGCAAATGATAAAGTTATTATTATTTGGAGGGGCTGGAGAGATGGCTCAGCGGTTTAAAGCACTGGCTGCTCTTCCAGAGGACCCTGGTTCAATTCCCAGCACCCACATGGCAGCTCACAACAGTCTGTAACTTCAGTTCTAGGGGATCATGAAATAAACTTAAATAAGTTTTTTTTTAAAAAGTAAAGCTATCATCATTTGGAGAAAAGGTTTAACTCTAGCACAGTCTGACCTAAAATTCACTATGTAACCCAGGCTAGCCTCAAACTCACAAAATCCTCCTGAATGCTGAGATTACAGGCATGAGCCACCAGGCTTATTTTGTTTTCTTTTTTTAAAAAAGTTTTGGCTAGCCAGGTAGTGGTGGTACACATCTTTAATTCCAATGCCCGAGAGGTAGAGGCAGGCAGCTCTGTGAGTTCGAGGCCAGCATGGGCTACAGAGTGAGTTCCAGGATAGCCAGAGTTACAACAGAGAAACCCTGTCTCAAAAACTAAAACAAAGGGGGGGGGAGAAAAGCTTTTGTGTGTTGATTGTTTCAATTTTTACTTATGGGGTGGGGAGCATATGCATGGTATAGCATGTGTATGTAAGTCATGTGACAACTTGTAGGATTCAATTCCCCCCTCCCACCATGTGGACCCCAGATATTGAACTCAGGTCATCAGGCACTGCAGCAAATGCCTTTACCAGCTAAACCATTATAACCTAGTCTTCTTGTACCCCACACCTTGAGACGTAATCTCACTAACTGCCCCAGATGGGTTCAAATCACTCTGTAGCCCAGGCAGGCTGTAAACCTCTGATCCTTCTGTCTTAGCTTCCCTAGTAGCTGGGATTACAGGCCTGTGCCACTGAGCCCAACTCCATACACTCTAAATAGCCAACCAATTGGATTTTCTGGAGTTTTTTGCCATGCTTAATGACTGACAACCTTCAAAGCAGAGGGCTAAGTGGTCAAGTCCCAAGGGGAAAAAAAAAATCAAAGCTTCCCACGGTGGGATTAATCCCCTTCCCAGGCCCCTCACACGCATGATACTTACTTGCAGATAGCTCCAATGGTGAAGCCAGGAGGTAGTACAGTAGGCACATCCTTCAGGGAGTGAACAACCAGGTCCACTCTAGAGACGAGACAGGGAAGGCATGGAGAGAAGCTCTGAGTAGCTGACCTCACCCTTCTCCACCCACCTGAGCCTTGACTACAGCCGTTCATGCAGAGGCCGTCCTGAGACGCCAGGACCTTGCAGCCTGCTCTCCTCTTAACTACTCTTACCCCATTTCCCCAGCCAACCTTATGTTCCAGGCAGTTAGGTGGCCGCCAAACAAGACATTCTCCTATGTGAAAGCTATAAGCTCCTCAACCTAACCCAGTAGCTCTGTTCATATTGGGGAGCCACTCTGCGGTTCTAGCAAAAGACTAGAGGAGTGCTACACTTCACTTACTCATTTTTTTCCAGGGCATATTCTAGCTCCTTGGTAAACAGACTCTTCTCTCCAATCTGCCAGAGAAGAAAGCGCCTCAGCATAGGCGAATAGGTGGGGAGAGGGGCTGGAGGAGCAGGGATAGGAGTTGCCATTCATTACCTTAGAGAGTGCAGTATCAAGAATCTTGTCCCCTGTGGTGGACATAGCAACTGAGGAGAGAGTCAATCAGGTACCCATTAATCAGCATCTGTTAAGTCACCACTGGTACCCCACTGTGCTAAGATTCACAGTGCAGTCAGAGGCACATAAGCCCCAGATCCTGTCCTCTAGGAATACACACACGAACAGCAAAAGCAGACACACTCATAAAACAACCCCAGGCAGAGATATTAAATGCCAGGCTAGCTCAGGCAGTTGGAGGTGAAGATGTTCACAGGAGGCGATTCTCCAACTGCCAGCAGCCAAAACAGATTCTTTTTTGGAGACAGGGTTTCTCTGTGTGTAGCCCTGCCTGTCCTGGAATACAGATCTGTAGACCAGGCTAGCCTTGATTTCAGAGATCTGCCTGTTTCTGCCTCTGCCTCCCAAGTACTGGGATTAAAAGCACGTATCACCACCACCACCGCCCACCAAGCCAAAACAGATTCTTATAAGCAGGCTTTGACCATAGGCAAAGCCAGAAACTCTGTGTCCTTCCATTCATTGGATTCCCATTTGATACCATTCACTCCTCTCAAGAAAACTTACTGATTTCAAACTGCACGCCAGGGTACAAGGTTTTCAGCATTGCCACCACAGTGTCAGTCTGTATTCGAGCCAGCTGGGGACAGAGATTCAGATTGTTCTCGCCCTCCCTGGCCATTGCCCCGGCTCAAATCCTCATATGGGTCAAGAAAGATACTAAAGGAACTAGACCTTCCATGAGGGGATGAGAAAGGCCTGGCCTGAGTCCTCTCTGTACCCTACTACTCCCATGGTCCAGGGACTCTGACCTCAGAGGAAGTAAGCTGCCATTCCCTCTGAGATGGACTCCCAGGCACTCCATTTCTTCTATGCTAGGAACTAACCCTCTGGGTCCCCTCAACTGGTGACCTTTTTAGTTAGGTCTCTCCTGGCAACTCCCTATATCTGTACTCACCTGGCTCTTACGGGTACCCACTCGAATCACCCTCATCTTGGAGCCGTTTTCTTCCTACAGAAGAAAATCCCCAGGTTACAGTCTGTTCCACAACACCTTATACAAGAGTCAAGATCACAGGCTTAAGAGAAAGGACCTCCAGGCCCTGGCTAGATGAGCCTGCAAATAGGGAGATTCCCACAATTTTTTTAACCTTTTTTGTACCTTCTGTCTTCCTATAAGATCCACAGAAGCAGAGACCAGAAGAAAGCTGTAATAGGATCTGTAGTAACAAGGATACTGAGCCCCAAAGCCCAGCCTGGCCAAGGCAGTTCTCAGTGGGAGGGCTCACACAGCCAGGTGGGTAAAATGATAAGGCCCATCAGCCCAAGCACAGTGAGGGTGGGCCCTGCTGGAGGGTGGGGCAGGAGAGCTGCAGCCACACATCACTAAAGGACAGGTTCACTGTCCACAACAACTCAGGCACTTGAGAAGGCGTCACAAACCCCCAGTGAGACACTAAGGGTTCCTTAATCTCACTAGGATGTATCTTTATAAGGACTGAAGACAACCAATTGAATGTATAGTCCTGTTGATCCTCTTGGCTGGGTGAATTTTGGGAAATCATCTCATCAGGGCCTTCTAAATGAAAGGCTACTTAATGTCTCAAGATGTCCCACAAGACTATGAAGCTAAACCGCTTCCTCTGGTGTCAGAGACAGAGCCAAGAGCTCAAAGGGACACACCTCTTCCTCTTGCCAGGGTGCCTTGGATAAAGGTATTTAGTGCCAAGCAGGTAGAACTGGGTTCTGCAGTCTGGCACAAAGGTCTTATTTCTTTCTGTGGACCGGAGCCACTGTAGAAACTGCCTACTTTCCCTGCATTTGGGCTCCTCATCTCACAGGTTTCCCTGTAGCCAGAAGCTCTGGTTCTCGATCACTGGAAGTGAGAGCTTGCTCTTGGACTCCAGTCTACTCTACTGTGATTATTCCTCCAACAAACGACTCTGAGATAGCCTTTGCAAATGTAGCTAGGCTTGAAACACTCAACACAAAAACTCTAGGTTACAGGGAGGCCACAGAAAGGAATTGCTAGGTTCAAGCAATTACTTAAATTAATTGACCCAGTACAGCATTTTCAAGTCCAATTGTTCCATTAAAAAAATAAGTATTGGGAAGTGGGGAGCTGGAGAGACTGTTCCATGTTTAAAGGCATTGGGTGTTCCTTCTCCCAGAAAACCTGGGTTCAATTCCCAGGTCACAGGACAGTTCCAAGGGGATCTATCTGGTTCCCTCTTCTGGCCTCTGTTGGGCACACACACAGTATACACAGACATGCACACAAGCAAAACACCCACACACATAAAATAAATAAGTAAATGATATAGTTTTAAAGAAGCATTTGGGCTGGCAAGATGGCACAGCTGGCCAAAATGCTGTACAAACCTAATGACATAAGTTCAATCCCCAGGTCCCACTGTGGAAGGAGAGAGCCCACTTCCAAAAGTTATCCTCTGTTCCACACACGCATTGTGGCATATGTCCACATAACACAAACACACTAATAATATTGAGTAAAGTTTAAAAAAAAAAAAAAAAGACACAGGACATGGTGGCACATGTCTGTGGTCTCAGCACTCAACAAGCTGATAACTGGGAGAATCACTCCAGCCCAGGAGTCTGATACCAGCTTGGTGAATGTAATATTATCGGTTATAGGCTAGAGCCATTGTCTTTGCGTACTGTCCTCACAATTCTACTAGGTTAGACAGCAGGTAGTCTACCAAGTGTCACAGAAGCAAAGGTGCAGAGGGCCAAATTACTAGCTAAAAGTCTCACAGCTATGAACAGGGGGTGCTGGAATCCAGATCTTCCTACTCCTAACTCACTGCTCTGAAATGCTCGCACTAGCAGAGAATGCCTGCTCACTGCCTGGGCAGGAGATAAGCAGGCCTTCCAGCTCTGCCTTATCTCAGGCAGGCATTGGCCTTAGGGCCCTGTATAAAGCCTGCCTACAAGTCCAGAGTTTTCCAAGCAGGCAAGGAATGACAAGGCCCAAGGGTGGTTCTCCACTCACAGCAATAACTCAGGTGTGTCTCAGCTGGGGACTTTGTGGGTGGCTGGGGCTGGATGACTTCCATAACGGAGAAAGTGAGAAGGCACACCTCCAAGATGTTGGTACACAGTTCTAAGACTTAGGGGTGTGCTCTCCCCTGAATCACGTGGATCATCTTCCAAGGTATCTGGATTTGCCTCTATTCCCCGTACTTCGTGAAAGGATCTTGTCTGTGTATACACATTTACTAGCCGGGTCACTAACCCGAGTCACGGGAAATCCCGACAGAAGCCCACAAGGATCGAAATCCACGGTGGACCATCATGCTACCCTCAACCTCGCCCCCACTGCTCAAGCTCACCCCTTCCCTTCTCAAGGGAAAACTAGTTACTCGCCCTTTAAAAACTCTAAAGGGCGGGGAGAAATGACAGCTAGTCATTCTGACCAATGGAAGACGGAGCTTGGCAATCCCGGGGCCAATCGTTGCGCGCAGAAAGCCCCTTCAAGTGCGGGTCACCGGCTTAGGACTCACCGCGGTTGTAGCCGCGCCGCCGTTACCGGACATGACTCCGCTCAGGGCGCAGACGCGGCGCCGCCGCTGCGGTCCCCCGGGGTCTGCAGAAGCCGGAGACTTGGGCCGGCGGGGACGGAAGGCACATGGGGCGCGAGCCCGCACTCCAGCAGGGCGGCAGGACCTGCCGAGCTCTGCGTCACGTCCGCTGCCCTCTCTCGGAGGGGCGGTGCCTTCCTCTGGGCGGGAATCAGAATTGCGACGTAGCTGGCCTCAGTGGGCCGGCGAGGAGAATCCGCCTGGCCCCCTACACAGAGTAACTGTTTTGTTTTTGTTTTCAGTTTAAAAATTTATCGCATTTATTAAATGTGTGTAGTGTGGGTGCATGTCTTCCACGGCGTTCATAGAGATGTCAGTGGATAGCCTGGGAGAGTCGGTTCTCGCGCTCTATTATGTCCCAGAGGGATTCAACAAGGTACCGAGCCTACTGAGTGCGTTCGTCGTAGACAAATAAAAGGGCTCCAGAAGGCTCCTCAGAATTTTACAGCTTCACTTCTCCAGCATTAGCATGAACAATTAGTGTAACTGGCATTTCTTTTGTTCTAATCAAACTAAGCTTTGCTATAGCCATAAGGTAAGCAGGGGTTTTTTTTGGTTTGTTTGTTTGTTTGTTTTTTAAGGCAAGGTTTGTGCTATTACGGAGCTCAGGCTAGCTTTGAACTTTTTCATTCTCCTGTCTCAGCACCCCATGTTGACAGCATTTCTTGTTTTTTGTTTGAGACAGGGTCTCCTATCCCAGAACAACCTTGAACTCTACCTGCCAAGTGTTAGGTTACAGGCATGTATGTACCACCATGCTTGAATTTCTACTTTTAAAAATGAAACTGGTTCAGTGAGATAAAAGGTCATGTCTGGAGAGATGGCTCAGTGGTTAAGAGCATCTGCTGCTCTTAGAGGACCTGGGTTTGGTTCCCAGCACCAGTATAGTGTTCACAACTATCTGTTACTTCAGTTCTAGAGGTCCTGATACCTTCTAGTCTCCCTGAGCACCAGGCATGCATGAGGTACACATACATACAGGCAGGGATTTGCACGTGAATAAAATAAAAATAAAATTTTCCTAAAGAAAAAGATCATGTCAAAAGCCAGGCATGATAATGTCCCTGTAATACTAGCACTTAGTTAGGAGCTGGAGGATCTGGGGCTCAAAGTCATTCAACCACACAGTAAATTTGAGGCTAATCTGGGGTACAGAGGCCCTATCAAAAAACAAAACAAAACTAACAACAAGAAAACATCTGGGCAGGGTGGTACACACCTTTATTCTCAGAACTCAAGAGGCAGAGGCAAATCAAGTTTATGGCCAGAAGCCAGACTGGTCTACATGAGACCCTGTGTCAAAAAAGATGTATGGGGGGGGGTGCAACCCTAAAGACAAATGGGAGTGCCAACACTTCTGAGGATGAAATACAGGGCTTCACATGTACTAGGCATACGTTGTACCACTAATGCACCACTAAGGTATATTTCAGTTTTGAAAGGTGCTTGTCAGATATGTGCCAGTACTGGGGAGGCTAAGGCAAAAGGATTTTTATTTCAGTGCTATGCTGGGTAGCAAGACCCTGTTTCAAAAACAAAAAGAACCCTAACACACACACACACACACACACACACTGGAGTGGCATGTCCAAGGTCTTGGATTAGTTCCAAGAAGCACACCTATGACTCTTCCAACTACTTTAATAGTAATGAATTGAGCTTTGTACAAACACATAGATAGCCATTTGCTTCTTAAATTATAATAGCTGTTCAAGGTGATGTACAGATGAAAAACTGAGATTCTGAGAAAGTAGGAATTGTCCTAAATTGTTAGAAGGAGTAGTACACACCTATGATCCCATCTACTGGGAAGGCTAAGACAGGATGAGGATGGCTTGAACCCAAGAGTTCAAGATCTTCCTAGACAACACAAAGACCCCACCTCAAAGTGAGAAATGGCCCTGGAGCTGGCAAAATTGCTCAGTGGGTAAAGCACTTAACTGTGCAGGTATGGTGACCTGAGTTTGGCCCCTGAGTTTTGACTCCATGGTAAAGGTAGAATGAGAGGAACCACTCCATAAAGTTGTCCTCTAACCTCCATGTGTATACCATCACATGCCCACCCCACCTCCACATCTCTCTCTCACACACACAATGAATGTAAAATAAGAATAGCCCTAAGTCAAATAATACAGCTAGGATTCAGTCTCAGGCCATCTGATCCAGTCTATCTTAACTGCTGTAGAAAAGGTAGTGGTGCCTTCCTGTAACATCAACCCTCGGGAAACGGATGGCAAGAGAACTGCCACAAGTTCAAGGCTAGCCTGGTCTATAAAGCAAGTTTCAAGCTAGCCAGGGCTACATAGAAAGGCTAAGTATACACAGAGCAAATCCACCAAACCCAGAAAAAATTCTACCGTGCTGCATCTTCTTTAACAAGGCTGCTTGAATCACAGAGCCCAAGACTTTTTGAGAAGGGGTCTCACTGCATAGCCCTGGCTGGCCTGGAACTCACAAAGCTCTGCTTGCCTCTGCTCCACAGTGCTGCATCCACCACTATGTTTGGCTTATGTTTCTTTAAACAATCTCATAGGCGCCAGTTATTGACAGGCACCAAAAAACATAAGCACAGTAATAACCTTTATCCTGATGACTTCAAAAGGGGGAAAAAGTTTGAAGAAAAGATCTTTTAGCTAGCTTATCTGGTTCTGAATACAGCAAGATAAACTATCCTGGCTAGGCCCAGGGCTATCTGCCTTCCGCTTGAGTATTTTATAGCATTTTATTATTATTATATCTGTGTGTGTGAGTGAGTATGGAGGTAAGAGGCCAGCTTGAGGGAGTCAGTTCTTTCCCTTCACCATGTGGCCCCAAGGGATCAGACTGGTCTAGTGGACCTACCTGCTGAGTCTTCTTACTGGATCTGTTGCTTTTGAGACAGGGTCTCATGCCGAGAACCATCTACTATGCATTGGGGATGGCTTTAAATTCCTGACCCTCCTGTCTCCACTCGAAAGTGCTGTGTTATAGGCATGAAATGTCATTCCCAGTCTCTGCTTGCCTGTTTCTCCTGGACTAAGCAAGAGCTGTTTTGCAAACTGTGCTTGCAGTTTAGTCACTTTTTGGTTTTGAGATGAAGTCTTACTAAGTAGCCAGGCATGTAGCCTAGCCAGGCCTAGAACGTGATCTGTAGTGAAGGCTGCTCCCAACTTGTGATCCTCCTGCCTCAGTTTCTGGTTTACTAGTGTATGCCACCATACCCAGCTTCACTAGGCCTTTTGAAAGGGTTCTTAGAAGGCTGTGGATATGTAGCTTAGTGGTGTGCTTGCCTAGCATGTGTAGAGCCCTGTGTTCAAGTCCCAACACAATTAAGTTCTTAGTGAGCTTTCCTAGACGCCACAGGCCCCACCCAAACTGAAGCGATGTAGAGCCTCCCTGATTGGAAGACCACAGGCAGGGAACTAGAGCTCTAGAACACAGGGAGGTGCCTACATATAATTTAGAGATACCTGAGGGCTAGGTGTGGTGGCATACACCTTTAATCCCAAACTCTGCAGGCAGAAGCAGGAGGACCTTGGGAGTTCAAAGCCAGCCTGATCTGAATAATGAGTTATAAACCAACCTGGAGCTATGCAGTGAGACCATCTCAAAAAAAAAACAAAAAACCCCCAAACAAAAACAAAAACAAAACCCCCAAAAAAAACACCTGACAAGTCCCCATAAAATATTCTTCAATCCTCAAGTCATTATACATTATATTCTTTTATTTATAAGCTCTGAGAGCAAGGTCCCAAGCACAGCCTGGTGCCCTTGAACAGAGAATAAAGTAGCTATTGTCCACAGAGAGGTTGCTGAGGTGCCCTTCCTCACTGATGTGGAATAATCTATATTGCTGGTTAGCAGAAGAGACAGCAGGCTGGCAAAAGGAAGAGGCAGGAAAAGCAGATCCCTTTCTTGAGTCCCAAGGGTCTGGAACTGTGGTCATGTCTGCTACAACAGCTGGCCTCAGGCCCATGTCTGTGCTTCAGGGGCCCATGGTTACAGGCTTTCCCAGGAACTGCTTAATTAAGTTCCCCTCCTGGAGTGCATCAGTAGGTCCCGCTGCAGCCCGGCCTCCAGGCTGGGGGTCAGTCTGGCTGTAGGAGGGTCGGTCAGCAGAGTCAATTTGTTGAAAACTCCTCGTCCAAAGTAGTCAGCGATCACCGAGAAGCTGTCATTTGAGCACTTGAGCTAGAAGGAAAGAGGAAGAATCAGATCTACAGTGCTCACTTGCTAACCCAAAAGGAAACAAAGCTTCTGCTACTCTGAGAACTCTGTGACACTGATGGTCCTTTGTGTGTGTGTGCATGTGTGTGTGTGTACCTACAGAGGCCAGAAGAGAGCATCAGATACCATGAAGCTCGATAACAGGGAATGGTGAGCCTCCTGATGTGGGTAATGGGAAATGAGCAGGTCCTCCAGAGGACGAGCAAGTGCTCTTAACTACTGAGCCATCTCTCCAGCCCAACTCCCCAACTCCCTCTCCCAGTTTAACCTGCTCATCCCCACCTGGTGCTGGAACTGATCATGAAGATCTCGCTTCTGTTCCTGGGCCCGGATCATATCCATCACCTTCCTGTTCTCAGGGAGGCAGGTGGGGCAGTCAGCATCGCTTTCTGAGTAACTCTCAAAGCAGTGTTGGTGGAAGGAGTGGCCACACAGGAAGTGGACTGAGGGCAGCTCCAAGGCACTGTTACAGATGCTGCACTTGGTCTTCTGGAAAATCTTTGGACTGCAGGCAGGAGACATAAACAGTGGCAAAGAGTGAGGACAGTGCCATGTGACCAATGGAGAGAGAACAAACAGGATGTACAAGAAGGTCTGCAAAGATTACAGAAGCCCTGCCTGTTCTTATCATCCAAAGGGAGTCAAATACGGACAAAGGCTCCAACGTGGACCGAAGCTTTGTAAGTGCAAGTAACCCTGGAGGATAACCTTTCCCCTCTGTCTCTTTTCAAACTGACACAAATATTTTTAAAGGGAGCCTTTCTTGCCCACCTTATCTAACATTGTGGTAAACATTTGCAATAGGTGGAAGGAATACAGATCAAGTTTAGTAGCACAGTGTTTAGTATAGCCCAAGGCATGCATTCAATCTACAGTATTATAGTATTCAACCTCCCCCAACCCCAGACAGACACAGGCGCGCGCGTGCGCGCGCGCACACACACACACACACACACACACACACACACACACACACGTGCGCTGTTCTTCCGTATTTTTTAAAGCTCTCAATACCTGGCTTTGTTGGGTTTTATTTTATGTTTATGACTGTTTTTCTGTATGTACGTATGTGTACCACAGGTCAGAGGAGGGTGTTGGATCCCTTGGAATTGAAGTTACAATGATTGTGAGCCACCCTATGGGTGCTGTGAATCAAACCTAGGTCCTTTACAAGAGCAAGTGCTTTTAACCATTAAACCTCTTCTAGCCTCCAGCCACCACTTTTAATTTTTAAGATTTCTTTTAAAAATTATGTGCATTTGGCCAGGTGGAGGCAGCACATGCACCTCAGAGGCAGAGGCAGGTAGATCTCTGTGAGTTCAAGTCCAGCCTGGTCTACAGAGTGGGTTCCAGGACAGTCAGAGTTATAATAGGGAAACTCTGCCTCAAAAAATAAGTAAGTAAGTAAGTAAGCAAGCAAGAAAGAGACAGAAAGCGAAAGAAAGAGAAAGAGAGAAAGAAAAAGAAAGGAAAGAGAGAGAGAAAGAGAAAGAAAGAAAGAGAAAGGAGAGAAAGAGAAAGAAAAGAAAGAGAGAGAAAGAGAGGGAGGGAGGGAGGAAGGAAGGAATAAAAAAATATGTGCATTTGAGTGCAGGTATCATGGAGACAGGAGGTCAGGTCCCCTGGAGCTGGAGGTAAGGTGTTTCTAAGTACCTGACATGAGTGCCAGGAATTGAACTTGAGTCCCCTGCAACAATAGGACATTCTCTTACTCACTGAGCCATCTTTTTAGTTTCTTTCTCTTCATTTATTTTCTCCTCAGACTTTACAGCAATCGGGAACACTGTGACCATCTGTCTATTTGTTCTCTGTGTATGTGTGTGCCTGAGTGTGTGTATGTGTACCGCAAGAGTGACTTCTGAAAAGATCAGAAGAGGACATCCAATTTCCTGGAGCTGAAGTTACAGGCAGTTGTGCGCCATCTGATTCGGGTGCTGGGAACTGAACCCAGGTCCTCTCCAAGCACAACCAGCATTCTTAACTGCTGAGCCATCGCTATAGCACAGGATCTGCTTATTTTAAATGTTTACTGTTTGTCTCTAAGGCATGGGCTCTATGAGACAGGACTTCTTGTTTGTGTTATTCATGAAAGGCTTCAGACATAATAAAGACTGAGTGTAATGAAGAATCCATTTCATGATAAACATTTTACAATGTAGTGGGCAGAACAGACATAACACTTGATAGCTGGGCATGGTAATAAATGCCTATGATCCCAGCACTTCAGGAATTGGAGGCAGGAAGATTAAGGAGTCCAGAGCCAGCTCAAACAAACAAAAGAAACCCCTAAAGATTTAACATTTGAAAAATAATTTCTACTACTGATAATTCTATACAAGCACAATGGCTCATTCCTGCAATCCCAGCACTTAAAACACTAAAACAAAAAGACTGCTTTGAGTTCAACTATGTCTCAAAAATAAAGCAAAATAAACAAAACCCAAACCAATCCAAGCCTAGTGGTACAGGCCTATAATCACAGCTGTTGAGAAGGCTGAGGTAGGGGCTCAGAAGTCAGGATCAGCCTGGCCTACAGAGTGAGTTCAAGAGGCTAATTCAGTGAGACCTCATAACAAAAAACAGAAGGCAGGCTGGTAAGATGACTCAGCAGTTAAAAGTGTTTGCTTTGCAATCCTGATTTGAATCTGAGCCCTGGAACCCATTTGAAAGAGTGGGGTGTAGTGGTGCAGACCTGTGATTCCAACACTCAGAGGTGGAAACTTACGGGGCAGGTAGGCTGGAGCATGAAGCATGGCAGAAACAAAACCCTACCTCAGCAAGGCAATAACTACTGAAAGCATCCTCACATGCCGCTGTAGCATTCGTGCACCCACACTCACACACAGAAAACAAACATATATTTTTTAAGAGTACTGGGGGTACAACTTAGTGGTATGGCACTTTCCTAGCATTAAAGTGCCTCTGGTTCAATCTCCAGAACTGCAAACAAATACAAATTTTGCAATCTAAATGATCCACTTTCTGCATTTCTTAAATCAAAGTTTATCTTCACAACTTAGATGTTTGCTTAAAAAAGATAAATATGGTGTATCATATCCCTTTAATCCTAGCACTGAGGAAGCAGAAGCAGAAGCAGGCAGATCTCTCTGAGTTCCAGGCCAGCCTGGTCTACATATGGAGTTCTGACAGCCAGGGCTATGTAAACCTGTTCGTTTTGTATGAAACAAAACAAAAACAAAAGAGGGTATATAATTAACTTTTTTTTTAGAATTCCTTTATTAAAACATCAACAGGCTGGGGCTGTAGAGTTTCAGTAGTAGAATAGGTGCCCAGAATGTGTGAGAAGCCCTAGAACTGATCCCTGAAGAAGGAAGAAGAGGAGGAAGGAAGAGGAAGGAAGGGAGGGAGGGAGGAGAGAGAGAGAGAGCGCGAGCGCACAAGCTCAAACACACTTCACAAATCCTGTCTGGGGAAGCATGTAACAGCATGATGTGACAGCCGCAGTTATCCCCCCCACCCATCCAGATATCCCAGGGTGGCTACCTTGACTTGAGCTCTTGAATTTCCTGGCGGATGCGAGTGGTCTCTTCTCTGTACCGCCTCACCCTAAGCTCATCCTGTGCAATCTGCTGGCTCTGTTTCTGCAGTTTTTGGACTAGGTAGTCTCGGATGATGGACAGAGTAGCTGTGGAGTTGTGGGCCAGGGTCTGTACCACTGAGATTGAGGGCCAAGAGGAAGTAAGATAATGAACCAAGCAGCATCCTCTCTGAACAGAGGCTGCAACTGCAGCAGCCTGCCCCTCACCCATCCTGTCCTCCCAAGTACCTAGAAGAGGTGGCATGAGATTCTTGTTCTCAATATGCTTGAGCACAGCTGCCACATACTCCTTGCAGTCTTCCTCCTTTCGAGCAAAGTAGCTCAGGGCCTGTTCCCACAGGGAAGGGTCCTGCTCCCCATGGCGCTCGCACACGGCAATCACCTGCCGATACTGCTCATGCTGCATGTGGTAATGCATGATCTGCTGGAACCTGGGGCCAGGCAAAGGGCACACCTTAGTGGCTGTCCCTGGAAAACCACCCGAATCTTCCCTTTACCTGGGAAGTCTCCCAAGCTCTTACAGCTTTCCCTGCTCGTAGAGGTAAAGGACCCCATCCTGGAAGTCATGCATCTGGCACAGGACCAGCGCCTTGTCAAACACATCACAGAATCGGCCACTCTTCAGCAGGGAGACGGCCTCCGAATGAAGTTTATCCTTGGCCTACAGGAGAAGGTGGTTGGGCTGTTAGACATCAGAAGGCACAAGATCTTCTGGACAAAGCAGATCAAATATCTTTCTCAGTCTGATTTCCCATCAGTGAAGCCCATTTAGCCCCAGAGGTGAGCTGCTACTCTAAATAAAGAAATAAAAGACAGCTGGAGAATAGGCACAAGAGGAACTATTTTTTCTTTACTCATTGCTAGGGAAAAGAACCTAACACCTCACACATGCTAGAACAGTGAGCACCCAGCTGTCTTCTCTCCAGCACCTTCCATGGCTCTGGCCAGGCGTTACCTGTGGATCCTTCTCATGGGCCCAGTTCTGCAGCCGCAGCTCCAAGAGTGTGTCATAGATGCCCTGGGGTGAGTCTGGCTGGACTTCACTCATGTGCTCCAGGAAAGTTTTCAGCTCTCTTGGGTTGTTTGCAAAGATGGGGATGAACTCCTCAGAATTGGCCTAGGATGGAGAGGAAAGAAAAGGTGAGGGGGCTGAGGGAGCTGGCTCAGAACTCACAGGCCTCTAATGTGACCCCACTACCTAACACTTTCCCAAGGTCTCACCCGGCAGCCTGGAGCCTCCCGATCACCTCGGCCTTCCAGACTGGGTCGATAGTCAGTACAAAGTCCCTTCAACAACTGGGTGGTTTGCTCTGGTATGTGGTGCATGAGGATCTTGCCATAGCGCTTCATGTTGCTCTCTGCCTGCTCAAAAGGCAGCTTACCTATATACTGAAGGGCTTCCTGATAGTTCTGTGGAGAGATAAGAGGCCGATTAGTGCCCTCCCATCTCACCCACCAGGATGCATTTTTACCACTGCCAGTATGTCCTCAAAGCAAGAACCCCACCCACCTTAATGTCCTCTAGCTGGATCTTCAAATACCACTCATGGTGTGCATGGTTCTCAGCCAGATAGAGTGCATGGGAGTAGTAGCCAGCCTGCCGGAGGACCTTGATGGCTGTCTCCACATCAAAGTGGACTTCACTCTCACTCTTTGTCTGCCAAGAAGATATTAAACATAATCATCTGTGGCTGGAGAAGGGAGAACAAACAGGCACTGGACATTAAGGCATGTTTCTAAAGGGCAACCGCATCCTGGCTTTGAAAACATGCTGGTCAGCCTCTTACAACTTCTGCTTAAAGACCCAATGCTTTCCTCTGTCTCTATCATTACAAAGACATTTCTAGGGACTGAGGGCTTCTTTCATGGCACTTCCTGGGCTTCAACATCATGGAATGTTCTAGACTAAAGCTCAGTCTTTTTTTAAAAAAAGACCAGAAGCAGCTAGCAAGAGCATCTATTCTTCTTCCTATTTATAGAGGAGAAAGAGCTGGTTTCCAAATAAAGCTGGACCTCTCTGTTCCTATGTCCTGTTGAAGAACAGCAAGTACTGATAGAGCCACTTCAGGCCTACTAGGAATCATTCCATCCAATACCACCCTTCACCTTGATGAATTCCTCCAACTTTGAGCTGTCCTTGAGCTTGGTATAGCAGTTCAAAAGCAGAGTGGTATGATCAGCATTAGCCAGAGATTGCCGATGCAGGGTCTGAAGGTAGGCAGTCAGGTTGTGGATGCGCTGGGCATCCAGAAACTTACGGATCACATAGGATGGCTCCAACTTCCCAATGGTTCTAGGGAAACATCAATATCATCAGGAATAAAGTACTCTGTCAGGTCAGCTGCATAGGGATCAGTGTAGATCTTGTTAAAATGCAAGTTGTCTCAGTGTTCTTGGGTAGCTCATTTCTAACAAAGTCATCACTGATAACAGTGATCCTAGACTATAAACCACACTCTGCAAGGCTTCATAACACTGGTTCTTTGCTGGTGTTTAAGAAGCAAGGTCTCACTATGTAGTCATGGCTGGCTTGGGAAATTGTTATCTGGACCAGGTTGGCCTTGAATTTAAGGCAATCTCCCTGTTTCTCTCTACCAAGTGCTGGGATTATAAGCAAATGCTATCACAACCACCCTAGTGTACCAATTCTTCTTTTTTATGGACCACTTACCAAACCTGCATGTTATCCTTGCTGCCAAAGTAAATGGATCACAGTGTTGGGTGAGTTGTTTGTTTTAGTTTTTTGAGACAAGGCCTCTCTATGTAGCCCTAGCTGTCCTGAACTCTCACATAGACCAGGCTGGCCTTGAACTCACGAAGATCTGCCTGCTTCTGCCTCCCAAGTACTGGGATTAAAGGCAGGTACCACCAAGCCTATTGTGTTTTAAGATAGGGTCACTGTGTAGCACTGTCTAGTCTTGAACTCATAATACTCCTGCTTCAGTCCTGGGACTATAAGCATGTATCATAATGCCAGTTGTCCCCTCACTGGCTGCACAACAGTTTCCATCAGAAAAATGAACACTTCCTGGTGAAATACAACACCCCCCACTTCTGGCTTTGCCTCTGGCAAGGGTTTTAGAAATCTAGCTGCCTGTTCTGCATACAGAGCTGCATCCCACAGAACATCCAGACTAACCGGATATACTGCTGAACAGCCCCATCGTGGTTGCCCTTGCTGTAGAGATGGTCTCCATATTGCATGAAGATCTGAGCCAGGCCATCACTGTCTAGATGTTGACTCTTAGCCAGGTTAATTGCCATCTCAAATAGATTCTTTTTAAATAGCATCTGAAAGAAGAAAGATTAGAACATTGGTAGAAGCAGTCCTGAGAGTATACCTTCCCAAAACATACCTATTAGAGACACAAAATAGTCCTAGAGTTACAATCTGCCTACAGTCTAGACAAATACCCCCAAGATCAACACCAACATCATCTCACCTCATCCAGGTCTCTGTAAACAAGGAGGATTGTTGGCTCAGGTACCCAGCCAAAGCCTCCAAAACTACATCCCAGGCCACTCATTTGTTAATCCCACCCTAAAGGAATTGAGTAAGGTTGTGACCCAAAGGAAAGAAAAGTAGTGGGCCCAGGTGACCTAAGAAGCCCATTCCTGCAGCTACTTCTAGATGCCTGTGCCAGCTCTGAGAACCTGGTGGCCTTGCCTCCAGTTTGGTCTGTGTGTCCTTCTCCTGCAATGCGTGGACCCGCCCATCCCGCGTCAGCACGTACAGGGAGCCCCACTCAGCGAGTACATCCACTACATCCTCAAAAACAGCGCTGTAGGCTATGAACTTGTTGCACAGGTCATAGATGTTGAGAATCTGCTTGTCAGAGCTCTGTGGGTCCCTGTTGGTAAACTCCGACCTGCACAGGAAAGAAAAGCACCCACTACTTAGACCACCTCTGTCTCAGTTCCCTTAGGGTTCCTTCCCATGACAACATCAGTGCTGCCCCATTCCAGTTAGAACAAATCACCTCATTGGCCCCTCCAGCAGCTCATCTCATACATGCAGAATTGTGCTGACGGCTGTGGGAAAGAACACATAATCTTGGTCTTACCCTTTAGCATCCTATCATTAATCCTAGCCAACAGAGTAGAAAATTAAACATTCAGATGTCTACTCACTTAACAGAAAAAAGGTCACTCATCACCTGGTATGTTAGACAATGTGCTTGGTACTGAATGAAAACAATCCAATAGGGGCTGAGAGGGATCAATCCTTAGATTCTACTTTAAAAACAACAAAAAAACAAAACAAAACCCTGGCACAGGGGTTGGACAGATGGCTCAGCAGCTAAGAGCACTTACGCTCTTTCAGAGGACCCCAGTTCAGTCCCCAGCACCCACATCAGCTGGCTCACAGTCACCAGTAACTCCAGCGCCAGGGGATCGGATGCCTCTGACCTTCATGAGCACCTGCACACGAGCACACAAAATCCATACAAATCCACACACGAATATATACACATAGTTAAAGATTAAAAAAAATATCCTGCCAGGCAGTGGTGGCACATGTCTTTAATCCCAGTACTTGGGAGGCAGACACAGGCGGATCTCTCTGAGTTCAAGGCCAGCCAGGTCTACAGAGTGCATTCCAAGACAGCCAGAATTACAACAGAGAAACTGTCTCAAAAAAAAAAAAAAAGAAAAAAAAAATCTTAAAATAAACAACAGGTATGGTGGCATATACTTGGGCTGGGAGGGGAGTACAAGCAGATCCTGGGGACTCAATGGTTGCCAACCTACAGGCCAACTTAGTATATTGGTGAGTTCCAGGCCAGTCAGAGACTCTATCTCCAAAATAAACAAAATGAATAGTGCCTAAGGAATGACACCTGAGGTCTGGCTTCTACACACATGTGCACATACATGTACCTGAACACACACACACACACACAGACACACAACCAACAGGGAATATTTTCACTAAGCAAAACAAAAGACTCACCATTTCCTTTTTAGTACTCTGGAAAACAACAACCAAGACAAGAAAATCCATGCCTCACCCTACCTAGAATTTGCAGTTCCTTAACCACTCAGTCATTTCTCACTCTTCCTAACTTACTTTAGCCAAAGCGTACAAAATCCAGACCCAGGTTCAGATTCCCTGAAGCACTCTACATTTACACAGTATTTTCAGAGCAAATGTCTGGAGCAAAAACATTTTTTTTTAGTAAAAATAGTAACTGAATCTAGGTAGAATTAGAATTTTTTCTTTTTCTTTCTTTCTTTTTTTTTTCCTGGTTTGTCGAGACAAGAGATTCTCTGTTGTAACTTTGGTTGTCCTCAAACTCACTCTGTAGACCAGGCTGGCCTTGAACTCACAGAGATCCGTCTCCCTCTGCCTCCCGAGTCTGGGATTAAAGGCGTGTGTGCAACCACCACAGAATTTTGTGTGCCAGAATTTTCAAAATACAATAGTTCTAGGGAACAAGTCTAGTCCTCCCCCTTTCCCTTCTCCTTGGTCTTACTTGGGAGAAACCTTCCGGTCACGGGAGACAATGACAAGGTAGCCTCTAAACCAGTGGGTGATGAGTTTATGGCCCTCAAAGGCAAAGCAGGGCCCGCGTTCATCTGGCTGGTAAAGGTAGACACACTCGTCTCCGGCAACAATGAACTGCAGGTCCTGAGAAGGGTCGCTCAGGGCTGAGCATCGCAGGCCACAACCATGGGTGTCCAACTCCACACGAGGGTAGTCCTTTCCAGAAACTATATAGGACTGCCAAAGGTAAGAAAGCAGTCAGCAAGCTCCCTCTGAAGAGACAGCACCGAGCCTTCGTAAGACACCCACTTCTACCCTCACTCACCTTTTCTCCACTTAGCATTCTATTTCCCCTCGGCAAACTTGCTCTCTCCAGCCACTATCACCCAGCTACTAGATGTCTGTATTAAGGGGACATACTCTTATTCTTTGTGTACTGTCACAAGCTATAACCAGAATCCTGTAAGTTAAAGAATGATTCTTTGCTGTTTTATCAAAAGTGTATTCCTAGGCTGGGGAGGCAGTTCAGTGACAGTGTGAGCATGTAAACACGAGGCTCTGGGCTTGATCCTTGGTACCAAACATTTTCCAAAGGCAGCTCACAAATGCCTGCAACTCCAGCTGGCTTCTGAAGTCAAATGCACACACTGGCCTACACTTACAGACATATACATAAATAAAAATTTAGGGGAAATTTTTTAAAATTAGGAACGTAATGGAATACCAGAAACCAGAGAGGTAAAGCTAATTGTCTAATTGTGTGAGAGAGAATCTTATTATTCTACTACAAGCACAGAGTTCTTTCCTAGATCTACCTCTTAATGGGCTCCTACATGAAGAAATAAAATATTAAACTGGGCAAATGATTCAAAGCTCTATCATAAAAACTGTAAGACTCCCATCTCTCCCTGTTAAGTTCTTACCCTATTTCCCTGAGCACCAGAGAGCCCCTCATTGGTTCCCCTTGAGCATGACCTTAATCATACCTGAACATTTTCAGTTGTCACAACAAACAAGTGAGTGGTCTTTCCTGCTTGGCGAAAGGCCAGTCCAGTAACAGGATAGTTGCCCTTGTGCAAAATCTGGGTCTTGCTATGCCGGTCCCGGGTAATATCGCCCTTGTTTAGAGTAACACTGCCATCTGTGAAACCTGAAGAAAAGAAAGCAGCATTTCAGAGTGGCAAGAGAGAAGGCCATCAGAGGCACTCATAGGAAATGACCAGCTTTCCTCCCATACCTACAACTTCACTAATGGTAACAAGATAACCTCAGTACCAGTATTCACTGATTCATTTTCTTTTTCTTTCTTTTTTTGTTTTTTTAGACAAGGTCTCTCTATACAGTCCTGGCTGCCCTGGAACTCACTGTGTAGACCAGACTCAAGAGATCTGCCTGCCTCTGCCTCCCAAGTGCTAGGATTAAAGGTATATATGCCGCTATGCCCACCCCATTCACTCACTCATTTAAAAACCTTCCCATGTAAACTTTAATAAATCTCCAAGGCCTCATGTCAGTACCATGAGAACATGTATGAACTGCAAAAACTACTTCAAAGGAAATGCATTTAAAAATCTAGGAATGAGGCAGGCAGTGGTGTTACATGCCTTTAATCCCAGCACTTGGGATTAAAGTGGGTCTTTAAGGCAGGTCTACAGAGCGAGTTCTAGGACAGCTAAGAGAAACCCTATCTCATAAAAAAGAAAAACAAAAATCTAAAAATGTTTTTTTTTTCCTTTTTGCTTACCGATGGCCATAAAGTTAAGATTTTCATGGACCGTCAAACAAGACACAACAGTTGGTTCTGTTCCTGGAATGGCAGGGAAGATTCGAGTGCAGAGTGGATTGCCACCATCTCTCTTTTCCAGGTTCCAGATCTTTACCTAGGGACAAACCACAGACATGTGAGTGTCAGTCCCCCTCCAACTGAAAAACAGCCCTAAGCTTCTGATTCTTTCTTTTCGAGACTTACCAGGGGGTTAATGCCCTCTTCATCCTCACCAACTGATGCCAGAATATTGTGCTGCTTCAGCTGATACAGGTGTGTCACCCGTAGTTTGTAGGCCTGGAAGCCTGTAAGCTGTAGGGAACGTGGCAAGAACCAGATCTGGCCTTCCATATGTGCAGGGCAGTCAAGGACCCTCCTCTCCAAGGAAGGACATGTCCCACCCCACCCTCTTATCTATGTATAGACAACCATACTCTGAAAGTATTACTATACTACAACGAGGAATATTTTTGGAGAAACCAGAGATGGAGATGTATCTCAGTTCATACTTAGCAATAAAGACCTTGGGTTAGATATCTAGCACCATACATAACTGGGTACAGTATACATGTATGTACTCTTAACATTCAGGAGGTGGAGGCAAGAAGATCAGAAGTTCAAAGTCATCCTTGGATATACCAGCTAAATGAGACCGAGTGTTAAATTTTTTTTAAAGAAAAAGAAAATGAAACACACATACAAACACATCTTAAGATGAGATCACACTCACATTACTTCAATTATAGGATACTATTATAACTGTTAGTGTTGTCGTTGCTAACCTCTTACTGAGCTTAATTTAGCAAATAAAGGAATAGATAATACATGTAGTCACTTGATTTATAATGCTACAAAAGTGACATGAAGTAGAAATCTTAAAGGGCTGAAGCCATGACTCAGGGGCAGAGCACTTGAGAAGGCTTGAGCAAGCAGGCATCTTTGTCAGCCTTTTCTGGGTTAGTAACACGGCTAAGATACTTGAAGGCCTGCCCTTATTCCCAAGGCAGGAATGCTCTAGAGACAGAGATTGGCAAATTTCTGTGAGGTCAAGGCCAGCCTGGTCTACACATTGAGACCCTGTCCAAAGATTTTTTTGAAAAGATACTCTCTTGTGATGCTGAGCAGGTTTAGTTTCCCGTCAGCAATGGAATCAGAAGGAAAGCTGATACAGTACAGTATGCTGTGGTGCTATTTAGACTGGTAGATTAAGCATGTTAAATGTGATACTTTGTATTTATAATGGATTCACCTTGATGTAACCCATCATAAGTGAGGAACATCTCTATAGGAAAAAGTAGCACCTGTGTAGTTTGTCACTACCTGTGGCTTCAAACAGCACCTGGGGTCTGACTACTTACACTTACACCAGAACCTAGATAACAACGAACATGCACATAACCTCTTTAAAAATCCCAAGGGCTTTCCCACGTTTCTTGTGAACAAAGCAAAAATGAGACAAATTTGTCTCATTTACCTCCTTGCCTACAACATCAGACAGGGAAGGTAGCACCTTACACACACACCTTTTAAAGGCAAGCTGCATCTGCTTGGGAGGGAACTGATCTTAACCTTGTCAAACTGGCATTAGACAAGCTGTTCTCGAATAAGGAAACTGAAGCCGAGAGTTAAATGACTTGCCCAGGACTGCTCAGTTGACAGGTTAGAAAATGGACTTCCTTCTTTCATCAGACCACAGAAGCGGTCTGGGCTCGCATCTAATTTCGAGTGCGCAAAGCACCGATCTCTGACAGATTCCACTCCACCCGGAGAGATCTCCTCGGGCACCGGCTGAGGAAAGAGAGCGCTCTAAAAGGATATCTCCGAAGACCAGGCTCCCGCGGCCTGAGTCGCAGACAGTGATGCCAGGAGGGAGGCAAAGGAACTTGGAAGCAGTGGATCCAGAGGCCGGCGCGGTCCCGGGAGCGGCCCCATCATTACCCAGCGGTTCCTTCACCAGCTCCTTCTCGAAGAAAACGAAGCGCCGCCACTGCAGGTAGGCCGCCATCTTGGCCGAGGGCCCCCGCCTCCGGGAGCCGCGTCACGTGAACCGCACAGGCGAGTCACGTGCGAGGCAGTCTCCCGGAGCCTGCGCGGCGCGGCTGCGGGGGTGGAGCTTGCTGCGGGCTCCGCGGGGCTTTGACCTTGTTCTGACTGCGGGGGGTCCTTCACCTCTGCGCCGTTCTCCCTGCCGACCCGTGCTGGCGCGTTCCTAGGCGGCAAGCCCTCCGAAGGGAGACTTGAGTCCCAGACCTAAAATACTCAGCTCTGTTCGGTGCCGCTGTACGAGAGCAGTGTTTGGGAAGCTACCCAACGCCTTAGCTTTTTAATCCTGTAAAATATAGTTGAAATTAACGGTCACCTCAAAAATGGTTACTGAACAGTCTGATCAAATTCAAAACTTTTAGTTGAAACTATGCATCACTGTATACCAGTCAGAAATTTTACTCCAATAAAGAAAAAGTTTTGTTTTTGCGGTGGGGGTGGGGTGGGGCAGGCAAATCAATAAAATGCTCAGGCACTGATGGCTCTTGATAAAGGATGTCTTGTCACACATTTTGTGACTTGTAGCTTCCTGTGCCTAAGTGGTTTACATTTTTAACCTGTCAAGTTATTTTAGGCCATAAATGAAAGCAGGTATACAAAATTGGTTTTTCAACTGCTGGGAAGGATAAGTTTGTGCCTGCCACCAACACATTTTGAAGCAACCTTGAGTCATACTTTCTTTTGTCCATCTATTAAGTGTAGCACCTTATAGACTCAAAACATGTTTATCGAGATCAGCATTAATAAAACAGCAACTGCCAAGATCCTATTAACCTTCTAACCCTTTCTATAGAGGCCAGACACATGAGTTGGGGGGCAGTAGTAAATACTGGGAAGCGGCAACTTTGAGAGCAGAGTGATTTAATAACTGGCAAGTCAAAGTATTCCATGGCTATTAGCAACACTGACTAAACCAGCTCTGTGTAGAGACACTCCTGCGTGTGCCAGCAGGAATCATGAAGAGTTTGTGTCAAAAGAAGTATTGTGAGGAATGTGACAGTAATAGCAACTGTGACAGCTTGTTCACCAGGATTGATTTAGTTAATTTGGTTGTCTAGGCAGATATCCCATTTTTTCTCTCATCACTCCAAGTGTGGCTCTCCTGTCGCACATTCAGTTGAAAGCCCTGACCTTCCAGGACCAGTTCTCCGTTCAAGCATATACAAGTAGTTGAGCTCTCCTACTAGAACCTCCAAACATGATCTCAAAAAGTACTGTGTTTCCAGGCCACCCAGAGCTACTTAATGAGACCCCATCTTAAAACAAAACAAACAGAAGAGAACAGCACATGGCGGACCATGGCAGCATTTGTGTGCTCCCCACACACCTCCCCAAACCCCCATCCAATGTCAGAAGTCTTTCTTTCTCTGATGTCTGGATCTGGGACCTGTCAGTGCCCGTAGGGTCTTATTCGTGAGTGATACTGTTAATCCCACAGATGTGAGGAGAAAGACCACCTACCCAAATCATGGCCAAATTAATTTAAATAAGCTTTTTGATTCGTGTACACAGGCTGTGTCTCCCTAAGTTGGGGTTCAAGAGATCAGCACTGGATGGACATAAGGAAGATAAGGTTTTTATACCTCAGAAGTTGGGGTTTTCCAAATGGGGGATTTGTCAGGCAAATAAGTAGGGCCATAAAAGTAGAACATACGCATAATAAGTTGTTCATAACGACTTCTTGAAACAAAGGCATGGTTGCCATTTCCTTGGACAGGCAGTACAAATATATTTTCAGCATTCCCCATTCCTGGAATTGTACTTAATGCCCAAAAGGTAAATGAGCAAAAAGTGATCCTTGACCACCACCCCAGGGAACAGGTATTAAAAACAATGGGACAGTAGCCAGGGATTGTGGCTCATGCCTGTAATTTGGAAATCTGGGCCAGGCAGATTGCCATGAGTTTAAGGCTGGCCTAAAAGACTGTCTCAAAACAAAAAAGGATCAGCAGTAAGCAGCCCTCAATTTCACGTAGCAAATTATACCTAACAGTGTTTTTGCTTTTCACAGAGTCCTTATAGTACCCAGCTGCAAAAAGAGGTATAATTATCCTATGGAAAAAGTGATTCTCTGGCCAAAAACATCAAAGTTATTTGAAAATAAAACAAGAGCGCTTCATTTGGCCTGATCTTTAATTAGATAGTTTTCTGGGGCATGAGGCTAAGGTATGCTTGCCAGAACACACATCAGGATTTGTTCATCCAGTTCTACTTTTCCAAATATAGGAATGTCAGTCAGGTGAGGAAGAAAAACAGGACTATGTGTACGTATTCACTTACAGTTTTGCATACTGAGAATCCAGTTCTGAAGGAATTCAAGAATCCATATAAGCTTTCAAATTTTTTATTTTATTATATTATGTGTATGGGTGTGTGCCTGCATGTTATGTGCACCATGTTACTGTGGTGCCCATAAAAGCCAGAAGAGGGCGCTGGATCCCCTAGAACTGGAGTTACAGACAGTCGTGAGTCACTATGTGGGTGCTGGGAATCCAACCCAGATCCTCTGGAAGAGAAGCCTCCTCTGACCTCCCAGGTCACTAGGAACACATATGTTGCACAAACTTACATGCAAGATAAACATTAACATACTTTAAAAAAAGATAAATCTAAAAATATATTTTTAAATGTTTTAAAGGCAAGAGATCTATCTGCATGTTAGAACACTTACATGTACGGAAGTGGCCCTAGCTTCAATCCCTAATGCTGGGGGTGGGGAAAGGAACTTAAAGAGGTCACAACTCAGAATCAAATGCTGGAGCATAGTATGGTACTACACATCTGTGATCCCAGCACTTGGAAGGCTGAGACAGGAGGTTCACAGTAAGGATTAGGCCAATGTAGGTTATACAGAGAGTTTGAAGCCAGTTTGCATTAAATGACAAAACCCTGTTTCAAAAAAAAAATTTTTTTTAAAATAGGGGCTAGAGAGATAGCTGAGCAGTTAAGAGCACTTGTTGCTCTTACAGAGGATCCAGGTTGGGTTCCCAGCACCCATGTGGCAGCTAACAACTGTCTATAACTCTAGTTCCTGATGATCTGTCACCATCTTCTGGCCTCCTAAGGAACTGCACATACATTGCACCTACATACATACCAGCAAAACTTTCCATCCATATATAAAAATAAACCCTTTAAAAATGAAAAAAAAAAAAATATGTAAGAAAAGAAAATGAGTCAAAATAACAACCCCTCCTCCCAAAAAAGCCAGACACAGTGGCACACACCTCTAATCCTAGCACTTCGGAGGTGGGGATTGGAAGAAACTGAAACAAACAAACAAAAAAGTTTCAGGGAATCTGACCCCTTCTTATGGCCTCCTTTGGCACTTATGTGCACACATGCATGCAAGTAAATTCTCATACACATAAAAGAAATGAAATAAATCTTCAAATTTTTTGTCATCAAAAAAAAAGTTATGGTAGTTCACACATACACTCCCAGCATTTGAAGTGTTGGAACATAGCCCATGAAAGAAGCTGTGTGAGAATTCTGAAATCTTGTGAGAAAACTCCAAGAAAACAAGAGGAAAAACTGGGCAGTGCACACCTTTAATCCCAGCATTGGAGGCAGATGGATCTCTGAGTTCAAGTCCAGCCTGGTCTACAAAGTGAGTTCCAGGACAGCCAGAGCTACGCAGGGAAACTGTCTCAAAACAACAAAACAAAACAAAACAAAGGTCTTGTGACCTGTGTTCCTTCATAACATGAACTGTTCTTAGAATGTGCTTTTGTGCCTTTCCCAGGTGTAGTGAATTGGACTGGGTTTGCTTCAGATTACACATTGCTGCTTACTTTTGTTACTCAAGATGCACCCACACTAATTGTCCCTATGACTGTATAGCCTGGACTCGCGCGACTATGCCTTGTCCTCACGACTGTATATAGCCTGGACGCATGTGAACTTTACTCATATGACTCTGCATAATCCTCAAGGTATAAACTGTCTGATGCTCCGGATAAAGTTGGCTATTGCATGAGACTGCTTCGTGTTTAGGCTCTGCTCCTCCAGGTTCATGCCACCAGACAGAGCAGTAACAGGGACACTAAGCAGGATTGCTGAGAGTTTCGCTCCATCATTGAATACATAGACTCTGTCTCAAGAAAACAAGAACAAATAAAAAGAAGCAAATACCTAAAAATACAAGTGTAAGCAGGGGCTGGAGAGATGGCTCAGTTGTGAAGAGCGCTGGCTGGTCTTCCAGAAGACCAAGCTAGTCACGAACTCACCAAGATCCATCTGATCCTGGCTCCAGAGTGCTGGGATTTTATTTTGTGTTCTTTTTCTTATGTTGTTCCAGTTTTCTTCAGTAACCATGTGATTTTTTTTCTCTATTGTAAAAACACAGAAAAACAATCTGGTTTCTGTTTTGTTGAAAATAGGTTCTCTCCCTGCAGAAGGCACAACAAAGTCAAACCTCTGAAGATTTTAAGAACAATTTCTTTTATTAATTTAGAACATACATACAGAAGTTAAGTACTACAACCTCCTGGAATTGCACAAACAAGACATAGCTTTTACAATGAGAGTTGCCAGCACTCTAGAAGCCTGCCTCCTGACTTCTTCAAAACACTACATTTCCTCAAGAGCACACACAGCCCTCACTTCTACACCAGTTTGCCTCCTTTTAAATTTTGTATAAATGAAAACATACAGCATGTATACTTTGGCTGGATTTTTCTCTGGCTAGGAATCATAGTCTGGTCTTGAACGCTAGATCCTTCTGCCTCATTCTGTCAACTACTAGGAGTGCAGGGCTGGGTGGCTATATTTTAATCCTGTCAGTTCAGCCCCTATCCTAGTATGACACTGAAGTTCTTTCCTCAGAGTTCTGCACAGTGCCAGAGAGAAAGGCTGTATTGACAAGTTGTTCTGGATTGGAACGGTGAGTTCACCAGCCAAGGTCAATCCAACTCAGGTATTTGTACATTAAAAAAAAATTTCCATTTTTCTACAACTTGTCTTGTGAAATACTGTTGTGTTTTCTGGTTTACAACAAAACAGGTGACTCCCTAGAGTACTCACACCTGCTACACCTCCCAAGGGGACAGGTATCCAGGCTGAGGACTGTTAACCACAATAGCACTGCTTCCATCAAGGGTATTCTGGGAATAAGGGCTCTTCTAAGAACAGGAAACTGAGTCTCTAGATCAGCAGTCATCTGATAGGCTTAAATAAGTACATGAAACCATTGGACATATTTGATTGTAAGTTTTCTCAGAGCAAAGATAAATTCATAACCCTTTCTGGAGTCCTAGCACTTAGAAAACTGCTTGTCCATCACAGAGGTCCAGTAAATGTTAAAAGCATATTCTCTGTTCAGAATAGTTGGAAGCAATTTATTGCCTCTTTAGCCAAAAGTGGAGTTATTGTTGAGAAACAAAATCTTTTTCCTTGCAATTAAGTACTTTAGGGATGGAGCCAGTAGGACTATGAGTTTCAAGGCCAGCCCACTTGAGACCCTGTCTCAATAATAAAAACCAAAATAGAAGCAAAATAAAAATAGAAGATGGGCATGGTGGCACACATACTCAAGAGGCAGAATTTTAGCTAAGAGGGTTGCCTCAAATTCATGGACAGTAGCCAGACCAGTCTACATAGTGAGTACTTGTCCAATACATACTATGTACTAGGACTGCTTTAAAAAAACATAAACACAATCAGGCAAGGTGGCTCACGCCTTTAATCCCAGCACTCAGGAGGCAGAGGCAGGCAGATCTCTGAGTTTGAGGCCAGCCTGATCTACAGAGCAAATTGTAGGACAGCCAGGGCTAAACAGAGAAACACCAAGCAAAAACTAAACAACAAAACATGAAGGGGAAGGACAAAAAGAAAGAAGAGAGTGCCGTACAGAGATGGCTGATGGGCAAGAGTGCTTCCTGCATGTTGCTTTTTTTCCTCTCCTTCCCTCCCCAGAGCGTGGCTGAGCCAGCAGCTGTCAGCTCAGCCTCCAGGAAGGAAAGTGCAGGGCGTGGGTCAAGGCACCAGACTAGAGGACTAAAAGCCTGGGAGAGTGAACCAGACTCTTCTTCATTAAAGGGAGGGTGGTTACATTTATAGGGTACAGGCAGGGGAGGGTCTTTGGTACTCAGGGATGCAACTCATTGGTTAAGACAAGGATATTGGAGTAGCCTCATTTGCATGTGGAGCTCAAGTCTCGGCGTCAAGGTATCGAAAGGGCCTTCTGCATAAGGTGTAGTCTCATAGGGAACAGAGGAAGAAGGCACCTAATCATTAAATGGACTCAGCACCAATCAAGCCACATTCATTTGCTAATGACCTTCTGTGAAGCAGGCAGTATTTAATATTAAATATGGGGCTAAAAAAGTGAGGAACACCAGAACTCCTACTGCTTTCAGGATGAGAAAATCCAGGGTTCAAGGCCAGCTTTGACTCACTCTCAGCTCTAGGACAGCCCCATACCTGCACAAGCATGAGGACCTGAGATCAGATGAAAATACATCTTTTTAAAAAAATGAAGGGCTGGGAGAGATGGCTCAGCAATTAAGAGCACTGGCTGCTCTTCCAGAGGTCCTGAGCTCAATTTCCAGTAACCACATGGCCGCTTACAATCATCTATAACGTGTCTGATGCCCTCTTCTGGCATACATGCGTACAGAGTACTTATATACATAAACAAATTCTTTAAAAAATGCACCTGTAACTGCAATGCTGTTGAGGTTGGAGATAGGAAAATCTATTAGAGCTTGGTACACAGCAGCCTAGCTCCGCCTTCCATGACAGATCCTGTCTTTAAAAAAAAAAAAGGAAAAGGCAGAAATTGATATAGCAGGACCCCGACATCTTTTTCTGGACTATTTCACACATACCCCGTATGTGTGCACACCACACACAAAACAAAAGAAGAAAAAAACAATAGGACCAACAACTTATCATGTCCATCACTACAGCCAAACCAAACCCGTACTATGCAATGCTAAACAGTGAGGTGAGTCCCACCAACACGGAAAATTCTTGGTCGAAAAATAGCAAATAATATAATCGTGTATTTTTTGTTCAGAAAATGTATAAGCTACTTCTAGAGAGACATGCGTGTGTAAACCAGGAGTAGGAAAGCTAGAGAGTAGGAGGTTGTGGTTGATGTCAGGGGATTTATTTCTATCTAGAAATCTTTCCCAAGATTACATTTTGGGAATGTAATCAAAGGTCTCTGTTTCTAATTTTTATATCACCTGAATACTGACTTTTTCCTTTTTGAATGGTGCTATTGATGGAATCCAGAGCCTCAAGGGTGCCAGGCTGCATTACTGGCAAGAGCTGTATCTCTGAGCTACTTTCCCAACCCTAAACTGTTCCTAAAAAGAAACAAAAGAGACTGCTCTGTGACAGTACTGGAGGTTTCTCTAAACACAGACACCACTCTCTCAGCTGCTAAGTAGGCATCATGAAAACTGTAGAGAAAAGAACAAGCCGAGTTCGTTAAGCTTGTTTTGCAGAATCTGAGAATGACAGACCCACGGTTCCATCTCCCAGAACTGAAAGAAAACAAGAGACATAGAATGAAAAAGCTCTTCTGTGCAAAGACACTGGCATCAATTTAGTGAGGAGAGGCAACCTTAAAGCAAAGTCCCTTTATTTCAAATATATGTATAATCTGAATAGTGATCTTTTGTTGTTTGTTTGGTTCACCCCCGCCCCCAGACAGGGTCTCACTATGTGGCTCTGGCTGTCCTGGAACTCAATTCTGTAGACCAGGTTGTCCTTAAACTAACAAAGATCCACCTTCCTTAAACAAAGATCCACCTGCATCTGCCTGCCAAGTGCTGGGATTAAGGCGTGAGTGACTACGCCCGGCCTTTTTTTTTTTTTAACGCTGCTGTAAAATATGTGCACTCTCCAAAGATCGCATTTCCACTATATCATAACTTAATAGAGGGGATTGGGGAGTGAAAAATAACTGGGGAGATGAGTGCATTAGTATTTTAATTCTATGCCCCAAGCAGTTAAACAGAAAGGAAAACACAAGACTTAACAAAAAGACACGGACGGTATATATATATGTCAAGCCTTGCTTTAGTGTGAAATATCTCCTACAATTGGGGTTCAGAGTTAAAGCCAAATTTCGTTATAAACACGGCTTATCTCCGGTCCATCAGCGAACATTATTTTTGCGGCTTAAGTTTCCTCAATGAAACAGGCAGGTTGGAGTAGCGCAGCGGTCCTCGGGCGTCAGCCAGAGCCCAGGGCAGTTCAGCGCCGCCAAACTCACGCGCCTCTTCCGCGCCGCCGCAGCGAACGCAGCGCGGTCCCACGCAGTCGCGCGGGCGCCCCAAGTGGCCGGAAGAGGCCCGACCACTCCGCAATACCGGAGCACACCTGCTTGCACAAGGGCCTCCCCTGGGCCTCTGCGACGAAACCTCTGACACCACGGCTGGCAGAAGTCCCGCGAGGAGCAACCCGGCCACGAACCGTGACGTGGCCCAATCCGCAGCCGGCTCCGGCAGTTTCGTCCCAACCGGTGCTCAGGACGCCGCAGCAGCTCGGGGGCGGAGTCGGCCAAGGGGCGGGTCTACCACGTGGCCCAATGGAGACGCGCGCAGGACCGTGGGGGCGGAGCCAGGTGCGCAGCGCAGGGCCGGGCAGCGGAGGCGCCAATGAGCGTGCGCCGCGTCCGGGGCCGGCTGCTGCGCGAGACGCCGCGGAGAGGTTGGTGGCTACTGTAACAGTTTGCAAACGGAGGGGAGTTGTGAAGAGCCTGGGGTTGGGGTCGTTCTGCTGGCCCCGTGGGTACGTCCGCGCCGCGTTGATCCTGGAGCGAGGGCCGCTGGAGCTGAAGGCCAGAGGGAGCGGGGGTGAGGATGGAGCAGCGGTCGGACCGCGGCTCCTAGGGGAGGCAGCGTGCTAGCTTCGGGGGCGGGCCGGTAGCTGGAGTGAGGGCCGCACGAACGCCGGTTCCCTTGGTTCTGCAGTTCAGGCGCTGGGCTGCCCCCTCGCGCTCGGGGTGGGCCGGAAACGGATTCCGGGAGTGGGATCTTCCACCTTCGTCAGGTGAGGTTTAGTTAACACTCGCCCGGCCAGTAACCTTAACCCAGCGCCTGCAGCGGAGTCCAGGAGTGGGATGGGAAAGGAGGGTGGGCCGGACAATACTCAAGGGATGCAGAGGAGGGGACAGGTCCTTCCATGCCAGCCATCCCCAGCGTCATCACCTTCCAGTTCCTGTCCAGGCCCTTCCTGGCTTTCACCACCACCAGGGGAGCTCCAGGTATGAGGTAGTTGAGCCGATTTCGAGGGTCCCGGACCCCGCTCTAGGCTCTGACAGCAGGCATAGTGCTATGCTGTACTAGTTACTTGCCTGTTCGTGGCCAGAAAGAAGGTCAAGCCTCCTTCCTATTTGTCTAAGGATGTGGTGGAGCTAAGCATCCGTTGCCTAGGCCCAGATGTGGGACACTTGGGAAGATGTTTAGAATGACTGGAACTCATCAGGAAGGAAGGGAAGGATGCAGGCTCCTCTGCTTTTAGCCAAAAGTGCAACAGATAAATCTTAGAGCTTGTCTGTTCTGGGATGTTGTTCTGTTTCTTTCTTCACTCAGAGCATCCAGTTACAAGTATTTTTCCTTCTCTGCCAGGGTCACAATGGCAGCCACAGTAAGAAGGCAGAGGCCAAGGAGGCTACCCTGTTGGGCCTTGGTGTCTGTCATCTTGGCGGACCTGTTGGCACTGAGTGGTATGTATCTGGCAGAAGGATCAAAAGAAGAGTAAGTGAGTAGTGGTAAGAACAGGACCCTAGGTGCCTACTGGAGTCTGAAGGGTTGCCTCCAGGTTGTCTCTAGGCTTTTTTCTTTGTCTTTACCATCTTTCTCCATTGAAAGTAGACTGGTTTAATTGATTTGACTCAGGGAAGTGTGAGGATGCAGAGAACTGACAGAAAAACTTACTTTCTATTTTCCATTCAGATACATTGGCTGTGATGTCTGTGGACCTGGGCAGTGAATCCATGAAGGTGGCCATTGTCAAGCCTGGAGTGCCCATGGAGATTGTACTGAACAAGTAAGGGTAGATCCCTGTCAAGGGTGTATATATAATTTGAAGTGTCTACCACAGACTTTGGTGGCTGAGTCAGTGTGAGATTTGGAGACTCCTAAGTTCATAGCTTGTTGCAGGCAGCTAGGCTAATGCCGCTTTTTCTTAGGGAATCTCGGAGGAAAACTCCAGTGACTGTGACCTTGAAAGAAAATGAAAGGTTTTTAGGCGACAGTGCAGCAGCCATGGTGAGTAGCACCCTTCTAGCAAGATTGGTTCCCCTAGAGGTTGGTCTCTAGTCTATCCTGATGATGTATGACACAGGCTAAGCTGGGTTTGTGCCTAAGAACCTGCTGGGTCTTCTTTCAGGCCATCAAGAACCCAAAGGCTACCCTCCGTTATTTCCAGCACCTCCTAGGGAAGCAGGCAGATAACCCTCATGTGGCCCTTTATCGGGACCGTTTCCCAGAACATGAGCTAAACATTGACCCACAGAGACAGACTGTGCGCTTCCAGATCAGTCCGTGAGTGTCCAGAGGGGGAAGGTGGGCTTAGTAGCCCTACTGGGCTCCTTGTTGGCATGTGTTCATGATTATTAGTCTTAATGTTTGGCTTCCCTTGTTTCAACTCCTCCTCTTCTCAGGCAACTTCAGTTCTCTCCTGAGGAGGTGCTGGGCATGGTTCTGAACTATTCCCGTTCCTTGGCTGAAGATTTTGCAGGTGAGTATTTCAAAGGTGGAGCCACTGGCAGTGAGGCTCCCCAAAATCGGAGGGAATATCAAGCAACGGGCACGTTTATTTCTTAGTGAAAATCAGACCATGCCTGAAGATATGTTTGGTTGTCACAAACTGGTGATAAGCTACTGGTATCTAGTGAGTAGAGGCCAGGGAGGCTAGTAAACATCCTGTAATGTGCAAGATAAGCCCAGCAAGAGAGAATTGCATGGCTCAAAATGTCCCCTGGTCTGAGGTTCAGAGTTGGTAGAATCCTGGTCTTCTGTCCTCTGTAGAACAACCCATTAAGGATGCAGTGATCACCGTGCCAGCCTTTTTCAACCAGGCTGAGCGTCGAGCCGTGCTGCAGGCGGCCCACATGGCTGGACTCAAGGTGCTGCAGCTCATCAATGACAACACAGCCACTGCCCTCAGCTATGGTGTCTTCCGCCGGAAAGATATCAATTCCACTGCACAGGTGAACCAGGGAGGCCTCCTGGCCAGTTATACAGGATGTTGAGTCTGAGGATGGGGGTCCCTGGCCTGTCTTGCATCTTGTTTGCATGGCCATCCCTTGACAAAAGTGTGGCAGTGGCCTCCTTTCCGTACCCACTGGAGTTGGTCAGCTTTATGGTAAAAGATGACAGCTCTGTGTGTTCAGGCAGGCAGGTGAATGGGCATCCTTTGATAAAGTACCCTGACAGTGCCCTTGGTGTCTCCACAGAATGTCATGTTCTATGACATGGGCTCGGGCAGCACCGTGTGCACCGTCGTGACCTACCAAACAGTGAAGACTAAGGAGGCTGGGATGCAACCACAGCTGCAGATCCGGGGCGTGGGGTATGTTGCTGAGATCTCAAGGAGGGGCTTCTTGGGTTTTAGGTGCTTTTTTTTTTGTTGTTTGTTTTTTTGTTTTTTTACCTGCTTCCTGAAGGGACATACTTCTTGGATACAGTATCAGTTACTGTAGGGGATGCTCCCAAAGAGGAAATGAAAGCAGGAGAGAGGTGGGACAGTTTAGGGTGATTGAAAGGCAGGGAACTTCCCGCACTCGTTCTATGGGACTCCACGTACATGTATATATATATAGGTTGAGTGACAGCTTGGCTTTCTTTACGTATTGAGGCTACCTATATCACTGTCGTCATTTGCCCTTCTTCCCCACGTCTGTCTGTCTGTCTTTTTTTTTTTTTTTTTTTTTTTTTTTTTTTAAGTTTTTTCCAGGATTTCTCTGTGTCGCCTTTATTGTAATGGAACTCGCTTTGTAAACCTAGGGTCTCACACATGCTACACAAGCATTCTGCTTCTGAACTAAATCCCTGGAACTTACTGTGTTAACCAGGTTGGTCAAAAACTTCTGGTAGTCCTTGCCGTTGTCACCTGATCTACAAAATTAAAAAAGAAAAAGCAAACTTCCTAAGCAAGGCATTATAAGTCTGTAATCCTAGCACTCGGGAGGTGGAGGCAGAAACGTCAGAAATTCAAAATCTTCTTCAACTGTGTATGACACCTAGGCCAACTTGGAATACATGAGACCTCGTATGAAAAGTACAAAACCTCCCTAAGTTTAGAAACTTCCTTTTTCAGCTCTTCACTTCAGCTAGGAAATTCTCTTAAGGTACTGGCGTAAGGACTGTAGCTCAATAGTAGGGACTTCCCTAGCATTCACTGGGCCCTACACTCAGTCCACAGCACAAAAGGAGATGAATAAATGATAGGCTAGTCTGATAATAATCCATTTCTTCAATGCTGTCGCTCTGCCTGTTTGAGCCCTGCCTCCTGCAGCTATAGCTGAACTTACTCTTTTTTGGTTTTGTTTTTGTTTATTTGGAGATGGTCTCACTACATAACCCTGGCTGTCCTGGAACTCTATGTAAACCAGTATGGCCTTGAACTCACAGAGGTCTGCCTGCCTCTGCCCCCCATGTGCTGGGGTTAACAGCATAGGCCACCAGGCCTAGCTCCTCTAATCTTAAAGAATATATTTGTCGTTCTTCATAGCCTGCCATGCACTCTCATACTTTCTGCCTTGGGGGTCTTCAGAAAAACTATTACCTCTGTCTAGAATGTTCTTCACTCTCTTCTATACTTAGTCAACTCCAGCTCTTCTTGAGGTTTCATTTGCAGTGCGCTTCTTCAGAGACGGTTTCTCTGACTGTTGTGAGTAGCACAGACTTCCTGTGTGTGTTCCACTAGCCTCACGTGCTTTTTTTCATTTGTTTTGAGACAGGGTCTCACTGTAATCCTGGTGTGGCCTGGAAGTCTATATGTAGAGCATATTAGCCTCAGGCTCCCAGAAATCCACCTACCTCTGTCTCCCTAATGCTGGATGCTTCTTTTTTTTTTTTTTTTTTTTTTTTTTAAATAACGTGTGTGATTTCACATTTAGGAGGTTACTCACCTCTTAGGTTATAAACTCTTGTCTGCAGAAAATTGTCTCCTCTCCTGCTCCTCTGGCCTCTTACATTCAAATGGTTGATACTCAGAAAGCATGCTGAGTGAATTGGTGGATGAACTGCTACTCCGAATCACTATTCGTGCTGTAGAGAGCTGCAGGGAGAGTGCTGTTGTCTCTTGTGCCGGTGGAAGGACCCTGTGTCCTTACACTTGATCCGCTGCCTGTCTTGAACAGGTTTGACCGTACCCTGGGTGGCCTGGAGATGGAGCTTCGACTTCGAGAACACCTGGCTGGGCTTTTCAATGAGCAGCGCAAGGGCCAGAAAGCCAAGGATGTTCGGGAAAACCCACGGGCCATGGCCAAACTGCTTCGGGAAGCCAATCGGGTTAAAACTGTCCTGAGCGCCAATGCTGATCACATGGCACAGGTATCCACAGGAGCTGGTGGAGGGCAGGCTTGTGACTCCTCTCCACGAGGGTGGAGGGCCCTTTCTTCCTCCCAACATCTTGTTCTCTTGAATTCTCTCTTCTCTTGTCCAGAGAGCAGGACCTGGTCAGAACCCCTTAACAGATTCCTTTTCCCACAGATTGAGGGCTTGATGGATGATGTGGACTTCAAGGCGAAAGTGACTCGAGCGGAGTTCGAGGAATTGTGTGCAGATTTGTTTGAACGAGTGCCTGGGCCTGTGCAGCAGGCCCTCCAGAGTGCCGAGATGAGCTTGGTGAGAGGGCGGAGGCAGGGGTGGGGTGGAGTGCATAGGACACCCACATGGTGTCAAAGGGAGAGGCCAGTTCCGAGCAAGGGCATTAACTGCTGCATCTCCACTTCCCCTTCTGCAGGATGAGATTGAGCAGGTGATCCTGGTGGGCGGAGCCACTCGTGTTCCCAAAGTTCAAGAGGTGCTGCTAAAGGCTGTGGGCAAGTGAGTATTGTGTGGGAGCTGGGCATGGAGTCTAGTTCTGTCCGGGGCACGGCTGTAGGCTGGGCAGCTACAGGGATGAGGGGAGGGAGAACCCACACCCAGGTAGATAATGCTGAAGCTTATGACTCCTAGGGAGGAATTAGGAAAGAACATCAATGCAGATGAAGCAGCTGCTATGGGGGCTGTGTACCAGGCAGCAGCACTCAGCAAAGCCTTCAAGGTGAAGCCGTTTGTTGTGCGTGATGCTGTCATCTACCCCATCCTGGTAAGCTTGACCAGGTGGCATGTTCCCTTTGCTTCTCCAAGTTAGATCTCTATTCACCTCAACCTGTCCCTTTTTCTTTGTGCCAAGAGAGATCCCATACCCTCACCCCTACCACAGAACCTTCCCTGGTTCTCCACTGCACCTTCTCTTTGCCTGTTGTGTAGGTGGAGTTCACAAGGGAGGTGGAGGAGGAGCCTGGGGTTCGAAGCCTGAAGCACAATAAACGTGTGCTCTTCTCCCGAATGGGGCCCTACCCTCAGCGCAAAGTCATCACCTTTAACCGCTACAGCCATGATTTCAACTTTCACATCAACTACGGTGACCTGGGCTTCCTGGGGCCTGAGGATCTTCGGTGAGGGGCGGGGGCAGGATGGCACCTCCAGGGAGTGGGAGGTGTGCCTGCCAGATGACCTAAGGATGGGGAGGGGAATGTGGGGCTGACAGCCTGAAGATGGGAAGTCATCTATGGGTTAGATCAAGTTGTGTCTTGGAAAGAGGATCCATCTTTCCGAGTGTCTTGTGCAGGGCCCTGACATCTGATGCCAGCAGGCCATGTAGTCTGGAGTTTGGGTTGGTTAAGGTAGGCCTACCTCAAACCTCAAACTCTTTTTCTTCCAACTAGGGTATTTGGTTCCCAGAATCTGACCACAGTAAAGCTAAAAGGAGTGGGAGAGAGCTTCAAGAAATATCCTGACTATGAGTCCAAAGGCATCAAGGCCCACTTCAACCTGGATGAGAGTGGGGTGCTCAGTTTAGACAGGGTGAGAGCAAAAGGGAACCCTTATTGAGGTAGGGGTGACCCCTGGTCCCACCAGCCTCTCCCAGAGAGGGTTCCACAGGATAAGCACAAAGCCTTTGGAAGCAGAACTTTTAATTTATTTATTTTTTATATGTATGGGTGTTTTGCCTGCATATATGTCTGTGCACCATTTATGTGCCTGGTGCCCATGGGGACTGAAAGAAGGAATCAGAACCCCTAGAACTGGAGTTACAAGTGGATGCTGGTGCTGGAAATTTAACCCAGGTCCTCTGGAAGAGCAGTTAGTGCCCTTAACTGTGGAGCCATCTCTCCAACCCCTTACAAATTTTTTGAGTATGTGTGTACATGAAGCGGGGGTGGGGGTATGTGTGTGTGTGCAAGCCTGCCATAGCACACGTAGAAGCCAGAAGAAACATGTTGGTTTTCTTCTAACTTTATGAGAGTAAGCACCTTTACTTGCTGAGCCATCTTGCCAGCCCAGAGAAGCCCCTTTCTTTTTAAATTTAGTTTAAAATAAAATGCATATTGGTGTTTTGCCTGCATGCATGTCTGTATCATAAGTGTGTCTGATGCCCAAGGAGGCCAGAAAAGGATGTCAGATCCCCTGGAACTGGAATTAAAGATGGTTGTGAGCCACCATATCAGTGCTAGGAATCATAGCTGAGTTCTCTGGAAACTCAGCCCATGCTCTTAGCTGCTGAGCCATCTCTTCAGCTCCAAAGTAATCCTATTTCAAAAGAGTAATTTTGAGTTAATATCTTCTGGCACACTGGAAAATTGGTCCATTGTATTACCAAGTGGAGACCTGTAGGGCTCTAAGGAATGGAATGGGAGCCTGTCCTGAGAGGGCTGGCACGTAAAGGGGATGTGGCCATCCAGGAGTCTGAGAAAAGGCAGCCCTCACAGCTACAAGTTATTTCGTATAACTAATGTATATAAGCAATATGCTTACGGAATAGTGTGGGTTACTATGTAGTAACTTTATTTTGAACCCATTTCAAAATAGGTGGAGTCTGTATTTGAGACCCAGGTAGAGGACAGCCCAGAGGAAGAATCTACTCTTACCAGTAAGATGAACATGGGCTCCTGTGTGCATGCAAGTGTGTATGTGAGCAAGCAAGAGTGAACATAGATGTGTGCTTCGGGGAGGTGATGGCATTGTTCTTGGGGTGAAAAGTGGAGTCATTGCTTGGTTCCCTCTTGAACCTCTGGGCTTCCTTCTTAGAACTTGGCAACACCATTTCCAGCTTGTTTGGAGGTGGTACCTCATCAGATGCCAAAGAGAATAGTACTGATGCTGTACAGGTAAGGGCAGAGAAGCCTGGAGAATAGCCAGGGGTGGGGCTGGGGTAGGTAGAAGTAGAATCTGGTGGGTGTCCTACTGCCTGGACGTCAGTGGATCTCAATAATCCTCATCCCTCAGCCTATTCCTGCTCCATTAAAATTGGAGCCAGTACCAGAACCTAAGGCTTCCTTCCCACCTACCTTCCCTTTCTGCACCTGTATCTCTGCAATTCCCAAAGCCCCTGACTGTTTACCCACAGGTATCATCTGCTTGACCCCAAGCTTTATTCTGAGCAGTGTTCCCTTTCCAAGCCGAGGAGCTGATGTGGTCAGAACTAAGTGTGGCTCATAGGCTCAACTCTGTGTATATATAACCTTGACGTTCCTGTAATTGTCTCCTAGGAAGAAGAGGAGAGCCCTGCAGAGGGGAGCAAGGATGAGCCTGGAGAGCAGGGGGAGCTTAAGGAGGAAGCTGAAGCCCCAGTGGAAGAAAGTTCTCAGCCTCCACCCCCTGAGCCTAAGGGTGATGCAGCCCCTGAGGGAGAAAAACCTGATGAAAAGGAAACTGGGGACAAGTCTGAGTCCCAGGTGAGCTACCTGCAGAGGACAGTGGGATCCAGGGGCTAACGAGTAAATGGAAGCTTCTTTGTGCATGCCCGTGGAGGAGGAGACAGGAAAAGACAAAAGGTTTTTCCTGACATCATTACTCTTTCTACTCAGAAGCCTGATGAGAAGAGCCAGGCAGGGCCTGAGGGTGTCACTCCAGCTCCTGAGGAAGAAAAAAAGCAGAAACCTGCCCGGAAGCAGAAAATGGTGGAGGAGATAGGCGTGGAACTGGCTGTCTTGGACCTGCCAGACTTGCCGGAGGATGAGCTGGCACGTTCTGTGCAGAAGTAAGTGCTGTGCATGTGTTGAAGGTGGGCTGGATGTGGAAAGGCACTCCTGGAAGGGCCCCAGGTTTCAACCCCACCTCATCCCTGCCTTTGTTCATCCTACAGACTTGAGGACTTGACCCTCCGAGACCTAGAAAAGCAGGAAAGGGAGAAAGCTGCCAACAGCTTGGAAGCTTTTATCTTTGAGACCCAGGTTAGCAGACGGACAGCAAGCACTCCCTGTCCCCTGGAACTTGTGCTTAGGGCATGTGCTGTGACCCTTGTGTGACTACACAAATTGATTTGTTACTAGGACAAGCTATACCAACCTGAGTACCAGGAAGTGTCCACTGAGGAGCAGCGGGAGGAGATCTCTGGGAGGCTCAGTGCCACTTCCACCTGGCTGGAAGATGAGGGATTTGGAGCTACCACTGTGGTAAGGGGCCTGTTGGGGTATGGCAGGCAGCGGAGAGGGCTAGTCTCCCTCCTAGGGTCAGAGTGAGAAGAACTGGGGTGTCAGGCCATGAAGCAAGGTGCAGAGCTGAGTCCAGGATGCTCCTGCTACCGATTTAACCCTCCTCCCTGTGTCCATCAGATGTTGAAGGAGAAGCTGGCTGAGTTGAGAAAGCTGTGTCAAGGGCTGTTTTTTCGGGTGGAAGAACGCAAGAAATGGCCAGAGCGGCTCTCGGCTCTAGATAATCTCCTCAACCACTCCAGCATTTTCCTCAAGTGAGTGTTCCCTGCAGTCCTTTTTCATGTAGTCTTGCTGAGACCACCACTGCCTTTTCTGTCAGCTTCCTGTTCCCCTGACCCAGGCCCTCTGCCCTAGGCTGATTTTCTCCTCTTTGGCTTCCAGGGGTGCCCGGCTCATCCCAGAGATGGACCAGATCTTCACTGAGGTAGAGATGACGACGTTAGAGAAAGTCATCAATGACACCTGGGTAATCACTTTGAATGTGAAACTGGACTCTTTAGCTGGTGCCTTGGGACTCTAAGGGTGGCAGGGTGATTAGTAGTCAACAGGAATTGCCTTAACTGGTTGCGAGTGACACCTGCAACATGTATGGCTAATTCTGAGTCTTCCCTGGTCTCACCCACAGGCCTGGAAGAATGCAACTATGGCTGAGCAGGCCAAGCTTCCTGCCACAGAGAAGCCTGTGCTGCTTTCAAAAGACATTGAGACCAAGATGATGGCCCTGGACCGTGAGGTACAGTATCTGCTCAATAAGGCCAAGTTTACCAAACCCCGGCCACGGCCCAAGGACAAGAACGGCACCCGGACAGAACCTCCCCTCAATGCCAGTGCTGGTGACCAAGGGGAAAAGGTCATTCCACCTGCAGGTAAGAGAGAGTGCTTGGTTCCAGTTACTATGGGCAGAGAAAAGGCCTCATTTCCCTCCTAGGGCTTCCTCTAACTCTTGGTTTCTCTCTAGGTCAGACTGAGGAGGCAAAGCCCATTTTAGAACCTGACAAAGAAAAGACTGGTAAATTGGGGAAATTGGTTGGGAATGGGAAATTTCATTAATCTGGGGCCAGGCAATCTGGCAGGCATGGTTTATTTCTGGTCAATACATAAATTGTGGATGGCCTTTAATTTTTAAAGGCATTACTTGGTTTGGTTTTTTTTTATTGTTTTGTTGTTGTTGTTGTTTGTTTTGTTTTAAAAAAAAAAAAAGGTAAAGGAGATGGCTCAGTGGGTAAAGTGCCTGACGGCAGTGTGAAGCCAGAATTCAGATTCCCAGCACCAAGTAAATGCCACATAGCCCAACTGCCCACATATTATCCCAGCATAAAGCAGGCTGGTTAGCTAATCTAGACGAATTGCCAGCTCTGGATTCAAAGGAGAGAACTTCCCTCAATACGCAAGAAACAACAAGGGAGAAACCCTATATCAGCCATCAGCCTCTGGTCTCCATATATGTTTTCTCCACAGGGAAAACACATAAACACTATTCATTCATTTATTCATTCATTCATTTATTTTAAAGCAAAGATTTGCTGTGCCTGGTGGCACTTGCCTTAGTCTCAGCTCAAGGGAGGCAGAGGCAGGCAGATTTCGAGTTTGAGGCCAGCCTGGTCTACATAATGAGTTAGTCACAGGACAGCCAAGTTACATAATAAGACCCTGTCTCACAAAAAAAAAAAAAAAAGACAGGGGCCAGGGAGATGATGGTTCATCTGTTAAGAATTCTTGTTGCTCTTGCAGAGAATCCAGGTTCGTTTTCCAGCATCTACATGATGGCTCACAACCATCTGTGATGCTAGTCTCAGGGATCTAGTGTCCTCTTCTGGCCTCTGCAAGCATCAAGTACAGATGTGGTGCACATATGTACATACATGCAGGCAAAACACTCACACATAAAATAAATATGCCTAACTTTTAGAATTATAGTATTTGTGGGGGAAAGGACTGGAGAGATGACTCAGTGCTTAAGAATTCTGGCTGCTCTTCCAGAGAACCCAGTTTCTGTTTCCAACACCCACAAGCTGGCTCACAACTGTCTGTAACTGATGCCGCCCTCTTCTGGCCTCCAAGGCACATATATAGTGCATACACATACATACATACATACATGCAAAACCCCCATACACATTAAATAATGATTAAAAAAGGGAGGGACCTGGAATGTGGCTCACACATCTTGTAATGTTTACCAGCTGGACTTGTAGCCTCTGTATTAGCATCTCCCTTTTTTAGTGACTGACCTTTGTTTTTTAAAATGCAGATACAGAACCTGAAGCCTCTGAGCCTCTGGAATTAGGAGGTCCTGGAGCAGGTAAGAGTGAAGCCAGGGTGTTGGGCAGCTTGTTAGGGTTGGAGGGAAAGAACAGTTGAGCCTTATACTGTTATTCTCCCTCCCCTTTCTTCCCCACCACCCAGCAGAACCTGAACAGAAAGAGCAGGCAGCAGGACAGAAGCGGCCTTTGAAGAATGATGAACTATAACCCCACCCCTCATCTCCCCACTCACCTCCAGCCCCTTCTCCTGCCACCTCTATTTATTATACATCAGGGTGGGGGCAGGGGTTGGTCCTGCCCCTAGGGGCTCCAGTTCCTTCTCTCAGCTGGGACAGGAGGTAGCTGCTCAACAGTTCTTCTGGAGTAGCTCCTTGTGTGAAACCAGATCTAGTTCTGTCCCTAGCCCCACCTTCTGGTCTCCTACTCTCTGGCCCTGTGTTTGGGAAAAATCACTATTATGTCTTAATTATTTGCCTGTGGGTAAGTCAGAGAATGGCTGCCAGTGGTTGTTGGAGACCTGGTAGTGGAAAGGATGTCCTGGGACACTAGAGCATACCCAGGCTTGTCTGAGCACCCTTTCATGCTTCCTCTTCCACAAATCAGCGTCCATGGAGCCTCAGTCACCACCTTTGGTTTCCGAGTGCCTCTTTCTCTCCTGTGTCTTCTTTCCCTCGCCCCTCCGTCTTGGCTCTTCTCTCCTTGCCTTCCTGGTTCAGATTGGGCTGTGGTCTTTCCCCTAACCAAAGCCTTTCATCTGGACTGTCCAGAGTAAATATGTTCTCGTGGTTCATGTGACCCCTAGTGGCTAGAGCGAGCAAGGAGAAAGTGAGAAGGGAATCCACTGCCTGCCGAAGTGGAGAGATGTGAAAGCTCTGTAACCCCCACTTGGGTTGTTGGGCCCAGAAAAATATGTCGAGTGGTTGGCAAGGGTGCGAGTGTCCTGCAGGCACTCACTTCCCCATTTCCTGTGACATCTACTCCTCATCTCTTTCCCTCTTCCCCCTGGGCTGACCAAAAATGTGCTATCTACTGTGAGCCCCTTTCCCAAGACCCTGGGGGACAGAGAGATCCTGGTGTGAATGTAAAAATGCCACCTCCCTCTCAGGTAGGACTTGTGGGTAAAGAGAGGGGGTCAGGGTTGAACTTAACAGTGTGCTTTGCTAGGAGGGAGAGCCCCTGCCCATTATGCCCATGCCTAGAGTGCCTGTCCTCCAGTATTGCACCTGTAGCAGGAACTAGGGCCACCCAGTTCCAGGGCAAGGCAAACCTGCTGTGTCAGTCTTTTTGTCCACCCCACCCTACCCACCCACCCCCCTTTTTTGCCACATTGGCAGAGGCCCCTTGTGTGAGTTCTTTCATTAGCAGTTCAGGCTGGTTGGACAGGTTTGAATCAAATTGTACTTTGTTCCATTGTTAATTGAGAAACTTTGAATAAAATATTCTTTTCTATAGATTGTGTGTTTTGCTTTCCCTTTTCCTTCCTTCCTGTTGTTGTTGTTTCCAAACAGATAACCTGTAAGTCTGGCTGTCTTGTGACTGAGGTTTGCCTTGACCTAATCGTCCAACCTCCACCTCTCTGGGGCTGAAATTACAATTGAGCCACTGAGTGCAGTCTTTAATTTTTGAGTTTGGTTATTTCAAAAATGTGTTTCTTGGAAATAAATAATTCATATTTAGTGTAAAAATGGAAAGTTAGCAATTCATATAAGAAAATTACGTTTAAATGAATCTTCTAAGAAGTCTACAACCATACTTGGGTGTACACAGCTGTTCTTAAGGACTATGTATCTCTGACTGCTTTATCTTAAATCTCACTGGAACCTTTAATCCTAGCACTCTGCAGGCAGAGGCAAGGAGATCTCTCTGAGTTTGAGCCTAGCTTGGCCTGCAGAGCAAGTTCCAGGCCAGCTAGAGCTACACTGTGATATGATACCCTGTCTCAACAAACAAACCCCAAAATAACATACACACAAGTAGAATGGTGGGCCAACCAGACAGGTGAAGATTTGTGGACAGATCTTAAATGTACAGAGCTAGAGAGACTGGACAAAGCAACCTGCGGTTGCCAATTCATGTCTATCAAGGGAATTAGCATTCATTGGTGATTGATAGCCAGTGAAGCTGAGATGGCTTGTGATTTTGTTATTTGATAAGTCCAGTGTTGTGGAAAGACATAAACATGCTTATGTCCTAGTGGCACCCTTTTGACTTGTATGTGTCACGTGTTGAGTGTTTAGTAAAGAGTTTGTAGCAGTTATTTGGGAGAAATTAATAGAGCAAGTGAATTCATTTTATCAAAATCAAAAGGATTAATTGGATACTCCTTCATATAATGAAAGAAAGCCTATTTCTGGAGTACCTATATTGTCTACTGACTCAAATCAGGAAAGGCAGGCAGCAAGTTAGAAAAAATTAGGTCAATGAAAGCCTCAGTTCTGCTTTCTGAGAGCTGGAATCAAAGGCGTGTTGCCACCACCACCTGGCTTCATAGTCTTGTAACGTATCATATTGAACGATGAGTTCTGGTTGCAAAAGAGGATTTACTTTTGCACTTGTCTAACCGGCCTCTGTCTACCAGTTGAACACACGCACACACAAGCGTATCATCGATTTTTAAAAACTGATGTACATTCACTGTACTTTTCTTGATAGAATCTTGCCAAAGTATCCATTCTCATCTTGGACTCACTCTGTAGCTCAGTAAGGCCTTGAATTTGTGAACTCCCTGCCTCATCCCCCTGCGTAGCTGAGGTTGCAGTGCTGGGCTACTTGCCAAGCTCAGGCTTAACTTTTCTGATCTCTCATGCAAATCATCTGTGGCGCCCAAAAGACCCGAGGTTGGCAACTGACAGTGAACATGCCCAAGGTCAGAGTTAGACTATGGTGGGTCCAAGTCAGGTTACGGGCATGTCTGTAGCCCTAGGCACTTGTAGGCAGAGGCAGGAAAATCCAGAGTTCCAGGTCCGCCTGGCCCGTGCTACCTTGTCTCCACAAGGGAGTGGCTCAAGGATTAGAATGTGAGGCTGGGAAGGAGGCTGTTGGGGATGGCTCAGTCGGGAAAGTGCCTGAGCAGATCTGCATTCCATCCCTAGCACCCATGTGAAGAAATGGTCAGGTGTGCTGTGTAGCCTAATCAATGAGATACTGTTCTTGAAGTAGTATTCCGGAGGAGGATGACACCCACCTCGTCCTCTGGGCTCTACACCCACGCGCGAACGTCCACCACGCCACGCCACGCCCAACACATACACACGGCCACTAAAACGATTTTAAAAGAACCCGGGGTTTTCTCTGGATTCTGTCTTTTAAATATATTGTTTTGTCTGTGTTCCCAGTACCCTGACCACGACTTAAAAATTCCAAATTGTGCTGAAGACTACATTTATTTTTTAGAGAAAATTACCATTCCTCTACAAGCAGGGGTTATTTCTTTGGTTTTCTGAATGTGCCCGGTAATCGGAGGCACTCCATAGAGACAGCCGGTGGAAGGTGATGGGACACGTGGTGTTCAGCCTATAAGCGTCACGATCCTTACACAGGGAACAGCGTGACTGGAGGGATGACAGTCAGCCCGCCCACTTCCGTGCGTGCGCATCAACCTCCCTCGAGCCCCGCCCCGTCCTCGTGGGATTACCACCTCCGTCCAGGTAGGGGGAGCCTGCGAGGGAGGGGCGCCAGCGAGGGCGGGGCCGGAGGGCAAGTGTGGGGCCTTCCGACTTCCGACCGCCGCGGAGGCTGCCTCTGTGACTGCCCTTCCGGATGGCCGCAGTTCCACGGGCCAGGAACTGGCAGCAGTCGCTGCGCCCTCGTGGCCGCTACGTTCGGTCTCCGCAACTCGCCTGCTCCTGCTCCTGCTCCCCGGGGCCTGCAGCTCCCAGCCTGGACTCGGGTGTCCTGGGTGGCTTGAGGACACAGGGTGCTGGGCAGGTGCCGAGCGGCACCGTCCGCCCATCCTGACTGGCCGAGCCTAAGCCGCCCAAGAGAGGGGCCTTGCGAGGCTACGTGCAGCTCCCTCGCGCCCACGCCTTCTACTCCAGTGGCGGCGCAGCCGAGCAGAAAGCCGCGGTGGCGTGCAGCGGAGCCCATAACCCCACGGGACCGAAGCCTAACTAATGTCGCAGGGTAATGGAACGCAGAGGCGGCTCCGAGGGTCTCTCACCCAGACCTTCTGCATTTCATTCTGGAGGGAACTGAGGGGCTCGACCCGCTGAAATTTTGCAATTACTGCAGCTACCTCCCTCTTATCCACTGTTGTGCTTTGCACATTTTAGTGACCGAGACAAGCTGCAGTGGGAAATTGAAATGGGAAATTACAGAAATAAATAATTAATAGGCTTTAAGGAACTTTTATTATGGTGCATTGTTGTAATTGTTTTCTTTATAGGCCTAATTTATATATTTAAGTTTTACTATTGTGTATACAAGGAAAGTGATTGCATTGTTCACTACCACCATAAGAGGGTCATGGAATATATCCCCCAATGAAGGAAGGGGATACATATCGGGAAAGTTTTACCTCATTGTATGATAAGCATTGGGTGCAGTCAGCTCTAGAAGGCGCAGAAGTGAGGTTTTTAGGGTATGTGGCTGCTTTAAAGAGACTGAGGGTAGAAATCAATCTAGCGCTGTTCGTGATGCCTGGTAACCTAGAACCCTCAATGAACCTGAGTGAATGAGAAAGTTCATTGACTAAGGGAGTAGGGTTATACTGAGAGCTCAGCTCTGCTCATCCTACCCCTGTCTCCCCTGGGCTCGTGCAGACAAAAGTAATTAGGCTGAGCCTTAATCACAGCTGGTTTTCACAGACAAGAGGACATGGGAAAGGCAGAAATCCTGGGGACAGGATGCCTCCCTCTGGGTCCCCCCTCTTCCTTCCCATTTGGCTTTTAGTAATCTGCTGTTTTCTTGTCTCCCTCAGGACACTGGGTTCCCTATTGCTGCCCCAGGCTTAATGATTGCCCAGAAGGCGGCTATAAAGAGCCTGGGTGGAGGAGGGAGCAGAAAAACACAGCTCAGCAGATCTGGTCACTAAGAGAGCTGTGAGCAGGAGCAGTCAAGAGGCCGTGATCAGAAGCACCGAGACCTGGCCAGCAGGGCCTGCTTTTTCTACCATGGCAGCCCAAGGCTATGGCTACTATCGAACTGTCATCTTTGTGGCCATGTTTGGGGGCTATAGTCTGTACTACTTCAACCGCAAAACCTTCTCTTTTGTCATGCCATCCTTAGTGGAAGAGATTGATCTGGACAAGGACGACTTGGGTGAGCCTCGGAAGGGTAGTGTGGTGAGCTGTGGGATACATTGTTTGTAGTGTGGTGTGTACAAGCATAGAGGGTGCATGAAGAATCAGCTTATCCTGTACCAGGTACAGAGGCTGAGCTCTATGTGCATGGGTGTGGGTGAAGGACTGAGGCTGGTTGCTTATCTGGTATGTATGCCTGTGGCACACATATGCCCAGGAGGTACTGTTGCGGGAGGAGGGGGCTTTGAGCAAGGTTTTCATACCTGTGGTTGCATGTTGCGCCTGCAGGTAACAGTGAGCACTGGGAAGGTAGCACTGTGATTTGATGTGGCCTGCCATGCTACTTCCAGGAGGAGTAAGATCTTTAGAGCCTTTCATTTCACATTCCGATGTGGTAGGGCAACAGAACTGCTTCAGGCCTTCGGTTGGCATTCAGGATGAAGTGGGAAATGCAAATTCCAGGGAGGGAAATCTCTCCCTTCTAGTTCAGATACCTACAGATTGAATTCTCCAAGAGGCTGAGAAATCCCAAGTCAGCCTGGGCCAATGATGCATGATGGCTCAGCAGGCAGGAGAGTGTCAAATCTGCTGCACAGGTCCTCCTGTTCCTCCAGGAAGGACCCTGTTTCACCCTGCCAAGCACCTGTACACACCTGACCCCTTGCCTTCCTCCACCCCTCCTGTGCCTCTGCCCTGTCCCTGACCCCTCAGGTGTCCTGCTCCCTGCTCCCCTTCGCTGCAGGGCTCATCACCAGCAGCCAGTCGGCAGCCTATGCCATCAGCAAGTTTGTGAGTGGGGTGCTTTCCGATCAGATGAGTGCTCGCTGGCTCTTCTCCTCTGGGCTGCTCCTGGTCGGCCTGGTCAACGTAGTCTTCTCTTGGAGCTCCACAGTCCCAGTCTTTGCTGCTCTCTGGTTTCTTAATGGCCTGGCACAGGGGCTGGGCTGGCCTCCCTGTGGGAAGATCCTGAGGAAGGTGAGTGCATTGGACAAGCCTGTCTGGAGTGGCAGAGGGTACCTAATGAAGACTTTGGAGCACCTTCTTACATACCCCTTCCACCCCTAAGCCATAGAAGGTTCTTTAGGAGTTCCCTGCCAGCTCCTGCTGCTTGTCAGGATATTTTAGGAGACAGAGTGGTGGGATCAGGTGGCAGATGAGGGAGCTGGCTCTGCCAAGTAGAAGCACTCTTTCCCTCATCCCTGTATTGTGAGTCTCTAGGTCTGCCACACTTGAGCTGCTCCCTCAAGGCACCTATTTAAGCCAGGCACCTATTCTGCCCCATTCTGTCTCATAGTGGTTTGAGCCATCCCAGTTTGGTACTTGGTGGGCTGTGTTGTCAACCAGCATGAACCTGGCTGGAGGTTTGGGACCTATCCTGGCAACAATCCTTGCCCAGAGCTACAGCTGGCGCAGCACACTGGCCCTGTCTGGGGCACTGTGCGTGCTTGTCTCCTTCCTCTGTCTGCTGCTCATCCACAATGAACCTGCTGATGTTGGACTCCGAAATCTGGACCCTACTCCCTCTAAGGGCAAAAAGGGTGAGTCTCTACCAAGCTGATCCTAGAGCACCTTCATTCACCCTTTCCTTGGCACAGTTTTGCTAGGACTAGCCTATACAGTGCTCTGTGCTTGCCAATCGATGTAGGCAAAGGGATGGCAATGGAGGCTGGGTGGGGAAGTAAAATTCTATCCTGAATGTCAGAGCCTGCACATCCATCCTGGACCTTATCTGGCAGCACAGACCTCTCTATGCCAGATAGCACCCTAAGTTTAAGCAGTTTGGGTGTTTGGGTGTCCACACCAGTAAATTTCTCTTTGATTTGCTGAGGCTTTTGCAGCAGGTAGGGGATAGGAGAGCAGGTTTGAGGGTTTACCCTCAATCCTGGTTGTGCCCATAGACTCTGGCCTTGTAGCCAGCTAATGAATGGTGGTAATACAATGGGGGCAGACCAGCAGGAGCAGAGTCCAGATCCTATTCAGCCTCTTCCCACCCCCAGGCTCACCAAAGGATGAGAGCACCCTACAGGATCTGCTGCTGTCCCCTTACCTATGGGTGCTCTCCACTGGCTACCTTGTGGTCTTTGGAGTAAAGACCTGCTGTACAGACTGGGGCCAGTTCTTCCTTATCCAAGAGAGAGGACAGTCTGCACTTGTGGGTAAGATGAGTGGACAGGGAAGGGTGTAAGAACCAGGAGCCAATGGGGATATCCAGGCCTTGCTTCCCTTTGTTATTCACTTACTCCTTCCCTAAGGCTGGGCACCTTCCAGGTGGGTCTTTGTATCTTGGGATAACATGCTGTGGGATAACCCCAATGGGAAAACATCTTTTCACTCCTTTTCCCTTCCTTCTCCCCACAATGCCCCATTCAGGTAGTTCCTACATGAGTGCCCTAGAGGTCGGAGGCCTTGTAGGCAGCATTGCAGCTGGCTACCTGTCTGACCGGGCCATGGCAAAGGTGAGTGGACAATAGGAATTGTTGAGGAAGATAGGCCCTTCAGGTCTTCTTGCATGGCTGGCTAGCCAATGGAGAGATGGGAGTCCTGGCACATGTGCTGATTGGCACAGAGGGATGACGTTTTGTGAGCTGGGAGTGACTCCAGGCTTCTCTTATCTTCCTTAGAGCTGTGGAGATAAGGCCAGTGGGAAGAGTTTTAACTGATGGCAAAGAGAGACAAAATCTCTCCCCACTTAGTCAGTAGGCTTCTCCACTGCCCCAAGAAAACTAGGGGTGGCAATGGGCTAGGTGCAGCTCCCTAGCACGTGTCCCATGCCTGCCCCAAGGTGGAGGAAGGGATGTTGTGGAATTTGGCCTCAGAACACTGAGCAGCTCCCATGGCCTCCCAGAGCTGTCTGGGGCCAAGAACTGTGACAGATTGCCAAAGACTTGTCAGCAATAGCCCTGCTGTGTCAGAGTCCAGGGGTGGGGGTGTTTTGCCCTGTTCGGAGCCTGATACGGTGCTACTGTATTCATAGGCAGGGCTGTCTATGTATGGGAACCCTCGCCATGGCCTGTTGCTGCTCATGATGGCTGGCATGGCAGCATCCATGTTCCTCTTTCGGGTAACGGTGACCAGTGATTCACCCAAGGTAAATATAGACAGCCTGGCTGGCTGCAAGGTACAAGGAGAGAAGGCAAGACATTCTCCCCCAGGGCCAGCTCCTTCTCCCTTGGCAGTTTTGTTTGCACCATGCCTTCTCTCTTCAGTACTTGTGTCCTTCTCCCCACTCTGGCCCTGGTTTTCTTCTTTCCTCCACTCTCTAGGATGTTGCTTTCTGGACTCCCGCTCTCCATCCTCTGGCTGAGCTCACAGGCTTTACGGAGCACGAGGTGCCTTAAAGATCTTTCTGGTTTTCCTCCTGGTCTCTCTTGTTTCACCCCTCTGCCTTGCCCCTAACCAGCCCAGCTTGCAAAATTCTGAAACAGTCAGCATCTAACTCTTACCTCCCCTGCCTGTCCACCTAGGCCCTTGGGGCTGGCTTACTTATCATGCCATCTGTATTGTCAGCTGGGAAGTGGGGTAGAGGATGGCTGCTATGCCTTGATGAGTTTGTTCCTGAATCCTAGGTGATCTTTTCTCCTGAGGCAATTGTGGACACTTTCTAATTCTCAATGCTACCTTCCACTGCCCTTGCAGATCTGGATCCTGGTGTTGGGAGCTGTGTTTGGTTTCTCTTCTTATGGTCCTATTGCCTTATTTGGAGTCATAGCCAATGAGAGTGCACCTCCCAACTTGTGTGGCACCTCTCATGCTATTGTGGGACTCATGGCCAATGGTAAGTGGTACTTTCTGGAATAGCTAGCTTGCTTAGGCCTGCTAGAGGCAGTAACTGCCTCCTGTTCTATCCTCACATGTGGCTCAGGTTCTTTTCCTTCTCCCCGACAGTGGGCGGATTTCTGGCTGGGTTACCCTTCAGCACCATTGCCAAGTACTATAGCTGGAGCACAGCCTTTTGGGTGGCAGAAGTGATTTGTACAGCCAGCACAATTGTCTTCTTCTTGCTTCGAAACATCCGCACCAAGATGGGCCGAGTACCCAAGAAGGCAGAGTGAAGATGAGAATACTCATTATGGAGCACCCCAGCTGCAGCCTCCCTGGCAGGCCTAGAAAGGGAGAGAGGCCGTTCTGGCTAGCATAGAACCTTCGTCTTTCTATGTCTACACTGTTTCCCTGGACCTCCATGGTGCTGAAGTTATCAGTGGCTAATGAGATCCCAACGTCCCTTCCTATGCTCTATTTAATGATGATGCTGGTTTTTGGACTCTGTAAGCTTCAATGTCTACCTTCTAGCAGACAGACAACTGCATTCAGGGGCCCCTTATGCCTTTCTTCCTCTCTTAGGTCCTTCCTGTCCTCATCTCCCATCCTTGTCTCTGCAGCTGCAGAACATTAATGGCCTGAGGTTTCTGTTGTACCCCAAGGCTTCTTGGCAGAAGGCAAAGTTATTGCCCATACTTCAGTCCCCAAGGGAAGAGAGAAGGCCACCACTCATATCAATAGTCTGGGACAAAAGGGAGGAATATAGAGGGCAAGCTGACTTGTTATAGATTAATAAAACTAGATTTGATACTAGTCAGTGGCTCATTCTTTCAAAGGGAAACAGAAGCCAGACACAGCTTTCTTTCAGAAAGTATTATCTGTATCTGCTCTTTCCATCCCCAAAGGGCAAGATTTTTTCTCTGGAGTGAGACAGAAGTATAAATAGAGCTTTTGAAGTACAGGCTCAGCATTCAGCTGAACAATGTACACTTCTGGGTTGCAGACAGGGTAAATAACTTGATGGAGTGGGGTGAGAAAGCATGGCTCTAAACTCAGACCATCAGTAACTGGCTTGAGGATTTTGAAGCACAGGTATTTTTTAATTTGCTAAATTCTGTCTGTAATAGAATGTACATCCTGGGGTTAGAGTGCATATTGAGATAAAACCTAGCTTTTCTAAATGTTAGTATGTGCTACATCATATAACACTACCACCTCAGGCTCCCAGGAAACAAGCAGTTCTGGGACTGCATCTAAGGCTCAAGAGTCAAACTATTATGTTAGTTTGTTTAATAAACATCATTTGTTTTGTTTTGTACTAGAAGATAGTACCTCACCTTCAGAGAATGCCCTTAACCATTTGTGCCTTCCCCTCCCATTCCTTTCTCCCAAACCATCAGGACAGCAAGCACTAGATCAAAGGAATGTTTATTACAGCGCTGCTAAGCCAGCTTCCTCCATAAATAAATTTGTACAGGGTAGAGCACAGGACTGTGATATATACAGAAGGGCAAAAAACATAGCATTCTGGCCCAGGATCCATCCCCACCACCAAGCTCAATGTCCTCCCATTTTCAAGTCCATTAATAAGGCTGCTGCAGTAGGGTCCTCACTGGAGTGGAGGCAGCAAAGTCCTGAAGCACGCCTCAGAATGTAGGAGATCCACTCCAGGTTCAGCCTATGACCCAGGTCCAAAAGTGCCAGCCTTTTCTGCCACCTCTAGAGCTAGCTTCAGGTTTTGGTCAAACAGCTCACATCTAGGCCAGACCAAGAAGAAAAAAAATTGTGAGGAGTGAGACTTTCACCACAAAGGATAGAGGCAGAATTAGTAGAAACTATTTGAAGAACACGAAGCTCAAGGAAACCCTGTGTTCTCAAGATATAAATAATAGAGCTGGTCACTGTTGTCTTTACTTAAAAGCAGTACTTGGTCACACTTTAAATGACTTGGGAGACAGCACAAGGCTGTGAATAGGGCTACCTACCTGATAGGCATTTCCAAGGAGTAGAATGGATTCTTGAGGGCAAAGTCTGAGTAAATCTCATAAATTTTTCGGAGAAGAGAATCTATTCCAGCTTGCCTAGGATCTGCCAAGACCACAAACTTGATTCCTGGAGAAAAGCCAGGAATGGTTACCCAATGACAGAGAATATATGTAGCAAATGTCATCTTGTATTTCTGAGCTCTTTCAATTTTGTAAAGTACTACCATAAGCTCATTTTTATTTTGTCTTTATTGCCACATAAAGCAGCTAACAGGAGGCTAGAAATGAAGTGACTAGATTGAGGTCTAACTGTCATTTTCAGTCCTGGAATTCCTCAGCAGAAACAGGACAAGCAGAAGACAGAACTCTGGCAGTTCAGTTATCTGCATCACAGAGTGAAGCAATGATATCCAGGATCCAAAGGTCACTGTCTATTTGGCTTTCAAATTTTATTTGGAACAACACACCTTCCAAAATGTGTGAAACCTAACATTAATGTGAATTTTATCCAAACCCAGGATAACCAGGGATGAGCACACTGGGTGACATCAACAAAATCAACTTCTGATTAAATATTGGCTTTGGGTTCACAACACAAATGGATGTGTTTGTACAACTGTCTCTGGAAAACTTGACAACATCCCTGTCCTTGTTTACCAAAGCTTTCTCTGCTCAATCCCTTCATCCAATCTGCCCCATGACCTCTCTGTAGGCACATACCTGTCAGTGTTTGGAAGCAGTGCAGTTTGAATGTGTCTGTCTCCAGCATCTCAATGCCTGAACTTCCCTGTTCCGGAGACAGCTGGGAACCAATGGCAAAAAGCCTGCATGCAAAGGAGGTAAAGTTGGGACTGTACCAAGTGATGTAAGGGAAAAGTGCTTCTTAAACTTTTCCATTACAGTACCCAATCTGAGTTCACTTCACACCCTGGGACAGTCAGGAAAAATACTGTGAACTGCCTAGCAGTCAATATTTCTTTTATTTCCTTTCTAAATACATTGTACATTATACATTTTAATAGATTTATTTAATTTTTATTTATTTTATTTTTGATCTTAAGTCTGGTCACTGTCACCTGGTGACAGTGAAGTCACTTCATCTCCAGCCTCATGAAAATGGGCTTATGGTAGTGTATGAACGTTTTTGCCTGTGTATGTATTGTGTACCACATGTGTGCCTGATATGCATTGAGGCCAGAAGAATCAAATACCTTGGAAATGGAGTTACAGTAAGGAGCCACCATGTGGATGCTGGTTCTCTGCAAGAGCACTGAGCCATCTCTTGAGCTCCATGTGAAACATTTTACACTAAAAATATTACCTAAAGCCAACATGTGGGGAATATTTTCTTAGTTCATATGCACACTTTCTTAGTTCATGATTATGCCTATGTCAACACACCTCACACCAAAGTTAGTCATAGGAAGACTTTTAATGGCCATTTAATTCAATTGCCTAGCTAGGTGGTGGTGGTGGTGCAGCATGCCTTTTAAATCTAGCACTCAGGAGGCAGAGGCAGGCAGATCCCTGAGTTCAATTGAGGCCAGCCTGGTCTACAAATCAAGTTCCAGGACAACCAGTGCTACTACACAGGGAAACCCTGTCTCGAAAAACCATACAAGTAAAAAAAAATTTTGTTTCTCATTTACCTTATATTAAAGAGGAGGAAACTAGGGCTAAGAGGACAGAAGCAAAGTTAGGCAAGATCAAACTACCTCAAACCTGGATATATTCAACAGTTATTTCTTCATGACACAAGAACTCAGCCACTTAAGAGGTACAAAATGATTGTCAGCACAAAGAAAACACCTTAGCCAGTCTAGATACAGGTACGCTAAGAAAAACGGGGAAGAAAAGTTAAAAATATAAGAAAAAAAAGGCGAAGGGGTTCTTACGAGTGGAACATGGAGGCTAACATGAGCTTCTCGTTGGAGGTAAGGCGAGGCCGGCCAAATCGAATGGACACCGGGTAATTCGCAGAGTTACCTAGATACTCTAGCACTTCTTTCCCGTCTGCCGTGTACTTGCCGTTCACATCCACGCCATTGATGGCCAACACAGCGTGGCCCACTACAGAAGAGAGGCTAAGGATCAGAGACACTCCAATTCGCACCCCGCCCCTCCTTTTGCTCCCACTCCCTCCCACCAAGCCCGCGTCCCCGGCGCTGGCCCCGCCCTCGAGCACAGCCCACCCCGGATGCCGTCGCGCTGGCCGAAAGCGACCAGCACACGATCGTCGTGCAGTTTCAGCAGCAGGTCTAGCGGATAACTGAAAGTTTTCTCAGCCTCAGCCCGTGGCGAGTAGCTGTCCCACTGGTAAATCAGGCCGCCGGCTTTGTTCACCACGTACACACTAAAAATGGCCATTGCTGCGCTACCCCTGGGGCGCTGCAGTCCGGCCTCTTCCAGACGTTCCAGCCCCGGAACTAGTGTCACAGCCCCGCCCAGCTACCGCCCTCCCGCCCCCGCTCCACGCCGCCGCCGCCTGAAGCGCACGCGCAAACCAAGCCCGCGTAGTTCCAAGAAATGAATTTCCGGGAACTGGTCCACTGAGTTTCTCAGCGCCCCAGAAGAGCAGTAGTTGGCTTCCGGGTGACTCACCTCAGAGTTCAGCAATCTACGACCCGCGCTTAGGGGGTGTGGCTTTCAACCTGCAAGCCACTCCCCCATTCCGTCGCTCACGAGTGAGGCGGATATTAGTCTAAGCGTGCCTCCGCCCCTTGCCCCGGAAGTACTCTCTCGAGGTGGAGGTTTCTGGGACTGTTGGCCTGCCAGGCTTCCTTTTTTTCCGACATCTTAGTGAGGGTGCGGTGGTCGTCGCCACTCTCTGAGCTTCGCCATGGTGAGGCTCGCAGGTGTTGAGCTCCCGGGTTCAGCGGGCCGAGCGGTGCTCGGGGGGCGGTGGAGGCGACGCCACGCGGATCGCTTCGAGACCTGCGGGGCTGGGTCTCGGCGGCCGCGGGCGTTGCGTCCATGTGCTCTGGCGGTGCCGCCGGGTGGGTGAAGTACTACGGTTGGAGAACATGGGGCCACCCTATGACCAGCCTGCACTCCCGCTTTCTTCCCCTAGCCGCCCAAAGACGACAAGAAGAAGAAAGACGCCGGAAAGTCGGCCAAGAAAGACAAAGACCCAGTAAACAAGTCTGGTGGCAAGGCCAAAAAGAAGGTAGGGGTAGCCATTTGTAATAGAGGAAGATTCTGAGGGACCTTTCGTGAAACGGTGATGTTATTTTTTAGATTGTGAATTCTAGAATCATACTTTGTTTCTGTCTCTACTCATTCTTGGCCATTATTTCAAGATTAGGGTGGCATACGTTGCTTTAAAGTCCTGGGGGAAAAATATAAAAGCCTTTGTTTGAACCCATAACATACTCTCTTTTAATACCTGCTATAGATTTTTTTTTCCCTGTGTGTTACCAGACCCCAAAGATGTGTGACTTAAATTTGAAGTCATTATTTGAGGTGATAACGAGAAGGGTTTCTTATGCTTGTGTTATTTGGAAGAGAAAGGATATTTTTGCCAGGATTCCTGACTAGTGCTCTTATTTTACTTATGAGCAGAAGTGGTCTAAAGGCAAAGTTCGGGACAAGCTCAACAATCTAGTACTGTTTGACAAAGCTACATACGACAAACTCTGTAAAGAAGTTCCCAACTACAAGCTTATTACTCCAGCTGTGGTCTCTGAGAGACTGAAGATTCGCGGTTCCTTGGCCAGGGCAGCCCTTCAGGAGCTACTTAGTAAAGGTAAAGGAAAGTTTTTTAAATATACTGACTTCTATTGTCTTCTCAGTGTGAAATCAAGGCTTTAGTCACTTTAGCACCATGGCTTCCTGTGCAATTCAGTGAAGCACAAGGATCCTTCAAGTGAAGAAATATATAATTAGAGGAAACAAAGGTGTTACTGTTTTTGTAACATCCCTGGCTATTTTCAAACCCACAGAGATCTGCTTGCCTCTGCCTCCAAAGTGCTGGGATTAAAATTTCACCACCTTCCCCTTTTTAATGTGTTTATTGATGTGGTCTTACATTGTCAAGGTTGGCCTTGAATTCCTGATCCTTTCTGCTTCTCGGGTATTGGGATTAAAGGCAAGCAACACCATGCCCTGTTATTTTGAGATACTGTTTCACTATGTAGCCCAGGCAAATTACCCTACCTCTGGTTTTTTGGTTATTGTCATTGACTCATGTGATGGGGTATGGGTGTTACGGTTTTAGTTGAATCAACAAGTATGAAGTAGACTATGGTCTGTATAACATGGAGGTGGTAGCTTATTAGATTTATATTACGGTTCTAGAAGATACCTTGGGATAGAAGTGCATATCCTACAGAGCCTGGGTGCAGTGATAACTATCTTATAATCCTGACTTCTATGGGAAGATGGGGGTGGGGGAGAGGCAAAACACATTCCTGGGGCTGTAGAAACCTGTAATACCAGTTCCAGAGCATCAGGTGGCCTCATACCAGGCACACGCATTCACCTTCAAACACATAAAAATGTAAAAACCTTATCTCCTCTCCTTAGGACTTATCAAGCTGGTTTCAAAGCACAGAGCCCAAGTAATTTACACCAGAAACACAAAGGGTGGAGATGCTCCAGCTGCTGGTGAAGATGCATAAACAGGTGAGAACCCAAGGTCTCTTGGTGTTGAAAGTATTTACATTGCCTTCATGAGATGCTCTGATTCTGATTCTGACTTTATTTTTAAACAGGTTCAATCAGCTGGACATTTGGAAAAATAAAACTTTATTAAATCAAATGATTGGATGCTTCTGTTTCCTAAGAAAGGCGACTGGAGAGGATTTGGTCTTAGGAATAATAATTGGAATGGGCTTTGTTGGCTAGGGGATCAGGAGAGTATCAGGCTGGGAACCTTCAGCTTTTTCCTTTACGTGACTGCTTGTTTCTTGTTGCAGCTTCAGTTTTGAATTGATGCCTGGAAGGAAAGGAAGACTTCTCAAGTTTAATAGGAAATCTATAGCGGGTGGCTGGTAGGCCTGGGTACTTATCCATACCTGGACTGCCAGCGGCGTCCATTATTCCACACTCTCCCAAAAGAGGGCAGCCATCCTGCACTGGTGTTGGAACTGTGATCAAAGTTGGCCCCAACTCGCTCTGGGGGGAGTTTTTTCAGTTTTTGTTTTTCCTCTGCAAATAGGAAATTTATCTTGAATTTAAGTAGTTTTGTCCGGCTGCTGATTGCTGACTCTAGGCACATGCTACTGCACTGCAGCCACCAACTTAGGAAATAACTTTGAATGTGAAGACTTGAAACTTGTGTGCTGCTTGGGGTAGCCTGCTTACTTTCTCTAAGAAATTCTTCGTAGGAAGGTCCTATTGATAGGTTTCCAGAGGTGTGGTCCTCCTCTTGGATCATCCATGGAGGTGTGGCACCTAGAAAAACAAGGCCCTTTATGCTCCATAATGCCGTGGAATTTTAGAGTTTGGAAGTTAGAGGCCAAGGGGTAATTGAAAACATTCTCTGGCATCTTTTCATGTGCGTGCCTGGTGTCTACTGAAGTCACGAGAGACATTGGATCCCCTGGAACTGGAGTTCTGAATGCTTTTGAGCTGCCATGTGGTTCTGGGAATTGAACTTGGGTCTTCTGTTGTGCCATCTCTACCTCTGCTATGGCACCCTTTTTTAAGAGGAGAAACACTGGTAGAATGTGAGTCACTGTAATGAAAGCCCTGAATTAATGGTGCTCAAGCACCTTTATACTCCCATTACGATGCTTCCAGCATAGCTTCTGTTCACATTTTCAAGGTTTTGCTCTTTTTTGAGTTTGCTTTGGGCCAGGTATTGGTGGTGTACACCTTTAATTCCAGCACGCAAGGCAGAGGCAAACAAATTTGAGGCCAGCCTGATTTATAGAGTGAGTTCCAGGGTAGCCAGGCTACATAAATTGTGTTTCAAAAACAAAAAAGTTTGTGATTTTCAAGGGATACCTGTTTTTAAGTGTATGCTGAACTCTTTGAAGATGGTATATCATACACCTCACATAACTGCCAAGCACATGTTTCTGTTACTTTAGTCACTAGTTTGTGCCACTATCTCATTTTCATCTGACTAATGAACATTTGTTTTTGTTGGGTTTTCATTCCTTTTGGAGCTGGTTTCACCATGTAGCTCAAGTTGGCTCCAAAAGCAAGCCCTTCCTGTCTCAGTCTCCCAGTGCCAGGATTACAGGTTTCTCTACTGGCTGTTTGTCTTGCTGTGATGAGAGTCTGACTGAAATAGAAGATTGGTTTCAGCTAGGGTATCTGGTCAGCAAGCTCTCAGGCTCTACCTGTCTTCATCCCTCAATGCTCAATGCTAGGGTTAAAGTTATGCTTGGCTTTTTGTATGGATCCTAGGGATTGAAAGCTGGGTCCTCTCTGCTGGATACAAGTTCTTGAATAGATGAAATAGGATTTTTTTTTAAGGGCTTTATTTGTTTTGTTTTTTTTTTAAGACAAACAGGTCAAATAATGGCATTTTTTAAATTCTAGCACTTTAGAAATTTTAGCAGGAGCTTGAGGCCAACATGTTTCAAAATAGCTGGGCATGGTGATGGCATGCCTTCAATCTCAGCATTCAGGAAGCAGAGACAAGCTAATCTCTTGAGTTCCAGGCCATTCTCAGCTACATAGTGAAACCCCATCTTAACAACAAAAACTATACACAAAACACTGCTTAGAATCTTACCTGAGTGGATGTTACCAACTCCAGGTGTATCCTGTGGTGAAAATGTGGAGGAAAAATAAGATCTGAGATAAGAACACCATGAGAGACAGAAAAGTTTAAGGAAGGGAACATGGCAATTTGGGAAATGGAAGGAGGTGCTAGGGATTCAATGGCAGGGTGGTAGGGCATAGTTTCAGATGCTGGTGGGGGATACCCAAGTGTGGATGTCCTGCATCAATAAGTTGAGAAGATCTCCCCAAAAGTTGTGGAGTCTAGGAACAGGTAAGGGCTTACTGAGGTAAGGAGAAACCAACAGAGGAGATGGCTAGAATAGGTAGAAAAGGTAAAACAGGGCTGTCCTGGAAGCTGAGGGGTCAGTGACCCTCTTGTGGTTTGTTTGTCCACTATACCTGATGGCCAATGAATGTTAGGTGTTGTCCTGTCTCCATCCAGTCAAGCTCTGGAACAGGTTGCAGGTCCAAGTGTGATACCTGCTGTGAACTGGAGGCTACTTGACTGAAAGACAGGGAAGCCAGGCTGGCAGATGAGGTCCTTGAGCAGTGAGGATGGCAGAGATTAGATCTGTTCCCATTTCCCAGTATCCAACTCAAGAGGTTCCCTGATAACCTACCCATTGGTTGCTTTCCAACTTCCAGGTGCTGAAGATCCTTCTTCTGGATCTGGCTCTGCCTGAGGCTGAGTTTGATTCAGGAAAAATAAATGTGTCTAAGGTGCTTAAGAGCCTGCCTGGGCCTTGCCCCACACTCCAGACCCCAGTATCTTACGGAAGATACTACCCATTTGCCAGCTCCCCAGGCCTGCCCACATATCCACTGAAGACAGGGAAGGGAAATGAGGCATATAGACTTGTGACCCATCAGTTCTCTGAGAAGAGCTGACTGTTGAGATGCTGGACGGGAAAAGCCAGGCACCAGTGGATTTGGATACTGCTCTGGGTCCTCGGAGGGAAACCAACCTCTAAGACAGATCGGACCACTTCCTGCTGACTCTGTTCCACCTCACGGATTTGAGCTGCCATCTGTGGGAGAGAGAATGCTTAGGTTGGTCCAGGATCGTGAGGAGAGGTCTTCAGAGGCCTTTCCTCTTACCTCTTTAATCACCTGATCCTCTTTTTCCTCATAGGAATCCAAGCCCTTCACCATAGATTTCTTAAACCTACAAATAAAGGAATTATAAAAATACTGAAAAGAGATAAATCAGCCTAGAACTCCAGCCCCACCAAAGAACATTCCAGTAGATTGTCTGCTGAGTTTGATTGTATAGCTTAGACCAGCAAAGAACTCCCACCTCAGCCATGTGAATGCTGAGATTACAGGGATGAACCACCATACTCAGCTTAATTTTGAGAATTTTCAATTTAAAACTGCTAAAGTGAGCATCCGTGCCTCTCACCTGGGAACACTGGTAACACTGTCAACTCCACTATTCATTTATTTTATTTTTAAAGATTCTTTTATTTTTAAAGATTTTTATTTTTATGAGTGTTTTGTTTGCATGCATTTCTGTAAACCACATGTGTGTCTAGTCTCCTTGGAGACCAGAAGAGGGTGTTGGATCCTTTGAAGCTGGAGTTAATGGGTGGTTGTGAGCTGAAGAACCAGTAGGTGCTGGAAACTGAATGCAAGTCTTCTGCAAGAGCAGCAAGTTCTCTTTACTGAGCCATCATCTCCTGCCCCTCAGTTGCTCTGTCTGAGATTCATGTTAACAGTTTCTGATAGAAATATTGCACTATAACTCTAATTCGAGGGGATCTTATGCCCTCTTCTAGCTTTAGAGGGCATCAGGCACCCAAATGGTACACATACATGCCGGTAAAAATCCGTACACATAAAATAATTAAAAAACAACAAAACAAAACACATACTACTCTTCCAGTGGACTCAAGTTCAGTTCTTAGCAACCACCTAACTCCAGCTCCAGGGGGATTTGATGATTCTGGCCTCTTGTGCAGCAGCACTCACATGTACATACTCAACACAGACACACAGACACACACACACACACACACACACACACACACACACACTAGTAATCTAAAAACAAAAACCCACTATTGGCTTAGAGAGATGGCTCAGAAGTTAAGAGCACTTGCATAAGACCCGAGTTCAGTTTCTAACATACCTGTGAGGTTTACAACTACCTGTAACTCCAGCTCCAGGTATGACCTCTGGCCTCCAAGGACACCTGCATTCACACGTTACCCCCTCCCCCATTATTAAAAATAAAAATAAGGGCCGGGTGGTGGTGGTGCATGACTTTAATCCCAGCACTCAGGAGGCAGAGGCAGGTGGATATCTGGGAGTTCGAGGCCTGCCTGGTCTATAGAGTGAGTTGCAGGACAATAAGAGTTAGAACAGAGAAACCCCGCCTTGAAAAAACCAAATGTATAAATAAATAAAATAAATAAAAATAAGGACTGGAGAGATGGCTTAGAGGTTAAGAGCACTTGATGCTCTTGATGAGGACCTGGTTTTGGTTCTTGGCACCCACATAGTGGCTCACAACTGTAAGTCCAGTTTTAGGGCGCCTCTTCTAGCTTCTGCAGACACTTCATGCTCATGGCACACATACATACAATACAGGCAAAACACTCCTACACATAAAAATATGTCTTAGGCTAGGCAGTGGTGGTGCATGCCTTTGATTCTAGCACTCTGGATGCAGAGGGAGGTGGATCTTTTGAGTTTGAGGCCAGCTTAGTCTACAGAGTGAGTTCCAGGACAGCCATGGTTTCACTGTGAAACTGTCTCAAAAAAATAAAGTCTTAAATAATACCACCATTGAGAAAGTGGAGGCAGGAAGGTCTTGAGTTTGAGACTCTAACATGGATAATATAGTGAGATCCTGTCTCAAAATTAGGCAACTCTTCTGTTTTAGCCTCCTTGGCACTAGGATTATAGGTGTGCACCAATGCATTTCTATGCTCTTTTACACCTTGCTTTTTTTTTTACTTAGAAGATTGTGTTAACTGTGGTAGTGCATGCTTTTGTCCTAACACTTGCGAGGCAGAGGCAGGCAGATCTTTGTGAGTTTAGGGCTAGTCTGATCTATATAGTTCCAGGACAGTCAGGACTATATAGAGACGCTGTCTCAAAAATAAGTAAATCGATAAATAAAAAGTTTTGATATTCCTTCATTAACTAGCCAAAAATCGTATCATATGCATGGGGCTGGAGAGATGGCTCAGAGGTTAAGAGCACTAGCTGCTCTTCAGAGACCAAGGTTTAAAGCACCATGGCAGACCACAACCATGTGTGATCCCAGTTCCAGGGGATGTCCTCTTCTGGCCTCTGAGGCCAACAATCCTCGTGTTCCCGCTTTCCAAACAACTGGGATTATAGGCTTAAGGCACCATACCCAGTCATCACATCTCTTATGTGTGTATGTTCAATACAGAACCGGAGGAGAGGCATACTAATAAAAAGTGCTATGAAGACAGTAGATAATAATGAAATCCCTGCTGGACTTTCCAAAATATTTACTTATTTTTGGTGTTTTGAGACGCATATCTTGGGCAGGCCTGGAACTTGAGATCATCCTGATTCAGCTGGGTAGTGGAACTGTAAGTGTGCATCAACATATTTGACTTTGAACATCTCAAATCTGTTCTTGTTTTGAGATGACGTCTTCTGTAGCCCAGGCTGGCTCTGAACTCTCAAGAGTCCATTCTCAGCCTTCCTAGTGCTGGGATTACAGACATGAGCCATCAAACTCCCTCAAAACTTCCCAACTTAAAGAAGTTTTTGTGCCTTATAAAGATCTGGAAAGTTCACTTTGCTACTTCGTCTTTTATAACCAGTGATTTACCGTGCATAGTCCTGGGGGGAGAGCAGAAACTTCTCTTTCATCTGGGCATTGGCCTTGTTCTCCCACCAGAATTTGTTGGTGGCCTTTTTATGCTCTGGGCTGAGAATGAAGAAAAAGAGTAATATTAGCTAGACATTAAGATAGCAGAATAGTACTGGGTATCAGAGCATTAAGTAAGTAGCTCAGACTGGCATCTGGGCAAGGCAGAGAGAGGAATATTATTTATTACCAGCCTCTTCGGGATCTCTGTACTCCTTTCTTCCAATAAAGTGTGAGACAGTGGGAGGAGGGGAAGCTGGCTCTTACAGAAAGACCACCTACATCACTGGGACCATGGTAGTGCTAAGGGCCTCTATACGCCAAGGTTGGCAAGGTAATTCAATCCACCTACCCCAATAAGTCACAAAATCGACTTTCCTCAATTCCACCTTTCCATCCCACACGTGTGTACATCTCCGTCTGTATACGGGGGAGGGGAGTGTTTCCAAAAAGTCACCTGGCCAGATGTTCCAGCAGACCCCCGTGCAACACTGTCAGGTTTCCGGTGGCTCAAGTGTTTTCGCACCTCGCAGCCGCAGCACGGGCACCAACAGCAACGATCGTGCTCAGGGACATAGCGCTCGATCAGGGCAGCGCGGATGGCCTTGCGGGTGGCCTCCACCTGCAGGACAGAGGCCAGGTAGGACCCTGAAACCACAGCCCGCGGGCCCGCCCGCATCCCCGGCCTCCTCCAGGCTCGCGCCCGCACCTGTGATAGAAAACGCTCCAGAGTCTCCTTCAACTGCCGCTGGTGCTTGCGGCTGTAGACGTGTCCGCGACCACAGAAGAAAGTTTGTCGACACAGAGGACATCGCTGCGGTGGCGCCATGGACCCAAGACCCGCGAGCACCAACACCAGCAGCCTATTCGTCGCCACCCACTGACCCCTGACCCCTCGGGGCGGGGCGGGGGGGCGGGGAAGGGCGCTCCCTGGCTCCCCTAGAGGTCGTAGTGGCTACTGCAATCCGTTCTGCGGCTGCGCAGATTGTTTACTACCTCGTTCCCTTACACGCGCCCCCGAAAGACTCTGCCAGAATCAGCAACGTTCCAGGTGCTGTGCGGCGCGTGAGAGAATTCCGTGTGAGTGCACGAGACAGGGCGCGCGCCTGCCAGGACCTCAGACCTCACACATCTCTGGGCGTTGACAAGGACCCGAGTTAGACTGCATTACATGTAAGAACTGGTAATCACAGGGTGCACACTGTGTCCCTGAGCTTTGCCTGACCTCCCTGAACCGTCATATTGACGCTTTGTGGTGTGGCATTATCGGCATTTTACCCGCGGGTAAGTGAGAAAGGCTGCAGAGGTATTAAGCCGCTTTCCCGAAATCTGTAGGGGAACGCATGGGCTACGTGATCTAATCACAGTCACTCCACAGACTGCTGCTGGAGGTTGTATTTACTCTTAAAAAGTGCTCTGCAATAGAATATTCTTTGTAAGCCACTTCTCCCGGCATTGGCGTAATAGTCTGTTTCCTTGAACTTCTGTGCTCTAAGGTGAATCTGACGACCTTCCAAGAATTCGCGTATGTCATACACCACCCACGTCAACCTGAGAGTGTGTTTCCCTGATTTATTCCAAAGCTGCTCAAAGTAGTCTAAGTAGTCTGCCCCAATTGCTATGAACTTCCTAGGCCTCTGTTTCCCTGCCAGTCTCCACCAACTGCTCATTGCCCACCTGAACTTGGCTTGTGTGAAACAGAAGCCAACATTTTCCTCTTTACGACCTCCCATAGTTGATCTCCCAGTGAATGAAACCAGTAAGCTCAGCCAGAAGGCACACTGCAGCAATAAGCTGTCTTATTCACTTGACCCCTGAGGTGTTTTAAAACTAGCCTCCATTTTTATTCCCATAAGATACTTATTTAACTTCCTTTATTTTCTTGCTTGAATTCATATAAAATCTGCTGTTTTGTTTCGTGTTTATTTTTTGAGACAGGAGCTTATATAGCTTAGGCTGGTCTCAATCTTCCATAGTTGTATGCAGCTGGGTGGCTCAGCCAAGAAGACAAGGAGGCATTCTCATAGGTGGAAGCCCTGCCAAACCTCAGCAGAAGGAACCACCATCATGGCCAGTGCCATACTGCAGTGGAACCCTGAGCGTCTCAGTTCAGGTGTTTTTATTCTTTCAGAACTCCTTAGGTGTTCTACTGATACCACATGCAAATCAAAAGCAATAAAACATCCCCCACAGAAATCCAACATCTGCAGACAATACAAAATGCCAAGGCCTATGCATCCATTTTTTCAATAGTGCACAAAAACAATTATTTTAAACACAACTAAAAATAAACTTTCACAACATTTCCCCTTTTCTGTATACATATATAAAAAAAAAAAGCTTTACCTTTACAACACAATTTAACACTACACCAGCAAAACCATTTACAAAAGGAACAGTTCTAAGGCTTCTCATGAACAGGACCAAATGATACCAAACATCCATCAAGCTTTCTCAATGTCTTTGGACAGCAGAAAAACATTATTAATGTCCAATCTGGAATTCACTCATGATCTACTGGGCTCCTTCAAAGGATCTAGGTCTCTGCTCTCTTCAGCACACACGGCTTGTCCTCCAGGTTCTGACTGGCTCCCCTCCACTGCTGCTGCTGCTGTTCTTGGTAGTCATCCAATGGCACTGGCATCTTCAGAACACTGGGTCTCTTGTTGCAACTGGGCTGTACTTTCACCAGTAGCCTCTCCTGGGCTCTTCATGGTGCCAAGCCTCAGCTTCTTTCATGATCCCTTCAATCTTGGCCTTCAACTGCCACTGAGGCTGCACCTTCACTAATAGCTTCTCCTGGGCTCTCTTCATGGTGCCAAACCTCAACTTTTTACATAACCCTTTCAATCTAGGCCTTCAACTATTACTGAGGCTTCACTTTTACTAATAGCCTCTCATGGTCTCTGATAGTGCCACACCTCAGTTGCTCTTCATGACCCCTTCAAAACCAGCAATACCTGGGTGACTCTTACAGTACCAAGTTCCAGCATGAGATACAGCCTTGGCCAGTTCTAAAAGACAGTTTCTGTGTGCTGACCCTGAGGAAACACTTTCCAGATTTTAAGTGAGAGTCTGGTTTGCAGGAAGAACAACTTAAAAAAACCAACTTGTCTGCAAGAAGTATTCCCTGGTTGGGTGGAGTTCTCATCACTATCACCAGTTTCTGGACCACTTGTTTTTCTCTTAGTCAGGTTTGCAGGAAAAAAAACAAAACAAAAAAAATGGTCAGTTTAACTAAGTAGCTTTTTGGCTCCAAGCTGTGGCTTCTACAACAGCAGGGGGTCCTGGGCCAGTGGGAAGAATCTCCCTTTGAAACATTCTGGTGGTTTGGCATTCTTTCTCACCACCTTTAAGGGGAAACATACAACCCCTTCCATAGTTCTCAAACATAACATCTTGAGCTTCACACACATACAACGCTGCTATCAGAAAACTCAGTTTGTGAAACAATATGCTACCACCAGTGGCAGGAGGAAGCATGGGCTCCATGGTCAGGAAAAGCAGTAAGAACTTTGCTTTTTCCTGCTCCCAGCTGAATTCTTTATCTCTAAGGGTCTCCATTCTGTGGCTGTTACCTCGGAGCTTGTTTCTTCATTTGTTTATTTATTTTAGAGCCTTTCTCTTCATGGAGACTTATTTTCGTTTCTCTCTCTGTTCTTCTTTTCAGTAGCCTTCAATTAGTACCTTAATCTCTATCCTCTGGTAGCATCCCTGAGTGTACTTTACCGGACTCTGAGGTTTGGAGTTTCTTTCTTGTTCTTCTTTGTCTCCACATTGGATTAGCTGCCATGATGTCTTGCCCCACGTTGTAGGTGCAATTTGTAGTTGTACACCTACTTTGGCACCTCACAAAGGATGACAAGGTGCTTTCATACGTGGAATCCCTTCTAGACCTCAGCAGAGGGAACCACCATCATGACCAGAGCCATACTTACGAACCGCAAGCATCTGAGCTCAGGTGTTTTTATTGATTCAGAACTCCTCAGGTGCAGATCATAGGCAATCAGACATCCCCCACAGCAGTCCAACCCCTGCAGACAACACAGAATGCCAAGGCCTATCTATGTATCCCTTTTCTAGTAGTGCATAAAAACAATTACTTTAAACACAACTAAAAATAAACTTCCACAACATCTTTCTGTGTTGCCGAGGGTGACCTTCAACACCTACCTTCCTGCCTTCTCTCCCAAATGTGAGATTACAGCTGTGCACCCTGGGCCCACCAGGAATGTAATATCTAACTAGTTTCCAAGTGTCTGGTCACTTCCCACTGCACCTACCCTCTCGGGTCGCCCTTAGAAAGTCTCCAAAATGACTTTCCTGATTAGTAACTAATGAATCAATTGCCTGCAGAGTAAACCAGCCTCCCCTGCAGGTCATTCAAGGCTTCCTACCAGGTGATCCCCAGCTTCCTTGACTCACCCCCTCCCCTCCACTGGCTGCCACCTTTCTTCCAGGCAATATCCAATAGTCCTATTGCTCCAGTGCACTTATGCATCTCTATCCCTCAATTTCCTCCACCTGGAATTGACTTCTTTCCAATTCCCTGTCATATATTCTCCTTATTGTATAAGGCTCTGAAATCTGAGCTGAAATGTAATTTTTGCAATAAAGTGGCTCTATGCGGCACATAGTAAGCTCTCAATGTTTACTCAATGGGTGCTAACCCTTTTGTGAACCTTCCATAGTCGTGTCTATGAATTCGCTCCTTCATGGTACTGGGAATGGACTCCAGGGCCTCACATACTATGCCAGTACTCTGCCACTGAGATACGTCACCAACCCCAGAACTAATTTATCTTTTCTCTCCCTTTCTCGCAGCAGGCGGTGTAGTGTATTCCAGGTTCCCAGCTTTTGTGATCTGTCACCCATGCTGGGTGATGCAGATGCCTTTGAGCCATTTCTGCTCCTGTAAATAACTCCTCACCCATATTCCTATTAGTAACCCCAATTAGTGGTTCACCAAGTGTTTGGTGGTACCTGTTCTTTGCTCTGTGTGGGCTCCCTATCTAAGATGAGTAGATGTGTGTTGCGTCTCCCCAGGAAAAGTCTTGTCACACAGCACTTCCCCCCTCACCCCTTTAAGACAACCAGGATGGCCTCAACCCGTGATCCTCTTACCTCAGCTTCCCCCTGGAATTATAGGTATGTGCCACCATGTCTGTTTTCTCTCTCTTCTAAAAATATTTATCTATTGATTTTTATGCATATGTTTTACCTGCATGTATACATGTATACCACATGTCTATCTGGTGCCCTCAGAGGCCAGAAAAGGATGTTGAATCCTCTGGAACTGGAGTTACCAAGGGTTGTGAGCCACCAAGAGGGTTCTGGGAACTCAACCTTCTGAAACAGCAGCAAGTGTTCTTAACCACTGAACCATCTGTCCAGCATGGACAGCGTTCAGGTTCTCTGAACCTGAAGTGTTCTAGTTCTCGCTTTCTCTCGTTTTGTCTGTCTGTCTGTCCCTTTCTCCCTCCCACTCTCCCTCCTTTCACCAAGATCTTGCTATGTAACAACCTAGGCTGGCCTCGTAACTCACAATGATTCTCTTACTTCAGCCTTTGAATGCTGAAAAGTGTAAGCCACCATGTTCAGCTTTTTAATTTCTGATTTTAATCTTATTTTGTGCGTATAAGCTTTGCCTGCAAGTGGGTCTGTGCAAACCTAATACCTTTGGAGGCCAGAAGAGGGAGTCAATTCCCTGGAACTGGAGTTATTTACAAATGATGCGAGTTGCTGTGTAAGTGCTGGGAATCTCCCAGGTCCCTGGAAGAGCAGCCATTAGTACTTTTAGCCATCCAGCCATCTCTCCAGCCCCCAGCTTTTTTCCTTTGATACTGGGCAGCAGCATGAGCCAGAGCTCCCACTTAGCCCTGACACCATGAGACAAATATCCCTTGCTCTAAGGTGCACTATATTGGTGAATGAGGAAGTTCCCTGTGTTAGGTGCATTCAGTGCATTTCTAATTGACAGTGGGGGAATCCTTTTATCTGGACATAGCCAGTGTACATCTATAACCCATGTTTTCCCATCCCATTTCTGCTTTTCACTTCCCTATGCTTTCTTGCAACATGAGCTGATCCCACTGAGCAGGGTTGGCTTAGGCCACTTGTGGAAATGAATTAACTATTTTCCAGACCTGGAACACACTCCAGTGCCAGGGTCTCCTCCTGTGAGAAGCTTTCTCCAGCTCCTGGAGCCAAAGCTAATTGCTCCTTTCTTTATGCTTCCCAGGAATATACAGAATCTGCTTGCTACAGAAGTGACTATTCATAGCCAACAGTGAGGTTTTATAGCCTAACAGACCCCATGCTAGGCTCTGGGGATTTGGACGTGAACATCACTTACTCCTTTCTGTTGCCCTCTGTGATTGCCAAGAGCGCTGAAAAAGAGCCCCTGTGGGGTGGAGGTTGTATATTCGATCCTGCTTAGCTTAGTGGCTCCCCACTTCATCAGCCTTAGGCCAGAGCTAGAACAAACACTTTATCTCTCTGAAATGACTCTGATAGAATAACGTATCACACATATAACTTCGAAAAACTTATTATAGAGCCAAATATGGTGCTTTATACCTATAATCCTAACACTTGGGAAGTATAGGCAAGAGGATCAGGAGTTGAAGGTCATTATCAACAATATAGGGAGTCCAAGGTCAGCCTGGGCTACATGAGACCGTGTCTCAGTGAACAGAAATAAAATCAAATCTCACTGTAATTCCCTAGTTGGATTAACTCAGAAAAACAAAGGGAGAAAATGAATAAAAGCTATTGCAGTAAACAACTATACTTGAAAATATGAGATGGTTAGCATTTGCATGTAAATAGACCAAAACAAAGATGATATTCAAATGAACAGAAAGACAGGCTTTTTGTTATATTGACTACCTTATGCTTTTCATCTCCATTCCCAAATCTATCAAAAGTTCATTTAGAGGCTGGAGAGATGACTCAGTGGTTAAGAGCATTTGTTGCTCTTTGAGAGAACCCAAGTTCTGTTCCCAACACATGTCACATGTGTGGCTCACAACTGCCTATAACTCCAGCTTCAACTGGCATCTGTACAAATGTGCATATTTCTACACGTATAATTAATAAAATAATAAAATGAAGAAGTTTGTTTGATTGTAAAATTTAAACCAGAATGTAGATTTTCATTTGCTTTTTTGAAATTTTATTTTTTTATTTTTATGTGCACCATGTCTGTGGAGTGTCTTCAGAGGTCAGAAGAGAGTGCAAAATTCCCTGGGACTGGAGTTACAGAGTGTCATGACCTGCTTTGTGGGTGCTGAGAATGGAACCCAGGTATTCTAGAAAATCGGCCAGTGTTAACTGCTGAGCTGTCTCTTCAGACCTCTTTAGCTTTTTAAAACTTTATCATTATTGTGTGTATGTGAGTGTAAAAATGATGTGTGTGAGTGGGCATCTGTATCCTAGCACCTGTATGCAGATGAGAGGACAATGTGGGCTACATAGGAAGGTCCTATCTCAAAAAAAACAGTACCTATTCCTTAAGGTGTTGGGTGCATTAAATCCAAAAGTACAACATAGGATGATATCTAATCTGATTTGGCATCCCATTCGTTAGCTCACCAGACTATGCCCTTTCCATGATCTTATTTAGTTCTCAAATCAAATCTCCACTTTATTTCATTATCCCCATTTTACATATCGAGGAAACAGGTTTAGAAATGTTAAGAAAACTTGTGCCAAAAGCATAGCTCAAGTCAGTACAGGTTATCTACTGAGACAGCCGACAGGGATGTCAAGGACAAAAATAAAAATGTTGCTAAGCAACATGTAGGTCCAGGCTATCAGTAGGAGTCATCCAGGACTAAAAGTAGATCCAAGCCATGATTAGTCCCTCAGCCTCTTGGAACAAGATATCATAATGAACAGTAAAACAGCTACCATGTATTTAGCTCCCACTAAGAACCAGATTCAGTACTTGGCAGACACAGTACTTCATCCCATTCCTTTCCCAGTCTAAGAAAGAGGCCTCATTTTCCTTACCAGACTACCGAGGCCTTATCCAAAGTAGACTCGAGAATGAGGAGGTAGGAGCTACTGCAGAGTGGACAACCATCAAGGAAGGCAAAGGAAAGATGAAGCAAGACTACCTTAGTGCAGGCAGCTGCAGGACCTGGGAGCTATGTCGTGAATCCAGTCTCAGGAAACAGTCACACCCCTGGGAGTCTCTGAAAAGGATATTCAGTCAAGGGGCTTCTGAGAACCCAGCTTTGGGTAGGCATTTCTCAAGGGTGGGGAAATGCAGAACAAGACAGTCAAATCAGTCCTAGGTGAGATAAGGCTTTTGAATACACAATATCTGGGAGCCTGATAAGCCTTAAACTCCACAAATTCCTTTTATTATTATGTATGTATTTATTTATAGACACAGTCTTATATCTCTGCTGGTCTCACACTCACTACTTAACTGATGACCTTGAACTTCAGATATTCCACCTCCGCCTCCAGAAAGCTGAGATTACAGGTGTGGACCACCAATTTTACATGATGCTTCAGATCAAGCTCATGAACTGAGCTAACCCTAACCCGAACCCTGCCCCACCTCCTTTTTTGAGACTAGAGTCTCACTCTGTAGCCCAGACTAGCTACAACCAGAATTTTTAGCAATCTGCCTGCCTTAGCCTCCCAAGTACTAGGATTAAAGGCTGCAACACCTGGCCTGGTGTCTTTTTTTAAAAACATTTTTATTGGGGCTGGAGAAATGGCTCCATTGTTAAGAGCACTTACTGCTCTTCCAGAAGACCAGCTTTTGATTCCCAGCACCCACCCCAGATGGCTCACTACCTCCCATAACTTTAACTCCAGGGGAACTCAATACATCTGGTCTCAGTAGGCACTCACACTCACATGCGTAGACACACACATACACAGTAATTAAAAATAAAAACATGTCAGTTACTGTTTTGTTGTGGGGTCCTTTTGATCCAACTATACCAACGTACAGCTTGTTGAAAGAAAAGAAAATTTTATTGAATTCAAGCATATCTGAAATGAAAGTTCAGAGCTATGACCACAACTCAAATTTCTACAAACAATGTAAGCTTAAAAACCATAAACATTTTGTGCCAACATAAACAAAAGTTAATTTATAAGTTTTAACTAGTCAGAAACTCAGACATCATGGTCAGAGTGACCACAGCCCAGAAATGACATATCTACAAAGCAAATACCTGACAATTATTTTGTTTTGGCTTTGCTGGTGGGCTCTGAAGGCTAGCGACTTTTTTTCATTTTCTGGGGAACCTGAACTATGTCCCTGTTTTAAAATGGGTTTTAGAGTTTAAGAGTTTAAGATGGTGCTGGTTCTGCCATTTCATTCTTCCCTCTGAGTTGTAGCTACTCAAATCTTCAAGTGTTTTTTGTTTGTTTGTTTGTTTTGTAAATAGAGGATTATAGTGGGTACAAAGGACCATTAGTTCTACAGAATGTATGTAGTTTTGAACAAAGGATGCAAAGCATTAAACACTTTCTCAGACCCTCACAACTTACATTAACTTTCTGTCTAAGTATTTCTCATGAGACACAGCGGTCATTGTAAGGCAAGCTCTTTTAAATAAAGAATAGTAATATTACTTTGAAACCTGGTTTGTGATTTATCTCTTTTTAGAATCTGGAAGCAAGGTAAACTGTCTTTTTTTTTTAGGGGCTCTATTAGCTTTTATGAATTGAGCTAATAAGGCAGCTGCATTGCTGGGGGGATGGGCTGGTTGCCTGTTGCTGTTAGACTAACAAAGTTACAGTTAGCCATCAACACCATTAGAGATATGGGAATAATACATTATAATTCAGTTAGCCTCTGTATTAATTAAAATGACAGAGACTTAACCATACTTAGACAGGTGATCCTGAGCTCTCATGCTCTCTGTGGCCTCTTTGGGGGCAGAGGTTCCAAGGAAATGCCAGTCTTTAGCTGCCAGACCAGAAGGTACTTTTCTGCAGAAAAGGACTTAGAGGGACTGACCAAAGCAGGATGATCCACACTCCAGTGTTGTTAGGTTCACACTTCAGGCACGTCCGTGGCAGCAGGTGAGGCATTTGGGATAGTTTTGCCCGTGGCTAGCATTACCACAATTCAGGCGAAGTTGTTTTGTCCCCATCATTTTTTTTTTTTTTAAAGAGATCTTGGAGTCACTGCTAGGGTCTGGGATCTCTATTTGTCATAGCAAGTTTTGTCATTAAACATTTAAAAGCCGTATTCAGCAAATCTCTGAAGGATCTGAAGACCACAATCTATTAAGTATATCTGAGCTAAACAAACTTTGTCTGTTTTTTTAGATATCTGGATCAGGCTCAACCTTGAAAACATATCCAGGAGGTTAAATACAGTTTATTTTTGTAGTTAATCACATTTGTACTTAGCATGACTACAAGTAGTTTTGAACAAATTAAAAATTTGATCATTTATAAGGTAACTGACCATTGTTTTTATTTTATGTTTTAATTATCAATTAATTACAGTTTACAATAAGTAGCTTTTATAAAGTTAAAGTTTATAATTTAATTAATTTTATTTTATGTGCATTGGTGTCAAATCCCCTGGAACTATCGTTACAGACAGTTGTGAGCTGCCATGTAAGTGCTGGGATTTGAACCCAAGTCCTCTAGAAGAGCAGCCAGTGCTCTTAACCACTGAGCCCTCTTCCCAGCCCTTAAAGTTAAATTTTATAGTTTATCTCTGCTAGATTTAGCCTAAAAAAAAAATAACAATTTTTGAATTGGAGCTCTTTTAGTATCAAAATAAAACTTTAACTCATAAATACAATCCATAGAAAGACTAGAAACTTTTTTTGTTTCTTTTACAGTACTTTATTGCAGAATAATTCAGTTTTTTTTATATGACTTAGTTTTTCTAAACAGCCAAAGCTTAACAAGGTTGGCAAAGACAAGAAGATAAACATATAATTTTATGTCTGAAGACTTTAGGTAAGGAGAAACTTTGTTTTGTTTTTCGTTTTTCAAGACAAGGTTTCTCTGTTGTAACTCTAGCTATCCTGGAACTCACTCTGTAGACAAGGCTGGCCTCGAACTCTCAAAGATAACCTGCCTCTGCCTCCTGAGTGCTGGAATTAAAGTTATGTGGTATTACCACCCTCCCAGCAGGCATTTTATCTTTATTTAGACAACCATTTAATACACCTCAACAGTCTGAACACAGAGTTATTCCCAGATGTTGATAGCCACAAGGACACACAGTCCACAGAAGTTATATATGCGGTTGACGTCAATTCTCCAAAGCTGAACTAACCCGGACAGGCGTTGTGTATCTACAAACATGGGGACATCCCACACCAACGTAACACAGGCACAAGTGGATCTATCCAGCACACCTCATCCCGGAGACACACAAAGCCATTCATAGTCACTGCACTCTGGGCACTGAGCTGTCCATCTGGGTCCCCAGATTGCCAGTACCTGTGTTTCCTGGGGCCACCAGGTCTGCTGTGGCTGCACAGTCTCTCCAGGAGTTTGTAGAAGTGAAAGCATTTTTTTTAATCTCAGATCTCTCCCTGGGGTTGCCTATTGGCCTTGGGCATTTTCTCACCCTCTGTGTCCAGCTAATTCTTTCTCCTGTTTAACCCTCTACTGTCCAAAGAAGTAGATTTCTACTTTTAGCATCTGAAGCTCTTCTGTGATGTTTTTGTGTATTCTGTAGACCTCTTTGTATCAGGCTGCTTGTACCAAGTCTGCACCCTCTATCCTGCAGTCCCTATGTCCATGGCTCCCTGTAACCTGTTTTTTTTCTTTTATACCCTTTGATTTACATTTTGATAAAGCTCTCAGGGAACATCTGCCTCTTGATTGTGGTAGCCTATCCCATTCCCAGATGCTTTTATTTTATCTTGTCTTAATGCTGCTAGACTGATAACTCTTTTTCTGAGGATCGAATCCTGTTTCTCCTCCTTGTCTTTAGTGTTAATTGTCCCCATCATTTCTGGTCTCTGAGTCTGGGGTGAGCTCTACTGACTTTAGGTGCTGTCTGAATTTACTTATGACCAATGTGACTCTTGAGCTCAAGCCCTGCGATGACCTCAGCAACATGGTGTCTCTACTCTGGGCCCCTCCAAACTGTGTCTGCCCATGCCTGGAATCCTGCTCTCTGGGAACTTACCTATCCACTTGGTTAGGGCCAAGGGAGACCACAGTCTCAGACCTTTCCATAGGCTGGGGAGTGATGAGCTTCTGCCCCCTTCTACAAACCCTGGGTTTGCCCCCCAGTGTCACATGGTGTCCTTGAATGCTGTAAAACAATGTCTAGGGGCTAGTTAGAGAAAGAGGTTTGGCTTATAGTTTCAAGCCCGGACACAAAGTGAAAGGAAGAACAGAATTTGACACAGATGGACAGAGGAACAATTAGGGACAAACAAGTCAAGAAGATGAACAGAAAATCGGTTCGCTGTCCCTCCAAAAAGGCTATGTGTCCCTAACCAAGTGCAGAAACCAAACAGGGTATCCCCCGTGGCCTCAGAACCCTGGAGCAGTTCTGTGTCCAGCTTTTCTGATGCAATTCTGGCTGTCCCGGAACTCACTCTGTAGACCAGGCTGGCCTCGAACTCACAGAGATCCACTTGCCTCTGCTTCCTGAGTGCTGGGATTAAAGGAGTGCACCACCACTGCCCGGCTAGTTTATAATTTTTAACCGATTAGAAACTCACTGCCAATCATGGTCAGAGTGACCGTAACCCAGAAATGACACATCTCAGTTCCCAAACCAAGTACAATCATTTTGTTTTGGCTTTATTGGTGGGCTCTGAAGGCTGGGGGCTTTTTTCATTTTCCTGGGAACCTGAACTGTGTCCCTGTTTTAAAGTGGATTCTACAGTTTAAGATGGCGCTAGTTCTGCCATTTCAGTTAGTGTTATGTGCACACATGCCACAGCAAGTGGGTGGAGCTCTTGGGGTGCAACTTTAGAGAGCTGCTTCATCTTCCGTCATGGGGCTAGGCACCGGACTCAGGCTTGTGGAGCAAGGGCATTTGCCCACTGCCTTATTCCTTTTTCCTTATCCTCCTTCTTTCTATTCCCTTCAGACCTGAGTGGGGCGTTTGCTCTACTCTAAAGACTGCCCTAAATTAGGCAGCCAAGAAGCTCAGCTGAGATGTATAACTTCCAGAATTGTTACACTGCAGGTATCCTGTCTCCTCCTTGTCCTCCACCTCTTCTTCCTTTCCTCCTCTCTTTTTTTTTTTTTTCTTTTTGAGACAGGGTTTCTCTGTTGTAACTCTGGCTGTCCTGGAACTCACTCTGTGGACCAGGTTGGCATCGAACTCACAGAGATCTGCCTTCCTCTGCCTCCTGAGTGCTAGGATTGAAGGCATGTGCCACCATTGCCCAGCTGTCCTGGCTTCTCTTGATGTTGGCTGAGGTGCTACAGACAGAGCAAAGGGAACTCAGGACCCGAGTTCTCACTCCCCATTGGCTCACTGTCCTCCTGTCTTATGAATCAGAATGAGCACATTTTGATTTGGCATTCAGAGAAGAGACCACATGTCAGCAATGGGTAAATTCTGAACCTGTCAGTTTCTCAAGACATTCTTTCCTCCCACTCATTCCGGCCTTTGAGAATCCTTCAACTACCCATCAATCTTAGGTCTGTCTTCAGACCCTGCTTCAGCTTCAAGTACCATTCATCCTACAGCTACCCCACTAGCAGGACCTGCGTTTAGACTCCCTTCTAACTGCTTACTGTGCCAAGGTGTTAGGAATTTCAAATCCAACCAGCACCAAATAACACTGTGTTCAAAACCCAAGTGACTGGGTTCACCTATGAGGGATTGTTTTTTCTTTTTTCCAGACATGTATAGTCCTGGACTGGTCTCAGACTTAGAGATCTGCCTGCCTCTGCCTCCAAGCGCTGGGATCAAAGGCGTTCACTACCACACCTGGCTATTTTACAAACTTAAGGAGACAAATGCATTTGATTATCCTCTGATTCACCATTTGTGAGAGGCAATGGATTTGGTGACTGTATATAAAAATTTTTGACACTTTGTAGAAAAATAAGGGGAAATGATGATGCTAACTGGTTGTTCTAACTTCTCTGGATACATTGAGAAAAGAAAAGAAAATGCTCTGTGATAAAGTGAAGCAACTTCTAGCATCTCAGAATACAGTAAAGGACAACAATGAATTCAGTGATAAAATTGACCGGCTCCAGATGCACATAAACAGTCTAAGGGTTTCTAAGTGTGCCCTGGAAGAGACTCTTCTCTCCAGCAGCCTCAGAGCTCAAGTATTAGAAAATCGAATGGAGTCCCCATCGTAAGACTGACCAAATTATAAAGAAAAAAACAAGTTCCAGCCTCAGAGGGTATCTGCAGTAAAAGGGCATTGACTGGTAAAGAATGGGATGCTGTAACGTGGGATGGAGATGTGTCTGAAGACCGTACTGAAGCTGAGAACTCTGAATCTTCCGATTCTCAAGGGTTTATCTCGTCTGAGGAAGTAGTCTCTCCACCCTCAGCAAAGATGTACTCCCAACCACCTTTGACTGGGGAGATTAAGCTTTCATTATCTGCTAAACCAACAGTGACTTTCCCTAAAGGAGGTGCCAGGCAAGACAATACTGATTTCCCTCAGGGCCCACCAATAGCTGCCTCTAGATCTATAACTAGACTTGAGTCTAAGGAGACTCCTGGAGGGGAAATAAAAAAGTATAGTCTATGAGGAGATGTGCTACACTACTAAAGAGCTTAATAAGTTTACTAATTTGTGGAGGGGCAGAGAGGCCTTGTGCATACAGATAAGCACTGGAGAAGCTGAAAAATTCAAGCACACAGCTGTTCTCTCCAAAGGGAAAAGATGTTTGGCTGGTCTCCCAAAATGCTGGGGGAAAATGTAGTTTACAACCTGGTAATCCTTTGCTGTTTGATCTACCAGCCGTATCTTCCAGAATTTATGTTTTTCTTACCCAAGACCCTTTTCCCCTAAATCTTGAGCATTGCTTCTAGGCCATAAAAACCATCCTTAAGAGTGATGTCACTTGTACTTTACAACAGCCTAAGTGACTTCTATGTTATCTTAGGGCCAGGCCAATCCTGACACCCAAAGGCATTATGTTTACTTCAGTCACTCTCCCTAAACCCTAAATCTTGGGCACTATCTCTTGAGTCAACAGTACCCATTTTGTGAAAGAAGCCAGACGCACTTTGTAAAGAATCTCAATGTAAACGTTCTTAAAATTGTTGTGCACTTGGAACTGAGTTGTTATCAGAAAACGTTTTCCCCAAAATTGTGCCATGCTTAAATATGGCTAAAATAAGATCATCTGGGTCAGATTCTAGAAATCCTGATCACTTTCCCTGCCTGCTGTAAAGCCTGCACTAATTCTCACACTAATTCATTCAAGCAAAAATCTGGGGAATATATATAGGAATTAATTTAAGGGTATGGGGTAAGGTGGAAAGACCATAATACTGGATCAGGCTGATATGGGTCCACTGAGTGAAGAATCTAGGTTTAATATGAAAGTTGATATAGTTTAAAAAAAAAAATGTCATGCCAGGCGGTGGTGGCACATGCCTTTAATCCCAGCACTGAGGAGGCAGAGGTACTTGGATCTCTATGAGTTGGAGGCCAGCCTGGTTTGCACAGTAAATTCCAGGACAGCCAGAGTTACAGCAGAGAAACTCTGTCTGGAAAAAACAAAAATCAAAAACAAAGAACAAAAAAAAAAAAGGAAAGGAAAATGTCATGCTCGAGAGATGGTTTAGTGGTTAAGAGTACTGGCTTCTCTTCCAAAGGACCTACATTCAATTCCCAGCACTCACATGGCAACTCACAACTGTCTGTAAGTCTAGTTCCAGTGGATTTGCCACCCTCACACAGACAGCAGGCAAAACACCAATGTAATGCACATAAAAAAAAGTGTCAAAAGTTTGAATGGTTGGCTGAAGCATTTGTCAAAGACAGCCTAACTGTAGTAGTACATCTGTGTGACGGCTCACCAAGGATGTCAGGGAAGCATTTTTCAAAGGTGTGCAAACTCTCCCAAACCTCTTCAGAGGGAATCACCATCCTGGCCAGCTAGACAGTGGAACCCCAAGTGTCTGAGCGCAGGTCTTTTTATTGATTCAGAACTCCTCAGGTGCAGATCATTAGCAATCAAACATCCCCTGCAGAAATCCAACACTTGCAGACAATACAAAACGCCAAGACCTAGGCAGACCCTCACCCATCAGTTCACAAAACAATATTTTAAACACAATAAAAAATAAAGTTCTACAATGGCCTACTGAAAAGGAATTGAAGATGCCTGATAACCCTTGGCTTCATGTTGATGAGGTGATTTTTAAGGCTCAGGGAAATTGCAATGCCTGAGTGGGTACATTGTGTAAAACCTAATCCTCCACAAAGGGAAGGCCCAGAAGACATGCCTTTCACTACTCCTGTAAGACACAAAATGGTGAGAGGGCACCAGAACATTTGAAGAACTTTTTTGCCCTTTGCCTTGTGAAGAACTTTTTTGTCCTTTGCCTTGTGCCAGACCATAGTGTTAGAGACACTGCTGCTCAGTTGGATGGGATTTAATTGGGCCCCCGAGCGGTGGAGGCCAGGTGGCAGCACTGAATCGCCAAAGGCAAGGTGATCATAGTTATCATAATGGGCAGCAAAGACAAAGCACTGTCCATAAGGGCCTCACCTGTAATGAGTAGCATACCCTGTATGGACCTTTGGTATTGGCTAATCAATCATGGTGTTTCCAGGCATGAAATAGAGACGTCTGCAGCATTTTTGTTTGATCTGTATAAGCAGAAAAAAACAAAAAAACAAAAACTCAAACAAACAAAAGAAAGACTACATTGGATCATGACAAAAGGGAATCCTGGCCCATGAATTTCCAGACTTGAGCCAGTTTGTAGAACCAGAAGCCCCTGAATGAAGGGACAGCCAGGTTCCCCCGAGGAAGGACCTTGATAAAATACCTAAAAGTTTTATGTTAGCCTTTCTCCAGTCCTTCCTCTGAGGGACCTATAGCCATTTACAAGGGTAACTGTACACTGGGGGAAAGGAAACATTCAGACTTTCTGGGATCTATTGGATACTGGTTCTGAATTGACACTGATTCCAGGAGACCCCCCCAAGAAATATTGTGGCCCTCCAGTTAAAGTAGGAGCTTATGGAGGTCAGGTGATTAGTGGAGTATTGTCTGAAGTCCAACTCACAGTAGGTCCAGTGGGTCCCTGAACTCATTGCAACTGGACTCCAATTGCAGTTGCTGTACCAGATGTGGTGTCCCTACTTGAGTAGATTAACACATCTCCAGGTACATGGAATGCAGGTATTGATCTAGCAAATCCTTTTTCTTGGTACCTGCCATAAGGACCACTAGAAGCAATTTGCTATCAGTAGGCAACTCTCCAGCCCATACCATAACTTAGTTAGGAGGGATCTTGATCATCTATCTCTTCCACGAAATATCATATTAGTTCACTATCACTGTAACAACATTATGCTGATTGGACAAAGTGAGCAGAAGTAGCAACAACTTTGTTGGTAACACATATGTATATCAGAGGATAGGAAATACAACCAACCAAAATTCAAGGGCCTTTTACCTCAGTGAGATTCTCAGGAGTGCAGTGGTGTGGGGCATGCAGAGATATTCCAAGATGAAGGGTTAAGTATTTACCCGGCCCCTCCCACCATCAAGAAAGAAGCACAGTGTTTAGTGGGCCTTTTTGGATTCTAGAGGCAGCACATTCTTCACTTGGGTGTGTTACTCCAGAACATATACCAAGTGACTTGGAAAGTTGCTAGCTTTGAGTAGGGCCTGGAACAGAAGGCTCTTCAACAGGTCCAGGCTGCTGTGCAGTATGCTTTATACTTGGACTATTTGGTCCAGCAGACCTGATGGTACTGGAGGTGTCAGCAGCAGATAAAGATGCTGTTTGGAGCCTTTGGCACCCGTTAGGTGAGCTCCTTTGGGATTTTGGAGCAAGGCTCCACCATCACCTGCAGACAACTATTCTCCTTTGAAGAGATAGCTCTTGGCCTTCTATTGTACCTTAGTGGAAACTGAACATTTGACAATGGGCCATCAAGCGACCATGTGGCCTGAGCTAGTCATTATGAGCTGCGTGTTATCTGACCCAAGTCATCAACTAGGTTGTGCACAACAGCAATTCATTATCAAATGGAAGTGGTATGTATAAACATGACCGGGCCTGAGCAGGTCCTGAAGGCACAATCAAGTTATTTGAAGATGATGCCCAAATGCCTATGGTCTCTACATCTGTTATAATGCCATTTGCTGCCAAGTATGCAGCTATAGCCTCATGGGGTGTGCCCTATGATGCCCTATGATTGAGGAAGAGAAGACCGGGGCCTGATTTACTGATTGTTCTGCATGCTGTGGAGACATCACACAGAAATGGACAGCTGCAACATCACAAGCCCTTTCTGGGACAGCTCTGAAAGATGCCAGTGAAGGGAAATCTTCACAGTGGGCAGAGCTTTGGGCAGTACAAAGGATCAGGCATTTTATTTGGAAGGAGAAATGGCCAGATGTGTGACTATTCACTCACTCATGGGCTGTGGCCAATGGATTGGTTGGATGGTCAGAGACTTGAAAAGACCATGATTAGAAAATTGGTGAGATAGCCTGACAGTGGCGGTGCGGTGCATGCCTTTAATCCCAGCACTTGGGAGGCCGAGGCAGGGAGAGCTCTGTGAGTTTGAGGCCAGCCTGGTCTACAGAGTGAGTTCCAGGACAGCCAGGGTTACAACAGAGAAACCCTGTCTTGAAAAACCAAAATAATAATAATAATAATGATGATGATGATGATAATAATAATGTAAAATAAAATTGGTGAGAAAGACATCAGGGGAAAAAGTATGTGGATAGATCTCTCCAAATGGTGAAGGATGTGAAGTTGCTTGTGTCCCATGTAAATACTCATCAACAGGTGACTTCAACAAAGAGGAGTTCAGTAATCAAGTATATAGAATGACCCTTTCTGTTGCCAATCTGCCTCTTCCCCAGCCATTCTTATCATTGCCCAGTGGGCTGATGAACAAAGTGGCCATGGTAGCAGAGACGGGGTTTATCTCTTGGACTCAACAATACAGACTGACACTAAAACTGACCTGGCTACAGCTACTGCTGAATGCCAGATTTCCCACAGCAGAGCCCCAGATGTGGCACCAGTCCCTAGGATGACTAGCCAGCGACCTGGTAACAGGTTGACTACTGGATCACTTTTGTGGAAAGACAACGCTTTATCCTCACTGGAGTAGACACTTTTTCTGGTTATGAATTTGTCTTTCCTGCACATGATGCTTCTGCAAAAGCAACCATCCACAGAGAATACCTTATCCCATGGCATTCCACACAGAATTGCTTCTGACCAAGGAACTCCTTTCATAGCCAGAAAAGTCCAACAGCAGGCCCACAATTGGAATCCACTGTTTTTACCCCACCATCCCAAAGCATCTGGCCAGATAAAAAGATGGAATTGCCTTTTGAAGACAGTTACATCACCAATTAGGTGGCAGCAGCCTGGAAGGCTGAGGCAGCTTTGAATCAGCATCCAATACATGGTAGTTTCTCCCACAGCCAGGATCCACAGGTCCAGGAATCAAGGGATGGAAAAGGGAATCTTTCCACTCACTGTCATCACTAGGAAAAAAATTGCTTTATGTTCCCAAGACCTTAAATTTTGCTGGCCTAGAAGTTTTGGTTCCAGAGTGGGGAGTGCTCCTGCCAGGAGACACAACAGACATTCCACTGAATTGGAATTCAGACTTCCCGTTAGCCACTTTGGGCTTGATGCCCTTAGGCTAATAGGCTAAGAAAGGAATAATAGCGTTAGGAGGGGTGGTTGATCCAGATTACCAAAAGGAAACTGGAGTGCTTCTCCACAATGGAGGAAGAAGAGTTTGTCTGGAGTGCAGGAGTTCCTTTAGGGCATCACTTGATGCTATCGCATCCTATCATTAAAGTCAATAGATAGTACAACCTAACCCAGGCAGGACAAAGAGCACAGACCCTTCAGGAAAGAAGGCATGGGTCACTCCTGCAGGAAGAGTCAAAACCTGCTGTGGTTCTTGCTGAGAATGGAAGAAATACAGAATGGGTAGTAGATACAGGTAGTTATAACACCAGCTAAGACCATGTGACCAGTTGCAGAAACAAGATTGTGACAGAAGTGCTTCTGTCAGATTTTGTTAAGAATGTGCTTGTACAGGTATTTTTTCTTTCAATTTTGTTATCATGTAATGTAACATGAGCAGTTATCATATTCAAGTTTGTGATACTGAAAGAATGTCCCTCACGGTACATTGCCACCTATTCTAAAATTTATAATGCATTTGCAGCTGTACTAAGGATAGTTCTATCATGTTAAGGGTGTTATGACCTGGTTAAACATAGAAAGCATTTGTGATTATTGTGTGGGATAGTTATATATTAGAGGCAATTATGACCTTGTTGTCATTTGGAAATTAAATAAGATGTGATCGTGTCAATTTAACAAGTGGTAGACTTGTGATGGCTGTTCTTGGTTGTCAACTTGACCACATCTGAAATCAACTAAACCCCAAGTGTCTGGCTTCACCTATTAGGGATTTTTTTCCTTAATAATTTGAAGTAGGAAGGCCCATGTTTAATCTGGATCTTTGAGGTGGGGAAAGTCACCTTTTTGTTTTGTTTTTAAGGCAGGGTTTCTCTTTGTAGTCCTGGCTGTCCTAGAACTTGCTCTAAAGACCAGGCCGGCCTCAGAGATCCACATACCTCTGCTTCCAAAATGCTGGGATTAAAGTTGTGTGACACCACTGCCCAGGCACAGGAAGATCCACCATTAACATGGGCTAAACCTGCTGGCAGTTTATTATGGACATGGAAGGAAGCTTGTTCTTTGGCCTGCTTGGCTATACTCTTGATGGCAAGTCCATTCCTTCACTGACACTACTTCTTCAGGATTCCAGAGGATACTGAAAAGCAGCCAAGGCATCCAGGTTCCATGATTGGGCTATAGGTAACTATTTAAAAAACATATGATCATGGAATTAAGAGTCCTTTTAGAGAAAAAAAGTATTTGAAATGACTCAGGAATGGGAAATAGTAAGACGAGGTTATTCTTGAGGGGTATATATGGACACTCATTTGTCTTTTTACTGACTCAAGTTTTCAAACATAAACCAGCAATGGTGAAATGCGCGAAAGTTTATTTTTAGTTGTATATAAAAATATTTGTTGTATGCACTGTTGGATGAGGGGCTGTCTAGGGTTTTTTTTAAATTGTTTGCAGGTGTTGGATTTCGGTGGGAGTTGTCTGTTATAATGATCTGCATGTGCTATCAGTAGAATACCTGAGGGGTTCTGAAAGAGTAAAAACACCTGAGCTCAGATGCTGGGGGTTCCATTGTGAGTATGGCATCAGCCAGGATGGTGGTCCCTCTGCTGAGGTCTGGCAGGGCTTCCACATATGAATATACCTCTGTCTCTTCCTTGCTGAGCCCACACACTAGGTGTACGACTACAGTGAAGCATGCCCAAAGTCCTAGCAAGCAGGTCATTGGTTTGAAGCCTACACAGTAAGACCCCATTTCAACAAGCAAATTGATGTGTTCCCTGGGCACTCATCCTTCCCTTGCAGCTGAGGCAGGGCCTATCTCCTGTCCCCAGCTTAGTACCAGCAGCTGCTTAACAGCTCAAGGAGTGGGTGGTACCTCCAGGACTGGCTGCTACAAGCTAGCATCTCCCAAGATGATCTTTATGTCCTAAGAAAAACAAAATTGGCTCTAGGATCCTGAAGAAAGTTGAACATTTTCCTCCTTTGAAGAAAGAAGCAGTCTCCCCTTTGTGCTGACAGGAAACTGTCCCATTGCCTCAGGAGCATCTGCCAGCTTCCAGACCCCTATTTTCATTCTTGGAGCTGAATACCACTCCACACTTGGTCCCATCCTCAGAGATCACACACAGGTGTTGCTGAAGGAAACTTTATTTAATAGTGCACGGTGGACATGGTGGACATTTCCTGAAGGTCAAAGAGGAAGGGCATCACATCTGTAAGAGAGTTCAGAGGAGCTTACAATCATGACCCGCTCTTTCCCAGGTTTGCTATGCTGTCCCACAGAGCTCAAGGCTCCGATTCTGAACCTCCATCCTTGCTACAGAAGAGTCCTCTTGGCACATAACCCCTTGTACTCCTTACACAGCTTACACGTTTCCCCAGGATTCTGGGCTGTGAGCAGAGCCAGCTGCAATCTCAGTTTCCCAACCTATCCCTGTATACAGGGTCCCACTCTCGTGGGAGGTCTCAGAGGCAGACATCACTAGGGGGTCTCAACTGCTACTATTCTCCCTGCTTCCTACAGAGTGTGACCTAGGCAGGCACATTCAGACTAAGGTCTAGGCTTCAGTTCCCCCCGCCCTTGGGCCCTCACACGGACAAGGCTTCACACCTGGCTGGCTCATGCACTGTTGGATACTTTCCAGCCGCGTGGAAGCCAAGGTTCGGGCCTCCTCCGCAAAGCGGCGGTGTCCCTCCTCAGTCAACTTCCAGAGGCAGGACCGAGAAGGCTGTGCGCTGGCCTCACCCTGCATACTGACCGGCACTTTCTCAAAGCTGTCTCGGAAACAGAGATTGTGACGGACCGTATTCTTCCAACCTTCTGGAGCTGTCTGGAAAAAGGGGAAGTGCTCTCTGTGGAAAGGAAGGAAAAGGAAAGGTATGGCTCCTCTGAAGAGCACCTTCTCTGGACCTTGTTCTCCCCCAGGGCCAGGAGCCTCAGCACTTCAGGATGAAGAGGGGCAGGCTGGTCTGGAATTGTCCTTTGCTGGCAGAACCACAATCCTGGGCATTGCTTATGACCCCCTACTTTTCCTTTTGATCTTTTTAAGACTGTCTTAATGTAGCCCAGATTGACCTTGAACTCACTGTTGGCTGAGGATGACCTTAAACTCCTGATCCTCCTCCTCCCTCTACACTCTGGGTGCTGAAATGGCAGGTCTATACTGCCATGCTAGGCTGAGAACTTTCTTCTAAGACCAGTCTGCTGCTCCCAACCCCAGGCTAATTTTGCCTCTCCCTTAAGGGCTGAGGATTTTGACAGCGGAAACTAAGCAGAACCAAAAACCGGATCAAACCACCAGAAAACAAAGATTCTGAAACACTGGGCATTTTGCCTAATACCGGGGCAGGCACTCCCACTCACGTGTACATGACTATCAAAGCTGAAGGTTAGCTGGGTGTGCTGGCTCACCTTTAATCCCAGCACTCAGGAGGCAGAGGCAGGTAGATCTTTGAGTTTGGGACCAGAGTTCTAGGACAGCCAGGGCTACACAGAGAAACCCTGTCACCTGAGAGGCAGAGGCAGGTTCATCTCCAAGTTCAAGCCTAGCCCAGTCTATATAGTGAGATCCAGGCCAGCCAAAGCTACAAAATATGGCTCTAATTTCAATTTCAGTGATCAAATGCACAAACATACACTACTAAATGCAAATTCTCAGTGAGGCTTCCTTGACCTCTGGGGGTACAGGGCTCTGTGTCAGGCAGGATGGTCTAAAGAGCATTAAGTTTGGGAATACTGGATTGTTGGGGATACTGGACTTTATTCTGGCTAATCTTTAGAGACAGTGTAGGAGAAACTACAACATGACCCAGGTGGATTGGTATTTGAGGGAAGGCTCAATTTTAAGAGGTCAAAGGTGGCGAGAGTGGTTACGCTCCTGAACATACATTTACCTGGGGAAAGAAACCTGGGAAGGCACATATATCCTCAGACCCAGATGGGGAAACTGAGTCAGCAGCCCAGGGCCAGGGGCAGGTTAGAAGTTATTGGATCCTGACCCTCCCCCTTTCCCTCCTCATGGGCCCCCTGGGCACATACCGAGTGAAGCTGTAGATCTGCTGTACGTTGAGGCCACTGGGGGGACTGTTTCTGAGTGCCAGGGCAATTAGATGGAAGTAATTGAGAGGGGGGCGAGACCAGAGCCTCCCCTCTGGGCTGATGCCTTGCCGAAGCTGCCTCCTCGGACTCTGGAGGGGGGCCCTTGTGGGAAGGGATGGGAGAGCCACAGAGGAGCTGTCATCCTGGTCCTTGGCCTCCTCCTCTTCTGTAAGCTAGAGGGGCACAGAGTAGGATCTGGTCCTGACTCCTTGGCCTCAGCTCCAGGGTACAGTGGTGGATGGGGGGCAGTCTAGAATCCACCATCTGGGCTTCTCCCCAACCCAAGGGTACAGGTTAGTTCTAAACTTGTTCATCTTTTACTGGCCCTCAAGACCCCAACTACTGATGCTTCAACCCTGTGTCCACCCATCCATACCTCCTCCCAGGTGCTAGGGGAAGAGGCAATGTGCTTCTGCTTCCTCTTCCGCTTGCGAGGAGATAATGGCTGGCTGGAAGACTGCGCCTCTGAAGCTTCTGAGTAGCAGCTGACTTCTTCCTCCTTCAGGGCCGGCTGGAAGGAAGGCTGTACGCGTGGCAGGTTCTTCTCCCTTTTAGGTCTTGTGGCCTCCAGCTTGCCAGGAGGATACACGATGTTAGGGTTCACCCACATCCACAGATTGGGCTTAATGTCTGGACCTGTGCAGAGGAAAAGGAGACTTTCCATGGCTCACTGGCTTTGGGTAGCAAGATGATCCCAGCTCAGGACACAAAACCACATCTACAGAGCTTACTACTTACCATCTTTATCAGGGTTGGGTTTTTTTTCCAGAGGCAGTTTTGGTGGATCAACTATTTGGAGTCTGTATTTGGCAACTGGTAAAAAGAAAAAGAGAATCAAGACATTTAGAATTTCCACTGTTACCCCACAATCCAGGGCCCTGAAGATCTCTGGGCCTGGGAGGCAGGTGTGGACCTAGCCTAGCTGGTATGAGGCTATAGTGACGGAGGTTCCCCTCAATGCTGACCTTCAAAATTCTCTGCATTCTTCTCTCACTCCACATATACTATCCACGAACAACCTCATACATGCCATGGCTTTACGTTACCGTCTATTAACCCAGAGCTGCCAAATCTACCTACATACCAGACTTCTCTGCTATTCTCTAAAGTAGAGCTGAGGACTGGATGTTTTTACTTGGATTATTGACAAGTACTTAAACTCAGTATCTCCTCTCTTCCATATTCCTCTCCCTCCTACCTTCCTCTTAGCTCTCTCCCTTCTTCTCCTTTCTTCCTGACATGGGGTCCTATTCTAGGTCTTAGGCTGGCCTCAAACTCTCTATCCCCTTGCTTCAGCCTTCCAGGATTAAAGACATATCACTACAGTCAACTTCAAGTTTAACCTATCTGGAAATTAAATTACATTTCCTTGGACGTCAAGATGGCTTATTAGGTAATGTTCAGAATGTTACCTATCCCCAGCCCCTGCCCACAGTGTCATTATGAATCCCTACCTTATTAAACTGTGAATTACCACCTCATATGGGATGGATGGCACAACTAAAAATCGAGGTCACAGACACTGGGGATCTGGTCTGTAGGTAGATTTGAGAGCTCTGGATTTATATAGATGGACTTACCGCAATTACTGAAAGACCTCTGCACATGCAAATAATACCCAAAAATAAATTCCTTGGTTGAGAAGACAGTACTCGGACCTGAGTTCAATCTATTGAGCCCCATTTAAAGCAATGACAACAGCCAGGCATGGTGGTGCACGCCTTTCATTCCAGTGCTTGGGAAGCAGAGGCAGGAGGATCTCTGAGTTCCTGGACAGTCTGGTCTACACAGGGAGTTCCAGGACGGTCAGAGTTACGTAGAGAGACCCTGTTTCAAAAAACCCAAAACCAACCAAACAGAAACAAAATCAAAATCTATGTGCTGCAAACACCATCACACCTACAAAGGAGGCCGAAACGCCTCAGCTCAGGTTTGAGGTTTCCGTTACAAACGGCAGTGTTACACGAAGTTTACGAAGTCTTCTCTTTTTTTTTTGGGGGGGGGGGTTGTTGTTAAAGGTGCGCAGCACCACATGCAGCAAGTTTTCTGATCTTAAACATGTTTTATTATATTTGTGTGAGGTGTGTGTATCGGGGTGCACGCACCAGCATGCAGCTGTGGACATCAGAAGGCAGCTCGCGGAGAGTCAGTTCTCTCCTTTCACCACGTGAGTTCTGGTGATTAAACTCAGGAAATCTGGCTTGAAAGCAAGCACCTTCACCTGCTAAACTGTCCCGTCTGCCGCGATTGTTTTTGTTGTGGGTGTGTGTGTGTTCGTGGGAGACGTGGCGCGTGCACGTATGTGTAGGGGGTTGGGGTACGTAGTTCTGTGTGTGTGTGTATGCGTGTTGTGGAGCATCTATGTGTGTACATGAATCTGTGCTGGGGTTGTGTGCATGTGGAAGTCGGGACTTCTAATGCCTTCCTCTACCATCTTCTACCTTATATTCTTTAAAAAGAATTCCAGCTCATTAGTGGGGGGATGTCATGATGTATGTAGGTCACAAGACAATTTGAAGGAGCTGAGCTGGCTCTCTCCCCACTGTGTGGGACTCAGGTAGCATGCATCTTTACCCGCTAAGCATCTAGCTGCCTCGTGCTCCTGTTACTGAACCAGAAGGTCACCTTTTTGGGTTGGGATGGCCGGCCCGTGAGCTCATGGGATCCACCGGTCCCTACTCCTAAATGCTGGGGTTTAGACGCAGCCATGCCTAGCTGGGGTTTGGAACTCAGATCCTCACAGACTTGCACAGCTAAGTGCTCTCAGCTGCCGCGCCATCTCCCTGGCTCCCATGTCTTTGTTATGGAAAACAAATAGGGCTGAGGTTGTAGCGTATCAGTAAAGCCCTTGTCTGAGATGTCTGGGTTCCGTCTCCAACACCACAAAATAAGACAAAAGCTTTTTAAAGACTGTTTTGAGAGAGAGTCTCAGATGTAGTCCTGGCTGGCCTATAATTTTCGTCTCCCAAGTTTAATACCATGCCCAGCTTTAAAGGCTTAAGGTTTTCCTACCTCATTCCTCAGTATGTAAGTATCCATAGATACTTGACAGAGATTTGGATTGGATTGTATCAGAATGTTTGATTTAGCCGGGTGGTGGCGCACACTTTTAATCCCAGCACTGGGGAGGCAGAGGCAGGCGGATCTCTGTGAGTTCGAGGCCAGCCTGGTCTACAGAGTGAGTTCCAGGACAGCTAGGGTTACAACAGAGAAACCCCGTCTCTAAAAAACAAAAACAACAACAACAAAAAAAATGTCTGATTTTGCTGGGCATAGTAGTATACGCCCTTGATCCTAGACTTGGGAGACAAGAGGCAGGACAGCCAGAGCTGCAGAGAGATCCTGTCTCAACAAACAAACAAACAAAAACACAAAGCCAAAAAAAAAAAAAAAGAATATTTGATTTTAAAAAATTATTCGGTTTTTCATATAAAAATCATTCAATGAGTTTGACTTGAGATTAGGACAGATAATAGTAAAATTTATGTGTTTCAAATAGGACAGATAATAGTAAAATTTATGTGTTTCAAATAATTGTTTTAAAATGCATTTCTGTTGGATTTATTATCTGTACATGTTTGATTTGCATACTTACTTTACAAGCCTAAATGCCTGGTTTTGTTTGTTTTGAGACAGGGTCTCCATGTAGCTCTGGAACTCCGTATGTAGACCAAGCTGGCCTTGGACACACAGAGACCCAGCTGCCTCTGTGCTTACACACCTATATACTTAGGGTCCCATTAAATGTCTTGGGTCAAAAGGGGCAACAAAGTGGAAAAGGTTTTACAAGTTTCAGGAGCTAGAAAGATGGCTCAGCAGTTAGGTGCTTATTGCCCTTGCAGAGGACACAGATGTGGTTCCCAGTACCTGGGAGAGGTTGCAACCATCTGTAACTCCAAGGGATGCGGACACCAGGCACACACGCATGCACACACAAGGGCACTCTTGCACATGTGATAAAAAAATATGTTTAAAAGCCTGCTGTAGTTGAATCTGGGTTACTGTTTGAAAAGAGAGAGTGCTTATTAGACAACTCAGAAGTCAGAAAGGACCCTCGCTCCTCCCATTACGAATGTTCAACACCATGTTAGAAAAAGGAAAAATATAACAATTTTGGGTGAGGTCTGTGAAGGTACACGCTTGTAATCTCAGTATTTGGGAGCCTGAAGCAGGGAGATTGTAAAATTGGCATACAGAAACCGTATGACAGCTTTGAGGGACGTCATAGTAAAACCAAAGGGGGCGGCACAGGCCTTTAATCCCAGCACTTGGGAGTGTGAAGTCGAAGGATTGATTACATTTGAACACAAAAATTATGCAGCAACTTTGTGAGATATAAAAGCATATTACAATCTACGTGATGGTTCAGTGAGTCACGGAGTTTGATGCCAGGCCTGCCAATTTGAGTTTAACCTCTGGGACCCAAACAATAGAGCGAGAGAATGGACTCCTCCAGGCTGGACAACTTCCAGGTGTGTACTCGCTGCTGCGTGCTGGAGCCAACACTCAGACTCACACACACACACACAGAGAAATAAATATTTAAAATGGAATGCAAAAATCTTCTAAAGCATTTTAAAGCCAGGAATGGTGGCACAGGCCTGTAATCCTAGCACTTGTGTGGAGAGGGCCAGAGGTTGGGAATCAAAGTCAGATTCAGCAGTATGCTGAGTTCAAGCTAGCCTGGACTAGACGAAAAACCTGCTTCAAAAAGCTTTATAACTAGAAAATGTAATTTAGTTGTTTAAAAAAAATACTTGTTTATTATTCACTTATTTACCTATTTGTGTAACGTGTGTGTGTGTGTGTGTGTGTAGGTAAGACTACTTTCTCACCTGATTTCCAGGAATTAAATTCGTTATCTTCTTTCCCCCTCCCACCCCCTCTCTATGCCATCACAGCCAAATTATTATTATTACTGTTATTATTATTATTTTGACAGGGTCACTGGCTGGCCCTGTGAGAGGTGCCTACCTCTGCCTCCCAGTGCTGGGATTAAACACATGCACCACCACGTCAAGCTCTTTAAGCTTTTTATCATCATGTATTAATTGTAAAAGATAGTGGAAAGCTGTGAGCAGTGGCTTGCATCTGTAATCCCAGAGCTAGCGGCTGAGGGAGCTCCTTACAGGCCAGCTGAGGCTATAGAGCCTGCCTCAGAACGCACAAAGATTTTATGACATCTTCACACATATGTATATACCCTCTGTTGTCCCCTTTATCTGGCAGAGTCTCTAGCCAACAGCCCTTGAATTCCTGGAAAAGCCAAGGATGACCTTGAGCTCCAGCCCTTCAGGCCTGTATCTCCCAATCTAGGTCTCTGAAGCATCTTATCACCAGGGGTCCTGGACAGACACCACAGCACCACTGTTTTGATTCTGGGCAGTCTTCTGGGGGAAGGTTATCTCTTCTTTTTCAGTCTCTACACTGGAATGCCTCGAGGGTTCAGTCTTGGTCCAAATATTCTTACTGCTTAAATTCCAATCATATACCAAAGATTCTTAAAATTGCTGTCACCAATCCATACTTCTCCCCAAACCCCAGACCCTGACATCTAACTGCCTACTTACTGTTCCTACTTGGATAAATAACCCCAAGTCAGGGACCCCTGCCTGATCTAGAGTTCTGGACAAGCCAAGACTACATGGTGAGACTGTCTCAAAACAAAACAAAAAGCAAAACTTCCCCAGAAGACCAGGACCTAGGCATAGGTGGCCTGGCATCCCTATCTCAGCTACTGGAGTATATGAAATGTATATAGAAGTGGAGATGCATGACAAGTGCAATAGTAATCACCTCAAACTATTGAGCTGAAGGTCCAGGGAAGAGGGAAAACTTTAAAAGAACAGATTTCGGCAATAGTAAGTCCATCTGGTACTACAGACAACCAAGCAGAGGTGGGCTAGGAGCCCCGGGTGGTAGCCCAAGTCTAGAGCCCCAGGAGGTCAATTGTTAAGACTTGAGGCAAGCCTGGGCCTCCGAACAAAAACATAGACAGCAACAGCCAAATAAAAACAGGCAAGGATACTTGCCGAAAGTCAACTGTGATTGTTGTACACCCAGCTCCAAGGCTCAGGAGAGGCCTACAAATGTTCCGGGAGGTACGAATAAGAGTTGAAAGCCCACTGAAAGCCCACGGGACGTGGGCTCTGGGGACTCAGCTGCAGCCCTTCCCCGCTTCTGCGTGGGTTCGAGACCCGAGCCCAGACAGATGGCGAGCCTGGGAAGCTGCACGCAGGCGGCCGACCCACTGGATGCCGCCGCCACCCACGCGTCCTTCCCCCACAGCCCACTCACGTTTCTGTATGGACAGAGGCAGGTGCGACGTGGTGAAGGACAAGAAGCACTCGTTGCCCATGTCCCAGTCCAGCAAGCCCGGGACCTGGCCATGGAGGCTGGCCCAGAAGTCCCGGTCCTGGAGTTTGAGGTCCACTTTTGAACAGAGGACTCGAGGGGCGCGGGGGGGCGCGAGGTGGAGAGGCTGGCCTGTGTGGAGTGGAGGGTGCGTCCTCAGACACCCTGCGACGGGGCGGGCGGGACGGCCAGGTGTGCAGCGCCCCTCCGGACGCTCCGGATGGCCTCGGGACCCACCCGGCGCTCGCTCATAGGGCTCGCCTCCTGCCGACGAGGTTCAGCCGGTGGAGTGCCAGCCCAGCAGGTTCGAAGCCCCGCGCACCAAACCCAGGTTTCCAGTATCACACTTGATGGATCCGCCAGCTCGAGGCAGCCGGAGACCCAGGCTCCAGGGTGGGGGAGGGGCGGTGGGCCAGGGAGGGGAGGGGGAGGGGAGCGCAAAGTGCGGGGGCGTGGTGGTGCGGGCGGCGGCTCCAGACAGCGAGTTTTTAAAATAAGGAAAAACAAAGAGCCCAAGCCTTTAATCCCAGCACTCAGGAGGCAGAGGCAGGCGGATCTCTGAGTTCCGGGACAGCCAGAGCTACACAATGAGACCTTGTCTCAAAAAAAAAAAAAGAAAGAAAGAAAGGAAAAGAAAAGACAGGATGGCTCAGGAGAGAGTCAAGGGTCATCCAGGTGACTGTTTACCCCAGCTGAATAAATAAATAAATGTCATAACGAAAGGATTTGGAGATGCTCTTAAAACACAATGATCCCACGATTATATTAATAGCTATATTCTAGAACTCTTGAGGCTTTATAAAGCTTACCTAAGTCTTAAATAAAGGATGTACATGTGTATGTACGTGTATGTGTATTTGTTTTGTTTTTTGAGACAGGATTTCTCTGTGTAGCCCTGGCTGTGTTGGAACTGATTTTGTAGACCAAACTGGCCTGCATGAGACCAGCCTGCTTCTGCCTCTGGAGTGCTGGGATTAAAGGCATGTGCTACCACCACCCGGCTTATATTTTATTTTTAATACGTCTATATTTAATAAAAGTTTTATAATGGCTTATCTACGATTGCAACCTTAGTAGGTGGTAGAGATGAGATTTAAATAGCAATTGATGTTTTTTTTTAAATTTTGTTTTTAACTTCGAATTTCTAGAAAATTCTATGTGCTATAGAAATTTCTTTACATCCTTATTAACTTTTTATTCATTTGACCATTTATTTCTCTGTGTTGGGAATTGAGTGTAGGGCTTTGCACATGATAGGCGAGTGCTCTACCATGCAACTATACCCTCACCCCATATGTATATATGTACATATGCATGTATACATACACCTGTTTTGTTTTGATTTTTTTCCAGGTGTTTTTGAAAATAGGATCCCACTCTGGTAGAGGCTGGACTTGAAATTCAGCGTATCGAGACTAGCTGGAAAATGCTGGTCACCTTCATCTACCTCCCAAGTGCTAGGATTACAGGCATTCATCACCATGTTCAGTTGATTATATATGCTTTTACATTTTTATTACATTTTATTTATTTTATATGTGTGTATACGTGGAGCATGTCATGGTGCTAGTGTGGGGGCCCAGGGGACAACCTGGGGGAGTTGGTTCTCTTCTTCGACCACGTGGGTTACAGAGATGAAACTCATTGTCAAACTTGGTGGCAAGTGCCTTTACCCTCTGGGCAATCGCATTAGTCCTCATTATGTATTTTCTTTCTCCTCTCTCCCCCCCTTTTCCTCCCCTCCCCTCCCCTCCCCTACTCTTTTCTTTGAGATAGAGTCTCTCTACATAAGTTTGGCTGTCCAGAAACTCACTCTGTAGACCAGGCTGGCCTCAAAATCAAAAATCACCGAGATCCGCCTGCCTCTGCCTCCCAAGCGCTGGGATCAAAGGTGTGCACCGCCACCACACCTAGCTTCTCATTACGTATTTTTTATTATTAAGGACTGATTGACGCTGAAGATAGAACCCAGGGTCTCATGCATACCAGGAAACTGCTCAACCACTAAGTTACATCTCCGGCCTTTAATGGAATATAATTTTTAATGAATTATTTAGGGGTATTTTGTTGAATCGTTCCCTTCTACCCAGAAACACATTAGTCTGTATCTCCTAAAAATAGAGATACTAGCTTACATAGACAAAAATCAGGAATCGGAATTTTTTTTTAAAATTTATTTTATTTAAGGGTGAGTACACTTGAATCTTAGCAGAGGGTATCTGATTCCTAATAGCTGGACTTAGAGGCTGATGTGGAGATGCAAGTTTTGAGACTGAACTCCTAGCCTCGTGATTGAACGGCCAGCCCTTTACACTGAACCATCTCTCCAGCCCTAAAAATCAGCAAAGTTAACGTTGACTCAATACTGTATTTAATATATAGATCTTACTCAAATTTCACCAGTTGTCCCAACAACGTTCTTGTTTTTTTACTTTATTTTTGAGAGAGTCTCACTGTGTAGTCCTGGCTGGCCTGGAACTCACAGAGATTCTCCTGCCTCTGCCTCCTGAGTGCTGGGATTAAAGGCATGTGCTACCACACCTGGCTTCATTTAAATTGTTTTAAAAATTTCATTTCTTTAGAGGTCTAGGACTGTCCTTAGAATAACAGAGTGCATTATTTATTTATTTTGGCTTTTTGAGCTAGGATTTCGGGTAACACACGCTGGCTTTGAACTCACTACATAGACAAGGATGACCTTGAACTTTTAAAAATTTTTTGTATTACTTTATTAGTATGAATGTTTTGCCTGCATGTGTGCTTGGTGCCCTCTGAATCAGAAAAGGACATCTGATCCCTTGAAATTGAAGTTACAGGTGGTTGTGAGCCACCTGGTAGGGGCTGGGAATTGAATTTGGGTCCTCTGGAGAACAGTCAGTGCTGTTAAGTGCTGAGCAGTCTTTCCAGTCCCAAGGATGGCTTGCTTCCCTATCAGGGAGTGGAGTCCCAGTGTCCTACTGATCGGTGGGGATACTTACCACCTGACCAATGAGGTCAGTTAAAACTTCTGCTTCTCCTCCTCTCCTGCTGGGGATATAGGCCTACATCACTACACTTTGTTTATACAGTGGATTTAAATGTTCGGTTCTTAGCTGGTGTGGTGGTATATGCCTGTAATCTTAGCATTTGGGATTAACTAGGTTAAATAAATAAAACCAAAACCAATTCACATCTCTTCATATCTCACCAACTGTGGTGCCTCAGGCCTCAGTCCTACCACTCTGGAGGCTGAGGCAGGAGAATCCTGTTTTGTTGTTCATCAACGAGTTCTAGGGTAGAAGCTGGGGTATTGTGCAGGCCTGGCTTCAAACTCTCCTGAACTATAGCCTCACCTCAGAAATCCAAATTTTGAGGCTGTCTTGGACTACATGGCAAGACTCTCTCAAAATCACACAAGTAGTTGGGTGGCGGTGACGAAAGAAGCCTTTAATCTCAGCACTTGGAAGACTGAGTTTGAGGCTAGCATGGTCTACAGAGAGTTCCAGGACAGACAGGGCTACACAGAGAAACCCTTGTAGTAGGTCATCACTGTGCTTTTTTACTCTCTAGCTCAGAAAAGAAAGAGGAGAGATAGGAAGAAATACTCATCGCCCTTGTTGGCAACCTGAATCTGGGAAAGCAGAAGCTGATAGTGAGCTAAACTAACATTTCAACACAACATCTCCAAACCCATGCCTCTCCTATGTTCACCAAGCCTCAACCAATATATACTCTGAGCAAAGGTCCCAGAAGTCTAAGCTGCAGTCAGTCACAAGAACAAGCTGCACATTGGCAAAATTATGTATTTCATAGTGGCATGTAAACTTTAGAGTCTAAATAGGAGTGGTAAGACAAGTTCACTAAAAAGCCACAAGAAGCCGAGTGGTGGTGACGTACACCTTTAATCCCAGCACTCGGGAGGCAGAGGCAGAAGGATCTCTGTGAGTCTAAGGCCAGTCTGGTCTACACAGAGAGTTCCAGGACAGCCAGAGCTACAAAAGTAAGACCTGGTTTCAAAACCAAAACCAAACAAAACAAAAACAAATTTTCTTTTTAGAGAGGTGCTGTCATATTGCTCAGGCTGGCCCTGACCTCCTGGGCTCGGCTGCTATGCCACAGCTCATAGCTCCTTTTTCTGCTTTTCACTATCAATCTGAGGTGAGGAAAATTGTGTAAGTGCATAGTGGTAATGCCAGACTTGGGGCTGAGATCTCCAGCAGCCCTGACAAGCCAGGGTCACCCATCTTCAATGAACCAATTAAAAAAGCTAAATTAATAGTGAAAAGCAGAAAACAAGGAGGCTTATTCAATGTAGGCACATTGGGAAGGCAGACAGAGTGGACCTCCCCAAAGTCGTCTTCAGTATTCTAATGTAAAGACACGCTTTAAGTCCACCTTTAGGGTTCTAATACAAAGGCAAGCTAAAAAGTCCTAGTAAGATGTGGTCCTGCCCACCATTGACCCATCATTGTCTGAACTCCAGTCTTCCGAAGGGTATCTCCTGGTTACTCTCAGGGCCTCAGTTTCTCCTCTGGCATTGGGTTCCAGTCTGATAGACAAAGGAGGGACACAAGTTTCTCTTTAGAATATCCTTATTTCTGTTAGACTGGTTACAGCCAAGATCACAGAACAATGTAATGGTACATAATGCCAGGGCTGAGGGTGGGGTCAGTGGTAGAGCCATTGCCTAGAATACAGGACACTCTTGAGTTCATCCCCCGTACCACTATAGTGACAAACAGAACCCAAATTGGGAAAAGGAAAACAACAACAAACTCAGCAGTAGTAAATTCTATGTTGTGTTTATCAGCCTTTTCTAGACTTTGCTGCACAGTGGAACCTCTTGGTGAGGGTGGTGTTCATTCTGCACCTGGTAAGAGGTCAGAGCCCCTTACTTGGTGCTTGTATATGCACTGGCTTGCTTGTTAGGATGGCACTCTTGCTAACATACAAGAAGCCTAGCTTCAAAACTTCACCACTTCGGGACATATTATCCATGACCAGCCTGGCTCAGGCTTCAACTCAAGTCTACACAGGGTAAGGAAGGACTCTACTTCTCTCCATTCCTCTCCTGTTAATCCCATCATTTAGCACACTTGGCTTTTATTTGTTTATTTTACTTTACGTGAGTGTGTGTGAAGCATGAGGTTGTATGTACCAGGCACCTGCGAGTGGAGGCCACCCTGTTCCTTTAAGACAGGGTCTCACACTGAACCTAACGCTTGATGTTTGGCTAGCCTGACTGGTCAACAAGTTCCTTAAATCTCTCTGTCTCTGCCCCCAACACTGATGCTACAGGCTTGTGTAGTCATGATTGGCTTTAAAAAAATTATTATTGTTGTTATTATTATTATTATTTTGAGATAGGGTGTCACTATGTAGACCAGGCTGGCCTCAAACTTACAGGGATCTGCCTGCTCTGGGTTCTAACTGCTGGGATCATGTTATTTATGTATTTATGTACGTATTTATTTACTTATTTATAAATATGCTGACGATTCAAACTCAGGTCCTCATGTCTGCAGAACAAATGCTCTCACCCACCAAGCCATCTCTCCAGGCTAGTTTTTCTTTTCTTTACGACAAAGTCTCACATAGCCCAGACTGGCATTTTATTATTTAACTGAGATAACTGTTCTTGTTAGGGTTACTATTGCTGTGATGAAACACCACGACCAAAAACAACTTAGAGAACAGGGTGTACTCAGCTTATACTTCCAGATCACTGCTCATCATTAAAGGAAGTCAGGCAGGAACTCAAACAGGGCAGGAACCTGGAGGCAGGCACGCCGTGGAGCACTGCTGCTTACTGGCTTGCTTCCCACAGCTCGCTCAGCCTGCTTTCTTAGCGAACCTAGGATCGCTAGCCTAGGGGTAGCACCACCCACAGTGGGCTGGGCCTTCCCACATCAGTCACTAATTAAGAAAATGCCCTACAGGCTTGCCTACAGTCTGATTTTATGGAGGCATTTTCTCAATTGAGGTTCCCTCCTCTCAGATGACTCTAGTCTAGCTGACATAAAGCCTGCCAGTACAATAACCTTGAAGATAACCTTAAGATCTCCTAACTCCACCTCCCTGCCACACTCCCCCAAAAAAGCCTGCAGGTGGTGGCGCATGCCTTTAATCACAGCACTCCGGAGGCAGGACAGCCAGAATTACAACAGAGAAACCCTGTCTCGACCCCTCCTACCCTCCCCTCCTCCAAAAGAAAATAAATCTTTTTGTTTTTCTTTTTTTTGAAACAAGGTCTTACTATGTAGCCCTGGCAGGCCTTGAATTCACAGAGATCTGTCTGCCTCTGCCGCCCAAGTGCAGAGATTAAAGCTGTGTGGTCTTTCTTTTTAATTAATTAATTAATTTTTGAGACAAGGTCTCCCCTAGAAGGTCTGGCCTTGAATTTCTTACCCTTCTGCCTCTACCTCCTGAGTGCTGGATTATGGGCATTGTCCACAGAGCCCAGCCAGTAGTTTAACTGGCTTACATTTAGGGAACTCTGTGTTGTCTGCCAGGAAAGTCTACTGGACTGTGTCTTCACAGTTTATGCCTTGCACATTCTGTGGCATCTGACACATAGAAGTGCGCGGTGTTTGTGGAATGACAACCATGGCTGTCCTGTTCTTCTCTTGCCACCTCTGTCTTCTGGGCTCTGGGGTTCATCTTAAAAGACCATGGTTTCAGCTGGTGGTGCGCACACCTCTAACCCCAAGGTGGGGAGGCTAAAGCAGAGGCTTTAGGACTCAGGCCTCCCTGCGATACAAAGGGAAACTCTGTCCCAAATACCTGCCTCCCAAATAAACAAATAATCAGCCCCACAGCTTTGTCCCGTGTGTTCTGCTTCCCTGTTAATCCTTTCTGATGAGATTCAGAGCGTTTTAGCCGGTTCCCACCCCTGGTTCTCTTCTGGGCTTAGTGGTTCATTCATTCATTTCATTGCATTTTGAAGATTTTTTTTCTTCTTTTTTTTGCTTTTTGTTTGTTTGTTGAGTCAAGGGTCTATCTGTATAGCCATGGTTGTCCTGGAACTCACTGTGTAGACCAGGCTGGCCTGTAACTCAGGGCTCCACCTGCCTCTGCCTCCTGAGTGTTGGGATTAAAGGCGTGTGCCACCACCACTGGGCTTAAATTTTAAAGAATCTTTAAAAAGATTTATTTAACACTGGACATGGTGGTGCACACCGTTAGTCCCAGCCCTAGAGGCGAAGATAGGTAGATCTCTGTGAATTCTACATAGTAACATATATCCTATGTCCTACATCCAGGCCAGCTGCGGCTACGCAAGACCCTGCAGAAAAAAAGCAAAAGCAACCCAAGGAGTTGGAGTTGGTGGTGCATGACTTTAATCCCAGCACTTGGGAGGCAGAAGAAGGCAGATCCCTGATTTGAGGGCCAGCCTGGTCTACAGAGTAGGTTCCAGGACAGCCAGGGCTATTACACAGAGAAACACTATCTTTAAAAAAAAAACAAGAACAAAAAAGGAAAGGCAGGAAGGAAGGCAGGGGGTGGGGGAGAGATGGCTCAGAAGTTAAGAGCTAGCTCATATCGTTCTTCCAGAGTATCTGCGTTCTGAGTCTGATTGCCAGCATCTACACCAGGTGGCTTACAACCACCTGTAACTTCGTTCAGTTCAAGAGGATCCAACCCCTGTGGCCTCCATGTCACCTGTCCTCGTCACCGGGTACCTGTCCGCACATATCGTTTCTCCCCCTGACACACGCATACAGGGGATTCAAAATAAAACAAGTCTTTTAAAGTTTTATTGTATTGTTTTATTTTATGTATATGTGCGAGGACCTCAGTGTTGTTTACATACCACACAAGCTCAGATGTCTCCAGCCAGAAGAGGGCAATGGATCGCCTGCAACCGGAGTTACAGTCGTGTGGGCGCTGGGAATCAAACCTGGGTCCTCTGTAAGAGCAGCAAGTGCTCTTAACCACTGAGTCATCTTTCCATCCTCCATTATAATTTTATTTATTTATTTGCCATTTTTGTGGGTGTGTGTTTGTTTGTTTTGGAAGCAGGGTCTCTCTATAAAGCCCAGGCTCTCTATGTAGGTCAAGCTGACCTATGTAGGTTAGTGCTGAGCGCTGGCACCAAATGTGTGTGCTATCACATCTGGCCTGTTTTAAATTTATTAAAAGATTTATTTGTTTTCATTTTATGTGTATGGGCGGTTTGTCTGCATGTGTATCTGTGCACTTCTGTGCATGCAGTACCTGCAGAGGCCAGAAGAGGGAATCATATCCCCTGGAACTGGAGTAATAGCCGGTTATGAGCCGCCATGTAGGTGCTAGGAATTGAACCCCATCCTCTGGAAGAGAGTCAGTACTCTTAACCATTGAACCTTCTCTCCAGTCTCTTTTTAATTTTTACCTAATTAATTCATTTTTGGTTTTTCAAGACAGGGTTTTTCAGTTGTAACTCTGGCTGTCCTGGAAATCACTCTGTAGACCAGGCTGGCCTCAAACTCACAGAGAGCTACCTGCCTCTGCCTCCTGAGTGCTGGGATTAAAGACATGCATCACCACCGGCTGAGGTTTTGTTTTTTGTTGTTGTAGTTGTTGTTTTGTTTTTTGTTTTTTATTGCCAGGTAGTGGTGGTGCATGCCTTTTATCCCAGCACTTGAGAGGCAGAGGCAGGTGGGTCTCTGTGTGTTCAAGGCCAGCCTGGTCTACAGAGTGAGTTCCAGGACAGTCAAGGCTACACAGATAATCCTGTCTCAAAAAAGTTTATAATAAAAAATAATAATTATTATTATTAGTGTGTGTGTGTGTGTGTGTGTGTGTGTGCATGTGTATGCACGCTTGAACACATGGTGGGGTGAGGTTCTAGTGCCACACCATATGTGTGGAGGTATGAAGACATCTTTGTGGGTTCAGTTTTCTCCTTGTACCTTTATGTGGGTTCTGGGGATTGAACTCAGGGTCCTTGGGCTTGCCTGGCAAGAACTTTACCCACTGAGCTATCCCTCCCCTCTTTATTTTTATTCTGTTTTTGAGATGGGGTCTTTCTCTGTAGCCCAGGCTGTTCTGGAATTCACCATGTAGCCCAGGCTGCCCTTGAACTTGGTCAATCCTCAACCTCCCAAGAGTTGAGATCAACAAATTTTTGCTGAGTACCCACTGGGAAACGGGCACTATGGAACAAGGTATTGCAGGTCCCTAGGGTAGAAGCAGTGGCTCTCTTGTCTGGAGAAGATAACTGAATAACCACACACACAGGTGTAAGCCATGGCAACACTGTGGGACCCAACAGAGATGAAAGCTGTGGCTTTCAACCACTGTTGTGGGTTGCAACCCCTTTAGGGGTCACCTAAGACCGTCTGCATATCAGATATTTGTAACAGAAGCAAACTCTATTAAAGGGTCACGCGTTAGGGAGGTTGAGAACCACTGGATTAGAGGGTAGAGGAAGGGGTCAAAGAATCTTCCCTGGAAAAGGGAGAGTGAGCTAAGAAGCAGGAGTGAAGAAGGCCTGGGAGCAGTCACAAGAGCAGTCTGGACACAAGGAATCCCCTGTGCAAAGGCCCTGTGGCAGGAGGAAAACAGGCCTCTGAGGCACGTGGCAAAAGGAGGATGCTGTATGATGCATTAGGTCTGGCCCTAGGATCACCTTACAGACTGGGGTTTTCACCCTACAGGCAATGTAAACACTGCTTCTCATCAGCAATACAAATTGGTGAGGACGAAAATGAATGAGGGTAGGTCAGGGAGCCGTCTCCGTGGGGAAAAGTGTTTGTGGAAGCCTACAAACCTGAGTCTGGTCCCTAAGAGTGCATGGACTCCAAAAGTTGTCCTTGACACATTTAACATGGTAAGAGCACCACACACGCGCGTGCGCGCGCGCGCACACACACACACACACACACACACAGACACAACCTTTATAGAACAAAAATTAATTTAAAAAATGAATGAAGGTGACACTCCTGTTTGCTTACCACATTCTCGCCTCCCCCCTGCCTGGGTCCTCCCGCCTCTGCTGTCAGCCCCAGCACCCTTCGGTATGCTCTCTACCTTCGCTCCATGTCTTTGTGTTTTCCCTGTCTGGGTTTTCTCCAGTACTTCCCCCAGCTCAGCACCCATGCCATGTCCCCACATGGTGATCCAGCTTCTACCCCCAGCTGGACCCAGAGTCCTGCTTGGGTCACCTGTTGAGTTCAGGATGCAAACCTACAACCCAGGTCTGGGGCTTGGAGTTCTGTCCTGAGACTGTCATGGTCTCTCTGCCCCTGCTTGCCTCCCTCCTGGGAAGAGTCACCCTGGGGCTAGAGAGATTGACATACGTCTGTCATTGGGATCAATGCCATAGACACGCGCATAAGGGGAACCCGGTAAAGAGGTACTCACACAGAGTGGGACAGCCTTTATTTGAGAACTTAGCACTTAGCACAGGGAAGAGGAAAAGCAGCTGACAGGGCTGCAGTGAGGGAACAGCAGGATGTGTTGGAAGGTGAGCAGGGGGAGGGATGCTGTTAGGAAAGGACTCAGTGGAGGGAGGCAGGGAGAGGAAAGAGAAGGCACTGAAAAAAAACAATGAGTGAAGCCTGGGAGGAGCCTGTGGTGGGGGAGAAACCCCCTTCATTTTCGGGCACCCAGCACCAGGGCAATGATAAGGCCCACGACCAACAGGAACATGGCGACTGACAGCAGGACAGTGATGACCACCATGCCCCCAGTCCGGGCCATTCCTAATCCAATAGACTCCATGTCCTTTCCTGTCAGAAGATGGGAAAAACTTTGTGGGTTGGAGGGAGTCCTAAGCACCCTGAGGCTCACAGAGGCTCTTACAGCAGCACTTAGGAGTCACCAAGGAGATTTAATAGGTCACCATTCCTCTGCACAAAGAGCCCTTAGTCCAGCAGATGAGCAAACAAAAGGTAGCCATACCAAAACACTCAGCAGGAGAGAGCTCAGAAAAGAATTTAGCTATCTTGCTTTAGTGGATAAAGCCGGGAAATCTAGGAGGTGTGTGGACACTGGGCTGTGAGAGAGGTAGGCGGTTTACTTACGAGGAAGTGTGGACATCGGGGTCTCTGGACTGGACTCAGTTGATGTCCCCTTCTGCACTCTGTAGGAAATGCTTTAGAGGTAGGAGTTAGGAGAAAGCAGAGATCCCCAGTACGGTATGTATGTACATACATACGGATCTGGTGTTTGGGAAGAGGGGTTCCAGCCCCCACCTTCATAGCTAGCCTCGTCTGTGCCCTCCTGGGGTGGAAGCTGGCATTTCACGCCCCTTAGCTGTATCTTCTCTTCCCCGTGCTTTCCAGCGACCCAGCTTCTCTTTCTGTATCCCACTCCCACATGTGTCCATCCGGTACCTACTAGTATTTGGTTCCTGGTGTTAGGTTTGTCACCTGATAGGCGCTGAGCCTCGTGACGGTGAAGCCAGCCCCACTGTCCACCACGCTCACCAGCTCCCTGCGCCCGCGGCATGCAGGCACCACAAAGCTGGATTTAACCACTGAAGGGAAATAAGAGTGAAAGGCCAAATTTCTATCAGTCCTATGGAGAACGGGCAGCTCTTGGGTATCGTTAGGATTAACACGAAGGCATACATGGGTGCTGGGAGGCCGACCTTTGCTGTCGTTGGCTCTCCGGACTACCAGCGTGGCATTACCTCCCGTGAGGTGACATGGGGGCAAGGCAACCAGCAGGCTTTCTGTTAGCGCAGGAGACAGCAGACCAGAGAGGCGTGAAATGTTGAAGTCTGTTGGGAAGCCAAGGGGGACCTCAGATGGAGTTAGCCCCACTCTCAGCTGGCCGCATTCCGGGGGTCATTGCTCAGGGAGCAGAGTCAGAACAGGCCCGTGTGGATCTGACCACCAGATGGCAGGCTTGAGCCGCAGATGACTACTCTGCTGCACCGGACACAGACTAGACACTAGCAGCCAGTCGACTCCTAATCTCACCCCACCCACACAAATGTTGGATCTTTCCCCACACTTCTCTACTCCCGAGACTGGAAGAAGCCTTGGAGTTTGTCTCCTGGTCACTATCATCACTAGTCCCCAACTCCAACCAGCTAGACCAACATCCTTTTTGAGCGAGAGGGAGGGATGGCGTGGGGGGGGGGGCCCTCCCTGTCTAGAGCTCAGAAACCCTCCTCGCTCCCGCTGGAGATAGAGACCTGCAGCCCCTGGAGCCAGGAGAGCCAGCAGAATCAGCACCAACGGCAAGGTCTGAACAGGCAGCTTCGATGTCATGCTGCGCAGGCAACTGGGTCCTGGAACAGGTGCTGGCAGGCTGGAGCTTTCTGAGGCCAATGAAGCCCTGCCTCAGGGTGGCTGATTTTGAGCTGGGGTGGGAGGGGCTGCTGGGAATCCAGTCCAACTTGCCCCTTGGGCACTATAGCCTCAAAGAGGGCCCACAAACAGGTTTTTCACGATGGGGAGCTGGCCCTTAGGCTCAAAGGGATGCCCTGGCTGGGTTCTGGCGACTTAGCTAGCTGCAGGGGAGGATGACTCTTTCTGAAACTCCGGTGTCCGAAACACAGGGTTCCTCTGAATGTGTGTCTATGGCCTCGGCTATACGGGCTGCTCTCCCCAAGAAGGTAGGGGTTTTCCTAGAAGGACCATGAGTTCTGGAGTTGCCCTGGTATGTAGGGGAAACCCCAGAAGATCGAAAGGCTTCCATTAGTAAGAATGGGAGAGGAGACTGGATTCATGAGGTGGGGAAGGCAGAGCCAGAGGCCCAAGACACTTCTCTGGGAAAAGCTGAAGGGTATCAGTTTGAGCCTTCAGATTTCTCTAGAGGGACGAGGGAAGCCAGGAAAGGCTTCCAGAGAGGTAGAAACTGGTCCAATACAAGACAGTGGGCTGTGGAATAGACACAGACTCAAGCAGCAAGCATTTGTTCAGCTGGTGGAGAACAGAGAAGAAAAACCTCAAGAAACAAGACACAGGAGGATCCTGAGTCCCAGGCCAGCCTGGACTACACATTGAGACCCTCAAAACACAGTCAAGTCAAGCCGGGCATAGTGGTGCACACCTTTAATTCCAGCAGTCAGAAGGAGGCAGGTGGAATCTCTGTGAGTTTGAGGCCAGCCTGATCTATGTAGTGAGTTCCAGGATGACCAGGATTATGTTGAGACACTGTCTCAAAAACCAAACAAGCCAAAATCAACAAGAATAGCAAAAACAACAAAAACCCTCAAGACAAAATAGGCCAATAACAACAAAAAGATGAGAAAGACCGGCGGGGTCCCATCCCAGTGCTGGGGAGACAGAGGTAGGCAGATCTCTGTGAGTTCGAGGCCGGCCTGGTCTACAGAATAAGTTCCAGGACAGCCAGAGTTACAACAGAGAAACCCTGTCTCAAAAAAACCAAGAGAGAGAGGGAAAGAGATGTGTGTGGGTTGGGGGGTACAGCTCGATTGTGCAGTATGTGTATGAAGCTTTGGGTTTCGGTCCCTAGTATAAGACAAACACTATTTCCTGTTGGAAAAAACCAAAGCAGCCACAGTTTCTCTGGCTGTCCCCAACCCCAGGCTAAATAAGTGAAGGAGGCTCTTCAGAGGGGGAGGAGAATGACTTGTGGCTTTACACACCCCTGCTCTGGACACTGGGCAGGGGCTCTGTATGCCTCACATTCCTGACCAACAGCCACCTTGAGTGGCACTGCCTTTTGTAGATGTGGAACCTGAGACTCAGACAGGTTGTCACTGGAAAGTGGCGGGAGGGGTTGGCTTCTTCAGGCGGCTCTGCAAGGCCTGAGCTCAGTACTGTCAGTGTCTGCTCCAAGAATCAGCTTCTATCCCAGTCCCTAAGAAAGGGTCAGGGTCCTAGTAGAAAAGTGGGGCTAGCAAAGGCTGAGAGGGTTGTGTCTCTTCCCTCGTGGTGGGCGGCTTAAAGCTTGGGATGAGAGTGTGGAGGAGTAAAGACAGAGATCTAGGAGGACTCACACAGAGTGTCTCCAAATTCACTGTGCAATGGACTATCCGGGAACTTTTGATTCAGTGGGTCTGAGGTGAGGTAGAGCTTGAAACTACGTTTCTTTTAAATTTTTAAAGTTGCATTTATGATGTTTTTGTCTGTGTAATGCCCACTTGTGCCACAGTGCACATGTGGAAGTCAGAGGACAACTTGTGGGAGTCGGTTCTCTCCTTTCAGTGTGGTTTCTGGGGACCGAAACTCCGAGCGTCGGGCTTGGCATCAGCACCCTTTACCTGTTGAGCTGTCTCGTTGTTTCCTAAAACCACATTTCTAAGAGGCTCACAGGTAACACAGAGACCCGAGAGACTCGCGTGTGGAGTTATCAGGTGATGTGTGTTGGTGTACACACCCACTCCAGTGGAAAGCGGGCAGAGGTTTTTCTCAAGCTGCCTGGGCAGGCTGCCGTTGGGTGGAGAACCGATTTCTGTTTGCTCCTTGGCTTTTGTCCCCTTTAGATGAGATCTTATCCTCACTCTACACATGGAGAGAAGATCCACATATGAAGGGGTCTCAAAGCTCATCGCAGTAGGGTGTTTACACGTGTTTACATATCCCCATCTAAGGAGGAATCAGGAAGAGTACGGGTTTGCTGCACACCAGGTTGTACTGGTCCACTCTTAAGCCCCATTTGAAATTAAGGGTAAGACAGAATGAGATAGGAGAGGGCAGATCTCTGGTCACATTTAAGAGGGATATGAGGGTCCTGTGCCTTTAAGCCCTCCATCTCTCTCCAATCCCCCCCTTCACCTTCCCCACCCTAACCCTCCCCAGGTTTCTGGAGGAGCAGAGTTGCATCTTCTCCCTGCCCTGCCGAGCTGCTCACTGGCTGCTCTGGAGGCTGTGCTTTGCGGTCTCCATGGAAACCATTAGTTGCTAAGCAACTGGAGCATCATCTGTGCTGAGCTCTCGCATCTAATTATCCCATCACAGTGGCTGAGAAGGGTTTGGGGAGCTGAGAGGAGGGGGAGGCCTAGCATAGGAGCAAGAGGATAACTCTTTCAGCAGAGCAGCTTCACTGACAGTGCTGAAATCATTTAAAGCCACAGCACCCCATTCCTCTGGAGGATTTCCCAATGGCCAAGTAAGGGAACCAGAGCTACCCTGTCTTCCCTGCTGTCCTCTCCTTGAGTCTTGAGTCTAAACTCCCTCAAGTTCCCACTCCTTCCTCCTTCCAAACATTTCCCTTAAGCCAAGAGACATTCATTGAGTACTAGGTGAGTCCCTGGAATGAACTAGGCACTAAAGATAAAAAGATAAGTTCCTACCCTTAAGTAGCACCTTGCTTCTGTCTTCTGCTCAGTCACCTCTTGAAACAGACCTCCTCTTCCTGGAAGATGGCCCTTTTTTCCCTTTCTTGAGCTACAGTGGTTCTGCAGCCTTAAGTATATGGATCAGAACCCAGGTCTGCCTGCATGCCTAGCTGTATGCCCACGGTGCCACTCTTCTACCTCCCAGTCAGCTAGAGAAGCATGCAGGGACATGCCAGAAGATGATGGTGACCTTTGTCCTCCCGATGATGAATGATGCCTTCTAACTTTAGGTGAGCCACTTTGAATCTCATTGTTTTTTTTCAACTTGAAAATGGGGAGACTCATTCTTCCTGAGCTCAGATCTAGCAAGAGACAACAGGTATAAAAATGATTCAGAGCAAAGCTGGATGGTGGTGGTGCACGCCTTTAATCCCAGCACTCGGGAGGCAGAGGCAGGCAGATCTCAGTGAGTTCTAGGCCAGCCTGGTCTAGAGAGTGAGATCCAGGACACCCAGAGTTACAGCAGAGAAACATTGTCACGAACTGCACCCCCCCCCCCAAAAAAAAAGATTTAGAGCAAAGATGCAGAGAGAGAGCTGAGAGCAGTCATGATCAAGGCACATACTGGACACCCTGAGGGCTGGGCCTGGGTGTCAGAAGTGGTGCTCATCCAATGTTAGTCTGTTGGAAAGTTTGAGGACCATTCCCCAGAGATTTAAGGCTGGAAAACGCTGTGGACATTTTCCAGGACAAGTCCATCATTCAGGCTTGGAGGAAATCTGGATGCTTTATCTTTTTCTTTATCCCCACACAACCATTTACCCCAAATTTCCAGTTCTGTGACCCTGGTTAAGTGACCCACCTTGTTGCTTCAGGTTGTAGCTTTCACTTCAAGTGGATTTTTTTAAAATTTATTTTGTGCATTATCAGTGTTTTCCCTGCATGTGTGTCTGTGTACCACTCTGTGCCTGGTGCCCTCGGAGGTCAGAAGAGGGCACTGGATCCCTGGGAACTGGAGTTATAGATGGTGGTGAGCTGCCGTGTGCCTGCTGGGAACTGAACCCAGGGCCTCTGTAAGAGCAACAAGCTCTGAACTGATGCGCTATCTCTCCAGCCATTGTAGTTTTCACCTGTACAGAAACAGAATAAAACCTGTCTCAGGGAAAACGGCGACAATCACTCCAACTAATTTATTTAAGAGCGCCTAGGACAGTATCTGGTTCAATAAACACTGATATAAGCAATCCATCTTGTCCTCTCCTTTTTATTAACCCTCACTCCAGACGGAGAATGAGGGTGCTGAGGTAATACATGACGTCCCCAAGGTCGCAGAGCAGACGGAATGAAGCGACCCAAGTAACTCAGCGTTTGCTTTTCCAGCTGTGTCACGGATACAAAGAAAGATGTTTAGATTTGTCCAAGGGTGAGTGGCCACAGGGTACCAGGCATTCAGAATTGCCTGTCTGATTTATTCACTTATTAAATATTGGTAGAGACATCCCTCTGTGGTGGGTCCCATGCCAGGCACTGAGATACCGAGACAGTGAGACACACTCCTGCTCTCAGCTGCCGAATTTAGAAGAGTGAACCCAAGTGGGGCTGCCTGAAGCAAGTACAGGACAATAGCCTGGAGAGAGAGCTGTATCACAGGGTGGTGGTGGCACAGGCTTCTAATCCCAGGACTCAGAAGGCAGAGGCAGGTGAACCTCTTGAGTTGAGGCCAGCCTACAGAGCGAGTTCCAGGACAGCCAGAGCTGTACAGAGAAATCCTGAATTGAAAAAAAAAAAAAGGCATACACAGTATTATTACTGTGAGTGAGTGTGTGTGTGCTTGGTGGGTGCATGTGTGGCACATCTTATGTATGGCACATCTTCTTCCTTTATGGGTCAGGAGACCAAAGTCAGCTTTGAGGAGCCCATTTACCTGCTAAGTATCTCCTAGCTCTAGATTTTTAATTTTTTTTCTGTTTTTTTTTTTTTTTTTGTGTGTTTGTTTTTGTTTTGAGACTGGGTTTCTCTGTGCAGCCCTGATTGTCCTAGAACTCACTCTGTAGACCAGATTGGCCTCAAACTCAGAGATCTGCCTGCCTCTGCCTACTCAAGTGCTGGGATTAAAGGTATGTGCTACCAACACTGAACTTGGATTTTTACTTTTTATTTTTAAAGCAAGCTTGTTATGATGCCCAGACTGTTCTGGAGCTCCTGAGCTTCAACCTTCCAAGTAACGAGATTGTAGAGTGTGCCACCATGCCTGGCTCTGCTTTACTGACTAACTAGAGACAAGGTCTTCCCTCAGGGCTGGCATTACAGGTGTGCACCACACGCCTAGCTCCTCTTCCTCCTCCTCCTTTCTTCTCCTTTGAGATGGGGTCTGTAGTCCAGTCTGGCACCAAACTCTATATGCAGCAGACTTTGAACATTTCTGATCATCTTGTCCTCACCTCCAGAGTGCTGGGATGTGATGCTGGGGGATGAGCCCAGGCTCTTAGGCATGCCCTTCCAACCGATTTTCATCACCAGCTTTTTTGTTTGTTTTCTGAAATAAGATCTCATGAAGCCCAGGCTGGCCTCAAATGATCTTGACCTCTGGATCTTCCTGCCCCATCTCCAGAATGCCAGTATTACAGGTTTGTGATATCTAGCTCCTTCCCTCCCTCCTTCCATTCCTTTTTATGTTTTTACTAATTTAGTGTGTGTGTGTGTGTGTGTGTGTGTGTCTATCAAAGAACACTTGAGAGAGTCAGTTCCCTCCTTCCACCACGTGAGTTCCAGACGTTGAACTCCGGTCATCAGACCTGGTGGCAGATGCCATTACCTGCTGAGTCATCTTACTCCACTCAATCCCCTGCACCCCTTTATAAACACAGGAAAGAGGCCAGCCTGGTGGCGCATGCCTTTAACCCCGGCACTTGGAAGGCAGAGGTAGGCAGATCCCTCTGACCAGCTACATAGTGAGATTCTATCTTCAAACCAAACCAAACAAAAAAACCCCGAAAACATGGGGCTGGGGAGATGTTTCATCAGTCAAGAGTGCATAAGACCCAAGTTCCCACACTGGGAAGCTTACAACTACCTGCAAGTCTGGTTTCTGGAGCAGCCAGCATCTCTGGCCTCCACAGGCACCTGCACATACACACACACAGGCACTCACACACAAATACATACTTTTAAAAATAAATCTTTTAAAAAGTTACGAAGAAATAACTAGCAGTAAATAACAAGGGGAAATAGTAATATATATAAGTGTGTGTATATATTACTATATATAGTATGCATATATGTATATATATGTGACTATACACACACACACACATATATATGATATAGGAAAGAGATGACTGACAATGATGAAAGTTCTGGAAGATGTGGACGTGCTAGTCTTTGACCCTAACAGTGACATTTCCCTGCAGAGGAAAGAAGGAAGGCAGGCCTGCTGAGAAATGCTGTGTTGGAGAGTTGGTAGGGAAAGGCAGAGACAGAGGCTTACACTAAGGGACTCAGGGGGTTCCTTCCCGTTTTGTTATTGTTTATTGTTTTTTCTAGCGAAATGAGAAACTCGGTGGAACAAAATCTTGGAGCCAAGGAAGCTTGAATAGCCATTCGGGAAGTTGGGGTACCAAAGCTCCTAAGGCTCCTGAGAAAGGCTGTGTATTTAGTGCTGGTGAGAGCTCTGCTTTTCCCCGGGTCTACTGTCTCCAGGGGCACTGACTATACTAGGCTCTCTGAGACGGAACCAACAGGATGTGGATAATCTCAGTTAACATAAATATTATATTTTTAGAAGGGACTTCTCTAGCAGCCGCCTCTAGGGGAGCTGGGACCATAGATGTGCACCGCACCTAACTAGGAACTGCCGAGGAGTATGAGGCTGTGCTTCTCTATAGAAGCTGCATAATTTGCCAAGGAGGAAATTTAAATGGATGTAGATGGGGTGTCTAGAAGGACTTCCTGGAGGAAACAGGGAAGAAGTAGAAAGCTAAAAGTGTAGGAATTAGCAGGGTGAAGTTAGAGGGGAAAGGAGATCATTGTAGGCTGAGAAAACTGTGAAGATTCAAAGTCAGAAAAGGAAATCCGGAAAGTCACTGAGGAAGTAGCTGAGACCAGATGAGGAGTTTCTTTTTTTTTCTTCTTAATATTGTCATTTATTTTTATTTTATGTACATTGGTGTCTTGTCTGCATTTATATCTGTATGAGGGTGTTGGATCTCCTGGAACTGGAGTCTCAGACAGTTGTGAGCTGCCATGTGGGTGCTGGGAATTAAACCTGGGTCCTCTGGGAGAGCAGCCAGTGCTCTTAACCACTGAGCCACCTCTCCAACAGCCAATGAGCAATTTTTAAAGATTCTCCAAGAGTTGTTCTCCTCCTCCTCCGCCTCCTCCTCCTCCTCCACCACCGCCTCCTCTACTTTCTCTTCCTTCTACCTAGAGATTGAACCCAGGGGCTTCACACATGTTGCGTAAGCACTGTACTGCGGAGCCATACCCCGAGTCTCAGGAGTTTTGATTTCTACCCGATGGATAAAGGATGCCTCTTTGAGGATTTTAAAATGAAGAGTGTGGTGATCAAGTCTGTGTTTTACAAAGATGACTGTAGTATAGCAGTTGAGTTGGATGAGCAGCTGGGGGACATTTTGGTGTTGCTGAGATCACAGTTTAGAAGATGTTAAGAAAAGGGTTTGGGTGGGGGGCAAATGACAGGGCCTGGAGTCAGTGAGGGAGGCTAGGAGGAGGCCTATGGAAAACTGGAGAGCAGGGTTAGGGGCATCTTCCAGTCCTGGCTCAGGCAACTACACCGAGGGCAGAGAGGCTGGGGTGAATGTTTCTGTTTTAAATTTGCTGGTTGTGGTGTCTGAAGGTACTGAGGCACGCGACAGGTGAGTGGGTGTGTGGTCCACAGCACAGGCGGGGCAGTCAGTCGGTGCAGGCGTGGGTGGCCACCCAGAGCCCTGAGGGAGAGTGTGTGCTGGTGAGAAGAACTTGGGGGGGGACACTTGACATTTGTGGGCAAAGGAAGAATGGGACTTACATGGAGGTTGAGAAGCTTCCTTAAGAGAAGAAAAGAAAAGGAGGGTTTCTATCTCCTATGCTGAAAGGAAGCCTGCAGAGAGGGCCAGCAGCAGCAAAGGCAGCAGAGAGAGCAGAGAAATTTGAAGTCTGCTCCTGGCTTTGGCAAGGAGGAGCCATTGAAGTGCTCTTCAGACTGTGGGTGCTAGGGCTGAGGACGTGGCTCAGTCACAGGGCTTTTGCCTAACATGTACATTGTTCCATCTCTGGCAGTGTAAGACAGCAACAGCTTGATCTGGGAGGCATGTGGAGAAGGACTGGCACAGGCACATGGATATTGAAGACGAAATGGCTGGCTGTATGGAGATGGGTCAAGGACCCCCTAAAAGGCAAAGAGGCCAGACAGCCTGGGGAGGACAGGCTCAGAGGAAGATCAAAGAAGGAGCTTCTTTCCTAAGCCTTGTTATGTAGTTCCTGAGACCTCATGAGGCCTTCTGAACCCCTGTGGTGGTTTGGATTACAACGGCCCCCAGAGGCTCATATGTTTGAATGCTTGGGCCTCAGTTGGTGGAACTGTTGGGGAAGGATTAGGGGGTGTGGCCTTGTTGGAAGAGGTGTGTCACTGAGTGGATGTTGAGGTTTTAAAAGCCTGTGCCTGGCCCCCTCTGTCTGCCTCCTGCCTGTGGATCAGATGTAAGCTCTTAGGTACTGTTCCAGTGTCATGCCCGCTGCCAAGCTTCCCATTGTGGGGCTGTCCTAGAGCCAAGAGTGGGTCAAAGCATGCTTTGAACCCCAGAATTCTCACCCTGAGAGTGGAAGGTGTCTGGCTGCTCCCATTTTTCTTAGCCCTGACAAAACCCAGCTAAATCCTAAATGCTGCCTGCCTCACAGCAGGTCACTGTCAAAGGAATGTGGCCTGGTTGGTGCTTGTCTGATGCTGTAGCTGAAGGCCTAGGGCTGAGCCCATTTTCCGATAAAGTGTCTTCCTCTCTTCCCTGTGAGACCACACCTTATTCAAGAGAGTCTTTTCCAGGACTTTGACCCTCAGAATGACAATGAGTTCCCAACATGCACATGGGGCTACTCCAGTATCCCTGTTTTAGCCAATGGCCCCCAACCCTGGGTGCCAAGGACCCCCCCCCTGCCTTTTCCACTATAAATGTAACCACCTTTGATTCAATAAACTGAGCTGTCCCACTGACAACATCCCACCATGATGGTCCTGGATTCACCCTCTGAAGGAGCTCCTGTAAAGGAGCTCTCGATTTAATGCTTTCTTAGTCATCATGTCTCACCACAGCAATAGAAAAGTAACTGAGTCACAGACTGTAGGCACCTCTGATGGGCACAAGGAAGGAGAGTCAGGAGCTTTCCTGGCACGTGGGTAGAGTACAGAGAAGGCCTGAATGACAAACCAGGAGGGAACAGATCCTGGAGATCACAGCTAGAGACGTGTAGGACTCCAGGTCTCCAGCCGAGTGGCCAAGGGACCCAAGAAGTGCCAATTTTAACTTCTCTTGAATCTAGCATTTCTGAGCCACTGCCACCACCAATAAGAACTTTCCAGTTAAGGTGTAGCCCGAGTCAGTGCACAGCTCTGATAGTCCAAGGGTTGCCACCAGGAAGACAAGCAAAGCATGAAGGGAAGGGGCCAACAATGCTTTGAACCGTTTCCCATACTCCTGAAGCAAGTGGGGAGTTTTGGCACAGCTGCCCAGGCCACAGCCCCGAAGCTGGCCTCCCACCTCCCCAAACCCTGCTTGACATGCAAACCAGATGCCAGTGCCCTTTGCAAAGCGGTATTTGTATAGAAACCCAAGAGGTGGGGGTGGGACCTTCCCTCTTCCTCTGTCTCTGTCACTACTACTTGGAGAGATCTGCAGACACACACCAACCCCCAGCCACTCTTGCTGCTATTGGACTGGCACACTGGAGGCTGCTGTTCCCCAGTTCTCCATATGGCCCTCGTTCAGGTTCTGAGTTCTCAGGACTGCTAGAAATAACCTGGCCTCTGAGCTTCCCACTACCGCCTCCTGCTCCAGGAGTCTCACAACCCAAGCCCTGCCTCTCTACTTCCCCAAGCCTGCCCTCAAAACACCCCCGAGCCTCCCATTGAACACTGAGCCCTGAACCTCACTGGCTGTGGCATACATGAATGGAGGCAGAACCTCCAAACTAGTGTGTCCTCCGATCAGCTTCCATAGTGTGCAGGCTGCCTTAAGGGTACAGGAAAAGCTGAAGAGTGGGAAGCAGGCTCCTGAGGTCTCACATGGCTGGGAGAAGATGAATGAACCTGGAGCGAGGGGTCCAGCCCCCTGATACTACTTTCTAGCTCTGACCTTGAACTCAGGTGACCGCACCTATGAATGGTGGCTGTGATCTCTACTTCACCGGTCAGGGGTGATGAAAAAGAACAGTAGGCTCAGGGAGCCCAGCACAGTGCTTGGTAAACAGAGGGTGTGTAAAACAAGTTGTTCTCCTTTCTCCTCTTTGGGAGAAGAGGGAGTGCTGCAAGAGGCCAGGGACCTGGAGGGAAGAATGCAGGTGTGTTCTGTCTCCCTCCCTAGAGCTCAGGGCCTCTCCACTGCTGCTGTCTGGCCTGGGAGTGACTCCTGGGAAAGGTATTCTTCATGGGCTGAAGAAAGTCTAATAAAGAGGGCCTGGTAATGGCAGGGGGACTGCCTCTGGGGTTTCAGCTCCTCACCCCAGTACATGCAAGATCCCCTAAAATTCATAATCTGATTTATATTCCCTCTTCTGGACCTGTCACCATGGCAACAGTTTTCTCAGTTGCACTTCATCAGCTTCTCAGCAAATTTTTTTCTCTGCCCTCCGATTCACTCTTTTTTTTCTCCTCCTCTATTGGTTTTGCTCTTTTAGGGGTGCAGATCTCACCTGTTCCTCCATCTCTCAGCTTCTCCGGGGTCCCTCTGTTCTCCCTTCTGGCCTTTGCTCCCTCCCTCTGTGCAGATCTCTTTCTAGGACCTCTCTCCCATCTCTCTTCTCAAGTCTAAAATGGTAGCAACCAGCTGAGGTCTTTGGTTAGAAAAGAACTTGTGCATCAGGACAGAGAAGGGAAAGACTCAGGGGACAGGGTTTGAATCCCAGTGGGTTCTGGGCAGAGGTCTAGTGCAGTGGGGTGCACAGTAGGGTGTGGGTGAAGAGGTGTCACCTTAGTGATCTGCACTTCTCTGACCAGAAGGAGGGGAATGGGGTCAGGGCAGTAGCACTGGACAATTCCTGCTCCTGTGCTTGGTCAAAATCAATCTTTTGAGGGTCTCCTACAGGACACTATTCCTGGTTCACCTCCAAAGTCACCGTTGGAGACACTTAGCCAATACCTTTCAGATAATACTTGTGTAGGGCACTGCTCTCAAGCCTAACCGGCTCTGATTTCTCTCTCTTCAAAGGTCAACTATGTTTCTTTCTATGTTCTTTATTCACAGGATACGACCACAGGAAGGGGTGTTTCTACTATCATGTCCTAATGCAGAGACCCTAAACACGAATTTCCTTTCCCAGGCCATCCTTTTGGCTTTCCCTGTCACTATCCAGTGTAAAAACCTCACTATCCCTCTAGTCTTGTGTCTGAGAAATAGGACACTATATCACCATATAACCTGTCAATAACAGTGTTTCAACTGGCATGGTGGTATATACATTTGTGATCCCGGCACATGGGGAGGTAGAGGTAGAAGGATCAGTGTTCAAGGTCATTCTCTATACATAAGAAGTTTAAAGGGTCTGGGGCGGTGGCTCAGTGGTTAAGAGCACTGGCTGCTCTTCCAGAGGACTCAGATTCAATTCCCAGCATCTACATGGCAGCTTACAACTGTCTATAACTCCCATTCCAGGGGATCTGACACCCTCACACAGACATATATGCAGGCAAAACACCAACATACATAAAATAAAAATAAATAAAATATATTTTTTTTAAAAGAAAGAAGATGTAGTTTGAGGACAGCCTAGGCTATATGTGAAGCTCTAACTGGGGAGAGGTACGGTACCCTACTTCTCAGATTCCGAGTTAGACGGTGCTACTTGTGACCCTCTCATTCTCCATCAGTTCTCCTTGGGAAGCACTGAAACCTATCACTGTTTGGACAGCTCCTCAAATGTGACTCAAGTCATCCTACGGACTCACAGGAGTCCCGGAGGTAGACCTGCTCACACTTCAGAAGCCAGACCTGCCTTTCTGTTGTGTTGTTTTTTGAGACAAGGTATCCCTGAGACTTAAGTTATTTGTATTTTAGACTATGTATCTCTGTCCTGGAACTCGCTCTGTAGACCAGGCTGGCCTCAAACACACAGAAATCTGCCTGCCTCTGCCTTCTGAGTGCTGAGATTAAAGGTGTGTGCCACCACCGCCCGGCCAGACCTGTCTTAAACACGGCTTCTACCCCTTTCTCCTCTCCTCTCTGTTTCCGTTACAGTTTATTGAGTAGCTACTGTGCTCTCGCCTCTCAATACATAGTACCTCACTCCATCTTTAGAATACTTGATCAGATCGTTATTATTCTATTTCCCAAGAAGACACTGGAGCTCAGAGTGGTTAATTCACCCAAGCTAGTCAGCCAAAGAGCTGGGACTCAAATCCACATTTGGAGTGCTCCAAAATTAGTGTGTTATTTTTTATTTTTTAATTTTTTGCTACACTGCACTGTCCTCACATGGCTCTTCCAACTCAAAAGCCTTCTGAGCTTTCAGATTCCTATTCTCCGGGCAGACTTTGAGGCGCATCAGATTCTGGTCCCTCCCACTTAGTGTTTCCTACATGTGTCTTACTTCCTCTCAGTGTGACGTGAACTGGTATGAACTTCTTCATACCAGTTTGTGTGCTGCGGGGTCTGTCTTCATCTCTATCAAATAATTCTTTTTGTTCTCTCCCCAGTCAAGGACCCCATGTAGCCCAGGCTGGCCTCAAATTTCTTATGTATGGAGAAAGACCTTGAACCCCTACCTCCCATGTGCTGGGATTACAAGTGTGCCTCACCGTGTTATTAACCGGTCATAGAGTGATGGAGCATTCCATTTCTCAGATACAACACTGAAAGACAGGGTGAGGATCCAAACTTTGCCTCCAGGTGTGGACTGGTGCATACACCTTACTAGATGGAACGATCCAGGGTCCTCCAGAGCCCTTAGCAGCATGCAGCAGGACTGACATAGCATAGAAGCAGTTCTGGTGAAACCCAACAGGGCTCTGAATGAGTCATCTGCATAGTGTGGAAGCAGAAATCAGATTCCATTTGTTTATTTAGACAGGGTCTGATGTAGTCCAGACGGGCTTCAAACACAATGTGTACCCAAGGCCTTGAACTTTAAAAGTACCGTTACTCTGTGTATGTGTGTGCTGTGTGAGTGTGAGGGTCAAAGGACGATCGTGTGGAGCCGGTCTTCTCCTTCCACCTTTGCTTGGGTTCCCAGGAGCTGTTTCTGTGACCCAACTATAAACTTCCGGTCGTCCTGCCTCAACATTTTAGTGCTGGAATTATTGACAGTTACCACCATAGTCAGGTCTCTCTTTGTAGCCTTTCCTGGCCTGTAGAGAAGACTAGCCCTGAGCTGGGAGGTGGTGGTGCATGCCTTTAATCCCAGCACTCTGGGAGGCAGAAGTAAGTGGCTCTCTGTGAGTTCAAGGCCAGCCTGGTCTACAGCGTGAGTTCTTTCCGGGATAGCCAGAACTACACAGAGAAATCTGACTCAAAAACAAAAAAGACGAGCTGTGAACTCAGCTTTGGGCCTGGCTGGGAATCATGCATGCCAGGTGGAAGAGGAAGAGAACCAACCCCGCAAAACCGCCCTCTGACCCCCACACACAATGCGCGGCATTTTGTGCACACACAAAGTAGATTTAAACAAAAATTAAAAACAAAGAAAAGGAGGCATGGGAGCTAGCTCAGTCTCTAAAGGGCTCCTTTACAAGCACGAATACCAGATCTGGATCCCGGAACCCATCTTTTAAAAAGCAGGCTTAAGGGCTGGAGAAGATGGCTCAGCAGTTAAGAGCACTAGATGCTCTCCCAGAGGCCTTGGGTTAAATTCCTAGCACACACATGACAGCTCATAACTGCAGCTCACAACTGTCTGTAACTCTAGTTCCGGGGGATCTAGCACCCTCACACAGACCAAAAAACGCTAATGCACATAAAACAAAAACAAAGCAGGATTTGGCTGGCCATGGTGGTCTTTGCACTTGAGAGGCAGAGTCAGGTGGATCTCTGAGTTCATGGATAGCCTGGTCACCAGGCAGTGGTGGCTCAAACCTTTAATCCCAGCACTTGGGAGGCAGAGGCAGGCTGATCTCTGTGAGTTTGAGGCCAGCCTGGTCTACAGAGTGAGTTCCAGGGCAGCCAGAGTTACAACAGAGAAATCCTGTCTTGAGAAAAAAAAAAAAAAAACAAAAAACAAAAAACCAACCAACCAAATAAACAAACAAAAATGATAGCCTGGTCTACTTAGTGAGTCCTAGGAGCTAGAGATATAGTGCTGTGGTTAAGAGCATTTGTTGCTCTTGCAGAGGACCTGGGTTTGGTTCCCAGCAACCACATAGTGGCTCACAATCATTTGTAACTCAAGTTCAAGGGGATACAATACCCTCTTCTGACCTGTGGACATTGCATACAGGTGGTACACATAGATACATGCAGGTGAACACCCATAAACATAAAAAAAAAATCTAAAAAATAGATTTGTGAATTCCAGGCCAACCAGGGCTACAGCCAGTGCTGTAGTGTTTGTCTTGAAAAACAAAACAAAAAAAGCCCCCACTGTACTGGTTTATGCTTTTGGTGCCAGGTCTGGAGACAGGCAATCCTTGGGCTGCTAGCCAGAGCAGCAGGGAGACAGGTTCTCCCTCCAAAAAGAAAGGAAGTGACTAAGGAGACAGCTCAGTGGTTAAGAGTGCTTGTTCACTTGCTCTGAGAGAATCTGGGTTCTGTTTTCAGCACCCAAATGGAGGCTCAACAACTGTCTGTAACTGGAGTCCCAAGGGATCTGACACCCTCTTCTGGCCTCCAAGGCCACCAAGCACACATGGGCACACAGGCAAACACTCATATTCAGGAGGTTTTGTCTCAAACGGTGTTGGGGGGAGAAGGGTTGGTTATCACTGAAGTTCAAATATGTGGAGGGCTACAAAATATGACTTACACTGTATGGTCCATGAGGTAGAGAGCTCAAAGTGAAGTTCAGTTCTGTAGGGTTCACTGGAAGACTGGGTTCAGCTCAGAGGCAGGAAAAATAAATGTGCATAAGAGCAGGCTGCCTTAGGGGCACCAAGCTCCCCATTGCTGGAGGTGTTCAGGAGGTTCTGAAACACTGCTTGCCAGACATGTTGGCAGGGAGCTCAGAATCAGAAAGGATCTGGACTAGGTAGCTGGGTTTTGAGGTCCAAGCCCACCGAGATCTGTGACTGTTCCTGTGCTTGCTCTCCTGGTCCTTCCTACCTCTCACTCAATCCTCTGTGCTCTTCTAAACCTACCTGGCTACATTCCAGACCCAGATCTGTTTCCTTATTCTCCATCAGGTCTGAGGATAACACCCCACCCCCTGCATAAATACCTCCTCATTGTTTAGCATCCTTTGTTGCTCTGTCATTGCCCCCACCTTACCTTAAAGGCAGGTACCTGAGTTACCTGTTACAGGATAAAAATGTACCTACCCATCAGCCCGGTATAGTGGTGGATAGCTGTAATTCTAGCACTCCAGAAGTGGAGACAGGAAGATCTCAGGTTCAAAACCAGCCAGGGCTATAGAACAAATTTTGAGGCTAGCTAGGACTACAAAGTAAGACCCTGTCTCAAAAACAAACAAACAAACAAACCCCCAAAAAACCAACAACCAAAAGTCAGGAATGGTGGCACATTTATCCCAGCACTTGAAAAGCAGGTAGATCTCTGAATTTGAGGCAGCTTGGTCTTTGTAGAGAAATCCAAGACAACCAGAGCTACACAGAGACCCTGTCTCAAAAACAACAGAAACCTTACCTCTGATGCCCCCAGCCTGCCTGCTTATCTCTCTCTCAAGGTAATGTTATTCCTCATCTCTTGTAGGAACTCTGGTCTTGGCTCGCTCCTTCGGGGCTTTTGTAACACAGAAGTGAGAGGGCAGAAGGTAGGAGTTTGGATGAGGCAGGCAGGGGAGAGCAACTTCGTCTTGGAATATGGAGAAAGAGAATAAGGAAACCTGAGAGACACCCCCAATCCACATAGTTAGGAGTTGGGGGTTTGCAACATGCTCCTGGTGGTTGCAAGATAGAACAGAGGGGTAGAGGGGCATGAGCAAGTGTGGCTGTGGGCCGTGAGGAGATGAGCACCCAGAGTCATTCGTAGCAACTGAAATTCTATTTTTTTAAATTTGTTTTCATTTTATGCATACGGGTGTTTTGCCTGCATGTAAATATGTGCACCACTTTGTGTGCAGTACCCATAGACACCAGAAGAGGGCGTCAGTTCCCTTGAGACTACTGTAAAAGGTGCATGTGTGAGCCACCATCTGGTTGCTGAGAATCCAACAGGGGTCCCCTGGAACAGCCAGTGCTCCTAACTACTAAGCCATCTCTCCAGCCCCTGAAATTGGAATTCCATTCTGCAATTATCGTTATTATTCGAGCTATGGGGGCCTCACATATATTCAGCTCACATGTTCTATAATTTTCACAGAATCAAGCATGGGGCCAGAGCGTGGGTAAACAGCACCCTCATCCTTGCAGATACCACACATAATGCGCATATGGCCTTCAGGCTGTGGGACCCTATAGAGAGACAGAAATGTCAGCCCATTTCTTTGCCTCATGGTGTATATTTTTATTGTTGCTGTTAAAGGCACGGTGTCACATAACCTGGGCTGGCTTTAAGTGAGGCTGGCCCTAGAACTCCTGATCCTCTAGCCTCTACTTCCTTAATGCTGGGATTACAGGTGTGTATCACCATGTCAGGCTTCTAAAAGAACCGATTCCTAACCTGGGTCTGCAAGTTACAAATGCCCTAGGAGTTAGAACCGGTTATTGCTTTTGTCAGATCCTCATGAGGCCTGGGGAGATGTGTTTGAAGTCACAGGTCTGTTTAGGTCTGGCTGGGACTCAGTCTCTGCCTGGCCCCAGGCCTTCATCATTATCCTTGATGCCTTAGAATGAATTAAAGAGCCTCACACAATAAACAGGGGCATGGCAAGGGGGGAGAGGGTGGACTGGGCGCCCTGAGCACCCTACACTCTGGGGAACATCCAGATAAGGAGGCCAAGCCTGTCATTCCAGCTCTGAAGGCCCTGCAGGGACAGGAGCCAGGTGCAGGAAGAAATCCAATGGAAAGTTGGAAGCAAGTGCCGCCATGGTGTCGTGGAAAGAGTCTGGATGGGATCTAGAAGGCCTGGGTCACCTCCCAGCTATCACTTGCCAGCCATGTGATTCTGCACAAGTCTGTCAGCACCCTGTGAACCTTCTCTCTTCAAGAAGACAGTTCTATAGGGCTACATAGAACAACAAATTAGGCAGTATGTAAGCATATTCTTTGAGGGCTTCCTGCTCCCAGCACAACCTCAGAAAGTCCAGCCTTTTGGATGAAGGTTAAATAGCAGGAATTGTGACTAAGATGCAACTCTGGCAGAGGAGGGAAGTAGCTACAGCTTTTCCTGGGACCCCGCCTCTGACAGCCTCTCTTAGGTCTGTTTCTGTTTATTATTTATTTAGCTGTGCTGGGGATTGAACTCAGAACCCTGAACACACCAGGCAGGCACTCTACTCTTGAGCTACACCACCTAGTAGGTCAGGCAGTCGTTGGTGGTACATGCCTTTAATCCCAGCACTTGGGAGGTAGAGGCAGACAGATCTCTCTGAGTTCAAGGCCAGCCTGCAGAGCAAATTCCAGGACAGTCAGGGCAGAGAAATCCTGTCTCAGGAAAAAAAAAAAAAAAAGTCCTCAGAGTTCGAACTCTTCAAGGGTTGCATTGGAAGAATTGCTTGACTCTGGGAGTTTGAGATTACCCTGAACAACACAGTAACACTCTACCTCTTAAAGTGATTGGATGAAATGCTTTTTCCCTGGCATGCCTGTTAGTAGTCGGGGTGGTGGTGCATACCTGTAACACTAAACTGTCAGGCTAAGGGGGGTAGAGATGGTTTGAGGCCATCTTAGGCTACATAGTGAGACGCTCTCTCAAAACAGTCAGATGTGATGGCACATGCCCATAGTAGCGGTATGCCCAAGGCTAAAGCAGAAGGATTGCAGAAAGCTCGAGGACAGCCTGGGCTATATAATGACCTGGTGGTCAGTCAGATGAAACCAATCAATAGCCAAATCAGCTCAAGCCTGTTACTGAATTGCTTTCTTCACGGTAATGAAGCACTTCCGGGCCTGTAGAGATGAGTCAACATGACTGGCTGCTCTTCCAGAGAACCTGGGTTCAATTCCCAGCACCCACATGGCAGCTTACACTGTAACTCCAGTTCCAGGGGATCTGACGCCCTCTTCTGGTGTCTATGGGCACTGTATACAAAGTGGTACACAGACATACATGCAGGTAAAACACCCGTATGTATAAGAACAAATACAATCTCAAAATAAATTTTAAAAGATGCATTTGCAACCAAATTCACCTAATTCTTTTTCTTTTTTGGTTTTTTGAGACAGGGTTTCTCTGTTGTAACTCTGGCTGTCCTGGAACTCACTCTGTAGACCAGGCTGGCCTTGAACTCACAGAGATCCACCTGCCTCTGTATCCCAAGTGCTGGGGTTAAAGACTTGTGCCACCACCGCCCAGCTAGCCCTCTTGCTTTTTAACATTTGAAGAAACAGGCCTAGAGAGTGATTAGGACAGAGTCCCATATTCTGGTCTTTCAGGCCAGTCTTCTTTCCTTGGAAGTATTTATTATTTCCTGGGAGAACACAGAGAGGGAGAGACCTAAGAAATCTTTTCAGTTATCTGGTAGAAATCTGCTGCACAATCCTTAGGCTTCCAGTAAGGTGTGCACTGTCTCCCTGAGGTTCACAGAAGTCTAGATATTGCTTCCCTGCTATGCCAGGTCAAGGATAGGATCTTTCCTGAGATCAGCCTAAGCAGCCTCCTCACACTGAATTGTACTGCTCAATGTGTCATCTGTGTGATACAAGGAACAAATATGTCTTGTCACCAACATAAATCTAGTGTCCAGTCAATGCTCGGAACATAGTAGGTCTTCAGTAAGTATTGACTGACTAAGCAGGCAGAGTTGGTCAGAGTCCTGAAAGAGAAGGGTGAGTTGGTTATCAAAACAAACAAGGAGCATTGGGAATGATGGTAGAGGCCTGAACCCAGCTACTTTGTAGGCTAAGGCAAGAGGATTGTAAAGTTCAGGGCCTGCCTGGGCTACAGAGTGAGTTCAAGGCTAGCTTGGGCAACTTAGTGAGACCTTCTTTCCCTCCCTTCCTTCCTTTCTTCCTTCTTTCCTTCCTTTCTTTTTTCTTTTTCTTTTCTTTTTTTTTTTTTTTTTAAGAGTAAGAAAAGGGCTAGGGATTTAGTTCAGTGGTAAAGTGTTGCCTGGCACTGAGAAAGCCCGGGTTCAGTCCGAGCAATATAACCAACCAAACAACCCACCTCCAGAACCCTTTATGCAAAAAAAGGAATTTTAGCTAGAAGGTAATGGGAACTGAAGAGAGGGAGGAAAGCAGGACAGTTGGAACGGAGGACTGCCAGCCTTTAAAATCATTGTCTTTGCTGAGTCGAAGGCTTCTGCATGGATGGGAGAAAGCCTCAGCCTGGCCGGGTTGGAGGAAGTGGCTGTGAGCGGCTGGAGTCCTTCAAAGTGGAGAAATGCAGCAGATGACAGCGAGGAAGGCAGGTGAAGGGAAGGTGTAGGAGCGTTGAATCTGGAGATGGATTTGCATTTGGTGCTGTGCCTGGGAGGTCCGCGAAGGCCTGGGGCACAAAGGAAGAAGCAGGAAAAGGGGAGAGTCTTACTACCCCTTCTTTTAGATGGAGAACTTGGGAGGAGAGGCTTCCGGCTTCTGCTCCGTAGCGCTGCACTTGAGTGCCACAAGGCGAATCCTACCACTCAGATGTGGAAGCGGCTGAAACCGCCCGCTGAGTGGGGATGGCAGAGCAAAGATAGGGGTGGCTTCTTCCTCTGACTCTAGCCAGTCTACAACATTCTCCTGTGAGAATTCATTTGGCTAGTGGGTGTTACGCCAGGTCTAACCGCCAGGGGACGGAAAAAGCAACCCTTAAGGTCAGTAGCCTTACAGCTCCCCACCTATTTTCACCTGAGGCCAAAATGGGCGGTGCCTCACCTGGCTCTCACCTAGAGCTCCCTTAACCCCTTCCTGCCTTGTCTGAAGTACCTCCCCTAGGCCGAGTCATTCTTAGCGGAACCGGGGGCCAATTTTGACCAGAAGTAGGGTGTCCAGCCCAAGGGTAATAAGGCCAGGATGGAGGTGAAGCCGGGGTTTCCAGTAACTCGGATCCCTGTTCTTGTCCTAGGTGGAGCCCGGCGAGGGTAGAGTTCTCTGCCTCAGATGGGTGGGTGACTCCCCAGACCAGTGGAAAGCCCTGCAGGTCGCAAGAGAAGCAAAGGGGGGTAGGTCACAGCGGGAAACCCCTGGGGCAAGCTTTAGTGGGGACTGGACAAGTAGCTTCAATATCCAGACTTCCACGTCTCGGCAGCCATCTATCTGCAAAGGGACTTTAGCTAGAGCGAGGGAGGGAGGTAGCCCACTAGCGAAGACAACAGAGGACGGGAGCGGGAGGTAGGAACTTAAGATCAGATCGAGAGCGCACGGGATTTGGCAGATCTCAGGTGCCTGCTTTGCACGCTGTTTCTCCAGTTACTGGCAGCCTTTCAGGGCTCAGATCAGCCGAAGTTCCGGGATTGTATTCCGGGCCTTAAGGTGTTAAACCGTGGGAGTGGGGTCCGGAGTCCCTCCCTCCCTCTTCCGCGAATCAAGTGTCACCACCTCCAAGTCCACCAGGCTGGCACACTAGGAGTTAAGTCTGCCAGCAATCTGCAAGACTGGAGCCAGAGAGGGAGCGGAGGGGGGGGGGCACAAGGAGATGGGGGAAGCAGACTGCAGGGAGACAGCGCCAGGAACCCCCTCCCTAGGGACCTGGCCCCTGGGCCCCCAGCCCCAAAAGGGGCCCTGCCCTCCCCGGGGTCGTGCTCCCCCCCTCCCGCTCTGCCCCCGCCCTCCAGCTTTGTGTCCCCAGGAGGGTGGGCTGCAGGATTTCCAGCCAAGCCTTGGCTGCCTGCTCAGTTTTTCCAAACCCTCCAGTCGGGGAAGGCGGGAGCCCTGTCAGGATAAGAGTCCCTCCCCCTTGCCCCTGCCGGCCCCCTCGCCCCGCCTGGAGTTTCCTGCCCCCGCAGCTTTTCCAAACTCCTATCTCTTTCCAACGCTGGTCCCAGCGCCCCCTAGTCCCACCTCTATTGGTTCCTAAGTTCCAAGTTCAGGTTGGAGGGGGCCAGGTGGACTCCACAGTCCTGGAGAGGCGCTGGTAAAGCCCCGCTCCGAAGGCCGACCCTGAGACCTGCGGGGCGCCGGCCTGACTCCCAGCCTGGGCCCGCCCCATCCCAGGACTCGGCCTCTTGCCACCGGGGAAGGTGGCTCTTTGGGGTCTCCCGCTCCCGGAAGGAGGCGGTGCTGGGGACGTCGGCACAGCTGGGCGGTAAGGTCGGCGCGGCAGATGCCAGGCCCTAAGGCAGGCTTCGAGGAGGGGCAGTGTTCCCAGCGCTGGCACGGCTCTGTCCAGAAAGTCTATTATATAATAATCACCATCTATCAGGAAGCCAGACAGCGGGAGAGAGTGGGGAAGCCAGGATGCCCGGATCCGCGCTCATCCAGAGCCCAGAAAGGTGTCTCCACCAAGATGGGCACAGTGTGGGCACAGCCCAGCGGTCAGATGATGGGGTGGGGGGGTGTCCAGGGGCTAGTAAGGGCTCGGGGCAGTCCGACTGCAGCCTCGAAAACCCCACCCTCAGAACTCTGACGGGCAGTGCCCTGAACCAATGATTGAGGCTTGAGGTTAACCCTTTCTTGGGTCCTTAGTTGCTTCAAGGTATAGAGTCCCTCCTACAGAACTTCTCCGGAACCGCTTCCACTTACTCGGGCTCGTGCACGCCGGAGAGAAGCGCTAGCATTACCTGTGCGCCCTGATCACTGCAGAAACAGGAAGATGGCTAATCTTAGACAACAAGCAGTCCTGGGCGCCCTCTCCCCATAGTCCAAAAGTAAATTTTATTACAAGATGCGGCTGCGGGTAGTTTTCAGAAACAGCCTCGGGCAGCGCTGGCACAGCGACATCACACACTCACACCCACGCCGCACTTTAACCGGCGAAAGCCGACACGGATACTCGCTGGCACACCTGTGACATCTCTCGTGATACAGCGACTCACGGAAGCACCGTGGCTCCCCTAGTTGGCCAGTAGAGGGAGCCGCTCGATTCCAGCAAAGGGCCGCCTGCTCTCCTTCCCTGCTCTCTGACTCCAAGGTTCCACCCAGAACTCGTGGCTGCCCAGTGCTGTATCCAGACCTGGAACCTACGTTGGGGGAATGAGTCACAGCCACACCCAGGGGAGCGCTCCACATGGCTGCTTCACAGGACATACCATAATTGTACTACATCAGAGACCCCTGCAACCCAGCCACCACTCCCCTATAAATACTGAATTCTGGACCTGGTATGAACAGGACTTGTGTCAAAAAGGATCATAAAAAGCCCCTGTGGGCTGGACTTGGTGGTGCATGCCTTTAATCCCAGCAGAAGCAGAGGCAAATGAATCTCTGTGAGGTCGGGTCCAACCTGCTCTATAGAGAGAGTTCCAGGGTAGCCAGGGCTATGTAGTGAGACCCTGTCCCAAACAAAGAAGCCCCAATGGCTTGTCATTTATGTGATGGGAGAGTGATTCCCATATATAGCTTTGTGAGCTGGTCCTCTGCCTGTGGTCAATAGTATATCTAGGAACCCTAGAGAGAGAAGAAAATAAAACCCAGTTTCATGGGTTTACTCTCCTAAGTAGAGGGATCACAGATCTCAGCTTCTCTGGACTTCAGTTTCTTTTCTTTTAAATGAAGATAGATCTACTTCATAGAACTGGGGCGACTGAACCCTTAACCTAGCACAGGTTGTCACAGCAGTTAGTACACACTTGGGAATCCTGTGTTGATGGGATTAAAACACGGTGATGAAAGCTGTTAAGACCACTTGCTGCTCTTGCAGAGGACCCAGGTTCGGTCCCAGAACCCACATGGTGACTCACAACTGTCCCTATATCTGTTCCTAGGATTTAATTTCTCTTCTGGCCCCTGGGTTCTCAGGAATCTTGTGCCAGTCAGATGTACAGACTGGAGAAACAAGACAAAACATAGAGGTCATACTCCGGTGCGGGGCACAGACTGACAGGAACAGAAGAAACAGCTTGCTAGAGTCCTTTCTGAATCTGTCAGTGCTTGTCACTGGTTGATATTCATTCTAGGTGAAGGGGCAATGGGGTAGAAGGAAAGTGTCCTGGGATAAGAAGACTTGGATTCTAGTCCTAGGTTTACTACTTTCTAGTTGTGCAACTCTGAGTAAATTCTTAAGTCATACAAGCCTCTGTTTCTTCATCTGTGTAATGGGGCTATAACACGTTTCTTGAGTTTTTGGTACCTATTGAGATAGTATGTGAAACGCTTTTAAAAACTGCTTAGGATTTTTTTCTTCCATGTGTCTACTGTTCCATAGGATGGTGTGTATGTTTGTGTGTGTACTGTGAATGTATGCGTGAAGCCTTTTGAGGTTAGGGAAGAGTTTGAGAAGACAAAGGTTTCACTTCCTCCATCATTTTCTTAGCTTCCAATTTGCACTGCTGAAGGTTTAATTGAAAAATTCAGTCTATGCCCTCAGGGGAGGGGGGAATGCTCTCAGTGCATAATGGATGTGGGTGGGTACAATAAGGAGGGGAGCTAGTTGTGTGTGTATGTGTCCGTCCAGGCAACTCCTACTCTTTCCAATACGTGTAGATGGAAGGGTATGTTTGTCAGACCTCTCTCTAGCCTCGGATGCTGCGGGTGCTTCTCCTCCCTAGTCCTCAGGAAAGGGGAAGGAGAGGTGGCTTGGAGGCCCCTTCCTCGCCCAGGGCCAACAGCCTCCTGCTAGCCGGTCGGGCGCCTTACCGAGTCAGACCACTGGGAGGCTGGGGGAGCCGGGTTGGGCGAGGAGTCGAGTGAGATGGGGGAGCTCTTATTTTGACAGGGGCCTCTCCCGGCTCTGGTATGAAGGCAGAAGGAGGCAGCCAGAGAGCCCCGATGCTTATTCAGGCTGGGGAGAGGAGCCGAGTGGAGGGGAGAGCGAGGCTCCGGCAGCGCAGGGGAGCCCGGGGAGGCGGCGGCGCGCCGCAGAGCCAGTGGCCGGACATGCCCCGGATCCGGGGCCGCTGCAGCACCGCCGCCGCCCGGAGCCAGCCGGCCGGACGCCCGCACGCCTGGGTCCCCTGGCGCCGCGCCGCCCGGGGGCTGCGACCTGGACCCTCGGCGTCCGACCAACAATAAGCGCCTAGACAGCCCCCTCCCCGCCCTGCGCCCGCCGTCCCCGCGGGCCTCGGGGAAAGTGAAAGGAGGAGGCGAAGGAAGGAAGGAAGGAAGGAAGGGAGGAGGAGGAGGAGGAGGAGGAGCAGGAGCGGCAGCCGCCGGAGCGGCGAGGTTCGGGCCGAGACCCCAGCCCGGAGCCCCGGCCGGGCGGTGCGCTAGCTCTCGCGCCGCTGCCGGCGCCCAGGACCATGCTCCGCGGTCGGGAGGCAGGAACCCAGGCAACCAGCGCCTCCCGGATACCTGCTCGCGGGCCGGGTTGGTATTGAGATCAAGGCGTCTAGGATCAAAAGATCACCGCCTGCCGGCCCTCTCTGCGCCTCCACTGTCCTGCTGGAGGATCCCAGTCCACCCACCGACCCTGACCTGGTTATGGCGACCAGCTCCGGCCTGGCGTGAGGACCCCCGACCGGTGCGAGGTGAGGGTTGGGTTGGGGCAGAGGGTTAAAGTCATGCCAGGCCAGCAGGAGCGCGCCAAGCGAGATCCAGTTTAAATTGGGGAGGGGAAGCTCAGTCTGATTGTCTCTTGCGTTCTAGCCTAACCCTCAGGCTGTTTAGAGACCGGAGGACTCCTCTAGGGTCATTAGAGGATATTCTTAGATCCCCAACCAGGCTGGCAGTCTCCGAGCACCCGGAGAAGGGCTTAGGGGCAGCCAGGGGACCCTACCACCCTAGCGCAGAGAACAAGGCGGGCCTTGGGCCAGCTGGAGCAGGGAACTCTGCCCTGGGGGCTTCTGGGAGATGTAGTCCCCCTCCCAGGCTCACTAACTCTGTGGGTCCCAGCATCCCTGCACTCCTACCCTGACTCCTGGGGGCTTCCTGGAGGAGGAGGGTTGGGGCAAGAGTGAAAGATGGGGTCATTCTCTGCCCATAGGCACTGCCACTGAGCCGTAGGAGCCTAGAGGAGCTCCCCTGCCAAGGATTCTGAGTGGTGTGGGCTTGGCTGGGGGTGGGGCAGTCACACAGTTCCTTGGAGGTTTCCCTGCACTGCCAAGGAAAGGTGGCCCCTGCCTTGATCCAGAGGAGCCCCTTGCGGGGAGATATGAGGAAGAGAAGTAAGACTTAGGCTTCCTGCATGGCTGGGGTATGGTCCTACTCGAGGGTTGCTGGAATTTGGTTTCAGAACATAGAGAGGTCCGACTTCCCTTTTTCCTGCTTGGGGACAGAGAAATAGAATATCCCTCAAAGTCTTGGGATTCTAGAGTGTGTCTCTCTGGAGCAATGAAGCAAGGATTAGCTTCTGTCTGTCTGTCCAGCTTCCTTCCTTCCGGGTTTTTTCTGACACCCCCTTCCTCCCTCTTCCTTCTGTCTGTCTGCTGCTTTGGGTGTATGTTCAAGTCCTGTCTGGGGACCTCTGCTTCAGGAGAGTGTTGTTTCTGAGAGAGGGGCTCTTGGTGTGTATCTGAGCCCTGGGAAGGGGGTTCTGAGGCCCCCTTGATGTTTTGCTGCACCTCTCTCCCTCCTACTGAACTGCTTGGTGTTCTGTTTTCCCTGGGAATGTGGCCTGCATTGTATCTGCTACAATGCCAACCACCAATGCCAATATTTGGACTTCCTTTTCCCCCTCTCCTCAGGGTCAGTCACATCCAGGGAGCCGGAGTTCCTCTGCTGCTCCCTAACATGGGCTTGCCTAACTTCTCTGGTCAAGACCATGATTTCTTGACTTCAGAGAAAGAGCATGCTCAGACCCTATCCTGGTGTCAGCTCTTAGTCCTCACAATTGGAAAACTCAGGACAGGGTGAGAATGGTAGGTGAGAATCAAGGACTCTGGTACCAGGAAGGAAAACAGTTTCCCTCAGGTGATCCACCTACCTGGCCTTGAAGGACCAGGCTTCTGGCTACCTCCCTGCAGGGGTTTCTTTCCTAAGCCATGTTGCTCTTGCTTGGGAGGGGTGGAGGTTTTATGAAGGGAGGAATGGAGACCCAGAGAAGGGCTGGTGGTTCACAGAAGTCTGGGGTTAGAGCATCAGTGCTAACTGGCACCCAGTGATCTTGCTTGTTCAAAGTACGTAGAGCACCCAGGACTCTGGCTAGCAAGTTCCTGGTACCTGGATTAAGCAGAAGCCTTAGCTGGGAGTTGGGTGGGGGAGAGTGTTCGGCTTCAACAACCATACAGGGCAGTAGCCTGCTGGGCAGAGACTTAATGGGTGTTAGGGCAGCAGCATTGACTCAATAAGGGCCAGAATGCCTGGCACCTGCTTTAGCTTACAGAAAACGTGGCACAAAGTGGGGGGGGTGGCTCTGTTTTTGGGGGGCTGGCTGCCTTTGGGAGAAGTGGCTGGGTTGGTGCTCTAGGGAGCTCTGGAGTGAGCTGGGAGGGACAGCAGCAGCTCTGCAGGCAGCAGAAGTGGAGGGAGCCAACAGTCTGCCTGTAGCTTCCTCCAGGAGCCTGGAGATGAGCTGCTGAGGGCACCCTCACCCTGCCTCTGGCGCTGCCTCAGGCTGAGGTTCTGTCCCAGCGCCCTGGGGCAGCTCTAGGGAGCCAGAATGTCTGTGTCCAGTCTTCCTGGGATCAAAGGAAACCCTCAGGGGGGGAGGGGGCTGCTATAGCCCTGATGCCGTGTTTACTTTCCCTGAGCTTCTCCATGACTGATAGTGAGGTACCTGAAGAGCCTGGGCACCCAAGGATGACAGGGAAATGGCATCCCTTGCTTCCTTGTACCAAAGCCCTGGGCACTGCCCGGGTGCTGACCTGGTGGGGGGAGGGGACAAAGGGGGATGGCACCGTGGGAAAGTGGGCAGCCGTGGGAGCAAAGCGGTACAGGCTGGGTGCCCCAGGCAGGGAGCCTCTGCCAGGCCCGCTCTCCCTGGGGTGGGGCTGGCTGTTCCAGGGACTGGCTCAACCTGTTGAACGCCTGGCTGCTGTAGCTTGGCATTTGAGCCCCTGCTTGCCAGCCCCAGCAGCTGCCCACCATAGCCACACTGTGTACCCTGTCCCCAGGGATCTAAGAGGCTCAGATTAGTCCAAGGAGTTCAGAAGGGTCCCATCCAGGGCTGGGGATCTCTCACTGGGATTACTAAAATTTCCTAAGGCTGGACCTTTGAGTTCTAGAGCTGGGGTAGAGGACTGGGTGGCCAGAGCCAGGAGTTGAGGGGATAGGTGAAGAAGGCCGCAGCTCTGAAGCTCCAGAGCTGCTTGCCCGCATGTCACTTGGATAGGTGGCCCTGAAGGCAGCCTGGAGTTAGAGCCTGGAATTTCCTCTGCTGGGTGCCAGGGCCAGGCCTCCAAAGCCCCACCCCCAGCCTGGCCTGACCTCCCCTCCCTCCCTTCCTCCCTCCCTCCTTTCCTCCCTCCCTCCTCTCTGTCTACTTTCTCTGGAGGTTGGGGGAGGGGCAGTGAGGACATTCTGGCTATCAGGGAGAGGTGACTTCCTGGGTGTGGGGTACTCATGAGAAACTGCCTCAGTTTCCCATGAAGACTCCTAGGGCATTGTTCCCTTAGCTTGCCCTGAGTGTGGGGACAGTTGTCCCCACCATCTCTTTGCCCTTACTAGCTAGGGAAATAAAACCAGGGCATTATCCCAGAGAGAAAGGGTGGTCACCTTATTCTGTGGGTAGGTAAGGGGTGTGGTGGCTTCTTATTTTCAGTCCTGATGGGGAGTGGAGCCCCCCCCATTCCTCACTTTTCCTGTCTGTGTAGGCTTTTTGTTTGCCCCTGTCCAGCAGGCAGGGCCCTCCCCTCCTGGTGCTAGGCCAGCTGCTGTTCCTAACTTGGTAGCCCTTTCTGGGTCCCCTTCCCCACTAGCTGAATCACCTCTGTCTGGCTGGTTTCCTCCTCCTTCCTTGGGCTCCAAGCTGGCCTGTAGTCCTCCCCCCTCTCCCCCTAGGAATGGCCCTGAATCCAGCATTTCCAGCATTTCGAAACCAGGATTGTTTTGAAATCCTGAGTGCTCCCCCACCCACCCCTCCCCACTCACTGCCTTCTGATCTGACTCTACTCTACCCTGTACCTTGCTTGAGGTGCTCCCTCTGAGTTTGCGTGCTTGCACATAGACACAAACTGCACTACTCTGTATGCCGTGGCTCTGCGTGTATTCTGGAGTGGATGTGTCTGTGTCAGTAGTTCTGTGTGACTGGCTGGTGTCTGGCTGTTTCCTGAGCTCTCTTGGGTTGTCTCTGACTATGCCACTCTTACAGGTCCTTAGGAAAGTTTGGGGTTATTTTTAGGAGGTACCTTGAAAGTGTGTCTGCTTGTCTCTTACTTGTGTGTGTCTGGGGGCTCTTTCTGAGGATGCTGGAGGTGTGTCTCCAATGTGTGCATCTATTCTGCCTCCTCTTCCACCCTAGGAACATGTGGGGGGGTGCAGTCTCAGGTCTCCTTCTGCTCCCTGGGACGTGGAGTCCTCTGCCCTTTGATAGGGAGGTTTCCTGGAGTGAGGCCCAAGCTTCTGGCACCTCTGAGGCCTTGGAGAGAGAGTGGTGGAGTGGAGAGATGCTGGGATAAGCTGTTGCTGGGCTGGTCCCTCTTTTTCTCCAGGCTTCTTGTGTATTCGGCAGCACCAGGCAACGCTGTGTCCTTGGGTATAGTGACTGGGTAAAGGGGCCTAGAGTCTGAGGGAATGCGCCCCTTCCACTGCTGAGGCCGCCTCCTTCAGTGGAGACTGATTTACCTGGGAGTTTGGTTGTGAATTTCAGGTTTATAAAACTTGACTTCTCCACTTACAGTTGCTTAACAAAACAAGCTCAAAATTTAATTCTTAAAATTAAAACAAAAGGCAGAGGGGTCTGGAATCCAGGCATTTAGGGTAGACCTCTGCAGCCTTGGTCCAGGGACGTTCTTACTGATGCCTTAGTCTTATTCCCTCGTACTCTGGGTAAGGTTCTGCAGGAGGGGAGATTCTGAATGTTTCTGGTTAAAGCTTGCATATATAGCATGCTTATGGTAGTTGGGGATATATAGTCACCGGGAAGCTCAACTCCTCTCTAGGGCTCAGTTTCCTATCTTAGGGTCTCAGGCTGTTACCTAAAGCTTTTCTGGAGGTACATACAAGGGCGTTTGCATGACTGAAGGGTCTGTGCAGACAGCATCAGGAGGTAGGCATAGGGAAGGCTTTACCTTTCCTCTGCAGTGGCCTCTGGTTCCCAGTACAGCGGGAGGAAGGGAGGAGTAGAGGCCATGTGGGTACAGTGCTCAGTGACCCAGCAGAGGGAGGGCCTTGGCAAGCAATTTTCAGTTTGTTTCTCAATCTCTGTCTCTGAGACATGCACACGGGCACGTCACTGCAGACACCTTTGGGAGCTGAGTCTAGAAAAGTCACCTAGATGGTGGCTTGGCAGGGTGGTGCAGACACAATTGTCCAAGAGGGCCTCCTGGTGGGCACCCTGTGCTGCCTGCCCCCCATCCCTGGAAGATAGGTGCTGTCGGGGTCTCCTCCTAGCCAAGGAGCCAAGGAGCACAGGCTGCAGAGGGTTAAGTCTGGTTGGCAGGGACACCCCCCCCCCCCCAGTGCATCAAGAGAAAGGGAGGAGGGGTGGTTAGCAGCTTGCTCTAGTTGGCGTCTCTCCCAGAATTCTTCGGAAAAGAACTCCCCTTTGACCCCCAGTACAAACTGAGCCCAGCCACCAGCCTCCCTCCCTCCTGCTGTGGGAGCTTCACCCAGTGCCTGCTACTAAACTGCTAAGCTTGCTCACCCCAGAGTCCTGGTTCCTAGACCGGGTCCTGGGGACTTTTTGTCTTCAGGGGACCAGGGTTGTGGCCAAGGAGACCTCATAGGTGCTTAGGAACCTAAGCCATTTTCCCTGACACAAGTTAACCTGGGGTGACTGGTTCTGGAAGCTGGGATCCTCGGGCCTCACCCTCCCCTCCCCCAGGTCCTCAGGCCAGGTCGTGGGAGTCCTCCAGCCCTCCCTCTCTCTGTGGGGCCAAGCTCTCAGGGAACTAACTCTGAGGTCTTCCAGTGCCTTCTTCCTGCTTCCAGGACAGGGAGGGTGTGTGTGTTTGTGTGTGTGTGTGTGTGTGTGTGTGTGTGTGTGTGTGTGTGTGTGTGGTGAGGCAGCTGGGTCAGGCCTGGCTCCTGGCCAGTCCACAGAAGTCCTGGGGAGGTTGTGATGAGCAACTCGGAGACTTCCTGGAGCTGTAGGTTGTCTGTAAATTGTACATGTTTATGTGGGGGGGGGAGGTGCTGGGGTTGGGGTTCTGGGAGGATCAGGGGCATAGATTGCTAGCCAGGGACTTTTAGCTGTGACCATCTCTCCACAGGGAGCCCCCATCCCAGACTACACCCCTGAGCCTGAACCTGACACACACTACTCAGAGGTGAGCCGGTCCATGTGCTTGTGTGCCTCTTTTTGGCCTTCCTGTCCCTGTCTGCAGTGGCCGCATCATCCTGGCTTAGCCTCCTGCTTGGCTTTTCCTTTTGAGCTCCCTCCTTCTGGCTTTCTGCCCCTACTTCTTGCATTCCCCTCAGTCTCTGGGCGTGTAAATAGCCTTCAACTTACAATGCTGTTTGTGGGGGTGAGGGGTGCACTGGACAGGGAAGGGTTAAAGCTGGGTGCCAGTGAAAGTTCTAGGCCTTTTCTAAGCCTCTTTCCCTCTGGGAGGTGGGAGACTCAGAACTGTCGACCTGGAGGGCAAGGTAGATTTTCTGGTCATCCCAAGTACTTGTCCCCCCTCCTTGGCTTTGGCTTCTACTGGTTGAGTCAAATCCAGGGTGGCTACTGGCCATCAGCCACCACGGTAGTGTGGTTTCTGTTGCTCTGGCTGGCTTTCTCTCTCCCTCTCTTCACCTCCCCCCCCCCCTCTCTCACACACACACACACACACACACACACACACACACACAAAGCTTCCCTCCTTCCTTACTTAGTGACAACTCTCCAAATTCACAACAAACACTCCAGTGTGCTCCTGTCTGACTCTGGAAAGCCTGAGGAGGGGAGGCAGAGACGGAGGAGATGCTTCCTTTTTCTGCACTGTCCTCTGGAGGGAGAACTAGCTCCTTCACCTGACCACCCCGCCCCCCAACTTTCACTGCTGGAGGCCGCTGTCCTCGGGGAGGAAGTGGCCCTGCTTCCAACTCAGGCAGTAACAAAACTGGGAAGCAATGGGACAGGTGGGTGGGGAGGGGGGCTTGGACTTCAGCCTTCTCTGGAAAGTCCCACTTGACCTTTGACTCCCACCTGGGGCTTGGAGGGGGCAGGCAGCGGGACTTCACGTAGCCTTGGGCACTTCAACTGGAGCCTGCTAGCGCCCTGGAGAGACCTTGTTGACTTGTTAGGGACCTGGGTAGGTGAGGCGGTAACGATTGGGGTGGGCGGGGCTGGGGAGGCCCAAGAACTTTGCTCTCTGAGAGCTCAGCCCTGGCCCAGCAGGGCACCTGTGCAGAGCCCACCCAGTTCAGGGCTCTCTTTGATCTCTTTCCCCAGGCAGGAACTGTGGCTTTTAGTGCAGGACCTGGTACCCATCAGGCCTAGAGGGAGGGTGGAAGGGTGCATAAGATGAAGGCCAGGCCTGAACATGCCTCCTGAGAGAGGCTGATACCATGCAGCATCTGCACAGGGACATGGCTAAGAACCCAGTTGCTGAGTTTTGAGCTTTCATCATGTTCGTGTAACGATGGGCTATGTATCTTGAGCAAGTTACTTAACTTTTCTTACTTGCAAAGAGAGAATAATAAATCCCTGGCTTTCTAAGCCAGGCATGGTAATTCTAGCCACTGAGGTAGAGGCAGGAGGATCGCTTCAAATTTGAGGCCACCCTTCAAGTCTGAGGCCATTCTGGAATACAGTCCCAAACAGACAAAAGCCAGCAAATCCCAAACACCCCAAGAACATAAAAGTAAATAAAGTATTTTCTAAGGCTAGCTATGGTGATAGGAACTTGCCTATAGTTCCAACTATGTAGTAGCTAAGGGAGGATCCCCTGCCTTCAGGAGTTCAAGGCCAGCCTGAATAACATAGCAAGACCTTATCTCAACAAATAATAAGAAAAGGCTACACGTGGGGTGTAGTTCAGTTGGTAGAATGAACTTACCAAGCACAGAGCTCTGGATTCAAGCTCCAGGGTGGAGGTACACGCCTATAATCCCAGCTCTCTGGAGGCAGAGGCAGGGAGATTGCTGCACATTCGAGACTAGCCTGGTCTTCATAATGAAAGCTTGTCTCAATAACAACAAGGAAGCTTTTTAGATAGTGATGTAGTTTGCCAGTCAACTCAAGACTCTGGATTCCATCCCCAAAACTGGAGGGGGGAAAAATATATATATATATATATATAGAGAGAGAGAGAGAGAGAGGGAGGGAGAGGGAGAGGGAGAGAGAGAAAGAGGGAGAGGGGGAGAGAGAGAGGAAAACCAAACTTTGGGTAGAGTTGTTCTGAGTATTAAATTAGGTAAAACACATAAAGAGTTTGAGTAAAGCCGATGGTGGTGGCCCACGCCTGTAATCCCAGCACTCAGGAGGCAGAGGCTGGTGGATCTCTGTGAGTTCAAGGCCAGCCTGGTCTGCAGAGTGAGTTTCACAACAGCCAAGGCTACACAGAGAAACTGTCTCGAGGAGAAAATAAAGTTTGAGTAGACTTTAAAGTTAGTTAGAGAAACATTCAAGATGCTTGGTTTTATTATTAGTCTGAGCTCTTTGCAAAAGCTCTTAGTCCTTTCCTGGAGATGGGGAGAGAGTACAGGGTTTAGAGGAAGAGCCAGCCCATCTAGCACCATAGGTGCTTAGACTCTAATGCTCTTCCAGACCCACCTTTTTGTTTTTGTGTTTTGAAGCAGGGTCTCACTATATAGACCAGGCTGGCCTTGAACCCATAGAGCTCTGCTTGCCTCTGTGTTCTAGGATTAAAGTTGTAGGCCACCACAGCTGGCAAGGCTCACCTTGTTGCCTTAGTTTCCCCACTGTTGGTGCTGGCTGATACTGTGGTTGCAAGTTTTGTAGGTGCCCCTGAACCTGGAGAAGGACTTGGGTTGCTGAGGACCCCCCTCCCTGTGGCCTTGCCCTCGCTCTGGCCCAATCCTCCTCCCTCCCTAAGGATGTTTGCTTGCGTTAGTTTTGGAGCCCCTCCCATCATCCAACTCCTGCTGCTCTGTTCTTTCACCAGTCTGAAGTAGACACTCTGTCCTTAAATGGCTTCAGTGGTCTCCTTCTCTCCTTCCTGGCCTAGGAGTCAGGGACCTTCCTTAGGAAGAAATATGGCTGTGGAGCATTGCGGTGGATGGCAGTGGTTAGGCCTGCCTCAGGTTCTTAGGGTTCCTGCCAGAGCATTTTCTGAATATGGAGGGACAGTGCCCTGGGGGTGAGGTGAGCACTCCTGAAGGCAGGAGGGCTATCTTCAAGCCCAGAGGGAGAGCAGAGGCATGTCAGCTGATGTCAGGGGTACTCTTGATGTCCAGGGGTACCCCTGGGATCCTTCCCTGACAATGATGGAGAATGTCTTGTGTGCCTCAGGGCAGGGGGGGATGGAGAGCCAGTGGGTGACCAGGACTCTCAAAGACCCTGAAATGGGACTGGGATGGTAGGCATTGGAGCTTGGGAACTTCTGCATGAGGAGCCATGGAGTAGGTGGCAGGGCTGGGTTTTCCACAGAAGGGGGTTCTATTAGGACAGGTGGTTAGGATCTTCTGGAGATTAGAGAATGGGAGTGTGTCTGAGGGGTAACCCTCTATGGCCTTGAACTAGAGTCCCCATGCTGCCCACCTCTTCCTGGGACAGAGAGGACTTCCCCTTCTCCATGGGCTTGGGTGGTGAGGGCTTATCTGCCTGTGCCATCGTGCTTAACTGTTGAGCTGGCTATGCCTCTGGGCCTGTTCCTTGGGCAGGCTGGGGCTATTTTTGGGATTGGGCTGGGGCTCTGGGGCTGGTTTCAGATGTTCCAATGTGAACAGGAGAAAATGGGAACAGATGGCTGGAGGGTTCTGATCAGCAGGTCCTGCTGGGAACAAGATTATTTTTAGGACCTTGTTAACCCTTTGGGGGCTTGTGGGGCCACCCTAAGAGATGTAGACCTTTCTGGTTGAGAAGAGAACAGGCCTTCCTTTTTGGGTCTCCTGTCCTCTAGAACTGCTTATCAACTGCCCTTTCTAAGACTCTCTCTACTCTGTAAAGAGAACCATGGCAAGAGAGTAAACTCACATTTCCTCCTGGCCCAATACCACATACTGCCAAGAGGTCAGACTGGAGGGGATGCAGATCACTGGAAGGGAAGACCCCTTCACGTTCCTCCTGGGTAAGACCTGAGGCTAGGAGAGCTATGGACAGTTGCTCTCTGCATCTGTGCTCTGGATTGGCGAATGTTGGGGAATTCAGGGATGCTCAGGGACATGTTAGTAGAGTGAACAAGGTTCTTCACGGAGGGCAGAGAAAAGCCATGTCTCCATGTAACACTGCTATGATGCCCAGACCCTGCTTACCTGAATACTCAAAGGGCAAATATCTAGATGACGCTTCTCAGTACAAAGGTACCTCATGACATACCATATTCTTGCGTACTATGTTAGGAAAGAGAGCTTGCCCAAGGGATTCTGTTGAGGATTAATGTGCCATAGGCATTTTTAGGTAGTTTCTGCCTCACTTTGTAATTTTGCGTGTGAGTAAACCTGAGGCTCAGAGGGATGAAGAGATGGTCAAGGTTCTGCAGTTTAGAAGTGGCATGATGTGATTGGCACTCTACGGCTGATTCTCTTTCTGCTGTAACCCCATGCCTGAAAGGGTCCCAATCCCCGTCAAGGCTGCAGTGCATCATACCTTCTCAGGGGAAAGTTTATGTGCTGGGTGTGGGAAAGGATGCCTAGGGGCAGGGGACCCTGCTTGTCTCTGCTCTCACACTCCTGTAAGCCCTTCTGGCCAAAGGGTGCCAGGGCTGACACTAGAAACCCAGTTTGGCCTTCCTGTCTGCCCTGCAGGAGGATCACAGGCATATATCCTGTCTTATCACCTCACCCCCTCTAGCCCTGGCCCACAAGCCCCTGCTTCCTGGAGGGTCATGGTTGTCTGCATGTCAACAAAGACAGAGCTAGATGGCCATTCAGGTGATGCTGGAGCCAAGAGCTTGGGTCAGGCAGGCAAGGTGAGGGATGGAAGATGTGTCTACCTCTGGCAGTACCTGGGGGAGACAGCAGAGTGCTGCAGGCCAGCTCTGGGCGAGGTCCCGCCTGTAGTGTACTGGCTGTGCCAGCAGCCTGCCCGCACTCCACTCTTCCCACAATGGCCCCATTGTTCCCAGTAGCCAGGCAGTTTGGAGGAGGTTCCTTGGCCACCCATGCCCCCCTAAATAGGGGCCAGATTAACCCCTTGGGAGACTGGGACCAGGTGAAGGCCCCCAGGAAGCTGCCTGGCTCATTTTTTTCCCTGTTGTAGGAATGCAGGCTTGAGAAGTCACTCCCTGTCCACGTGCACACAGCAACAGGCCTCCTCCTGAAGTTGGGGTCTCCCATCAGGGAGAAGTAGCACCTAGACCCTCCCTGCCCCCACTTTGGTGCAGGTGCCAGGGGGCAGGAAGTGCCAGTGGGGTGGCAGTGGAGACCAGATATATTTGGGCGGTGGGGCTAATTCCAGCCACTACCGTCTGCTCTACTGGCTCCTGCACTCCTTTCCTTCCTGTGAAACCAGATCTGGGTTGGGCCTAGCTCAGGATTTCGGTGGATTTAAAGAGGCAGCACCATCTCTGCCAGCCTGGCTTCCTCTCCCCCTCCCCAGGTAGGGTCTGGGGCAGAGAGAGGCCTGGAGGATTTTGAGTACCTCCTTTGCCCTGGGCTAACCCCTGGCCCTGGCCTCAGTTAGGGTACTAGGCCTTTGGCACTCCTCTCTCCCAGAGCCTTGGGCGGGTGGGGTGGGCGGGGGTGGGCTGTGGTTTCCTGTGTTGGCTGTTTGTGCCTGGCCCAGAGTGCCCGCTGCCTGCCTGGGCTTCCTGCCCTGTCTTGTTTCCTAGTGCCCCCCCACCCCTCCCCACCCCTCTCCCTAGGGGGAGGGAGCAGCTAGGGATTGGGCAGCGGTCTTTTGGGGGCACCCTATGGCCAGGGGACAATTGCTTCCTGAGGTCTGGATTGACTGGTAATGGCTGAAAGAGTCAAGAGAAGTGGGGTAAACTTAGAGCCGTTCTGGCAATGCCATTTGTCCACACAGGCTCCAGAGGGACAGTGGTCCAGAAAGAGTAGAACTAACAACCTCCCACAGGCACTCTGCTCAAAGATCCCACACTACAAAGGTTTAGGATCAGCAGATTTCATGGTCCTGCAGGGTTAGGATTGTATGACCTTACCCTGGGGCTATAGGTGGGGCCCTTTGGAAACTCCCAGGTAAAACAGTCCCAAGCAAAACTGGTTTATTTGCATGGACTCCTGGGAGGGGAGTTGTTGCTAGGAACCAGGGCCAGGGGACCCCCACCCTTGAAGCCTGGAAGTCCCCACCTACAGGGCTCCCACCAGAATAACACTTTGGATCCTTGAGCAGACTTCTTTGAGCTAGGTTCCGAATCCCTAACCTCCCTACCCAATTCTCTGACCAACCCACCCGGCTGAGTCACCACCTCAGGGAGAGGAAGCAACCTGAGTGCTAGAAGAGAGCTTCTGAGGACCAGGGGAGTCCTGACACCCAAGAGAAAGGGGAATTGAGACATTATCTTGAGAGTTGAATCTCCCCAAGCCAGAGGCCTAGGACCCTGTGCCCCATGGACGTCTCTGTTCACTGCATGTGGGGACACGGGCCCTGTAAAGCATTTTTTCACTGCGCCTTTGTTTTGTTTGTTTTTGGTTTCCTTGGTCTTGCTGAGATTGTACATAGATCCTCTGATGTATTTGCTCTGTTGATGACATCACTGGCTGGCCCTGGAGTAAAACTTATTTTGTTTGGTGGTGGTGGTGGTGGTGGTGGTGGTGGCGGCGGTGGCGGTGGTGGTGATGTGTGAGATAGCATCTCTCTACATAGCTCTAGATGGCCTGGAATTTGCTATGTAGCCTGGGATAGCCTTGAAATCACAGAAAGCCAGTCCATCTCTACTTCCTGAGTGATGATGGGATTGAAGGGGTAAGCTACCATACTGGGCATAAATACTTATTTTGTAGAGAGAGTCCTACTGTGGAACTCATTGTGTAGTTTGTGCTGGTCTTGAATACATAGAAATCCTCCTGCCTCAGCTTTCTGAGTGCTGAGGTTATAGGCCTGAGCCACAGTGCCTGGCTTCCCTGAGATGGCTGTAAGCAGGCATCGAGACTGGTGGGCTGGCTGGTCTGGTCACGAAGAGAATTGGGGGGCTGTTTCCAACATGGAAACAGGCAGATTGCCACTGTGTATGTGAATGGCTCCCAACTGAGGGACAGTTGTGTTGAACACCTAGAGGCTCTGACCACACAGACACCCTCCGCCAACTGGGATTGGTCTCACCAACCCTTAATCTGTGGCCTACTCTTATTTGCAATGGGAACAAGTGACCACCACTTCAAGATTTTTGTTTTAGAAGCTCATTAAGTATCTCAAAGCTGGCCTGCACGCATCCTGTCTCAGCCTCCCAAGTGCCGGGTCACAGACCTGTCTGTGCCTACTGTGCCTGGCTCCAGCTTTGTCTCAGCTATTTGCTCCAGGCACAGTCTCATGGGTTTGCTCCTGGCCTTTCACTCAGGTGACTTGCACCTGCTCCCTGTTTGTGAGCACATGTCACCTTTCCCCACTCTAGTTGTGTTCCCAAAGCCCCAGCCTTTGCTGACACGTGCATCTCTAGGGGCTTCTGGCCTGGCCCTAGCTCCTTATTCATTCATGGCTTAAGCATTGCCCTGCCAACCATCAGCCCTTGTGCCTCCAAAGCTACGTATTTCAGGTGTCATCTGGGACTGAGAGCCTAGAGGAAGAAGGGTCTTTGGGAGCTGGGGCCAACTCCTGAAGGGCAGACAGGGAGATGTGAGATGGAGATGTCCTGACTCATCTCTGCTTGACTCAGCTTGCCTTGCAGCTGGGTGGGAGCAGGAGGTGAAGTCCTGGGGGGCTCTTTTAAGATTCGCTGGGGCCACTGAAGAGAACTAATTTCCTAACAGCTCTCCCTGGATTATTGTTGTTGTTATTATTATTATTAATACTTTATTTATTTATTTATTTTGGAGACAGGGTTTCTCTGTTGTAGCTCTGGCTGTCCTGGAACTCACTCTGTAGACCAGGCTGGCCTTGAGCTCACAGAGATCCGCCTGCCTTTGCCTCCCTTGCTGGGATTAAAGTGCCACCGCCACCGCCTCACCCTCCCTGGATTATTTTGGTTGGTTTGTTTGTTTTCGTCTGTGTGGTAGATTTTCAGGGAGGGTTTTAAGACAAAATCTTGCTAGTAGTTTAGCTCTTCCGGAACTCATTATGTAACAGATTAGGCTTGAATTTGTGATCCTCCTGCCTCAGCCTCCCAAGTGCTACAATTACAGGTTTGAGTCATGATGCCAAGGCTAGGTCTCCAGTTTTTGAGACCTTTAACAGAAAATAGTAGATGGCCTTTGCCCTGCCCACTCCATCCCCCTTAACAGGTTCTGGGGCTCAAATTCGAGAAGTTGCACCAATTTGATTTAGATTGAGATGTACAGTTGTGGTTCCAAGGTGACAGTTTAGTACCTGGAATGTAGTTCCTGTGTTTCCCGTGCTGTCACGTGACCCAAGAGCACACAGCTTTCTTTTCCTAGACCTCAGTTCCTCATTGTGAAATTGGGTAGATAGCTTTGAAAATCAACCAGGGATGAAGGTGAGAGCTTATCAGGCCGGTTTCCCCTAGGAGTCCCCAGTGACCACTGCCTCTGCTCTTCCCTGGTTGTGTTGGAGGAGGGGAGGAGTTGGGGGGGGTGGCTGCTGCAAGCTAGGCCCTGGACTTTGGAACCCTCTTTTCCAGAGACAAGAGTTGGAGTGGGGAAGGCCAATGTTCTACAGGGGTTAACTGAAGGTTAGATGCCCCCGGTGTACCCGGTAGGGCCCCCTTATTTGGAGGTCCCAGCCCAGCTTCCAGCAGCTGAGCAGGGAACAGACGTATAGACGGGTGTGTCTAGTTGGACCTGTCACGAGAAGAGGCTCTAGGGCCCAAGACTCCTCCCCTTCCCTCCCCCACCGTTTACCGGGATCGCTGCTGGGGGCGGGGAAAGGGGACAGAGCAGGGGGCGGTTGGGTGAGGCGTCTGTGTTTGTGTAAGTCAGCTTGTTGGTGTATCTATGGCCCTCTGTGTATTCTTTGGGACTGTCGGGTTCAACTTTCTATGGCTCCCTTGTGTCTGGGCCTCAGTTTTCACATCAGCTCAATGAGTCCGCCGGCTCTCATTCCGCTGGGCGGCCGGGGTGGCCGTGTGCCTCGGGCTGCTCGCCGGCTCCTGCTGGCTCGCGCTTCCCAGTCCCTCGGGCACACCTCCACCCGCTGGCCGTGAGCGTCTCTAGTTTCCTGGGCTCCGTGCGTGTCTTTGTCTCCCTGTCCACGTGTGAGCTGTAAGTGTGCGTGTGAGTCAGAGTTCGAGTGCTTGTGGCTCTCTTAAACCCCAGCTCCGCGCGCCCAGCCTGCCCGGCCCGCTAGTGCCCAGTCAGTCCCTGGGGAACACGTCCGTGTGTCTGTCCGCGCGCCCTCCAGTGGGCCCGGGAGATCCACGCCGCAGCCCTGTACGCCTTCTTCACCCTCGCTCGCTGCCTCGCTGGTTCTCTGGCTCCTCGCTCGCCTGCTCTGCCTCTACACTCGGGCTCTGCCGAAGGGGGCGGGGTGGGGGTGCGAGGGGGGGGGGAGGGGAGGCTCCTGCATTCTTGCGGTCGGGGAGGAATCTGAGCCAGCGTTACTGGTCTCCAGAAGAGCCCAGCTGCAGCCCCGGGGCCCCGCCAGGCCTCTCACTGCCCGCCCGGGCCTGCCGGGATGGGCACGGGCTAGGCCTGGAGCTGGGGGCGGGGCGGGGCGGGGCGGGGCAGTGCCCCTACCCCGGCCCCTGGGAGGCTGCAGCGCTCGGGGACAGGGCGCAACTCTGGGGCGGGGCGTGAGGGATTCCCGAATCCTGGGTGAGGGGCGTGTCTGGGAGCGGGAGTCCCCCAGTGGGCCAGAGCAGACCTCGCAGCCTCCCCACACGTCACTTTTGCGACCTAGCCTATTAGTGAATTGTGACTCTGCAGCCCTTGGGGAGGGCCAAGGTGGGGGGCTTGCTAGATATTGCAAGCTTCCTGAGGACAAGGTGCGGGAGAGATGGGGACTGGACTGGTCTTTAGGATCGAGAAGTCTTGTCTTTCCAATCCCACCCTACCCTATCCAGTTCCTTAGTCCCGGGGCTGTTGGGTTCTCCCTTCCCTCCCTTTCACACAACCCCTCCCTAAGTCACAAGTTTTCTCTTTGGGGGTTGTTGCTGCAGTCCCTGCTCCAGTACCGAGTACCTGGCTGGGCCCTGGGCACGCACAGGGGCCGTAGCCCCACTGTGTGTGGGAGCCATGAGGATCCTGGCTAACAAGACAAGGTGTGTGGGTGTCACGGAGGGTGGGATATGTGTGTATGGAGAGTGGGGAAGGGAAGAGCCCATGGTGATGGGACCAAGCTGTGATGTACTGGTTTGGAGAGGAGCCCCTTGGGCACCTGGCTTCCTAGCCACCAGTGGGCTGAAGGGAGGTAAAGTGGGAACGTCTGGCCCCAGGCAGGAGCTGGCAGCCAGCCTTAGTGCCTGGGCCCAGGGGGCAGAGGAGACTGCTTCTGGTCCCTTCTTCCTCTTCCCTCCTAAAACCGTTAGAGCAGACCCCCACACACCCTAGTGTGGGGGTGTGATGGTACCCTCCAGCCTCAGTCTAGCTGGGAGTAAGAACTGAAGTGGGGGTGGTGCCTGCCTCCCTCCTCCCCAGGAGAAGCGGGCAGACAGGGCCAGGCGGCAGCAGCAGGACAGCAGGGCTGAAATAAATCTGAGCTGGTGTGGAATGAGGGGGGATAAATATCCTCTCCCGTGATGTGATCTTTCCAGCGGCTATTAATAGGTCTCCGGGGAGGGGGAGGCGGTGGGGGGAGCGGGCTTGAGCTTAAAGGGCCCGCAGCCTAGGCTGCAGGAATCCTTGGCTTCAAGCTGCACTCTTGTCTGCTTGACATACCACTCCCCTCCCACCCCACCCCCTGTCCTTGCCTGCCTTCAGGGCCTACTGGCCCACCATCTTCAGGCCTTCCCCTTTGGCTCTGGGGAGTCTTCTGGACCAGTGGGTACTACTCTCAATTGTGCTTTCCCCTACTCCCCTAGGGGATAGGGCTGGAGCTTGAGCAGTGACTCACAGGCCCTGTGGCCCTTCTCTGTTAGTTGTTAGGGCACAGCACAGTTGAGGTTTGGGGCCTTGGAGGGAGCCTTAAACCCTAGAAGGTGCTAAGAATTCATCAAATGCTAGAGAGGGAGGGCTGCTTGGGAAGCTGGTGGATCCTGGGGCCGAGGATGGGTGGGTTCTGTTTTCATTTGAATTGGGTCTAGGAGATAAGGGACATTGCTCATCTCCACTCCCTTGGTGGATAGAGCTTTGCTCTTATCTGAGGAATCACAGAGAGGTAGGGAATGGCAGGTGGTCTCAAGATAGTACCTAGCCACCCCCTACACCATTAGGTGAGGCAAGAGTCCAGATGTGCCTAACTCCTTGCAGGATTAACCTTTCCTGTCTCTCCTCCCTTCTCCCAGGTTACCCCACCCCAGGAGGAGAGAAGCTCCAGGGAGTCCGCCGCTGTCCCCACGCGGCCACTGCCCCCCTGCCCCAGCCAAGCCAATGCACCCAGAAAATAAATTGACCAATCATGGCAAGACAGGGAATGGAGGGGCCCAATCTCAGCACCAGAATGTGAACCAAGGACCCACCTGCAACCTGGGCTCCAAGGGCGTGGGGGCGGGGAGCCATGGGGCCAAGGCCAACCAGATCTCACCTAGCAACTCAAGTTTGAAGAACCCCCAGGCCGGAGTGCCTCCTTTCAGCTCACTCAAGGGCAAGGTGAAGCGAGAGCGGAGTGTGTCAGTAGACTCTGGAGAGCAGCGGGAGGCTGGGACTCCATCCCTCGATTCCGAGGCCAAAGGTACTGTATTCCATCTCCAGACCTTCCGGCCTGAGACCCTGTTTAATTCTCATCCTGTGTTGCCCTCCAACATGTATTAGTTCTAGCTCCTTTCGATTATCTCTATCCCATCAGTCAACCAGTTCATTCCAGAGTGGGGCTGGCCAGGGTGCCACTCATGGAAGGGTGGGGCCACAGAGTGATAGGACATCTAGTTTCATTGTCCTCTGCCTTCCTACCATAGTCCTCACATTGGGAGAGGGAGGTATCCTGGGTGAAGAGCAACCCCCCATTCCTGAAGCCTCCTGGTGTCCTGACTGGTGAGAGCCTTTTGGGAACAGGCGCTGGGGCTGGGAAGAGTCACAGTGGCTCCTCCCCACCCCCCCAGCCCTAATTAGAACCAGTTGTGGTTGGGATTATGCTGTACTTGGTATGGGGGGGAGGAGGGGAGACAGCCAGGATTGGAGAAAGAAATCAGAAACAAATGGTGGTGTGGTGGGGGCCAAGGACTGGCAAAGTGCCCACCGTGGTCTGGGCAGTGCCTTTGGGGTGCACTGTGGTCTGGGCAGTGCACTTTGGAGAATGGTCTGGGAGGGCCTCTGACATCTTGGCTCTCACTCTTCTTCCTGCCTGGGCAGAGGTGGCACCCCGGAGTAAACGGAGGTGTGTGCTGGAACGGAAGCAGCCATACAGTGGGGACGAATGGTGCTCTGGACCAGACAGCGAGGAGGATGACAAGCCCATTGGGGCCACCCACAGTGAGTACCCATTGATTCTGTGTCTAATGGTGCCCCCCAGAGATGGCTGTACTAAGGGAGCCTCCTTACCTAGGCCTTTAGGGAACTGTGTAAGAAGTGGCAAGGACCAGGAGGAGCCCAGGCTCCCAGGCTCCTCTTTTCCTACCTATATGTGATAGCTCAGTCCCTTCCTTCCAGGTCCTTAGCCTCTCTCTGTCTCTCTCTCTCTGTCTCTCTCTCTGTCTCTCTCTGTCTCTCTCTGTCTCTTTCAACTCTGTAGAGTCTCTCAGGTGGTTCCTGGAGAACTCAGCTATATTTCATAACAGATTTCATGGCCTGTGCTGCCACCTACTGGTCAGTTAAGGATGGTCAGGGAAGATTTAGCCTCTGAGAATCTGTTAGCTTAGCTTTGCAAAACCTTGCTAAACCTAGGTGTGAAATGATATTTAATTGTCTCCGGTTCCTTTCTCTAACTTCTGAATAACTCTCAGAAAGTGTTCAGGGTGCATGGCCAGGACAAGACGTGGGTGTGAATTGATGCCCATTCATCTCATTCTTTAATCCATCCCTTATGTACCTGAGACATCCATGTCTTTGGTGTTTCCCCTAGAAGTTACATCTGTTTTCAGAGAAGAGCTAGCTTAATGCATAAGAAACTAGCCAGAGAAGATTAAATTATGGGCTGTTGATGTTGTTGTTAGAGACAAGGTATTACTATATAGCCCTGGCTGGCCTGGAACTCAAGAGATCCATCTGCCTCTGCCTCCCTGGTACTGTGAGTCGCCATGCCTGGTTAAACTGTGGACCTTTTGAAGGCAAGAAGGCAAGAATTGAAAGGAGAAAGAAAAACACATTGGCTTCTGTGTTTAGACCTCATAGCAGCCTGTGAAGAAGGTGTCTTGGCACCCACTACAAAAGAGGATGCAGTCAGCAAGCAGGGAATGAGTAGACTCTGCTGGGGAGTGCCTAGTAAGAAGTCCCCACAGCTGGTGGGGACTGCAAAGGCTCCCACGTGACTAACTAGTGCTCCTTGGTCTCTGTATGAACTTTTGAATGGTACAATCTTTAGCAGCTTTCTGGGGCAGGAACCCTCCTGTCCCCCTGAATTGTTTCTGTAATATTAGACTGTATCATTGTAGAAAGGTTGAAAGATACAGAGTGGTAAAGAGAAGAAATTGCTAAGATCACATGACTAGCCTCTTTTAGGTGGACTGCCATTCAGCCGAGACTCGTTTTGTGTAAGATAGACTAGCCTCAAGCTTGCTATATAGATGAGGCTTGTCTTGAACTCCTGACTCTCTTGCCTATACTGCCCAGGTGCTGGAGTTATAGTCTTGTGATACCATGCCATTCAACAGCATTCAACCATGCAGTTAAATTCTTTATGGAGAGGCAGAATGATGTAGATGTTAGTGGCAGAGGCTCAGAGACCAGGCTCCTTCACTTACATCCCAGGGATGCACTTGCTATTTGTATAAACTTTGGGAAAGCACTTCTGATTTCTCATCTATAAAAATGATCTTTACTGCCGGGTGGTAGCAGTGAACTCCTTTAATCCTAGCACTCAGAGACAGAGGCAGGTGGATCTCTCTGAGTTCAAGGCCAGCCTGGTCTACAGTGTGAGTTCCTGGTCAGCCAGAGTTACAACAGAGAAACCCTGTCTCGGGGGGAAGAAGATCGTTGCTGTATGTATATGTTCGGCACAGGCAAAAGTGAGTTCAAACATATTACACACTTTGAACAGTGTTAGCTTGTAATGTTATCATGGTACTAGAAAGTTCCTTTTTGTGATAAAGTTTGCCTTCCTCTCCATAGCTCGTAGGAGCCTATTGTATGTTCTGGTTTATACTTTCCTCTTCTGAGTCAATGTTTGCGTACACCGAGGTAAGCTCACAACTGGTATGAGGCTCATGGCAAAGCCATTAATTGGGGTGGACCAGTAAGAAGTTCATACAAGGAGAGCTGACTCTGGGCCCAAGGTGTCTGCTGCCTTGGTCAAGCTCTTGTGTTATCTAGATGTGCTGTCACTTGCTGTCTATAGTCCAGGGCCTTCGACTTGTGTTTCTTGGTATGAGGAAGGATCCACCCCTCACCTAAGCTCACTATGACCAGTTGTGGATCTTATCTGTGTGAGAATGGAGAGTCAAGTTTGTGACCATGGAGCAAAATTTGTCTTGGTGCTGAGGGTAGCTTGGCTATTCTGGAATGTTCCCAGTATGTCAGCCTGTGATGTTGTGAAATACACGGTTTGGTCTTGTTTCCTGGCATACCACTCTAAAATCCTGAGAATCTCCAAAGGGATACGTGTTCTTATTCTGTTTTGACTGGTGTGGCTGGCGGCCCTGAGGTAGCGTCTAGATCAGTGGTTCTCAGCCTGTGGGTCACAACCCCTTTGGGGGGTCAAATGACCCTTTCACAGGACCATCTGTATATCAGATATTTATATTATGATTCATATCGATAGTAAATTAGTTATGAAGAAAATAATTTTATGGTTGGGGGTCACCACAATCTGAGGAACTGCGGCAACTGAGGGCCGCAGCATTAGGAAGATTGAGAACCACTGATCTAGATGGAGCCTGATGACTGGAAAGATCAAAGCAAGATTAGAGGTTTGGGTCTTTCAGCCCCACCCCCCAACCTGTGGGCGAGAGAGTGGAGCTGAAGGTTGAATTGGTCACCTGTGGCTGATGGTTTAATTAAATATGACTAATGACAAGTCCAAAAATCCCAAAGAGGGCTGGGTACATGGCTCAGTTGCTTACCTTGCAAGAAAGAGGACCTGAGTCCAGATCCCCAGAGCATACATAGGAAGCTGGATGCAGTGACACCTGCCTGTGATCCCAGCGACGGCAACATATGCAGTGGCAGCAGGCAGGCTCTCTGGAAGCTCTTTGGCCAGCTTGTCTGGTGTGCGTGAGAAAGTTCCAGACTAGTGAGAGACCTGACATAAAGGTTCAGGGGTCCTGACAGGTACACTCTGTTCTCTGTTGAGAACTCAGTGTTCTCTGTATGTGCCCTGTGCACTCAAACTGTGTGTGCGTACACCTGTTCTCCCCCCCAACCCCCGACACACACACACACACACACACACGTAAACTCCAAAAGGACTGGCTTCATACATTTTTCAGAGAGCTAAGCTTGTGTGGGTTTCTGGGTACTGGCATCCCCAGAGAGGGCACAGACGCAAACACCCTATCTCACATGGCTTGCGAACTTTGTCTCACCCGTCTGGACTTGTAGCATCTATTTTAGTTAATTTTGTATGTGTGGCATGTATGTGTGTGTGTGTGTGAGGGGCGGGGGGGCGGGGAGAGATCCCTCCTTCCACCATGTGGTGTTGTCAGGTTTGGCAGTGGGTGCCTTTACCTACTGAGCCATTTCGGGGTCCATAGTGTCCTTGTATAAAAAGATAAACAGAAGTAAGGTATTTCTTCCAGATGCTCTACCATCTAATAGAATCTGAGGAGTGAATCCCAGAAACTTCAATTTACAGGTCATTCATAGGCAGACCGACCCAGAGCTTGGCATTGGCATTGGAAGCGGTGGGCGGGGGGCAGTACTGTGGGCCTGAGCCCCTCAACCTGTGAGAGAGACAAATGTCCGAGTTGAACTAAATTAGAGGCTACTCTCTCTGGCCCACTGGTGCAGGATTTGCTGATTGGTTGTTGATGGAGACACATCTCTATATGATTCTTGGTGATCAGAGGTAACCGATATCTTATGTTGACCATTTTGTGAAAGCAGCGGGGGGGGGGGGTCCTTTGATTCTATACTACCTTTCTGACTTTTTTGAAATTGATGCTTTGCTTTGTGGCATAGTAAATACGTTTCTTTGACCTGTCCCAGGCAAGGTACATAGGGGGCTGAGTAGTGTTTCCATTTCATAGGTGAATAAACTGAGAATCAGACAAATGCCATGTCTTATAAATCACAGTGAGTGGTGTGGTAGGGGGAAGCTGTCTGTCATCTGACTCCTCAGTTGCTACAACTTCCCTGCCTTCTTTCCTGGGCATTAGACAGTACGCCCGTACACACACGCGCACACGCACACACACGCACACACACGCATGCACACACACGCACACACGCGCACGCACACACACACACACGCACACACACGTGCACGCACGCACGCGCACGCACACGCACGCACACGCGCACACACACACGCGCGCGCGCGCACGCGCGCACACACACGCACGCACACGCATGCACACGCATGCACGCACACACACATACACACGCACGCACACACGCACGCGCACACGCACGCGCACACACACACGCGCACACACGCACGCACACGCACACACACGCACATACACACACGGGTGGGGGCGGGGCTGGGGGCAGTGGGAGTGTTCTAGAGCAGAGCTAAGCAGAGCTTTGGTGTGTCTGTCGCGTTTTCCCTCTCCTCTCTACATGGCCATCATTCTGGCCATCTTGGGCAAAGAAAGATCGGTGTAGGGCAAGTAGGTGTAGAAAGTCGGACTGGTAAACACAGAGGTTGTGGGGACAAATGACCCTCTGGGCTTGGCTGTGAGGCCGTGAGCAACCCTGGGCAGGAGTACTCGCTGCTTCTCCTTCCCACATCTGGGCTGCTCACCTGCTACCCTTTTTCTCTTGCAGATTGTAATGTAGCAGACCCAGCCATGACGGCCCCACAGCTGGGTCCTGGCCAAACTGCCCAACTGCCCCTCAGTGAGAGCAGCGCACCAGGCCCCCCGCATGGCCCCCCACCAGGCCTTCGGCCAGATGTCCCTGGGGGTGGGGGTGGGGGCGTCCCAGGAAAGCCTCCATCACAGTTCGTGTATGTCTTCACCACCCACCTGGCCAACACGTAAGTCTCTGGGGGAGATGAGGGGTGAGGGGATTCTGAGGGGGCGAGGTGGGTGGGTGGGTGAGGGTGGATTCTCTGTCCATCTCTGAGCCTCCTGTGACTGCTCCCCGTGCAGGGCTGCAGAGGCTGTGCTGCAGGGCCGGGCAGAGTCCATCCTTGCCTACCACCAGCAGAATGTGCCCAGGGCCAAGCTGGATCAGGTGAGTGTGGTGCTCTGGGCTCTAGGAAAGGTTGGGATGTCCCCTTATCTGTCTCATTCTCTACTTTTGTCCCCTTGCAGGCCCCTAAAGTGCCACCCACCCCAGAACCGCTACCCCTGAACACGCCATCAGCAGGTACACCACAGTCTCAGCCACCTCCATTGCCACCGCCACCCCCAGCCTCTGGAAGTGCCCCTCCTGCGCTGCCCCCGGAGGGGCCTCCTGAAGATACCAGTCAGGACCTGGCCCCCAATTCAGTGGGAGCTGCCAGCACAGGTGGTGGGACTGGGGGTACCCACCCTAACACCCCAACGGCTGCCACTAACAACCCTCTGCCTCCTGGAGGAGACCCTGGCAGCGCCCCTGGCTCAGCCCTATTGGGGGAGGCCACCCCCACAGGAAATGGGCAGCGGAACCTGGTGGGCTCTGAGGGCCTGTCCAAAGAGCAACTGGAGCACCGTGAGCGCTCCCTCCAGACACTGAGAGACATTGAGAGGCTGCTGCTCCGCAGTGGGGAGACTGAGCCCTTCCTCAAGGGGCCCCCTGGAGGAGCTGGCGAGGGGGGGCCACCAGCACAAGCTCCCTCTGCCACTCAGCAGCCTCCCCCGGCCCCTCCCAGTGCGCTGAAGAAGTACGAGGAGCCCTTGCAGTCAATGATTTCCCAGACGCAGAGCCTAGGAGGCCCCCCACTGGAGCATGAAGTGCCGGGGCACCCCCAGGGTGGGGACATGGGGCAGCAGATGAACATGATGATGCAGAGGCTGGGCCAGGACAGCCTGACGCCTGAGCAGGTGGCCTGGCGCAAGCTGCAGGAAGAGTACTACGAGGAGAAGCGGCGGAAGGAAGAACAGATTGGATTGCATGGGGGCCGCCCTCTGCAGGACATGGTGGGCATGGGGGGCATGATGGGGAGGGGTCCCCCACCTCCTTACCACAGCAAACCTGGGGATCAGTGGCCACCTGGAATGGGTGCACAACTCCGAGGACCTATGGATGTCCAAGATCCCATGCAGCTCCGAGCTGGACCCCCCTTCCCTGGTCCTCGTTTCCCAGGCAACCAGATGCAAAGGGTGCCTGGATTTGGGGGTATGCAGAGTATGCCCATGGAGGTACCCATGAATGCCATACAGAGACCTGTAAGGCCTGGCATGGGCTGGACTGAAGACTTGCCCCCTATCGGGGGACCCAGCAATTTTGCCCAGAATGCCGTGCCCTATCCAGGTGGGCAGGGTGAGGCAGAGCGATTCATGACCCCTCGTGTCCGGGAGGAGCTATTGAGGCACCAGTTGCTGGAGAAGCGGTCAATGGGCATGCAGCGTCCCCTGGGCATGGCAGGTAGTGGCATGGGACAGAGCATGGAAATGGAGCGGATGATCCAGGCACATCGACAGATGGATCCCACCATGTTCCCAGGGCAGATGACTGGTGGAGATGGCCTGGCTGGCACTCCTATGGGCATAGAGTTTGGTGGCGGCCGGGGCCTCCTGAGCCCTCCAATGGGACAGTCTGGGCTGAGGGAGGTAGAGCCACCTATGGGGCCGGGCAACCTCAACATGAACATGAATGTGAACATGAACATGAACATGAACTTGAATGTGCAGATGACGCCACAGCAGCAGATGCTGATGTCACAGAAGATGCGAGGCCCTGGAGACATGATGGGGCCCCAGGGTCTTAGTCCCGAAGAGATGGCTCGGGTTCGGGCTCAGAGCAGCGGTGGCATGATGGGCGGTCCACAGAAGATGCTTATGCCTTCACAGTTTCCCAACCAGGGCCAGCAGGGATTCTCTGGGGGCCAGGGACCCTACCAAGCCATGCCCCAGGACATGGGCAACACTCAAGACATGTTCAGCCCTGATCAGAGTTCTATGCCCATGGGCACTGTGGGCACCACCCGGCTCAGCCATATGCCTCTGCCCCCTGCATCTAACCCTCCTGGGTCTGTGCATTCAGCCCCCAACAGGGGACTAGGCAGACGGCCTTCAGACCTCACCATCAGTATTAACCAGATGGGCTCGCCGGGTATAGGGCATCTGAAGTCACCCACCCTTAGCCAGGTGCACTCACCCCTGGTCACTTCACCCTCCGCCAACCTCAAATCACCCCAGACTCCCTCACAGATGGTACCCTTGCCTTCTGCCAACCCGCCAGGACCTCTCAAGTCACCCCAGGTCCTGAGCTCTTCCCTCAGTGTACGTTCACCCACTGGCTCACCCAGCAGGCTCAAATCTCCTTCCATGGCGGTGCCTTCTCCTGGCTGGGTCGCCTCTCCCAAGACAGCCATGCCTAGCCCTGGGGTCTCCCAGAACAAGCAGCCGCCACTCAATATGAACTCTTCCTCTACCCTGGGCAACATGGAACAGGGTGAGTTACCTGGGTTGACTTGGGTTGGAGTCTTTGTGGCGGATAGGTTCCTGCGGGGACAGTGGTTACAGCTGTGTTGGAGTCTCTTTATAGAGCTCCAGGTACATCTAGACATCTTGGGATCTCCCCACTGCAGGAATCGCTTAAAGATGTGTGGACCCTAGGGATCAAGGGAGCCGATGACCAGGGGGATGTGGGTATGCCTGAAGGGAGGTGGGGATTTGGGGGAAGTTCCCTCCCCAGGAACCCCTAACTCTCTGTCTCTCCACTTCTGTAGGTGCCCTTCCACCTAGTGGCCCCCGTAACAGCTCCTCTGCACCTCCTGCCAACCCTCCCAGCGCTCTCATGAACCCCAGCCTACCATTTACATCCTCCCCAGACCCCACGCCTTCCCAGAACCCTCTGTCGCTGATGATGTCTCAGATGTCCAAGTATGCCATGCCCAGCTCTACCCCGCTATACCACAATGCCATCAAGACCATCGCCACCTCAGATGACGAGCTGCTGCCTGACCGGCCCCTGCTACCCCCACCCCCACCCCCACAAGGCTCTGGGCCAGGTGCGGGAGGCAAAGCTCTCTGGGAGCGGACAGTGGGTTTGCCTAGGAATTGCCCCTGTGGTGGACACATTGGCTTCTGCATGCTTCTACAGTCTCTGGTCGTGGGGGTGGTGTGAGTTCTGGGGCCCCGTTCCAATTACTACCATCACTTAGTGAAATCTAGACCACGGCACTCTAGTGGGGTGGAAGGACTGGGGAGGAGCCCCCTTAAGTTGGTGGGTGCAGCCTCTGATGGCTTGTTCTTGTCCCACAGGCGTCAGCAATAACCAGCCCAACCCGATGCATCTGAACTCTGCTGCTGCCCAGAGTCCCATGGGCATGAACTTGCCAGGCCAGCAGCCCCTGTCCCATGAGCCCCCACCTACCATGTTGCCCTCCCCCACCCCTCTGGGGTCCAACATTCCACTGCACCCCAATGCACAGGGGACAGGGGCCCCTCCTCAAAACTCAATGATGATGACCCCAGGAGGCCCAGATTCCCTGAATACCCCTTGTGGCCCTGTGCCCAGCTCCTCCCAGATGATGCCCTTCCCCCCTCGGCTGCAGCAGCCCCATGGTGCCATGGCCTCCACTGGGGGTGGGGGTGGGGGGCCTGGCCTGCAGCAACACTACCCTTCAGGCATGCCTCTGCCCCCTGAGGACCTGCCCAACCAGCCACCTGGCCCCATACCCCCCCAGCAGCACCTGATGGGCAAAGGCATGGCTGGCCGCATGGGTGACGCGTACCCCCCAGGGGTGCTCCCTGGCGTGGCATCAGTACTGAACGACCCAGAGCTGAGTGAGGTGATCCGGCCTACCCCAACCGGCATTCCTGAGTTCGACTTATCCAGGATCATCCCCTCTGAGAAGCCGAGCAGCACCCTCCAGTACTTCCCCAAGAGCGAGAACCAGCCCCCCAAGGCCCAGCCTCCCAATCTGCATCTCATGAACCTGCAGAACATGATGGCGGAACAGACCCCCTCACGGCCCCCCAACCTCCCAGGCCAACAGGGGGTACAGCGGGGGCTCAGCATGTCCATGTGCCACCCTGGACAGATGTCCTTGCTGGGCAGGACAGGTGTGCCCCCACAGCAAGGCATGGTGCCCCATGGCCTGCACCAGGGGGTCATGTCCCCACCACAAGGCCTCATGACCCAGCAGAATTTTATGCTGATGAAGCAACGGGGTGTGGGGGGTGAGGTCTACACCCAGCCTCCCCACATGCTCTCCCCACAGGGCTCCCTCATGGGCCCTCCACCCCAGCAGAACCTCATGGTGTCCCACCCTCTGCGACAGCGCAGTGTATCTCTGGACAGCCAGATGGGCTACCTCCCAGCGCCGGGCAGCATGGCCAATCTCCCTTTCTAGCAGGCCCCTCAGGGGTCGGGCTGGGGATGTTGAGAATACGTTAACTTTAAAAAGGTTTTCTTTCCTTCAGTGTTGGGATGGATGGCCTGGGTCCAGGGGTAGGGTGGAGGGGTGGGAAGGGGCTTGTGTGGGGAGTGGCATTTGTGGAAACCAGATGTGCTGGCAGCTTATGGGGCAGCGACAAGAGTTGGGTGGGGAGTTAGAATCGGGGCTTGCTCCATTTTGGCCACCAGGACTGCACCTCCCCCACCCTTCCCATTCCTAAGGATCGGCTATTTTCCTGTGTCTTTGCACCTCTCCCCGCTTTCAGCTACGCTCTGGGGGCCCTTGGGGAGAGAGGAAGGAGAGGAGGGGTCTCCCATCCTCTGTCCCTTTGTGGAACTCGCCTCGTCGGTGCTCCAGGTCCATTTTCCCCTCTCCCTTTCTCTGCCCTTACCCCATTTCCCCTGTCTTCCTCATTTCCTCCCCATGCTGACGTGGCGGGCCTCCTCTCCCACGCCCCCTGCAGGAGGCTGGCCAGGTGGGCAGGTGCCGGCGGAGCTGTAAATAGAGCTGCGCTTTTGTGCTGTTTGTGCGTGTGCCGTATTTCTGTGTTTTGATAGAAGTCACACACAAAAAAAGATTAAAACAAAACAAAACAAAAAACCTTCCCCCTCCTTCAGATGATCGTTCCCTCCATTCCTCCTGGACCCAGAGACATACAGGTCCTGTGCACCCTCCATATGCTCCGCCCATCAACTGAAGTCAGGCCTCCTAGGCTTCCATTTGGTGAGCCCTGTAGGACTGAGCCCTCCCTTCCCCCTACTGTGGCCGCCTGTCTGCTGCTGAGTGATTTCTGGAGAGCAGGTGTGCACATGTACATGTGTTTACCCACACCAGTGACATAGGGCCCCCAGCCTGGGTGCCTCTGCTGCTACATCTTAGCCAGAACTTGAAGCCCTTTGTCCCCAGCCTAAGATAAATGAGAGAAGGGGCAGTATGGCCCCCTTTAATGGAGCTGTGGAGGGGTTAGCATGATGGGACTGCAGTTTGTGGCTGCAGTAACCTTGGGCCAGGTAACCCCTCAGGGCACAGACTCTTCTAGAAACCACCACTTGCTTCTCACCAAAGAAGGAAGGAACAGAGTTTGGCTGAGTCAGTCTCCCCTTTAGTCTCCACCCCTAGCATGGAGCGAGGGAAGGCAGAGGGGAGAACATCCTGCTGTCTCCCCTGCTGTCCACTCTCTGGCAAAGTCCTTCTGTCCAGGGCTCAGGGCCATGTATCAGATCTGTCTGCCCACCCAGGCACAGCCACTGCCTCCCCGGCTACTTCCCAGGAGAGCCCCCTCCCCCGCCACTGGTCAGAGCGAAGCCATACAGAAATGGATGTTTTGTCTCCCTTGGCCCTAGGAGTAGAATACTTTTTATCACTTCTTTTCCTGCCTTGCAAGGTGGCGGCAGCTCCTTGGCTAAGGCCTCTCCTGCCCTGCCTCTAGGGCCAAGGACCATTTTAGACAGGGTGTCTTTTACCAGGGCCTTGTCTCCAGCCTTCCTGACCTGCAGGGCCTGGTTTTGCCTTGGCAGCTATAATACAAAGGGAATTTGTGCCCACTTCTCCCAGTCTGGTGCTGTCCACTGTCAGCCAGGTCAGGCACCGCCCCCCCTCCCCCTTCCCAGAGCTGGCTGCAGGTCCCTGGCTTCCCCTGCCCCTCCCAGGGACCAGAGCCAAGGTCTCTGCATTGAGAGGTGGGTGGAAGCCTGTCCTCCTTCCTGCCAGACACTCTGCCCTCCCTGCTTCCATCTGGGCTTCATGCCCCACCCATGTCCCCATCCTGCCCAAACTAACTCTGTCTGCCCTGCCCCAAGGAGAGGGCTCAGGCCACAGAGGGCCAGATGCTCCTTTCTGGTGCCCTTGTCTCCCACTACCACTGGCTTCCCAAGGTGATCTCCACAGGCCAGCCTTCTCCCCTCCATCCATGGCCACACCCCAGCCATTTTGTACCATTATATAAATATATATATAAATATAAATATATAAATACAATATGTGAAGACATCATCTTGGTTTTTATTTTGAAACACTTTTTAGGCTTGTTCCGGGGGTCTCTGTGCTGCCTGTACTGTATTGACCTGTTTTATAGGTGCCTTTTTATTAAAAAGAAAATTCAAAAATGCAATTTCTTGCCTTTTTGTTTCTATGTCTGGCTTCTTCACTGCCCAACTAGCTGCTCAATGCTGGGAGCAGAAAAGGGGATTCCAGGGATCTCCGTCATTCTGCAATGAAGGTGCAGTCTCTCAAGCTATAGAACAGATTTCCCTAGTGGGGTCCTCCAGGGAGCTAGCTTGTCTGATTTGGCTTGAATAGTACCAGGCAACCCAGCCCACCCCTCACTTCCCATCCCCTCCTAGATCAGTGGCTGGGCAAGGGAGAACTCAGAATTGTCTGCTAGGCTTCCCCTAAGCAGGTGTGGAAGGGCTTCCTCTGGTTCCATTTGAGTAGTACCCTCCCAGGGGCAAGGCACTGCCTTCCTGGGGCTTGGGGACTTCCCTGCCCAGGTCGGTTCACCACATTGCCCCTACCTAAAATGAATCTGTTGGTGCAGAGCTGTTTGGGATGGTTTCCAGAGGCCCCTTTCAGTCTGTTGTGTCCCCAGGGATCTCTGTTCTCTTAGCTAAGTGCCCCCTCTTCTGAGGCCAGGGCCCCTGTCAGGGCCTGCCTGACAAGTCGGAAAGTGCCTGAATGTGGAGTGGGACTGAAGGGTCTTATGAGGAGAGGGGAGAAGAGACACGAAGGGAAGGGAATAGACCAGACACACACAGCATCATTGGGCTCAGATGGAATGGAGCTGAAATTTTATTTTCTCTCAGCTCCTCGCCAGTCTGGAGGCTTTGGTCCCTATGTAGAGAAGACAGTGAGCTTTGATTTTCACTTGCCTCTCTTTGAGGCCTGGAGAAGGTGTCTTTCCATTTCTCCACTGGACTGCTTTCCTACTGGCTTGCCCTTTACTCTTAGGAAACTGGCCAGTCTCCATGGCCTTCTGGAGCTTGTCCAGCCTTCTAGTCTGTAATCCAAGATCCAGTAACATGAGGCTGGCCCAATGCTGGTCTGGTTGGAGCCAGGTAGCTACCTAAAGTAGATCAGTCTCAGCTTATCCTCTTGGTTAAAAGAACAGCAGGGTTGAAGGTCTGGCACAAAGTCTGTATTCAGGAGATAGGCACGTTAAGATGTTAAGGCCATACTCTGCTGCCAGCTGGCTACTCTTCAGTGGTATGGGAGTGGTGGATAGCTGTGGCAGTCGGCAGCCTTTAAGATGACAGAGTGAGTTCTGGGAGCAGATTCTGGGGTTTATAACCAGGAAGAAGAGACTGTAGGCCACAGGCATGGGTGGTTTTCCTATGGCCAGGAAGAAGTAAAGCTGATTTGTAGCTCCCACTGGTTAGGATGGGAGGTGTGTGGAGTCCTCATGGCCCAAGGTGATGTATGTGGTCTGTTGGGCTACTTTCCCCTCCAGGGCTCTAGTCTAGCCGTCCCATGGGGACACTGGCCCAGATAGCTTGTAGAACCCCAGCTCTTGTTGGAAGTGCTTCTAGCATCACTCCATGCACTCAAGGAAAACAGGAACAAAGAGGGGGACATGGAGGTTCTGGGATCTAGAAGGTGGTGAGAGAAGTGGCGTTCTCTGACTCAGAGAGACTACTCTTGCGCCAACTGGGAAAGACTTGGCAAAGGGAGGCTGGGCCAGCACAGCCCAGTTTGGTCAGGAGCCGGGACAGGTCACTGCGGAACTTTACACCAGCGAAGGTGTAGAGCATGGGATTGAGACAGCAGTGGGCCAGGCCCAGGAATTCACATACGGTGATGGCCACGGAGAGATAGCCACTCAGCTCGCAGCTGCTGTCCACAGCCTTCAGCCTCTCCAGTGTGTCTAGGAAAATGACAACATGGTAGGGTGACCAGCAGAGAAAGAAGATACTTGTCACTAAGATGGCCACCCTGACTGCCTTCTGCCGCTGAGGGCGCCGCTGGGCCTGGCATAGCCTGTGTATCACCCCCACGTAACACCAGCCCATCACCAGCATCGGTAGCAAGAAGCCTCCAATATGGTAGAGGAAACGGGAGGTGAACCAGGCTTTGGTTTCAGCTTCGTTTTCTAGGGAGAAGGTGCACCGTGGGAGGGAGTCATTATTTTGAGGCTGGCTGACCTTGGCAAAGAGGATTTCTGGCAAGGCGAACAGGAAACCGGCCAGCCAAATGGTTGCACAGGTGATGTGGATGGAGAGGAGTCGGCGGCGGCGGTAGGCATGGACTGCGTGGACGATGGCCAGGTAACGGTCTACAGCTATGCAGGCCAATAGCAGGCTGCTGCAGTAGAAATTGATCTTGTGCAGTGAGATCACAATTTTGCAGAGGAAGGTCCCTAGGACCCAGCCCACAGAGCCCTCAGCCACCGCAAAAGGCAGGATAAAGACAAGGAGAAGGTCGGCCACTGCCAGGTGGAACAGGAAGGTCTCAGTTGAGCTCCGAGTGTGTCGGTGTCTCTCCAGGATCACAAGAACCAGGATGTTTCCCATCATACCCAGGAGGAAGATGAGGCTGTAAGCCACAGGCATGAAGACTGCTTTGAAGGAGGTCAGTAGGGGCCCCTCCACTGTGGAGCAGAAGTGACTTTCCAGTAGGGGGATCTCTGTGCTGTTACTGTAGATGGAAAACTCTTTGTACTGCAAGGACAAAGAGAAAGAAAATTACAAAGTGACAGCCCCATCTTTTCTCTCTGAGAGGAAACTACCTGCAATGTTTCCTGTCCTTCTAAGTTAACTGCTTTGTGTCTGCTCTGCCCCATTTTCCCTTGATGAGTCCTTGAACAAATCTTGCCACCCTTTCCTTCCTTCCTTCCTTCCCTTTCCTTCCTTCCTTCCTTCCTTCCTTCCTTCCTTCCTTCCTTCCTTCCTTCCTTTCCTTCCTTCCCTTTCCTTGCCTTTCTTTCCTTCCTTCCTTCCCTTTCCTTCCTTCCTTTCCTTCCTTTCCTTCCTTCCTTCCTTCCTTCCTTCCCTTTACTTCCTTCCTTCCTTCCATTTAGTTGTTTTAGATAGGATCTTCCTATATAGCCCTGATTAGCCTGAAATTGACCGTGTAGACTGGGCTGGCCTCAGATTTGGGTGGTCCTTCTGCCTCTGTTTGCAGAATGCTGGGATTAAAGGTGTGTGCCCCATGCCATTTCTTAAATTTAACTTTTTTGTTTTAAATTTTGCAGCTCTGGAGGTGGAACCCAGGGGTTTGTATGTGCTTAGCAAGTGTTCCTCCACTGCGCCACACCCCCGGTTTCTGTATGGTTGCTCACAAGGTGGTAGGGATTAGAGTGATGATTTTTCTTGTATTTATGTGTCCTTAGGTATGGGTATGGAAGGCTGCAGGCTTAGGGATTGCAGTCAGTACTGACATTTGGGGACTGGATCTGATCGGAACAAAAAGCCAATATTCCAATTCTGAAAGGATGGTGGGGAGGGAACCTAAGATCCTGGGGGGGGGGGGGTTGGTGAGATGCTGATGTGGCTTGCTGACTTCCTCTTAATTTGTCTCCCTCTTCCTGTCTTGATTATTGCTGAAATTGAGGAAATGGCCTACCATCTGGTTTAATCCACACACGCTTGAGGTATGTAATCTTACTCTCATTTTACAGATGTGTCTCGCTCCAAAGGAGGTTGGCTTGACGGCACATTTGTCTGTCTCCAGAGTTGATACCTCTACCACTGAGCAACACTGAGCTTCCCTCCAGAGGCTGCTAGAGAAGGGGCAGAGACTGAGTTTCCAGCTACTTCCTAACCACAGAGCCAACTCCCTAGGCTCAGGAGCCTGGCAGCAGAGTCGAAGTGAGTCACACACAGGGAGACGAGGCGCAGGGAAGGGAGGGGGTGTGCCCGTTATATCTCCGGAAGTTCCTAACTCCACGTCCTCCTCCCCCTCTGTCACCGCCCTCAGCTCTCAGGTTGTTTGCCTCCTAACCACAGAGAAAGACAGAGTGCCTGTTTTCATACCTTTCACTCACAGCTGCCCTGCACCTGCTCTTCCTCACCCCACAGCTCTCTTCTCCCTGCCCTCCCCTGGTCAACCTCCTCCCTGGGCAATGCAAAACCAATTACACCCAACGGACTAGGGATCAAAGACTGTGGGCACACGAGACCGTGGGGCTTTCTGTCCCCCTAGGCTCTGGGGAATCTCATGCTGATCCGCTTTCAGGAGAGTGAGGGTCTCCTGTAAGCAGTGGTTGGTTCATTGGTTACCTCAAATCTTTCTTGCCACCCAGGCACACTAGTTGTGGGTCACACACTCACTTGCACTGCTGGTAAACCCGTCCTCCATCTTGGTCCCTGGGGAGGTGGCTCTTTACACATGGTACAGTGGAGAAGCTACCTTCCACCCTTTCCAGTGCTGCCCCTTCTGCATCGGTTCTGCCCGCCAGCCTTTCTCTCTATGACCCCTTTTCTTTCCCTTGCCCCAGAGAGAAGGCCTTTACATTCCTCTAAGATGGGCTGGATGGGGAGAACTCAGCAGCCTTATTTCAGCCCTGCAAAAATAAAAATAAATCAATGTCTCCAAAATGTATAGTCCTTTGACGTGCCAGACCTCACCTACTACTTCACGGCTTTGGGCACTCAATGCCGCGGGTGCACGTTCTACCGGCTGCCTGTCCCCAGCAACCCAGACAGCTTCCTGTCGCCTTTGCTCAAGCTCTTCCTTATTTCAAGTCTGCCACTCTTACTCCCGCCCTTCCTTCAAGGCTCAAGTCAACCCATCTTCCTAGAGCCTTCCCAGCCCCTCTGCTTGGAATTCCCGGCTGCCTGGGCTTCCGCAGCAGGGATTCACATCGTGCATCTTTCTGTAAATCCTGCCTCTGGAGCCTAACTAAGGTACTCTGGGTTCTCCGTCCCTGTAAGTCAGTGGTTCTCAACCTTCTTCCTAATGCTGTGACCCTTTAATACAGTTCCTCATGTTGTGGTGGCCTCAACCATAAAATTATTTTCGTTGCTACTTCCTAACTGTAATTTTGCCACTGTTACAAATCATAATGTAAATATTCCATATGCAGAGGTTTCTTAGATGACCCCTGTGAAAGGGTCATTTGACCCCCAAAGAGGACATGACCCACAAGTTGAGAACAGCTGCTTATAGGGAGTTGTTTCTAATAGAATAGTTGAATACAACCATTTGACTCTGATCTGCAGTCCTGGGTGGAAGGGAAATGTGGAGTGAGCCATCCTTGTGCAAAACGCAGGTACCAGACGGATGGTGGAGATGTGACACAGGCCTGGGGCAAGGAGGATCTAGCACTTACCTTGGCAGCAGCTGATCCTGGCTGCTCCCTGTCCAAGGGAGCATGTGAGTCTAGCCAGCCTGTCTGGCCCAGAGGCTCTTCATTGTAACCACTCAAGTTTCTACCCTACAAAGCATCTATGCTGATCAGCTTTCTGTCCACTTAGAGTTCATTCAGTGGGCCATCTCCACAGGGACAGGTTTGGGGGGTGAGGGTCTATGTCCTCCTCCATGCCGAGAGGTATTGTTTAGACAGAGTCCTCAGAGGAGAGGAAGACAGGAGGAAGCCAGTTTGGTACCTATCAACAGGAGGTGTCAAACAGATGTTTTGGAGCTTAAGCATATGGGAGTGTTAAAGCCACTTCCCATATGCAGGGGCTTGGACACTCCTCTCCCCCAAGCCATGGAAAGAAGCCATAAGGCGAGATTGGCTCTGGCCGGGTGGAAAGGTGAAGAAACAGATATCTGGAGCACAGTTGGACACGTGCCATCAGAGGGAGCTGGCCTAAGGAACGCACCAGGGAGAGCACAGTGTCAGCAATGTGATGAACGGTGGCTCACCCATTCTTTGCTATGAAAAGCAGCAGAAACCCTCATGTTTCTGTGTTGATGTGATGCACCCTAAATAGACATAGACACGTGCCCAGATGGGACCACACGACTACACTGCACAGGCAGACACCCAGCAGAGCACAAACCACTTATGAGCTATAGGGACGTATTCCCCGTGAGAAATATGATGCCTGGCATGAAGCCAGACACAAGCTAGGAATGTAGTTAGGAAAGTGCTGTGAGCTCTAGGGCAGGTGGATGGTAACTGGTCCCGGTATTGGGGACAGGGATGGGGAGAAGAGGTAAAGAGATGCAAAGTGCTCTTCCTGTGGTGGTGGGATCCACAGATGCTCCTCTTCCTTCTACAGAAGACTTGGGACCCTCCCCCAACAAATAAAAGTCTCTAAGCTCCATGTGTTTTCTCCATGTAACAAAGCTGCTTTGCTGCTGTCGAGCAGGCAGTTTTACCAGGGTTTATTGACTGGGTTTCTCTGGGAGCGGATAGGAGGCATTCCTCAAGGATCCATCCTGGATTGTCTTCTAGCACTCAAGCCTGCTTTTAATGGGGCATGGCTGGGGAACACTTCAACAATGCAGAGTCCTCCATAGAGATCAGGGGCTCAAATTCACCGGGTGGATATTGCATAGGCAAGTTAGAGGCCTGGACTGGGGTTTAGCTTGTAGCTTATTAATTAGGAGGCAGAGTCAGAAGGATCATTTGAACTGAGTTTGAAACCAGCCTTGTCAGCATACCCAGACCCTGACTCAAACACACACATACACACACACACACCTGTTGGGCAATAGATCATGAGAAAAAGACTTGGGAGTTTGTTGACTGGCAATGAGTCACCAGTGAAAGGCTGACAGAGGGGGCCGTTGTCTTCCTCTAGGTAAGGTGAGCGAAGCTTCAGCAGGTTAGTTTGTTCTGTTGAAGGGTTTGGAAAATTCTGCCCTGGAAAGACATTTCCAGGTACTAAGAAATAGGAAAAAGAAGCCTGAAGTCCATGAGAACCATCTTCAGAGACTGGGAAGGGCCTTGGGTTAGGAGGGCAGGGCTGGACTCTGATGTGAGACCCAGGAGAAATGGGCAGACGATACCAAGTGGCTCCAGCCGACGGAGGGGCAACTTTCTGACAGGCACAACTGTCCAGCAATGGCACAATCAAGTGCCAGGAAAGAGCTCCTGCATCAGGAAGGAGTCTGGATCCTTCCTCCTGCTGCTCACTGATGCCCTGACCGTCTGCCACACTCTGTCCTGCCCAGCACTGAGTTGCTTCTTAGCTTCTTAGTCTGGCCTTTGTTCATCTCACACTATCAGTCTTTGTTTTTCTAGTCTGTCCTGCAGCCAGTGAATGCCCCAGGCTGACCCTGATTCCCAGTCAGCAGAGCTTCCTGCCCAGTATGTGCTCTCTCAGCCCCAGCCCTAGCACTCCAAGGCCAGAGTCTGCTGTCCTTGAGCAGTATCACACACAGAAGCTGTGTTTTTCATTTTTTTCTTCTTTGCAGTTCTAGGAATGAACCTAGGACCTTTCACAAGCTAGGCAATTGCTCTCCCACTGAGCTACCTCTCCACTCATCCTGTGTGCGTGTGCGTGTGGGGGTGGGGTGGGTGGTCTGTGTGTGTGTGTGCACATGTGCATGCACGTGCTTGTGTGTGTGTGCACATGCGCATGCACGTGCTTGTGTGTGTGTGTGTGTGTGTGTGTGGTGTGTTTATGAAGGTCAGGGGTATCAGGTGTCTTCCTCCATTATTCTCCATCTTATCTCTCTTTTGAGACAAGGTCACTGAACCTGGAGCTCACTGATTGGCTAGACTTGGTGAGACCAGTAAGTGTTAGGGATCTCTCTCTCTCTCTTTAAAGAATTTATTTTCATTTTATGTTTTGCCTGTATGGAGTCTGCAGATGCAAGAAGAAAGTGTTGGATCCCATAGAGCTGGGGTTACGTATGGTTGTACGCTACCCTGTAGGTACTGGGAATTGAACCCAGACCCTCTGGAAGAACATCCAGTGCTCTTAGCCACTGAGCTATTTCTCCAGCCTTCCAGAGCGGTCCTCTTGCATCTGAACTTAGGCCCTCACACTTGAACAGAGAGTAGCTCCTTACCCATTGTTTTAAAACAGTGTCATGGGTCATGTCACCGAGTTGCCCAGGTTGGCTTTGAACTAACCCTGTAGCCCAGGCATATCTTAAATTACTCATCCTCCTGCTTAGCTTCTTGAGTAGTTAGGATTACAGGCCGCCATTACCAGGTTCTGCTGAGGTTATGACTCCTTTTATGTCCCCCCTCTCCATGTGGATATCTCCAGACACTAGTTAGAATCTGGGAGTGGAGCGGGCAGGGTATCTCTCATTGCAGCCTTCAGCAGCTCACAGGGGCATGGTCTGCAGAAATGAGAGTGGGTTGTGGGTGTGTAGGTTTGCTCCTCCCAACACACTCTTCCTTCAGAAGGCTCCCACTCTACAAAGACCCCATGTCCTCCTTTTCTCCCAAAGGGTCAAGGCTACCAGGTCCTCTTCCATCTCTGCCTGAAGGTTTCGGCCATTAGGGAGCATGTAGTGCTTTGGGGTTTTAGTATTTTTTTTAAGGTTTCGTTTTATTTTACTTGCATGTGTGTGTGTGTATTTGTGTTTGTGTGTGGTGTGTGTGTGCCATGTATGTATTGTGTTTTCAAAAGTCGAAGAGGTCATCAGACTGAATGTGAGTACTGAAAACCGAACTTGGAAGGATAGCAAGTGCTCTTAACCATTGAGCCACCTCTCCAGCCCCAGTTTTTAGTTTTTTTGAGGTGGGATATCCCTGCGTAGCCCAGGCTAGCCCCGAACTTTAGCTTGAAAATATGACCCTCCTACCTCAGCCTCTTGAGCGTTTGGATCATTAGCATCACGCTTGACTCTTGAGGAGACATTAAGTAACTTTTGCCACATCTTTAGGTTTAAGGGTTCACCTTGAGAGTCAATGTCAGTCTATATTGTGGAGACACAGTCATATAGTCAAGGCACATGCACGTGCATCTCCCAGTAACCTCTTAAAAACCACCTCCTGAGATAACACTTGCTTTAAATTAAAAAAAAAAATTTATTTGTGTGTGTGCACATTTAAAGAGGTCAGAGGACCTCTTGGGGAGTTGACTTTCTCCTTTCCATGTGAGACACAGAATCAAACTCAGGTTGTCAGGCTTGGCAGCAACCCCTTTTACCTACTGGGCCGACTTGCCGGTCCTTCTGGGTAAGTGTATTTGAAATGCTTTGTCTCTCATTCCCAATGGAAAACTCATTCCTGTGTTCTGACTCTGCATTCCAAATATGTGGCTGCTCTGTATGCTATCTGTTAAAAGAATGAGTGAGACCAGGCAGTTTGTGTCCCTTCTGAAGGCCGCATACTCTGATGTAGTCTACGTGACCTGAGTGACAGAATCTAGGCTCCCCGGAATGCAACCCCTTCCAGTCTGGCTTCAGGTTTCCCCTCATTTCTGATCCCTCCACACACCCCCAATTGAGGCTTCCTCTACTGGGGCTTCTGTGGGACTTTTCACGTGGTTAGAAAGGGGGGGACCCTCCTCTCCCCCCAGGTAAAGCCCAGAAACAGCCTGAGTGAGTTTTGGTTCCTCTTTTTCACCCCTTTGGTGAAATGAGACAGTTGTGCGTGGACAGACTGATCTCTGATGCTCTGGCCATACTGAGTCCATGGCTCGCAGTGCTCATCTATAAGGAAAGGTCAGGGAAACTAAACTCTGGAGCTTGGACCGACTCCACCCTGTTCCATGGCAGCCCCACCTCCTAAGGGCTGGAGATGAACTTCATGACCAGTCTGTATGGGTGCCCAACCAAGAAAGGCCCTGGCTTCAGACATGCCCAGCTGAGGACCTCTGGTTTGAGGTGTGAAGTAAAACCTGTGATGGTTCTCCTAGGCAGGACCTCCTCCAGGTCCGTCTCAACCCACCTTGCCAAGAAGGTAACTTCCTAGCATATATACTCTAGGCACCAGGGTCCTCTTTCCTGGTTCTTAGCCATCTAGCCATCTAGAATTTTTGCTCAGATCTTGCACCCATAAAGGATTAGCTTCCCACCTTAAGCAAGCAGGTGTTCAAGTGGTCAGAGGTGATCCTTGAGTTTAGAGGGACAGAAGGGGCTGGCAAGATGGCTCAGTGGGTCAAGGTCTTGTTATACAAGCCTGATGACCCGAGTTTAGTCCCTGGAACCTGCGATGGAAGGAGAGAAGAAATCCTCCAGAGCTGTTCTCTGGCCTCCACACAGAGGTCATGGCTCATGCGGGTCCTCATTTGTTGTAAACATATTTTTAAAACATTAGGACAGAGGGAAGGTTGTTGCTTGACTTATCAAGAACCTTGTTTTGGAACCCAAAGTTGGGGTGTTGAACCCAGTGACCTGGGAGAGTAGGCCAGTATCAGTTGGGTCAAGGGCAAGGAGTGGAGAGCAGGAAAGAAATCAATGGGAAAAGCTCAGCAGATTCCCAAGGAAAATGGCAAGCTAAGACCTCAATTGCACTACAAGGCAGGAAATGCTCCTTGGGAGAGCTGGGGATGCATGAGGCCTTGGTTTCCAAATCTAGTATGACAAACAAAATAGAAACCCACAATTTTATGGAGATTTTATTTTTATGCAATTTTATGCAATTTTTTAATGCAATTTTATGCAAGACTTTTCTGCTTGCCTATCATCAAAGGACAGCTATGCCGTGAAGAGCGGGACAGTGTGCAAGGCCAGTCACGGCCTTTTGGAAAGTGGGTGGGGCCAAAGAGGAGGTTCTGTGTTCCAGAGTGACAACCACTCCTAAAGAGAGCAAATGGGAGGAAGGTGAAGACAGGACATGTCTGATTAAGGGACTCCAGGGTCAGGGTTGTCTTAGAACTCCCAGGCTCCTAGTTAGATCCTAACTGGGGGGTTCAAGCACACAGCTGAGGGCCTTTGGTTTGATATGTGTCACGAAGGAGGTTGCCAGGCTTTTCTCCTTGGAGTATAGGTTCGCTTCATGTCATAAACATGCCCTGCTGTCCCTCTGCCCCCCACTGCCACCTGTCTCTAGTAGGTCACACAGTGAGGTGGGGCGTGCAGTTAGGGGAAACTCTTGAGGTTTCTCAGAAGCCTTGAATGACCAGGTCTCCAGGTGGTTACAAAGGCATCCAACTGGGTCAGAGCTGATGGTCAGTTTGATGCTGTGGCAGAAGATACCAACTAACCAAATCAGGGTTAGCCGGTGGTGGGGGTGAGGGGCGAGGGTAGAGGCGTGCTGCCTTGTAGAACAATTAGGTTTTAAAATCTGGGGTCTAGCCTAGATCCTGATTAGACTCAGCTGGGATCCTGAGGGTGCCGCTTGGGCAGTTATGGGGATTCCGCATTAGAACCTTAGGAGGATTAGTTTCATGCTTTTTGTTGCCATTTTGAGGGTTTTTTTTGTTTGTTTTTCTTTGAAACAGAGTCTCTCTATGTAGCTTAGTCTGGCCTCAAACTTACAAATTCTCTTGCCTGAGTTCTGTAAGTACTGGAATATCAGATATGTACCACCATGCCTATTTTTCAAATTTTTAATTTTTTTTTTAACAAGAGGCCCTATATTTTGATTTTGTAGTGGACCTACAAACTACAGCAGGTCCTCATTGAACAGACAGACTGATTTGAACTGGGGTTGGACTGCTCTGATGATGAGGTATATCTCAGTTTGAGACCTAGGTAAAGGAGCTTCTCCCAGCAAGCCTGGGTACATAGTGGGCAGAGTTACAAAACAAACCACAGATTCTGGATGTCTCAGAGAGCTGAGCAACACCTCAAGGTGTGCTTAGGCAGGAGAGCCCACAGGACCGAGGGTCTGGAGCTTTTATGACCTGAAAGCAGCTCATAGAGAGTTAAGACCATGATGAAGTTTCCAAGTCCTCCCAGAGCCTGGGTTTTCTGCTTGAGCTGCTCCCCACAACATTCTTTGGTTGCCCAGTGGCAACCAAGTCAAGCGAACCACTGGGCTTCACTGGAGAGACTTGGGTGGGTGGCAGAGCATGGTGCTGGACACCACTTTAAAAAAAAAAAAAAACACAACTCCCACTTAAGAAACTCTTCCAAGAATTCCTGATCTCTAGATGACAGTCATGTCCTGGAGGCTACAGCATGCTGCATGACTTTTAAGAGTAACACGGCTTAGCATTCCCTGCTGTCTGACTCTGGGCACTGGGATCCTCTTCCTTGCTGCTACCTGGTCTTACGCTTTCTTCATCTATACAAAATCACTGTCTAAAGCTTCCAGGCAGTGATTAGCTCCCTCTTGTCTAGACCATAAACTATTTGAGGGCCAAGATTAGGCTCTCAACTTCTCCATCCCACACAGAATGCTGTGCCTTGGTGATAAAACTCATACAACAAGAAGAACAATTATGATTTTTTTTTTGAGACAAAGTGTCATTTATCCTAGGCTAGCTTCAAACTCGTTATGTTACTGAGGTTGATCTGGAATTCCTGATTCTCTTGCTTCCATCTGCCTCTTGCTGGGATTACAGGCCCCTGCCACGGTATTCGGTTTATGTGTGCTTGCTCGGCAAGCAATCTACCAACTGAGTGCTCTCCCAGCGAACAACTACGCATCGACTGACCGATGGCCTGTGCTAGCATAATGATACTAAGGAAACTTCCAAAATGCTTTGCTATTTTAACCCAAAGTCAAAGAGAGGATCTTCTATTGAAGAACCAAGAGGCAGAGTTGTGTACCCAGTCACATAGCAGAGGATGCAGAGCCTGCTCCGATGCTTCCTAGCTCTCCCTACTATCTATTAAAGGTGACAGACAGGGTGGACAATGAAAGTCTGGAGGTGCAGGCACCCTTGGGTTTGCCTATGTTCTATAGTCCCTGTGGAGGAACTCCCAAGCTGCCCCCTCTCCCTTGACACAGAATATTAAAAATCCCAAGCAGGACCTGGCAACAGAGAGTCACCTGTCTCTACTCACCAGGTCCTCCAGGTTATAGGCGCTGAGATCCATGTCCAGGGTCAGTGGGTAGTACATAGCTGCGGTTCTGCGTCACCAGACTGGCCACTGTCTGATGTTGAGAAGCTCTGCACTGGTGCCTCTGGAGGGGCGGCGGCAGGCGTCAGCTGCACATTTAAACAAATGAGCTGTGTGCTGTCTCCTGGGCTGTGGAGGGCTTGCCGCTCGCTTCACGACTCATCATTTTTTTTTTCCATTGTGTCTTTTCTGTTGTTTTTTCCCCCCTTTCTTTTTTCTTTAAAGAAAAAGGGAAACTCCCCCACAGCATAAGCACTAATCAAGCATTTCAGTATCTTTCCTGGCAACTGCGGTCTGAACTGGGCCAGGGGTCTGGTGCGAAGGCGGTTCCTCCCTTTTGCTTGCTGGACCTCTCTGAGGAATGCACACAGACTTGGAAATTCCTCATAGACCGGGACTAGAAAAACAGTGGTTCCAGCTACCTCTAGGTCTTCGCTTTCCGTATCACTAGGGTGACCAACCATTCCAGTTTGCCCCAAACCGAAAGAAAGTCCCCTGCCCTGGGGAACCCCTCAGTCCTAGGCAAACCAGGGCACTTGATCAACCTGTTACCGTCATCCCTCTGCCCAGTCAGGAAGGAGTAACCCCCCCCCCTTCTCTTTTCAGCTCCAATTTGAAAAAGATAAGGTAGAAGTTTTCAAAGGGAACAACCCTAAAATAATACTAGAAGACAAAAAAATGAAATGAAATTACCAAATGAAAGCACAATAAAAACACGGCTACAGAGCCATGTAGAAGACTCAGAAATAACAGTGTTCTGCCCACAAATAAGCTTGTAGACAGACTGGCTAGGAAGGACATGGGCCACCTGCTCCCCCCTCCCCCACACACCTAATTTTACACAAGAGGACCCTGCAGCCCAGAGAGAGACTTACCCAGAGGCCTGTAGTATACCTGTGGCAGCTACCTTGCATCCAAGGATCCTGACTCCACATTTATCGTCCTCTGCCCCCAAGGCAGCTGCTCTTCAGGCTCCTAGCACCTGCTGGGCTCTCTGCTCTGTCCCATCGTGAGCACCATGTCTTTCATGAAGACCCGTGGTAGACATTGATCCATTTCCCCTCCAGGTCTCATTCTGGTGGGTTTTCATCCATGGGAGGGCATTTCCTGACATGATCCACGGTAGTGCAAGATTGCACCCAAAGGCATCTGCACAAGGTGTACTGGGTTTTGTGAGTTGTGTGCTGTTTTACTGTGCCCCGAATTTGTAATCATCTTCCCTCCCAAGCCGATCGCCACCCACACACAGCATTCTGTTTCTTTGGTCTGTCACTGTTATCACCCTTCCCACCCAGGCAAGGTGCCTTTCGAGGAGCTCCTACCCTGACCAGAGACCGCTTTAACTATCTCCTCCATAGTCCAGTCTCCTCTTTCTCAGCCTGAAGACCTTGGCGCACACCTTTAATGCTAAAACTCAGGAGGCAGATGCAGGTGGATCTCTGTGAGTTTGAGGTCAGCCTGGTCTACAGAGTGAGTTCCAGGACAGCTAGGGCTACAACAGAGAAACCCTGTCTTGAAAAAAAAAATTACATTTTTATTTATTTGGGAGACAGAGAGAGAGACAGAAAAAGAGAAAGAGACAGAGAGAGAGAGAGAGAGAGAGAGGGCCCGAACATGTGGAGGTCAGAGGACAATTTGTGGGAGTTGGTTCTCTCCTACAATGTGGGTCTGGGGATCAGACTCAGGTGGTCAGGCTTGGAGGCAAATGTCTCCCTGCTGAGCCATCTTGCTGGCCTCAGAACTGCTCTTAAGGAGAAAGACTAGGACAAGGGCTTGCAGCTCCTCTCCAGCATTTCTAGCCCTGTACCTTCCAGGACACACTGCCTCCATGCTTCCTGGGTCTGGAATTGACTAAGCACACCGCTCTCCCTTCCGACCTTACTCCACGAGATCTCGCCCCTCCAGCCCATTAACATACACAAGTCAGCCTTTGCTACTCTGGGCACAGTGCTCAGAAAAGACAGGTCTGAGAACCTCCTAGGGGTGGAAAAGGACTTTGAAAGACAAGCCAGTCACTCCTCACTCCATCCCCACCCCTAGGGAATTCAAAGATAGAGGTCCCAGCATCTTCATCAAACAACCACTCAAGGGTTGAGAGACTGGCTTTGTGAAATCGTGTTTCATCAGATGTGAGGGTGAATGTCTGTCACCCTAGCACTTGGGAGGGTGAGGCAAGAGGATTGTGAGTTTGAGACTCAAGTGGGCTTCTTGGTGAGACCTATCAAAAAAAAAATTAAATAAAAAGAAGATGTGGAGGGTAGATCATGTTTCAGAGTCGGATAGTTTAGGGTTTAATATTAGAAACTGACTCCTCAGACTGAGTCAAAACATGTCTTCTTGCAACTCATCCCCAGCAGGCTAGCCGGGCCTCAGTCAGCATGCCGCGTGGCTCCCAAGTGACCTCTGGTAAAGACATCATGTGCCTGTGAGTCCTATGTGCACCAAACCCACATCCTAATGTCTTCACTATTTTTCAAAGAACTGGTTTCTGGGTCCCTTATCAGCCTGTTCTTTGACCTCTGGGTGATTTCTGGTCAATGGTCCAGAAAGTCTGTGACTTGGACAAACTATAGGAAATTGTGAATTTCCTTGTTCAAGACTCTAAACATATTTAGTTGCAGTTATCATGACTTTCCTATGGGTTCCTGCTCCTCTTAACAGCATGCTTAATGGGTTTCATGTTGATGGTTCTAACCGATCATTTAATTTTATAAAGGAAAACATGTCATCTGTGGGTCTAGCCAAGGCTTGATAGAAACCCTTGGCAGGACAAAGCCAAAACCAGCATCCTGTTTCATATGACTAGACACCTCAAAGGTCCGAGAGGACTTCATGGGAGTAGGATCCAAGCTGGACATTATGGAGGTGCATGATGGGGGGGTGAGGACTCAGGGATGATGAAGAGGATGGGGGACGTGATGAGCACTGCATACAAAGTGTGTGGAAAGAGCTGTGTGGTGCCTGGCACACTGTGGGCACTCAGCAATGTGGCATGGTGGTGTCAGGGCCAGGAGGCAGGAGGGTCTGGAATTGCTCTTGGGGCTGTTTCCTCCCTTACTCTCAATCTGTCCATTTCCTGTGATGTGTTGTAGGCGCAGAGGAAGTGTCAGGAAGGCTCAGGACTGTTTCTTAGTAGCAGCAGCTGCAGGCCCTGGCCAGTAAGTTCACCTGGGTGTGGTGTGGGCTACAGCAAGGCAGTCCCCGGGTCACCTCCACAAGGACTGGGCTAAGTTCTGTGGAACTGCTGTATCTGGAGCGGTTACCTGACTACCTCTGGTCCCTTCGTTTCCCGGTGCGTCTTGCACTCTAGACTCATTCAGACATCCCTTGTAGTCCCTTCAGATCCAAAGATACATTCTTAACAGGGCCCATTTAATCTTAGCCCTCTTGATGGTTAACCCTTTGCCCTAAGTGGATAAATACCTCCTAGCCACAGGCTTTGATATTGCTTCAGAAGCCTCAGAGGATAATTGTGTTTGAAAAAAAAAAGAAGGCTCTGCTACATCTTGTTAAAGTTGTATTTGTTTAAACGTGTGTTATTATTTTTGTTTTGCCGGCATGTTATACGCATGTGCACTGTGTGCCTCTGCTTGGTGCATTCATCAGGAGGCCAGAAGAGGGTGTCAGGTATCCTGGAACAAGAGTTACAGGTGATTGTAAGCCCCCGTGTGGGTGCTGGAAATTGAACCCAGGTCCTCTGGAAGAGCAGTCAGTCTTAACCACTCAGCAATCTCTCCAGCCTCTGTTGTTGGATCTTAAGTGTCCTGCGAAGACACATGTGCTGAAGGCTTGGTCTTCAGCCTGTGGCACTATTGAGAGGTGCTAGAAGGGCAGAGATGTAGTTCTGTTGGTGGAGTGCTTGCCCGGAAGCATGAAGCCCTGTGTTCTATGCCCAGCACTGTATAAAACTGGGAGTGGTGACAGACATCGCTAAGCCTAGGACTTGGGAGATAGAAGCAGGAAGATCAGACGTTCAAGGCTATCCTTAGGTTATATAGTGAGTTTTGGAGCAGACTGGGATATATTTGGTCCTGTCTTTTAAAAAAGGAGGTGGTAGGATGCCTTTAAGACAGTGCTAGGGCCAGCAAGATGTGTGTGAAGGCTCTAGCTGAACAGCTTGACATCCTGTGTTCTAGCCCCAGGAACACACACACACACACACACACACACACACACACACACACTGAGTGTGATTGTGATGATGCATCTTGGTTGTCAACCTGACATAACTTGGAAGAGGGAACCTCAATTGAATTGTCTCCATCAGATTGACATGTAAAGATTTGTGGGGCATTTACTTTTTCCTTCTTTTTCAGATTTATGTTTATTATTTTATGTGTATGACTGTCTTGCCTACATATAAGTCTGTGTACCACATGCATGTCTGATGCCCAAGGAGGTGGTGAGACTCCATATGCGTTCTGGCAATCAAACCTGGGTCTTTTAATAAATGTTTAATAAATGTTCTTAGCCACTGAGCCAAATCTCCAGCACCAAGGGGCATTTTCTTGATTGTTGATTGATGTGGGAGAGCCCAGTCCACTGTGGGCGGTGCCATCCTGAGAATGTTGTCCTGGGAGCTATAAAAAAGGCAGCTGAGCTTGAGCCAGGACGCAAGCCAGTAAGCAGCGCTTCTGGTTTCTTCTTCAGTTCCTGCCTCCAGGCTTCAGTTCCTGCCTGGCTGCCCTGATGATGGACTGTGAGATGGGAGTATAACTCAAATGAACCCTTTCCTCCATTTCATCACAGCTCCAGAGAAGCAAACTAACACAGTAATAGGAATAAACAAGTAGATAGAGAGATAGATAGATAGATAAAAAGGTAGGGCCTAAAGCAGAGTGTGAAGGAGCATTTATCTGTAATCTTAACACAGAGAATGGAGTGTTGAGGCAGGAGGATTTCTATGAGTTCAGGGCCATTCTAGGCCACCTAGCAAGACACTATCTCATAAACTCAAGCCCTAACCAAAACCAAACAAACAAAAAGAGGTGGAGCCGAGGGAGGTTTAGGCCACAGTGGTTCCCTCTCCGTGCATTCACACTGTCACACAAATGGGCCTCCTCTGCCGTGTGGTTCTGCTGTAAACTGCTGCCGCAGGCCCCAAGCAATGAGGTTAATTGGTGACGAACTGAAACCTGGAAAACTGTGAGCCAAAATAAGTCTTCGTAAGCTGATGGTTGCGGACAGCCGTTACGGTACAGGAAGCTTTCTGATACATTGCCATAGGATCTTCAAACACATACATCTAGACTAGCTTCCCCAGGGTGGAAGGCAATGCCTCCAGTGTGGTCCTTGGCTTAAAAGATGTGCAGGCAGAGGTATGTTACAATTGGCTGGGGTGGGCCCTTCCAGGTAACCCAGCACAAATTATATTTCAATTTGCAGCCTGTGTGTGAGCCCCAATTTCTACCCTGTCAACAGCTTCCCTGGGGCTGAATTATCCCAGGCTTCTCATTGAAATGACCAGTGGTAGCTTTGCCAGGGCAGGGTTTGTGTCTGGGTTAGGTGAGGGTGGCTGCTTAAGCCCCAGCTCAGGTGGATTTTTCTCAGTAATTATGCCTTGCTGTTAATAGATTATATTAGATTTCCAATTGTTCCAGCTACTAGATATAATTACTTGTATCCACAGAAAAATGAAATTATCCCACAGAGTCTTGGAGTATTGCTGGAGGGAACTGGTCCCCTTCTGCCGTCGCTTTTTATTAACCTGGAGTATTCTTCTCTGTTCCTGGGTAGAGACCTCATTGTTTTCCCTCTGGATCTCTTTCAATGGTGAACAATAGAGCTTTACAACTCGGCCTCAGAAAGAGTAGGTGTCCTTCCAAGTCTCTAAGGAAAATAGAGTAGCACTGTGCACAGCATTCACCAAATTACACAGTCCTACAGTCTTCAAATTTAGTGCTTTTTAGTCTTTATATTTCATACATTCAATCTTTCTTTCTTCTTATCTTTATTTTCCAGATAGGATCTCACTATGTAAAACAGGCTAGTTTTGAACTCACCTGCTTCCGGCTCCCAAGTACTGGGATTGTAGTCATGCACCACCAAACCCAACCCTCTCCTTTTTCCCCTCTAGTATTAGGGGTTAATCCAAGGACCCCTCACACGCTGGGCAAGTGTCCCAGCTGCACCCCAGCCCTCAATCTTCACTTTTCATATAAACCTCTCAAAACACTGTGCAGAAGTTATTAGCTTGGCCCTTGGCCATATTTGGGGGCTGAGGGGGAAGAAAACAATCCCTTCTCCTCTTCCTCCTCCTCCTTCTTTTCTTCCTCCTCTTCTCATGATTATAGCAAGAGTGATTTAGAAAGTCGGAATCTGAAGGCAGCTACACAGGCATCGAACCTGAGTCTACACAAGGCCACGCAACCAGAGATTCCTCTCTGCAAAGGATATGTACTTTTCTGACTATCTCAGGGGAAAACTATGGCTAACCCCTCCAGGTCTGTTCTCAGTGCTGTGTTCCATGCACGGAGCTAAATCTTTATGCTCTCATCTCCTTTCATCCTCTGAAGAGCCTTTAAGTGTGATAATCATATCACCACATTACAGACATGGAAACAGCTTCAGACAGCAGTAGGCAGAGGTATGAAGGGTAACAGCTCACTAAAGTGCCAAGACCCAGAAGAACATTACAATCAACACAGGAAGTGGGTGGTAAAGGTTGTCACTGCTGGGAGCCAGCACCCACGCACAGCCCCTCTGCTCTGAGCTTCTCTGCCTCAAGGTAAGAGGTAGGAGTCGGCAGGGACCAAACAGGTCCAGGTGCTGGGTAGGCAAGTCAAGATTACCGGAAGGTTACGGGGGCCATGCGTGTGTCTGGGCGCCTCAGCCTAGGGCAGAGCAGGGTTAGAGAATGAGTCAGATGCCTGCATCAGGTGTTTGTCTGCTAAGTACCAAAATGAGCACTGTCTAGAGGAGAGACAAAACTGGGGACAACGTGGCTAACAGGGAGGGTAGGACAGACACATGGACATGTTTGTACGTGTATCTATACAAACGATGAGAATATTTTCAATGTACCATGTCAGAGCAGCATGGCTAAGTCGAGCAGGATGGAAGGTGTTTGGGTAAAGAGACACACGGCCTTCTCCCACGGGAGAGCTGTGTGTGAATGCGCTGGGTAAGCTTCAAGGCTGAGTGACAGAACGTGGGTATAACATCTAAAGGCCCAGATAAGGTCCAGCACTTCTGCTTTTCGACAAGGTACAGGCTTTGCCCAATATTCTAAGCCACACTCCACAGCAAACAAGCATTCCTCAGACAGTGACTCAGTGGCCTGAGGACTTGGTAAACACCACGGCTGGGGCCTAGCTGAGTGGCTGACTCTAGCAGTCTGGGTGGGCCTCAGAATCTATGTATCTAACACGTGTTCAACTGAACTGGTGTTCTGAGACCTGTACCCAGAAAGCCCGCGCCGTAGGTCACGCAGGATCTCTTTACTCAGACTCACCAGCTGGTACCCTTGTTCTGACACAGCTAGTATGCCATCCCATCCCATCCCCACCGAGCTCTGGGCCTCTCCACGCAAAGAGCGCACTGCGGCTGAGAACTTTTGAGAACAAGGATAGGAACTCCCACAATTAGCACAACCCACCAGTTTGTTTCCCCAGAATGAGCTTCCCCGGGGCCCGCTCTGGCACAGCTGAGATTTTCATCATGCTTCACAGATTCCGGCTGCTTCTCACCTCCGGTACCCCTCCGGTCCATCTTAGTCTCCATTCTATGTCTTTTAAATTAATTAATTTGTCTGTTTATTTGTGTGTGTGTGTGTGTGTGTGTGTGTGTGTGTGCAGGTGTATGCCACACACATGTGTGGAGGTCAGGCGACAACTTGAGGGAGTCAGTTTCTCTTGCCACCATGTGGGTCCTGAGGATTGAACTTGGATCCTCGGGCTTGGCAGCTAGCACCTTTACCAACCGAGTCATCTCATTGACCTTGTTTTTTTTTGTGTGTGTGTGTTTGTTTGTTTTGACAAGATTTCACACTGTTGCCTGTTACCTGGGCTGGCCTCAAACTCACGGCATTCTTCCTGTTTCCGTTTCCTGCACCCAGCTATTACAAGTGTGAGCCGCTATGCTTGGCTTCAGCCTCTGCTCTAATTGGAGGTTGAACTCTGCTAGTTATGTCATGTATCCTGTCGCTTTGACTGTGTCTGTAAGAAACGTATTTTATACAGCTTAGTTATCATGCGTGCGCTTGTGTCTTACTTAGGGTTGCCATTGTTGTGATGAAACACCATGACCAAAAGCAACTGCAAGAGGAAAGGGTTTATTTAGCTTATGTATCCTGAGTCACAGTCCATTGAGGGAAGCCAAGGCAGGAACTCAAACCAGGCAGAAACCTGGAGGGCAGGAGCTGATGCAGAGGTCATGGAGGGGGGCTGCTTGCTGGCTTGCTCATCATGACTTGCTCAGCCTGCCTCCTTATAGAATCCAGGTCCACCCATCCAGGGATGGATCCTCTCCCCTCAATCACTAAATAAGCAAATGCCTTATAGTCCTGTCTGCAGTTCAATTATGGAGATATTTATTCAATTGATATTCCCTCTCTCAGATGACTCCAGCTTGTGTCAAGTTGACACAAAACTATCCAGCACAACAAATAATAAACATTATAATAATACTTAGTATACATGAGAAACTCATATTTTCTTCCCTCATACTCCCCCACCTCACTCTTTGGCTTTTTTATTTTTATTTTTGGCCTGGGTTTTACTATGTAGCCCTAACTAGCCTGGAAATTACTATGTAAACAAGCTGGCCTTGCACTCACAGGATCCACCTGCCTCTGCTTCCTGAGTGCTAGGATTAAAGGCATGTGTTGTCCCGGGCATATCTATCTATCTATCTATCTATCTATCTATCTATCTATCTATCTATCTAAGACAGGGTTTCTCTGTTGCAACTCTGGCCCTCCTTGGAACTCACTCTGTAGACCAGGATGGCCTCGAACTCACAGAGATCCTCCTGCCTCTGCCTCCTGATTTCTGGGATTAAAAGCATGTGCCACCATGGCTGGGCACTTTCATTTTTTTTTTAAAATGATCATCACTCAACCAAATTACTTTTATGGATTTATACATAGGATACCATGTGTAACACAGCATCTCCATCTCTTGTTTGTAGTAGATGGTGGCTGATGCGGGGACTACTAACTGGTCAGAGTGCTGAGAGACGCTGTCTCCTGGACATAACATGGCTGTCATGAACTCCTTGTAGAAGACCTGTACAAGACTGGGCCCATCAGCATCTTTTCATTATGAAGGAGGGGCTCATGAAGCCCACCCCTCTCTGAGGACCTGTCAGCAGTTGATAGTTGCTGGGGAAGGAGGAGTTATATTCTTCAGTGTTAGTTAGCCACTTCTAAATTGCCCTTGTTCAAGTAAATAACCCTTCGCCCACGCTCATGCAAGCAATCCCAACTAAATGTGCTCTCTCTCACATGTGTGCACACACACACACACACACACACACAGACACACAGACACACACAACATGGAAGTAGGAAACAGCTTATCAGGAAGGAGGGACTTGGTGGAAGGAGAAGGGGATAAAGAAGGCTAATGAGGGAAATAGGATCCAGGTAGATTATATATGTCTGAAATTGTGAAAAATTTAAAACGATACAGATGTACTTGGGAGGCAGAGACAGGTGGATTTCTGTGAGTTCCAGGCTAGCATGGTCTACGTAGAGAGCTTCAGGACAGCCAGGGTTACTTAGAGAGACCCTGTCTCAATAATACTAATAAATACTAATACTAATACTAATACTAATACTATAGATATGTGTGTACAACATGTGTTTGAGTGATACATTTAGTTTTGTTCATGTAAAATAATATTATGTGTGTTAGTCTTTTTTTTTCCAAATAGAAATCCTGCATAGTTACAAATTGCTTTGCACACACACACACACACACACACACACACACACACACTTTTAAAAGGGGAATTAATCCAGGCATGGTGGTTCACATATGTAATTCCAGAATTAAAGAGACTGAGGCAGAAGGATTACCATGAGTACTAGGTCAACCTGGGCAACAGAGCTACAGAGGGAAGCACACATCTCAGTGAGGGGACAGAGAGCAGCTGGGCTGGGCTGGAGCAGAGGGTGGTATGGAGAGGCCAGGAGGTGAGGAGGTGGGATTGAGAGGCGCCTAGGATCTTGGGATCACAGAGGGGACAACCGGGAACACAGCAGAGACTTCACTACAGAATCTCACAATGGCACTGGCATGCAGGGAGGTGTATGTATTCTAACCTCTGAGAGCCATTGATTAATTGCCAACTGCCTGCCAGGTTCAACAGGCCACCCTAATCAAAGTCTCCACCGAGGATGATAACTTGGCAGTTAATTATTCTTAGGGCCTAACCAATCCAGGCACTGACCTGGGAAAATAACGAGAAACACAGCTACACTTGGTTCAGCCTATGCTATGCTGAGGACATGGGCTTTAAACAGATATAAACCATGCACTTAGTGCTGGTAGTCACTCATAATGTGGCTGTAAAAACCTATACATGCTATGAAGAAATGGGCGGTGTGCTAGGAGCAGAAACAACGTGAACTCAGTCTTCATAAACTAATAACTGGACCGTAATCCTCCCAGATTAATTTATGGTTTGAAGCCCTCTCACAGATTTTGCTTTATTGCAGACTGTGGAGAAAGCCATCTGGGAGTTCTTAGCCTATTTTGTTTAGGAGGAAATGAAGCCTCTGTAGACCCAGGTCTGTCTGCCTAGCACGGAAGCTCAGTTGGTTCTGATGCGGCTGAACTGGGCAGCTGACGGACTGACCGACACGTCCTTTATTTGCGACGGTGTCTTACTATGTAGCCCAGGCTGGCCTCGATCTCCTGATTCTCCAGCCCCCTTAATTCTGAGATCATAATCTGAGCTACCATGCCTGGCTCTTGGTGCTTCTAGAGCCACCTAAGAAGTCGCCGGCACAAACCTTGGTTTTCCCATTTTCAGTCCTGGGGGACGTCACATAAAGTGAGAGGATCTGTGGTCAGTGACAAGGGCGGTTAGAGGCTTGGGCCTTGGGTGGCCCAGAGCAGGGCAGGAGGGACGTGGCAACCTGGCAGGAAATGGCTGAAAGCAGCTTCCTGATGTGGTTGTCCCGCAGTGAAAGTGAACCAGGCCCCGGGTGGAGGTGACAGGCCAGCGAAACTCCTCACCACATTTCAGGACCTGGTGTGGCGGGTGCCCACCTGCCCTATCAGCACCTTGATCATGGCTCCTGAGAGAGAGGTTTCCAAATGACTCGGTCCTGCTGCCCCAGGAAGGAAGTGTTCTGGGCTGCAAGTGGGGGCCTATGCGTGCGGGTAAATGATGACACAGCAGGAGGCTGGGCTGCTGATGCGGTGAGACCGGCTCTGGAGACAGCAGAGACCTGGGCCACGGCCTTCCCTCACAGAAGGTCACACCGACTGACAGACACGGGCGGCTCTGCGGCGTGGCACTTAGGTCTCCTGTGATGTGGCCTACATTTATAATTTTTTTTTCAGGTAATAAGCTTTTCAAGGACGTCTTCCCATGTGTTTCTAGACTAATGCCCCGCCATCTTTTCTAACAACCAGGACTCAAATAGCTTCCCCTTTACCCATGTCTGTATCCCTTCCCACCACTGCTTACAGGTTTTCCTTCGGGGATCTGGGCAGGGATCCCGGCAGGGATCTGCTATGCTCAGATGCTAAACGACCTCGTGGTCCCTTCCTGCACAGTCTCTGAAGTGAAGGAGGCACCTGCTCCACTTTGACCTAGCACTTTGCCAGTGCTTCTCTGTCTGTCTTATTTCTAGTTACTGAAGAATTACACGCTCTTACTCAGGTGTGAGGGGCTCTGGCGGCAAAGCAACTTGTGGTCCACCCTTCCCCTCTTATCCCAAAACGCTTACACCCCACAGATGCTCAATGATTGCCTTTGATTGATTGAGTGGACAGATGGATGGCGAGAGGAAGGGGATGTGGCGTGCAGGTGGGACCCATGGAGGAGGGGCAGGAGGCCCAGGAAAGGGCTGGAGATTTCTGGTTTACCGTGGCCCAGGCCTGTAGAGCTCATGTTGGCTCTGCAAGCAAGGCTGGGAGTCAGGATTTAAGGTTTTGACGGAAGCCTGATGACGCTCAGTAAGTGTCTGTGTTCTTCCTCAAGTGTACCCGTGCAGTTCCTACCAGGAAAGGAGGCTCGTGAATGTGCACGGTATCTAGTAAGTGCTGGGCGAGTGTGTCCGTGTGTTCCCCAGGCAGGTTTCCCCAGACGGGATGGGGGGTATTGACTTCACTCGTCTTTGCTGTAGAGGTACCTGTGTAGCTGTCAATTGCTTCCTACTTGATTGAAAACATTTTTAACAGTTCAACTCACTTACTCATCGTGGGGAGAGGGTGAACACCATGATGTGTGTGGAGTCAGAGGGTAACTTGCAGGAGTCTGCTCTCTCCTTCTACCATGTGGTTTCTGAGGATCAGATTCAGGTCACCAGGCGTGGTGGCAAGTTCCTCTACTGGCTGAGCCATCTTGCTGCCCTCCTACTGAAATTTAATAACACAGCGCCACAGGCAGACTCAATATTCAACTAAGTTTGGTGACTGAACGAATGAACACATGTATGGTAAATAAATCAGTAACCTCTGGGGTTTACCTCCTGGGGCTGAGGTTGTTCCTCGGTGGTCGAGGACTTGCCTTGAAGGCTTGAGGCCCTGGGTTCCATCTCTAACGATGGTGAAAAAAAAAAAGCACTCTCCTGAAATCCTATTTTCCACTAATCAAGAGGCTTATGAAACTAAAAGAACAAGACAAGAATTCCTCAGGCAGTGAGGCAGTCCCACAATCCTCCAGGGTCCTCAGCTGGTACGGAGCAGATGCCCCTGAGACTAGAACCAGAGCGTTGCTGGAAGCTTAGTTTCCCAGGAGAGGAACTGCCCCTAGCTAGCTAGTTGGCAGTGAAACACGGAGCACTTTAGACTTCCCAGACGTGGGATGGAGAGGAGAAAGAGACAATAGACCAAACACCACGACCCAGCGCAGTGCCCAGAAAATGAACTTGTTCTGGAGATACGCTCTGGTAAGCTGCAGAGGGGACCCCTTGGGCCGGACAGTGGGGAGAGTGGCGGGGAAGCACCCGAATCTGGCATTGGCACTCTACCTGAGTTCTCATCTGAGGCAGGCTGAGCTGGGAAGACTCAAAGAGAATGTCTCTGAAATTCACAGTGGCCCCAAAGGCTGGCCTCCTCTGAGATCCGTGACTGTGAGTGGTGGCTTGTCAGTACCTGCTGAGAGAAACCAGCTCAGTCTTGACTCAGAGGACTCTTGGGAGGCCGACCTCACTCCAGGCTTTCCCTCAGGTATACTGGCCTTGTGTGGCATTGGGACGGCTGATCAGCTAGAAGTCTCTAATGGCAGCTCTGCTGGGCGCAAGGCAAGGGAGATAGGTGTTCTTACCCCATTTACTCCCAGGACAGGCAAAGGGCCCTGGAGTATGTCACTTCAGCCATAGTCTCCAAGGGCAGGGTATACACCAGGCCTCTCTGTGAGCACCACATTTGTGCTTAACTGAAGACAACTAGAGCCTGAACAGGGAAAGGATTTTGTTGCTTTGAGAGCTATTAGTTACAGACTGCAATATGTTTTGTTTTGTTTTTTCAAATGGCTTCTAATTATTTCTGAAAAATCTAATTATACAACATGATCATACATGATGACTGAAATTAAAATTTATTACTTTATGTGTATGAGTGTTTGGTTGGATGTACAGATCAGTAGCCATAGATGTTATAAGAGAGCCTCAGATCCCTTAGCGTTGGAGTTACAGATGATTGTAAGCTGCTGGTGGATGCTGGGAATCGAACCCAGGGTCTCTAGAAGAGCACCCAGTGCTCTTAACCACTGAGCCAACTCTTCAGCCCCCTAATTCGTTTTTTATGTGTAAGTGTGTGTGCTGAGTGTCTATTTTTATGTATGTGTCTGTGCACCATGTGCAGGCAGGAGCCCGTGAAGGTTAGAAGAGGGTGTTGGATCCCCTGGAGCTGCCTATAACTGGAGTTATAGGCGATTGTGAGCCTCAGTGTGAGTGAGTTGAACCTGTGTCCTCTGTAAGAGCAGTAAACACTCATCCGGTGAGCCGTCTCTCCAGCCTGAGAATACATGATTTAAAAAATCTATTATTTATTATTTTAATTTGTAAAATTATTTTAAATGTACGTATATGAGTATTTTGCCGACTTGCATGCATACTATATGTGTACCTGGTGTTCCCGGAGGTCAGAAGTGGGTGTCAGATCCCCTGGAACTGGAATGACAGACAGTTGTGAGGCTGCCATGTGGATGCTGGGAACTGAACCCAGGTCCTCTGGAAGAGCAGCAAGTGTCATCTCTTTAGCCACAAGGTTTCTGTTTCTTTTTTTAATTTAAAAAAATTAAATAATTAATTGAAATTTTTTTTGAGACAGGATCTCTCTTCGTAGCCATAGCTGTCCCAGAATTCACTATGTAGACCAGGCTAGCCTCATACTCACAGAGATCCTCTTGCTTCAGCCTCCTGGATGCTGGAAATCAAACTTGGGTCCTCTGGAAGAGCAGTAGGCTCTTTTAACCACTGCGTTTCTCTCTAGCACCCCAATATTTTATTCTTCAGTCAATATTATACACAGTTGGAAAATAGGAGAAGTCAGAGATGGTCTTGCAGTGAGCACTACTACAACTTCCGTGAGCCATCTTTCTTATTTTTGGTTTTTGAGAGCCTTTTTGATTTCTTGAGACAGGGTCTCATGTAGCCCTGGCTGGTCTTAGATGCATTCTGTAGCCAGGTCTGTCCTTGGACTCCCAATCTTTCAGCCTCTGCTTCCTAAATGTTGGGGTACAGGTGTGCACCACTATGCCCGCTCAATCAGCTTTTTAAAAGATTAATTTATTGTTCTTTAAAATTATGTGTAGACATATGTGTCTACAGGTGGGATGTACATGTGAGTGTGGGTGCCCACAGAAACCCACGGGTGCCCACCAGAGGCATCAGACGCCCTGGATCTGGATTGTAGATGATTGTACCACCTGACGATACTGGGAACTGAACTCTGGTCCTCTGGAAGAGCAACAAGTGCTCTTCACTGCTGATCCATTTTTCCAATCCCCCCATCTTTTATCTTTTATATACATTTTGCAAATTTGTAATGATAAGTTTGTAGAACTTTGTAAAACTTTTCATTTAGCATGGTCTCATAAACACTGGAGGCTTTCAGCATGAAATGTCAATGCCCAACATCATTCTTTTCTCCCTCCCACTATTTACAAAATGTTACAGTAATTATCAGAATTAATGGGTATTGTTTATATTTAACCAGTGTTTATTATGAAGAACCGTTTGCTCTTCATTTTCAGGTCTGCATTCTGAGGGTGCCGCAGTGAACGTGCCAGATTCCAAACTAAAGTCTTCGCAAAGCTTAGGTTCTCAGCGGAAGGAAAGACATCCAGATAGTGTACCCGATCAGTTCTACAACAGAAGGATATTAGTATCCAGAGAAAGGTAACTCTGGTGGGTGCAAACCTTTAACCCTTGGCAATGTCAGGTTCACAGACAGTCCAGCTTTTGCATTGTGAGACTTTAGATAGACCAGATGTCTGAGTGGAGCAGTCCACCAACCAGCTGGACACGGAAAAGAAGAGTTCCAAGGACAAGAATGAGCCCTGGCCATGGGCAGGATTCAAGACAAGGAAGTAAGCTTAGGCCAAGACGAGTTTACGGATTGTGGCCTAGGGCACACCAGGGGTCAGAGGAGATGGAATAATGTTAATTCACTTAACATTAATGGGTCCTCCTACCTACCCTCTGTGGAAATTGATATTCTTGCCATCACTTTGCAAGTGATGAAACTGAGGTATGAAGGGATTAAGGAGACCCTGTCAAGCTGCGGCAGTGGTAGCACACGCCTTTAATCCCAGCTCACAGAGGCAGAAGCAGATGGCTCTCTCTGAGATTGAGGCCAGTCCGGTCTGCAGGTCCAGGACAGCCAAGGCTACACAGAGAAACCCTGCCTCAAAAACAAAACAAAACAACAACAAACAAACAAAGCAACAACCTGTCAATGGCTACACAGCAGAGCTGGGATTTGAACTCATATCTGCTTCAAGTATCACAAGTTTGGCCCCTGGACTACAGGGGTGTGCTCTGTCAAGTGGGCACTTTCTCCAGGTAGAGAAACTGGGTCCCAGGGTGAGGTATCTGTTAACATTAGAGGCAGAGCTGTGGTGGGAATCCTCTTCCTGGGTTTTCTTTCCTTCCTCTTTTTCTTTTGTGCAGGTAGTTGCTCCCAGGCCTTAAAAATGCGAAGCATGTCCTCTGCCACTGAGCTGCATCCCCAGCCCGAGAGATCTCTGCTTTAATTTATTGTGATCACACTCATTTATGTGTGTATGTGGGGTGGGGGTGGGGGACACCGTGTCATGGTGTGCTTGTGATGGTCAGAGAACAACTGTGGAGTCCGTTCTCTGCTACCATATGAGATCAAACTCAGCTTGTCAGGCTTGGTGGCAAATGCCTTTGACCCACTGGCTGGCCACATCCCCAGCCTGAGGCTCTGGCTTTGTTTTTGCTGTTGTTATCATTATTACTGAGACAGGCTCTCACTATGTAGTCCTAGCTGGCCTGGAACTTGTTATGTAGACCAAGCTGGCCCCAGCTCACAGGGATCTGCCTGCCTCTGCCTCCTGAGTGTTGGACTTACAGGGGTGGACTGCCACATCCAGCAGAATTCTGCTCTTTAAAAACCACTGTGACTTGTAGGACATTTGAAACTGGGCGGAAGCCACCTGCCTCTCCTATTCGCGTTCAAGACTGGTGGGTCAGGGGAGTTTCAATACCTCGCTCTTGTTTCCTCTTCTCCTGGACAGGGGATCCATGCTTGGTCATCAGTCTCGACTTCCAGAAGCTCAGATTTTGGCTCCAAACCCTCTAGCCATGGATGACCTTGAACCTCTGAAGTTCTGATCCACATGCCTTCACCTCCCAAGTGCTAGGATTATAGGCATGTAGCACACTACTAGCTTTTCTGGTGCTGCAGATGGAACTCAAGCCCTGCACATGCTAGGATGCACCCTGCTAACTGAGCCACATCCCCAGCCCTGTCCAGTCCTACTGGATGGCCACTTGCCGCCAGTTCCCTTCTAATCTCAGGCTCCTCTTCAGTAGAACAAGAGGATTGGGTCAGACAGTGGTACCTAGTCCTGGCTGCGCATCTGAGTTACCCACCAAAGTGGTGATGACAACCCACAGTGCAAGCACAGACCTATTGAATCAGACCCCAGAAGAGTGGGGCAACTAGGGGACTAAGACACTCGGTGAGACAGTCTTGAAGCCTCTCAGTCCCAACCTGTTGTGCTTCTGGGATCTTGTCTTGACTTTCCTGCTAGCTCTCCTGCCACACCAATAACTCAGCTTCAACAAGCCACTTTCTGTCTGTGGACTTCCATTTCCTTCTGTGTAAGACTTGCTGGTGGTCCAAATTCAGCTACATAGCAAGTATTTATTGAGCATCTCCTCTGGTAAGCTCCAGAATTCAATGGGTTGGAGGCTGAGTCATGAACTTGGTAAGGGGTAAGTAAGGCTTTAGGGCCCAGGGTCGGAGGAGTCTGTTGCTGGGCAACTGGTTGCTGGGCAACCTATACTCTCATTTGCACTATGGTGATAGTGCTCTGTGCTTACACTCCCTCCCCACCTGGCAGCTGTGGCTGATCTCCACAACAATAAACCTCCTGGCTTCAGAAGGGAACTGTATGCAAAACTTACAGAATAAACCTTGTGAGCTTTTCACAAATAAAAACATCGCATTGAAAAATATTTTTGAGTTAATTAGAATAAAGTGATTGTATTTTTTAAATTTTATTTTATTTTATGTGCATCAGTGTGAGGGTTTCAGATCCCCTGGAACTGGAGTTACAGACAGTTGTGAGCTGCCATGTGGATGCTGGGAATTGAACCTGGGTCCTTGGAAGAGCAGCCAGTGCTCTTAACTATCTCTCTAGCCCATCAGTCTACTTTTAAAGATTCCCTGGACAGGTGGTATAGGTTTGTGATTCCAGCACTCACTAGGCTGGGATCAGTGTGATCAATGCCAGTTTGAGCTACATAGTGAGAACCTGTCTCAAAGGGGAAAAAAAAGAAAAGAAAAAGAAAAAAATCAACTAACTAAATAAAAAAGATCCCCAGGTGTCTGCATGCACATTGCAGTTGGAAGCACTGAACTAAAACAATATGGTTCAGAAGGTCTTTGGCAGGAAATGTGTGAGATCCTCATGAGGAAACCCACACAACTTTCCCAGGAGCCTGTGCCCAGTGTGCTTCCATGGGGCGGGGGTGGGTGGGTTGGGTTGTGACTTAGAGGCAGAAGATGTCAGTACTCACAGATGGGGGATGGGTCCTAGTGATTTGTGAAAGTTACCTGAAAGAATAAACAGACAAGCATAGCTCCTTTTTCCCTTTGAAAATAAAAGTAATAAAGTGTCTCTGCCCTATCAGAAATGGTGCTTGGTCTGGGTGCACACACACCTTTTATTCCAGCACTTAGGAGGCAAAGGCAGGTGGATATCTGTGAGTGGTCTACATAGCAAATTCCAGGCTGATCAGGGATACAACATAGTAAGATCCTGTATCAGAAAGAAAGAGAGAAAGAAAGAAAGAAAGAAAGAAAAGAAAGAAAGAAAGAAAGAAAGAAAGAAAGAAAGAGAGAAAAAGTGCTAATGTCACCAGGTTTCTAGGGCCAATTCCTGGCCTCTGGTGGTCCCAACAAGCTAGGTTTGGCCACCTACCCACAATATGCCTGTTAGACAAATAATACAGAAGAAGAAGAAGAAGAAGAAGAAGAAGAAGAAGAAGAAGAAGAAGAAGAAGAAGAAGAAGAAGAAGAAGAAGAAGAGAGAAAGGAGAAGAAGAAGGAGAAGAAGACACCTATTCAATGTAGCACACAGTTAAAAGAGGAACAAGCAAATGCGTTCAGGGACACCCCCAAGTCCATCTTCAGGATATTGACTTGAGGTTTAGGTTTAGACAGAAGGCAAGAGATATAAATAACTAAGTTGTTCTAGTCAAGATGTGGCCCCACCTATCACTGACCCATGATTCTTCAAGGTGGGCTTATAAATGGTCCGAATTGTGCAAAATCTTTTCCTGAGAGGCAAGACTCTCGCCTGGCTAGCACCAGACATTTCCCCTGCCCCAGCATGAGATTTCTGGGGAAATTTAACTGGGGCAGGGCCCATTAAAATAGTCTGACAGCTGAAGGGTGTCTCTTGACCATCTTTTGTGTTGGAGAAGTTACACTAGGTGTAGCTCAGTGGTACCCCACTTGTCTAGCAGGTACAAGGCTCTAGGTTCTGTCCCCAGGACAGGAAAAATAATAAGGAAGCTAAATAATAATTAAGGCACTAAAAGAAGTTAGTTTAAGGTCATCTTCAGCTTCACAGTAAATTTGAGACCAGACAGGATGCAGGACCTGGTGTGAGTAAATGAACAAATAGAACGTGAATGTGAGACACCATGTGGGTGTTGGGTGCTTTTTCGTTTATTTGTTTGTATTTCACTTGAGTATCTTCCTCAATCACTCTCTGCCCTTGGGGGGGGGCAATGTTTCAGAGTTTTTAAATTTTATTTTATATGTGTGAGTGTTTTGCCTGCCTGTATGTATGTGCAGGCCTGGTACCCACAGGGATCAGAAGAGGGCATTGGATCTCCTGGGACTGGGGTTGTGGATGGTCGTAAGCACGGTGGGAGCAGTGGGAATCAACCCTGCCTGGGTCACGCCCCACATCTCACAACATGTCCGTTTTAAATGTTTCAGATGCATAGCCTTGTCTCATCTGTGGGTTGTTCAGCAGCCTAGGCTGTTAGTAATCTTCTGCTCTAAACTAGTTGGAGTGGGCAGGTGGCTAGACTGCCAGCAGGGTCCAATGTCATCTGTTTGGACTTGGATCTAAGTTGACTCAAGAAACTTTTATTTTTAAAATGAACCTTCGGATTTCATTCCTTACAGCGATGATTTTGTCTTGGTAGGCAACGAAAACGCTGAACGGAGTGAGAGTCTTGTAAGCAGCACTGGCAGTCCCTCAGAGCCGGGAGACAGCTGGGGACTGAAGCGTGAGGGTCTGAGTTTGAGCCCCAGAAGCTGAATACAGCGCCAGTCATGGTGGTGCATGCTTGTAATCCCAGAGCTGGGAAGTGGAAACCAGTGGATCCCGGGGCTCACTGACCACCCAGCTAGCCTAATGGGTAATCTCCAGGTTCATCGAGAGATCCTATCTCAAAAGAGGTGGACAGCATTCCTGAAATGGACACCCAAGGTTGTCCTTTGGCCCCCACAGCCATGTGCACACATTTACAAGTGCATACACACACAGGAAACACATATACTCACGTACGCACAAGCATGCACATGTAGAAAAGTCTATACGGTCGGAACAATTTTCATCACGAGGTTGAGATTACATTCTCGCCGGGCGGTGGTGACACACGCCCTTAATACCAGCACTCTGGAGGTAGAAATAGGTGGATCTCTCTCGTGAGCTTGAGGCCAGCCTGGTGTATCAAGTGAGTTCTAGGACAGCCCAGGCTACACAGAGAAACTGTCTCAAAAAAAAAAAAAATTAAATTACCTTTATTCACCTGCTGTGAAAAAGCTGTGTGGTTTTCCACAAGTGATGTGGTGTCAGAGAGCAACAAATATCTGCAGAAATAGTCATGTGAATCTAGCTGTTGTCTTTTATACTTTACTTTGCAGCATCCTCACTGTGTAAGTCTGACTGGCCTGGGACTGGCTATGGAGAAGAGTCTAGCCTGGAACTCACAAGGGTCTGCTTGCCTCTGCCTCCTAGCATTGAGATGAAAGGCGTGCACTACTGTGCTGGTTAGCTTATGTCAACTTGATGCAGACTAGAGTCACCTGAGAAGAGAGAGCCTCATTTTAGGAATTACTTCAGTCAGAGTGGCCTGGAGGGCACGTCTATGGGACATTTTCTAGATTAATGATTGACACGCGAGGGCCCCGCCCACTGTGGGCGGTGCCGCCACTGGGCAAGTGGTCCTAGGTTATATTAAAAAGCAGGCTGAGCAGCTATGGGGAGCAAGCCGACAAGCGGCATTCCCCCGTGGACTCTGCTTCAGCTCCTGTCTCCAGGTTCTTGCCGTGAGTTCCCTCGATGATGGACAGGTTGCTTTTGGTCACTGCTTTATCACAGCGACAGAAAGCTAACAGCGACACCCACCACGCCTGGCATGGCGTTATTTTTTCATAAAAAGTTGTGTTGGTCCATTCAAAGTGCAATAACAGAATATCTTAGACTGGGTAATTTACAACAGAAATTTAATTTTCATGGTTCTGGAGGCTGGGGAGCCTGGGACCAAGACACCTACAGATTTGGTGTCTGAGGAGACAGGACCAGCAGATTTGGCCTGTTGCTCCTAGAGTGCACCTTCTGTGTCCTCACATGGTGGGGTAGGTGGGAAGGAGAAATTCCCAAAACCTCATTTGTGAGGCTGTTCATGCCATCATGAGAGTTCCTTCAGTCTTTACTTCCAGATGTAATTACCTCCCAAAGGTAACAAACACCCTTAATACTATCCCCTTGGAGGTTAGTACTCTCTTTCTCCCTCCCCCTTCCCTCCCTCCCTTTTACCTCCCTTTCATTTATTTATTTTTCTTCAATGCCAGGGACAGAGCTCAGGGCCCTAAGCATGCTGAGCACACTCTACCACCCAGACACATCTCAGTCTTTGTTTTTTGAGACTGAGGTTAGCCTTGAACTCCAGATCCTCCTGCCTCGGTGTCTTGAATGCTGGTTTTACAGGTGTTCACATCATATCTGATGGGTATTAGGTTTTAATACATTAACTTGGAACGACATCAACATTCAGACCACAGCAAAAGGTTATTTATATTAACTCATGATAGAACTATCCTTATTTTTGTTTGTTTGTGTTTTGAAAGAGGATCTCTTTACAAAGCCCTGACTGTCCTGGATGTCTCTATGTAGCCCAGGCTGGCCTAAAACTCACAGAGACTGGCCTGCCTCTCAAGTGCTGGTATTAAAGGCATGTGCCACTACACCCAGCTGACAGTCCTATTATTATTGGAGTAACTTATTTATTTTTTAATAAAGCATTTAATGTTTTAACTTAATTTTAACTTCTTTCTTATTTTGGCTTTTTAACACAGGATCTCCCTATGAAGGCTGAGCTAGCCTCAAACTTTCATTGATCTTCTTACCTCTACCTCTTGAGTTCTGGAGTACAGGTGTGTACCGCCATACTTGGCTTTAAAATTTTGAAAAGTTATTTACTTTGTGTGCATTCTTGCACGTGTGCTGTAGTGTATGTGTGGAGGTCAATGGGCAACGTGCAGGTGTCGCTTCTCCCAGAGACTGAACTCAGGTCCTCGGGCGTGGCAGCAAGAGCTGCTACCCACTGAGCCATCCCACTGGCCCTGAAATGTAAATTTCAGTGTAATAAAAAATGATTGAGTGCCTTCAATAATTGTCAGGACTGTAAAGAGATCTACCAAGTTCAAGGATGGGGACGTGAGAGCTGTCCTTCTAACCCCGGTGCTGAGAAGTTGCTGTAAACCAGCCAGTGGTGGTGCACACCTTTAATCCCAGCATTCGGGAGGCAGAGGCAGGAGGATCCCTGTGAATCTGAGGCCAGGATAGTCTACAGAGTGAGATCCAGGACAGCCAAAGCTACACAGAGAAACCCTGCTTCAAAACACAAACAAACAAAAAAAGAAGTTGTCATAAATAGTGTGAAAATTCTATCCAGTTTTCCTCCAGCAGCTTTAAGGCAGAGACAGGATAGGAGATAAGTGTTGGCTTCAGCGGTGGAGGTCCTGGCTCTGCTGCTAACTGGCTGTGGTATTCTGGGTAAAGCCCTCGCCCACCTAGAACCCAGCTTCTGCACTGGGAAAACGAATGGCCCTGAGGTGTGGCTTAACTTGAAGGGCTGAGACACTTGCACAAATCTCTTTGGGGAAGGAAGGGAGGGGGAAGGGTTTGTTCTTTTATAGAAAGGGAAGTTAAGGTACAAAGGTGTGAGAAGAAAGAATTGCACAAGGTCTGGTTGGAGTAGCACTGAAGCAGGAACTGAGGTAAAGCCTTTGTCTCCAGGGCTAAGGCTTGGTCAACACAGTGGGCCTATTGATAATATTGCTATGGACTGGGTGTGGCAGCACTTGCCTTTGATCTCAGAAGAGGTAGGCAGATCTCTGTAAGGTCCAGGACAGCCAGGTCTGTGTAGCAAGTTCCAGGCCCACAAGGGCTACAATGGTGATATATGTGACGTGTGTGTGTGTGTGTGTGTGTGTGTGTGTGTGTGTGTGTATGTGTGTGTGTGTATATATATACATATACACATTACATATATACATATAATACATATATACATACATATATATGCCAGATGATGTGCTTAAAAAGGAAAAGTCAGAATAAAAAGGCAAAGAATTTCTATAACTTTTAGGCTCCAGTGTGGCCTAGCTCCCTGTGATGTGGTATCCTCGTGGAAGCTGTGGAAGTCCCCACACCCTCCATTGTGCCAAATTGTGAAAGAAAGGGATATTGTTGACTCATCCTTTCTGTGGTTGAGTCATAAGAGATATGGAGCTTCCACCTTGCTCAATCTGAGTCCTCTGGGGAAAGCCAGTCCTACGGAGAGTCACCTGCCACCAGGCACCACCCGCTGGGATTCCTCTATTGAGATAAAAGGTCCTGGAGGTCTAGATTGGAACAGAGGCTGCAGGGCTGAAAGCAATGCTGTGGTTTAGTCTGGAACAGAATGTCATCCTGCCTCGGGTAAGACACAGGTGGTTTTTTTTTTTTTTTACTATGGGTACAGAGTGGTCAGTCGGAAGCCATATCTCATGGGAATGTTGATCTAGCAGCAAAGACATTATCCCGGATGCAACATTACATTATATATATATAATATACACACACACACACACACACACACACACACACACACACAATTTTATTAATGTGCATTGGTGTAAGGGTGTCAGGTCCCCTGGAACTGGAGTTACAGACAGTTGTAAGCTGCCATGTGGGTGCTGGGAATCCAACCTAGGTCTTCTGGAAGAACAGCTCTTAACTGCTGAGTCATCTATCTCTCCAGTCCTGAGTCACCAGATTTGTAAAAAGCCTTTACCCTTCTGAGCTCTACAGTCTGCTGACAGGCAAACAAGCCGTGTGAACCTGGGCCCTTTCTATCTTTTCCAAGACCTTGTTGGTGCCACTAATCTCTTCAATGCTTCCAGAAGTATGCTGGTCCTTAGATATCGCATCATTCCATTGAATTAATTCAGGGAGACTGTTTTGATAACTGAATTTCCCATTCATGCCTTACCTTCAAAGAATAGCCATCACATTTATTTATTTTATTAAGAATGTTGTTATAGCTGGGTTTGGTTGTCCACCCCTTTAATCCCAGCACTCAGGAGGAGGCAGGAGGATTTCTCTGCGTTCAAGGCCAGCCTGGTCTACGTAGTGAGTTCCAGGACAGTCAAGGCTACACAGAGACCCTTGTTAAAAAAAAAAAGAAAGAAAGAAAGAAAGAGAGTGCTGATTGCTGATATAGGGCTGGGGACGTAGCCAGTTTGTTGAGAGCTTGCCTAGCACGCTCAGGTTCTGAGTTCTCTCCCAGCACTACCTAACCTGGGAGTGATGGTGTGTTTCTGTAATCCCAGCACCAGGGAAGCCAAGACAGAAGATCTCTGAGGCCAGCCAGCCAGTCCAGCAGAATTGGTGAGTTTCAGGTTCAGTTGAGAGATTTGGTTCAAAGAATAAAGTGGAGAGCAATTGAGAGAGACACCTGACATCATCCCCGATCTCCACACACACATGCACACTTGTGCACATGCACACACATGTGCACACATATACAAATACATGAACATCCAGAAATGCTGCTGTCGAGCCAGGGCATTCAGGAAACCCCGTGGACTATCTCCAGCATCACATACTGGGTATGAGATAGCACATGCCTGTAATCCCAGGATTCAGGAGGTGAAGGCAGGAGGATCAGAAGCTCATGGTAGTGCTGGTGGTTCACACCTGTAATCTTAGCACTGGGGAGGCTGAGCTAAGACAATTGTAGTGAGTTTGAGGCCAGCCTGGGCTATGTAGCTTGAGGCTAGAATGGGCTAGTACGACTCAGAGGAACCCCGGTGTTAACACTAATGCGTTTCTGAGAACCCTGTGAGAGGAATGCACCCTGCCAGATGGGCAGCAAGCTGATTCCACACTAAGCCCACTCCAGCATTGCTCTGCCATGTTGGGAGTTCTGACCTCTGGGGCTCACTCCATCTTTGTATATAATTACAGACTCCCAGTGGTCCTTCGAACAGAGGGAACAATACCTTAAGCTCGGAGCCTCCACTTGGTGCACTGTGTCGTATTCTTCGATGAGACAACCAGTCAGGTGCAGCCAGAAGAGGAGGCAAGAAAGGCCCAGGAAAAACAAGAAGTCTGTCCTTAGGTCTCGGGGGCACGAGGCAGGGCATTCCAGACAGGGCCACATGGGAAAGACAGGTGGTCGGCGCAGATGACAGATGTGATGGTGTGTGTCTCTAGACCGGTGGCTCTCAACCTTCCTAATGCTGCGACCCTGTAATATAGTTCCTTATTTTGTGGTGATCCCCAACCATAACTTTTTTTTGTTGCTATTTCAGAACTGTGATTTTGTCACTGTTAACAAATTGTAAAGTAAATATCTGATATGCAGATGGTCTTAGGCGACCCCTGTGAAAAGGGTTGAGAACCACGCTGCTCTAAAGGTTTCTGCCCAAAGCCAGGACAGGCTAGGTTGGATAATTTTGGTGGTTTTTACTTGGGTAGGGATAATGCCTAGCTGGCTGTCATCCAGGCTCAGATAAGGCAGCAGCATTTTGAGGTGAAGGGAGGCCTGGCTCTTGTCTAGTTACTTTGCATATCAAAGAAATAACCCCCACCGGGGCCCTTTCTTAGATGCTCCCCAAATGCCAAAATGTCTGAATGGGGCCAGCGATGTAGCTCAGTGCAGGCTTTCCTTACATGCGCGAGGCAGAGGAGGGCACACACGATACCATGCGAAATACTGAAGGCATTTATAATGCAGTGCCCACATTCGCAAGGACGGCCACGGATATGTAGAGAGACCCCGTCTCAGAAAACAAAGAAACAAACAAAGGCTGTGAGGGTTGCCAAAATAATTAGCAGCCGAAAGTTTCTGGATGTACACCAGCCGCACGTGAATTCAAAAGCAGGCGTGCGATGAATCTGAGGTGCTCCTGGCAGAGCGCCTGGCACTGCAGGCGCAGCTGTGATGCAGCCCTTACTTTGTGCCATTACGTCATACAACGCCAGCGACCGCTGCCTAGAACACCTGGGCTCGGAGTCAAGACGAGTTAGAAACGGCACGGCTTTTACAGCGTATACAAAGTGCTCTCGACTTACAGAAACATAATGGTCTAATTATGGAATACAAAGACTTTTAATGGTTTCCTACCACCATTTCTCTGCATGTAATTACCAAATTAGTATCTATTTGGATTGTATTTTGGTACAATGGTTGATTTTAAAAATTGGTATTTAAATCAGGTGTCGAATGTCAAAAACACACACTGAGGGACTGGAGAGATGGTTCAGTGGTTAGGAGCACTGACTGCTTTCCCAGAGGACCTGGGTTCAATTTCCAGCACCCACATCACAGCTCACAACTGTCTGTAACTCCTGTTCTAGCTAATCCAATTGCCTCACATACATGCAGGCAAAACACCAATGCACTTTAAATACAAACAGATAAAATATCAAAAATAAAAAAGCTCCCAAACCCCCACACATTGAAAAAAGGACAGCTGGTCATGGTAGCACACACCTTTAACCCAGCACTCAGGAGGCAGAGCTAGTGGGATCTCTGTGAGTTTGAGGCTAGACTCATAGCAGGTTCCAGGCTAGCCAGAGCTACATAGTGAGACCTTGTCTCAAACAAACAAAAAACAAAAGACAACACCTGTTGTCAAGCATTCGGGGAAAGAGGAACCCTTATACAGTGCTACCCGGAAATGAGTGTGGAGGGTCCTCAAACATGCTACAAATTGAACTTCCAAGTGACTTCACTGTGTGACTCTTGGATACATACCCACAGGACTGTAAGGCAAGATACCACGTGGATAGAGGCATATTTATGGCTGAACTAGTCACTGTGGCTGGAAATAGAACCAGTGTGATGTCCGTCACCCGATAAATGGATAAACAAAATGTGGTACTCGGAGACAATGGATTTTTCTCAGGCATATAAAAAAATTTAATCGTGGGGCTAACGAGATGGCTCAGCAGGTAGTCTCCTGACACCAGACCTGGCAGCTTGACAACCTGTGTTCTATTCCCAGGACCCACATAGTGGAAGGAGAGAACGACACCTGCAAGTCGTTCTCTGACCTCCAGGCGGGCACCCTGGCATGCACACACCCTCACCTACAACCCGCACAGCTCAGTAAATGCACAAATACAGGTATCTTATTTAAAAAAAAAAAAAAAAGAGGGCTGGACTCAGGAGGCAGAGGCAGGTGGATCTCTGTGAGTTCGAGGCCAGCATAGTCTACAGCTGTCTACAGGACAGCTAGTACTACACAGAGAGACTCTGTCTCAAAACACAAAAACAGAAATAGTAGTTCAGTTAGTAGGGTGCTCGCTTGGTATGCATGAAACCATGGGTTTCAACCCCAGGAACACTAGACAGGCATGGTAGTGCTCTCTTCCCGCCAGCATTTGGGTGGTAGAAGAAGGAAGATCAGAAGTTCAAGGTCACCCTCAGCTCCATAGCAAATTCAAGGTCAGCCTGGGTTAGGGATGCAGTCTCAAGATAAGTATATATGAACAAAAAACATGTGTCTAAAATCATAGCCAGAACCATTAAGTATATTGTCAGGCTGGCGTCTGCCTCCTGAGTGCTGGGATTAAAGGCATGTGTCAGCACTGGCATGAGGTAAGCAATTACACATGCAAGCTTTACAGGATTTGATGAAAGGAACCGAGGAAGTGGAGGACAAGGCCAAGACACAGAGGACCAGCAGGGAGCACTTCGATCCCGAGGGAGGCTTGTGATGGGAGGGAGAGCTGCCACTCTGGAGGGTCCAGCACTGAACACCTGGTGGTGGGTCTGGGGTCTGGTGGGCAACAGAGTCAGCAGCCTGGAGAGATTCTGACACCAGTCATAGGAAGGCAAGTGTGAGCTCACTGACACACCTACAGTAACCACAGTGACCTTCGGAGAAGAGCTGCTGCCTCATTTCTGCCTTCCTGATCTGACGAAAATCCCTCTTCTGGCCAACGCTCATCTGAGAACATTCAGGGGAGGGGAGGGGATTCTGGGAAACAGCTCTAACACAACCATGTTCAAATACTACAAACCACAGGGCTGTGTAAAATGTGAACCTGAACGGGATCCTGGGCCGTGAGAAAACCTTTTGTGGTTCTAAGGCGCGGTGCCTGGGCTTTTGTTACGGGGTGAGGGGTCCCCCTCAAATGTTCTATGGTGTCAGCACATTATCTGTGTGATTGGGGGGGGCGTTGTTTTTGTGAAATTTCAATGCTTTTTTTTTTCATCTTTTGAGACAGAATTTCTCTTGGGTGACAGCGCTGGCTGTCCTGGAACGCACTTTGTAGGCGGACCTCAAACTCACAAAGATCCGACTGCTTCTGCCTCCTATGGGATTAAAGGCGTGCACCACGATGCCCAGCTTTTAAACTGTCTGTCCCTCTGTGTATCTATTTTTAGTTTTTTGAGACAGGGTTTTTTTGTGTAGTCTTGGCTGTCCTGGAAGTCCCTCTGTAGACCAGACTGGCCTCAAACTCAGAGATCCATCTGTCTCTGACTCCCAAGCACTAGGATTAAAGGTATGCCACCCAGTTTAATTTCAATGATTCTTACATGAACTGCTTTTAAAGGGATGGTTTAAAAGAATGATTCTGTGTTTGACAATAGCCTGGTGGTTGTGTAAGAGAACGTTGTACTTAGGATGTGCTTGGGCTAGGAGATTGCACAACGGCAGAGTCTTACCTAGCACCTGGGAGGCCCTGGGTTCAAACCCCAGCATAACCACCAAGACAAGAAACAAAACAAACAAAAACGTTTAGGCCAGGCATGGTACTACATACCTTGAATCCCAGCACTTGGGAGGAAAGGGCAGTTGGGTCTCTTTGAGTTTGAAGCCAGCCTTATTTACATAGTGAATTCCAGGCCAGCCAAGGTTACAATAAAAGGAAAAAAAGAAAGAAAAGAAAAGAAAAGATAGAAAAAAGAAAAAGAAAGAAAGGAAAGAAAAGAGAAAGAAAGGATGTGCTTGAATGTTAATTAAGGGTGAACTTTCAGTGGATCAGCTCTTACTCATTTGCATTACCTGTTAAATGTCTTAGTCACCTCTGCCTGCTTGGCGTTCTATGTAATACACCAATGAGGAAGATGTGGCTCTCTTGTTCCCATCCCAGCCAACCTCGACTGTCTCCACAAAGATGCTTCTCACCATCCTTGGTACCCAGGCCCCAGCACAGCTCTGAGGCATCGTCACACCGTACTAACCATGTGCTCTCTGATTTCTTCTTCTGAACTTTGAAGTCTTTAGGGGGACAACCGTCTCTCAGGCCTCACTCCTCAGTGCCTTTTCCTGGGCCTGGCTCAGAGAAAGGTGATTGCTCATCCTCCTTCAGTTCATCTAGGAATCAAGGAGCCAGGGCTGTGACACGGGTCCATTAATCCAGCTACTTGGAGAACTGAAAGTTCAAGGCCCACTTGGGCTACAAAGCAAATTCTAGTTCAGCCTAGAAAATATAGTGAGGACTTTTTTGTCTCACAAAAGAAAAAAAAGTTACATGGCAGCTGGGGTATAGTTCAATTGTGGAACACTTGCTTGGTGTGCAGGAGATCCCAGGTTTATTCCCCAGAAGGTGGGGTGGAGACAAGTGTCATATTCAAGACTATTCTTTAGGGCTACCACCAAATCCAGGCTCAAATGAATTTACGGGAAGCAAAGGTTTAGTTTCATATTTCCATCTAGAACTGTTTCTATGCCATTATAAATGCACAGTACACACTTGGACACCTACCTCAGATACACATTCATATCTATACTACTACAGATGTTGTCACCTACATCTCCCCTGTAGGTGCTGGGCATCAAACCCAGCGCCCCCCCGAACACACACACTCGCACTGAACACATACCTTGCCGATGAACCCCTTTCCCAAAGTCTAATAGTGCATCAGAGAATTACTGATACATAGACAGATTGACATCACTGTCTACCCAACGCACAGGAGTCCTCTGTGTGACGGGCATTCGTTTATTTAACTTTAATGACTGCGTTAAGATGAACCTGGATGTAGAGAAGCCATCCCTGAAGGAAACAACAGGACCTTTGGAAACCCGAAGGGCAAAGAAGTATGAACTGCTCAGCCTTGAGTTCTGGGAGTGAAGGCAGGGTCAACCCTCAGGGAGGAGACTTTCCCAGCACCCCAGTTCACAGAAGGGCTTGGCCAGTTCAAGGAACCAACCATATTTAAATAGACGAGACAGCCCCAAGCATGGACCTGGATCATACCCTCGGACAGGCATGCACCCTAGCAAATACCTCATCAGGGAACCTGCGGATCTTCCCACCGTGTTAACATGGCCCCTCCACCCAGCAGCCAAGTGCAGGCTGCACACCGCCATGGCCTCCAGGAACAAGGAGAGGTGTAGCGTATGGGCCTACTTATCTCAAAAGAGAAAGTTCCGCTGGCTTCCTGGAGACAACAGAAAATGACTCCAGAGAGCAGGGCTGGCCATCTCTTAAGGTCACTTTCGCTTTCCCCCACCCACTGCTCATGCGCAAAGGAAGCCTCTTCTTAACTCTCTCCCTCTTTTCTGAGGGTCCTACGTTGCCACACTGTGCCGTTTCATTCCCTTCTTTGTAAAGATTTAACTTCGTTATTTTTAATTGCGTATGTGAGTGCAGGTGCCTGTGGCGGCCAGAGGCAGCAGATGCCTTGAGTTACAGTTTGAGTCACCTGACAGGGTGCTGCGAACTGAACTCTGTCCACCTCGAGTCATCTTAACCACCCGGCCATCTCTAAAGCCCCCTCCCGTTTAACTTCTAATGTCCACCTTTGGCCTTCCCAGACGGTCACTGGATCCAGTCAGAGACTACGGGCTCCATGAGCCAGGTACGATGATACGTGCCTCTAATCCCAGCTCTTGGGAGGTGAAAGTAGGACGCTCACAAGTTTGAGGCTAACCTGGGCTACATAGTAAGGCACTGTCTTGGAAGAACAAGAGCTAGGAAAGTGGCTCAGAGGCAAAACATTTGTGAGAAGCCACGTGAGAAGCCATGGGGTTCAATCCCATGCAGGGCAAAACAAAAGGACTGTAAAGTCTTAATACACTAGCAGCCCATTCGCACAGACTCGCCTCATTTCGTATCTGAAGTGTGTGTTCCTGGCTCTGCCTGCTGTTATCAGCATGTTCCCTTGAAAACACCTAGAGAATAATTGATAGGTATAGTTTACCTTATATAAATTAATGGAGCGATGATCCAACTGACAAGTTTCAGACACAAAGGAAGTGCTTAAGCTGGCAATTTCAGTGTGGTGTTCTGCCTAGTCCTGAATGTTCCGCTCTATGTGTACTGCTCAGCATGTATTGGCATTAGCATCTGAGCCTTTGCTGCAGGTTACATACACACCTTTGTAAGCCCTTCTGCAGAGCAGGTGTAAAGACTGGGTGAGAGGACTGCTGTAAAACACACTGCATGAAATTAGAAACTGACCAAAAATCTGAATTTGCAAAAATAAATAGATAAAAATAGATAGATAAATAAAAATAAATAAATAAATATAACATCAAAGTCAACAGCAAAACCAGGCAGATGGCAAGCTTTACCTCAGCAGTCGGAACTCTGCAAAGCAGTATGTACTGGCGGTACACACATTTAATCCCAGCATTTAAGAGGCAGAGGAAGGCAGATCTTTTTGAGTTTGAGGCCAGCCTGGTCTGCAGAGTGAGTTCCAGGAGAGCCAGGGCTATGTAGAGAGACCCTGTCTCAAAACACACACATACACACACACACACACACACATACACACATACACAAAATAAAAGTCTTTTTAAAAAAAAAATTTAAGGAAGGGAAATGCTCTGAATACTTAGTACATCAAAGTTAGCACTTTTGCTACAGTGACAGGCACAGGTCAGGCCATACATACAGGCATACAATTGTATCCATTCTTGTATTTGTTTTAAAAATTCTATAATAAAGCGTGTTCTTCTCCCATTTCTCCACAGTTTCTCACAGATTTGGGTAAAAATTCCTTTTCCTACAAGGGAAAAAACAGCTGTTCACACTGTACCCAAAATCCTTCAGGGATTTGAGGGACAAATAGAAGCCAACTCAGGCTGGGATGTTGTTCAATTGTAGGTCACCTGTCTGTCAGGCACAGGTTCTGGGTTCCCTTCCCAGTACGGCAAAAGCAACACAGCCTAGCTGTGTGCCATTCCCCTTCAAATGTCATAAATTGTGTGTGTGTGTGTGTGTGTTGTGTGGGTGAATGTGTGTGTTTACACGTGTGGGCATGTGTGGAAGCCAGCGGATGGTGTTGTAGAAGTTTATGTTTAGTTGTGTTTAAAATAATTGTTTTGTGCACTGTTAGGGGAAGGACTGCCTAGGTCTTGCTGTTTTGTATTGTCTACAGGTATTAGGGTTAATGTGGGGGATGTTTGATTGCTCATGATCTGCATATGCTATCAGTAGAACACTGGAGGAGTTCTGAATAAATAAAAACACTCGAGCTCACATGTTCAGAGCTCCATGGCACAGTATGACACTGGCTAACATAGTGGTTCCCGCTGCTGAGGTCTGGTAGGGTTTCCAACCAATGAAAGCGCCTCCCTGTCTTCCTTGGTGAGCTGCTATACAGTAGCATACTGCTACAGGTTGGCGTTGAGTCTCTTTTCTTATACTCTCTACTACCCAGCATCAATGTAGGTGCTGGGTTTGAACTCCAGTCCTCATGCTGGCAAGGCAGGAAACTTACTGGCTGGAACATCTTTCCACCACTTAATGTAACTTCCATCTTTTCACTTTCCCATTCTCAGCTGACTTCATTTTTCTACTTCTTCATTCTTCATTCTTCTACTCTGAGAAATACCAGCATCTTCTACTTCTTCGAACTCACTAAACACTCGACAAAGCCTTTTGCTCATACTTAAAAACAAAAACAGGAAATCTATGTAATATTTTTATGTTGGCCATGTCTTTAGTCTGTTCAGAATTCTAACCACAATTTGCTATTTAACCCTTACCTATCTTTAAATTAAATAGAAGCCCCCTTTAGAGGCTTTTCTTATGCCAACACCTCCCTGGTGCCTCCACTAGACCTAGGTTCCCCGTAATAGTCTTCTCCCATCTTATACTTTTCCTTCGGCCCTTGTCCCTGCTTGTCACGGTACAATTGTCTTGTGTGTATGGGTGTGATGACCTTCTCCTTCACTAGACTTGAGCACAATTGTTTCTAGTGAATACTGGGAAGCGCTCAGGATGGCGGACTCTTTGTACTGTTTGTAAACTGCTGCTGGAAGTTTGCCGAGGTCAACACTGAGCTTGTTTTTACTGTTCCTGGAGTCATCTTTCCTATTCATAGCCCAAGTGAAACCTGCAGTTGACCCTCCATGGTTGGCAACAGAAGAAGATCTTCACAGGGGACCTAAAGGCAGCACCCAGGGCAAGCAAGTGTGGGACCATATTGGCTGAGGATGTTAAGCTTTAACTGTTCTACCAAGATTTAACGTTTGATCCAAATGAAAAAAGAGTTCTTCATTGTATTAGTCTATAGATATGAAAAAGAACAGTAATAAAATTATCTTTAGAGCCCTTATATGAATGTGGTGGTTTGAATGAGAAAAACCCCCATTGGCTCGTATATTTGAACACTTGGTTCCTAGTTGATGGAACTGTTTTAGGATGGGCTAGGAGGCATGGCCTTGTTGGAGGAGGTGTGTCACTGGGGGTAGGCTTTAAGGTTTCAAAACTCTATGCCAGGCCCAATCTCTCTCTCTCCCTCCCTTCAACTTTTAGATAAGATATAAGCTTTCAGCTACTGCTCTGTGCCAAGCCTGCCTGCTGTCCTACTCCCCATGGCGATGATCATGAACTCACCCTCTGAAACTTTAAGCAAGCCTCCAAATCAAGTACTTTTTTATTAGTTTCTTTGGTCATGGCGTCTCTTCACAACAATAGAAGAGTAACTAAGACAGTGAATAAAAAATTAACACCCTGTATGAAATGCAAAAATTTCTTTAGAAACAGACAGGATGGGTAGGAGCACTGGCTGGTCTTCCAGAGGACCTGGTTCGCATTGTGGATGTTTATTTTTAGTTATGTATAAAATAATTGTTTTGTGTATTCTTGGGAAAAGGGCTGGCTAGGCTTCATTATTTTGTATTGTCTGCAGGTGTTGGATTTATGTGGAGGATGTTTGATTGCACATGATCTGCATGTGCTATCAGTAGAACACCTGAGGAGTTCTGCATCTAGAAAAACACCTGATCTGGGATGCTCAGGGTTCCACTGTCCAGTTACAGTGCTTGCCATGATAGTGTTTCCCTCTGCTGAGGTCTGGCAGGGCTTCCACCTATGAATATGCCCCTGTATCCTTCTTGGGTGAGCCAACACAGCCACATACAACTACAGGTTAGAGTCGCAGCACGCACATGGCGTCTCACAATTGTTCCAATGTCTTTCTTGACTCCTGCAGGCATCAGGCACACGTGTGCAGGCAAAACACTCATATATACAAAATAAAATAATTTTTACAAATTTAAAAGTATAATGTTAAACAATAAAAATAAAACCTGCCAGGGCATGGTGATACAATCCTGTCAGCCAGCCATGATACAGGGGTACATGCCTGTAATCTAACGCTTGTGAGTCTGGAAGAGGAAGATTGCCAAGAGTTTGAGGATGCCTTAGGCTACATAGGGAATTCCAGACCAGCCTGGGCTTCAGAGTGAAACTCTGTCTCAAAATCAAACAAATTAACAACAGCAGATCAAGCTCAGCTTCCTTATTTTTCTGTTTTTCTTTTGATATCAGCTTTGTTTATATGCTTTGTGGGGTTTTTGTTTTTGTTTGTTTGTTTTTGCTTAATATTGTTTAAAAAAAGTGGCCCAGTGGTTAAGAGTACTTGCATTCTTCCAGAGGACCAAAGTTCAATTCCAAGCTCCCACTTGGGATAGCTCAAGAACAACTGTCCTTCCTACTCCAGGAGATCTGACACCTTCTTCTGGCTTCCATAAGCACTCAGACACACATGTGCATATCTCCCCACATATACATACTTTAAAAATAGTAAATCTTTTTATAAAAGCACTTTCTCAGTGGGTGGGGTGGAACATGCCTTTGATCTCAGTACTTTGAGATAGAAGCAGGTGAGTCTCTGAATTTGTGGCTAGCCTGGTCAACATAATGAGTTCCAGGCCAGCCAAGCTACATAGTGAGACCCTGTCTCAAAAAAAAGCATTTTCTCATGGTATTAGAGTCTTCAAAAACATGGTTCTTGGCTTGGGGCAGATGAGACAGCTCAGTGGGTGGTCATGCCTGGCACCAGGACTGGAGACTTGAACTTGTTCCCAAGACCAATCTCTTTTTTTGTTTTGAGACAGTCTCACTTTGTAGACCAAGCTGTCCTCAGACCCACAGAAATACAACTGCCTCTGTCTCCCAAGTTCTGGCATTAAAGGAGTGTATCACCATACCAAATTAAAACCTTATATATAGCCTTGGATGTCCTGGAACTTGATATGTAGACCAGGCTAGCCTTGAACTTACAGAGATTCACCTGCCTCTGCTTTCTGAGTGGCAGGGTTAAGGGAGTGTGTTTCAATAGCAGCTAAAACATCTTTCTTAATGATGTCACTCATGTTCTACCAGGAGAATATGTTGCAACATATTTAACTAGAGCATTAAAATATTACTCAGTGTTTAAATAATTGAAAAAATATTCTTATTCGAGTAAGAGTCTATTTTCACATGTAAATTGTTTCTGCTTGTCTGGTCTGATAAATGCCATCGCATCTTTGTAAACCTTTATACATTTGGGTCATTGTCTTCAACAATGTTCAACCGGAATGGAGTCACCATCTGTCTCTAAGCATTTTTCCTGAAAGTGGTACCCATTCACCAGCTGTTAGCAGGGATGAGACAGCCACTGCCTGTTTGCTGCTGCTGGATATTCTTTTTTCTTTCTTCTTCTTTAAAAAAAAAAAAAATTGCGCAAGTTTTATAGATGGAAATGGTACCTGGGTTTTTTAAAATTTGCATTTCTTTTGTTTCTACTGAAGTAGAACCTTTTCCCACGTGTCCTTTAACACAATATGTTTCCTCTTTCGTGAACTGTTCAAGCTCATTTATTTTTCTAGTAGAGTTCTTGGTATGTTATGTATTATAAATCTGACCAATTACTCTGGAGTTCACAGCTTTCCTCCCACACCTGACTCTTAGCTTATGGGGTCTGCTGCTCACACTATGGAAAGAGGGTTTCTGGATAAGGGGGTACATATAAACTTCTATAAGTAGTAAGTATGTAACAGGAAAGGGACTCCTCTAGAAAAGAAGGGTGAATAAAGGGGGTCAGGGTAAACCTGATCACTCCAAAAAGGGACATTAGCCTTCAGCAACTCCAGCTACTAGGAAAGATGACAAACAGAGCCTTCTTGAGAATTTTCAGGCTTTTATAAATCTGCCAGCTGGGCAAGGGATGTGACTCTTTTGATGGAGTGCTCATTTAACATGCAAGAAGCGACAGTTCTGTCCCCAGTACCACTGCAACCAGGCACTATAGTGTACATATATAATCTCAGCATTTGGGAGTGGAGGCAGGAGGCTCAGGAGGACCAGGGGCTGCAGGTCATCCTCAACTATCCTGGGATACCAGATTTTAAACAAGCAAACCTCCAACTCCATGCTCTGTGTCTTACTCAGTAAACGCAAGCATCCAGATGGTGATCAAGACCTGCATGGTCCTGTATTTGGAAAAGACTTCGAGTCTGCAGAGGGCAGGTGAGCAGCCACTGTCCACTCATCCAAGGAAACGAAAACGTAAGATGTCTTAATCAGGTAGGGGTTAGATATTAGCACAGGCTAGCCAGGTCTGAAACCAACGATTGAGAAAATGTGCTCGTGGTTCTAGATAGTTTCTTGTCTTTAATAGGCATATTTAATTGAGGATGAGCTGTGCTAAGTGATGTCGTTCCTAAGCGGACCATGGAAGGGGAAAGGTGTGATCTCTCACAGCACCATACCATGACATCACTAGTCATCCAGTGAGTTGTTAATCAGAGCCTCTTAGCATGCGGGGAGTACGTCCTGGCATGACCGGGAATCCCACAGAAGTTGAGGCTGAAGGTGAGTGGAGGGGAATACCAGACCGGAACCTGACATTTCACGCTGCTCTCCTAACAGATCCTTTTCAAAGAAAACAAGAACTGAAATGCAGGCTGAACAGGCATGCAAAGCAGGCCGCTATTTCAGTCTGAATCATGAGCAGGGCTACTGTGGGCCATCTGAAACTGAGGGTCAAAAGGAAAACCGAACACTGGCCCGTGAGCAAGCTATGTTGAAGAGTTGAGGCTGTCCGAATTAACTGGATCCTCTTAGGCACTAGCCATACTGGGTGCTAAGCCGGACTGCTGAACTTGGAGCATTCTGTTCTTGCCTAGAGCGGTGTGATCCAGTCATTTTCCTCCTTTTCCTCAGGAGTTCTGCAGTCCCCTTGAGTGTCCAGACCGCTCCAGGATAGCGGCCTCCTATGGCTGCGTCACCTGGGGCTCAGTCCCGCCCACTACCAGCATAGGGTCACAACAGTCTGCTGCATTTCCAGGGAGCTGACATCACTCAACCCAGAGCGACTGCCTGAGGGCGCCAGCCACGTCATCGGTCACCCAGAGTATTTACATGCTCAACAGTCCAGCCATGCCAGGTTGCCTGACGTGCCTCAAGTTCATTCTATTTTCTTTGACCTTCCAGTACCGGATGGCTCTGATGGGAAGAATTTGCAGAGGCAGGTGAGACGGCTCAGTGGACAAAGGCTCCTGAAGACAAGCCTGACAACCAGAGTTTAATCCCTGGAACCCGACTCCTGCGAGTTTTCTTCTGACCTCCACATACATGCCACTGCACATGTGTGCACACGCACAGAGACACACAAAATAAGTAAATAAAAATGTAGGCTTTTTGGTTTTTTTTTTTAGAAAGGCTTTGCAGGCTTCCCTCTTGAAGGATGTCCTGGTTAGTTTTTATTGTCAATTTAACACAACCTATAGCTACTGGGAAGGGGAACCTCAGTGAAAGAATTGCCTCAGTCACACCGGCCTACAGCCATGTCTGTGAGGAACTGTCTTGATGGATGATTGATGTGAGAGGCCCCAGCCCACTAAGGGCCCCAGGACAGTTGGGCCTGGGTTATATAAAACAAGCTAGCTGCGTGAGCCAGGGAGGGAGGGAGCCAGTCAACAGCCTTCCTCCACAGTGTCTGCTCCAGGTTCCTGCCTTGAGTTCCTGCCTGACTTCCCTTGGTGATGGACTGTTGCCTGGAAGTATAAACTGAAATAAAGTCTTTCCTCCCCAAGTTTCAGTGTTTTATCAGAGCAATAGAAATGAAACTAGAGCAAAGAGCCTTTACTGCCTCTCGCTGGCTCAGCCATTTTCCTCTCTCCCTCCTGACCCTTCTCACCTCTCTCTGGAAAGCACTCCCAAGCCATATCTAGCATCCTAATATCCACCCACTCAAGTTTCTCTTTTTCTCTTCTATAATCATCCTTAAAAGGATTTCATTCAAGAGGCTGGCGAGATGCCTCAGTGTTTAAAAAATGCTTCTCTTGCAGAAGACCTGGGTTCACTTCCCAGCACCTACATATCAGCTCACAACCTTCTATAACTCTAGTTCCAGGAGATCGTTGCCCTCTTCTGGTTTCTGTCGGCACTAGAAGTGCATGTGGTACACATACATATATGCAGACAAAAACTTATACGCAAAAAAGAGAAATTACCTTTTAACAAAGATTCCATTCAAACTCGGGTGCCTCCTAACCAGGGAAGCTGGTGGAATATTTAGAAAAAAGTAAATTAATATAAGTGTAAACCCTACAAATGTTTTCAGTACACAGCAGGCACCAAATGTATTTGACTTAATTGAAATCAGATGCAACGATACTATATGCTCCTGGGATCCATTTCATGCAAAAAAATCATATATGCATAAAAAAATGACAAAAATCTCATGCTCGTGACCTGGACCTAAGTTTAGATCCAGGCTTTACCAGTTACTTGGACAACTTTCTTCACTTCTCCAAATGGCCTTATCTATAGAGAGATGATAAATTATGTCCCAGAGGGCTCTTGAGAAGATTAAATATGATACTTCATGCAAATGAGTCACACTTGTTCATACTGGATGATTAATCATCAGTGAAGGACTGGCGAGATTAGCAGACAAATAAAGCTGGACTCCCAGAAGCCACAGGAAGGGAGAAAACCACCAACTCCACAAAGCTGTTCTCTGACTGCCACCCAAGTGCCACGCATGTCCATATACACACGGTAATAATAAAGTAAAAGTTATTAAAAGAATTTTGAAAAAAATGTTTACATTTATAAAGGAGAACAAAAGAACATTATAAATTTATTTTTTATTTAGATTTTTAAAAATTTAACCACTGAGCCATCTCTCCAGTCCTTCCTAACGAACATTTTTGAAAGCAATATAAGACAACCACACGACTTCGGAAAAGTGTTTGGTAATATCTACCAAGAGTGGTCAAATCACATGTATCCCTAGGATCCAGAAGCTTCATTCTAAGAACTATATCCAACATGGGATTTTACGTGCATTTGTTTCCCCAAAGGACGCACCAGAGTGTTCGTAGTAGTGCTATCTGCATAGCCACGTACGGGCAACAGCTTCCATGTCCAGGTACAGAAGAGCAAAGGTGTCCCCACCCAATGGAACAGCACACTGAACAAGAATGAACAGACCACAGCTTTGCGTGACAACAGGGTGAATCTCACCAACATACTGTTGTGCCAAGGAAAGCAGACGCTCTGTGTGGTTCTATGTATGTGACAGTCACAGCATTGAAATCAACCTATGGTGACTGACATTATGATAAGGAGACCCCAGGCTGTGGCGGGCACACTTGTAATCCCAGCACTATGGGAAGTGAGGCAGGGTGATCTTGTCTGAACAAAACAACAGACTGTCATTCAGGCTAGTGACTGAACAACACAAAGAGTCTTGGAAGACCAGTACGTTCTGTTTCTTCCATTGGTTTCTGGCTCCACCAGTAAAATGTGTGGAGTGGTACCCTTATGATCCTAATACTTTCTATGTGGATAGCCCATTTTGATTTAAATAAATTCTTAGAAAATAGTGTGAAAACAATGTGATCATTGTGTAGCTAACCCAGTCTCAGGTTTGGTTTGAGCCCATTTTCAGAGATCGCACAAATTTTTAAGCATTTTGCATATGTTCCTATTTTCTCAGTCCCTTGAATACCTGCTCAGCACAGGTGTGGTCTGGTTTTCTACCACACAAGAGATGATGTCTAGACAGCTCTGCCACCTTGAAGGACTAGCTCACTATTTTCTGGGTCTTCTCAGTTCTTGTCTACCAACCACGGGATTTTCCAGTCTGCAGAACTGTGGTGCATATTTATATCTAACGAATAGGCATATGATTGGGGTAAAGCCCCAGCATGTATGACTGAGAATAACTGTGTTCCCTATACAAATCGAACAATAAAACAATACTTCTTACACCCATATGTAAGCTCCACAGGGGATTTTGTTTCATTTATTGCTTAATTTTATTTTACACATGGTTGCCATGCCACGAGCATCTAGAACATTCCCTGGCATATAATAAGCAAACAATAATATTTTCTTTGAGGGGGGACATTAAGGCAAGGTTTCTCTGTGTGACAGCCCTGTCTGTCTTGGAACTCACTCTGTAGACCAGGGTGGCCTACAACTCAGAGATCTACCACCTGCTTCTGCCTCCTAAGTGTTGGGAATAAAGGCATGAGCCACCACTGCGCAGAAAAAGAAACATTTCCTGAGACAGGGTCTTACTTTGTAGTCCCAACTGGCCTTGAACTAGTGGCCAATCATTTAATTTGCTTCTCAAGTACCACGAGTACAGTGTGAACCACCACTGCAGGCTAAAAAGGGTTAAAGTTATTGTTTTTTGGTTTGGTTTGGTCTTCTTACCCTCTTCCTCCTCTTCCTCTTCTTCCTCCTCCCCCTCTTCCTCCTCCTCCTTCACTCCTTCACCTTCTTCTTCTTCGCTAGGATCTCATGTAGCCCAGGCTGATGTTCAGCACATTATACATCTGAGGATAGCCTTGAACTCCTGATTCCTTCTCCAGCCTTTGCCCTTCAAGTGCTGAGATTACAGGTGCGTACCACCATATCTGGCTTAATAAGAATTTCTGGGTGTATTTTTGTTGTTGTTACTGTTGTTTCTTGACTTAAGTTTATCTGTGAAAACAGCATAGGATATCAGTTATCTGTACCATGTGTGTCATGAGGGGCTGTCATCCCAGTTCATTTGTCTTCACATGGCCAGATAGGAAGCTTTACTACAGGGCCTTCATAGAGAGTCCTGGCACCTTTGGGAGCCTGACTAGAGTTGGAGCTGAAGTCTGAAATGAACCAGAGTGGCCTTGGTTTTGACGTTGGTATTCAGTTGGTTGAGCCTGGGGGCCTTGGCCATATAGTTACAAATCAGCTTGCCAAGCTTGGGGTGGGAGATAGAAGCAAGTTGGCATGTAGGTGGGACATTGGCATCACGGGCTCACTTCCAGAGGCTTATACTGGCCTGGCCCTGTACCCACTGTCTTTGCATTGTTGCATTTACTCCAGGCCTTTCCTATTCTTCTTGGTAAAACACAAGCTCCTCAGGAACTCTGGGTCAACCCCCTAGAGAGGTTCAAACCTTTGTGATTGGGGTTTCTTGATGCCATTTCTGTGCCATTTGGGGAGCTGGGGTGTGCAGTATGGTTCTTGGACTTGATCATGCGTGCATTTTAATCTGTGACTCCCAGAAAGGCTTTTTTTTCCCCTTTGAGACATGTTTTCATGTAACTCTGTAGATGTTCTTTTTCATGTGTGGGTTTGGTAAAGAACAAAAAAGGCTACTTGAAAATGCAAACCTGAATAACTATGGCAGAGGGTGACAGCCTCGAAGATCTGAGCCCCAAGCCTTATCCTTGCAGGTATTTTATTGATGAAAGGCACTGCTCCACTGACACAAAGGCCTTATATGCATAGTGAACCAAACTCTATAGCTCAGCAACCTCCACCCCGAGCCAGCCGACTTGGTGCCAGCATGGCAGCATAAGTCAAGGCTCAAAGTGAGGTGTTCCTCCACTTATTGCTGGAAGCTGTGGGAGATAGCCACAAAAGTCCCTTCATTAGCAATATCACAAACAAATGCTTTTAACATGAAGATTCTAGGGGGCAGGGTATTTTAAATATCAATTGCTTTAGCCAAGAGTTGTTAACAGGAAGGCTATATTTCAGGAAGCAGATATTAACAGTAGCAGGAATTACGGTTTTTCTCAAAGAGCATATACCCTCACACATTCAGAAAGCAGTCCCCCATACATTCTAGTGTCTTATCACTACAATCCCTCCTTTCTGTTAAACTATTATTATTTGCATTGTGAAAACAGCTTTGTATCTATTGTGCTGTTTTACAGTTTTATGTAAGGTAATCTGAACACATTTCAGTGCCATCAAAACTATCACAATAAGAACAATTATGGAGATTGCTAGGATAAGAAATCTAGTAAAATGATGTATAAGATTAAATGAAGCTAAAATATCTGCCAAACTCCACATTGTCCATCCTGGTTGTATCTGGAATTTTTCTTTTTCTTTCTTTCTTTCTTTTTTTTTTTTTTTTGAGAAAGTATCCTTACTATTTTGCTGTAAATCGAATCACCTGAGAAGAATTGGGGTGACTCAACAAATGCATTTTAATCCTTTCCCAATTATATCTGCTGTCATTAAACCTTAGAGGTGTAAGAAGTAAGAATTAACAGTAAGAAGTAACATTCCAACCACATTTTAACTTTATCTGTTCCTCTAAAATTTCCAACTGATCTTTGTAGTAGTAAGTTGCTGTAATGGGCTCAGCAAGAGAGACAAAGAGGCATATTCATAGGTGCAAGCCCTGCCAGACCTCAGGAGAGGGAACCACCGCCATGGCAAGTGTCAACCTGGACAGTGGAACCCCAAGCTCTCAGCTCAGGTGTTTTTGATTCAGAACTCCTCAGGTATTCTACTGATAGCATATACAGATCATTACCAATCCACATCCCCCACATAAATCCAACAGCTGCAAACAATACAGAACACCCTAGACCTAAGATAGCCTCTCACCCAACAGTCCATAAAACAATTTCAAACATAACTGAAAATAAACTCCCTCAACAGATCTTCTATTAGTATCATAGCCTGTCTTAGGTCCACTAGTTTATCAACTATTTTACTTTGTTGAGTCCAAAGTTCTGCAGAATGTTTGTGCCAGTCCTTAATATACTCAGCAGTTTGAATTTCCTCATGAAGAGCCACTCCAGCTGTAGCAGCAGTAGCAGTTAATGTGATAATTCCCATTGCCACAGCAATTATCAGTCCAGCCATCCATCAGGTTCTTCTTAATATTCTTTCAGCAAGTGCCTGTACCAGCATCATAGGAGCTGAGTCTTGCCAGGGCCTCTTCAACCTCACTGGTATCCAGACAGTCAGCTTTGCTCTGAGAACAAACAAACTTTCCAAGGTAGCATTTAGGGACATTTCAGCATTAACATAGGCATGAAGAGTGTAGCGTGCACAGGTAATGCTATAGTTGTTAGGGTGCCACAGCATAGTTCCCTTAGTAACAAGAAGGTAATGGTACAGACACCATAAACGTGTGATATTGATCTAATTTAAGGAACAAATTAATTTTGTCAATGGCAATGCTTATTCTTCTGTTCTATGCCTTAAGTGGGTAGAAGGCACTTGCCAGAATCCACAAGTTAGTTTGAACTGAATTACCAAACTGGAAAAGAGGGCCTGACATCCCCACCCCAGGCCATCGAAAGGGATCATAGACAGTAGAAACAATGTCCACATTGCCATGTCAATTCTGAGTGAGAAATATTTTCTCTGGAGGAGCCATAAGGGCTTCAATCAATGACTTTTCTTTGGGAGATATTAACAAGTACCCAGACACTCTTTTCCTTTCATCATCCCCAATGCATCCAGCTGGATTCCTTGGTGGCATACCACATTTTACACTTTGGTAGATTTAATGTGTTGGTGGCATTATTTCTTGTCGTTCTCATAAAATTTCTGGGTAGTATTCTGAAAAGTTGCAGATGGCCAAACTTGAGAAGTTATATTAAAACATTGTGTCCTATTATCTATAAATCTTTATAAACAATCCTTAGAATGGCAGAAACAATATCACTCTGTCTCTATGGCAGGTGTTTTTATTCTATCTTACGTCTGACAAAAGGCATTTGGATTCTGAATTGTCAAGCTGATAATTAACATGCAATATAGTTTAGCAAACATAACAGCATTATTTCTAAGTCACCAGTTTACTCTTTCTCTGGGGACATCTCCTCTTGATGGATCTGTTGTTTTCCTTCAGATGCTTCATTTGTCTAGTGGTCTCTGGATGCTCTAGTCGGATGCGTCAGGTCAGGAGCCATCTAAGACTTTGTTCCTTTCTGGAAAGACAGAAGCACAACCTTGTCCCCAATATTAACACCGGGTCTTTATTTTATTGACTAGTTTCTAGATCTTTACATTTAACATATACTTTAGGTTGAATCTCCTTTGGGGCAAATGCTTTGAGGCAGCAGAAAAAGCATTATCCTTTAAAGTAAAATTTTAAAAAATATTGACGTTAGGATAGCTAAACATAACATAGTATGTGTGCATACCGATGTATCCCTAACCCCCCCTCTTTTTAAAAATTTAGTTGATGTTAATCTACTACTAATTATGTACAAAGATTTGGAATATTGAATAATTTTTCCTTATGCTGTACACAACAATGTCCTTACTAAAGGACAGGTTCATGGGTCTTCTCTAACCTTTCTTCCTTGTCAGAGTCTGATTTTTTATCAGACCAAGGAAAAGCATGAAACTAAAAATCAGATAAAATTCATTAAATTAACAGTGGTTATTGTCGGTGACAACTGGATCCTGGTGGCAGGAGAGAGAGCCGGGCATAAAGCTCCACTTCCTCTGTCTCTGTGGAAACCTTGTTCTCCAACATTGGCAATACAGATAGGCTAAGAGCTTTTATGTACAAGACTATAGACGATTGGGCCTTTACTGACCGTACCCAGCCCCCTCTGCTTAGCAAGCTTTAGATAGGCTGATTGAAGTGTCTAGTAAGCACAGACCAAAGCTATTGGATCTCTCCCGGGCACTGCCCTACCTCCTCCATAAAAGCCCTGTCCTTCCACAATAGACTGAATTTGCACCACGGAAGGCGTTTCTCCAGAGTGTGTTTCTTGGGTTAGTGACTCTGTGCACCATTCATTTCCTTGGGGACCTTCTGTACCCACGAAAACAAAACAAAATAAACAAACAAAAAAACCCTACAGGTTATCAATTTCTCCAAATTTAAATTTAAGGCAACAAAATTTGAGATTTAAGGCAACAAAATTTGAGATTTAAGGCAACAAAATTTGAGATGTTTAAATTTTAGGGCAATTATGTCCAGTGGTTTGTGTTCAAAATATTAATGTAAAGTTGGATTATTTAACATTTTTTGCTACTTAAGGGCCATTGTTTTATCTATACAAGCCTATTAGCCATTTTAAATGCAGGGCAGTTGGTATATTAGTAGTGGCCTTTTTATAAATTTAGATGGCCAATTTTTGTTTTATCCTGTTTTTGGACACTCTGTATAGTATGTGATTTTTTTGATAACCTTTTCCAATACCTTTACCAGGAGAACATCCCATTCTAAGCATCGTTTATGAGTTGTTTCTGAGATTGAAGGAATGTTAATCTGCGATCCCCACTGTTGTCATTCCATAAATTCATGGCTGTATTGTCAACATAAGGTTTTAAATCTCTATTGGACCTTCTGGCCCTACACATTTAACACACCTTACACTTTGTTTTACCTGAGATAACATTCTAATCCTTAATTATAGATACATCAGCTCTAGTGTCCACCAAACCTTTTAATTTTAGTGTTATCTGTTTGTAACCTTAATTTTGCTCTTATATCACTAATAACAGTTTGTCAAAATACCCTTTTCCTAGTACTTCCACCCTCCTATTTTATCTGTTGGCGCTTCCTTATCCTTGACGTATGGGAACAATAATAGCTGAGAAATTCTACCACCTGTGTTTAACCGTGTATCCTTTTTCTTTTTTTTTGACATGACCCATGATTTTAATCTCTCCCTTGAAATCTTTATAATTTTTGGATGTACAATAAATTTGTGAGACGTTAAGCCATTTTCCTTTAATTATCTCTAAGAAATTTAATTTTTATTGATTGTATCTTTAGTTTAATTATTTTGGGCTTCTAAGGGAGTCTTAAGAACATGCAGTCATGTTTTGTATCTTTTGGCCATCAAGTTAGAAGAAAAGCATTTAAAAGGCATTCTAAGCGGGGCTGCAGCATCAAGCCATGGCACCAGTTGTGGCTCAAGCTGCAAGCTGTTCTCACCAACAGGTGGTCCAGCTTTGGCTTTGTGGGCCTTGGAACAGTCCTTAGGAATCTATTGTCTACCTTTACTGTCATTTTAGACAAAAACATTTTTTGTTGTATAAAAACATAAATTTAAAAAATGAAGTTTTAATAGCAAATGACAAAACAAAATTTTGTTAAAGTTAGCTGTTAAAAACATTAAAGAGGTAAGTACAAATTAGAGCAATAGAAATAGCACAGGAAGCCTTTTTATTAAAATTTCATATTTAGTAGACCCTTAAGGAGTTTGAAGGTTATTCACTAAATATATCTGATTTTAAACAAACCTTATTGATTTTTAATTATTTGGTTTAGGCCTAACCTTGAAAATATAAAAGCATAGTTTTTTTAGCAAATTAAGAACTTTATTGGGTTGGAGAGATGGTTCAGCGTTGACTGCTGTTCCAGAGGACCTGAGTTCAGTTCTCAGCACGTACATGGCAACTCCCAACTGTCTGTAATTCAAGTTGCAGGACCAATCCACAAAAATAAAATAAATAAATAAATAAATAAATAAATAACTTTATCTTTAAAAGGTCACTAATAACCTATACAGGAATATTTAATCTTTTAATCCTTCAGCATGACTGGTCTATGGTAGAAAGAATGTTGGTATATACCTTTAATCCCAGTATTTAGAAAGCACTGGTGGCACAAAACTTTAATCCCAGTATTCAGAAGGCACTGGTGGTGCACACCTTTAATCCCAGCACGTGGGAGACAGGAAGCAGAGTTCAGAAAAAGTCAGTGTCAGAAATCTGAGATGAGTCAGAGTGAAGGGCAGGCAAAGTGACAAATCAGGAAGAGTTCACAGAGTGAGTCAGAGTGAGAACGCACCCAACTCTACAATAGAAAAGCAGGCTTTCGACTCAGAGAGGGAAGTTAAGAGACTGAGGAGTCAGAGGACACGACAGAGAAAATGAAGTGGTCTGACAGAGGAGAGGGTAAGGCAGAGAAGCAGAGAGGGTAACTGAGTCAGTTTGGGGCAGTGAGAACTTACAAAGACACAGAAACAGTCTGAAGAGTCTGAAGCAGAGACACAGAGATAGCTTGGCAGAAGAAACCAGTATCTGATGGGAAGTGAGTCAGTTTGAAGCCTATCAGGGCAGTTAAGAGTCGTCAGAGTCAGAAGAGTTCAGTCAGAAACAGTCAGCCAGCTCAGAAGGTCAGTTTGAGCAGCAGCTTGGAGAAGAGTTTGAGCCAGAGCAGTGAGTGAGTTGAACCAGAAGAGTCAGAGCTCAGAAGGAGCTAGTCAGCATGGCTCAGTGAGCAGTAGGTCTCAGAGGCTGAGGCTGAAGTCTCCTAGGTCTGGGCTAATAGCTTAAACATTTTAGATTATATGGGATCAGAAAAGCTCCAGAGCTCCAGGACTAAGGACTGGTGATTGAATTAGCCAAAGAATAAATAAACAACCTTTGAACCTAAATCAACGGCTGCATTAATCTGTAAATCTTAGAAAATAACAAATCTGAACTATAGTCCTTTTAGTATCAAAATAAAAATTGAAATCATACAGTCTATAGGAAGTGTGGCAATTTTATTCTTTATCATTACAGAATACTAGTTTTTGTATAACTTAGTTTATGAAAATATCCAGGGTTTAACAAGGCCAATAAAAGACAAAGAAACTAAATATACATCCTAAAGTCTAAGATTTATTAGATTGTAAATAAAGTTTAGTCCTTTACTTAATGAAAACATCACAATATAAAATATCTATAAACTTAAAGTGTCTGATAGCCCTACAAATTTAAATGTGTTAAAAGCTGATTTTAAAATAGTTAACCATAAAATTTCAATTTTATGTAAAACTTTGAATTTTCTTAAAACAGTTTAAAATCTCTTAACTGTGTTTCTGTAATACCAAACAATAAAATACTCTTTTATTTTAAGAGGAAAAATCAGTCATAATCTGAATAAAGAAAAACCAAATTTTAATAGTGACAACTTAAAGTTTAACATCGAGGGTCTATCCACATTTTTCTCTGGCTCCACCCTTGGTAGCATAAACAGCTTGTCTTTTAGGTTTTAGCCGTTTTATCTCACAGTGGCTGGTGCTGATATTTGCTATCATATAACACAGGCATCCTTAAGACTGTCAGGGGTTAAAAGCTGATTAAACAGTCTGGCTGACAGAAACATGACAGTCCTTTCTCCCAGGTGGCTAAATCAGCCAGCAAGATTGCAGGGATCAATGACTATTTACATTTCAACATGGCATTAAGACACATGGATAACCCATATGTAGATCTCCAAATTATCATCTCCATGTTGCAAACTCCTAAGTTCAAATTTGCTACAGATTTTATAGAATTTTAAACCTAGATCTTGAGATAGAGAGTTTACATAAAACAGAGAAATAACCTTATCCTTTATGTGTTAATTTGTATATGAGGTCAGTTAAAACATTTAATGGCTAAGAAATATCTAATAAAAGTTGATTGGTCATAGCAAATTTAGACTTTTGAACAGTGTAACCTGGAATGAATGAGTATAAACTTTGTGGAGCACTTAGAAATTTATGTATAAAATGTATATATTTTTTTCTTTTAGCAGAGCTATCTACAAAAGCATTAAAAGCAATACATTTTTAAAATGTAAGTTTAGGCAATACCCGTAGTGTATCTTTAAAAAATCTTAAAGGAAGGATCTCATCTATAGACCTCAGGTAACAGGTTAATTTAATCTGTCAATTAACAGTGTAGAACACACAATTTTTACAGGTTCTTTATCAATAAGAGATTGTTTCTATGGGCTAATATTTTAGCTACATTGCTCAATAAGTCAGATGTTTTAAGTATATGATTTTTTTAGAATTTAACTGAGATTTTAGAAAGCAACTTAAGGAGCAAAGCCAAATCTCCATATATAGTCAGGAGTGCACCAAACATTACAACCCAAAATCTTTGTTCTACATGAAAATCAACCATTTATCCAAGTATTGATATTAATTTATTCCCTCTATAAGGGAAAAACAAGAAACATTTCCCATGAAGGGTCTTTTAATACCAAGTTATTCCCACTATGGGGAAACACTTTCACACAAGAAAGCAAACAAGAGACTCAAGCTGAAGTCGCTGAGCCGGCTCAGCTGTGGCAGGAACCTGGCCTTCCCCAGAATTTAGGACTTTTACCTCAGGCAACCATCTTATGGAGCTCTAGGTCCCTGACCATGCACTTCCCTTTTCTTTACTGGAAGGATTTTTCTCAATTGTCTCAGGATCTATCTGTGTCTATAACTCTTGCAAATGTACTTCTCCCTTTTTTCCTTATTATTGATGTTGCCTCAGGAGCCCTTTGTCTCCTGAGATGGGGAAACATGATCTTTAATTATTTTAAAAATCATCTTTTCCTCATGCTCTGCTCAAATGCTGGAGTCCTCACCTATCTTACCCTTTGAGCTCTGATCCTCCAGTCTTTGAGATGGGGGTTCCTTTTTATTCTTTTTGCCTTGCATGTTGGGTTCCAAATGCAGATGGTTTTTCATGCCCAGTTTGGTAAAGAACAAAAAAGGCTACTCCAAGATGCAAGCCTGAACAACTATGGCAAAGGGTGACAGCCTTGAAGGTCTGAGCCCTGAGCCTGCTCCATGCAGATATTTTATTGATGAAAAGCCCTGCCCCATTGACACAAAGGCCTTATGTGCATAATGAACCAAACTCTATAGCTCAGCAATCCTCAATCCCTAGCCAACCGACTTAGTGTCAGCAAAGCAGCATAAGCCAAGGCCCAAACTGATGTGTTCCTCCACTTCATTGCTGGAAGCTGCGGGAGATAGCCACAAAAGTCCCTTCATTAGCAATATCACAAACAAATGCTTTTAACATGAAGATTATAGGGGGCAGGGTGTTTTAAACATCAATTGCTTTAGCCAAGAGTTGTTAACAGGCAGGCTATATTTCAGGAAGCAGATATTAACAGTAGCTGGAATTATAGGTTTTTCCCAAAGAGAATATACCCTCACACATTCATAAAGCAGTCCCCCACCCATTCCAGTGTCTTATCCCTTTATAATCCTAACTGAATTAACCCTTATTAATCCCATGGGTCAAGAATAAAACTATTAGTACAATTTTTAAGCCAAGTTTGAAGCAAGCTTTAATACTAGCCAGTAAAGAGGTTCCCACAAAACAGCCCTGAGTCACATTCCAGGATTCCCACAAAATAACCCTGAGATAAGTCAAGTAGAGGCTTATAAAGGCAGAACACATAAGGCTACATACTTCCCACCAGATCCAATCAAGGGCAAGCTTATATCCTGCCATACTTTCTGCCTGTGTACCTCCTGCCTACGTCCAATCAGGAGCAAGCATGTATCCTGATGCACTTCCTGCCTGGATATCTCCCATCTTATATTCAACAAGGGGGCAAGCATTTCCAGTGCATTGGATTAACCAAGTTTGCTTAGGGGATTTATTGTTTTTGTTTTGAGTGGACCCGGCCAGAGTCCATCATTCCTGATCAGTATTAAAGCTTGCTTCAAAGCTGGCTCAAAAATTTTGGTAATGCCTGTTAGCACATCTCCCACATAACCCCAAGATGGCAATAGGTCACCAAAAGACAGCCAGACATAAAATAAGTTCCACCCTCATACACATAGACCCATCTCCCAGAAATCCCTTCACAGCACCCCTGCCTCTCTTCCAAAAAGTCCACATGAGCTCTCTTTTGTTCTCTTCCCAGCCAATCAGAGACAGACACCCCAACCCTTCTCCAACTGTACTTTCCCTTCTTCCCTTCCTGCCTAGGACCCTTTTCCTAAGGCCACATCTGTCTCTACTCTATCCAGAGACAATCCTTTGTCCCTCCAGGGCAAATATCCCTTTTTCCTTATCCCCTCCCCCGTCCCCTGTCCTTTGTCTCTCTAGAGCAAATATATCACCTTTGGCTAAGAATTTGGCGTCTGGGTATATTCTGTGCTGATTCTGATGGTCTTATTCTCCACCTGTGGGATTAACAACTGTAGGTAAGGATATCTCTTTACTGATCCTTCCGCCTCAGTATCCCATGTGTGAGAGATACAGACATGTGCCTCCATAGCCTGATGACAAAAAAATTCTCCAATGAAATCATTACATTCAAAGAGAAGTAGCGAGGAGAATGAGAAGTGTATTTTTTAGAATCAGGATACCCTGGTCCAAACCCCACCTCTGCCACTTGCTAGCAAGATGACCTGAAACAAGTTATTCAATTTAGTCATGCCTCAGTTTCCCCAAGTGTGTGGTTAGGATCCTAATGAAGTTTACAGAACACTTGCAAAGACTGTGTATGGAATTGTTTGGTGACAGTGTGCCAAAATGTTCAGTAGAATCCAAATGAATAAAGTCAGGACCCCAGCAAAATTTCCTGTACATCTAGGCAAGTTTGTTATAAAATTTAAATGGGAAGGGAAGTTAGGGGTTGGCTCACTGGGTGAGAACACTTGCTTGATGTTGGGGTTTGAATGAGAAATGTCCCCCACAGGCTCCTCTACTTGAACACTTGGTTTCCAGTTGGTGGCTCTGTTTGGGAAGGTTGAGGGCCCCTCAGGAGGTAGAGTTTTGCTGGATGTTACTGTTGGTGGGAGCACTTCAACGGGGAAAGAGCCTTGTTCTTCCTGTCTTTATGATTAGCCAGTTGTATTTTGTTTTCTTATGGTGCTGGAATTTTGAACCTATGGCCTTGCGCCTGCTAGGTAAGAAAGTGCTCTATCACTGAAATAGATCCCCAGCCCTCTGTATTTGTTTGTTTGTTTGCTAGCTTGCTTGCTTTTGAGACAGCATCTTTCCTGTGTAGCTATGGCTGGTCTGGAACTCTCTATGTTGACCAGGCTGGCCTCAAACTCACAGAGATCTGCCTGCCTCTGACTCCTGAGTGCAGGGATCAAGGGTATATATCGCCACACCTGGCTCTTTTTATTTTAACATTTTTATTATATTTATTAATATCATGTGTCTGTCTGTATGATGTATATGTGGGGTGGTGCACAGGTATAGAAATGAGACTGTCTTCTTCTTCCATCATGGGTTCCGGGGATAGAACCTAGGTCATTAGTTTGTGACCAAAGCAAGCACCTTTTACCTGCTGAGCGGTCTTGCTGTCCTACACCTTGTTTTTTGAAGCAGCGTTTCTCACAAGGACTTGGGGCTCACCAGTTAGGCTGTGATGACTGGCCAGGAGTTCTCCCAATACTGTGATCACAAGTTCATGACAGAATGTTCAGCCTTTTATGTGGGCTGTGGGAATTAAATTCAGGTCTTTATGAATGTGAAGTAAGCACCTCACCACCTGAGCCATTACCCCAGCACTACGAGTCATCTTTATTACAACAGGAAAACTACCTAGCCACGTTTGTCTGACATGGCATAATTGTTCAATACTTACTTTGGTTGTATTTTGGTTTCTCTTCAGATCATGTCCATGTCCTTAATAAGTACTTTTAGAACGTATGAGTGGGTCAGTAAATGGAAGATAGGGAAAGGGCAGAAGAGTAATCGCTTTAAAGATCCATCACCTAGGCGGATGCTGTCATGGACCTTTCTTTCTAATGGGGAGACAGGCATGTCAACACTATACATCAGCCTCCTGGACGAGTTTTTGTCCTCTGTCCTTGATGATACGTAGGTGGGAGAGAACGATGAAGATTATAGTAGGAGTGAGGAAACAGACTGTGGAGGACAGGCGCGGCGGCTCGGTTGGTAGAGTGCTTTCTTACAAGGCAAAGGGCCCTGGGCTTGATCCCCAGCACCCCATAAACAGGCATGGAGGTGTGTGCCCGTCATCCAACTACTTGGGAGATAGAGGCAGAGGATGAGAAGTTCAAGGTGATCCTTAGCCACACAGCAAGTCTGAGGCCAATTTGGGATGTAGAAGACCCTGTTTTATACTCTACCCCTACCCCCAAGGAAAACCCCAACACATAAATAAGTAGCAGATGGGGGAGGTCTCAAAGCATGTCAGTTGTGTGGTCCCTGGCAGGCTGTCAGGCATAGGGGTGCAAACCTTTGGTCCCAGTTACTAAAGGGGTACTAGAGCCTATGAAATCAAGGCCAGCCCACTAAAAGAGGAGACCTCATCTCAAGCAAAACAAACAGGAGGGTGGGCCTTCTGTGGGCAAAGGAGAACATGAGGTAGCCTAGTGACAGTGTGTAAGAGGAGTGGCCACCAAAAGGGGCGGGGCCAAGCAAACATACCTGATCCCCTATTAGGAGACTTCAGTATAACTGAGCTGATACTGATGCACTGATGTCAACGTGATGTGCTTTCCTCTGAGCTAGACAGACTCTCCAAATTGGGAGTAAAGCCCAATAAGAAGGAGAGAGTAAATTCTCTATTTTGACAATTATCTAATTTCTAGAAATAAAATCACTGTGTAGGCTCCTTTATTCATAGAGAATTCTTTTGTTTTTGTTTTTGTTTTTTTGTTTTTCTGTTTTATCTTTTTGGCTGGTTGGTTTTTTGAGACAGGGTCTCATTATGTCACTGGCTGTCCTGGAACTCACTCTGTAGACCAGGCTGGCCTTGAACTCACAGAGATCCCCTTGTCTCTGCCTCCCAGGTTCTAGGTTCAAAGGCATGCACCACCATTTCAGGCTCAGAGATAGTTTTTAACCTCTTCAGAGAACATAGAAGCACTGCAGGAGCTGGGGAGATGGTTCAGTGGTTGCAAGCACATACCACTCCTCCAGAGGACCCGGATTCAGTTCCCAGCATCTCACAACTTTCTGTCACTCAGTTCCAGGAGGAACTGATGTCCCCACCACAATATCACCGCACTCATGTGCACATACTCACACACATACACATAATTAAAAAATAACAATCAATCTTTTAAAAACAGGTATCCTAGGCAAGAGAGATGGTGGCTCAGTGGCTAAAGGAACTTGTTAACCTTGCAAAGGACCCAGGTTTAGTTCTCAACACCTATCTGGTAGCTTACAACCAACTATAACTCCAGTTCCAGGGAATTTTACACCCTCTCTGAGCCCTGCAGGCACCAGATACACACTTGGTGGATCTTTATATGCAGTCAAATATTCATACACACAAAATAAAATAAGTAAGTCTAAGGTTTAAAAAAGGTGTATTATAGAAGAAAAATATTTAAATCATTAAATACAAATGTTTTATATTTATTCATTTTGTGTGTGTGTGTGTGCACACACTTTCATTCCAAGGCTTGCGTGAGGAGGTCAGAGGACAACTTGAAGGACTCAGTTCTCTCCTTCTACCACATGGGTCCTGGGGATTGAACTCAAGTTGTCAGGTTTGGCAACAAGCACCTTTATACACAGTCATTTTAGTGGCCCAGCTGCTACCTATGACCCTCCTGCTTCATGTAGCTTAGGCTGGGCTCCAATTTGCTTTGTAGCTAAAGATACTTCCTTTATTAATTCTCCTGCCTCTGCCTCTCAAATATGAGATTAAGGGTATGTTAAAAACAAAACAAAACAAAACAAAACAGTGGGTTCTATAACTGTTAACTAAGAAAGTCTACAACCTGCTTTCTTAAGGTCCGTTAAGGATGTTATAACTTGGGGATTTGGTCTTCTCTTTATTTACCCACCTGGCCTACTTCTCATTTCTAAGGTACTCTGGTTGCCGTAGAAACAGAAACAAACACAACTAATTTCCTCTAATTGAGCAGCTGGATCCCACCGTGAGCTCTGCCCACAGGCACAGCTGTGTTACCCTTTTCACTGCACTCCTCCCCCAACTACGTCTCCTCATCTCCCTCTCCTGGTCTGGCTGCACTCTTGGTAGTGTGGATAGCTGTGTGAATATTTGCCTCCAGCTCACACACTGAATGTGCAAGCCAAACTCTCACCACACTTACAAAAGCCCAAGATATTTGATGGACCTGCATTGACTGGCCATGGGTATTAGGGCTACTTTGGGCATTTCTGGTTTTTTGTTTGTTTTTGTTTTTTGTTTTTCCTTATTAGATGGCTGTGTAAAAAAGTAGTTTTTACCTATTGGCAACTAAATAGCATAGAGCATCCAAGAGTACTGAGAGGCTACACACTGGTACAGGGTGGTGGTCCAAAACCATGCGTACCAAGTTCTAAGGATTTTGTTAGCTTGAAGCATACTGAAGTAAATGGCTTGCAGGAGAGCAACTGAACCCTGGAATGGGCTGAAGCAACAGGCATCTCTAATGTCAGTGCTGATGGGAAAAGGATGAAGTGCTTCTGAGATAATCACTGTCAGCATGAAAGTCATCCTGTCAGCCATGTTGGTTGAGCTGCCAGTTCTTCCAATGCACACGCTACTAAAGAGGAAATGGCAAAGGAGAACTGAAGAAAAAACACAGATTTACAATGAGGGACGTGTTTACATCCTACAAGAGTAGAGTGAGGCTATTTTTAGGGTAGCACGTTCTGGCTTAGTAAGCTTAACATGAAAACACCAGCAATGCCGGGCGTAGTGGCGCACAATTTTGATCCCAGTACTCTAGAGGCAGAGGCAGACAGATCTGTGTGAGTTCAAGGCCAGCCTGGTCTACGTAGTGAGTTCCACGGCAGCCAGAGCTACATAGTGAGACCCCCTCGAAAAAAATAATTAAAAAAAAGAGAATGCATATAAAACTTTTGTAAACATATAATTGCAACTGTGGCATAGAGAACATTTGTTAAATCATGTGTCTCTACACCAAATGTCCCAGAATGCTACACTTCTAAACTTTTTGAGGAGCATGCCTATGTCTGTGTTTGGAGGTATGCATACATGTGCACATGTGTGTGAATGTGTGCAGGTACACATGTGTGTGGAGGCCAGAGGTGGAAGTCTGCTAGCTTCTGGATCATTCTCCACCTTATACATTGAGGCAGAGTCTCTCTGATGAACATAGAGCTTGCTGGTTTGGCTAGTCTAGTCCAGCTGCTTGTTCCAAGGATCCTGCCTCTGTCTCCCAAGCACCGGGATTCTAAGCAGACTGCCACACCAGCCCAACATTTATAGGTGCTGGAGATCTGAACTCAGGTCCTTGGGCTTGACAGTGAGTGCTTCACCCTCTGAGTCATCTCCCCAACCCATTTTTAAGGTTGTTTTTCATTTTTAATTATATGTATGTATCTGGGTATGCGTATGTGAGTGCAGTTGCCCATAGATGCCAGAGGAGGGCACCAGATCCCTGAATCTGGAATTACCAATGGTTGTAACCCACCTGATCTGGGTGCTGGGGACCAAACTCAGGTCCTCAGCCACAGCAGGCGCACTCTTAGCCTCCGAGCCCCCTTCCCACCCCCACTTACAGGTGTAGGGTTCTCATGTATTCTCCTGTCGTCCACTCCCATTTCTCTGTTCTCAGGTAGAAGTTACTTATGACAAACTTTCTTCTCATGGTTTCTTTCTCTCTTTTTATTTTTAGAGACTCTGTATCGCACACTGGCCTTGAAACTCACAACAATTCTCCTGCCTGAGCCTCTGAAGTTACTGGGATTACAGATGTGAGCCACAAACCCAGCTCAGCACCAGGCTCCTCCTCCAGTTTCTAATCTCTGGGAGAATGACAAGTGTCGCCTTTGCATCACACTTCCTCAATTATAAAATTGTAAAATGTTGGGCCGGACCTTTGTAATCATTATTTATAGGTCATGGCCCTGGAACCTTGCTGCTGGCCTGGCCAATAAGAATGCTTTAACTCCTTTACCAAAGACTCTTCAGGAATACATACAAGCAATAGACCCCAGCTGACCTGTGAGAATTTGTCCTGAAATTTTTGCCAGATCAAGAAAGCAGCTCTCTCTACATAGAGTTTTTATTTTAATATGATCCCCTGAATACATTCAAAGTATTAATAAAGTAATATACAGTTAAAAAGTCTTTTTTCTCTTTTCTTTTTGAGACAGGATCTCTCTAGGTAGCCCTAGGTGTCCTGGAACTGGCTACATAGACAATTCTGGCCTCAAACTCACATAGATACACCTGACCCTGCCTCTTGAGTGCTGGGATAGACTTCTCTTTTCCTCTTCCTCTTTCGCCCCTTCTCCTTCTTATTTCCGAGTTGTTTCTTTTTTTTTTTTCCGAGACACAGTTTCTCTGCTGTAACTCTGGCTGGCCTGGAACTCACTCTGTAGACCAGGCTGGTCTCAAACACACAGAGATCTGCCTGCCTCTGCCTCCTAAGTGCTGGGATTAAAGGCCTGTGCCACCACCACCCTGCTTGAGTATTTGTTTCTTATAGATGAGAAGAGCTATGTTCATTTATATTTGCCCTGCTAGAAAAATGACATATAAGTGGATCTATAACAGTGGGAGCCTCAGTCTTTTTTGTCCATTGAAGAAAGTCAGGACAGGACCTCAAACAGGCAGGAGCCTGGAGGCAGGAACCGGTGCAGAGGCCATGGAGGAGTGCTGCTTACTGGCTTGCTCTTCATGGATTACTCAGCCTGCTAGAACCCAGGACCAGCCCAAGGATGGCCCCACCTTCAATAGGCTGGGCCCTCCCTCATCAAACACTAATTATTAAAACGCCTTAGAAGCTTGCCTACAACACCAATCTTATGGAGGCATTTTTTGAAATTAAGGTTCCCTCCTCTCAGATGACTTTAGCTTGTGTTGAGTTGACATGAAATTATCCAGAACATTTTGATTATTGTAAGTTCCCAGACTCCTTCCCACTCCTCTTATCCGTCCTTCCTACAAGTTCCCCTCCCACACCCCTGACTTCTTTTGTTGTTGCTGCTGTCATTTTTGTTTGGTCTTTGAGGCCCTGAAATTCTTTTAGGCTTCTTCATTTAATTTTATATGGATGAGTATTTTGCCTGCATATATGTATGTGCACCGTGATGCCCATGGAGGCCAGAGAGGGTGTCAGATCTCCCGGAACTGAAGCTATGGATGGTTGTTGACCATCTTGTGATTGCTGGGTCCCCCGAAAAAGCGGTAAGTGCTCTAAAGAGCTAAGCCACCTCCTCAGCTCTGACACACACTTAATTTAACCAGGACCATGTGTGTGCACGGCAGTGAGTTTGGAATTACCAACTGGAGCCTGGTGAACCCCTCAGTGGGTACACGGCTAAAGACAAAGACTGTTCTTTCTGCACAATTCACCAGTAGCTAATCGACCAGCAGGGAGGGTGAGAGCTCCATAAACCCTTTCCCAATCCATGATTGATGGTCGACAGGCCCAGTCTTGTGTAGATCCATTGCAGGCACCACAGCAGCTGCGAAGTTATGGCTGCGTGGGCCACGCCTTGCCCAGAAGACTGCACTTCCCAGCTCTTCTCTCCACCTCCTGGCCCTTCCTTTCCATCACCACGCCTTGAGGCCTTGAGCCTTGCGAGGTGTTCCCCGGCCTTAGAAGAGAGGATGCAAATGTCCTGCTTAGTACTGAGCACTCAGCCACCACTTACTCAACAAACAAACTCTGGGTGTATTCTTGTTGCAAGTGAGCTTCAGCCAATCAAACAGAAACTGAGCTTCAGCCAATCAAACAGACATGAGCTTCAGCCAATCACAGGCTGCCAACTGATGAGACCGTGTCCCTATAAGACGAATGCCTTGTCTTAGTCTCTCATATTAGGCAAACAATAATTGCAGCCAGTTGGATTGTTTCTGTGTATTTCCTTTTCTCTACAACTGTAACCTATGCGGTGGATGTGAGGGACAGCTTTAGGGCCAACTTTGCTGGGAATGGCTGCCCTATCCTAAAATCTTCTCCTTTCTCAAACTTTGTTAAATTTAATTCATTTCAGACTTTTCTTGAGCAATAACCAAAATTATGATGTAATTATCTTTGTAGAGGTTGTGTGTGTGTGTGTGTGTGTGTGTGTGTGTGTGTGCGCGCGCGCGCGTGCGCGCGTGTGTAAAAGAAACCAGTCCCGGTATTTCCTAAGAAAGGATCCAGTAGGTGGTGTCTGAAAAAACGAAATTAGGGTTGAAAATGTAACCCAACAGCACTTGCCCAATTTCAACATCCAGCACCACGAACAAAACAAGCAAAAAAAACTCCAGGGAAAAAAGAAAAAGAAAAAAAAAAACAAAAACAAAAACGGTAGGCAGGAATGTGACTATGTTATTTAAAATATGCTGGGGGGAGGGGTGCTGAGCACTGTGGCGCGAGCCCACAGCAGCTAGTGGGCAGACTGAAGGCAGGAGCATTACTCGAGGAGTCGGAGACCAGCTCAGACAAGTAAGGCCTTTCTTTTTCACAAACACATACACGCATATTTGACAAGCGCTTCACCCACCAAGCAATCACACCCAGCCCTTAAAGTGTTTTGTTGTCATACAGGGTCTCACTATATTCCTTTAGCTGGCCTAGAGCTCACTATGTTGATAGACCACACTGGTCTTGAACTCATAGAGATCAACCTTCCTCTTTGAATTCTGTCTTTTGTTTTTCTTCCTCTCATGGTGAAGCAGCCAAGTGACTATAAACCCGTGAACCAAAAATGCTTCCCCCTGTAAGTTGTTTTTCTTGGGGATTTGTCACAGCAATGAAAGGTGAAATAACACAGTCAGGCTGCATACAGAGGTGCCATTGAGACAAATTTTATCACTCCGCTATGGAAACACACTTAGGGCAAATTTATCAGTGCTGAGTCACTAAGACCATGTCAGGGCCTTCTACAAGTGGGTCTTGCAATACACTGTGGTAATCTTCCTTGCCTGAAGAACTCTTTGCTCCACAGAACCTAACAGTATTTTTAGTACATTAGCCACTTTAGTTATTCTATCAATTTTTGTAACATTTTACTATGATGTATTTAGTTTCTTTCACTTTGGAAAATTCCTTAGGGTTTCCTGAACTTTCATGATCTTGACAGTTTTTTTTTTTTTTAGGGAGGGGGAGGTGTTTTTTTAATAGGTCAATTGCTTTGTACAACATCCCTCAGGTTGAGTTTTCTGGTGATCAGATTCAAGTTATGCACTTTGGGCAGGACAGAAACAGCTCCAAAGCGATACTTTGTTCTTGCTGCTAATGTTGACTGTTTTTATGATGACTCTAAGTCGTTATTCCATTTATTTATTTATCTGCGTATGTGTCAATGTGCATGTGCCAGTGTGCCTTGCCTAGGCTCCAGAGCACCACTCCTGACTTCCCCACTGTGGCTCCTCCTCTTCCTCGCAGCCCCAGGAGCCCTTCTAGCCCTTGTGGACCCTTCTTAACTCCCACATGGATGTCTACTTTCCTTTAGGCTTTTGGACAAAATCGGTAGAGGGAGAAAAGGGAAGGAAGACAGGCAGGAAGTAGGCTTTTGTCTGCTGTTTCTTGAAGTACACCCCCCCCTTTCTTATTTGGTGTCCCTTCATGTAAGAGAACTTGCCAGATAGCCTGGTGACCAGCCTCTTCCCACACACAGCTATACACAGAGAGCCAGCAGAGGATCACCAGGCAGAGAAGCAGAGAGGCTGACTGAAGCAGTATGGGGCAGTGAGAGCTCAGAGAGACACAGAAACAGACTGAGGAGTCTGAGGCAGAACTACAGAAGCAGCTCTGCAGAAGAAATCAGTATTAGACGGGAAGGGTGAGTCAGTTTGAAGCCAAGCAGAGCAGTTAAGTCTGAAGCAGTCAGAGAATCAGCCAGAGTCTGCTAGAGTCAGAAGAGTTGAGTCAAAAACAGTTAGCCAGCACAGAAGGTCAGTTTGAACCAGCAGCTTGGAGAAGAGTTTGAATATTCCAAGACTAGAGGTTGTATGTGGAGGCAGAAACACTCCAGGGCTCCAGGACTACGATGGGAGATTGAATTAGGAAAAGAATAAACAGCCCTTTGAACTTGAACCAACATCTACATTTCTTCTCTTTTCTTTTTTTGAGAAATCATCTAAAAAATGATTTGAGGATCTCATGTAGCCCAGGCTGGTCCTAAAATCACTATGGAGCTGAGGCTATCCTGGAACACTTGATCATCCTGTCTCTACCTCCAAAGTGTGGAGATGACAAATATGCACCATAGTGACAGATGGTAAACTGATTTTCCTTTTCTTTTTGAGACAGGGTGTAAGTGTTTTTCTGACGCTAGGGCATCTTGGCAGTCAGGAGCCAAGGCTTAAGTGTTACAGCTCTGAGGAGAAAGGTATCCTGGCAGTTGGGAGCCTCGAAACACCTCAAGACTTTGTGGTCACACCCGCAACAAACCTCATACAAGAGATTTATTGGGAAAAGACACAGGAGGGTGGCTGTCTCTGCTTGGGTGGGAAGCAGCAGGGAACCGAACATAAGGTAGGCCTTAATAGTTTTTTGGTTTTATGTGGGGGAGCTGTTTTCTAGGTGAAGTTATCCAGGGTGGGGATTGGTGGGTTTTCGCTGAACTTGGGCGAGCTCAGGGATTAATGGGTTTTGAGCTCAATGATTGGTGGGTTTTGAATTCAGTAATTGGTGGACTTTTGAGCTTAGTGATTGGTGGGTTTTTCAAAACCCGGAAGTGAGCTAGGATCCTACATAGGATCTCTATTATGTATTTCTGGCTGCCCTGGAACTCACTATGACCAGGCTGGCCTCAAACTCACAGAGATCTGCCTGCCTCTGCCATGCCCAGCTTAAACTGACTTTCAAATAGTCTCCTATCAGTCATTTCTGCTTACCCTAACTTCTAGAAGTACCTATGGAAATTCCAGATGCCTTCGGGAAATTCTTTGGTGAAAATTAGGTTGCCTGTGTGCTTTTCCTCTGTTAGGTAAATGTGTATGCTTTCTAGTTGTGCTAACTCCATTACCTCCTGTCTCCTCTCTCGCCCTGTTTCTGCCTAACTGTTTTATGGTTTGGTTTTGTTTTGTTTCGATAGGTCTCACTGCATAGCCAGCTGGCCTCAGACCCTTGGCGATCCTCCTGCTTTACTACCCGAGAATTGGGGTTACAGTGGTATCTTATTATCCTCAGACTTTTGAAAAGTCTCTTTTCTGTCACTTTGGTGAAATTTTGAAAGGAATGGAATGAAATGCATATTTAACTTGATGTGTCTTTGCAACTCCAGAGTGAATTTCAGGCTTTTACATTACCTCCATGCTCCTGTCCTCAGAGTCCAGGAACAAATATCCAAATATAATTATTTTAACGCACATACTCTTTAATTTTTTTAAAAAATTTTTAACAAATTAGTGCATGGAAGCTTGTGTGCCTGTGTGCGTCCATGCGCACACATGCCGAGGCCAGAAGAATGGTTTCATTGTCTCTCTATTGCTTTCCACCTTGTGGGTTTTGTTGTTGCTTGTGTTTGAGACAGGGTCTCTCTCTCACTGAACTGGAAGCTTGCCTTTCCATCAAGGCTTACTGGCAACTGGGCTCCTAGGATCCAGTAGTCTCCACCACCACTCTAAACCTCGGAGTTACACGGCCATGTCTGGCTTTCCGCATGTGTGCCAAGGGTTTGAACCCAGATCCTCTTGCTTTCACAGCAAGCACTCGTACTCACTGAGCCATCTCCCCAGTCCTTCATACGCCATTTTCATCCCTTATCCTTTCATTTCACATGTTTTCTTCCCTTTGGCTCTTCCTACCATGAACCTTGTTATCTTTCTATGTATGCAACTGAACCTGCCCTGCAATACCAATAGTAATCTTGGCTTCTCCCTGAGCCTCATGAATTTATCTACAAGAGCTATTATTATAAGATTGAAAACCCATCAATCCCTGAGCTTGTCTCAAGCTCAGGACTTGAAATCCCACCAATCCCTACCCTGGATAACTCTGCACCCAAGTAACCCTATATAAACCTGCCTCCTCCTCAGTTCTCCACTGCTGTCTCCTGAGCAGAGGTAACCACCCTTCTGGGTCTTTTCTCAATAAATTTCTTGTGTGACGTTTGTTGTATGGTATAACTTTGTGGTATTCCTTGACTTCTGACTTCCAGGATACCTTTTCCCCTCAGAGGTGTAACACAATTATCTTCCTCCTAAACACCTCTATAAGCAGCCACCTTTCTTGTGTCACTAAATCCTAGCTCACTCTTTTCTTTCTCACTAAGATAGCTTCTGGTTTTCCTGCTTCTGATTTAGCCCCCATTCCTATGTATTCTAATGTCTTGTTCTAAAATACGCATATGTAGCAACTTCCTCTGAAGAAGCTTGGTAAGACTAAGTGAATTCTAAAGACTTGCTGTGTAGTTAGTAGTAGTTCACTGCTGTGGCGGCTCACCGAGGACAACAAGGAAGCATTCTCATAGGTGCAAACCCTGTCAGACCTCTGCAGAGGGAACCAGTATCATGGCAAACAACATCCTAGACAGTGGAACCCTGGGCATCTCACCTCAGGGGTTTTTATTGATACCTAAGATTCTCAGGTGTTCTATTGATACCATGAGCAGATCACAAGCAATCAAACATCCCCCACATAAAGCCAACACCTGCAGACAATACAAAATGCCAAGACCTAGGCAGCCCCTCACCCAACAGTGCACAAAACAACCTTTTTTTTTAACCTTGGTTTTTCAAGACAGGTTCTCTCTGTTGTAACTCTGGCTGTCCTGGAACTCACTCTGTAGACCAAGCTGGTCTCTAACTCACAGAGATCCATCTGCCTCTGCCTCTCACGTTCTGGGATTATAGGTGTGTGCCACCACCACCTGGCTAAAACAACCATTTTAAACATAACTAAATTAGACTTCTACAACATTGGGGAACTTCTGAGGGGAGTTGCATTAAGACTAAGGAAGTAAGCTGGGCAGTGGTGGTGAACATCTTTGATTCCAGTACTCAGGAGGCAGAGGCAGGCAGATCTCTGTAAGTTTGAGGGCAATCAGGTCTACAGAGCAAGTTCCAGGACAGCCAGGACAATACAGAGAAACCCTGTCTCCAAACAAAACAAAACAAACAAAACAAAATGAGAGGGAGAGGGAGAGAAACTGAGGAAGCAAATAACTCAGAAGTCTCAGGAAGTCCCTGAAACTGACCAGTAGCTCTAGGTCCCTCCTTTCCCTAAGATTACATGGGCAATCAGGACTGCTGAGGAGGTAGAGACCAGCTGAACTTCCTGAAAGAGATCTTCCCTGACCTGTCTGAGCTGCCTGTAAAGCAGATCAGCGTTCTCAACCTGTCTGTTAAAGGGGTTGAACCACCTTCTCACCGGGGTCGCCTAAGACCATCTGCATATCAGATATTTACATTATTATCCATAACAGCAAAATTACAGTTATAAAGTAGTAAGAAAAATAGATTTATGGTTGAGAATCACAATATGAGGAACTGTATTAAAGGGTCACAGTATTAGGAAGGTTGAGAACCACTGAAGTAGATGTTGGTTCATCTCTCCCTAGGAATAGTGTCACACAACACATGGTGGCACTCCACTGCCAAAGCCCTGTCCTAGGGTAAAGGTTTTAATATTTGAACCTGGCAGCTCTTCAGGAATCGTGTGCTCCTGAAGTCTTGCAGCTTCCTCTACTCCTTGTATCATATTCCTTTGGTCACCTGCCTTGTCCCTGAAGGCAAGCGTGACTACCTGCTCTAATGACTTTCCATAGCGACCAGACAAAGAGCAAACTCCTTAGCCGACCACAAGGCTTCTCACGACAAGGCCCCTGCTTCCCTCTCTCCAGCCTCTTCCTTCCCTCTAACTCTGTTCTCCATCCAACCTGAGCCACTTTATATCAACTTTGTCAAACTCCATTTTGACTGTGGAATTCCTGTATTCTATTCTTATCCCTTCCTTATTCCTCTGGCTAATTCTGACTCATCCTACAGGTCTCAATATAGACTTATTCTTCTTTTGGAAGCTGGTCATTATTCCCTTCTTGGTGTCTTTTATTTCCTTTGAACTAGTATGTATTACAGCTGATAGGCTGGTGTACAGATGTAATTCTACCATGCAGGAGGCAGAGGAAGGAGGATCGCTGCAAGTTTGAAGCTAGCTTGGTTTACATAGCAAGTTCCAGGCCAACCAGGACTATATAGCAGGACATTGTCTTTAAAACAAGAAGGAAGGAAGGAAGGGAGGAAGGAAGGAAGGAAGGAAGGAAAGGGTAGCCAAGAGGTTGGCAACGTGGCTTCAGGGGTAAAAAGCTTGTTATGTAAACATAAGGACCTGAGTTTAAATTTCTAAAAGACACATAAAAAGCCAGACACAGCAGCATGTGCATGTAACCCCAGCACTGGGGAGCAGGGACAAGTGGATGGGGGGAAAAGGGGAAACCGATGGCTGGCCAGTCTAGCCAAGATGATAAGCTACGGAGTTCTGTAAGAGACTGCCTCAAAAGGCAAGGTGAGAAAGCAACTGAGAAAGGTAATTCCTAATCAATCTCTGACCTCCAAAAACATCTACACAGGCAAGTGCATATGCACATGGGAATAATCACACACACACACACACACACACACACACACACACACACACACACACAGTAGCTAGGCATGGTGCCATGTGCCTATAATCCCAGCACTTGGGATTAGAGCTGAGACAATCAGAAGTTTAAAGAGAGACTCAGCTACTTAGTGAGTCTGAGTTCATGAGACCTCACCTCAAAAACCAAGCAACAACAACAAAATACATACCACACAATATTTCAAGAAATTAATTACTATTTATATTTATAATTATTGATTCTGTTTCACTCTATAGCCCAGGCTAGTCTGGGATTCACTCTGTCACCCCAGGCTGGCACTGAGTTTAAGAAACTCTTGCCTCAGCCTTTCAAATGCTGGGGTTATACTACATATCTTTTATACGGGTCAGCACCACACTCAACCTTGATTAAGTTTTTCAATTAAAAAATGTATTCCTTAAGCAGCTTCTGGAGAGTCAGGCCCAGAGATGAGCTTTCTATATGGACAACATCTCATTTCATGTTTGTAATAACTCCAGAACTAGATACTTGTTATGGTTTGAATCTAAAATGTCGCAGATAGGCCCCTGGTTTTAATACTCAGTCCCCAGCCTGTAGCTGTTCTGAAGGCCTTGGAGCCTTAAGAATGCGGTATCTGAATGATGGGCTCTTGAGGGTTCTGCCTGCATTCCCTGCTTCCATCTGTACTTCCTGCTTCCTGATCCATGTGGGAACATCAGCTCTTATCTCCATGAACCCTGTCAGACTTTTCCTGCCATGGTAGACTGAAATCTCTCTGAAACCATGAGCTGAAACAAACTTTTCTTCCCTTAAATTGGCTACAGAGATGCAAAAGTTACTAATGCAATCCTGTTGTTATGAAAATAATTCTTTCGTGTGTGGTGGTCTTGGAAATATAAAGCAACTTTTAATCATTTAAGTATTTAACTATTTAAATGACAGATTGTGGACCCAAATATGAATTTTTGAGTCCATGACCCCTGTACTTTCAACTGTTTGGTTTTCACTGACTCCTTTACCTATTTAAGGTAGCTCAGGAAATAACCATGGCTATTTTCTCGACATCAGGTTGGACCTGGCCTATTCCAGTCCTTCTTCCACACTCATGTGCACAAGGCTCAAAGGTGGGGAACTATCTGAATGGTATCTCATAGCTTCTCCCCAGGAAAGGCTCTTGGATTTATCAAAGAAAATAGGGAGACCAGTTAAGGTAAAATTTTAAATATGGGTAAACCATATATAACTCACAACCACGTATAACTCTAGCTCCAGAAAATGCAGCTCCCTCTTCTGGGCTCTTTGGGCACTGCATGCATATGGTGCACATAAACTCTTGCAGGCACATACACATACATATTTTTTTTTGTTGTTGTTGTTGCTGGGAATGGAACCTTTGACATTACATATGCTGCTCAAGTGTCCTATCACTGAGCTACATCCCTCAGTCTCATAATTCAATATTTGAAACATTGATACTAAAAAATGGAATTCCAGTTTTACTGGGTGTCCTTCATTTTATCTGGATACTTACTGCAGCTTTCCCACCTTCTCTGAAAGCCTCCCTCCCAATCACTGGTCATTCATTCAAAACAGTTGCCCTTCTGCACCTGTGGGTTCCGCATTTTTGCTGTCGACTACCTGACGCTGAGCACATTTGAAAAAGCAACTGCATTAGCACTCGACACCTATAGACCTTTTCTCTCGCTATCATTCCCCAAACAATAGAATATAACACCTGATTACAAGTTATTTACATTGTATTAGATGCTGTAAATAATATAGAGATAACTTAAAGTATACAACAGGATGTGCATAGATTATACACAATAGTATGCCCAGGTACTCAGGTGTAGTCTGGGTTATAACAGCACATGCCTACAGAGAATGCTGGGAAGCCACTGCCTTATATAGGTCTCAGACTCACAAACTGCTGGCTGAGATACCTATTTAACCTATCAAAGTGAACCTGGCCACCAGGTTCTCCCAGCATCCCTCCACCCTGTTACAGGGTCCCCCTGGCTTGCATAGCTCTCCCCCTCCCCCTCCCCTGAACTCTCCAGCCCCGGGAGTGGGGAGTAGGGGTGACTGAGCTACTCTTCCCTACGCAATCCAGCCATTTTGATTCCTCTCACTTTGCCTCTCAGCTCTCTTAGCCTCCTGGCCTCTTGGTCTCGGTCTCCTCACATGGCCCAACAGCTCAGTCTGGTCATGTCCACCTTGGACTCCCCCAGATGTCTCTACCCCTGGCTATTCTCCCTCATATCTACTATGTTCTCTCTCATGTATACAGTAAACTTTCTCCTCATCATACCTAGGAGCAGTCATGTTCTTTTCCTTTTTATTTCTTTTTTCATTCAATAACTGTTTTGTCCCCTTACTATCCCAAACTGTAACACTGTAGCCCTTCATACCCTAGAATAACTGGTAAGTCTATTCTCCCTTTCACAATCACTGTCTTTTTTTTCCTCTACTTAGCCAAGATTCCCTTCTAGTCACTTGAAAGACAGATTGCAAAGGGTAGTCATTACAGGGCTAGGGAGATGGCCCAGTGGATAACCTGTGGAGCACGGTGACGCACATCTGTAACCCTAGTGCCGGAGGGGAGACAGGTGGAGCTTGCTGGCCAGCCAGGCTAGCCAGTGAATTCCAGACTGAGCGAGAGCTCCTGTTTAGGAAAATAAATGACTGAGAAGCCACTGAGGAAGACATCAATCTCTAGTCTCCACCCCTACCTGCAGGGGTGAGTGCCTGAACACATATACATTCTACCTCTACCACACCCCCACTCCCACACACACAGAGTAATAATTCATGGTTGTGGTTCATCTCAGTATTGGAGCACTGCCCAAGAAACTTAACAAAAATCCCAAGAGGTATGTAAGAAGAGGGAGAACACAAATACACTTTATTTTACCAGAACAACTCAAAGGACTGTGTTGTGCAGAACACAATTCAGGAAATACAGCTGTGGAGAAGCCAAGAACTGGGTCATCTGCCCTTGGATTGATAGTGAAGTCACTGATCACACCAATCAGCACTGTTCCTTTCTGGGGTGTCTGTGGATGATGTGGACTCTGTTCCCTGTGGCGGTAAGAGAAGGACTGAGGCAGGATCTTAGGTGTAGGCAGTGGGAGAAACAAGGTCTACTGAGGCATCTTTTCAGTTTGGGAACTCAAACGATTTACAAGTTTAAAAAAAGGACTCAAGCTTGGCATGATTAACTGGTGCAGCCTTTAATTCCAGAGGCAGAGGCTGAGACAGAGGCAGATCTCTGTGATTTTGAGGCCAGTCAGGTCTATATAGCAAGTTTACATAATACAATCTTGTCTCAAAAAACAAAAACACAAACAAACAAACAACAAAAACCAAGCAAATAAATAAAAAAAGAAAAAGAATAGATCAGAAAAGCAAAACAATTTGCAATTTAAGATAGCTAGGGCTAGAGCCCTTGTAAATGGCTAGAACATTCTAGGCGCTTGGGACCTGATATACTTAGTCTTTGTGCTCCTGAAGCTTATTCTCAGGGGTGGGGAGACAGGTGACAAGCAAGTCAGAAAATAAAGAAATCAAATAGTCTGAGCTTTTCATTGAGGATTTTAGAAAAAACAAATCTTCTCGTAAGAGACAGAAGAGTGAGTTCTAGAGTCTGCTTCTTTGAAGAATGAGACTTAATTAGAAACCTACAGAATAAGGAGTGAGAAGGGATGCTGCAGGGAAAGATAACAGGGCAGAGGTCCCAGGTGAAAGCTTAGCTGTAAACAGCCCAAGGCCCTGTATGGGAGGAAGCCTGAGTTAGAACACTACAGCAGTGAACAGGCCAACAAGGACAATTCTGTGGGAATGGAGGTGGGGACAACTAGGTGAGGTGGACTGGGTGGACTCAGGGCATATGTTTTTATTTTCATACGTATGGGTGTTTTGCCTGTGTGTATGTCTGTGTTCCCTGTGTGTACCTGGTGCCTGTGGAGGACAGAAGAATTCATGGATCCCCTGGAACTGGAATTACAGATGATTGGGAGCTGCCGTGTGGAGCTGGGAACTCTGCAAGAGCAGACAATGCTCTTAACTGCTGAGTCATCTCTCCAGACCCTCAGGAAATAGTTTAGAGGTGAAAGCCTGTGGACTTAGTGCTCCAGGAGACTAAAGGGAAGGGAATGAGTAGTGGATTCAAGAGCCCCTTAAGTAAACATGTACAGGACACCCAGCAAATGCCAGGGCATGTGCCTGCTGTTGGACACAAAAAAACTGAGACATAGAGGGAGCCAATCCTCAGGGAGGGCAAATATATAGAGATTTACCCCTGATACTGAGTGATCTGCACACCAGTAGAAATTTGCTCTTGCTGCCACAAAGGCTAGAGTGATTAACTTCTGCTTGTGCCCCTTAATGGAAGGGATATCAGGGAAGAGGGAAGGCTAGATTCTGTGGGGGATGGGTCTAGACATGAAGGAAGGAAACTGAGACACAGAATTCCAATACCTTGGCTTTCCCTTTGGGCTTGGGGCACCCATCTGCTTGAAGGAGGTCCCAGATCACAAGGCTTAAAGGAATGCTGTGTCTGCTTGGCTGTGTTCCAAACCAACGATGCGACTGAATTTATACCTTAAACATTTGACTTGATGACTTACTGGATCCCGGTCATAGGGCTTTTTATGCCCATGTGAAGGCGCACATAGCTCCCAAAGTCTCCATTTCCCCAAGATACTTAATATTGTGTTATTATTCACTCAGTAGCATTTGATTTCTTTTTACACGTATTTATTTGTGTATGCAAGTGCACCGTGGCATGTATGTGGGGGTCAGAGGACAACTTTCAAGAGTCAGTTTTCTCCTTTCACCATCCAGGTCATTGGGTCATCAAGCTTGGTGGCAAACTGTCCTCACCTGCTGGGCCATCCTGCTGGCCCCGTACGGTAACATTGACCGGCATTTATTGTATACTTAGCAGAGAATACATAATTGTTGAATAAAGGCCGTACAGATGGCTCAACAGTTAAAAGCATATAAGAACACCCACCCCAGATAGCTCATAATGTCCTGTAACAAAGGGATCTGACACCTCTAGTCTCCAGGGACATGCGCGCATGTGCGCGTGCACACACACACACACACACACACACACACACACACAAATAAAATAAATCTTTTTAAAATGATTGATGAATGAATGACAAAAGCATGAATGGTTGAATGAATAAGTAAGTAATTATAGCTTGTTGAAGCTAGACACAAGATTTAATTCAAAAATTGAGAACTTTATTGCAAAAGTTAGCTTCACCTTTAGCATCAAACAGCTTTGAAGCCACCTGATGGCCCACAGTTAAATGGCCACCACTTACTGCGGCATGCAGTGAGTCAGGCCCTGTCTAAGCACACCACAGGCTCTTCTCCTTTACTTTTTTTGCACTCCGCACCCAGAAGCATGTGTATCGCCCTCATTTCACAGATGCTCAGACGGGCTTTGGGAGGTCTCACTAGTCCATAATTATTCTTCCCCCACTTCCTAAAGGCACTGTTCTGATGGAGTCGCACCTGTGTTCTCATCATGCCAAAGGTGGCAGTGCAGCCACCCGAAGCTCCTGCTCGGAGGGCTGGGACACCAAGACATGTGTTTTCAATTTGAGCAACGACTGTGGCGCCTAACCAGGTAACACCTTCATCGGTTCACTCCTTCCTGCAAAGCAACAAGTCAGTGAAAAAAAGTCAATGTTGAAAACCTCTCTATCGACCACTTTACAAATAAGAACTTGTGTAGGCCTTAGTGGTATCTGCCTGTGACCCCAGCACTAGCGAGGCTACGGAAGGAGGACTATGAATTTGAACCCAGCCTGGGCTACAGGAGACCCTATCCCAGAACAAAATGAAAAAGAGATGGTTTGCTATGTGAAATAGAGAACTGTAAGACAGGATGACTAGGGGCTGGGGAGATGGTTCAGTGGTTAAGTGTACTTCCAGAGGACCTGGGTTCAATTCCCAGCATCCACATGGCAGCTCTCACCTGCCTTTAACTGCAGTTCCAGGGGATCTGACACCCTCACACAGATACACATGGAGGAAAAACACCACTGCACATGAAATAAAAATAAATAAATCATTAAAAATTTTATTCCTTAAAACAAACAAATAAAAAGACATGATGTCGCCAGGCAATAGTGGCACATGCCTTTAATCCCAGCACTTGGGAGGCAGAGGCAGGCGGAGCTCTGTGAGTCCGAGGCCAGCCTGGTCTACAGAGTGAGTTCCAGGACAGCCAGAGTTACAACAGAAAAACCCTGTCTCGAAAATAACAACCAATAAAAAATAAATTAATTAATTTAGTTTAATTAAAAAAATAAGACAAAAAGACATGATGTCTAGCTTTAAAATAAGCCTCAGATCTAGAATAAGAAACAAAAGATTTCCAGAAAAGGCAAATAAGCCAACGCAGAGCCAAGCACTACATTATCTAGCACAGTCAAAGAGCTTGGGGGGCACATACCATTTGGAGTCATCTGAGAGAAGGGAGAGCAACATTTGTTGACTTTTAAGAAAATATCAAGCCAGATGTAGTAGTGCATGCATTTAATCCCAGCACTCAGGAGGAAGAGGCAGGCAGATCTCTGTGAGTTCAAGGCCAGCCTGGTCTACATAGGGAGTTCCAAGCAAGCCAGAGCTGATAGTGAGTCTCTGTCCCCACAAAATAAAATTAATAAGTAAGATAAAAGAAAATGTATTTATCATGTGTTAGACATCATGAGAAACTCTTCAGGTGCATTATTTTGATCTATTAGTCAATCAATTCACCAAACATATCCTGAGTTTCTACATGTGTACAAAGCCCCTTATTGTTTGTCACTGGAGAAAGAAAGATGAACATGATTTTTTTTTTCCTGTCCTCAATGTATTGGAATTAAATCTGTTTAGCGCTATGGCACAAGGCTATAAACATAGAAGGCCATACAACTTATTGTCCAGTCTATTCTAAGGAACTTCAGAAAATAAACACCTGCACTATTGACAATTGTCCTGGAAAAATCCAGACTGCTTTGACCCAACCTGCCAGTAGCAGGAGCACCTTGACAATCAAAGAGTTCCCTGTAGCAAGAGTGCAGAGGAGCACCTGGGGTGGATCAGCAGGGCTCAGTGGGAGAAATGAGTTGAGTTGGGCTGGGAAAATGCGGTAAACAAGACATTTCAAAAACGTGGAATTCAGAATGAGGGGGAGGGTCATGATTTTAAATACCATTAGGTATGCAAACAGTGGGACGGTGCACATCTGTGATCCCAGCAACTTCCGGCTGAAGCCGGAAGGCCACCACAATGGAGTCCACTGTCAGGGTTACTTAACAAGGCTTTATCTCGAAAAGGGAAAAGAAAAAGAAAGGACTAGAGAGAGTCTGTGGTTAAGAGCACTGGCTACCCTTGTACAGGCCTCGGGTTCAGTTCCCTTTGCCTGTATGGGGGCTCACAACCATCTGTAGCTCCAGCTCCAGGGAATCTGACGTTCTCTTCTAGCACCACGCAAACGGTGCACAGACATACAGGCAGGCAAAACGCTCATACACATTAAATACTTCTAATAGTTTTTTAAAAATTATGAATATAGTCTTAGCAATGACTCAGAGCAGTTGGTCCAGCTCCACTTTTGGAGGCTCTTGTTCTGAAGGGGGATGGGGACTTCATTTTATTGTCAGTGGTGGAGAATCATTTTAAGGCCTCGCTAGCTGGCAGGTGGTCTGACTGGAAAATTCCTATGCCTTCATGTGCACAGTGAGCTAGAGAGGTCGAAGGAGAGGAAGTCCAGGAAGCTACTGGAATAGTCCAAACAAGAGGGGGCGGGGCAAACCCTTCTGGCTTGGGACAGTGGCAAAAATAATGGAGTGGGGGTGGTGGGGGGGTGGAAGTTATAATAAAGGAAGAAGTTGCAGGGCATTTCCTACCCTGCAGTTGTTCCCAGGAGACCCTTAGCAGGGAAAGTATGAGGGAGAGAAGAGTGTCTCAGTTCGTTGGTTGGAATGGAGAAAAACCTGAAGGAAGAGCTAGGAGGCTCAGTTCAGGATCATCTACAGAGGGAGCACTAGGCCAGCTTGGGCTACACGAGACCCTGGTTCAAAAGAAAGAATGGAGAAAAATTTGAGCATGATTCCAGGTTGAGGGGAAGATCCAATCCAAGCAAGGGAGATTCTAAGAACACAGAGCAGAGGGGTGAGTGGCAGAATATAACAACAAAGAAGCTGGGCATGTGGTGTATGCCTTTGATCTCAGCACTGGGGAGGCAGAGGCAGGCGAATCTTTGTGAGTCTGAGGCCAGCCTGGTCTACACCGGGAGTTTGTGCACAACCAGAGCTATATAGTGACACCCTGTCTCTAAATAAGTAAATAAAGAGAGAGAGAGAGAGATATTGGGGTCACAAAAGTGGTTCGGGGGTGAAGGTGCTTTGCCATCAGAAAATGCAAGCCTAGCAACTGGAATTGAACTCCGGAACCCAAGAGAAGGTAAAAGGAGAGGACTGAGTTTACAGAGTTGTCTTCTGACCGCCACACATACCCTGTGAACATCTGCACCCCACATACATACAAAACAAAATTTTTTACTTTATTATTTATTTATTTGAGACAGGGTCTCTCTATGTATCCCTAGTTTTCCTTGAACTTACTATGTAGACAAGGTGGACATTGAACTCAGAGATTAACCTGCCTCTGCCCCTAAGTGCTGGGATTAAAGGCATGAGCCACCACTACGCCCTGTTTCAAGCCCCATTTTTTTTTTTTTTTAAGATTATTTTCAAGGGCTGGGCACTCTCCATGATTGTTCAGGCTCTTTGCTACCCATTCAGAGAAGTGTTTTCAAAACAACCTTGTCAGAGGCTCAGGCCCAGCTGGGACCTGGTACCTATCTATGCTGGCACCACAGTAGATCAACAGGACCATAATGTTATTTGTTGGCAACTACCCCAGAACTAACGTGGAAAGTCCCCAAGGGGGCCAAGTCACCTGGCATGAGGACCGTGTCAATGTTTTCTTGATATGAATAGACCAAAGTTAGTTTATGCCTAAAAAGCTACTTCCAGATTTTACTGTATTTTCAGCCACATATTATTTTCAAATTAATAAGTAAAAACTACTGGTGCACAGTAACCTTAAGAAAACCGAAGAGCAAAATGAATAGCAAGACCTCTGGGTGATGACCAGACCATACCACGTGTGACCTGGTGAGGGCAAAGGCCCAGCAAGCTGAGCTGGCTAGCTGGTGGTCGTGAGGGGATATTACCTTTCACAGAGAATAAAACCCAGCAAACTATGTGTGGCTGTTTGGAGAAGTGTGTTTAACCCATCCTTGTTTGTCCTATTGCTAAAGGACTTTTCAATCTGTTTACTCTGGAGGTGAATTTCTGTACCATTTTCTTGAAAAGTATACATTTTATAAATGTGAATATATATGTATGTATATATGCATATATAGAGGAGGGGGGGCAGACCTTGGTGGCATACTCCTTTAATCCCAGCACTCAGGAGGCTGAGGCAGGAGGTTCTCTGAGTTCAAGACCAGCTTGGTTTACAGAGTGAGCTTCCAGGACAACTAGAGGCACACAGAGAAACCCTGTCTTGAAAAGAAACCAAAACTAAACAATAAATGTAAAGATGCTATGGGCATTAGCAAATAACTTTCTATCTGTCTATCCACCCACCAATCCATCCATCTATCTATCTATCTATCTATCTATCTATCTATCTATCTATCTATCTATGTGTTGGTGTCTCACCTGTGTATTTGTGGAAGGTGTGTGTGTCTGGCCTATCTATCTATCTATCTATCTATCTATCTATCTATCTATCTATCTATCTATGTGTTGGTGTCTCACCTGTGTATTTGTGGAAGGTGTGTGTGTCTGGCCCTGAAGAGAGCATCAGATTTCCTGGAACTGGAGTTGCAGACAGTTATGACCCTCCATGTGCTAGGAATTGAAACCAGGTCCCCTGCAAGAGTAGCAGTTGCTTCTAACCTGAGCCTCAAGACCCTCATTTGTATTTTTTAAAGTCACGCTAAACTTTGTGTGGGGTAGACATGTGAGAACAATTTGGAGGATTAAATCTGGTCCTGAGGGTCAAGCAGAGGTTGTCAAGCTTAGTTGCAAACATCTTTACCCACTGGGCCATCTGGCCAGAAATCGCCCCCTTTTTTTTTTAAAGACTGGATCTCACTGTATATTCCTGGTTGGCCTTGAATTCACTGTGCAGACCAGGCTGGCCTCAAACTCACAAAAATCTGCCTGTCTCTGCCTCCCAAGTGTTGGAATTAAGAGTGTTCAACACAAGCCTGGTCCCAAAAAAGTACTTTTAAAGACTGTAATGGATTATATAGTTCATTTTAAAAATGAGAATCTGGGCTGAAAATTTAGCTCAGTGCTAATCTGTTTGAAGTAAGGAGAAAAAAATGTTTTGCCATCACTAGTCCTCTCAACCATGAAAATTGAATCTACATAAAAAAGGTCCAAATGGTGCCAATTTAAAATGTAAACCTCCTATTCTTCCTACCAGAAAAGGGCTGCCACAACAGCTGAGTAGAAAGGGAATTTGACCATCTTAAAAATAGGTAGCCTGTCTAAGAATGCTAACAGTAGGGTTCCTGCTGAGTAGGGGCAACTATTTCATATAACTTACTCCATTTTGCTTGCCTCTTTCCTTCAGCTTTTGTCATTACTTGAACCTAGTTCCCTTTGAAAGTTAATTTGTAAAGGACAAACACCCCCATTTTTTTTTTTTTTCTTGGTTCCACACCTTGAATGATCAGGAAAGGGATCCCACCAGAGAGAGGCCTACTTTGCAAATTTCTACCATTTAAGAATAGGACAAACAGGAACGAGAGAGGGCTCAGCGGATAAGAGCACCGGTTACGCTTGCAGAGGGACCCTGGTTCACCACACAGTGGATCGTGTTTGTGACTCCAGCTCCAGTGGATCTGAGGATCCTTTTTGCCCTCCTCAGGCCAGATGGCATGCTTTAAACTAAGAACTGCAAAAAAAAAAAAAAATAATAATAATAATAAGCTAAGGGCACTGGGTGTGGTGGCACACACTTGAAAATTCCAGCCGTGAGTTTCAGGGTAGCCAGAGCTACATTGCAGAACCTGTCTTTAGATAACATTTGGGCCTCAAAAAAAAAAAAAAAAGGAAAACACTACAGTAAAAGAATAAAATTGGGGTGGGAGGGAAGGAAAGCTTCAGGCTTATTCTGATTGGATGTTGTTGGCAAGAAAGCAGGAGGAGGGCTGGAAGCAGGGACTCATTGGATTACAGAGCATATTTGGCTTTCTCTGATTGGTCTCAAGTTGGAAGCCGCGGCAAAAATATGGAAGCTGCCAGTCAGTGACAAACTATTGACTGCCCAGGGCCCATTAACGTTGGTGTTCTGTGACCGAGTCTTATTGTCACGGTTGGCTTGACCAAGGTCAGTACTTCCAGCCTTCCGGCGGCGTGAGACCCAGGCTTTTACTTTCTCTTCCCAGCTCGATTTTTAGCTCCAAGAGTTTACTTGGGAACAAGACGGCTTTTCTGTCAAGGGTAAGCCATTAGGACCCGAAAACCACAGAAACACACGCACACATCTCTCTGCAGTGAGGGTCAGGCAGCAGCAGCTACGGGTTTCCCATTTCCGTGAGTCCTCGCTCGTAGAGGCGGCCGCCCTTCCTTCCAGAAGAGTGCCACTGCGGGTGGGAGCCCTCGGGGCCCGCTCGGTAGCCCAGGGCCGAGGGCGCGCCGCGGATCATGCTCTCGCCGCTGCCCCTGCCCGCAGCCTCCGCCCGCATCGGCCTCGCCGGCCTCACTTCCGCGCGTCCCTGGCCTGGCAGCAGCCTCTCGGCCATCCCGGGTCCGCTCCCCGGCGCCGAGCCCGCGCAGGCCGCCCTCCGAGCGCGTCCTTGATCGGCAGTCGGCAGACCTCCCCTCCGGCCCCGACCCGCCGGGCCAGCTCTGGAAGGAAGGGCGACTCTCCCCGGCCACCATTCACACCCCGACTGTGTCTCCTCAGCTGTGCAGGCAAGCCCTCCCGTCCGTCCCTCCCGAGAGCAGCCCCGGGTCTCCCCGAGCTCGGCCGCGTCGGAGCAGTGTCTCTCCCGACCCTCGCCCGCCGCGGTCAGGAAGCCGTGACGCCGTGGCGACCGCAGCGGCCGAGCTCTCGCCATCTTGTGTGGAGGAGGAGCCGCGGCCGCCGCCATGCGGAGAGGCTGGGAAGGAGGGAGGGAGGCGGCGACAGTGGACGAGGGAGGGGGCAGAGGAGCCGAGTCAGCTCAGCCCGGCGGCGGCGACTTCGGGGGCGCCGGCACAGCGGGCCGCGGCAGAGGTAGCGCGGGGAGGTGGCGGCGGCGGCGGCGGCGGCGGCGGCGCGGGCGGCGGGCGGCGCGGCGGGGGCGGGGCGGCGGGCGTAGCGGCGAGGGGCCGGGTGGGGGCGGGCGGAGGTTTCCGAGGAGGAAGGAGCCGCCGCCATTTTGGGAGCTTCGAGTCAACAATAAAGGACCGAGGGTGCGGAGCGGGAGTGGCCTCGGTGGTACGACTCCGGCCCGAGCCGCGGGGCGTGGGGTGAGGCGGTGTGGTCGGGGTCGGCGGGGCCGTGAGGGTCGCGGGGAGCCTCGTCGGGCGGGCGGCGGGGCGCGCTTGGGGCGGAGGCCCGAGGCCCAGGCCCGGCCCGGGAAGAACGGGCGGGCGGTCGCTGAGTGGAGCGGGGGCGGCGGAGAGGAGTGGAACTGAGGAATGCGGTGCGCGGCGGGGTCTGGAGGAGGAGCGGCGGAGTGCTCGGGGCAAGCCGTGTGGTAGACGGGAGAGGGGACGGAGCGGGACTCGGAGTGCTGTAGGGTGTATGAGGCGGCCCTGTTGGGGGGCGCAGGGCTGTGCTGTCGGGAGCCCCGGCTAGGAAAGGACCCGCAGCTGCCCCGGTGCAAGTAGGCCTTGCAGGTTGGTGGCAGCTAGAGGGTTTTAGGGAGACTCCGCGGTTTAGAGGACAGGAGAGGCTTTGCAGTTTGGGGGTTCTCTTCCGGGCCTTCTGAGGGGAGTTCCTATTGTTTCCTACTCGCGGAGCTGGTTCCGGCTCTTGTGGCGCAGATAGGATTGTTGGGCACTCACCCTTTTGCGTTTTCATCTGAGGGAGCTGGGTTTGAAGAGAGTGTGGTTGGGGGAGGGGGCGAGGAATTACTGCCCTACGGTTACCGGACTCCAGTCCTTGGCTCGGCTCTGGCCTTCCTCACAGACCCCTTTTCTTTAGCATAACCCCACTCACTCCCAACTTCTGCTGAGGCTTAGAGAAATTGCACTGCATTTGCAAACAAAAGCCCTTGTTGGAGATGGTGATACTGTTTTGGGTGTGAAACTGTCAATTGCTAACTACGGTCTGGGAAGTGCTGTAATTAACTCCACCAGGGGCTCCTTCCAACTAAGTCTTATGTTCCTTCGTGGTTTGTTTGTGTGTTCTGGTTTTTTGTTTTTTAATGTAGAACTATAACTTGTAAAGCTGAACTGGGAAATGGTAGGAAGAATATTTCCTTCACTGAGACGTAAAGCTGCAGTGCAGGTGTCAGTTTAAGAAGGGAGCTGCTATCCGAGTTTCACTTTGGATGAGTCTCACTTTAGATTTAAGGTGATAGGAGGGCTTAGTGTGCATGATTGACAGTACTGATGGTGTCGGTTAGTATTCAGAGGTTGCCCCCTTCATCCTCTTAGTGCTTTGCAAACAAGGAAGCCTTCTTGTTTGAAATATACTGCTGATCATAATATGAACCTGTCAGTACAGAAAATAGCTGTTAACAGAACAATTAAACAACTTCATGTGATAAGCAGCATTTGTGAGCAAGTTGCTGTATAAAGTTTTTTGTTTTGTTTTAGCAAGTATGGTGTTGACAAAACCTGAGGTATTTTTTGACTTTAAAATTTTGGACGTGGGATACATTGATGTATGGCAAAAATAACTAGCACTGATTAATAAAGCTAGTTCGTGTTTTGGGAGAGGCTGAAATGTAAGGGGGTTACCAAATAAAAACCAATGGAGTTGGGATTGTGTTCTGGTCCTTGGCAATTTTTTACTTACCAAATTTTGAGAATTCCAATTGAGGAACAATTTAAAATAGAGAGGGTTGACCAACTCTTAAAATAACTATTAATTAGACTTGGTACTCTGGGTGATTTGGGAGAATTTTATTAAAGCTACAAATTACTTTAACCCGCTAGGTCCCCATACCCCACTTAACTACAGGAAATTTCCTTTTTTTTCTTTTAAAGCAATGTTATTTTAAATTAGGATATGCTTTTTGAAAAGTGTTATATTGAAAGGCAACACCACCAGCTTTTAGTATTGAGGGTTTTTTTTAAAGGTAGTAATAGAGGGTCTTAGAGTTTTTCATGCAAAAGACGGTTGATACATAGACTGGTCCATACAGATCGTTTGACTGCTTTATTTATTTTGGTAAGAACAAAAACTCAATTAAAAAAACAGGCTTAACTTAGGTAGTTGAAACTGAAAAAAACTTTTTTGTGTTGTTTGAAAATGGTCTTCTCATCTAAAGACTCTTGGTTGCTGTCAGAAATAGAAAAATGTTAATGAATTGTCTTGCATTATTCAAATCTAGATTTACATTAAATAAATTGAGTGATATTTCAAGTCTTACGTGTAATGACTTTTTGAGGTGGAAAGACTTGGAGAGAATTCATCAGGAGATTGAAGAAGAGATTGTTATTTGAGAGTGAATTTGAATTTTAACAATAGTATTTTTCTGCCTCATTTTCTCTAGGTTGCTTTGATTGAAATTTTTAATGTTTGAGGTTCAGCTCCTTGTAGATTGGATTTTTAAGGCAGTTCTTCATTGTCTTTCCTATATCAACTAGTGATTTTGCTCAAGTGTGACTCTTAATTCTTTAAAAGATTTAAAACATTCCAAAGGTTCTTTAAAAAGGAATGATTTTTTTCTCCCTGACTTTGACGTTTACTAATTTAATTTTTTTCTTTGTTTCAGATTGAAGTGAGTGAATTCAGATATAATTCAAGCTTTTTAGAGGGCTTTAAAAGTAAAAAGTTGATTCGGTGAATGAGAGCAAGTTAACTACTGCTGCTTACTGTTGAGAGACTTACAGGTGCTTGCCTGAACTGCAATAAAGGACTCATATATTGAGCAAGACTTATTTATCTCTTCATTTTGGAGAGCCTCATAAACTGTTATTACAGTTTCTCTACTGACTTTCAAAAGGTTTGAAGTTTGAAAGAGACACCTTTGCAATTAACAAAGAATGAGCACGGCCAGAACAGAGAACCCTGTTATAATGGGTCTGTCCAGTCAAAATGGTCAGCTGAGGGGCCCTGTGAAGCCCAGTGGTGGCCCTGGAGGAGGGGGCACACAGTCACAGCAGCAGATGAACCAGTTGAAAAACACCAACACGATCAATAATGGCACTCAACAACAAGCACAGAGTATGACCGCCACTATTAAGTAAGTGTTAGAAGAAAAATTTGGAGACCCACAGTTTTGTTTATTTTTGTTGTTGACTGCTTTATGTCTTAAACTAACCATTTTGATTGCAGATGGAGGACAGGTGACTTTTGTTACAGTCAGTAGGTGTTTGTAATAGAGTAATGTATTTTTGCCGTAACTAACTCAGCAAATGATGAGCATAGGCATCTATAAATTACTGTGTTTAGAAAGAGATATGCTCTTTGTAGCTAAGTGTAGACGTTAATAGCTGGATATGTGAACAAAATGATCCCATTCTGTTTGTTTTTTGAGTCAGCCTTACTGTGTAGCCCAGGCTGACCTGGAACTCATTCATGGCAGTCTTCCTGGATTTAGTCTCCAAAGTACTAGGGTTACAGGTGTGAACCACCATACCCAACTCTTTTTGTTTTTTGTTTTTGTTTTTTTGAGACAGGGTTTCTCTGTTGTAATTCCAGCTGTCCTGGAACTCATTCTATAGACCAGGCTGGTCTGGAGCTCACAGAGATCCACCTGCTTCTGCCTCTCGAGTGCTGGGCTCAAAAGTTTGCACTGCTACCACCATCACTCGGCTTTCTTACCCTAGTTTATATAACAGTTAAAGATTATTTGAAATTTTGAAAAAGACTATTTAAAATACTTCTTAAAAGATTTTTAGGCTTTATGTGCATGGGCATTTCACCTGCAAGTATGTCTATACCACAAGTATTGTGTCCTTGAAGGCCAGAAAAGCGTTGAATCCACTGGCACTGGAGTCATTAAATACAGGCTCATTTTATAACCCTGACAGCTGGCCTTGAACTTGATATGTAAGGCTGATTTTGAACTTCTTATATAGCTGAGACTGGCCTTAAATTTTTCCTGAGTATTAGAATTGCAGGTGTGTACCACTGTACCCACTTACAGGCACAGTCTTTAAGATGAGTAAATGTACTCAAATTTGACCCATACCTTGTTTGGTTTATAAAATTGACTTTTCAGCCAGGTGTGGTGACTGGGGCTGGAGGATTGCCTGAGTTACATAGTGTGTGTAAAGCCTAGAATGTCTACGTAGTAAGGCGCTGTCTCAGCCTTGTCCCTCTGCCGAGAAAAGTAATGTTTCTTCTATGAAGTTGTTTTTTTCTTTTCTTTTACAAATATAGAAAATCACAGGAATTCAAGAGTTTGAACTCTTGAGAACATGCTTTTTTTTTTTTTTTTTTTTTTTTTTTTTTTTTTTTTTTTTTAAGAAGTCAGCACATTGGCGACTTGTGATGTGCTTGTCTTAGAGACCTCCCAAGTAGTGAGATTTACAGGCATATGTTACCATGCTTGGCTCAGTACAAAATATTTTTTAAAGCAGAATTTGTAGGGTGTGTCATCTTTAAGTGCTTATTCTATATTTAAAAAGAAACTCACTAAAGATTTATGTTTAAGAACAGTTTTTTTTTTTAGTTGTTTATTTATTTATTGGTTTTTCAAGACAGGGTTTCTCTGTTGTAATTCTGGCTGTCCAGGACTCACTGTAGACCAGACTTAAACTCACAGAGATCCATCCACCTGCCTGTCTCCCGAGCGCTGGGACTGAAGGCTTGTGCCACTACTGCCTAGCTAGGAATTAACATTTAAAACTACTCCAATGGAAGTTGGGCTTCTGTTAAAAATATAGACATACATGATTTACAAATATTCATATAGTGATACTTTGGTTTATTACTTGTGTGTGTGTGTGTTTGGTTTTTGTTTTGTTTTTGAGGTAGGGTCTGTAGCCCTGCCCTGGATGAGTTCTGGGATTATAGGTGTGTGTTGTCATCTTGAGTTTGAAGTGTATTATGGTTTTTATAACCTGGGTCTTTTTCTTTCTGTGCAAAGTAGTCTTCCCTGGCTACTAGAATGTATAGATTATTGCTGTGTGATTCCCTATTGGTCTCTAAGAATTTCTACTTTTTGTTGTTGCTGTTTTGAGACAAAACTATCTATACTATGTAACCCTGGCTAACCTGGAACTCTGTATGTAGACCAGGCTGACCTCAAACTCAAGAAATCAGCCTGCCTGTCCTCTGGATTGCTGGTATTAGAGGCACAGTGGAGTTGGTTTTAACTATATAGAAATGAGAATATTTTCTAAATTGTGGTTTATTTTAACACATACAATTAGGCAAGCAAAATTTAGACTCCTTTCAGTTCTTAAGGGCAGATACATATTATACTTCATTATGAAAGTATTGCTCACTTACAGTTTTTGATTTGAGATAATAGTTTTTTCTTCTGGGATTAGTGGTTTCTTTCCAACTCTGTTGTCTTTCCGCATCTTAGTGTGTCTCTTTGAAGCCTTCTGGATTTTATCAGCTATTTCAAAATGCTTCAATACTCATTTCTATCACCTATTTTCTGACTTTGATTTTTCACTTTTAAGATATATTTGAATGTAATTTTTAGACCCGTTTTTGTATTATATCTTAAGTATTATGCATTGTTGAATTTGATAGTGTGACAAACTTATTCTACTAGGTTATTAACTGATAGTTTTTCCTAGAAAGTTTAGTGATATAGGCTGAAGCAGAGAATCATGAGTTCAAGGCCAGCCTGGGCCTTATAGCAACCTATGTTGGCCTGTTTGCACTTTATGCAGGTGCCAGCTTTAGGTAAATCACTATTTGGGAGTATTCTGGGGAGAATATCAAGCATCTTCAGGTGAAAAGACATAGACATTCATGAACTGCTAAGACTAAGTTCTTATTTTGTTATGCATAGTATTGACTGCTTTACATAAATTACCTATTTGCTTTTTTTTTCTTTTTCTTTTTCTTTTTCTTTTTCTTTTTTTTTTTTTTGAGATAGCACTTCATGTAGCTCAGACTATAAGTGGCTAAAATCTCCTACTTCTACATCCCAGTTGCTGGAATTAGGTGTGTGTCATTATGCCAGTGTTAAATTACTGATAACATTTTTAGACACTCAGTTTATATTTGAGAGAATAGATGTTTGGGGAAGTAATTGGTACAGCATCACAGAAGGAATAAGGAATAGTACCAAGAGTTACCTCTGTTTGAAACTTCAGGACTTCGTGTGCTTTTGTATTTTGAATCAAGGTCTTTCTGTTGTTCAGACCAGCCTGGAACTTCAGGCTCAAGTGATCTTTGTGCCTCATTCTTGATTTTAGCAAGAATCAACTAGTTACCAAAAGTTACAGACTTGGGTGACTATAGAGTACTGTGCCAAATTAGAAAGTACTTACTGTTTAAAGGGAATAACTATTGATTTTAAGTTCTGGTTACTAGGTAGCCTACTGGGAAACTCCCTAGCATGTCTGAGGACCTGGATTCAATTCCTTAACATTACAAAAAAAGAAGGAAAAAGAAAAAAATGATAGTTACTAAGTTTTACTGAACTGTTAACAAATTTTGAAACATTATTGCCAAAGTGCGTCTCCCTGCAGTGCTGTGGATTGAACTCCAGTGTTTCAGGAAAATCCCGAATATGAGCCTTTACATGAATCTAGGTTTTCAATGTTTGTGCCTAATTAAAAAAGAAAAATTAAATAAAAACAAAATAAAGCTGAGTGGTTGTGGCTCACTTCTTTAATCCCAGCACTTGGAAGGCAGGGGCAGGCTGATCTCTGAGTTTGGAGGCCAGCCTGTCTACAGAGTGAGTTCCAGGACAGCCAGAGTTACAACAGAGAAACCTTGTCTCGAAAAACAAAACAGCAAAAGTACAGAAAATACTATGTAGATCAAATAAAACATGTTTTGACAAACACTTATACTGTGTTTTAGTACTTCTACTCTTAAGAGGATGGACACTCTAAGCCTTAAGTTTTCATCCTCCTTACATGATTTCCCAAAGAGTATGTTCTCTGAAGTTAATGTTCCTGTTAACTAACAATTATATAAAAAATTAATGTTTATATTTATAATATATATAATATATATGAATGTTATATATATATAAAATTCATATTTACTGTATGCTCTCTAGACCTGGTGATGACTGGAAAAAGACTTTAAAACTCCCTCCAAAGGATCTAAGAATCAAAACTTCGGTAAGTTGGGTTGTAGAATTCAAATGGAAAATGGGGATTCAAATGGGAAGAAATGGAGCAATTACCAGTAAAGTAGTTACATGAAATGATAGCGTTGTTTAGTCCTTTTGTTGTTTTTTTCTTCTTCTTAAATTTATTTTCTTTTATATAATATATAGTCCAGGCTTATATACTCCTGTCCTGTATAGTCCAGGCTTACCTCAAACTTTTTTTTTTTTTCTCTCGTTGTTTATTGTCTTGTTTTTCAAGACAGGGTTTCCCTGTGTAGTTCTAGGAGTCCTGGAATTCTAGACCAGGCTGACCTTGGACTCAGAGATCTGCCATGCAAGTGCTAGGATTAAAGATGTGTGCCACCACTGCCTGGCTTACCTCAAACTCTTGGTTCTTCCTTTCCTTAGCTTCTTTGAGAGTATAGTTGGGAGTGTAGTTAGGTATGTGCCACCAGGCTAACAAATAGATTTTATTTTTGAGTATCTTCAATTTTTTTCAGATAGGGTTTCACTATTTACCCGATGTATTTATGTATGTATTTATCTTAAAAGCAGTTTGAAATGGTTGAAACTATATAGTTCATAGATACTGGATACCCAAAAATTCCCACCAGTCTTTGGTGGGGTTATATAATAATGAAATGTTACATATATTAAGTAATGTGTTTATATATGTATATCTTATCTAATTTTCTCTTAGAATTTTTTCTGAGCCTCAGGGAGATATTAGGCTAGGCATTATATCCACTAAGCATATGTGTGTAAGAATAGGCATTCAGAGAAGTTTGTTTATCCTAATATTCTCAACCAAGGGTGATTTTTGTGTCCAAGGGAACATTTACCAATAGCTAGAGGTATTTTTGCTGTCACCCCTGGATCCTATAGAATAGCCTCAAAACAATTATCTGACCACAAATGTCAAAGTGCTGTGCTTGAAAAACCCAGACGTAGCCAAAGATATTGGTAGCTAGTGAGTAGGATAACTAAGATTTGGTTTCACATCTTGTAATTAATTGAATCTTATTTATGTAGAGATATTCTACCTTAGACTATGGTAGTAAGTGACTTTCCCCAAACCTCCAATTTTAATTTGTGTATATTAATGATAGAGTAGTTATTCTCCAGGGAAAATTGAAATAGAGATTAAAACAGTAGTAATATGTATTTTTAAGATAAAGTGGATAAAGGGTTCAGGTCTGTCAGACAATTTTGTAAGCATGCTAACTGTGAAAGAACCTACATTGTATTTCATTTGCTGGTTTCTTTGATTAGGATGTGACCTCCACAAAAGGAAATGAGTTTGAAGATTACTGTTTGAAACGGGAGTTGCTAATGGGAATTTTTGAAATGGGCTGGGAAAAGCCATCTCCTATTCAGGTATGTTTACCCTTTTTGTTACATGAAGATTATGTATCATGTAGCAAACATTTTTAAAAAATACTTTATAGTCAGATGGTGGTAGTGCATACCCTAAATCTTAGCACTTGAGAGGGTGAGGCCTCAGACTCCCTGCAACAGAGGTGATGGTAAGCCAATATGTGGGTGTGTGTCCCCTGGAACCATAACCAGTACTCTTACTTGCTGAGCCATCTTTCCAGTACCTATTTCACTTTTCTGACTGTGGGAGTAGTATAACATGTCTTTGTATGTGTGTCCAGCATTTTTCTATGCTACCCTTGAATTTGAATTGTAGCTGAAGCTGGTCTTTGAGCTCTCACTTCAGCCTCTCAAATCTGGGATTACAGACTAACATTCCTACTCCACCAGCTTTTTTCTTGAACTTTTAAAAGTTAAATTTCAGAATCATGTCTCTTTACTTGTAGAGTCTCTTGATGAATGTTCCCTAAGAATAGGGAGTGTGTGTGTATGTTTCTTCTTTGCCATTAGTTGGTGGTTTTAATTTTTTTTATATTTATTTAATTTTATATGTGTGAGTGTTTTGCCTGCATGTATGTCTGTGTATCAGGTGTGTGTCATGCCTGAGGAGGTCAGACAAGGGTGTTGGATGCCCTGGAATCAATCCTGGGCTGTCTGGAAGAGCAGCCAGTGTTAGATGAGAGTCCCTGGATTTTGCTGTTGTTTTTTGTTTTAACAGAGTTTGTGTGTGTGTGTGTGTGTGTGTGTGTGTGTGTGTGTGTGTGTGTATGGAGGTCTGAGGACAATTTATGGATGCCTTTTCTCTTTTTCTACTATGTGAATTCTGGGAATCAGATTCAGGTTGTTGGACTTAGCATCAAGTACCTTTATGTACCAAGCCATCTTACTGGCCCTGTTGCTTTTTGAGACAGGGTCTCATGTATCCCAGGCTGCTCTCAAACTTTATATAGCCAAGGGTGACCTTAAACTTCTAATCCTTCTGTGTAAGAGTGCTAAGATTATAGGCATGTAAAATCTTGTTCAGTTTATATAGTACTGGGGATCAAAGTCAGGGTTTTGTGCATTCTGGGGAGTACTCTACCAATTAAGCTACTCCCCAGTCTCATCCATTTATTTATTTTTTTATAATTTATTTTTTATTTTGTGTGCATTGGTGTTATGCCTGCATGTATGTCTGTGTGAGGGTGTTGCATCCTCTGGAACTGGAGTTACAGACAGGTGTGAGCTGTCATGTGGGTATAGGGAATTGAACTTGGTACTCTTAACTGCTGAGTCCATCTCTCCAGCCCCTCTATTTTTGTAAACAGACATTTCTGATGGTTCCCTCTGATTATGTCATGTTTTATCAGCAAAAATACTCCAAAAATCATGTTAGTATTGAATTTAAAGATAAGTGTAGTCTAATAGGTGATGTCATTAATTTGAGTTATCTTGTCCAAGTGTTGTTTGATTTTCTTTATTAGTGTATGATGACAACTACTTTTGCTCCCTCCCTTAAAACTAATAAACATTCTTGAGAATATTTAAAGACCAAGCAAATACCTTTCTCTTCATCAAACTTCCATTATTACGGTATTTCCTAATTACCATCCTTAGTCTTCCTTGATCTCATTGGTCTGGGTTGTAGTGAGTTTTTTGTAGTAAGTTTCAGCTCAAGCATTCCTTCCATATTTGGCCCCTATAAAGAGGAACCTGCCCTTATCTGTGCCTTTAAAAAAGTATTTGGGGTTTGTGATGCTAGGAGTTGAACTCGGGCCGTGGTCATACTAGCCAAGCATTCTGCCACTGAGTTCCACCACCAGCCTTTCGCCTTCCTTCTTCATGCATATTTGCATGAACTCATGATATTCTTTAAAATGTGTTTGTGTGTTCAGTCATCACAGGTTTGATTTCTTTAGGGCAGTTCATATATTTTGTGATAAACTTTTCATTTTTCTTGAGCAGTTCCTTTTGATATAACATGATACCAGAATTATGTGTCTTAGGCTTATTGTCCTCTGACCTTGGAATCTATGAAGTACTGATTTTTTTAAAGTATGAGTGTTTTTCCTGCAAGTGTCCCACATGTATGCAGTAACTGAGAAGGCCAGAAGAGGGTGTCAGAGTCCCTCAAACTGGAGTTGGAGACAACTGTAAACCACCTTGTGAATTTGGGTCCCTCTGCAAGAACAGCAAGTACTCTTTAACTACTGAGCTGTCTCTCCAGTTCCTTTGAATTTTTTTATTGGGAAATAGTATTGGAAACCAGGATTCAGACCCTTGGATATTTAACCTTTTCAATGAAACAAATTGATATACATGCACATATTAAACTTTATACTGTCCATAATCCATTTACTACTGAAGACAGCAGACATCCTAATGAAACAAAATTTTGAGTTAAAGCTGTGTTGATGACAAATGCTGTAGCATCTTTGAGTGCTTTTCACCAAATAGACTTGTATAGAGTGACCTTTAAAGTGTCAGATACTGAAGATTTTATAATAAGACAGATGACACGCCCATAGTTGTTTGTTTGTTTATTGAGGCAGGATTTCTCTGTGTACCCTTGGCTGTCCTGAAACTCTGTAAACTAAGCTAGCTTTGAACTAGGAGATCTCCTGCCTCTGCCTCTGCCTCTGCCTCTGGAGAGCTAGAAAGGAAGATGGGACAGCCTAGAAGTGATCTTGTAAGAAAAGTGATTTCTAGTGATTGCCCAAAGATGAGAAGGTAGGTGTGGGTTTGTCTTGAGATAGAGTCTCACTGTGTATTCCTGACTGCCCTGGAACTCACTGTACAGACCAGGCAGGCTAACCTTGAACTCAGAGATGTAACTGCCCCTGCTTCCAGTGCTGGAATTAAAATGGTAGACTACCACGCCTGACTTGGGACTTGGGGTTTGAGGTTGTGTTGTTTGTTTTATGTGTGTGTGTGGTTTTGTTTTTAAGCAACAAAGAGCCTTGTTTACCTCTGGCTGGGCTTTGAACTCTATGGAGCTGAGAATGACCTTAAAACTTCACATCCACTTTATGCAGCACTGAGGACCAAGCCCAGTATCTATGAAAAGCATAAAATAATGATTATTAAAATCATTCAGTTAAGAAATCAATATTAGAATTCTGGCCTTATGGTAGGCTGCTCTCTACTTTTTTTTTTGTACAGAATCTTGCTCTGTAGCTAAATTGACTTCTAACTCAAGATCTTCCCATGGGCTATCATGCCTGGCTCTTATTTACGTTTCTTCTCTTAGACATTTTTTTTTTCCTTTTCTTGGATTTTCAAGACAGGGCTTCTTTGTGTAGCCCTGGCTGTACTAGAACTCACTCTGTAGAACAGGCTAGCCTGGAACTCAGAGATCTACTTGCTGGGAGTAAAGATGTGTGATGACACTATGCCCAGCAGTTACCATTTTCCCTTCTTAAAATGAATGATTGTCTTTTTTTAGTATTTAAGGGTACAGGTTTTTTTGTATGTTTGTTTTTTCGAGACCGGGTTTCTCTGTTGTAACTCTGGCTGTTCTGGAACTCACTGAAGACCAGACTGGCCTTGAACACCCTCTGTCTCCCAAGTGTTGGGATCAAAGGCATGTGCTACCACCAATGGGCCTTTGTTTTTTAATTTTATGTATGTGACTGTTTTGCCTGCATGTGTGTTAGTGTACTGTGTATGTGCCTGGTGCCAGCTGAGACCAGATGACAGCTCTGGATCCTCTGGAACTGGAGTTATAGTCTGCTAGGTATGTGCTGCATTCGGGATCTGGAAATTAAACCTGCTTCCTCTAGAACTCTTAACCACTGAGCTATCTCTCCAGCTCCAAGGTTATAATTTAAAAGGGCATGATTTTTTATTTTTTTAGGTTTATTTATTAGATGTGTGTGAGTGTTTTCCCTGCATATCTGTATGTGCAATATGTGCAGACTTGGTCTTTGAAGAGGTCAGAAGAGAATGTTAGATCCCTTAAAACTGGAGTTACAGATGTGTGTGGATTCTGAAAAACGAACTTGGGTCTTCTTCAAGAGCAGCCAGGACTTTTAAACACTAAGCCATTTAATGTACATTTTCCCAAAAAACATTAAAGCTTCCTTGATTAGATGGATAAACTGTATATATTTGAATTGTGGGTTTTTTTTTTTAAGTGTTACTGCTTTTTTATTATTACTGTTTTATTTGTATTTGGAGACAGAGCCTTTACTCTGTAGCCCTTGCAGGCCTGGAACTCACTGGATAGCCCAGGTTGTTCTCAAAGTTGCAGTAATCCTCCTGGCTCAGCCTCCCAAGTTACTGGAAATACAGGTGTGGGTTACAAGTTCTCAGCTAAATTTTGTGTGGTATGTGTTTGCATAGGCCAGAAAGCAACCTCTGGTGTTACTCATCAGTCTCCATTTACCTGTTTTTTGTTGTTGATGTTTGAGACAGCATTTCTGTCTCTTATGGGAGTCTCTAAGGCTAGACTGGTTGTTCATGAACCCCAGGGATCTGTTTGTCTTTGCCTCCCTAGGGTTGGGATTATAAGACCCTACTGTCATGCCTAACTTTTTACATGGGTTCTGAGTCAAACTCAGGTTCTGGTCCTTTTGAAGCAAGTATTTTGCAAGTATTTCCCTAGCCCCTGAACCATTTTTGAGAGATGGAATTTAGTTGTGATTTGTCTGTAAGATTACTGGAGAAATGAGGCATATGAAATTGTTCTTTCTCAAAAGAGGTTTTACAATGACAACTTGGAACTAGATATACAACAGATTGTGCCCATGCATCTCTCTAGATATAGCCATCTGATGAGTGCTTACTCTAAGCCCTTGTGTCCAATTAGTGACTTTATTCTAAAGGTAGCACATACTCCTTGGAAGGATCTGGGAATCTGCTTTTCTCTGGTTAGCGCTACACTAACTTTTGAGATTCTGATGGCTAGGTCACAATTCTGTGTGTGTGTGTGTGTGTGTGTGTGTGTGTGTGTGTGTGTGTGTCTCACTCAGACAGACAGAGAGACAGAGACAGAGCTATGTACAGATCAGGACATTTTGAATGTCAGTCCTTTTACTTTAAGATTGGGTGTGTCTCTCCTATATCCTTCCCCCTCCTCCCAGTTGCTGTGTATGAATGTCTGGACCTGAAGATTCTTTGTCTCCACTTCCCATATCACTATAGGAGTTTTGGGCCATGCCTGGCCTAGCTTTTATGTGGGTTTTGGGGATTCAAACTCAGCTCCTCGTGCTTGTTCATATTACTTAAATACTATTACTAAACTACTATTCACACCCTCAGGATTTTTTAGGTATGTGATGAGACAGAAAATTAACAGTCTATTATTGAGATAAACATGGGAACTTACGTTAGCAACAGAATTCATACTAGGTCAAGAAAGTCAGATTACTTTGTCAACTAGGTTTCAAAAGAATGAGTAGCAGCTTATACTTTGTAATTACAGCATTCTGAATCCTTTAGTGAGTTATACTATTCAGTGTAATCATAGGTTAAAACAAGGCTAAAAGAATTAAGTTCTTGTCTTGAAGTCTATTATTTCTTTACTGCTGTCATTATAATAAAGTTGGAATTTTGTTATTTTTGTTTTTTTGAGGCAGGGTTTCTCTGTGTAGCCCTGACTGTCCTGGAACTTGCTCTGTAGACCAGGCTGGCTTCAAACTCAGAGATCCTCCTGCCTCTGCCTCCTGAGTGCTAGGACTAAAGGTGTGTGCCACCACCACCCAGCTTAAATAAGATTCTTAACACTTAACTTTGATTTGAGAGGAAGTACTTACTCCAAATTCAGATAGATGGGCATTTTGAGCTTTTGTGAATGCTACTCTATTCTGAAGCATCTCTTAATATTAGAGCATTGGGAATATACTTTGGTTGTAGCAATGGAACACTAACAAATTCTAACATTAAAAAGGTCATTTATTGAAAGAACAGCAGAAACTCAAGGTAAATAGGAGAATAAACACATATCCTTTAAAGAACTTTGTAGCCAGCATTGAGAAACCCCGGAGACCAACTATCTTAACTCTTACTTGTGTTTTTGCAATGTGGGGATTGGATTATATTTCAACTTTTTTAATGCTGTGGAACCAAGTAGTGTGTGGGTAGCCTGTTACAAACCACAGTCTGTTAGAAGATGAGCCTGTGGCAATAATGGCAACTTCTGATACAACCAAAGATTAACAAAACTGACTCAAAGCAGGAAGAAGACATTAAGACCAAAAGGTCAAAGCCAAGGCTTTTCTTACTGACTCTTTTATGATATATAGTAAGCAGACATTAATGCTGCCTATGACACTAAAAATAAAAGCATTCTCATTGGACTATTTTCATGGTCTGGTAGCTGTCTTATTCCAGAACATCTGGCACCCATCTAATGCCTGTAACTCTCTGGGTAGAAAAATATATCATTAAGAGCTGTGGGTAAAGAGTGCTTGCCTAGCCTACCTGAAAAGCACTGGGTTTATGACCAGTGCCACATAAACCATGTGTCAGTGGCACTGTCAGCCAGGCCCAGTGGTGTATGCTTGTATCCCAACACTCAAGATGGGGAGACAAAAGGATCAATAGTTAACAGTCATCCTCAGCTATATAAAGAGGGGAGCCTTTTGGTAGAGCTCAGTGATGGATGTTTGTCTGGTATGCACTGGGCACCAAGTTTAGTGCTAAGTGAAGAAAAGCTTCCTACCCCCTCTTCAGGGTCTCACCATGTAGTTCTCAATTGCCTTAACCTCAGAGATCCACCTGCCTCTGCCTTAGTGCTAGGATTAAAGGTGTACACCACCATACCCCCTACCTCCTCCAAGACTATGCATTGTTTCTTAGTCAAGTATGAGTAGGAATTCTGTCTTTTTACAGTGGCATGGTATATTGTGCTAAATGATAGCTCATACAATATTTTTAAAATTTCACTTATTGTAAAAGATAGAATCTGCTAAACCATCTCACCAGCCCCCAGATGATATTTTTAAGCAACAAACTGAACCACTCAGTAATTGTATTCTCAGAAATACTATATACTACATTGGTGATTTATCATCACTTAAGACGTGATTTAATCTTTATTTTAGTAATAATTAATGAAAACTTTTGTGTTTTGAGAAGAAAAGGGCTCTTTTATGGAGTATTTTGAAGAAAAACTAATATTTAAAAAATATTCTCCCTTTTCTGAATTACTCAGAAGAGCATAATTTTCCATTTTCCTTTCTGTATCTTTTTCTAGGCATGCTTTCCTTAAAACTCTTGGCTTGCCCAACATATTAAACTCGAGAAAATTGTCCTTGAGCTTTAAAATAATGATTGTGTGTGTGTGTGTGTGTGTGTGTTTAAAGAAGGGAGCTGGGGTGTAGCTCAGTATACTGAATGCTTGCTTAGCATGCTTGAAGCCCTGGGTTTGATCTCGAACATGTAGTAAACTGATCAAGTGACTGCAATCCTAGCACTTGGGAAATGGAGATGAGGATCAGAATTTTGGGATCATCTCGTGCTACATAGTGAGTTAAGAGGCCCCAGCCTTGGATACAAGCAATCCTTCACTCCCTGTCCCCAAAGAAGCCGTATATATTTGGCCTTTTTTGTCAAATAATATGTTGCATCTGGAGCTCTAGAAACAATGAGTAGGCTCCAAATTCTTTGACTTTCCTGAACTTTTTTAAAATGTAGTGGAGGAAGGTGGATGGTTGTGCACATGGCACAGTGCGTGTTGAGGTCAGACAACAGCTTTCAGGGATTGATTCTCCCCCTTCATGGGATTCCGGGTGTGTCAGCAAGCCTTTTAAGTTATAAAATAAACTCTTCATATACTATAACCTTATTTTACTCCAGGAGCTGGGGTGGGGGGTGCTAAAGGCTTTGAAACAGTCCACCAACAGTTTCTAAAGAATTGACTTTGAAGTATTTCATTGAGCGTGGCAGCCTAGGAGGCAGAGTCAAGAGAGAGCCCCAAGAGTTTGAGACCAGCCTGGACTACAGACTGAGAGGATCTATATGAAAGAAACAAGCCAGAAAGCACTACATGTTTCTCATATGTTTAGTTTTTGAGATGAATACAAGAAAAAGAAGCTTCATATGAAAAAAAAAGCTAGTTTCTTTCTCCCAAACCAGAAGGGTTCTATATGTCTAATAATGATAACAGCTAGTAGCAGTTGCTGCTCCCACTATTATTAACTTGTCTTTTCTTTTTTATTACTTGATGTTTACCTTCAAGTAGAAAATTATAGAAGTTTAAGTTTTTTTCAGAATTTTAAAAACCTTGGTTATGTTTTATATGGCGAAAGAGATGGTTAATGATTAAGAAGAGTACTTGCTGCTTTCAGTGAACCTGTGTTGGGTTTCTAGTACCTACCTCAGTGACTCATAACTGCCTGTAACTCCACCTCAGGGAGTCTGACACCCTCTTTGGCTTTTGTGGACACAGAAGGACGCATGTGTGTGCACACACACATGTCATAGAGTCACACAGATATACATACATACATGTAAATAATCTGTCTCTATTTTTTAAAGTTTAGTTATTTGGACATGAACTGTTATACTCTTGCCAAGCTAAGGGCTTGTCACTTATTGACAGATTTGTAAACAGGTTATTTGTAGAGACTTTGTAACTGAGCAGTGAATGTTCTGTCTTATTTGTGTCTGTTTCCCTTTTAATTTCTGTATGTGTACTTTATTTTCAATAGCTTGGTAATCCTGTGTCCTAGATAATAAGTATTATTTTTCTTGTTGTTGAAAACACATGTGACAAAGTAAGCTGAAAAGTGAAATTGAACTGTTGCTTTCAGTTATGTGACCGATCCTGTCTTCAGTTGAACACGATTCAGGACAGAGAGGTTGTATTGTTAAAGACATTGGAGGTTGATGTAATAAAAAATAAGTATCAACTAGGACCTGGGTTAAAGGTTTTCAGCTTATTTTTATATTTCTATTTTGTGTAAGAAGAAGCTATAAGAAAAATCTACAGTTTTTTTCTTGCTTTAAGTTTTTTGTTTTGTTTGTACTGGGCATTGAAACAAAAACCTTGCAAATGGCTAAGCGTGCACGCAATCTCTGATGTATATACCTCTAGCCCATGTACAAAGTTTTACTGTGGTCTGATTGGCTATACTGGTTTCAAATAGCATATGCTTTATAATCTTTCCTTGGAGTTGAACTTCCGCTCCTCCTGCTTACTGGGATCACAGCATGATGTACTGTGTCTGGCCATTTTCACTTCTTGCAGAAATGTTCTCTGAGGACTACTCACAGCCCTTTCAAGTTGTTGTTGTTTTCTTTGAATACACATAAATGCACGTTTGTTTTGTTGTTTAAGACAGTCTTTCTCTACATGGCCCTGGCTGTCATAGAACTCTATGGAGACAAGTCTTTGAACTCTGATCTACCTGCCTCTGGCTCTGGGATTCAACTTAGAACATTTTCTGTGGACAGTTTTGGCAAACTTTAGGTTCTTAATGGTGTTGATGCTCACTGGTCCTGCTAATCCATTTGGGTCTTTGCCTCATACAAAATACAAACAAGATGCTTTAAATACCAAACAGGTATTCTTCAGTGTAACTTAGAGAAGAACCTGGTTATGTACTGCTGTTTTTTCACAAGTAATTTTTGCATTGCCTTGCCTTTTAGGAGGAGAGCATTCCCATTGCTTTATCTGGTAGGGATATCTTAGCTAGAGCAAAAAATGGAACAGGCAAAAGCGGTGCCTACCTCATTCCCTTACTTGAACGGCTGGACCTGAAGAAAGACAATATACAAGGTTAGTTGAATAAAATGTGTGTGTGTGAGAAAGACAGACAGAGAATGCAAAACAACATTATTTATACTTGGTTTTTACTCCTGGTCAGAATTTACACAATTTAGACTTATTACTGTCTTTATTCTCTTTTTACAGTATTTGGCTTAATCGTCTAAAAATGTTCCCAACTTTTAATGGGGATTTTCCATTTTCAGAGTACTTTCATTTGATATACAGTTTTGAGAACATTCAAATGAGATAAGCAAAATTCGTTTTATTGCCCTGTAGTTAGGAAAACTGAACTTCTGAGAGGTTAAATGAGTTATTATTGCCTATGAAACTGGATTATCCCCTGTGGGAGTTGTGTAAGCAACTTGTAGAAACAGTAAGTGCTTCTGTTGTAAATAGAACCTGGGCAGGAGATATTTACTAGTTAAGTATTTCAATTAGTGAATCTCTCCTGTCAGACAAAAGTAGTTTTAAGACTCTTAGAAATACTATGTCTACGTTAAGCCTGTGTGATGAGACTTAATACCTCAGTGAGAAGATTTTTATAGCTTCTTAAAATATGACATGTGCTCTCCTCTCTGTTCTTTTGTATTTTCTAGCAATGGTGATTGTTCCCACTAGAGAACTTGCTCTACAGGTCAGTCAAATTTGCATCCAGGTCAGCAAACACATGGGAGGGGCCAAAGTGATGGCTACCACAGGAGGAACCAATTTACGGGATGACATAATGAGGCTTGATGATACAGGTAGGACATGATTAAGGTAGCAGAGCTCTCTGACTGTAGTCACAAGTGCCTCCTTTTAATTTGTTTTTTAGATGTATTTTTAATTATGTGGATGTGGGGGGTAGTTGTGCACACATGTATGCAGGTGCCCACAGGGAAGGGAATTGGATCCTCTGGGGCTAGAATTACAGGCAGTTGTGCGCCACCTGATGTAGGTGCTGGGAATTGAGTTTGAATTCTCTGCTAGAACAGTATGAGCTTTTAACCACTAAGCCATCTCTCCAGCCCCCAAGTGTTTTCCTTTTAGAAGTAACTAAGAATGTTTTTAAGGATTATCAGTGGGACTGAGGGTGTCTCAGTTAATTGCCTGCCTAGCACACACAAAACCCTGGGTGTTCCCATCAGCACCAGATAAACTGTATATAGTGATACGTGTCTGTAATGAACCAGCACTTGGGAAGTGAAAGCAAGAGAATCAGAAGTTTTAGGTTATCCTCACCTACATAGTGAGTTGGAGGCAAGCCTGAAAAACATGATACCCTGTCCTAACAAAACAAGAATCCTGGAACAGAAGCATGGTGGTAGAAAAAGAATAGTGAAGACAATCATTTCTTTCAAGAGGGGGGTAAAAAAGAAAAGATAGCTAAAAGGATATTCAGCCTTACTAGTATTTTTTAGTTTTTGGTTTTTTGAGACAAAGAGTCTCTCTATGTAGACCAGGCTGTCCTCAAACCTCAAACTCACAGCGCCTGCCTCTGCCTCCCAAATGCTGGGATTAAGTATTTTTTTTTTTAGCATTGTTTAATGTTATTCAAAGAACCAATTTTATATTAATTGTTCTAATTCTAAGAAGTATTATCAATAGTACGCATTTGTGGAAAGTAGGCTGTTTTATAGCATGAATGTACAATATACAAGACATATTTCAAATTATAAACTTACATTTTAAAGTAACTGGGTAAATACAAGGCTGTATATATACAAACTTGTTTATTGTGTGTTTGTAGTACTGAAAAAGTAAATTTTAAATATTTCAAGAGATTGGGTAAATACAATGAAGTATAGCCTGAATGGAGCTTCACAGTCAGTAAAGAATGATTGACTTGTATGCAGTTTTCATGAAGGTCTCTCCATCGTATAATACTGAATGAAAAAGAGTAGCAAAATAGCAAGATCATGTATAAAATCAAGTTTTGATCAGGATGTTTTATAAATAATTATTTGGTTACTTGACTGTATTTTTTTTGTTTTTAATAGCCATTCTCTTCTCCCCTTAAAACAGTCTGAGCAGCATTGTCTAGATTGAAGGCATGTCTTTTGTGTGAGAAGCCCTGTATTCTGGCTGTTATTTCTTGCAGATTGTCATTAGATAAAACCTGTATGTTCCTTAGTTGGGTGGTTTGGAAAACTAGCCCACTCAAGGTAGATCTGAAACAAGTATTGCCTAGCTATTGTGAGGTAAAATGGAAATATATAGTCCAAAACATCTTTGTACCATTTTGTATTAGTTAATTTATCTCTATAAACAGTGCTTATGATGCTAGACACATATTACAAAATTTATAGGGTTTTTTGTTGGTGGTGGTGGGTTTTTTTTTTTTTTTTTTGGTCCAAAATAAAATTGACAAGAATATATATCAGTATATATAACAAGAATATATATCTTTTCTGAATCTTTTTTTCCTGTAAATCTTCTATAGTGCATGTGGTGATCGCTACCCCTGGCAGAATCCTGGATCTTATCAAGAAAGGAGTAGCAAAGGTTGATCATGTCCAGATGATAGTATTGGATGAGGTAATGTTTCTTCATTTAAAAAGACTATTCTATACAAATATGGACTTTTGCTTACAATATTCAGTGAGTAAAGCAAAAGCTGTTTTTGTTTTTTGACCTTTCAATAAATACATGCAAATATTTGTTACCAAATAACCAACCCAAGTTCATTCTAAGTCTTTCTATTCACCGATACACTTTAAAAGCATGTGCCAGGTGGTGGTGGCGCGCGCCATTAATCCCAGCACTCAGGCGGATCTCTGTGAGTTTGAGGCCAGCCTGGTCTGCAGAATGAGTTCTTATAGGACAGCAGAGTTAGAACAGAGAAATTCTGTCTCAAAAAAATAAAAAAAAGGTAAAATTAAGACGCATGTAAGGGATATCTAACCCTTTATTTTATAATTTTATATCTGCTACTTTATATTGTTTGGTTCTTTTGTATCTGTGAAATTTGTTATCTCATTGGGTTATAACCTAATATAAATGTGTTTTAAGAACTTAACTGAGGCCATGTGTTTTATCTGGGAGTTAGAGGTAGATGGCTCTCCGAGTTCAAGGTCAGCTGTTTTACACAGCAAGTTTCAAGCCAGTCAGGGCTACATAGTAAGACCCTGTTTTAAAAATGTCCTGGGATCTAGCAGGACTGTATGCATGCAGCCTCTCAGTGTTAATGTTCTGATAGACAGTTACTTTCCTGCTTAGGTTCTTTTTTAGACAGCTAGTTCACTGACTTTTGACTGATGAGGATAGCACTAATCATATGTCAACATTAAACACTTAATGTTTTTATATGATTTCTAGTCTAATAAAGGATAGGATCTTAGAAAGCTGTTGTTATGGAATGTAGGTAACCTATTTTTACAGTTGAAACTGAAGCATGGTTAAGTGATATCCCAGCACTTGAATAAGACATTTCAGTCCAGATGGTTTGAATTCAGAATCTGGTTTGGTTTGGTTCGGTTTTGTAACAGGGTCTTGCTATTTAGCCTAGGTTGGCCTTGAATTCTCCATCCTGTTGTCTCTACGTCCTGAGAGCAAGTTATGAATGCTCAAAACCTGTGGTTTTGACCAATATACTGTATTATCTCTTTAATGGGAATCACATTTAAATTCTGTCAAGGATTTTGACAGTCTGTACTTATTTTTTATTTGTTTTTTATTATTATTTTTTTTAGGTAGGGATTAATAGTATCTTCTGTTTGAGGTGGTCTCATATAACCCAGACTGACCTCAAACTCTCAGTTCTCCCAACTCAGCCACTTGAGTGCTGAGATTACAGGCATATGCTACCATGCTTGGCTTCTTTCCCTCTTCTGAATTACTGAGGATTTGTCTTGGTAACCTTGGACACTGTATATATTAAAAGAACTTATGTTCATAGCCAAAAGCAGCCTGTCTATGTAGATTGTGTTTTGCCCTTTGTTCATATGCTAACCACATTTTTAATGTCTTACTCTTTTTAAAAGTGTCTTTTCTTTGTATTGCAGGCAGATAAGTTATTGTCACAGGATTTTGTGCAGATAATGGAGGATATTATTCTCACACTACCTAAAAATAGGCAGATTTTACTATATTCCGCTACTTTCCCTCTTAGTGTACAAAAGTTTATGGTGAGTATCAGATCTCCACTTGGAATCAGTGTCATGATACCTGCGCTATGCTCTACCTGTAATTGTATCTTATTATCAGAGTGTATGCTTTATCTATTTCAGGATTTTTTTTTTCATTTTATTAGTAAAAATTTGTGCATGGATTTATTATAATTTGGTTTTTGTTTTGTTTTGAGACTTAAGACAGGGTCTCACTATGTAGCCCTGGCCAGCAAGCTGGCTTTGAACTTACAGAGGTCTCCTGACTCTGCCTCCCAAGTTTTGGGATTAAAAATATGTGACATTACATATCTGTATGTATGTATTTACGTGTGTGTATAAAATTTTAATTTTATAAGCTAGATTACTGTTGAGTTCAAGGCCAACCTAGTTTACATGAGTTCTAGGTTATCCAGTGCTACATTATGAGACCTTGTCTCAAAAAATGAGAGAGGGAGAGAGAAAGTTGTAATTTTATTTAATTAGCTCTTGGGGCCAAGGTGACATATCCCATAGATGCTAGGTGAATTGGTTTCAGCATTATCCTGTACACAGAACACGGCTGCCATGGAACTTCCTGTGTAGTCATGGTGATTTTCCTTTCTCAGCCTTGAGATCTCAGTGTTGGGATACAGGCATACACATCCATGCTTCTGTCTGATGTAGCTACATTTTTAATCCGAGGTCTACTATTTTAGGAAATTTTATTTTATGACCACTTGTTTTGGAAAGAGATCCAATCCCTTAGAACGAGAAACAAGAAGAATGTATAAATTTAGGGCAAGAAATGGGGCTGAGGGGTAGAGCTCTTGCCTAACATGCCTGAAGCTGCAGGTTTAAGCCCTAGTACTATCTCCTTTTTCCTCCAAAAAAGCAAAAAGAAATGTATACATTTTCAATTTTGAGAGAAACCCTTTCTTAAGACTTCCTCCACTCCATTCTCCCTCCCGTCCTCCAGAATTCCCATCTGCAAAAACCCTATGAGATTAACCTGATGGAGGAACTAACTCTGAAGGGAGTAACCCAGTACTACGCATATGTAACGGAGCGCCAAAAAGTACACTGCCTCAACACACTTTTCTCCAGAGTAAGTAGTGGGCTTTTCCTGTTGAGTCCTATCCTCCATTGATTCCTGGTAAATCTGACAAGTACATCACTTCCCCCATTATCTTCACTGTAAAAGAGCCCTATTGTTTCGTGAAAGACGGCTTTGGTTGGTTTAAACTTGAAACTGATACAGGCTCCTTGCTCTTATTAACTTAATGACAGTTCATCTTGATTATTTAGATTCTATCTTTGTGAATACACCTAATGCTAAAGTTTATTTGTGACCCCAGAATGAACACTGAAGGTGTTTGGTCATGTTGTAGACATGTTGTCTAGCTCATGTTGTAGACATAGACAATGCAGCAAAAAAATTGATTGCAGCTAATATTCAAGAAGAGGACATTCTGCCTTCTTTTTTTAGCTCTCATGACATAAATAAGCATCCATTTTACAGTCTGTGAGCCTTTGTTTTTCAAATTTTGGTGCTGTTTCATTCCAGAACGGCTCCTACACTATTGCTGAAATGCTGACCTATACTCTTTAAGTGCTAGAAGACTGGTGCACTGTGCAGGGAAAATATGTATTGGACTTATCCATATTTTTGCAGGCCTGGGTTATATCTGTTGGTTTGGACTGTAGATGTAGATGTAAAGCATGCTTAAATAAAAGAAAACAAAACACAAAGTTATGTGCTTATCATAATATTTACAGAATATGACCAGAGCCTTACAAGTACCCTGTATTTTCCTTAGAAGCAATGGTGGTTCTTATTTGTTTTATTTATTTTAATTATGTATGTGTATGAGTCTGTGTCTGTGTAGGGTTACATGCACATGATGCAGCAGCTGCTGGAAAAGACCAGAAAAGGGTGTCAGAGCCCCTGGAAGTTGAATTATAGGCAGTGCATGCTCTTAACTGCTGAGCTCTTGTCTCTCCAGCTCTGAACCAGTGGTTCTTATTTGCTGATTCAGTGTTAGTGGCTTTGTAGAACATAACCGCTGTGAATGAGTCTCTGTATTTTCATCTCTCTGGTAGTTAGGTGGCTTTTAGGAAATGCTCTTCTACAAGAAAACTGATCCTCGTTGTCAACTGTTTACTAACTTTTTACAGTTTTTACAACTTTCATCTCTCTTATAAGATTCTAAATTTTAGACTTTTAAAAGTTTTGTCTAAATATTTTCAAAATTGGCAAAGCAAATGTTTTTGTCTTTCTCATACTTTTTTTGTTTGTGCTCAGCTTCAGATAAACCAGTCGATCATTTTCTGTAACTCTTCTCAGAGAGTTGAATTACTAGCCAAGAAGATTTCTCAGCTGGGTTATTCTTGCTTCTATATCCATGCTAAAATGAGGCAGGTGAGTATAATTTTAGAGCTTGCATAGATTTAACAAAAAATTCTTTTCTAAGTATTTCTTTTGTTTCATTTTAATGTTCCACAAATCCCTTGTGTGTCAGAATAAACTGTTCTTGTGCTTAGGGTATATTTTAGTGGTTGATCAAGGTCCTGAGTGCCAGTCCCTCATATCAGGAAAAGAACAAACAAATGAACTGTTCTTTTGTAGCCAAAGAACACTTCTTTTTTCTTTTTTTGGTTTTTTGAGACAGGCTTTCTCTGTGGTAACTCTGGCTGTCCTGTCAGGGTTTCTCTTTGGTAACTCTGGATGTCCTGGAACTCACTCTGTAGACCAGGCTGGCCTTGAACTCACAGAGATCTGCCTGCCTCTGCCTCCCAAGTGCTGGAAGTAAAGGCATGCGCCATCATTGCCCGGCTAAGAATCCTTCATTTAAATCAACAAACTTATAGTATAGAAATGTCAGATCTCTTGGTCCATGCCTGAAATCCTAGCGCTGAGAGGATGTAGAGAGGAAATGAAAAGTTGAAGATCATTCTCTGCTACATAGTAAGTTTGAAATCAGCATGAGCTGCATGAAACCTGAGAAGGGCAAGGAAGAACACAGTAAAATTCACTCTTCCTTTCCTAGGTAATTTCTAGATTTGTTCTGTTTAATGCAGTAACCTTATTAACTAGCTCCATTTAGCCATTTAAATTAGTTAAAAGCAAATAGTTAGAAGCAAATTTAAAGTTTTATTTCTGTCAAATTAGTACATTTCAAAACTTCTGTTGGCTCCCTATGTCCAGATATAGACATGTTTTACAGGAAGCACTGTCTAGATTTTAATATGCAGTGACTCCTCCTCCTTTAAAGGGGAGTTCCAAGATCCCCCACTGATGGGAAGATCACAGATGACAACCAGACTGAATATATATGCATGCTGTGATAAAGTTTATAAGTTAGATACAATAAAAATTTTATTAGAATAATAAAATAGAATAAATATAATAATACATTATCATAAATGTTATGTGAATGTAATTTCATCATATTTTATTATGCTGTCCTTCTTGTGATGAAGTGTATCACATAGATGTTGTTAGTGGTGACAGCTTTTGATGCTATAGAAAGGTTACTGTGACAGTTTATCTGATAGCCAAGACAGTTAAATGACATGAGTAGTGTCTGTACACTGTAGATGCACTGGAGACAGTGATAATTCACATCTTTGAGTGGTACAAAACTGCATCACTCCTCAGAAGTGTGTCATTTAAAACTTTATGAATTATTTCCAAAGTTTTCCATTAAAGTTTTTAGACAAAAGTTGATTGGGAGGTTAAAATCAAGGATGAAGCTAAACCTAGTATATATGTGGTCTTCAAGCTGGTTTTTTTTTAATTGCAAAAAGAAGCATAGATATTTGTATAAATAAATTTGGGGTGTGGAGAACTGATTGAGTAGGAGAAAGCATGATGGAAAATTTGAGTTATATATAAATTTTACTAAAATATTTTATTCTACCCCTTTCACCCCAGGAACATCGAAATCGTGTCTTTCATGATTTCCGAAATGGCTTATGCCGTAATCTTGTTTGCACTGGTAAGTGTTTCTGTATTTCTTGGACCTACTGTTTTCTTTATTGTCTGGGTTACTTTCTGTCGCATAGTGAAGCCCGTGACATAGCTCATCACACACTACTGTCATTTTGAGAGCTTCTGAAGTTGAGAATATTTAGTTTCTGACATTGGACTCGTCCTGGTGCTTACGCTGCATGGGTCACTTTAAACCAGGTTTCCATATGTGTATTTTCTGAGCTGTTTAACATATAGGAGTAATGAGCAAGCACAAAATAAACTGTACTAAAAACCCTGCAGTTTAGAAGTTGTGTCTTTTTGTTTTTTCCCTGGAATCAAACTAGTCTCTACTCTAGCTCAAGATTTTATATTTTTTAATTATTCTGTTACATACAGAAAAATAAACCTGGGTAGGGTTGAGGACACACATACATAGTTCAGACAAAAGTAATAGATTTAGTGCCTTCCCAGTTATATACTTGGAATTTAATTGTACTGTATGAGATAAGAAATAAGCATTTGAGGAAGAGGTAGAAGGACTTGGAGTTTGAGGTATAATGTATACATTGATAAATATACTCACCTTCATTGTGGTATGAATTTTTACATATGCATGTACCTATATAAACACTCAACAAAATTTGTTTTAGAAATATTGACTGGTTGATTGTTTTTGGCTTTTTGTTTTTGGTTGGTTGGTTGGTTGGTTTTGGTTTTTGAGACAGGGTGTTATTATATAACCCTTATTGGCCTGGAAACTGGATATGTAGACCAGACTGGTCTTCAACTCACTTCTCACATCAACTGACCTTTGTCTGTTAAGTGCTGGAATTAAAGGTGTGCACCACCTCACCTAGCACAAATATAAATGTGTGTGTGTGTGTGTGTGTGTGTGTGTGTGTGTGTGTGTGTGTGTGTGTTTCTCCTCTTAGCAGCTGTTGACTGTCTTGTAGTTCTTCATGTAGAGGTAGGGCCTTGGATAGGCATGTCAGTTGGCATGGGCTTTGCAGGTCTTATGTAGGAAGCTGTATTATTGAGTGGTTAACTTTTTAAAATTGTGAAATATCTGGCTATGTCTAGTTGTATCCAGTGTATTTTTTCCTGCTATATTTGGGAAACCCATAATAGCTGGTGAATGTTAAAGTTGTTAATCAAATTCAGTATTCATAAGAAAATAAACTGCATTTCCATCAGACTGTTGCCCCATACATATTTTTTCCACTTTGAGTAAAAAGTTGGGGCTTAGGACCTGTGCGTTCAATCCCTAACATGAAAGTAAAGAAAATGGAAGGCATTGATAGTAATTATAGTACTTGTACAATGACATGAATTACTACTTGATTAATTGGTTTTATTTATTTATTGAGTCAGGGTCTCATGTAGCCCAGGATAGCCTGAAGTTCAACATCTTGAGGCCCAGGATGATCTGCTTCCTCTCTTGAGTGCAGGGATTATGGATGTGCACCAATATGCCAAGTTTTACTGGATGCTGAGATCAATCCTAGGGTTAGAGTTTTATGCACTTAATATTTGTGTGGAATGTATAAATGTATATAAAATTTTACCCATTTGGGTAACTGCAGCAGTTCAAGGCCAGCTGTGTGCTACAGATTGAGATCCTGTCTCAAAAAAGCAAAGTAATGAAAATAAAGTAACACTCATTTTTCAAGGAATGGTGATTTGATCAGACAATGTGGTATTAAAACAAGCGTGTACACATGTAATCTTTATTAAAAGTACTATTCTTTTGCTGTAACAGTTCAGAAGCAGCCATAAAATGGCACGCAGGTGAATGGACAGTAAAAGGAAGATTACAAAAATTACTAGTTGGTGTCAGGTGTTGTGATGTAATCAAGCACTGGGGTAGAGGCAGGATGGTTGCTTCAAGTTCAAGGCCCACCTAGTCTACTAGCAGGTTTAAGGCCCACTTACTGTACTAGCAGCAAGTTCAAGGCCAGCCAAAGCTACAGAATAAGACCTGTCTTAAAAGTGGTTGAGCTTGATTGACAAGAGAGTAATGTGGAGTGGTTTTTAGTATTAGTATTAGTATTTATTAAAGTGTGATTGGCTTAATGGGTTGGATAAGTTTCAGATGTAGAGAAAAGAGGATTTCAAGTTTGAAGACTAGGATAAAAAATAATCCATAAAAGTCTAACAGTGTGGCAACATGTGCTTGGAATCCTAACGGAGTCAGAGAGTAGCTTGAGTTCAAGACTATCCTGGGCCACCAGAGACCCTATCATAAAAAAAGAAAAATCAGTGTCATAAACAGTTCTGGAAGGGGATGCTGAGTAGGGCAAGGGAAGCTGGTTTATCACCCTGCTGTGAGGGAAGGGCTTTGCATATTAGTTCACTTCAGATGAGTTGTAAGTCCTTTAGCATAATTGGATGACTTCTAAAAACATAAGTGAATTACCTTTCTGAATTTAAATCTTGGGTTAAATACAAGAAAGTAGAGTTGTTCTTGTTTGTTGTGGTTTTGTTTTTTTCAAGGCAGGATTTCTCTGTTGTATCTCTAGCCTGGAACTCTGAGGCTGGCCTCAAACTCACAGAGAGAGATCTGTCTGCCTCTGCCTCCCGAGTGCTGGAACTAAAGGTGTGTGCCACTACCGCCTGGCTCACTAGATAGTCTTAAGACTCATTTATGCAGTCGTCTTCCTTCATTGCTGTTCCCTGGACTAGTTTTTAAAACTTTTTATAGGAATAGTAAGGTGTTATGATAATGTATGTAATCATGGAAGAGTACCAGTAGTAACTGAATGAGATTAATAAACAGGATACTTTAGAAATAAATGTATTGTGGTTCTAAATGCTATGTTTCAATTAAAAAATAAAATGAAAATTATCTTTTTTTTTTTTTTTTTAAGATCTGTTTACCCGAGGTATTGATATACAAGCTGTGAATGTGGTAATAAACTTTGACTTCCCAAAGCTGGCAGAGACCTATCTTCATCGTATTGGAAGATCAGGTGAGTGATGCCTAGCAGACATTGCTTGATGAGAAATATAATCACTAATTTTTCCTTTGAAAGTATAATAACTGTGAGAGCAGTGAATGTACAGCAGTACAGCAGTTTAGCTGATACTTAAAACTAAGTATTTTTCATTAATAAATCGTTTGTATTTGGAGACAGGGTCTGGCTACAGATATAGCCCAGGCTGTCCTGGAGCTTAAAATGCACCTGCCTCAACCTCCCAAGTGAGGTGATTGCAGATATGTGCCAGCTTATATCATTTTTTAAAATTAATCTGGAGGCCAGTAAGATGGCTCAGTGAGAGAAGGTATTTGCTGCACAAGCCCAATAATCTGAACTCAATCCTGGAATTTAAGGTAGAGAGGATGTACACACAATAATAATGTTTTTAAAGGTTGCCTGGCTGGATGTGTTACTCTTGGGGAGAAGAGGCAGTTGATATCTGTGTTAGAAGCCAGTTAGGTCTATATAGTGATTTTGAAGCCAGCCAGGACTACGCAATAAAGACCCAATATCTGTCCCTCTTTAAGGTAAGATTAAGCTGGACATGGTGACACATATAATCCCTGGGTTTAGGAGAATGAGGCAGTGGGATCATGATTAAATTTAAGCAAAGGGGTGGAGAGATGGATTTGCTATTAAAGAGCTGTGATGCTCTTAGTTTTATTCCCAGCACTTTAATCAGGTAGCATAAAACCACCCGTAACTGTAGGTTATTTAAAAAAGTTAGGTCACGTAGTATCCCACAAAAAGAAAGAAAAGTTAAAGTAATTACTCAATTTGAAATGAAGTTAAGTGCAAGAAAACTTTATGATTAGATGGTATAATGTGTGAGTGTACTGTTTAGTGTATATTTTGACAGCCATGCAAACAAGGATCCATTTTGTCATTTAAAGAAAGTAAAAATTAAGTATATCTGTCCTTTAGTGTTTCTGTGAAATGGGTTCCAGGACCCTTGCCAACATTAAAGTCTGGATATTGTAGTCTCTTTAAAGTGTGTGGTATTTGCATATAACTGGTGCACATCTTATACATCCTCTGTGCTACTGCAAATAGCAATAGCTTGTACAGTGCAAGCCGACTTTTTAAGTGGTTGTTAACACTGTTAACATTGTTTAGGGAATAGTGGCCCAGAAAAATCTCTTACTGTTCAGTACAATTGATGTGCCAAAGGAAAAATCATAAGTGAAATATCAATACTGCGTGTTTTGGCAATTTACAGACTTGTACATACATGCTGCTTTAATTCATTTTATTTACCACTTTTTAAAAATTTTAGCACATTTTAAACTCTAAATTCATTAAATACATTTTTCTTTAGGTCGCTTTGGTCATCTTGGCTTAGCCATCAACTTGATCACATATGATGATCGCTTCAACCTGAAAAGTATTGAGGAGCAGCTGGGAACAGAGATTAAACCTATCCCAAGCAACATTGACAAGAGCCTGTATGTGGCGGAGTACCACAGTGAGCCTGCAGAAGACGAGAAACCTTAACAAGCACGTATGTAGCTGATACCTGTGAGCAGAACCTTCAAATTTAGGGACTAAATAAAGTTCTCTTCCTCAGATCTCTTGTGACAGCAGTGTCCACACCCACTGTCATAAGTAGAAATGAGAACCAAGGATCTCTTGGGTGAGGCAGTCATGCCATTAGAGACTAGACGGTGTGCTCTGGAGACAGCTCTGTGAGCACTGTGATGTGAGTGACGCCTAACACAAATTTGGTCTTAGGATAATGAAAGTCGAGGACATTGGCAGTCTTGATATAAAAAAATTTCCTGCTCCCCCTTTTTACCTGGTTTTTGTTTGTTTATTTGTTTTTGGATGGGTACATTAATAAATGGGTAAAATTATCTTCCTATCAAATATGTAGCATGTTACAAAAATGTCTTTTTAAAAAAGTGTCCCTTCTATCAAAATACACTGTACGAAATTCTCAACTAAAATGAAGGAATAAAGTAAAATGCCCTTTCTCATTGCTCATTCGTGGCTTTAATTAGGCATAAAAAAGGACTCAGCAGTGTTAAGCAGAATAGGTAGGCTATTTCAGAGTTTTCCTTAGAAACACGTGGATTGGACGTGAGGGTGATTTATTTTCAAAATACAGTACACGCCTTTTTTTTTCTTTAATGCTAGATATTTAACCCAATGCAGAGCAGTACCACTTAAGTCTCCAGTCCTTCAGTCAGTGCCTTAACTGTTGTTGTAGCTTCAGAGAATTTCCAAGCCCTGTGCAGTGATGAGCACCCGTAATCCCAGCACTCTGTGGAGACTTAAGAATTGTGGATTTGAAGTCATTCTGGACTCCGTAGCTCTGTTCCCAAAATAAAAATGAGAGGCTTTTTCTTTTTTTTTTTTTCATTTTATTTTTACTTGATTTTGAGAGAGGCTCAGGTAGTCAGAGCTTCCTTTAAACACTTTTTAAATAGGATGGCCTTGAGAACCTCATCTTCATGCATCCACTTCCAAGTGTAATTGTTGGCTGCTGTGGGTGCTCAGCAAGGAAACACGAGGCATTTTCATAACTGCAAACCCTGCCAGACCTCTACAGAGGGACCCACCATCATGGCCAGTGCTGTACTCACAGTGGAACCCCAAGCCTCTTAGCTCAAGTGTTGTATTGATTCAGAACTCCTCAGGTATTCTATTGATAGCACATGTAATTAAACAACCTCCACAGAAATCCAACATCTGCAAACAATACAAAACACCCTAGACAGCCCCTCACACAACAGTGCATAAAACTATTATTTTATATATAACTAAAAATAAACTTTTCACAACATTTCCCCTGTATAAGCCAATCAAAAAATTGCCTTTTATCTCTACAACACAATTTAACAGTACACCAGCAAAACTCTTTTCAAGAGGAACAATCATGAGGGTTGCTAATGCACATTACCAAATGATATCAAACATCTGTCAAGCTTTTCACAATGTCTTTAAAAGCAGAAAAACATTATCAGTGTCCCATTAACTGGAATTCACTCACGATCTTCTGGGTTCCTCCAAAGGACTTGGGTCACTTCTCTGACTGCCCTCTGCAGCACACACAGCTTGTTCCCCAGTCTCTGGCTGGCTCCACTCCACTGCTGCTGCTATTCTTTGTGGTCATTCCATGGTACTGGCGTCTTCACAACTCTGCTGGGGTTCCTTGCTGCAGTTGGGCTACACTTTCACCAATAACCTCTCCTAAGCTCTTTTCATGGTGTCAAGCCTCAACTTCTCTGCATGACCCCTTCAATCTGGGCCTTCAACTGCCACTGAGGCCGCATGTAGCCTCTCCTGGGCTCTCTCAGTGCCAAGCTTTAGCTGCTTTCCAAAGAGTCTTTCATTCCTTCAAAACTAGTACCACTTGGGTGACTCTTACAGTACCAAGTTTGGCTGCCAGCACGAGATACAACCTCGGCCAGTTTGGAAAGACAGTTTCTGTTTGTTGACCCTGAGGAAACACTTTCCAGATTTTTAGAGTCTGGTTTGCTGGAAAAACAGCAGGTCCTTGTCTACAGGAAGGGTTCCCTCATGGTGTGGAATTACTGCTTGTAGACAAGTTTGCAAGAAAACAAAAAACTGTTCAGTTTAACTAAGTGGCTTTTGGGTTCTAAGCCATGGCTTCCACAACAGGGGGTCTTGGGCTGGTAGGAAGAATCTCTGGTTGAAGCATTCTGGCTATTTGGCATTCCTATTCACCACCACCAAGGGGAAAGCCTATACCCTTCTTCATAGACCTCAGACACATCATGAGTCTCATACACATACAACACAGCTATCAGAAAACTCAGTTTATGAAACAGTATGCTACCACCAGCGATAGGAGGAATAATCGGCTCCACGATCAGGAAAAGCAGCTTTTTCCTGCTCCCAGCTGAATTCTTTATCTCTAAGGGCCTCCATTCTATGGCTCTCACCTTGGAGCGGGACCTCGTTTCTATCCTGGGGTATGTGGAAGAAAGTTGGTCAGTTGTTTGTTTTCCTGAGACAGTCTGTAGTCCTAGCTCACCTGAAATAAACTCATGGTAATCCTCTTATCCTCTTGCCTCGGCTCCTTGAGTACTAAGATTTACATGCAAGAGCTACCATATCCAACTGATGTAACTAATAGATCCCAGTAGTTTCAGGAGAGAATACTGGAGAGAGATTGGGATGAGGGTTGTGAAAACACCTCTCGTTTCACATTGTTTCACAGATGTTAATTTTAAATTTCTAAACTTCTTTCCTAGGCTTTGACAAACTGCAGAAGGCTCCTTGGATCTGTGACACATCATTTTGGGGGGGAGGGGGTGCTCTTCTCTCTGTGGGTTTTTTCATCTTTATTTTGGAACTATGAAGAGTTATATAAGAGCTCAGACATTTTTCTTTTTTTTAACTGGTGAAGAGAAACTGAAAAGAAGAAATAGACCTTTTTTGTTCCACTTGTTTGCACTGTGTGCTGACTGAACATTCGTTGCACTAACTGCTGGTTTTTAAAAACGTTTTCTGGGGAAAGGGGACAAGGAAGAAGGAACAAGAAAAGAAGGGGAGAAACCCTAGAAAGAGAAGATTCTTGGTGAACACAAACGCCTGTCTACAATTCTCCAATGCTGACTCTACTGCATTTCAACTTCTCCCTGATTATTCATCCGTTTTTAAGCCTGAAGAGCTTATTACTTATTTGTGCGAAGTGCCTTATGCTACGAGACCATTCAGAATATCATCTGTACACAGCCCAAGGAATTGACAAAGTCATGTTCTATTTTCTTTTCTTTTTTTCTTTGCCTCTTCATTTTGGTTTCAAGTTGAAGTCTCTCTTCCTGTTCTACCAGTACTCATGCCCAGGGCTGGAAGGTGGACTAGTGATGTTAGCGCCATTTTCCTTTTCTTTATATGGAGGAGTTGATTCACAACTGCAGTTCATCCACACTGTAAATACATGTATTTAAAAGAAAAAACAATATCAAGTAAAATTTTCTTCTGGGCTGAGTAGATACACCATCGTCGCTCCCAAAGGAAAGAGCAGTCTCTCACTGCAGGAGCCATATGACAAGCCTCTGTGCTCTACAGCGGAACACTAACCTGGCTCACACGCCTCCATGAGCAGTATGGCACTTCATGTGTAGACTTGTCAGAGCCTTGACCCTCTTTCCTCTGTGGCAAAGCGCGTCCTGTAGAAAATTGGATGTGTATACTTGTATAAACTTTGTAAATAAGTTTTTTTCTGGGTTCATATATATATATATATATATATACATATATATATATTATTTTTTTTTTTGGATGAAGGTTGCTGGGATTAAGGGGATTAGAGTGATTATGGGAGCAGCTAAAGATGAGAGGGGCTCAGTTTTCTGCAACACTAAATTCTAAAAAGTGCTTTGGCCTCTTAACTATAGGAAGCAGACCTCTGCAAAGCCCTGTATTGGAAAAGGGCCCAGAAGCCCAGGATGTACTGTCTGCTGCCACACTGCTCTTGTGATGTGTTTGCAGTGGTCTTAGCAGAGAGCAAGGAAGCTTCATAAATCTGTGATTTGTGAGCGCTTTTGAGAAGCTCTGTGATTTGCTTCTCCTCTTCTAAAAGTTGGAGGAACTTCCCAAGTTCTGCAAAGGAGAACAAAGATTAATCTTCCTTGAGTATGAGAAATGTATTGAGTGCAGTTTTAGAGCAGAGTGTGTGTAAAGAAAGCATGAATTTGCACTTAGAGGACCAGCCTGTACCAGCTTCGGTGGGCTGGGCAGTCCTGGAGCTTAGTTGTCTGAGGTCACCTCTGTAGTATGAGTTGAGTTGCCCTCCACCCACCTTGATACATACAATTCTGCAGGAATGGGCAACCCCTGAGAGCTGTTGACTTCCATGCTGCAGAAAGCTGCTTGCCATTCTCAAGAATTGCTGTCTGTCATTGTGCATTGTAAATTGCTGGCAGGTGCTTTAGGTGGATAGTGTTGCTTTAAATTGTGCCCCTCCCAACATGCTTGATGTTTGGCCTGATCTCCAGGCAAAAGGAGTAAGATGAATCAAAACCAGTGAACTTTTTTTTTAAAAGATGTTTTTAATTCCCTTTTAACCCAGTGTACTAGGTCAGTCAGGAGGCATCTAAGGAACAAAAAAAGCAAAAAACAAAATTTTTAAAAAGTTGATTTCCATATTCCATCTTTTCTCAAAACTTAAACTTGACAAAATATGTCATGTGTATGCTTTCATGCTTAACTCACCTGGATAAAGAAATCAATTACTCAGAGTTGCTTTTTGACTTTACTTAGTTCTAAGCAAAACTATTTGTGACTCATCCCAAATTCCTTGGGGATCAAAATCCTACAGATGCCTCCTGATCAGACGTAGCCCTGACTCCGTAACAACTGTAGCAAGAGCTGCACAGTACAAACCCCCAGAAGGCAAGTCCAGTCGATGTTGGTTACTAAACATAAACCAAATTAAGGAAGTCACTTTTTTTAGGGAGGGTGGGGGAGGGGTCTTAAAAATGTCTCCTGTTGACCAACAAATCTTGCCTTTGTACTGATGCAGCTCTCTTTCTTCCTGCCTTTGGCGAGATGAGAGGGATCTTCCATGTAGAACATTAGCAGGAAAGGAGTATAAATGCAATTCAGTATCTCGCCAGAGGGCATGTGGGTGATTCAACAAAAAGTGCAGTCCCTTGCCACCCTTGGACTGCTCTGCCGGGTGCCACATGCCTATGGGTCTCTCTTAAAGCACAGACTCCACATGGGAGAGTATTATTGAAGTATAGCCTCTGATGAGTTGTGGCACTTGGACCAGCTGAGCACCACTGACACTGGAGAGGCAGCAGTCGGTGTGGTGTTCAGCTCACAAGAGCTATTAATGGGAAGATGCCCTGCTGACTGGGTCAAGCCTAGTCTTTTTTTTTTTTTTTAAATCCCTCCTAATAAGGAATATTGCTACTATTGAAAATTATCTTTCAGGTTCTTTTTAGTAAATTTTAAAGTAATGGTTATGTTTTTTGTTTTTCCAGTAGTTCATTTGGATAAGAACTATGTCCTATTTTTAATATTCGAACTGCATCCACCTCAATGATTTAGCTTCTAGTCATAGTTGTGTAATAAGTTATGGACTGTTACACACCTTGCTGCCTCAGGGCCTGTTTTGTTTTTTCTTTATGTTCTGAAGGTGAAAGAAACTTTCCCTTAGGAATGGAATACATGATTCTTCCTGGGAAGGAAACCCTAACTAGTTCTAAATTGTTTCCAAATGGATCCCAGCATCATAACATTGGGTTGGCCCAAAATGGTGGGGTGGGTGGGTGGGTGGTTGTCATAATTCGTTTTCAGAATGAGACGAGGGCATCTTTCCTTTGCCACTTGCTTTGTGTTGGACACCATCATGCTCGGCCAGAACGAGTGCAGCACAAAGCCTTGAGTGAAAAGTATTGGAAACAAAACGTCTCATTCTGAACTGGTTTAATTTTCTTTTCTTTTTTTTAACAGGGGTGGGAGGGGAGGGTACTGTGTCCCAAAAGGGGAGGTGTCTGCACTAAGGATTTAGAAACACTTTGGAAGCTCATAACCTCATGGGAAGCTGCCTTTAGCCACACTCCTGACCTTTAGATGAGTAACAAAAAAGATGAAATAAGTTCTTGGGAATTAAGCCATGTTGTTTAAATTGGATACTTTTTTTTTTTTTCAACTTTTTGTGTATCTTTAAAGTTGTTACTGTGGAATGATTTTCTTGCCAAATATCTTTGTCAGGCAAAATTATTGGCCTCATGGGAGGTGAAGTAACCAGCTTTTGGGTGAATTTATGTGAACTTTGGTGAGTTTGTAGTTCTACTTTTTATTCATAAGATAGTTTTTTAAAACTCCCAAAGCAAATCTATTTTCTTCTCTGATGTGAAAACTCATCTTTGGAATAAAGAGTTAAGTGTCCAAGGGTTGTAACAGTTATGAGGTCAGAGGGAGCTAGCCTGGCCTGGACTCTGCCCCTCCATAGCTGACAGACTCCAACAGAAGTGTATTTAAATCTCCAGTAGACAAAGCTGGGCAGGCAAGGGAGGGGTGGGCCTGGGTTAGTGAAGTACAGGCTGCTGTGTTTTAACCAGTGGTTCTTGGGGAGGGGTGCCTGGAGAAAACAAAGTCACTTCCCTTTTTTTTTTTTTTTTTTTTTTGAAACAAAACAAATTAGAAATTATTATTTTTGTTCAATAAAAATAAGAAAATTCTAATGTCCCTAGCCACAAGGGACCAGTTCCACTTTGAACAGTGGGAACTTAAAATTTTGAAAACATTGGGGAAAGGGGAAATTGGCTTTCTGTTTAATTGGCATATGTTCCAGTGGGGGTCAGTTTTTGTTGGGATGTGTTAGGTTGTATGTACATGTCTATGAACCTAAGTCTTTACAGAGTTTATACATGGTTCAGAAAAGATGGTAAAATCTTGATTATTTTTTTGTTGTTAATTTATCTCAATAAAAGCCCACTGGAACTCCAAGTGTGTCTTGTATGTATGTTCTTGAAGTGGGTTGTGCCTTTAGGAACAGAGAACATTTTATATTGTACTTGAGGTTGTGTGTCCAGCCCAGTGTTTTCAGAAGTCTCGTGAGCCTAGTTGAATAAACCCTGAGATTTCTGTCATCCACTCTATAGATTTCCTGCTTCACACACACAGTTCTCATAACAGGTGAAAAGATCGATTGGGGTTCTGTCACTTAGCTTCCAGAATCACTATCAGTTGTAAAGTTGAATGTGTTCACAAAAACAGAACTATTAAGGAAAGATAGACAAACAGGTGTCAGAAGCTCCAAAGACTAACTCTTGCTAGCCCTCCTTAGGGAGGGACTGCTTATATGCAACAAAATCTGCTGAAAGATCAGCCTCTAGGGGAGGGATTGGGTGTGGAGAACTGGAGAGAACAGTATTAGTTTGTGCTCAAGAGTCTATAGTCTGCATGCTTCTGTAAATACCCATAAACTAAGCTGTGAGAAGGTGTGCCACAACAATATTGTATACAAGATTAAATGTAGGACTGGGGGGAAAAATGAGCCCTAAAATAGGCTCACAATTCTTATTTTGAGAAAGCTTTAGTATGCAGCCCAAACTGGCCTTGAACTCTTAATCTCTACTTGGCCTTGAACATGCTCAGATTCCAGGCTCCTGCCACCACACCTCCAGTTGATTTTTGACAATGTAAAGAGTTTTGTGGAAGAGGAGTGATCATCAAAGGATGCTGAACTGTTGGGCATCCGTATTGTAAGAAAGGCTTTCGCATCTGTCAAGTCATTGTATGAAAAATGAATTTTGGAAAACAGCATAACACACCCAAAGTTTTAGCTGCTTTGGAAGTTGTAGCAGAAAGATCTTAACATCTTTTGATGTTGCCTGGATCTGACCTATTAAACATGATATGGAGTATAGCACAAGTGCTGGTTTACAATAATAGGAGCTAGAATTTAGCTGAGGACTGGTAATGCTAAAGGATTGCCCGCATTCACAGTTTGTGTGAAAGTCACACATGGTTATTTACCTTGAGATTCAGCTCTGACTGCATTGTCTTTATGGAGACATGGGGTGTCATCCTTAGCCTAAAAACCGAGTGAGATTGTTGTAGAGTTCATGCTGGGAGGGGCGGGAATTCCATGGCCACACTTTGATGCTCCCTTGAGTCTAGAGTACCAGTTATCTCTGCCTCCCAGGCGCTTCACCTATGTGAACCAAGTTAGCATCGAATCTCCGGCTCCCATTTAGACTTGCTTACCAGGGATTCCCAACCGTCTCACCACCACTCAGAACTCAGAGGGAGGGAAGAGGATACTGCCTTCCATTTCCCTTGGGATAGCTTGTGCTCCTTCCATTTCTTTATGGGGAGTTCCCTCTAGCTGTTTTGTTTCCAGAGATCTCAGACCCGAAGCTGTCACATCAGTTTCCCACCACTTCTGTTAGCTCTTTTCCCAATGTTGGGTTCCCGCATGCCTGTTAATAAGCCCTCCTTGCGTTAACCTGTTATGAGTGTGTCATCTTGGTGGGGTCTAGATTGATGAATATATTGTCAGTGGCTCTAGGAAACAGACTGGAAATGAGATTATAGGCAGCCAGTGCTACATAGTGAGACTGTCTTGAAAGGAAGTTGGGGGTGGAATCCAAATGGAAGCTACCAGAACTGTCTGTCAAAACAGTAAACCAAAAGCACATTTGTTGTGGGAGATTTTAGTTATGGATAATGTTCTAGTAAGCTGTCCTTGAAGCAAGTAAAGAATTCACTGCCTACCAGGAAACAAAGGGGAGGCTATACGGCTCTCCACAAGAATGGGACATTCCTTAGCCTTAAGGAGATGAAGGTTAGGCTCCATTGATTTGTATATTGGAAGGCTGGGTGGAGACAGAGAGAGGATTTGGAATAAAAAAGAACTAGGGCAAGGGCAGAGGAGAGAGAGAGGGAGAGACAGTAGGGAACAAGGGAGAAGAAGCTAGCGAGCAGGAGGAGAACGAAGAGAAGAGCATGGGGTGAGGAAGCCATTGGAGTGAGCTCTCTGCCTAGCTGCCAGGGCATTAGAATTCCCTGAGATTTGACATGGTTTGTGATTAATAAAGAGCATTGGAAATTTCAATGTCTGGACTCTACGATAAGCGCCAATAACTTTAATTTAACACACATTTCCAAACGAGATTGAATAGAATGTTACCAACAAAGACACAGGCTGGTTACTCATACCACATCTCCATCCCATGCATGCACTTGGTCTGTGCAGAAGAAAATTCAGAATAGCAGTGGACTGTTGTAAATCTAATCAGAAGGTGAGGCCAGCTGCTGTTCCAGATGGAGTATCTGGGGTTTTAGCTCTGGAGCAAAGCTATACACCTTCCACTACTTGATATACAGCTGCTGATTTAGTGGAAGCTTTCTCCAGACTGACAGTAACTATTGCCAGAAGCAGTTTGCTTTAAGTTGATATGCAGAGGATTTGCTCACCTCTGAATCTAGGAAACACCACATTGGTCCAATGTGTTAGAGAACAGAAAATAAATCCTCCACCAAAAATCAGCAGCTTGCTTCTTCAATGGCATTTCTAGAAACTCCATGGACTGGGACATGTTTTGATATCTCTCTGAAAGTAAAAAAAAAAAAAAAATTGCTAAACTGACCCTCCTGCTACTAAAAGACACAGTATCCACTGGACTTGTTTGGCTTCTTCTACCCATTTGCTGAAAAATCAGAGTTGTTGCTATTTTTTAGGATAGTAGAGAACAGGAAGGAGGAGGCTCTGAAACAGGGGTAGGCTCTATCAGATGTGCCATTTGGCCCTTAGGATCCATCTCTGCCTCTATAGAGGGATGCTCTACAGAGCCTTTGCCAGAATCAGGTGAGTGAGTGACAGCACAGACCCTGAGGATTTTGATGGACAGCTATGCCATCTTCTGTGGGTACTATTCTGCTCTTGAGAAACAGCTCCTAATTTGCTAACAGTACAATTTGAGCCCTCAGCTGCTACATTAAGTATGTGTTACCAAGTCGACATGCTACAAACTGCCACCACAAACAGCATGTCACCTAGTTCATTAATCTTCAAGGCAGCCTTGAGCTTTGTGGGTCCAGAAGTTTTGGTTCTCTGTGAAGGAATTCCTCCACCAAAGAATTCAACAGTGGCTCCATTAAAGTAGAAACAGGCTGTTCCCTGCTCACTTGGGGCTAAGGAGCCCAACAGATGAAGCACTACTTTCAGTGACTGGTCTTAACTGGATAATTGAAATTGGACTGTGCCTACACTCAGAGGATGGGGAAGAACATGTTTGTGACCAGGTGGGTCCCCAGGGCTCCCTTCCAATGTGATGATGAAAGTGACACTGTCTTAGGGTAGGCTGGACAGCTGACAGCACAGACACCTCGGAGAGGAAGGTTTGGGCTGGAGATGCAGCTTAGTGGTAGAGTACAAACCCAGGTCTGAGAAATAGTTTTTTGTTTGTTTTTGTTTTAAGATGTGGATTGTTTCAGCACACAAAGCTTCGGGACAAGCCAAGTATGGGCAAGAACTAAATTATAGTGAGCATATATGAGCACCCTGCTAGTTGCAGAAATGAGGACCATTGCTATTCTGAGTATTTCTTCTTTATTTTATTTATTAATCAGTTCTCTTTTTCTTCTCTCCCATTCTCCTACCATGTAAGCTATATTGAAGATTAGCCTACATCCCAGTCAAAGGAGGTTTCTGCCTCAGCCTAGGGAGGCTTGAGCATAGCCTGAGGAAAAAGTGACATGGAGAAATTGGTACCCTCTCCTGAAGAGAGGTTTAGCATATTTTTGGTATTTTGTTTTGTGACACAGGGTCTCATGTATCTCCAGGCTAGCTTCCAGCTCAGTATGTAGCTAAGGATGATTTCGAGCTTCAAATCCTAACTCCTCTCTACCTTCCAAGTGCTGAGATAACAAGCATATGCCACCATGCACGGTTTATATGGTTCTGGGGATAAAACCCAGGACTTCATGAAGGCTACAAGCACCAACACACTAATCATGCCTTAAACATACCTTCTTTCAAGCCCAGTGGAATATTCTTCAGCCACGTGACAGGCCTGCACAGTGGGGCAGGAGGTTAACTCCACCCACAAAGGGAACAGGCACTGCCCTCAGCTGGCCGCCTGGGGACCACATCCCAACAACCTTTGAAGGGAGCTATCGTTACTCCCACTTTGCAAAAGGGGAAACCGAGGTTCCAACAAACTGTGTGTGTGCTTATGGAAACCAGATGTGGCCAAACAGGGCTTGTGCTCTGATGCTCTCACTCAACCTCAGTGGTCCAAGATAGGTGGTCCAGGGGTGGGTTGGTTGCCCCTCTGCACAGGTGCCTTTGTGGCTTGCGTGGCTGTAGCCGCCGGTGGCACTGATTGAAAGTGAGTGGGAGGTGTGAGACCACAGCAGCTTCACCACAGAGAACTGTCACGGTCAGGACCATTGTGCCTTTCTATTTCCTCCTTCCACGTTTCTCACCACAACAGAAACTGCTTGTTTACAGGTGCAGAGCTATTCTAGGAGAATAATCGGTGTGTGGCTTCCTATCAGTCACACCGCCCTGCCTGCCAAGCTCTGCCCCTCCAATCACCCAGGTGCCTGCAGCTCCTCAGGCTGGAAGCTGCTGTTCAGGGCCAGCCTGTAGCCACACAGGCCCGTTCTCCCCATGTCAGATGGGGCCAGACTACCCAGCCTGGTGAGCTTTTTTAGTTTTCAAATGACTTTCAGATTTCCATGACACAGGACAGTGTGTGACGTGCGGCAGTGTAGCAGGTCATTGCAGCCAGACACCATGTCATGGCTCCTGACACGGCCATGGCACTTCAGGGTTGGGGTCACTGTGCCTCCAGAGGACTAGGAGCTCTTTGCCCGAGAATGTCATGAAGCACAGGTGGCTAGAACAGATACACACCCGACTGGCAAGTGTGAAGAAGGCAGGTAGTGGCCATGTTCTACACTACCAGGGAGGTGGCCGCTGGCATCCCCGTGTAGACATCATGACCTTTAAAAAATTATTTCTTTCATTTTTTGAGATTATACTATCATTACATCATTTCTCCCTTTTCTTTCCTCCCTCCAAACTGTCCCATTTACCCCTCCTTGCTCTATTTCAAATTCATGGCCTTTTGTTTTTTTTTTTTTATTAATTATTGTTGTATATGTGTGTGTGTGTTGTGTGTTCCTAAATACATAAATACAACCTGCTCAGTTTGTATAATGTTAATTGTGTGTATGTTTTCAGAGCAGACCATTCTTCTTATACCCTCAGGTGACTTCAGATGGACAGGCAAGGATGCTGAAGAGCTTCATAACATGGCTTGGGCTACAACCTAACAGAGCCCTGGCTCAGGCTGTAAGTGCTTGCCTCACAAACATGGGGGCCTGAGTTTAGATCTCCAGCACCCTGCCTGTAGTCCCAGTGCTGGAGAGGCCGAGGCAGGAGCATCCCCCGGAATTTCTAGTCAGCCAGTCTGAGTCAGTGAGAATCTGGGTTCTGTGGGAAACCTTTCCTCCAAATTAAGATGGAGAACAATTGAGAAAGACACTGATGCTGACTTCTGGCCTCTAACTACATTCACATCTATATGGAGAGAAAGAGAGGAGAGGGGGGAGAGCACGAGCGCGCTTTGAGACATTGGAACCTGGCTGGAAAGCGTCATGGAGATACAGAGATGAAGGACAGAGCCGTAATGAGAAGTCTTAAGAAGAACAACAGTCACTCCCTAGAAGGCCATTGGGCTGCGGCCCTTCAGCAGTAGCCGGGGCAGAAATCTGAAAAACACTGGTTTAAACAGTGAAGGGGTTTGTTTGTCTTAGATAAGAGGAGTCTAGGTCTATGTGAGTTAAAGAGGCTGAAGTAGGAGGGTTGCTGTGCCGTTGAACCAGCCTGGGGTACCTAGCTAGTTCTTGGCCAGCTTGGGCTATGAGAACTCGTCCCAGAAAACAAAAACAGAAACAGAAACAAAAAAGCACAGAGCTAGAAAGATGGCTCAGTAATTGAAACCCCAGCAGGGCATGATGGCAAACGCCTCTAATCCCAGCACTTGGGAGGCAGAGATCTCTGTGGGTTCGACAGCCTGGTCTGTATAGCAAGTTCCAGGCCAGCCATGACTCCATAGTAAGGTTCATCCTGTCTCAAAACAAACAAAAGCAATAATATAAAACACCCTAAATTGATAACAACACTGAAAAGGCCTAACCCAGACAGAGGGCATAACTGGCCTGGGAATACAGCCTGTTACGGTGTGGCCAAGCCCTCAATTGGGTTTGCTGGGTTTTAGTTCTGATTTAAAATGACTTTCTCAGAGACTCATGAGCACTGTAAATCTCAGGGATTTTGGGGCAGAAAGAGACCCCGGGGGTGAGTTAGATCACCAGGTGGCACCGACTTTGCTGACAGGAGCTGTGGCGAGATACCTGGCCTCACAGGAAGGACGCTCAGTCGCCTGGGCATGGTAGGTACCCTGACCCCATGCCACGTTCCCACGGGGAGACAGGAAGCCACAGTAGTTGGGGTGCTAACAATAGTTTGAGCAGGTAGAGTAGGCAGAGGCAATGCAGCTGGCGTGGGGCCCAGATGCAGCCTCCACTCTCTTTCTGCAAAATTGCTGTCCCGTGCAGAAAGGAAGAGGGATGTGTGAGACACGGCCCCCTCCCCCTGTGTGCAAGGGCTGGGTTTTTTGATCCACAGGTGGCTGTGGTTTGAGTAGAGGCCTTGGCCAAATGGGAGGCTCTGCCCTGGGGGTGAGGGGTGGCACCGGCTCAAGCTGGCAGCTAAGCTGCAGAGAAGCAAGTCCACACCCCTCCTCCACCCTCCTTTTCCTGGCTTCAGGTATGGCTCTCCTACACCCCTGCCCTGTAGGTCTTGCCCTTTTCCTCCTGGGGTCTTTTCTGTCCAAGGAACAGCCCAGAGTAGGACACAACTCCAAGAGATCACACCACCAAGCATCTACTTCTGCCACCAGGCTGCCCACTGAAGCAAGTCTCCATTGCAGACCTTGGACGGTTCTCTGGAAGGCCTCAGCCTTGTTTCCTTGCCCAGTTGGCTCCCTTGGACACCGAACCTCACACCATGGGACAAACTACAGCCACGTGAGGCCCCAGAACTGCTGAGCAGGGCTCACCCTCTGTGCTGTTATTCGGACCTCCCAGGGCTGTTCTCCATTGTTCTAGCAAACTTTTCCTAGCCTGGGTATGAAGGGAGCCTAGGACCTGTCAAGAGCCCCTTGGGCTCTCCCACCCTGATGCTCTCTCTCTCTGTGTCCCAGGGAAAGTCAAACCTCCTTCCAAGCTTCAGCTTCTAGCAGCCAAAGCAGAGACGAGGGTACCGTCTGGCTTCACTCCATGTGAAGGTGAGGCTCACACCTATCCCTATATCACCCGCCCCTACAATAGCAGTCAAGGAGAAAAACAAGCCCAGAGACCACGTGAAAGGTGAGCAGAGGGAGTTAGAGGTGACAAGTGGGCAGAAACATCCCTGAGCGAGTAGGGACGGGTCAGCTGGGCAAGGAGTCTGAGGTGCAAAGTCCCCGAGGCATCTTTCAAGAGTCACAAAGTCCCAGGAATCTGGGACAGAAGTAGGGCAGGCCAAGGGATTGAGGTGGCTTGAGGGAAGAGGGGATCAGAGCTCTGCTGGTAGGGCTGAGAATGGGGCCACACAGGTCTATAATGATGTATTTTGAAGACTGAGCTATAGCATTTGTGAATGACCAGTTGTGGGGCATGATGGGAGAAGAAGCATCTGTTAAGAGGCTGGGAAGAATGGTTCAGAGGGTAAGTGTTCAAGCTTGAGGATCCGAGTTCAAATCCCCAGAACTCATGTCAAAGGCCAGGCATTGTCACCGGAGCCTATAACCCCAGTGTGCGTGACGGGCAGAGACAGGGGCATCTCTGGCGCTCACTGTCTAGGGAGTGAGGTGGTGACACCGTCTCTGGGCTCCGTGTGTTCATACTCACTCACCCCCAACATGTGCACACATACCTCACACAGACACACAAAATAAACAACAATAAAGGAAGCAATCAGAGATAATTGGTAGATTTTGTCCTAAGCTACTATAATGAGGACTTCAGAGAAAAGGAAGGCAGTCCCTCAGAACTGTGCTGAGCGCAGGCCACCTCTTACAGCAACAGTTACTGTCAATAAGGCAGAAGATGACACCTATCAGGAAGCGGCCTCGGCTACACCCACAGAGTGCTGAGACAGGTCGGCGGCCTGGTGATGCCAGGGCTGGCTAGATCTGCCTGGGGTCTGGGAGGCTCCTTGTTGAAAGTGGAGTCAGGAGATGATCCATTCTGACCTAGAAATTCCTTCAGGGGTGGGGGCGTCCCCTTAACACTCAAAGGCAGGGTCGGTCCTGCCTGCAGAGACTAGAGGCAGGGACATACAGAAGCCCATCAAAGTCAGATGTAAAGACACTTGCAGGCCCAGTGCTGGCTCCAAGGGAGGCCACCTTGTGGGATGAGCAGAAGGGTTTCTAGTCCGACTATGACTTGGAAAAGGGAAGAAGAACCTGGGGTTTTTTCCCTCCAACCTCACCCTGCCCTGGGCTGGTGTTTCTTAGACCCTGCTGACAGGGCTGTCATGTACTGGCAAGGGAGGCATGAACAGGAGCACAGGGCCCCTCGTCCTCTCACTGCTCCTCTGCTCTATTGGGAACCCATCAGCTGATACCCCACCTCCACCTGTCCAGTGGGGCCCAGCACTCCTCTCCCTCCCTCCAAACCGAAATCCAGGATTAAGGACCATAGGACCATGGATCCATGGGTCCAGATAAGAGGTCTGAGGGCCCACCTAAGGGAGAGTAAGCACCCTCTGCTCAGGATGGGGACTTTGGATATTCAGATCCTGGCTGGCATGGGGTCTAGGCTTAGCTAAGCCAGTTTCCTTAGGAAACTAGGAAGTGGCTTTCCAGATGGCCTAAAACTGAATCAAAATCAATTTTGTCATTTATTTATAAAAGTCAGCAGTGTGTGAGGTAAGCTGGCAGAGGCATCCCTCTGTCCAGAGCCTTCTTCCCCAGATGAGACTGTGCCAATTTCTGGGCAGCTCATTCAGGACTGTGGCGGCCCCCAGTGGTCATTCTCTGGCACCGCAGAGGCCAGAACTGCAGGCTAGTACAGTTCTCCAGGGCCCCTGTGGCTGGGTGGTGGGCCTGTATGAGTGTTTTTCCAATGCAAGGGCATCTTGGCAGTCAGGAGCTGAGGTGTAAGTGCTACAGCTCCAAGGAGAAGGGCATCCTGGCAGTCGAGAGCCACAGAATACCACAAAGTCACACCATACAACTAACCTCACACAGAGATTTATTGGAGAAAAACAGAAGGGCTCAGGAGGCAGGCTTGTATAGGTTTTTTTTTTTTTTTTTTTTTTTTTTAGTGGAGGTGGGAGTGTTCTGGGATCATTTCTAAGATGGGGATTGGTGGAATTTCAAGACCTGAGCTTGGGGATTGGTGGGAATCCAGGCTCAGGGACGGGTGGGGTTTTGAGCTCAGGGAATGGTGGAGTTTCAAGCCCTGAAACTGAGTTTAGACTTTTTACCTTACATTCCCCCTTTTTTGTTTACTATTGATAAACAATAAGGGGTTGGGAAAGGGTTGACATTATCATTAAGCTACTTTGTGCTTAGGTTGTTTAATGAAGGGTTTAGGAAGACTGGGGTGATGGTTAAAGGTTGGGAGGATTAGGTAATGGGGTGTTCATCAGAAGCATCTGGTTTGCTGACCCAGCTGAAGAGACAGGGAGCAATCACATAGGCTGGAATGGTTCACATCACCTTTCACCCAGGCCAGGGCTCACTGCCATTTGGAGCAGTTTGTAGTCCACAGCTGATTCCCAGGTGCTGTCTATCAGCTGAGTGGAAATCTTCTGAAACAGATATAGACTAGGGACAGAAGTTAGAGTTTAGGAACTTAATCGTACATTTGGAACTTTAGGCCCATAGTCCTGGTAGTTGTGGCTGGGAAGGAGTCCCAGGAACAGAGGAGAGACAGAGAGAAAGAGAGAGAGAGGGAGAGAGACGGAGAGAGAGAGAGAAAGATATCACACCATCAGGAATAGGCAGGTGGGAAAATTAGGCTATACTTATCTGGAGTCCATTTGACCTGTGAGAGGTAGATTCAAGTCTTATGACTCCCTTGACTCCTTGAATCTTACATGATTTTTTTTGTTTATGAGAAAAAAATAAAAGTTTTAGATATATTAGTATTTCCACTATTTGTACTGAAATCCACATTGTAGAAAAAGCAGCTAGCAGGTGTCTGTAAAACAGCTGGAGTAGACCACACCTTTGAGCAAAAGCTATGGCTTTAGATTAAAAAGCATGAACATTTTTCCTCTGTCCAGAGAGCTGGATTGGACAGAGATATTTTTCATATGATGAGAAGCACTTTTAAGTCTATAGAAGACCACCCAAGAGATGTAAAATTTTGAGCTTGTGGCTGGTAATAGTAGTTACTGCTTTATCAGCTTATCCAAACTCCATTGGTTAATGTTAAAACTCTGAACCTTTGAAATCTTGATATAGAGGAGAAAAGAAATCTGAAACATTTTTCATTGTCGTAAGTCACTTTCTTATAAAGCTTTCAGAGCTTGCATTTACATGCCTTAAGTCACTTTTTTATACCTTCAGAGCTTTCTTAAGCTTTCACATCCTCAGACGTTCATAACACTATCTTAGATCCTCATTGCAAACTGGGCTACATTTTTACCAATAGCCTCTCCTGGGCTCTCTTTAGGAACATCAGCGCTGCCATGCAGTGCTAAACCTCAGTTGCTCTCCTCGACCCCTTCATGTCCTTTTAAAACTAATACCACCTGGGTGCATGAGTCCATGGGTGCATGGAGGTGCACCTTATGAAAATAAGCATGGGGGTTAGCCCAGGTGAAGAAGAGATGAATAAAGGGGTTACAGAGGACTGGATCAGCCTTCGACAGCCTACTAGAGAGTGCATTCCCAACCCTATTAGGATGGCCTTTGGTTAGAAAGGAGGGTCTCTTGGACTTTAAATACCCATATGTAGGAGCTACCCCAGACAGGTATAGACAAGAAGAAATAGAGGAGGAGAGAGCAAGATTAGATATAAGAGATTTTCTCATCATTTGTGTAGTGGCAGAAGTTGCCACCAGTGGAAATCAAGCACATCAATTTTTGGCCACTGAGCTGTTCTGAGGCCAAGCTGTTTGTAGTATCGAGTGAGGTTTCGATAAGATCTGAGTCTAAGGAGGAAGAGAAGAGGGTCACAAAATGAACTCTGAGGAAGGAGTTTCTATGAGCTCCAAGTGGGAGCTGAGAGGCAAGAGAGAAGCCGCAGAGGGCACAGAGAAGCTGTGAGACTTCCAATAGAGGGAGAGGAGTGACTGTGTTGTTAGCTAGAGAGTTGCCCACATGGTGGGGCCTGGGGGCTCAATGGGGCATAGCAGGCTCCAGGAGCCAGAGAGAGGACATTTATGGAGTAGGTAAGGAGTGACAGATGATTAGGGCAGATGAGGAGACGAAATGGCCGAAGAGGTGGACTCCAGAATTTGGAACCAAATGCAATGGTGGCAGAAGCCAGCAGAAAACAAAAGATCCACCCTAGGCACTTTAAGTAGTCACGTCGGTGACCTGAGTCAGTCTGAAATGCTGGTGAATGTGGCATCCTCTGTCAGTGCTGCTTGAAGGGAGAGAACTTGGAAGGAAGTGGGGTTTGGAGAACCTTGTATGGTGGTAAAAAGAGAAGACGGTAGTGGGTGACCAGAAGGTTAACTTTTTCATTCACAAATAGGAAGTTCAATTGCAGCCAGAGCACACAGGCAAGGTGCCCATCCTTAAATAGCAAGGTTTAATTCCACCCCCACAAGTATGCGAAGGGAACAGAGGAAAGTCCCAGCTGTGACCCAGGTCTCCCAAGGGCATATCCCTCCTTCTCTGAAACACAGAGAGAGAAGAGGTGTGCTAAGTTCAGAAGGTGTAGGGCTGAGGCCTCGAGGAGGGCCTGCTGAGGCTTACAAAAGGGCTCAATGATGGGCACAAGGAAGGGCTGTGTGAGGGCCTAGGGCTGCCTCATATAAGGGGCAGGTGAGAAGAGAAAGAAGGAGCCAGCCATCCCTACAATGGATAGAATTTTGTCCTTGGTGTTAGGGAATGAGGGGGACTGGATTAGATGTTTAGGAAGCCAGTCATTCCTAGGAAAAACCCTATCTAGGGTCTTGTAAGTAGGTAATAGTCTCAAACTCTGGATCCACCTGGGAGGCCAACAAAGGAAAAGATATGTTGGATTGTGTGGTTTGGAGGAGAAGGAAGAGGGGAACAGCTGGCAAGCCTGGGGTCATGCAGATGGGGGTAGCAAAAGAAATAGAGGGTCCCACTTTGGCTAGAAGGTCCCTTCCAGCAAAGGGATGGGACAAGTTGGTATCACTAGGAAGGAGTGGGTGAGGGGGATACCCCTGAAGGTACAGCTAAGTTGTGGGTTTTGCTAAGGCTAGTAAGGCAATCCCCTACTCCAATAATAGGGGAATGAGAAGGAGAGTCAGGCTCCCAAAACTCCACCAGGACCAAAAAAGTGGCCCCAGTGTCCAGAAGGAAGGAGATGGGTTGCCCTGATACCATGGTGGCTACCCAAGCTCCTGTCAGAGATGGCAGTGGTTGGACTACGGTAGCCTGGGTCTCCTCCGTCATCCATGGCAAGACCTAAGAGGTCCGCTACAGGGTCCTCATGCTGCGAGGGCCATGAAGAGGCCGATGAGGGGGAGGTTCATTAGCGTGAGCGAGAACAGCAGAAGAGTCATCTGGTTTGGGCTTCGTAGCCAGGAGGAGTTGTTTTCTCCTTGGTTGGTTTGTTTATACTACATAGTCACCTTTAATCAAGATGGTGGCAAAGTCACATGGCAAAATCCATCCTTTCCAACCCTAACAAAAATGGCTGCCAGCCACATGACTGCCTTTATCCTGTTTGGGACAACAGCTAAGATGGCAGCAAGCGGCATGTTGCTTGTGTCCCATAATGGCGTCACACACATGGTTCCTTAAAAACATCCATTTATTTTAAACAAGAGTAGAACCCAAGTTATGCATACAGTACCCTGTTGATTGATGTTGGTCGCAGGTGCTACAGAACAGAGAGAAACTCACCAAGATGTTAAGCCTTGAAATCAAGGGGCAGAGGGGACAGCCTCTGCTGTAAGAGGTGTGGGAGGCTGACACTGGGCTAATGAATGCAGATTGGTAAGAGGTGTCCAAGGCAATCTTTTACCATCGGGAGACCAGATAATGTGCCTAGCTCAGGGCCTGGGAACCAACAACACGAGCCCACAATACCCTGTCAGCAATGGAATAGCTCACCAGCAAGGCAATCAGGACAGTGTAAACTTAGTATTGGAGGTTTAATACACGCTAGTTCAGGTAGTGCTGCTCTTGATTTGACAGTGATAAACATCTTACGCTCTCTCCACAAATTCCTTGTTATAAAATAGTCACTGCCGGGCGGTGGTAGCCAACGCCTTTAATCTCAGCGCTTGGGAGGCACAGGAGGATTTCTGTGAGTTCGAGGCCAGCCTGGTCTATGGAGTGAGTTCCAGGACAGTTAGAGTTACAACAGAGAAGCCCTGTCTTGAGAAAACCGAAATAAATAAATAAATAAATAAATAAATAAATAAATAAATAAATAAATAGCCACTGGTGCATAGGGTCCTATTCCTCCAGGATAATTTTGGGAAGAAGTAGTTTAATAGCTCAAGGATTTATTGTTCATCTGGGAATTATAGTTGAAGATTATCAAGGTGAAATTAAAGTCACAGTTCATGTTAAGAAAGCTGTGCAATTAGAGCCAGGGGATGGGATTGCTCAATTATTACTAGTCCCATACCATAAAGGAAAAGCAGCTCCAATAAGTAGGACAGGAAGATTTGGAAGTACTAGAAGGAAAGCATTTTGACAAACTGTTACAAACGAAGAAAGACCAAAATTAAGGTGAATGGTAAATGGCTTTGAAATAGAAGGTTTAGTGGACACTGGGGCTGATGTGTCTATAATTTCTGAAGAATCTTAGAATAAAAATTGTCGTTTGCAAGAAGTCTCCACTCGGTTCATGGGTACTAGAACGTTATCTTCTGTGAAGCAAAATGTGGACTGGACTGAATGTCTAGGGCCAGAAGGCCAAGTAGAAAAGTTAAAACCTTATGTAGCTGATACAGACGTATACCTAAGGGGAAGAGATTTATTACAACAGTGGGGATCTAAAATTAATATTCCTTCAATTTCAGAGACAGCTTTTAAATTGATGTTAATTTGGGCCATATTCCTGGTAAAGGGGTTGAAAAAAATTATCAAGGAAGATCACAGGCTGTACAGGTTGTCCAGAAGCAGGACAAAGCAGGAATTGGCTATCCCAAATTTAGACTAAGGGCCATTGCTAATAATATACCAACAGCCCTACCTTTAAAATGCTTAACTAAAAAGTCTATATGGATAGAGCAGTGGCCCTTAACAAAAGAGAAATTACAGGCACTTGAGCAACTGGTGCAAGAACAATTGGATCTAAACATGTTGAGGAATCTACTAGCCCTTGAAATTCTCCTGAATTTGTAATAAAAAAGGAATATAGAAAATGCAGAACATTAACTAACTTAGGAGCTGTAAATAAAATAATTCAGCCTATGAGTCCTTTGCAGACTGAAAGTCCTTTACCTTCTATACTACCGGAGACTGGGTAGCATATTATTAATATTAATATTATGTAAATATTGATTTAAAGGATTGTTTTTTCACTATTCCTTTACAAGAACAAGATAGAGAAAAATTTACTTTTACTGTCCCCATGTATAACAATATGCCAAACCTATAAAAAAATATCAATGGAAAGTTCTTCCTCAGGGAATGTTAAAAAGTCCAACTTTATGTCAATATTTTGTCCATCAGCCACTGGAGTAATTCACAAACAGTTTCCTCAATCAATTATATACCACTATATGGGTGCTATTTTATTGAGTGATTCTGATATAAATACCTTAGAAAAAAATGTTTAATAAGAAAGATTTTACCTTCCTGGGGATTACAGATTGTATCTGAGAAAATGCAGACAGGAAATACTTAAAATTATTTAGGATTTAAACTGAGTCAACAAAAAAATTTAATCACAAAAGGTGCAGATCAGAAAAGATGGGTTACAAACTCTTAATGATTAAAAAATTATTGGGAGATATTAATTGGCTATGGCCTACGTTGGATTAACTACTTAAGACTCAAGTAATTTTATTTCAAATCTTGCAAGGTGATCCAGATTTAAACAGCCCAGAACAATTAACAGCTGAAGCAGAAAAGGAATTGGCCCAGGTAGAACAGAGATGACAAGATGTGCTGTGGACAGCTTGGGCCCTGAACATCACTGTGTGCTTGTCACTCTATCTTCCGATCACTCTTCTACTGGGTTTAATTTTGAAAAGAGAAGATAATATTTTAGAATGGATTTTTTAGCACATAAACAGACTAAAAAATTTAAAACCTATATAGAAAAGGTTTATGAATTAATTATTAAAGGCAGAATAAGACCTCGCCAGTTAACAGGAACTGACCCAACAGAAACTGTAGTCCCATACACAAAGGCCTGACTATACATTTCACTGTAAAGCCAGATACAAAAGCTTTAATATATATATATCACTCTAGTACCCTGCTGGTAAATTAAGATTACCCACATATAAGTTTTTAACTATTAACCCAGTGTTACAAGTTTTAAGCTATAGATTTTACAGTTCTTAACCATACCTAATATACTTTCAAATCTTGAGATAAGATTTATACCTTAGCAAAAATTTTAGGAGTTAAATCAAAACCCAAAGCCAAAGAGTATGAGGTGAGGTAACAATAGTCCCCATTGAAAAGAGTCTGTCCCTTTATTTTGTTTTGCTCTCCTTTCTCTGTCATATAGTCAGGTGGTTCACCTGATATGGAACAGAGATTGTGGAAGAATCCTTTTAAAAAGAATGTTTGGATCTAGAATAGGGGGAGCCATACCCCAACTCCAGAGGCAGCTTTTAATTGAAGTGGAATAGCATAAAACAACAATTTAATGCCACTCTTACCTAAAAAACACCCGAATCCCTGTAAAACTGAATCCAGTAAACTGAAAACAAAGAAGGCTCAGACAGGACTCTGCAGACAGGACCTGAGAGACACCCCCCAGCCAGCGAGGAGGGAGTGTGGAGGGGTGCAACTGGTCTATTTCTTTGCTGTTTCCCTGACAGTGCTCTATCAGGCTCCTGGCTCCCGCTTTGCAACAAACTTACAGATCCATCAAGGTGATTTAAAAGACAGGACATTTACACAGTATGTAGGGGAGACCAGACAAAAACAAACAAGACTTGGATCAGTGAAAGGAGAAAGCTTGAATACAGGGAATAGGGAATCTCTTTCCATTTCCCCAATCACTCGAAGTATTTGTAAATATCCCAAATAATATTGGGACCTGGGGTACCATTAGGCGGCCATTTGGATTGGTTATCTAAAGAATATTAGGCCAGATTTGACTGAAAAAGTGAATAAATTTAGGGCCCTTCAGATCAGGTGCCAGGTGGAGTGGGTGGAGCTCTGAGGGGAAGGCTAGGAAAAGGGTTACCTGCCCCAGTCCCGCCTAAGGGAGCTGCAGGATTGCAGCTTCTGGGCAGAAGATGCCATCCGGATGGATGAGAAAGGGAGGGAAGGAAGGAGGGCAAACTGCCCGTAGTTGAGGCTGTCCCCAGGATTCAGGGAGGACTGAATGAGAACATGAGCTATTTAGTGGGTTGCCACCACATTTAACAGGGCCCAGCACCCGGCTTTCCACAAGGCTCAAAGGCATGTCGGAAGATTATAAAAATCCAAGCTCAGGAACAAGATCTCATCCATAGGAAAGGGTCAGGGATGGGGACAGTCAAGAGGGTCAACTGTAGCCATAAAGATTGTGACTAGGGGTGCCTTCACCTAGGGCCATGGCGGAGGTGGGTAACTTACCGAATTGCTGCTGGTTGTTGAAGTTTCTGAGCAACCAGTGAGCCGGAAGGTGAATCTGGAGGCAAGGGATGGGGTCCCAGTGCAGCTCAGACCCCCAGAGGGCACACGGGCACCAGGAGAGCCTATCCAACTCACCGCTCCAACGGAAGTGTTCCAAAGCAGGGGCATCTTGGCAGTAGGAAGCCAAGGTGCAAGTGTTACAGCTCCAAGGGGAAGGACATCCTGGGAGTCGGGAGACAAGGAGCACCACAAAGTCAAAAGTCACACTACACAATAAGCCTCACACAAGAGTTTTAGTGATTTACTGGGGGAAAAACACAGAAGGGTAGCTGCCTCTGCTCAAGAGAGAAACAGAGGGCTGAGCAGGAGGCAGGCTTATCTTGGGGTTTAGGAGGTGGAGGTTTCCAGGATGGGCATTGGTGAAATCTCAAGTCCTGAGTTTGGGAATTGGTGGGAATCAAGCTCAGGCGTTGGTGGGCTCTCAAGCCCAGGATTGAGCTTGGCTTTTTACCCTCCAGCCTGGATGCAGTGCTCTGCCTACAACTCATTCTTTTTTTAAAAAAAAAAGTATTTGTTCCCATTTATTGATTATACACAATGATGGTTTCATTATGATCATTCAATATTCATACATTCATTATATTCTATGTATATATATATTATATATATGTATATATTTTGGTTATATCCACTTCTATAACCTTTCCCTGTCCCCCTTCCATAACCCTCTGATCCCCTTTCTAGTCTCCCTTCTACTTTCTTGTCTCCCTTCTGGATGACTCAGAGGGTTTCTTACAGGAGCATGGGCACCTCACTAGGGCTACACTACTATAGAAAACATATCTTGCTCACCCAGCAACCATGAACTTCTGTACACCCTCAGGTGTGTGTCTCACACCCCCGTCCCTCCTCTTCCACATCGGGATGGTGACAGGCCCAGTCTTGCCCAGGTCTTGGGCTGTGCAACAGCCACATCGGAGCTGGAAGATAACATTTGATGACAGTCCGCCCCATCCGCTAGCTCTTACCTTCTGTCCTCTCCTCTCTGGTGTGTCTCAAGCCTTCCCGCTGGTGACACAGATGTCCCATTTGTGGCTCCGTGCTCAACAGTCGTTTATCCTCCCGCTTGGACCAGTTCTGAGTCTGCAGTTACTGCTGCCCATGGCATAAAGAAGCTTCTCTGGGCTCAGGCCTTTAATCCCATCACTTGGAGGCAGAGGCAGGTAGAGTTTAAGGCCAGCCTGGACTACCTAGCAAGTTCCAGACTAGCCAAAGTGATGTAGAGAGACTGTCTTGAAAACAAACAAATAAATGAAGTTTCTAGGACAGAAGCATTAATACAGGGTAAACATAATTATTTTAAGGATGATTTCTTGGGCGTGCCCTGTCTATTTAGAAAAACAAAACAAAGCTGTAGCATCTACACCAGGGCCTCCTGCTTCCCCAGTCCAGGGCTTTTGACCAGGTTTGCAGTAACAGACATGGCTTCCTGCCTGGCTCATAGGCCTCATGTCTAATCAGAAGGCTGTTGGTTACCCCTGTGGTGGAACTGCCATTATTTCACCAGTGGGGGCATCTTGCTTGGCTGGTCACTAGCGCAGCACCCAGAGTCCACAGCTGAGGACAGTCCACCAGCAATCTGCATAGCATCTTCCCATGCTATAAAGTCCATCCAGCAAGGAGGAAGCTCCTGACCAACGACTCATAGGTGGGGAGTCCACCCTTGTACAATCTTTCCTCTTGTCCTCCATATGACACCATAACAGTGGACAGCTGGACAGAGGAGAGGAATATGGAGTTCAGGTGAACGTGCCATGGTGGACGCTTGGATCTGCTGTCCTCCAGAACAGACATGGCCTTCTGAGATATCAGGGTTAGGTTATGTGGACCCATGGGAAAATCCTGAATAGTAATTAATAACTGGTGCATCCTGAGCTAGGTGGAGCCATAGCCTGTGGAGAGAGAACCCCCTTCCCAAGAAAAGGAAAGAGTTGGGGCCTTCAGGAGTCTGGCTTCACGGGCCTGGCCTCTCTACAGGAGGGGTTTGCTGGGCCAGTGCCCCTTAGTACTCCTGGACTGCTGTGGTGACTGGTGACCTCGGGACCCAGCTGGTTCTCCTGGACAGCACTGTCTGGAGTTTACTTTCTGCTAAGCTTCCTGCCGTGGTGACTGAAAGAAAAGTGGCCTCACTGACCACCTGGCTGCCTCCGCTTCCTCCCCTGGCTCCATCTCCTACCTCATTAAACTTTTGCTCCGTTCCTGCTTCTCTTGCCTCTGCCCCACCCGGGCTGTCCTCTGTCACAGTGCACTGGGAAGGCAGTGCCTTGGAGGTCAGGCCTGGGTCACCGGTCCTTCCTGAAGCTCTTACTAGTGTGGAAGGCCTGCTCTGGGAATGAATGAGCCCCCACTGCCCAACGCATAACCAGGAGGAGGTGCTGGGGAAGAAGGCAGGTGGAATATTCATTTAAATGAAAACAAGGGAGCCTCACCAAGACCCCTGTCACTTTAGAGTGACCGGACATTGCCGTATCACCCTGAGGTAGGAAGGAAGGTGTCACTGGGGCCGGCTGTGCCCTTCAGTCTCTCACAGCTTCTGGCATCGTGCGTGTTTTCTTTGAGAGTCGAGCTCCACAGAATTGTTTCCCGCGGTCACTGTTTTTGAGCAGTGTTTACTGAACTGGGTCCATGATCAGACTGGATCCATCCTAGTTAGCTTTAACTGTCAACTTGACTCAGGCTAGAGTCACCTGGGAAGGGAGTCTCAACTGAGGGATTGCCCAACCAGATTGGCCTGTGGACGTGTCTGTGGGGGATTGTCTTGATTGTTAGTTGACGTAAGAGTGCCCAGCCCACTGCGGGTGGCACTATTCCCTGGTCTGGTGATCCTGGGAGTCAGCCAGCAAGCCTCTGCTACATAGAGACTTTAAGGCAAGCCTAGGCTGCATGAGACCCGGTCTCAAAAAACAAAACAACAAAATCAAAGGTGGGAGATGCTTTAAAAGATGAGGTGGTGGTGGCTCATGCCTTTAATCCCAGCACTCAGGCAGAGGCAGAGGCAGGTAGATCTCTGTAAAAAGAGAGACAGAGACAGAGATACAGAGAGAGACAGAGAGACAGGGAGAGAGAGAGATGAGACCAAGAGGATGTCCTCAGGGCTCTCGGAGGAGACTGTGGGATACCAGTCCCTCAGCGCAGCTCTGCTGCCTGGCCTATGATGTAGGTATTTGTTCCACACACGCTCATGCCGGGATGTCACCAGAGGCTGACAGTACTAGGATCATTCGATCTTAGATGCTTACGAGCACCCACAAAGATTGGATCACTCCAGAATCATAAGCCAAACATAAATCTTTTTTCTTTATAAGTTAATGGCTTCCAGTGCTTCATTAGAGTAATTCAAGGTGGATCAATAAAATACTATTGATCTAGGGGCTACTGAATATGCAAACCCTGTCTGAGTGATTTTTGTAAAATGTATTTTGTCCTTCCAGGCATCAAGTACTCAAGACTTGGGGACTACTTATATAGGTCCGGGTAATTGCTTGTATGATGTCACTGCATTACGTCCAACAAAGTCTCTTTCAACCAATAGACCTGATAGCCCTTACAGCACGCTATTAAGAAAACACAAAAAAAATAAGAGGCTAATAGACTCAAAACAAACTTAACAGAACTCTGCTCAGAAGCCACTAGGGGGCCCTCTCTTCTAACCCCTGAGAGCCTGCTCACTCTTCTGATTCAGATCTTGCTGTTTGACCTGGTTCAGGTTCACAGTACCTAAAGCACCCATTACATTCCCCATAAACAGGAAATGAACTAGACAACGACCAAAATTAGTAGCAATTTCAAAACAGATGGAGGATAAGGTCACTCCACCGAGGAAGCGTCCAGTAGGACTCCTGGGCATGCGCTCTTGATAGTGGGGTTGTGGTTTAGGTGTGGAATTAAAGCCCAATCAAGTTCCCAGCGTGGTGACACATGCCTGTGTCTCAGCAGTTGGAAGGCTAAGGCAGGAGAATTTTGAGTTCAAGACCAGCCAGGCTACTTAGTAAACCAAGAGCTAATCTGAAAACTAGAGGAAATTCTAGATTTGATAACTAATCAGACCTCCCTGAAACTCAGAAAGCAATCTCCACAAGGCAGACGGGGAAAATCCGTGCTCAATAAAAGCATGGACCAGGACACCGTGCAGCAGGGAACTCCTCTGCCCAGCGTCGGAGTTTGCACATGGTATGCTGAACAAAACTGATGTTAGAGTTATCTTGACCCCCATTTTATTGCTACAAAAAGCTAAATTTAAACTTTTTAATTATTTAGTGTTTATGTGTACATGCATGTGTGTGTGTGCAAGTGCTCTCAGTTTGTGCATTGCATGGAGAGCATGTAGGTCTCTCCTGCCGTGTGGGTTCTGGGGGTTGGACTGCGGTTGTTATCAGGCTTGTCAACAAGAGCTTTCACTGCTGAGCCGTCTGGCCATTCCCTCCAAAGCCCCCCCAAAGTGGCAAATACTGCTTTATTTTTTCTTTCTTTTTTTTCAAGACAGGGTTTCTCTGTTGTAACTCTGGCTGTCCTGGAACTCACTCTGTAGACCAGGCTGGCCTCAAACTCACAGAGATCCACCTGCCTCTGCCTCCTGAGTGCTGGGATTAAAGGCGTGCACCACCACTCGGCATGGTTTCTTATTGATCCTGTCATTGGATACATTAAGGAAAATTCTCGAGAAAAAGGGCATATAAGGAATTGCTTATTTTTGAGACAGGGTCTCATTGTTTAGCCTTGGCTATCCTGGAACTCACTCTGCTGGAGCAGGCTTGCCTCAAACTCAAGAGCTCTGCCTGCCTCTGCCTCCAGTGTGCTAGGATCCAAGGTGTACATCATGAACTGTTTATGCCACAACAACCGGCTACATGAAGTGTTTATAAGAGCAGCCAAGAGCTGGTTTGCTGGCATTGTGCCTGACCTTTTCTACTTGAACTTCATTGGCTATTCTGTGCTTCTCTCTCTCTTTCTCTCTCTCTCTCTCTTTCTCTTTATTCTTTTCTCTTCTTTGGAGACAGCCTAAACTAGTAGCCTAAACTAGTCTAGACTAGCTGAGACTAGCTACCATGCCTGGCTCTCTTCTGAAGTTTTCAGCTTCTTTTAGTGGGTGTGAACTTTCTATGGCTGTAACAAAATCCCTGGAACCAATAAATTTAAAAGGAAGAAAGGTTTGGGGAAAGGTGTTGAGGTGCAGTCCTTTAATTTCAGCCCTTAGGAGGCAGAGGCAGGTGGATCTCTATAAGTTCTAAGCCAGCCTGGTCTACAGAATGAGTTCCAGGCCGGACTCTGTCTCAAGAAACAAACAAGCAAAAAAAGATGGAGAAAGTCTTGTTTGGGCTTATATTTTCAAATGTTTTAGTCTACACTTGGCTCAGTTGCTTTGGAATCTATGATAAGAATGAAAGGGGAAATGCCTTAAGGATACACTCCCGGTGACTCACTTCCTCAGCCGAGCCCTGCCTCCTAAGGTTCCCACCCCCTCCAATAGCCTGTTAATACCCCAAGGTGTGAGAACATTGATGAGGTCAGAGCCCTTACAATCCAGTCGTCTCCCAAGAGTGATCACACCGATGAACACTGTCCCATTTGGAGACCAAGGCTTCAGCGCCTGAGCTTTTGGGGCCAGTTCAGATCCAAAGCAGAAAGGTGAGATTCAAGGTTACTGTGAGTCGTGTTACCAGGCTAATCACAAGATGGATGCCTCTTCATCTTAGGCCATTTTACAGCCAACCACGGGTCCTTAATCCCAATCAGGTCTTGAGCAAAGACTGTGACTGGCTGGATTAGGACACAGCTCAGCTGTCCTCACTGTCTGACACTGCTCGATTCTGATGAGTTAGGCCCCTGCTGACGACTGCCCTTCAGCATCCTGGCGATCTAGTTCTCTGGTGTCCTGCTCCTCTCCTCAGTGCTAAATGCTCCTCGGCAGCCATCTTTCATGTCAGTTCTATTCGATCTGACTAGAATAGCCAAGTCCCAAGGAAGAATTATCAACCAGCTAATTTGACATTGTGAATTCCACACCAGAACCAAAGAAGTCCCTTACGATGGTGACAGAAGGTGATGTCTGTGTCCGAGAAGTTGGTCACTCTTTTAAAATTGAGAGTCTGAATAATTACATTTAGCCCAAAGCTACTTCCCACTCCTGCAAACTATAACCAAGCTTAGAGAGTTATCAATGCAGTCTAACTGGAAGGGACCTCCTGGCAGGTCGCCAATGGCAACCACTGAGCTTTCAACCAACCAGAGGCCGAGAGCTATCCCCAGTCCACATAAGGCAATTGTCCAGTGGTAAGGGCTCTCACTGACAACACTTCCTTTGGCTGTGAGGTAAAGCTCTCTGAACCTTCACTGCCTCAAGGTGCTACCTGGTTCTTGAAGCCCTTCTGTGCTCAATGTAATTTGTCTGGTTTTTCTTTTCACAGTGACAAACACTGCTCAGATGGCCACCAGCCTAAGCCCTACAGGAAAGGACATGCCACTCACAGAGCTCAGAAGAAGTGCTCCTCCCTGCTCCCATTCCTCTTCCCATTGTTTCAGGCCCCAGTCCTGGAAGGCCTACGCTGTCCTTGCTGCAGTCTCCCAAGGGCTCTGTGGCTCTGTCCTCACCCCTCATCCGCCACCATGCGGAGGCCTGAGCTTCTGAAAAGCTAATCCTGCTGCTTCAGCCCACAGTTTCATTGGTTCTCTTTGGGAAACAGGATGCTCTGTGTTCACTAACTGTTGCCAACATGTCTGTCCAGCTTGTCACACAACCTCTCCTGCACCGATGCCAAGTCTCTGGGTGTCCCACATGGTGGAATGGCCTCCTGTCTGTATTCCTCACTGCAGACATCATCCTATGGTGGCCTTCCTGACCTGTGCCCTGGAAGGCTGTCCTGCGTCGGCACAGTATCTCCTGCAGATAACAATGAGGGTCTGAGTTTGACATCACATTGGAGAGGACTTGAGCCATTCTGTTTAAAATGTTAAAAAGATACAGTTCCTTCTGATGTTAGTGACTTGGGAGCCGCACACAGACTTGGTGTCTAACTTATACACGGGTGACCTTAACTGTGGCCCTGGCCCTTGGGTGCCCACCCATATGATTCTGAGGAAAGGGCTTGGGGTGTGTGACACCAGTTGGGATTGAGAAATGAAGCAAACACTAATGGTGGCCAATGGGCTATGACCACTGTGGCTGGAAAGCAGAAGAGGTAAGCGGTCCACAAGAAGATGAAGCATACATCCCACCTCAGGTGGCCACGCCTCACGGCCTGGACTTTGTCTGACCTGGGTAGGCAAGTGAAGTAGGCCGTGCTTGGCAAGCCAAAGGTGCCTGGGCTTGCTCATTCAGTTCCAGCCACAGCCCCTGTGCTCAGGATGACCTGGGAGCTGCAACTGCTGCTTCTGCTGGGGCTGGGACTCATGTCCCAGGAGGCCCTGCCGCCACCCTGTAAGAGGTAGGGGTGAGGAGAAGCTGGGTATAGGGAGGAAGGCAGGGGTGGAAGGCTGGGATGAGAGCTCATCCTCTGCAGGGCAGCCGTTCAGAGGGAAAGGAAGAGGTTGTGCTTGTGAGGGCAGGTCCTGTGCCAGACCCCAGGCTTACTGTGCTGGGACAAGCTGGAGCTCTGAGGTAGGCTATGTGCAACACAAGCTGCTGACCACAGCCTGCCCTCCGTGCTGCTGGCCAGAGCTCACCGTCCAAGCTGCTCCTTGGACTGAGCAGGACTGTTCTCTCCATTGTTTTTGCAAACCTTCCTAGCCTAGTGTGAGGGGAGCCTAGGGTCCGTCAAGAGCCCATGGGTTCAGTCTATGTTGCTGCTCTCTCTGTGCTCCAGGGCAAGTCAAACCTTTCTCTTGGTCCTCAGCTTCTACCAGCAAAGATGAGAGTGCCATCCGGCCTCCTGGACATGGAGGTGTCATTCCCTCTCCCACACAGACTCATGGAGCCCTCCCTCCACCCCCACATCACCAGCTCTTATAGGAATGGTAGACACTGAGCCTGGTGGGGAGAAAAGACAAAGAGAGGCTGGGGAGCAAAGCAAGGAGTAAGCAGAGGGTGTTAGGATGGAGCGAGGCTCAGAGGAGGCAATGCGCAAACAGAACTGAGGAAGGAGCCACCTTTGAGCAGAAGGAGGCCAAGAGTTGCCGTGCAAAGGCCCTGAGGTGTCTAAGGGTCATGAAGTCCCAAGTAGCCAGGATAGAAGTAGGTCTAGGCCGTGAGGTGGATTCTAGTTGTAGGGAAAAGGCCAGGCTCATGCTCTTGGGACTGAGGTGGGGCTACAATGTCTGTAATGTCTATAAGGGACACATTTTGAAGACTGAGCTGAGGACTTGTTGATGATCAGTTGTGCGTTATGGAAGGGAAGGAAGGATCTGGAATAATTAGTAGGACTTGTTTGGTCAGCAGTAATCAGGATTTCAGAGTGGCTTTGTGATCCAGGCTCTTGTGTCCTGTTTGGCTGTTTGCAGAGAATATCGCATGAGTGCCTGTGCTTGTCCCTGAGACAGTGGCATGCCAGTGGTCCACTCTGACAGTCATATGTGTGCTTGTGGATGAAAGTCACTGAAGGTACAGAAGTATAGGGCAGAGTCCGGGAGAGAAGAGACTCAGTCCCCCAGCGCTCCTCTCCCCTAGGGGATGTGCACGCTAGGTACTGCCAACCAGGAGGCTCTCGGCATCTCCGTGTTGAGTTTCTTCTTGGGGGGTCTGTCACAGCGATCTCTCCTGGTCTCTAAAGGTTAAACTGATATTGGATGTCCCGTTGCCCCCAGCATAAATCACATTAGCATAAGACATCCATCATGCTCCAAGTCCCATGTAAACATCACCAGGGAGCACATTCTGCTGTCTTTGCCCTGTTCTCTCAGGTAGCTCAGGGCCACGTGGAGGTGAACATAGTCAGTCCTTTTCTGCTGTGTGATGAAGAATCTGAATGGTCTTCCTCTTGGATTCCTAGCAGGTCATCTTGGGATTTCTCACACGATAGGATTGTTGTTGCTGCTCATCATGGGCCTCCGTGAAAACAAGATGACTTGTGGCATGTTCCCAGAGAACTCATGCTGCCAGGGTGATACGGGATGGGGGCAGCCACTTCAGAAACATGAGAGTCTGTTTAGACACTTGGACCTCTGGGTCACAAGATATCATTTGACTTTCAGGGAAAGGAAGATTCTTGACATTGCATTCGGTCACATGACCAATGAGTCTGTTAATTGTGCTTTTTGTAAGGAGACCCTGACCAAAACTCTAAACTCCAGATACTGGTGAAGCTTTCTGGTTGGAGACACAGCAGTGAGTCCAGAGGGTGAAGCATCATGATCCCACAGTAAGGGACATGACAGTGCTCGGTTCTAGGCCTGCCTCCTCCTGTGTATGCACAGTGGCCCCGAGTCTCCTAATCCCACCATGTATACCTTTATTTGGCTCATCCTGATTTGCTCCCAATAAGAAAAACATAATCAGCACTCCAGAATCAGAGCAGGCAGATCTCTGTGAGTTGGAGGCCAGTCTGGTCTACAGAGTAAGTTCCAGGACAGCCAGAGTTACAACAGAGGAACCCTGTCACAAAAAAAAAAAAAAAAAAAAAAAAAAAAAAACCCTCAAAAAAACAAAAAAGAAAGAAAAATCACAGATATAGTGATTTCTTGGGTTCTGAGCTCTAGCAAATTATGGAATCTGAGGGGAGCATGGGAACCCCCACATTTATACACAGTTGATGAGAAGTGCAGATGGTATGAGGACCCCCTAAGTTTATGGCTGTCCTCTTCATAAAGGAAGGGCTGGTCCCTTCACCGTGTGTGGAATCCGCCTGTCTCCAGGTAGCTTGTACCAGAATTAAATTGCAGTTGGTGTTAGTGTGTGACTTAGGAGGATGACAGCTACCCCTTAGGGGACAAAAGATCAGGTAGTGAGGAGGGTTTCATCTGGTGACCACAGCGCCACTTTGGTACTGAAGAATACTTGTGCCAGTTGAGGCACACACCTTTAATCCCAGCGCTCAAGAGGCAGAGACAGGTGGACCTCTGTGAATTCCGGGCCAGCCTGGTCTACATAGTGAGTCCCGGATCAGCCAGGGCTACATAGAAAAACCTTGTCTCAAAACAAAAACAAGGAAACAAACAAACAGAATAGTTGTGCTGTGGTAAGTTAGTGGTAGGATTTTGAGATGATGGATTCCATTCCTAAGGAACTGACTTCCTAATACAGGAGGCAAAGGACACCAATAAGAAAAAAAGCAGGGGCTGGAGAGAGGGCTCAGTGTTTAAGAATACGTTCCAGAGGACTGGAGTTCAGTTCCCAACACCCACACGTGGCAGCTCACACCTGCCTGTCCCTCCATCTCCAAGTGAGCCAATACCCTCTCTGGCTCCTTGGGGACCTGCACTCACACACGGGGGCGTGCATGCCCATCTGCATCTCCACACACTCTCTCTTCCTCTTAAAATTCTTTTTAAGAAAAGAATGCAAATAAGTTAGGAGGAGGAGGGATGCAGCTTAGTTGGCAGAGGCCTGCATGGTTGAAATGAAAGACGTCCTGGGTTGGATCCCAGCACAGCACAAACAAGGCTGGTGGCACTAATCCCAGCACTGGCGGGGTCGCAGGCAGGAGAATTATAAATTCAAAGTCAGCCTGAAGGCCATCCTTAGCTACACAGCAAGTTGTAGCCCAGGCTGACTTCTAACTCTCAATCCTCCTGCCTCACCCACTTAAGTACGGGATTACAGGCACACACCAGCACTCCCAAAGGGACTGTTCACCTTCTGTAGAGCAGAGAATGGGCCTTGGAGCCTTTGAACACCCGGCATAACTGCAGAGACTTTGCACTAGAGAATTTCCAGCTGGTGAGGTAATTAGTAGCTTGCTATCAGATATTAGTTGAAATTTCCCCTAAAACTAAAGGGCATGAGATACTGTTGACACCTGAAAGACTGGCGTCCGGGCAGTGCTGGAGTAATGGACTCAGAAGAGGGCTGTGCCCTATGGACTCTCTCCATGGACCCACGGTTTGTTTTATGAACACGTAGTGTGCTGCTGTTTTGATGGAAGGAAACAAGAAATCAACTGAGACTCTGCCATTGAGTTTGGGTTTCACCAGCTCTTGAGCAGGGGCTGATAGTCCGGTTCATAAATGGTCAGCGAGAAACATAATGGAAGAATAATGACGTTGTCCTTAAAGGTTTGAGGTTATACTCAGTTGGTAGAGTGCCCGCCTAACATGCAGGAAATTGACCCCTAGCCCTGCATAAATGGGGCGGGGTGGTCCATTCCTGTCATCCAGCACTTGGGAGGTGGAGGCAGGAAGATCAGAAGTTCAAGGACATCCTTGGCTCCATTTCTAGTTCACGCCAGGATGCATAAATGGAGGAGGAGGGGAATTGGAGCAGGCAGTTATGTGTCACGTCGAGCGGGGAACAGTGCCAGATAGAGTCTTTCAAGGCTGGTTTGCATGCCTTCAAACGTGTGTGGTCACACTCAGCATTTAGGAGCCCTGAAGGACTGCCTGTTAGTACCGGCCTCTGCTTTTCTGGGTGACTTAGAGAGCTGGTGTGGGAAGATGCTAGCCTAACTAGCCAGTCTTCCCGTGGGAGAGGGGAACAGTACAGCTGCTGTTTTCTTGTCATCTGCGCTTGCTTGCTCTTCCCTGATGCCGTGGTCCCGGTAGCAGAACTGTGCCAGAGGCCAGGGTAGCTCCTAAGCAAGGAAACGAAGCTGTGCAAACCAGCCTTCGTGTAAGAATTCTCACAGGCCTGCAGTTAGTAACCAGTTGCTCTAAACTGTAAGCAGCCTGGGGACCCTCAAATTTATAACTGGCGTCTGAAGTGAGGGTGGTTTTATTAGACTGTGCCTTTTGACATGTGGAGCCTGGTTATTATCAGAAACGGATTGCCTACATCGCACCTATTCCAGCCTTGACCAAGATACTTTAAAGAAATTAATTAATTTTGGTTTTTGGAGACAGGGTCTCAAACTACCAAATATAGTGTGCAGGTATCACTGCTAGGTGTGTGTGGGGGTGGGTGGGTAGGTGGGTGCTTTGATAATTTTCTAGGTCCCAGGTTGGTTGGGAACAAAGATTTTTCCTTGTCTCGGTTCATGAACTTGGACCAAAACTGGTGCCCATGGTGCATTACTATATCATAGATCCCAGGCCTTCATAAAGGGAGGACTCAGTGGTTTTCAGAAGAGTACCTGTCCTTCCTAATGTCCCAAGGGGTGTGCCTTCTGACCCTTGGAGCAGGGAGGTCAGAGTGCATCAATGCATATTGGAAGTCTCCAGCATATATGGTAGAAGGCTGTGAGATTGCCCCTTGAGCCTGGAAGCTCGGGCGGAGGGTGTTGCCTGTGACTGCTTTGGCCCTCGTATGCATTAAATAATCAGGAGGCCCTGCTGGGGCAGTGCAGTGCCCATCCCCAGGGCTGGATCCTGGCATTATCTAGCATTATTCACAGACTTGGCCTGATCCTCCTCTTCACTTTTCCAACCTTTGTTCCCCTCCTGGGAGAGATCTGCCTGCCCTGATTAATAAATCTTTCCCTCTGACTGCTTCTCCTCATTAAAAGTAAATTCAAGTTGAGTTTAGTGGCATACATTTGTAAATCTCAGCACCCAGGAGGCTGAGGTAAGGAGATGTAGAATTTGAGACCAGCCTAAGCTGGTAACTGGTAGAATCTTTGATCTTTGTGAGTTAGAAGCCAGTCTCGTCTGCATAGTGAGACCCTTTCTCAAAAACAAACAACCAACCAAAAAAATAACAAGGAACTAGAAAGGTTAAGAGCACTGCTACTCTTCCAGAAAACATGAGTTCAATTCCCAACACATCCACTTGATGTGCTAACATTTGGCCCACTGGTGACCTCTGCCAATGATACCCTTCCCCACACACATGTCTCTCCTCCTTTCTCTAAGACTAAAAAATTACATGTATATGTATGTATCTGGGTATGTGCATGTGAGTGCAGTGTCCTTGGAGGCCAGAAGAGGGCATCAGATCCCTTGGGATTGAGTTGTAAGAGGTTGTGATAACTAGGAATCGAATTCAAGTCCTCTGTGTCACCAGAAGTGTTCTTAACTGCTGATCCATCTCTCCAACTCCCACCTTTTTTTTCTTTAGAGTCTCACTCTGTAGCCCAGGCTGGCCTCAACCTTTCTGCAGACCTCCTGCCTAGGTGCCTAGGTGCCTAGGTGCTGGATTTGCAAGTGTAAGACCACAAATAGCTACAAGAAATGTACTTGAGTGGTCCACAGTGACACAGGACCTTCTGTCCCAAGATATCACTTTATAGAGTTCTGGGCATTTGCATTTGCACCCAGGCCTGCACAGCTGCTTTCATGACCCCTTTAAAATCTAAACTGATTTCTGGAAAGTGATTTAATAGTTCAGTTTGTCACTGCCCCTCTGCCAGGACATTTGCCATGCCCTGTGAATGCTAACACCTACCCATAAAAGAAGAATTTGTATGTGTGTGGAGGGAGAGATGTGTGTGTGTGTGTGTGTGTGTGTGTATGTGTATGTGTGTGTGTGTGTGTGTGTGTGTGTGCCTGCATGTACTTGTGTGAGACCAGAAGCCAAAGGCTGATGTCTTCCTTTTACCTATAGGGACTTTAATCATTCAATTTTAACATCACCATGATAAGAGCCCCGCACCATGCCAGTAACTGTTCTTACCTTCTACCAAACTGCCCATCAGCAGAGGTAGTAGCCTCCAAGAGGAACCGTGTGTCCACCTCAAAGCCCTGTAACTTTTTGGGGATCACAGAGAGCTGTTCACCACCAACTTCTCCAGGGGTGTCTGAAGTTGCCTTGGGGAAAGGAATCTGCCTGCTCCCAGGTGCAATAAGCATCTCCCTGCAGCTCCAAGCGGTATATTGTGGGACAAATAATTGAATCATCTGAAGGAGTTTTGAGGGGAACTGCCTTCATTACTGGGGTATTCCTAGGGCATCACCAGAGCACTGTGAGTACCCTGGGCTTCAGCATTGCTCCAGCCTGCAGTCATGGAGCAGTTTCAATAAGCATCAGGAACAAGCCGCTAGTTCTCAGGTGGCACCCACTATACACCATCCGTTGTTTGAGGCCAGCCTGGGCTACAGGGTGAGAGTCTTTTTTTAAAAAAGGATCAGCAGTTAAAAGCGCATTCTGGTGATGCAGAGGACTTGAATTCGGTTCCCAGTTGTCACTGCAGGTGGCTCACAACTTTGCAACTCAGTCCCAGGGGATCCGATGCCCTCTTCTGGCCTCCAAGGACGCTGCACTCAGTGTCTGAAACATTACTGGATCCCCAAGAAATTGGGGCTCACCAGTGGGTCCAACTTCAAGCCATAATCCCTTCTAATGAAGTCTACTCAAAGCTACTGTGCAGAGGCTTCCCACACTAGTCCTTCAGCTCCTAATATCAGGTATAATGTAACTGATAAAAGTAGCAAGCTCCTTCCACCCACCAGATATTTTATCTGTGTATGCGTGTGTTATATATGTATGTATGTGTTTTCATGTGTGTGTGTATGTATGTGACTGTGTAGAAGCCACAGGTTGACATTAGGTATCTTCCTGAGTTACTCCCACAATTAATCTTTTTAAATTAAAAAAAAAATCTTTTTTGTTTTGTTTTTCAAGGCAGGATTTGTCTGCTGTAACTTTGGCTGTCCTGGAACTCATTCTGTAGATCAGGTTGGCCTCAAATTCACAGAGATCAATCTGCCTGCCTCTGCCACCTGAGTTCCAGGTTTAAAGGCATGTGCCACTAGTGCCCAGTTTTAAATTAAAAATCTTAAGTGTATGCATATTTTGTCTGCAAGTATGTACATTACTTGTGTGCCTGGTGCCCATGGAGGCCAGAAGAGGATATTGAATCCTCTAAAACCAGAGTTATAAATGCTTGTGAGCAGCTTTGTGGGTGCTGGGAATCGAATCTGGGTCCTCTGGGCAGCAAGTGTTCTTAATTGCCACGCCATTTCTCCAGTCCTTATTTTATTCTTTTGAAGAAAATGAGCCCAATGGTCTTGTTTGTTTGTCTGTTGTATTTGAAGTACCTCTAATGACACCCTTGCCTGAGATTCTTTTATTTATGTATTTATTTATTCATTTATTTGTTTGCTTGTTTATTTATTTATTTATAGATAGGGTCTCATCCTGCCTGTCCTGGAACTCACTATGTGCACCATGACACATGGCATTTCCAGAACTAGGTGTAGTGGTGCACACCTGTAATCCCAGCACTTGGAAGGCAGAGGTAGGCAAATCTCTGTGAGTTCCAGGCCAGCCTGATCTACATATTAAGTTCCAGGACAGCCAGGGCTACATAATAGAGATATCCTGTTGAAGAAGAGGAAGAGAAAGAGGAGGAGAAGGAGAAGGAGGATGAAGAGGAAGAGGAAAAAGAGGAAGGGGGAGGAGGAAGAAGAGGAGGAAGAGGAAGAAGAGGAAGAAAGAAGAATCTGTCCCATGCCCAGCGCTCTCATCTGACCATAACCACCCTGACTGTCTCTACAGCCAGATTTATTGCCATGGGGAGCTCCTGCACCAAGTTCAGATGGCGAAGCTCTATCAAGATGACAAGCAGTTTGTGGATATGTCACTGGCCACATCTCCAGGTAAAACTACCTTGCCCTCTTCTGAACCTTCTTCTGCCTAAAGAAGGCAGGTGTGGGAGCAGCTTAGGTTTCCCTGGTTGGGGTGGGTCTCAGGGCCCCCCACTGACCCCTCGATGTCACCTGCTCTCCAGATCAAGTCCTAAAGAGCTTCAGCGAGCTGGCCGTGGCTCACAACCACAGCATCCCCAGGGAAAAGCTTCAGGAGTTTGTCCAGAGGTACTTCCAGCCAGTGGGGCAGGAGCTGCAGCCCTGGACCCCCCAGGACTGGAAAGACAGGTACCACCACTCTGGAGAGAAGCCAGGAGGGGGCCCCCCTCAATGGGGCTTCCTCCTTGAACCCTGTGGGGCATCTCTTCTAGCCCTCAGTTCCTGCAGAAGATCGCAGATGCCGAGCTGCGTGTCTGGGCAGAGCAGCTGCACCAGATCTGGAAAAAGCTGGGAAAGAAGGTAGCAGTAGCCGGTGCCTGCCACATGAGCCCGCTGGTTGCTCTGGGGATGGGACAGAGCATGCCTGTGGGGACCCACAATGCCTAAGAGCACAGATATTTCCTAAGAACACAGCCCACACCCCTGAGCCCTAAATAGAAGCCTTTTAGAAAGTACTTCTGACTTCAGGGGGGAACATCTGCCTCTAACCCCTCACATCCTCCAGGGAACCACCCAGGCCAACCGAGCTAGTCCTGCCACCTGCAGGCTACTTAGTGCTGCCTCCTGCAGCCTGGCAGGACATGGCAGAGAAGCATGTCCTCTACCTTGTTCCCTTCCTGAGTTTCTGGGCTAGCCTCAGTCCCAAGGACAGTAATTTTGGCTGCATGTGGCTAGCTGGTGTTCAGCCCAATGCAGAGGGACTCTTTCCTGCCTGATCCTACGGCTGCCCAGGATCAGCCAGCCCACTAGGTACATACCTGATCCCCATTCTGCTGCTTTCTCATAATGGTTGAGGCAGGTTGAGCTCCCCTGATACACTTAGAACTGGCAGAAGCGGGCTAAAGAAGGACCCAAGGGTCCCATGCCAGTCCTCACTGCTCCGGATCTGCTCAGCTGCCCCCGGGGAAAGCGCATGGTTTTATCACTCTGGAAAGGGGACTGGGAGACGGTGCTCCATCTTCTGAGTTTGGCTTAAGTAGCAGCAGAAGATGTGGGAGGGACTAAGAGAGATCTTGACTAGGACGGCCTAGTCCACTTAGCCTCATCTGGATCACAACAATGAGTACTGCCAGTGGCCACCTGCTTGATGCCATGCCTAGTGGTCTGTGCTTCAGCATACCATCGAGTTGAGCCAGGACCCCAGAGACTGGCACATGGAGAGTGAGGACACTAGGACTCCCAGAAGCCAGCCTCAACTCCTCAGAATCAGCCCACCCAGCCAGGCTGCCAGGCCCTCTGACGCCACCCTCAGCAGCCTCTACCTCTGGGCTGATGCTAGATTTCCGTGTGTCCTCTTTCCCACGTCCAGATGAAACCAGAAGTTCTCAACAACCCCGAGAGGTTCTCCCTGATCTACTCAGAACAGCCCTTCATTGTGCCTGGAGGGCGTTTCGTCGAATTCTACTACTGGTGAGTGCCCGTGTCTGAGAGGCTGGCATTGGTGGTGGAGAACTGAAGGTCAGAACCTTCCAACATGACAATGCAGGGCAGAGGGTGAAGGCTGGGTGATGAGTACCTACTCCTTATGCCAGGGACTCCTACTGGGTGATGGCAGGTCTGCTTCTCTCTGAGATGACTTCAACGGTGAAGGGCATGCTGCAGAACTTTCTGGACCTGGTGAAGACGTAAGAAGGGATCTTAGGCAAGGAGCTGGGCTTGCCTTGGCCTTGCTTCTGGGCTAGGGGGTATCTAAGCTGAGTCCCTCTTGGCAGCTACGGACATATCCCCAATGGTGGACGAGTGTATTATCTGCAACGGAGCCAACCCCCACTCCTGACCCTCATGATGGATCTATACGTGACCCACACCAAGGATGTCACCTTCCTTCAGTGGGTACCCCTGCCTACATCTGGCTACAGGCATATTCTATGCTGGAGACTTCCCAGGGCCAAGGGAAGTGGCTATGTATCTGGGCTGAGGTGTTGCCTCTACTACTCCAGGGAGAATATTGAGATCTTAGCCTCGGAACTGGGCTTCTGGACTGTGAACAGAACTATCTCTGTGAGCTCAGGAGGACAAGCTTCACCCTGAACCGCTACTATGTCCCTTATGGGGGACCCAGGTGAGAAACCCGCTTGCCATCAGTCCCTTGTCTGCTCACTCTGAGTGTCTCTATGACCTAGAGCTGGAGGGGTGACTTAGTCTTATCGGATGCAGACTCTGAGAGCCCTAGGCCCCCTTGTGCTGTGTGTGTGTTGGAGGGGAAGATGACTGAGTTAAGATGACCGAGCCTCTTGGTTGAGCAGAGGGACTTAGCACCTACCAATATCAGGCGGTTGTCCTTCTCTTCCCTAGGCCAGACTCTGAGAGCCCTAGGCCCCCTTGTGCTGTGTGTGTGTTGGAGGGGAAGATGACTGAGTTAAGATGACCGAGCCTCTTGGTTGAGCAGAGGGACTTAGCACCTACCAATATCAGGCGGTTGTCCTTCTCTTCCCTAGGCCAGAGTCCTACAGCAAAGACACAGAATTGGCAAGCACTGTGCCAGAAGGTAATCAGAAACAGGAGGAGGAAGGACTGACAGGAGGGGCTGAGCCTCTGCTCATGTCGGACTTTGACCTGTGGCTGCTTGCCCCTGCACTCAGTTCTGGCCTGGCGTTGCTATTCTGTCCTTACAGGGGACCGCGAGGCTCTGTGGGCTGAGCTCAAGGCTGGGGCTGAGTCTGGCTGGGACTTCTCTTCACGCTGGCTTGTTGGTGGCCCAAATCCAGATTTGCTTAGCAGCATCCGAACCAGCAAAATGGTACCTGTTGACCTGAACGCTTTCCTGTGCCAAGCGGAGGAATTGATGAGTAACTTCTACTCCAGACTAGGTAGATGAGCACTCTGGGACAGGAGACTGCCTAGTGTGGGCTCCTACATCAGCCGTGGCCATGGGACTGGAGGTAGGGCTCCCCAGCCAGCTTGGGCCTTCACCCTGATGGAGGCACTGGCAGAGGAGGACAGAGGACCACCTTGCTGTTACTTCGCTGCCCTTCTGTTCTTTGAGCAGCCCAGGGAATGAGAGGATACACTGGTGCATACACCGAATCTCTCTCCGTTGCCCAAAGCTCTCCTTAGCCCCCTTAGAACAAGAGTCCTCGGAATGATGAGCCGAGGAGACAGACCAGCAAGTCCCTGGGAGCTGGGCGGGGCCATTAGTTCAAGGAACCTTGACTTCTAATGGGCGCTGGGGAATCATGGTCCTTGATCCTTAGGATTCTTAACCCATGTGAGCACCACATACAGAAGCGGGCAGAGTAAAGACATCGATAGCCGGGGACCCCAGGGCAGAACCCAGTGCCCCACCTGCTGAGGCTAAAGGCAGTGCCACACAGGGAATGATGCTGAGGCCACCAAGTACAGAAACCTGCGGGCCCAGCGCCTGGCTGCCATGGAGGCCATCCTGTGGGACGAGCAGAAGGGTGCCTGGTTCGACTATGACTTGGAAAAAGGGAAGAAGAACCTGGAGTTCTACCCCTCCAACCTCAGCCCGCTCTGGGCTGGCTGCTTCTCAGACCCCAGTGTCCCTGACAAGGCTCTGAAATACTTGGAGGTGAGGGGACCGTGGGCGGGTCTGGCATCCTGGAGGCAGGACTCCCCTTTCCCTGCTGGCAGTGTCTGTCTAAGCCTGCAAGTCTCTCTGAGGCCACTGGAAGCAGCTGTGAGGTGGGACAAGGGGCAGGAGGGGCACATCTGGGTTCTCCCAGGGCCCAGCGTCCTTGGCTCCTGCTTCAGCCACCATCCACAGTCACATCAACGTCTGGAACCTTCTAGGACAGTAAGATCTTGACCTATGAGTATGGGATCCCGACCTCTCTTCGCAGCACAGGCCAGCAGTGGGACTTCCCCAATGCCTGGGCCCCCCTGCAGGACCTAGTCATCAGAGGTAGGCAAGCTGGCAGCTGATACCCACCCCACTTGTCTAGAAGGCCCAGCCCTCCTCTTCCACCCCCTCCAATATCAATCCATGGATTAACACATGGGTCCATGGGTCCAGAAAGGAGATCTGAGGGCCTAGATGGGGACAGTAAGGCCCAGGTGCCTGTTCTGCCCAGGATGGGGTCTCTGAATATTCAGGCCTTTATCTGGGGTGGGGTCTAGGTTTGGCCAAGTCAGCTTCCCCTCGGACTCAGGAGGTGGCTTTCCAGCTGGCCCAGAATTGGATCAGAACCAACTTCAAAGTCTATTCCCAAAAGTCTGCCATGTATGAGAAGGTGAGAGGGCTGGGGTGTGTCTCTGTCTCATTGGGGTCTCATTCCACAAACAAGTAGGGTCTGTGTCATCAGGCTTTGCCAGGCCTGAGACAGCACAGCCAGGACAGTGCGGCCCCCAGTGGCCATTCTTGGGCACTGCAGGAACCTGAGCGGCAGTCTGGTACAACGGTTCCTTCAATGGCTGTTGCCTATATAGCTGTATAGGGGCAAGCTATACTCACCTGTAACTCGTACTTTTGTCCTTAGTATGACGTCAGCAACGGTGGACAGCCAGGTGGAGGAGGGGAATATGAAGTTCAGGTGAGCAAGCTAGGGTGAGCTGGTCAACACCCTTACAGGCAACTCCTCGATCTGCTGTCCCCCAGAACACATATGTCCCCCTTGGGTCTGAGATGCCCAGAAGTGGGACTAAGGGGAAGATTCTGAATGGTAACCACTGGTGCCTCTGGGGCCATAATCCCTGAGAAGAGGGGATTCCCCAACCAGGGCTTGGAGGTTGGGGGGAAGGCCCTCAGAGATCTGGGCCCACTGTCCCCGCCTCTCTTCAGGAAGGATTTGGCTGGACCAACGGACTGGCCCTGATGCTCCTGGACCACTATGGTGACCAGTTGACCTCAGGGACCCAGCTGGATTATGTAGCACCCTACTGCCTAGTGGCTGTCCTTCTCAGCTTTCTGCTACAGTGAGCACAGGATAAGGATGGCCTCGCTGCGTGCACTGCGTCCTCTGGCTCCAGCTCCTGGCTCATTAAACCCCTGCTCCACCCCTCCCTTCTCCTGCCCCACACCCCCACCTCTCAACTGTCCTGTTCACAGCCACTGGCAAGAAGTGATTAGGAGGTCAAGACTGAGAACTGGATTCCCTCCACGTAACTTTCACCAGGGTGGAAAGCCCTACCCTTGGGAAATCCCGATGCCTGAAGTACCCCACCTGGTACCACATACAACCTGGACTCACACACACATTTACATAGTCAAAATGCTTTTATTGTTCTGCTGAAATGCTTACAAATACTGCAAAACACCCAGCCAGGCCCAGCAACCAAGGGCCCGGCGCTGGGGAGGGCAGGGAAGGTGGCTTAGTGTTAAGGCTCGAAGGCTGAGGCCAGCCAGCTGGAGACTTGATCCTCCACTCTCCTTTCCCATCATCCTTGGGAAACTGAAGGGAGGGGTACCACAGCTCAGGGCCTCTGCTTCAGGCACCCCAGCTTAGGCTTCCTTCTGGGTGCCCTGAGCTACCCTCTTTCCTTATCGGGAACTAGTCCTGTCAGGACGGGAGGACAGCCCTCTAGCTTCCTCCCCCCTCAGTGCTGCTGTTCCTCTGGTCTTGGATCCCAGAACATCATCCCTTCTGGCTGTAAGCAAGGCACGGTGGAAGGGAGAGGGCTGGCCTGGGGGCTAGAGATACACTGCAACAGGGAGGTGCTCAGTCTCCTCCCACCATGTGACACGCCCCCAGGCCTGGGTTGGAGAGATGATGGCACGTACCCTCTTGTGGCCCACAGCTGAAGCAGTGGGCTGAGCCACAGAGTGGCCATGGCAATTAGTGTGTAACCATGGTGATGAAGCAGTCACCACAGAGACTGTAGTGATGGGTTTGCAACACGAAGATGGGGTTGCACCTCAAGGATGACACTTGAGGTCTCTGGTCCTTGAGCAAAGGAGTGAAAAGTACGGAGGTGTGAGGGTGAGGAGGCAGAACAGGGTTGGGACGTGCAGGCCGGGGCCACTCCCCAACTCCACACATGGCTCTGCCTAGTACCCCCCGCCCCGGACCCCTGCAGAGGGGGCGAGATGAGAAGGGGATCTTTGGCAGATTCTGGTACCATAATTTGTCCTTTACAAAGAGAAAATGAGCTGGGTGAGCAGGTGTCAGGGCAGAGTTGAGAGCCCGGCTCTGTGACAGCTCTTCAGGCCTTCAGGACCTGGGAGAGAACCCTGAACTTCTGGGCTCCCAGGAGGCAGCAAAGCTCTCCCTCTTCCTTTCCTCTCTGCTGGCTCTTCAGGGACCCGAGCCCAATCCTCAAGCACCAAACTCCTCAAAGAACAATTTGCTTCTTGCACAAAAGCCCTGGGGTACTCTACTACACCCTGGTCCTTTGTGGCCCAGTGCCCAGTGTGCCACTGTCTCCAGGGACAAGCAGAGCAGCGAGTGCAGGGCCTGGGTCCTGGGCTGACCTGGGAAGCCAGGAGGTGCATGGTAGCTAATTCATGAACTGAGTGTAGCCCTCAGCTCCTGTGACGATGACATCCATCCAGATGCGCATGGCCTCTGCAGATGGGGCCACCATGTAATACAGTCGATCATGGGTTTTCACGCAGAAGGTGAGGGCTGGATTTGGGCTCTGTCAAGGCAAGACAGGGAGTTCTAAGATGGGACCCTGTGCCCAGAACATTTTGTTAACCTGCCTCTTGTCTGCCTTTCTCCTCAAAGTCCAAGGAAGTCCGGAATTTAAGGCTGAGTCCTAAACAGGCCAAAGCCTAGAGCCCAAGGGTTCACAGGTTTGCCTTCTAACACATAGCAGTACTAGGCTCTCTAAATCCTTACAACCCCAACAGGGACAGACTTCAGTTCCAAAGTTAATATAAGAGAATCTGTCACAAGGGTTGTCCCAGTGAGAATCAGATTCTCCTCTAAGCCAAACAGAGGCAGGAAAAATAGGATGCTGACCCAGATCCCAGAGGAGCAGAGTCAGGGTTAGATGGGGTTTGAGGGCCGGCAAGGGGAAAACAGGTAAGGGTGCTGGCTCAGCCTCCAACATCTTCTATCAATCCCCCCTCTCCAATTTAGTGCCTGCACCTCCCCCACCTATGCCTGTCTGTACCGTCAGTGCGCTCAGGGCTACATGAGCTGTCATGGCCAGAGAGGAAGGCAACAAGTGAACTTCGATCCACAGGAGCTCCTTGCTCCCTCCTCTCTCTAGCCTGGAGCAAGTTAGACGGATGAAGGAGGGAGTCAGGGGTCAGGGGCCATAGAGCACAGGAGCTGTTAATATGAGCAGTTCTGGTTATAGGCGTGTGGGGTAGGGGTACCTCAGTCACCATAGTGAAGTGGAAAAACCTTTTCTGGGAGGGGGAGAGGAAGAAAGGAAGAGAGAGCTGGTAAAGAGAGCAAGGGTAGAGCAGAGCCTGGGCAGAGGGCAGGCTGGAGGCCTCTGCGCCCAGAACACCATTGTAACGCCCCTTCCCGGTGGCTCTCCCTGCAGCCACGCTCCGGTCCTCCCCGCCTCACCTTGGCTGCGCTGCGCAGGTGGTCATAGTACACTTCCTCAATGGCCTGGAAGTAGATGACTCCCTTCAGCTTTGTCTCATGTTTGTCTGCAAAGGAACGGGGGCTGGGCTGAGCGGGGCTGAGCGGGGCCCAGAGCTCATTTCCTCATCTGGGGAATGATTTACAGTCATGGCCTCCGGGACTCCAAAATGGAGTCTAAAGGGGACCCTGCAGACAGCGATAATGTAAATCAGAACTCCGTTGAGATGCGATTTACCAGAAGACAAAATTACACCACTGGCAAGAAGTGTAAGGGAGATGAAGGGGGGAGCAAGCCTGGACAAGCTCTTAGGATAATCTGACCCCGTCAATCAAAAGGAGGGCACTTGGGATCCTAGCAGTTTGCTGAGGCTGAGGCAGGATGATTGAGTTCCAGGCCAGCCTAAACAACATAATAAGACTCTCTAAAAATAATTCTACTTTAACATAAATACAAACAATAAACAAATTAGAAAGACTTTGATCCCAGCACTCAGGAGGCAGAGGCAGGTGGAACTCTGTGAGTTTGAGGCCAGCCTGGTCTACCTAGTAAGTTCCAGGCCAGACAGAGCTACATAGTGAGACCCTATGTCAGTAAACAAGCAAACACCACCACCAAAATATACTTTTTTAAATTGGGTTTTTGTTTGTTTTTGTTTTTTTTGGGGGGACAGAGCTTCTCTGTATAACCTTGATTGTCCTGGAACTCACTCTGTAGACCAGGCAGGCCTCAAATTCAGAGATCTGCCTGCCTCTGCCTCCTGAGTGCTAGGATTAAAGATGTGAGCCTTCACTACCCTGCAACAAAAAATAATTTATCTGACTTATATAAAATAACAGATTTATAATAGCCATCACAGCTTTTTATAAGCACACTACATATTCCTCAAGTGCAGATGGGTTAATAAATTATAGTGTATCACAGGATGGGACATTATATGACTGTTGCTATATAAGATGATACAGAATTGTGTGTGTGTGTATACACACGTGTGAAAATGTGCATGCCTGTGTATGTACACTTGGGAACCAGAGGAGGATGCTACTCTCTACCATATACCCTTAAGATAGGTCTCTCATTGAACCTGGGGCTGGGTTAGCAGCCAGCAATCCCCAGCAATCCTCCTGTCTCCATCTGTGCCCAGCGCTGGGTAACAGGTATGCATGGGGTATACACAGTGCTGGGATCTGCACACAGGACCTCATGCTTGAGTCGCAAGTGCTCTTACGTATTAAACCATCTGTCCAACTCAAGAAACATGTGATACAGGTGTAGGTAAGGAAGTGAATCTATAAAACACACTCAAGCCTACGTATACAGTTGTTGATGTATTTGAAACAGAAAGACCACTAAGACACCTTGGAAGGCAAACAGGAATGCATTCTATTTGTATGAAAAGGAGGTGAGAATGTTGTTTATCTGAATGTATGCACACCTGTAATCCTGGCATTTGAGAAACAAAGGCACGAGGATAAAGAGTTCAAAACCAGTTCTGACTACATAGTGCGCTTGAGGCAAGTCTGGGCTACATGAGTCTCTCTCTCTCTCTCTCTCTCTCTCTCTCTCTCTCTCTCACACACACACACACACACACACACCATGTATTACCTGTACTTGGTGAAGACATATTTCTCAAAGTAAACTTTTTCATGTTTTGATTTTTGAACCATATTTTTACCTTGTGTTATTAAATTGCCTCCTGTTATTAAAAGAAAGAAGGAAGGCTGGAGGGTACAGCTCAGTTGGGAACATGCTTACCTGACGTCATTGGCCACAATAGGCACGTGTGTGCAGATACGCACATACCCACACACATAGGGATATCTTTAAAAAATTTTTCTTTAAATCTTACATTTAAAAACATTTAATCTAAAAAAAAGCAGGTGTGGGGGTTCATACCCGTAATCCCAGCACTTGGTAGGCAGAGGCAGGGGGATCTCTGTGAGTTTGAGGGCAGCCTGGTCTACAGAGTGAGTTCCAGGACAGCCAGAGTTACAACTATCATTAACATAGCAAGTTCAAGGCCAGTCTGAGATATTTGAAAGTCTGTCTCAGGTAAAAAGAAAAAGAAGGAGAAGGAAGCAATGGGCAGTCGCAGGTGCCAGGGATGCAGCTCAGTGGTAGAGCATGTCCCTCGAGCGGCAGTTTTGACTCCCAGCAGGGAGAGAAGGAAGGAAAGGGAAGCTAAGGAGGACTGGGCTCTTCAAGGCATCCCGCTGACTTCACGTGAGCAGCACATCGCCTCGCGCACACATAGCAAGTGCACACATAGCATGCGGGTTCAAGGTCTGGGTAGCCGGAGGGAGGAGGGTGAACGGTCAGAGCAGAGGTGGCCACTTGGTGCGGAAGGGGAGCAGTGCCTAGTTGATGACTAATACTGATCAGACAGTACAACTGACACCTCAGCCGGCAGCCTGAGTCCTACAGGAAATGATACACCAGTCAGACGTGGCAGCTATTGCTACGCTCCTTCCATGAAGCCCTCCACACACCCTAGACTATTCAGGCCCAATTCCTGGCCCAGCCTCCTAAAGGTCCCAGCCTAGCCTCCAGCCCGGTCCCAGCCTCCTAAAGGTCCCGCCCCAGCCTCCTAAAGGTCCCGCCCCAGCCTCCAGCCCCGCCCCAGCCTCGCCCCGCCCCAGCCTCCAGCCCCGCCACTCCTCTGCCCGGCTGTAGAGGGATGAGCTCTGAAAGCAGCCTGCTCCGCTGGCTCCTCTGGGGAAGCGGCTGCCTGCGTCTTGGCAAAACACCGGCTGGTGCCAGCGCATCCCTCCAGCTTGTCTCACCACCCCGTCCGCACTAAGTTCCGCAGTCGGCCGAGCTTCTCAGTCCCCGTAGCAGGCCCACTCTTCATACTCTAGGACCATCTCTTCCCACCCATATTCTTGGAAAACTCCTAACCTACCTTCAAGACCCACCGCAGACCACCCCAAACACACAGCCGTGTGTCCTCGGCGCAGAACTACTATACTGAATCTGAATGTGTGTTATCCACACCTACATCCCCCTCCAACAGCAACAGCTAGGTGCCAGGCACACAGCAGGTGCTCAGTCAGTGTAGGATAACCGAGTCCTGGGCACTGGCTTCTAGAGGGAAATCACGAGCCCTCCTGCTACGAAGCTACAACGTGGTGAGAAGGTAGAGGCACTCAGCCTGGTCACTCGCCAGCCTGGCTAGCTCAGGAGAACCCCGCCGCATCTGAGGGTGTTAAGAGTGTGAAAGGCGAGCACATTCAGAGCATCCAGCAGAGTCTGGCACAGAACACGGCATCTGTCACTACAGCGTTACACTCTGGGCTGATGTCACACTGCAGAAGGGGATAAGGAGTTGCCTCGGAGGGTGGGAACCACTCCAGGTAGCCTCCCGAGGAGATTCCTGTAGGAAGGAGGAGGGTGCAAGCCCAGCCGACAAGCCACACCCAGGTCCTGGTGTAGCCTCACACCCATCTCAACGTTTCCTCTTTGGCATAAGAAACCTGGCCACCCTCCAGACCCTGCCCCCCCTTCTCACACTGGAAATAGTAACAGGCTCCTGCCCCCACTTCCGTCCCGCCCACCTATCCTTGGTCTTGTGCAGTCTGGCTTCTGCCTCCTTGCCTGGTGGAAAGCCTTCTCTCCACAAATCTCAGTCCCGGAGTCCAATGGCTCTTGGACCACATCATTCATGGCCTTCTGGCAATATCTACCATTGCTGGTGACACCTTTGGCTTACAAATGTCTGTTCCCTTGGCTGGCTTCCTTCCCTGTTCCCGCTGCCTGCTTAAACGTGGTCTCCTTTTGTTTCACAGACGCGAAGCGAGATCACATTTGCCAAGTGCCAGCCCAGCACCTGGCACACAGTCAGAGCCAGCTTCCTGCTTCCTGCCCTCTGCCTCTGCTGGTCTCTCTTCCTGCCTCTCCCCCACAAGCGGCTGTCTCTCCCCTCTGCTCTGCCTCACAGTTGCTGTGAGACTTTGGGCAATTAGGCTTTCTGAGCCTCATTTTCCTTATACATGAAGTAGGTGTAAATACAGCACTTTTGGCAAAAATTAGATGGGCCGGTGCATGTGGAGATCATTCAAGTGTTTGATGAGCAACACCTGCGTTTGCCGTAGCTGTGACTCCAATACATTCACCGAGGGTCTGCTTCACAGCCTAACCTGGACCTAGCCAGATGCACCTCAGCCTCCATGTGTCTCAAGTGGAGCCCTGCTTCCCAGGCTGACAAGGTCTCTCTACTGTCCCAGCCTAGCTACACCCAGGCTTCTGTCTCTCCACATCCAGGACCCAGGGTGGCTGGCCAGGGAAGATTTCTCAAGTGGGAAAAAGGTTAGAGGGGCAAGACCCTGCATCCTTCTCCTTTCCAGGCTTCTGGTGGGACTTCTCTCCCTAGCTTTGCAGGTGGTGGGGCCGAGTGACTGGCACATGTCACCTCCCAGCCGAGGCACTCAACATCAATGCAAAGCCCCTCAGACCGCTCTGTCTCTCTGCCAAATATGGCCAGCAATGCCCCAGAAAGGCTCACTGTGAAGCAAAGACAACCAGCCCACAATGCACAGAGAATTCATGCTGTGCACAGGAAGGGACTCAGAGGCCACTGGTCACAGCACACTCCAGCCTTTTCTGACTAGAGGGCCACACAGCATCCCAAGCTCCAAGTGGGAAAGTCCAAAGGTATTCCAGGGGTAGGAGTCTATGCTAGGGACTGGGTGAGGGAGAGGGAGAACAGGATGGATAAGGTCCCCGAATCCTGGGCTGTCCCAAGAGTCCTTAATACTGTTTAACCGATTACCCTGAAGTCCCTGAGGGAGACCAAGAGGCAGTTCGCAGCCAGATTTGCACCAGTGTCTGGGTATTCCCTGTCAGCAAACCCACTCACTGTCCTTTACTCAACCCTCTGCTTAGCATCTGCCTCCTGACAGTACGCACCAGGGAGAAAGCATCTTGTTGCTCAGCAACACTGCAGAGCAAATGAGTAAGTGACAGAATGAACGAATGAATGAAAGCCAACCAGGTACACTCTGTACATTTTGGGGAGGGAAGTTAAAGCCCATCGAAGCCCTCAACTTGGAAGCTTGGCTTCCTAGCAGACCAGCCAACCCAGTTGTTGGAGTCCAGGGGTCCCAGCCCTGACTGACCCAAGGGCAGCCGGTGGGTACTCACCCACATAATAGGAAAGGGTGCGCTTGAGCCGATCAAACACAAACCAGCGCTTCTTCCACGATTTAATCTTGCCACCCATCTTGATCAAGTAGCCACGGCAGACCTGGTGGGGAGCAACAGTGAAGAAGTATTCAGATATGGACCCCTGAGCCTTTCTCCCCAAACAGTTCCTTCAGTATGGGCCATTGCCTGTGTCTGCATCTGCAGAGGCCATCCCCAACATCTCCGGCTAGCACACAAGGTCCTGGAACAGTCCTGACCATGTTGGGACAGACTGAGGCCCCAGGAGCTGCTTCTGACCACAGGGTCCCTTCTCCCACAGCCTGAGCCATGTAGCTCTGGTACCTTGCTGCTAAGCACCACATGCAGACAGGTGTCCACCCCATGGCCAGATGACTCTATGTGGGTCTTCAAGTCAAAGTCCTCCTTGCGGTTGGGCAGATAGCGTGTAAGAGGTCGTGCCTGGGGACAGAGAGCAGGGAGAGCCGAGTTAATTCTCTTCCCTCACCATTCCCTTGCTCTTGTTTCTGTGCTTTAGTCCCTTACCTCCCAAACATCACATCACCCCCTGCTGACCCCTGCATCTGCCACTGGCTTCACAAGACTTGAGACCAGAGTGGAGCCAGGAATGCCTGGGCTGACTCTACCTAGGCCCAGGCAGAATGCTGGTCAGCTCCTTGGTCAGTTCTCTCACCTATAACCATGACACAATCGTTGTCATCTTCTTCTTGATCCCCTCTCCCTCTACAGAATGAACAAGAGGCCAGATGTGAACATGCTCTGGGAAAACAAGTCCCATGTGGAGCATGTGGGGGCTCTGCGCTCTAGGGGTGAGGAGCCGTTCCGTGGATCAAGGCTCTGGGTTCTACTACCAGCACCAAAGACAAACAGAGCTAGCGAGATGGCTCAGTGGGTAAAGGAGCCTGCTGTCTAGGCTGATGATCTGAACTTGATCCCTGGGATCTACCCACATGGTAGAGGGAGAAAATACCACAATTTGACCTCTGCACACACACCCCCCCCCCCCACATACAGTAAATACGTACTATAATTAAAAGAGATAAAAGAGGCAGGGGAACCTCATGGCTGATTCTCTTTAAAAAAAAACAAGAAAAGATAAATGAATAAATGAATAAAATAGAGATCTGCTTAGTGACTTCTCGGTGACTTTGCTTCTTCTAGTTTCCTTATATTTAATACAAAGTGATTGTCAAAACTAGACCATCACTAAGGTCTGCTCCACCTGTTACTAACTAGAATTCTCCATTAGCTGGAATAATTTTCCACTCTTGCTTTTCCAGGAAAAACTTAAAATGTCAAGTAAGGGAAATGTCACAAATTACTTAAACGCAAAACATACAACTTTTAAGAGATGCAAAGATGGCTGGGCCCTGCTCCTTCTCATACGAGGCAGGCCCCAGTCTCAGAGATGGCGGCCGGAGGAGAGAGTCTGAGGGGTGTCAGGGCTGGAACAGGAGAGGGGAACCAGGCCTCTGATCTCTCATCAGACTTGTGAGGTAAAGCTCTAGAGCTCCCTGTGGTTCCCTTTTAAAATCTGTCTTAATTTTATGGGTGTTAGTGTGTGTCTGCTGCATTTATGTGTACCACTTGGGAGGCATGCCCATAGAGGCCAGAAGGGGCACAGGATCCCTCGGAACTAGAGTCACAGCTGGTTTCAAGCAATGTTTGGGTGCTGGGAACCAAACTGGGACCCTCTGCAAAAGCAGTAAATGTTCTTAACAAGCCATTTCTGATGGTTTTTCTTTCAGGATTAAATCATGGAAACTCACTGGCGGTTTCTTTCCTTTCTTTGGAATTGTATTTTTGTTTTTTGAGACAGAGTCTTACTTTGCAGCTCCGGCTGTCCTGGAACTTGCTATGTAGACCAGGATAGCCTTGAATTCATAGTGATCTACCTGCCTCTGCCTCCAAAGTGCTAGGATATGTCACTGTGCCTAGCTTCTGATGGTTTCCTAACTATAAAAGCCCAGTTTGGGGTCCTGCCCCTTAGGTTTTATGTTGCTGAATCTCAGAAAAGGGGGGAGCTATGGTTGCTGGTCACCTCTGCAGGGAGATCCAGGAGACCCCAACCTGGCCAGAACTATGGAGATTCGGTCAGAAGGAGCAACCTGGATGTGCTCCACAGTTCTCACAGTCAAGGTCCACGCACACAGGCGGATGTCCTTGTCCAGTCACCTTTCTTCTTCCCTCTGCTCAAATCTCTCAGGTAAGGTCTGGTTTTGAGCAGTGAGAGATTTATGCCCAAGGAGAAGCCAGTGTCTCCCTGAGATATAAACCAAATGCCAGAGGGAGGCTATGCAGAGGTGATGGAGACTGAAGCCCAAAGGTCAAGAGGGTTGGGATGCAGAGGACTGCCTTGTGCAGGATGGGCAGTTGGAAGAAGGTGTAGTGTAGACGAGGCCCTGGAGAGGCCAAGGCAGCCATCTTGGTTCTTAGCAAGCAGCTTCCGTCGACTCTGGAGGCGTGTCCGGAGTCCCATGTCTCTGTGTCTACATATGCTTTTGCAGTGGTTGTTTGGATGTGTTTTTCTTCAGACCTTATCTGATTCCAGAGATATATAGGTGGCCTGCCACAGCTTCACACCCCAGCCACCTCAACACACACACACACACACACACACACACACACACACACACACACACAACCTTCAACAAACCCTAGTGGGTATGTTTTTTGTGGCCAAGCAGTCCCAAATAGAATGCTGTCTGTGTTAAGCCCACAGCAATCTTTCTGGAGAACAGGCTTGACAGCCCAGCAGAAGGGCCTGGGACATCCTGACTCCTTCATATCCCTCCTCATCAAGCCAACCATGGCCGTATCTCCCACCCACTCACCTGGGAAAACTGTTTCTCCCGGAGTTTGACTTCCTTCTCCACCAGCTGCTGCCTGCGGGCGCTCTCACTCTGCAGCCTCCGTTCCACTTGCTCCCGCCTCCGCCGTTCCTCCTCCAGGGCCTGTCTCCGCAGTTCCATCTCCCGCTCCTGCCAGCAAAGCCGGGGTCAGCACCCTCCAGCCTGGCCAGAGCTGGAGGCACCGACCCTGGACAATGGCCCGGCTGAGCAAGCATGTCCTCGAAGGCCACCCTCTCCTGGCTAAGGGTAACACTTCAAATACTGGTCCTGTATACCCTATGGGCTGCAACCCTACAAAATCCCTTACGTTCTGTAAGCCTCAGCTACCTCATTAGAAAAATGGCCTCCAATATGCCTGCTTCTGGGAATGGGGTACAAATTCGAGTAATTCAGATATGCCCTCAGATTCCAGCACAAAAATACCACTCAATAAAGTGGGTCTTGTTTAACTTTCTTTTATTGAGACAGGGTCTCATGTAACCCTGGATGTCCTGGAGCACAATATGTAGACCAGGCTAGCCTCTAACTCACAGAGATCCACCCATCTCTGCCTCCCAAGTGTTGGGATTAAAGGTACATGCCATCACACCCAGATAAATTTTAAAAAAAAGATTTAATTTTATTTGTGTACATGCACGTGTGTGTGTGTGTGTGTGTGTGTGTGTGTGTGTGCATGTGCATGCGTGCATGCATAGATTTGCAGGTGTCCACAGAGGATAGAAGAGGGTGCCCAATCCCATGTACCTGCAGTCATAGGCAGCAGTGATGTGGGTGCTAGGAAGCAAACTGTGGTCCTCTGCAAGAGCAGCAAGCCCTCTTAACTGCAGGGCTATCTCTCCCGCCCCAGGCTCTTACAACTTTATCTGGATTCCTAGAACATGCATTATTGAACCACTGTTTTTGACAGCTGGTACACACAGTTCTTTTCCAATCGCTGACTTAATAAAGCTCCTTAAAACTCTACATCTAACATTTATTGTCAGATTTCAAACTCAATGGACTAAAAATTACAGAGATTCGGGTCACAATTGAACTTGGTGTGCACTAATCAGTAAAGACCTCTGTACTACTTTTTGTTAAAGCTCAAAATTTAGCAGGTGGTGGTGGCACACCCCTTTAATTTCACCACTCGGGAGGCAGAGGCAGGTAGATCTCTGTAAGTTCGAGGCCAGCCTGGTCTACAGAGTGTGTTCCAGGATGGTCAAGAGTTACAATAAGAGAAACCCTGTCTCAAACAAACAAACAAAGAGACTTCTATAAAATAAAAAAAAAAAATAGCATAATTGACTGTTTTCCCTCCAAGAGAAGCTTATAAACTTGCCTTACTTTGGTGTAAATAACACAGAGACATCTTTTTAGCTGGTTGTCCATCTAAATGGTCAGTCCCCCCTCTTTTTTTAGTCCCCCCTGTGATTCCTAGGTTACACTTACTGGTCTCAATCAAGAGACTGAGAGGGTTTTGTTGCTTGGATTTGTTTTTTTGAGATAGGGTTTTACTATATAACCCAGGCTGTCCCAGAACTTGCTATGTAGACCAGGCTGGCCTTGAACTCACAGAGATCTGCCTGCCTCTGCCTCCCATGTGCTGGGATCAAAAGTGTGCGCCATCAAGCCTGGCTGATACAGAGGTTTTTTTGTTTCTTTGTAGGCATTGCTTGACCTCAGGAGTTTGAGGTAGGCAAGACCTCTGTGAAAGGAAGAAAGGGAGGGACATGCAGCGGCAGCAGCTTCTGCAGACCCTGTCTCTAACTTGCCACCAGGCACTGATTCCCTCTGTCTTTCTGTGCTCAGGATAAACCTAAGTCCCTCTTTCTTGAGACTCAGCCACCCCCAGAGCCCCCAGCCAACACCTCTGCCCTGCTTAGATACCTGCCTTTTATCTTTTCTTTTTGTGCTCTACCTCAACCCCCACTTTCTGCTTTTCCTAACTATCCCCAAGAAGAATGTGCCACTTCTTAGATTCCCTCAAGGCCCACAGAATGGGGCACAGGACTGGCTCTCCCCTATAGGAGATCCCTGGCTGTCCACAGTAGCCGCTGTAGCCTGCCCAAGCCTCCCACGCCACACTTGAGAAATGCAAACTTTCGTTGCATAGTTACTGTGGGTGGAAGGGCTTGGGGTACAGCGCGGGCACTGGTAGGCGGAGGGCAGCTCTGTGCTCACCACCTGCTGCCTCCTGGCTCCAGTCAGCCTCACCCTGGACTCCATGAGCCGGCTCTTCTCCGCATGAGCTTCCTTCAGCATCTTCTCCATCTCCTCGATCTTGCCCATGTCCAGACCACTGGCACTAGGGAGGGAAGGGGAAGAGAGAGCTTGTCAAATGAGCCCAGGAGCACCTGACAGAACCAAAGGGCTGGAGGTAGGAGGCACCTGGACATGTTGTCAGGGGAGCAGGCCGAGTTGCCCCCTGTGGAGATGCTGGTCTCCATGCTGTCTGAGCTCTCCAGGCTCAGGGTGTCATAAGCGTGTTCGCCCTCCTCTCCACGCTCCCTGCCAGCTGGCAGATGGTGCAGGATGGAATGGTGCATGAGCGCGGGAAAGCCAGAAGGGCCTGCTGGAAAGGGCGCTGCACCGTGTAAGGCATCCCACTGGCACTGAGCTTCAGCTGCTGCTTTCTGCTTCAGCTCAGCCAGTCGCCTCCGTTGCTCCTCAATCACCTGGTGCCCTGCAGGAGGGACAATGGGAGTCATAGTGGGCTCTTCACTCACCAGGGGAGGGAACACTGGAGCATCACAGAGAGAGGAGGCAAGCAGGAAGAGGCTAACACAGAGCAGCCCCTGCCCCACAGCTTCCTCGTAGTTCCCGTAGCTCCAGGCCTGTGGCCCCACCGACTATGCAGTTGTGAGGCCGGAGGGTCTGTAGTCTGACTTCGGGCCTCTTTCTGCATCCTGAGCACACACAGGGCACCAGAATTGCCCTGGTAGTACCCAGGCAGCATGCCAGCCAGCTGGTCCAGCTCTCAACTGAGGCCTGCACAGATGAGCAGGGCACATGCACCCACCATGTCTGCTGCGAAAGGAGGAGGGGAACTAGTGGGAACCCTTGGGCAGTGCAGGGGGCCCCCCAGCAATCCAGAAGCAGTGCAGCCAGAGCAGGAGAGAAGGCAAGGAGACCAGGGAGAGCAGCTGAGGGCAAGGAGGTGAGGTGGAAGGGAAGCCAGCGAGGCACCCCAGCCTAGCAAGGCCCGGGGACACACCAGCAGGCAGCAGAGCCTGGGCAGGACACACCATGCTAATGTCAGGGTAGGGGCTGCCTCGCCAAAGCAATGTCCTCAGTATGATGCTCTACCTGCTGGGTCCTCGGGTGGGAGGGGCTCGGCAGGAAGTAACTCGACTGGTGTGGGGGGCCGGGGCAGAGGGTGCAGGAGAGAAACACAGAGGGGACAAGAGGAGAGAGAGGCACAGACATGGGCTTTCAGAACTGAGACACACACAGCCACAGGACTCCCATCTGAAGAGCTTGTGTCTCAGGAAATCAGTTCTAGGGGGTCATCGTCACATCCGCCCCTTGCTTCCAATGTCTACCCTACTCAGTCAACAAAAACTTCCCCTTACTGGATGGGCCCTCTAGGATGTCACAGACCCTCGGACCCTTTGCCCCCTGTCCTGGGATCTTCTGAAAGCTCCCATGAACTCTTTCTGCTCTTGCCCAGATCCCAGTGACAGGAAACATATCCTGTGAGAGGGCTGAGCATGCGTGAGGTGACAGAGGATCTGTACAGGGAACGAAGCAGGGGAAGGCTGGTGTGACAGCCACTTACCCTTCTGCTGCAGGGCCAGCTGGCGCTTGGTCTCAATGTCCTGTAGTGTGGCTGCCAGGTTGCGAGGAAGGCTGCTGGTGCCATTCTGGGCGAGCAGAGCGCTCTGTGGGGTGATGCAGGAGCGCTAGTACTGGGGCTCAGCAGACTCCACCCCCACGCCCTCCCTAGCTCCTGACCAGCACGGCCATCTCCATCCCCACAATCATGCAAGTCCTCAGACCTTTGGTGATGGACTACGGCCCAGAGTAGCCACGCTGAGCTGTGAAGAGGAGGACGAGGAGCCTGAGGAAGAGGGCAAAGGGCCACTACGGGTCCGGGGCAGGGGGCAGGTGGCTTCACCATCCATCTTAGAGCGGTAAACCTGGAAGGGAAAGATCCTGCCCAGTGATCCCCCAGCTCCCCCACTGGCTGCCACTTCATGACACCTAGACCAGCTGAGATGCAAGGCACTACCCTGGCACAGAGCTTCAGAGACCTTCTGGCTCTAGCATTCAACAGGGCTGAGCCTCCTGAGCCAGCCCAGTGGGCAGATGCTACTGGCAACTGCCAAGCCTCCTTTCCAGGCCTTTCCTCTCCGAGTCACTCTCTGGCCTAACCCTGCATCTGAGGAAGGACCTGTAAACTGACCCATGCAAGAAGCTAGTGTCAGCTGGGCAGAGCTATGTGGGAGACTAGACGGAGGCCAGGCTCCTAGTCCCAGCAATGCCATTAACAGGCTGTGTGGCCTTGAGTCACACACCTCCCCACCCTGAACCTGGGCTTTCACCTCTGTAAAGGAAAGGGCAGAGCTAGACTGAGTAACTGCCAGACTCCCCTGAGGCACTGACATGCAGCGAATCTGGTCTTTGGAGTCAGGAGCTCCAAGCCTCCACACTGCAAACCTAGCTGAGTGGCGTGGGTGAGATCACTTTATTTTCCCTCATGACCCCGCCTTTGATCTATACACTGAGAGCTAACACCACTACCTCAAAGGCCTGTGCTGGGGATTCAATGCATCAAAACTTGTCAAAGTTTCCAGCCAGCAAGGCATCCAGCAGAGGTCCCACATGCATTAAATCAATCAAAATCCTCCCAAAGGGACCACAGGATGTTAGCCGAGGTCACAGCCTCAGCGGTACAGCTCGCTCACTGAAGAGTGAATTTCAAAGTGGAATTATAGGCACTATGGCACGTCAATGGAGCAAAATTGGAAGATGACTATGCAAGCACCCTTGCCTCCCATGGTCAGCATACTGCTGGAGATTCAGCTATGACGGTGGCCACACAGGGAACTCTCCAGGGCCATCACTTCAGAGAACCTGTACCCCTCTTTTCTACCTCCAAGTGCCACCCCTGGGAAGACCAGGAGAATAAAGTAACTAGCAGCTCCCCTAGGCCACACTTGTTCTGCTTGCAACAGGCCAAGGGCATCTTAAGCCTCTAGTCTGAGTGAGCAGCTCTAGAGAAAACTCCCTTCCATTGGTCAGTCAATCCCAACCCCCTGGACTCAGGTGTTGAACACCACCACCACCCCAACGGCCCAAAGTACCAGAACGGCTGCCCAGGAAAAGACTCTTGTTGCCCTCTCTGGGCCCTGAGAACACCCCTTGTCCTGCTGGGCTAACCACCAGGACCCAAAGTATACATTGTGCCTGAAGGATTGGCAGCAGGTGCTCAGAGCAGACAGGAACAGGACCTGGAGAAGACAGGCAGTGCCGGTTACCTGCAGCTGACGGGAAGCTTTGGCAGGCAGAGGCGGGGGAGAGGAGCGAGGGGAGGCCGCAGCGAGGCCAGTCCCCAGCCCGGCCATCAGCTCCTGGTACCACTGCTCTAAGTCTACAGCAGGGAGTAGCAGTTTCTCCATCTGGAGGGGCAGGGGGAAGGCGAGGATGGAGAGGAAGGGCCAAGAGAGGAGGGGAGAGATGGGAAGGAGTGGAAGAAGAGGAAGGAGGGGAGGTGAAGGGAGGCCGTGTCAGGGAGATGGGAAGGAGGAAGGAAGGGAGGAGAGCATAAGGAGAAGGAAGAGAAACACAGTGAGATAACAGTTGCGCTGATCGTGCTAAGAGCAAAGAGAAACAGTCAGGGCGCAAGTTCCAGAGCACGGACTTTTGCTATGCCAGTAGCCAGGCAGCCAGCACCTGCAGGCATCAGGCACAGCCCTAGGCCTTCAGCTGGCTTAGAATACAGACGCCAGTGAGCAGGGGCGACATACACACAGATCACACCAGCCATGAAATGGGGTGGCAAGGACACACAGATCACCAACCTTAGATGAGGGCGTGATGGAAGCGAAGGAAGAAGAGGGCAGCATGGGAGGAAGACAGGTGATGGGAACCAGGTCCCAGGAGGCAGAAGCCCAGGAAGGCGGGGCTGGCGAAGGGGCTGGGGGCATGGGTGAGGTACCCCACATCACTTTTAGCTGCTCAAGCGTCACGTACTTGAGAGAAGGCCAGCCACAGGAGGGAATACAAAAGGTTAATGGGAGTAGAACCCAAGAGATGGCCCTGACTACTGGGGAGGGGAAGGGTAGGAGCATAGAGGGAGACCAACCCTGGGAGAGAGCCAGCATCCTCTCAGCAAGATTCTCTCCTTGGAGGTCAGGAGGCAGGGCTTGTCCCTCCCAGGCCATTAGGTGCTGAGGAGAGCTCCCAAGGTCCCATGGAAGACAGTGAACCATGTTCAACCCTCAGCATCAAGCTGAGGTCCCCACCCAGGCTGAGAGGCGATGGAGACCCTCGGACATAGGTAGGCACACTCTGTGGCTGGTACCTCACTGTCAGGCAGGGACTGGGGGAGCCTGCTGGGGCAGGTAGCAGAAGCATAGGGGTCCAAGCGAGAGCACAGCTGGAGAACCTCAGCCAGGCTCACATACTCCTAGGGTGCCCGGGGTTGGGGACAGAGAAGAGGTTAACAGGTTCAACCAAGTATCCAACACCCCACACTCCATGCCAGGCTAGAGTCATCACTTCATGTTGATGCAGAATCCAAAGTGAAGTAGGGCGCTCAGTAGCCCACTACGGCCACAATGGCTGTGAGGAAAGTGGGCTTGAAAGGGGCAGGCAGAACTATCTGTGGAAGACTCACTCTACCTCTGCTTTGGAGACTAGCGTAGCATTTAGTTGTTACCCAGAGGAGAACCAATATACCCTTCTGTGGATTGACCCTGGGCTGGGAGCAGGGTGAGGAAGCCTAGAGAAGGTCTTCCAAAACCCCAGTGAAAAGTAGGACCCAGCTCCTAGAACCCCATCTGCTTCTACCACACTGGGCATCCCCAGTTGGGCACACACATGCAGCACTAAGCACTAGTCACCACTGCCCAGGAAGGGGAGAGGTCACTTATAAGAACAGAAGCTGGAAACTGGTAGGGGAATGGAGATACCACTAGGGCCCGAGCAAGACAAGCTCTGAGAAACAGGCCTGGCTTTAGCAGAGTGTAACTTCTATCTCAGCAGAAAAAAGGGCCAACTGTTCAGGGTTAGTGCTTGGAAAGATGTCAGCCCTCTTCACTAGAGGCTAGAGGATAGGGACTGTGATATTCCATTATCTTCTTAAGCCCTGAAGTTATCTAGGTGCTCATCACCCACAATGAGCTGCACCAAAGCTCGGGATCCTTAGGCTGTCCAGGGTGCCCAATCTAGACCCAGAGCCAGACTATCTTCTGCAGTCAAAGAAAAGGACGATGAGCCAGAGAGTTCATTCAGTGTGTTGTGAACAATAGAGAATGGCATGCAAATTGTATGCAAATTAATATGCAAATTGATGTTCTTATTTTGCATGAGCTGCTTAGGCAATCTGCAAATGACCCGATGGTACACTCACACAAACTCTCAAACTGCCAGCCAAAGGATATGCTGCATGCCCTTCAGCCCTCCCTGGGAAAAGCTGGAGGCGGCAGACAGGCAGTGGGCAAAGCAGAGCACACAGGAAGCTGGGATTACCTCTTGTGCTTTGGGACAGAGCTGAGTGGAAGCAGGAGGGGTTAAAGGAACAGAGGAGGCCCCAAGCTGAGAAGACCTTGGGGATGGGCCCAGAGCTTTAGTCTCCTGCCCCACCTCTGAGGACTCAGAGATGAATAGCTGAGCCTACAAGAGGACACATGGTGAAAGGAGCCTCAACCCTCATGCTCAGCCCAGCCACCCTGCCCCAGACCTAAACTGTTTGGGCAATGAGACAGAGAAGGTGAAAAGTCAGAAAACCAGGCATAGCCACATGGTGGTAGTGCACGCCTTCAATCCTAGCACTCAGGAGGCAGAGGCAGGTGGATCTCTGTGAGTTAGAGGCCAGCCAGATCTACAGAGTAAGTTCCAGGACAGCCAGAGTTACAACAGAGACACCCTGTCTCAAAAAACCAAAAAAGAAAAAAAGGAAAAGAAAAGAAAACTAGGCATATCCTGACTGAACTTTCCCCACATCAGATATAAAGACTTGGGAAAGAACCATTCAATTCAAGGCCCACATCCAAGCTGAAAGCCTAGCTTCAGACTGAAGGTCCAGAAGTTCCAGAGAAAAGGACCCGGAGATTCCTGCATCCCTCTTCAAGGTAGGTCCACCCAGTCCTGTGCCTTACCAAATTCTGAGCTGTCCACCCACCCAACTAGGGGCCCTGGGTCTCTCACATATATTCAGCCACCCAAAGCCACCCCCTTCAAATCTCTCCAGGAAGTGCCCACCCAAGATATAAGTGGCACACCTTGCTCAAGAGCCTCTGGGGACCCACCCTGAGTCTAGAGCTGGGGCCATGTTACCTCTTTGAGGGTCGAGGTGGTCTTTGGAAAAGGCCTGCCACCCGTGAGCGAATGATATCTCCTCTCGAGCATGGTCAGTTTCTCCTTCTCCTGGAGGAGCCCAGAAACAGCAGGGTCAGAGACATGGGAGCAAGAGCGAGGCTGGAGCCCTGTGAGGACCCACACCCCACTCTGTGCTAGCAATCCCACCCCAGCTTCCTGTTCTCAACTCCCCTCACCCACTCCCAGTCCTCGCTTGGGACCCAAGGCCTACTACCTTCTGGAGTAGCTGCAGGGTAGCGTTCTTATCCCGGGCCAGACGCTCTGACTCCTGTACTGCTTGGGCCCGAATCTGCCCAGCCTGACTGTCCAGTACAGCCAGGCGCTCCTGAGGAAACGGGATACAATCAGGCCCTGGAGGGATATAGCTGAGCCAGCTTGGCTGATTGTCCTGTCCAGAGATCCAGGACTCTGTGAAAGCAACCATCACACTCTCCTGCCCGGCCTTCTGGCTAATCAGGTTAGCTCCTTCCCTATTCCTTCCTCCATCCTCCACCCGGTGACTCTGTGTCATCAGGCATGCTAGCCAGAAACCAAACCTGAGTCTCTATTCCCTCACATCACAGCCAATGGCTCCCAAAGCCTGGTAACACCAAAGAGCTAGCCCTCTGCCCATCCCCCACTGCCATCACTGGAACCCAGGCTCTCTACTTCCTGCTGGGCTTTGCCATCTTCTTACAATCTTTTGATCCACTCTACATTTCCACACATCTCCCTAAAACAGCCCTTGAACCTTGTTTGCTTATCTGAATTTCCTGACCATCCTAAAAAGAATACCATAGTACTTGAGTAATTTTGTTTTGCTAGATTTTGGTTTTTTGGTCTGGATATATAATCCAAACTGGCTTTAAATTCATTATATAGTCCAGGCTTGCTTTAACACACTCTGTAGTCCAGGCTGGCCTTAAACCGACTTTGGAGTCTAGGCAAGTCTTGAACTCATGATAATCCTCTTGCCTCAGCTTCCTGAGTACTGAACCATCATGCCTCACTTTTTCCTTTGATTTTCCATTGATCTCATGCATCTTGGGCTGGACTTGAACCTCTGGGCTCAACTACTCTCCCTGCCTCAGTTACCAGAGAAACTTGGATATCCTTAGAACCTGAGTGTGGACCACAGCACTGGCTCTTCAGTAACTTTTAAAAAACTCAACAAGCCAGGGCTGGAGAGACAGTTCAGGGGTTAAAAGGGTTGCTCTTCCAGAAGACCTAGGTTCAAATTCCCCCAACACCCACATGGTAGCTTACAACTTCCTGTAACTCCAGAACCAGGGAATCCAACATACACATGGTGTACTTAAACACATGTAGGCAGGATACCCATTCAGATAAAATAAACATTAAAAAAAAAAAAAAAAACCACAGCAAAGCCAGGTCACCCCTCCCCTCAAAACTGCTCACTATCCATACAACAGAAACTCCTTAACCAGCATCTAAGGGCTCTAAGAACTGGTCCCGTCTGCTCCTCCTCCATGCACCCTGGCTCCACCATGCCGTACCCTAAGCTGTGCTACTGCAGACTCTTAGTCTGTCACCCTCTTGGCCCTAGGAGGGTCATCCTTTTCCACTATTCCAAGGCTCCTCCTCAAGGCCAGGCTGAATGCACCTCCTCTCTAAAGCCTTTCGTCTATATCCGTCCGCTTTGTCCTGTTGTGATCTGTGACTTCATCTGTCTTCACCGCCACCCCGCCCTGTCTGTAAGCATCATTTCTGCCTCCACAACCCCAGCAGGGCTCAGCACAGTACCTGATTCAACAGTCATGTGCTAAAAGAAAATGCAAATATTTTGAGAGGAAAAGATGAGAGCTAGGCAAAATAGGTTGGATTAATCTCAGGAGGTTTTAAACCACCACGCTTAGGAGCAGCGCATGGGAGGGGGAGCATGGGAGAGAGGAGCTATCCTAAACTTGGAGTCAGCCCACCCAAAATAATGGAAACAATAGACGGGAGTCCTCACAGCAACAGCCTCCACTTCCTCGAATGTAGGAGGGCTGGGAGTGCTGCTCAGCGCTTTTTAGGTTACTTCATCTAACTTCACGCAGCAGGTGCCTTTACGCCTGTTTTAGAGATGAGATCACTGACGTGTAGGAACTAAGGTCTCTTGGGTAGTTAGTGCTAGACTTGGGGCTAGACCCAGACCTGTAGGACTCCCAGGCCAGCTTTCTCAACCACTCTGAACCATAGTGGACAGACACAAAGTGCTTCAGGAAGACAAAGCCTGAGGAACTTGGAGGGTACAAGGCCTGGACAAACTCACGGGGACTACGGGAAAGAATGTCACAACACATGCACGCACACAAGCATGCACGCACACCTACACCCACACACACCCATACACACCCGCACACACACACATGCACACCAGGTTTTTAGTGACTGAGCTGGTTTCCCAGAGCTCCAAGCTGGGCACAAAGAGGAGAGAGAGACACAGTCCCTGAAGTTGATTCCTTTCCTCCAGGCCTCTAATACATGGGATCAGCTGATCTAAGGCTCTCTGCAAACAGGTAGCTTCTCTGAGTCCTGCTTACTCCATCTATAAAACGAGGCTGACCGCCCACCTTATGAGATATCCTAAGAACAGCATGAGAAAACCCAAGAAAAGGTCCTAGCAGGGAACCTGCCACATGAGCTTGGGAAATGTTAGTTTTCTTCCTTTCCTGAGTCTTGTATCAGGACAACAGGTGCACTTAAAAACATATTGGTTGACTTTATTTTATGTGTATGGGTGTACCTGAGTGCATGTCTGTGGACCACGTGTGTACGGGGGGGGGCCGAGAAAGTCATGAAAGGTGTTGGGTCCCCTGGAACTGGTGGAGATGGTTATAAACGCGGGTGATGGGATCAAACGTGGGTCCTCTGAAGAAGCAGCCAGTGCTCCTCACTCTCTCCAATCCCCACTGCCCCCTCACACACACACCAGGCAGAGCAGAGCAGCTCAGGGAGGGAAACAAGGATGTGGATTTAGGACACCCAGTGGCTCCCCTCTTACCACCAGCCCCAAGCTGGCCAGGAAGCCCCCATCTCACCACATTTGAACCTCACTGTCCGCAGCTTCCACACTCATTCACTGTGCATGAATATTATATGGCCTCTGACACCGGTATCAGCCAGACTTGGGCATCACCTACACCATCCTTGCTAACCGTTTCCTGCTTCTTCTTAACACCTGCTCTGTCCTGTCAGACTCTGTGCCTGGTGTGGCTGAGACCAGTATAGGACCACAGCTTTAGCAAATCAGAGTAGACCAGGGACCATGCTCCAGCTTCTCACTTTGCATGCAGTCATGCCTGAGCTGGACCAAAGCAGGAACTCAGGTGGAAAGTCTTCCTAGCTGGCTAGCTAGGCTAGCATCCAGATCTTAGGTCTCTGTGTGCATCCCAGCACTTTCATCCCTTGCCCATCTAGAAGGGCAAGGACATATGGAGATATAGCTGAATGGCAGAATACATGTCTAGCATGCAGAAGGCCCTGGGCTCAGTCTCCGTAAGAAGTCATTCAAGGGCAGTATCAAGGCACCTCAGCCAGTCTCCTCCATCGCCCGCCGTCTCGCTTTTCCTGGACGAGCCACTGCCAGCCCCAGATGTGAGCCAATTCCACTTTCGCTTGAGATTGTGGAGAGCTAGGGTTTAGTAACACTAGCTAATCTTGTTGAGCCCTGTCCACCATTGTACTCTGTTCTTTCTGTCTTTACATGGTAATTTCACGCCAGCCCTATAGTTCGCATTTTTACTGATAATCAATAGGGAACGAAGACACATAAAGGTCTTTCGTGTCATTAACTTCTATAAAGTCACATACTGTGACTCAACCCCAGGTCACTAGCCTCCATCCTGCACCAGGGCTATGCAGGAGTGGGGCGTGGGAGGGCACACCTTCCTCTTGGTCACGCTGCGTAGCAGCTCAGCCTTGCTCCGCAGCAGCCCCTGGCCGGCCAGCTCCCGCTCCTCCTCCACGCGACTCTCCCGCTCCAGCTGCTGGAACTCCAGGTCCTCAAAGAGCTTTGTCTCAGTCTCCAGAGCATCTGCCTCCTTCAACGACAGTGACATCAGGGGTTGGGGCTGGGGGTGTCCTCTCAAAGCCACTCTGGGCCAGGAAAGTCATGCCAGAGTCATGAGTTATGGGGGCTGGACCCGGGGAAACTGGGGAAGGAACTGGCCCCACCGCCCAACTCCCTCTGCTCGGTTGGCTGAGCCCTTTTTTGCGGATACCGAGGTCTGGAGCGCTGATCCCCACCCCAACTTTGCCGGTCCCCTTCCAAGCCACTGCACCGACCCTGGTGTCCGGCAGGTCTGCAGGGGCCAGGCGGTCCGGTCCCACTGCTCTCCTGTCTTCGGTCTGGGCGGTGGCCCACGGGGGCCGGGGGAGGGGGCTGGTGGAACTGACCCTTCTCAGCTGCTCCTGTAACTGTTCCCGCACTGACTCGGGGCAGTTATCGAGCTGCGTCTGGAGCTCGGCGTAGAGCGCCTGGCGGGCCTCCAGGTGCCTCCGTCCCGCGGCCAGCTCCGCCCTCTCCTGGTCGGCGGGAGGGGAGGGAGGCGGGGCACAGGGGAGAGAGAACACACACTCCTCAACTCCGGCCCGGCGCGGGGGGCAGGGGCGGGCGCAGGGGGGACACCAGGAGTGGGGGGCAAGCACCGAGACTGAAGAGAGCAGCAGCAGCGAAGAGCACGTGGGAGAGGCGAAAGGCAAGGAGCAGAGGTGTAAGACAGGACTCAGGCAGGGGACGGTGTAACAAAGGCAGAGGTGCGGGGGCTGGGTGGAAATGTTGGTCCCTTTAGAAATGTTTAGGTAGGTCCTAAGGCAGGAACTTCCGTTTCCGCGCCACACCAAAGTTAAAGCTGATGCAACGTGGCAAGAACAGAGCCTCGCGCTCTACCACTGAGACCAAAATTTCACCCTGGGGAAAACGGGAGTGGTGGGAAGGGTTAAAACCAGGAGTTGAGAGTAAAGGAGGAGCTGAAGATGTGAGAGCCACAGCGGTGCAGCAAGGGGACCCCAACCCAACCCCCATGGCCTCCCTCCCCTCCTGCCCAGGGTGGGGGCGGGGTGCCAGCAAAGCAGGCTGAACTTCAGTAGGGATGAGGGTTGCAATTAGTTCGGCCCGTTGCCATGGGAATAGGAGCCCCAGGAGTGGATACAGGGAGGAGGTGGATGGCTCTGTCTGGGGCGCGATGACACCTCTGAGGGCGGAAAGGGGGATGAGGGGAGGAGTTGGTGAGTCACCCCTCCGAAGGACAGGCAAAGGAGAAACTGATCACTGATTCCAAAGCCAGAGTGGGGGCCCTGGGCTGGAAGATGGGAGGGAAAGTCAGGAAGAGTCTTCTCCACCACCATCACCACTACCACTTTCACCTCACCATCTCCACCTCAAACACCTGGACCAGAGAGAAGGCAAAGTCCAGGCCTCGGAGCAATCAGAGGTTAAAGTGAGGCTAGCCAAGTTGCTTGTGGAATGCCTTACCCCTAAGGAATACACCTTATGCTGCACCTGACCAGCTCACCTACCCACCTACCATCCCAGAGGGAAGGCCTTGATCAGACCAGGTCCTGAGGTCTAGACACTACTGCCTTTAAATTACCCTGTGTTATATATAGGTGGCCTCCAGGAGTGGAGGGAGGGAAGGGACCATCTGAATTCAGGGAAGCAAGAATGGGTAGCCACTCAGTGGGCAGAAAGACCCTGTCCAAGCTTTCCAAGGCTGTGCCCACAGCTGGACTGTCTTATTCCTCAGCTCCAGAGGACCAGGCAGGAGGGACCAATAGCTCACCCTGCCTCCAATCCCTGCCCTTTAGAAAGCTGCCAACATTCTGGAAGCCCAGCCCGGGCCTTTCCAGGAGGAGGCACTGTTTGGGCAGAGCAGATCTTGGCCATGCACCCCGCCCCCCAACACATACATCCTTATTCCCCTCCTGCCAGTGTTCCACTAAGCAACATTTAGCTGTGCCTTCCTGCCAGCTCCTTTCAGATACTGGGGTCCCACACCAAGAAAAAGGAGGAGGCAACATTAGAGGGGAGAGGCCAGGGGCACAAAGGCACCCATGGAGTTAGTAAAGCTGGCATGACTCAGCCTTGCCTGGGTGGCCTGGTAGTTAGGGGCATGCGGAAAGCCCAGGACAGTGATTAGAGGGGGCGTTAGTGCAGGCCTGGTTGGCAAGCATAGAGTTAATTTGGCACAGAATCTGGGAGTGTGGTTTTGGGGGCCAGAGCCAAAGCTCCATTTAAAAAAAAGAGGGACAACGAATTTTTAAGATTCTCAAAATTGAGAACAAGAAGAAGATAACTCTCAAAAATAGTCTATAAGGAAAAAGGTAAACTTCTTAGAAAAATACTGTCAAATCCAGAAATAGATGAACCCTCTCCACTTCAGAGCTTTTTGGCACGCTGTTGGGCATCTTGGACATGGCTGGCACAACCCCTGTGGGACGGAGCAGCCCCCTGAAGACTGGCACGGAATCTGAAAGGGGCAGGGGCAGGAGCTGGGACATCTGGGGGGGAGGCTGCAGATCCTTATGACAGGAAACAGAGACCTATGGGCCATCTCCCAAAGACCACATCCTACGCCCTGAGGCATGCTTCAAGAGAGGGCTTCTCCTCCCAGCGGGTCCCAAACCTGAGTCATGCCCCCCACCCCAGCAGCACCGGTCCTTCAGGCTGTGCTCGCTGCCCAAGAAAGGGCTTTCGCACTTCCTAGAAGAACCACGCAGGCTCCAGAATAGCAGGCACCCAGGCAACCAGAGGTAGCACAGAGATCCAGATAAATGAGACCCCAAACACCATCCCAGCCCCTGGCAGTCCCACCCACATCTGTACCTTCCGCAGAGAACAAGCCCCCTGTCCTGGGAGGGCTACAGACTGGTGTGTAGGATGGATGATGAGGGATGTATGGCCCTAGGGAAGGCATTTCGCCTTCTCTTCTAGGCCACTGGCAGTCAGGTGTGGGTTACCTTGTCCCTCTCCTTCTGGATGCCTGTCTCCAAGGCCACCAACTTCTCCTGCAGCTGGTCTACCGCCCTTTGTTCTTTCTGCAGCAATGCTCGCTCTGCCTCCCTCTCACCCTGCAGCAGCGCCCGCTCCATTTCAGCCTAGACACACACAGACACCAGAATCTTCATCAAGGCAGGGAACTCGGGGCGGGGCCCCTTCCTGGGGCCTGCACTCCTCCAAGCCAGCTCACCTCTCGTGCTGCCTCTTGCAGCTGCTGCTCCAGCTCCTTCGCTCGGACCTTCAGCTGTTCTACATGCCCCAGCACCTGAGCCCGCTCCTCTTCCACAGCCAGCACCTCTGCCTGGAGCTTTGTGCTGGGTGCATCTTCATGCTGGAGGGGAGGAGAGCCACCCATGGAAGAGGTCTAGGAAAGCTTCCAGGATCAGGCTAAGAGGGTTGATCCCACGTTCCTCAAAGCACCTGGAAAGGCTAACCAGACTAAAACAAAAGGTTACTTTCCTCCCAGCCAGGTAGCTCAGCTATAGGGAAAAGATTTACCAGAATGCCAGGGTTGGGTGGAGCCCCAAGGAAAAACAGGTCATAAAGCACATTTATAGCTTGGGAAAGTCATGGTCACCTCCCTTTTCCTCCTTGCCCCACAGTTCTTGACTTCTGGTCCCATCCAAAACTTGACCTTTCCCTCCCTCTCCGCACTAGGCCCTGGCATTCACCACATGGCCGCTGGCCCACTCACCTCCTGCTGGGTGCTCTCTGTGCTGCTACACTCTTCCTTGAGGTTTTCTTCATCAGAGCGCTCCATGCTCTCCCACAGACGCTGGGAGGCACCTCCAGACTCCTCACTGCCCCTTCCAGAGACCACTATGGCTCCTGCCACGCCTCTAGAGGGCCTCCTGCCTGCCAGTGCCAGCGCCGCAGTGGCCTCTCCGATACTGGGCAGTTCCCCAGCCTCAGGTCCCCCGTCAGCCCGGCTGTACTCGGCACACAGGTTTAGGATGGTCTCCAGACGCTGGCGTTCCTGAAGACAACGGACAGGGCGGAGCATGAGGAGCAGAAGTCTGAGACCTAGGGTGGCTTGAGCCAGGGTGTGTTGAATATTAGAAACTCTGGGCTCAACATCGTGAAGAAAGCCTCAACCTTACGATCTGTGGGAAGGCCAGGTGTAGTGGTGCACACCTTTAATTCCAGCACTCTGTAGGCAGAGACTGGCAGGTCTCAGAATTAGAGGCCAGCCTGGTCTACATAACAAGTTTCAGGACAGCCAGAAGGAAAAAAAAAACAAAACAAAAAAAAAAAAACAGTGGGAAGCAAAGGGAAAGAGGGTTCCTCAAAAGTGGGCAAGAGAATGTGGCCATATGCCACCTGTCCATGTGGCCAGCTCCTCCCATCTTCCCGTTTACTTTCTCTTTTCATTCTACCCTAGAATGAGACTTCTTCATAGTCACACAAGGACATATCCAAACACAGGGGAACATACACAGGTAAGCAGCCTAAAGACCCTTATGAGACACAAAACCATCAGGGTGCTCATGTTGACACAGATACGTACACAAGTTCAGGCACACGGGCACACTGATACAATGGTTCTGCCACATAGGCACACACAGACACTCCATGTGCCCGGGGAGGTACATCAGCATTAACAGGTAGGTACAAAGGAAGACACCAGTCGCAACATGCACACACACAGATAAACACACTCTACATACAGCTGGATAGGCACCTGCAGACAGACAGGGCTGTAGAACAGGCCACAGGCCACAGGACCTGATGGTCCAGACAGAGAAAAGAGACAGATTGGACACTGTATTCCAGGTCCCACCTCAGCTCCAAGTCACTCAGGAAGCCAACCTTTTGCTCCTTACCGGCCAGGTAAGTGGCCAGGTGTGAGCAAGTACTCCACGGCCTGTCAGGCTATGCTCTCACTATAAATCCTGAGGCAGAAATGGTCACCTCTCAGGTGCCTAGGAGGTGAGGGAATGATACAACCAGGTTCCTGGTCTCTACCGCACTGATCCATTTATAACAAACACCCTGACCCAACGTTTCAAGCCCAGAGCCTGACAGTGCTTTCCCCGGTCTCTGACATCAAGTCTCTCTCGCCACCTACATTGTGGCCTCAACTTCCCACCCCATAACACTTACCCAGTTTCCTTACTGCTGCTTGCCCAGTTCTGTGGCAAAAAATCCAGGAACCAAGCCTCAGCACCCAGGAGGTTGGGCCAATGCCTCACCCCCGCCCCAGGACCCAGATAAGCAGCTTGGCTGAGGTAGGAGGGGCAGGGTGCGGGCGGGCGAGCAGTCTCTGACTTAAAGTGGCAGGTGGGGCAGGTCAGGGCTGGTGGTGAGGTGTGTGCCTGTGTGTGGGGATGGGGGTGGGGAGGTTGGGCCCAGCACAGACTACGCCAGGCCCATCATCCTTCTAAGGATGAGGACCGAGGGTGGTCAAAGTACAACAGCAATGAGAAGACGTAACGAAGACTCGGGGTCCTGCCTCCCACAAGCATACTGCTCCACACCTTTACCCCAAATTGACCAGCTTCTTCCCAGATTCTACAGACAAATGTCCTCCTCAAACCAACTCCAGAGTTTCTGTGTCCCCCAAAGCTCTGGGCTTCTGCACTCAAGGGAAGGGAGAATTCATGTTCTTGTACGAGGGTGAGGGCTTTGAGCATGTACAGAACAGCCAATGCTCCTGGAGCTTCCTATGCTATTTGGGGGAATCCCAGCCCCCTCCCAGCTCAGATGCCATCTCTAGAACAGCTGCCCAGAACCACACCCAGCTCAGCAGTGCCCACATTCGTGCATGCAGACACATACAATCACAGAGGCAGGCCAGGGGCTGCCCACCCTGTCTTCCCCTCTTCTTAGTACCATACTCTTAGAGGACCCACCTGGGCTAGAGTAAGCGGTTCACGCCCATTTGTAGAGGCCAAAGAGAAGCAAGAAAGGGGACCAGAGTTCTCCTAAAGAACAAGCCCCTGGTGAAGGGGCTTCCTATGCAAGCCTGATGGCCTGAGTTTGATTTCTGGAACCCATGTAAAGGGGGAAGGAAAGAATAACTCCGCAAAAACTGGCCTCTGGCTTCCATCAACGAGCACGCACGCTCTCCCTCTCTCCCTCTCTCTCTCTCTCTCTCACACACACACACACACACACACACACACACACACAAAATAAATAAATAAATAAATGCTTTAAAAGAGGAAGCCCCCCCCCAATCCAGGCACAGCAATACTGAGCAATATCAATTACTCAGGAGACAGCAGGAAGATTATGAATTCAAGACCAACCCACGCCACACAGCAAGCTTGCAGCCACACTGGGTTACATAGTGAGACTGTCTCACAAAACCAACAACAACAACAAAAAAAAAAAGAGGAGCAGAAGAAAACTAATTCTGGGGCTGGGGATACAGTGGCCAAGGGCTGTCCTGACAAGCCAAAGGTCCTGAGGCTCAGTGCCTAGCACCATAAAAAGAAAAAGCCAAATTAATGTTCCTCTCTGGGCCTTCTCACCCTCGAAACACGCTTTTCAAACTGGGGGGTGCCCAGGTAAACAAATCAAAACAAAGGATCTGCCATCCAATACACACAAAATTAGCAAGATAAGCTTTAAAACAAAGCCTTCGGGCTGGGAGGATGGCTTTGTTGGCAAAGGGCTTGAAGACTTGAGTTTGATGCTCCAGAGACAGGATCCAGGTTCAGTGAGAGACTGTCTCAAAAAATAAAGTGAAGAGCAACTGAAGAACACACTATCCACTAACCTCTGCCTACACACTGACACACACCTGCACATGCATGCACACACGCAAACAAAAATAGGTAAAAAAATTTAAAAGCTGTAGGGATTTCAAAGACAGTTCCTCTTCAGGGCACCAGGATCATGAGATACCCGTCACCTATCCCGATGGCTTATCCTGAAGAAGCCCAGTACATGGCCTCTTCCGCTCTGCCAGCTGGCCTGCCCACACCCTGGCAGAGGCACCGCCGTGGGCAGCAGCAGTCTCCCTGGCAGGGCTCACCAGCCTCTCCATCTCCTGTTCCCGGAGCCGCTCTTGGCGCTGTCGTCGGTGGTACTCCAGGAGATCGTCTTCATTATCGCTGATTTCTGTGATGCTATTCTTCCTCTCCCTCGAAATGGGCACCCGCAAGTCCCCACTGGAAAGCTTCCTCTGAGCACGGGGGCTCTGACGAGGTGAAGCGCCAGTGAGAGAGCCCAGACTATAGGCTGGGCTCAGCCTGCCACTGAAGCTGCCCTTGCGAGGTGCCAGGGACTCCCCAAGTGTGGGCGAAGGACTGCGAGTCCTACGACCCCGTGCTCCTAGCGTCAGGGAGAAGTCCTCTGGCGAAGTCCCATGGGCTGCCCAGCGCCGGGGCCGGGGACTCTCTGCCACTTCCCTGCTTAGCTTGGGATCTGGGGTAGTCCGGGCTGGCAGTGGGGACAGGGCCCTTCGAGACAGAGATGGACTCAAGGGGGGTAGTTCTCGCATACTGTCCAGGCCCCGCCGGCCCAGGCGGGGACTCTCAGGAGGCTGGAGGGTCCGTGTTGCTGACCCATCTGAAAATGTCCGGCCTACCAGTTGTCGAGAGGGGCTGGTTGTTAACACCCGCTCTGTGCCTGGAGGCTCACGGAAAGGACTGGGAGGGCGGTCTTGCAGTGTGCCAATCTTGTTGCGGGGAGCAGGAACTGGAGACTGGAATTTCGGGCTGCCAGGAATACTGGTGGGTTGGCTGCGGACACCGGAAGACGGATAGTCACTCAGGCTGATAGCCACCACAGGCAACTGCCCACCTAACCGGGGGCTATCAGTGGCTCTGCGGGCCTCAGCCAAGACTGTGGCTGCAGGACTGTCAGTCAGAAGACCCCGGAGACCAGGACTGGGCGGTCTCTCAGGACCCCCTTTTCTGCCAAGCCTGGGGCTTTCAGAGGAGCGGGTACCACTTGGGTGAGACTGTGGGGGTTGCAGAGCCAAATGGTAGCTGGAGGAACGGGCAGGCACCAGTGGGGGCACAGAAGGTCCTGGCTCATGCCCACTAGGTGAGTGGCTGGCACAGCTTCCACTGCTGGCTGGTGAAGAAAGCGGAGAGAAGGCTGGAGAGGTGTTCTCATAGCTGGAGCCCACAGACATGGCACCAGGGCTAGTTGGAGGGGACAACAGGTAGCGCCCACCATTAGCCAGCGGTGACAGCGGGGATGTGGCTGCCGGCTTCTTCCCAGCAGCTCCAGGCTCCTCTAGCACCAGGGAGTCCATGATTTCCTGCAGGTCCTTCTCAATAGAGCTCACCAGGGAACTGTGGCTGGCACAGGCTGAAGGTCCCCGGGTTGCAGGCTGTGTCGTGTGGTTCCCATTCACCAGGCTCTCTGATTCAGCTGAGGGGAAATGCAAAGAGACCTCAAGCTCTGGTTTTTGGCTTTAGGGAGCCACATCCATGCACAAGCAAGAAAGTACCATCCAACCTTAACCTGGGGCCGTGGGGCCGTGAGGACTCTGGAGAAGGAGCCAGGAGAGCTGAGTTCTGGCACCAGCCCATTCCACCACTGACCTGTTCTGCAACCTGAGTCAAACTCTCTTGCCCTGAGTTCCCCTCCTATAAAAGAAGGCAGGCAGGACCTTCCTGGCTCTAACACTGAATGACTCAGGACAGAGTCAGCAACAATACCAGGTACTTACTTCTAAGTCTAGTTATTTCCAACTCACCCCAACAATACAGTCCTCTTCGCCTTGCTTTTCCCAATTTTATGTGCCTCTCTTTTAGGAAGAGCAAGTGGGCACACTGCGAGAGATGCAGACCTACTGTGGAGCTGGCTAGAACTTCTATGGCTTCTTAGTCTAAGAGGTCACCAGAGCCTCTCAATACAGCAGAGGCTGGAAGCGGGGGATGGGAGGTTCCAGGGCTGGATGAGCAGTGTATGCTGTACCAGCTTATCCAATCCGCCACAGGAGAAGGATCTGCTAATGGCTTGTTCCTGAAAGCCTGGCCGAGGAGCCTCGAGGTACAACTTAGTGTCTCCAATTATTCCATTAAGCCGCACAGCAAGAACTGGCTTTTGCCTGGCCCTAAACCTTGTCAACCAACCAGGAGTTCAGAATCCTCAGAACCAAATATTCAAACAAATAAAGGAGTGACATGACCAGGCTGGGGTGGAGGCAAAGTAAGTTCCCAGGGGACTCAAAAGACATAGAAGTGGACAATAAAGAAAAGATTGGCTTTGCAAGACTGAGTTTGGGTCCTAAATTAGTCAGAGGGGTTGCCGTGTGTTCCCAGTGACATGACGTCTTTCTTGACATCACCAGATGTCACTAACAGCCATCCCATCAAGTGAACCTGACACACATGCTCACCTGCCACAGTGCCAGAATTGACCCCCGCTAGTCCCACAGCCAACTGAATGCCATTGCGGAGCCCAGGGTGGCACACACACTGTCAGCTTCTCCATCTGCACCCACCCACTAGGCTGCGGGGCCTGTGTTGATTCCTAGAACAATCATCAATTCTCCTCTAGGGATCAATAATTCACACACAAGCTGCAGCTGCTCTCTGAGTCATCGGTCAGCATGGCATGGCCTGAGAGTTGGACAGTGCCCCAGAACATGATCACAAGAAGGTAGGACCCACCAGAGGCCAGCAGGGGCTCATCACAATACTCAGACCCGCTCCAATGAGGCACTCTGGTGACAACATGAGAGGGCCAGCGTTCCAGACACTGAGTGGCATCTTTCAAGGCAGTAGAGTTCCAGGCTAAGAACCTTCTACATTCTCTTAAGGCACATGACTTCCCCGTTTGAGCCAAGCAGCACTGCCTTGGGTCTTTTCCAGTGGCCCTATGGCAGGTGGCAGTGAGCCCAGACCATTGGCATTGTCTTGCCTTAACACTCCAAGAGTGGCTGGAATGGTCAAGGACATATGTCCAAGGGGTGTCACTTACCCAGCCCCCTACTCCAGCTGGATACTTACCAGAGCCAGGGTTGTAAGAGGGCCCTGAGGCCCGGGCCCCTGCTGGAATCATACTCTTCATCCACTTGGCTTCAGCTGGGTGGTTAAAGCGTAGGAAGGTGGACTGACCCAGACACAACATGCAGCCTGCAGAGAAAGCAATCACTTAGAAAGGGCAGGGAGGGCCGAAGCCACCGCAACCGCACTAGAACATGTGCACGTAGCTCCCAAGAGTCAGCCCTGCCTGTGCTCAGTGTCCATACAATGCATATCTGACCTACCTCTCCTTGCGATGGAGCCCCGAGATGGGCTCCACAGCACAAGTCAGAATAGGAAGGATCACTGGTAAGGAGTTCCCAAAACCCGAGTCCTCTTGCTAGCTCCCAATTAATTATGAAATCTTAGATGAAGCCGCTTCACCTCCAAGCTATTTCTCTCATAAAAATGAGACACTCGTACTACTAGATTTTCCAGGGTTAATAAGACTATATATGCAAAAATACTCAAGGAGAAAAAGTTTTTCAGAAAAAATGAACACTTGGGGGCTGGAAAGACGGCTAGTGGGAAAGAGCACTTGCTGTTCTTGCAGAAGACTGGAATTTGGTCCCCAGCACCTACGTGGTGGCTCGAAACCATCTATATCTACAGTTCCAGGGAGTGTGATGCCTTCTTTGGACTTCTGAGGGCACTAGGCATGCATGTGGTACCTTACATACATGCAGGCAAAACATTCATATGCATAAAATAAATAAATCTAAAATAGAAAAATGAACATCCAACACCAATGAACACCCGTGATCTATGGGTACTCATTGCCCCTTGGATAAAAGGGTTAGTGTGTCAGGCAGCATCTTCCAGAGTCACACACATAAAAAAAATTTTTTTGAGACATGGGGACAAGTGAAACAGCACAGATCAGTCATGTGCCCAAGTGGGGCTCAGACTTTACCCCAGGTCCTTCCTATGGTCTGACTTCAGGAGGGGTACACCCTCTCTAAACATCTAAGAAGTGAGCGCTACTCTTTTTAAGACAAAGGATCGCATCCCCCGGCTGTTTCTTGGTCTCCCATAGAATCTAGCCAGTTCTACACCATTGGGCCCTGGCTTCAGCCAAGCACATTCCCAGGCAAGAGACGCAAGCCCAGTCCTGCCCAGGAAGTACGAGTGCATGAAGGAGACAGGTATGTGGAAGCCAGAAAATGTAGCCAGGGGCTCCAGAGTGTGTACCGCAGCAGGTGTGCCCACAGGCGCCTAAGCTTGGCTGGCAGAATTCCTCCTCCTGGCTATGCCAGGTGTTCCAGGCTCTGGCAGAAGATGCTATACTAGAAGAAGCCAGAGCCCAAGGGCTCTCTACTACTCAGTCTTCCAATTTGTCCACACTCCCAGCCCCAACCTCCTGGCTACCCAATCTGATGCTACTTGGTGCCCCATGCTTCATGCCAGTCTGGACTAAGACTGGCAGGGGAGTCTACATTCCAGGACGTTGAGGCAGTTCAGCTCAGGCAGGCTGCAAGGACAAGGGGCATTCCAGGCCAAATGGGTACTTTGACAGGACCCCTACTGAGCTCAGAGGCCTGATCCCAGGACCCTGGACTTTGAGGGGCTAACAGTCTAAGAATCCTACCCATAGAAGAAAACTATAGCGGACAAAGCCACCCTCTACTTTAGCACACCCACAGGCCCTCCCAGGCAGACGGCACCAACATTTCTGAAGGCTGATGGGTGGTTGGGAATCGGGGAAAGCCTTCCCTGCCAAGCCACCAATCAGGGGAGTTAATCCCATAGTAATCATAACTGGGATAAATAATAGTCACCCAAGCCATCCACCTAATTACAACCACAGCTGTTTCAGAAAAGCCAATCATCCCTCCCCTTTCAGCCAAATATTTAACAGTCTAATTAATGATGAGTTTGAAGGGTCTAGACAGATTCATTCAACTTTAGGGTGACAGGGGGTAAGAGGATGTGGCAGCAGGTGGGGAGGCTAGATGGATTTCATCCAAGTAGTGCCAGAAACACCCAAGGAGGCTTTGGGTATCTAGGGACCCTCTATCCTGGCACCTACAGCCTGGAGTCACTGTCCTGCCCTTCCCCCCACAGGGGGTGTGGCCATGTTGCTCTAGGCTATAAATAGAGGTGCCAGGCACTGGCGCTGTATTAATAGAGTGGGCAGGAGGGCAGCAGAGCAGAGAACAGACTAGCTCTGGCCCAAATTAACTTACTATTTGTACTCAGGGGGCCCAGGCATCGCTCCAACTCTGGCACCTACTGCTCCTGGAGACCTGGTCAGCCTGTCTGTTAGGAAGCCCCTTCTCTGCTCACTGGGACCCCACATCCCACATCTTCAGAAGACCCTGGTCATCCAGCCAGAGTCATAGTCCCTGCCTTGTCCTCACTGCCTAGGACTCGGGGTCCAGCTGTGTACAGGTGGGTAGAGAAGCTGCACATCTGGAGGGAAAGCACTGGGCGAAGGAGAGGGTGGATCCTGCTTGTGAGAGAGGCAGAAGGGAAACACCCCACGCAGATTCACAGATCATACAAGCTCACGGCCATATGGGCAGACATGCTGCACAGAGTGACAATCATTGCCCTGCTGGCCACACAAATAGAAAGGACTGGCCAAAGGGAAGATGGTAGGAAGAATGGGAGAAAGAACCTTAGCTCTTCCCATCAGACTTCTTTTGGTCAAAGCACGTCTGTGCTCCCTCAACCTAGGCAGGACCCCTCAACAGGCTCCGGAGGAGGGTCCCAAGGAGCAGCGGTGGCGAAGATGGGGTCTGCACAGCTACTCAATAACTCGGACCCCTACTCAAAGACGTTCTGGGCACACACACCATCAGATTCACAGCCTCAGGCTCGCAAAGAGAGGTGGGGACCCCATTCGCCTCATTGAGCCCACCCTTCCCAGGACGCCCCTCCCAGCCGGAGCGTCTACGCCCGGTTGCCTGGGGCAGTGGCTGACCCAGCTGAGGACTCACCGCAGAATCGGACCTCTGGACCGTTTGCTCCCGCTAGCCGGGTTCCCGCAGGTCGGCCGCCCGCCCTGGGCCTTTGAGGGGGCGGGCCGACCTCCCGCGCCGCCGGCTCCAGGCTCGGTACCAGCAGCCAAGCAGCTAGCAGCCGCCAATGCCCGGGGAGGGGCGGACCCGCCACCAGTGGCGGGGGAAGGGAGCCAGAGAGGGAGGGACAAAGGCGAGGAGGAGGGGAAGAGGAAGTGATGGAGGAGAGGAGTGTGGAGCTTGATGGAGAGGGCGGGGTGGGAGGGAGGATGCCACCAGGCGGCGGGCTGGAGAACCCGCGCTCCGGACTGCTGGAGGGAGAGTAGGGCAGGCAGGAGAGGTTCCCAGGGATATGACGCTGGAAGTTAAGGTGAGAGGTAAAAAGGGGCCAGAAGATGGCGAGCCAAAGGTCGGCTTGATAGCAGGCTCTTCTCTAGAGTAGGAAGCCAATGACTGAAGCCCATCGCTGGGGCCACTGTCACCCTGGGGCAGTGTCACCTTCTGTCCTAGTGGCCTTGGAATCCTTATCCACAGACTGAGAAGGATGGCCTCAGCGGCAGCAGAGGACATTCTATGACTCCACATACAAGGGAGAAAAGAGTGGGAATCCCCATGGGATCCAGCTAAGGTCCCTAGGTTCGGCTATGACCCACAGTCCAACACTAACAAGGTGACCCTGGACTAGGAGCTCAGGCCAAGGCAGTGTTCTGTGCAATGCAAGCAACACTGATCTCAGCTCCTGTCACCACCATAACTGCTTTTTCTTCTGGCCCCCACCCACTAGAGCTCACCCGTGTTGACCCAGGCTGCATCAAGGCCCTGCTCCTCCAAAGCCAGCCCACAGGTCAGCTCTCCTCTCTCTTAGCCACAACTTTCAGTTGTGGTAGCTGCAACAAAGAGCTGTCCTCCTATTAAGACCCTTTCTGGGATTGGAAAGGAGGTTTGGTGGTTAAGGGCATTGGCTGCTCTTCCAGAGGATCTGGGTTCAATTCTCAGCATCCATGTGGCACTTCATAACTGTAACTCCAGTTCCAGGGGAACCACCTCCCTCTTCTTGGCACTCTGTAGGCACCAGACACACACATAGGGTAGACATACATGCAGGCAAAACACCATACACAACTGAATTTTTTTTTTTTTAATTTAAAGACCCTTGTTATCTGGAGCCTCCAAGGTCAAATAAACATTACAAACCAGATTGGTACAACCCACCTAGCTGGGGCCCCAGAAAGTTGCTTTTAACCTAAGTATCTGGCCCAGAACCTCATAAAACAAACCACACAGTCTCTCAGCAGCCCAGAAAGCTCCAGTGGTCATCTCAATACACACCAACACTGCCCAGTCACGCTGATACCACCCCAGCCAGGAACACACTGAGCCAAGCACTCACATTATGCACGCTCTATCACACACAGTTATTGTCACATTTCTATGTCCCCAGTCTCCAGCCCCCTCTTAGTTATACATTTATTTGAGCAGAGCTGGCCTTTCAATCCAGCCCCTGGAGCGACTTTGAGATAAAAGGCCAGCTTCCTTAGAGAATGAGGGAATTTTCCATTCTTATTGAATAGGCCACTGCCTCACCCACTCGCTGACATACTATACATGCTCGTGTGCACGAGCACGCACACACACACACACACACACACACACACACACACACACGCTCACATGTACACAGGAAACGTATTTCCCTTCAGAAGAAAAAAGGAAGAACCATATAGGGTCCGATGTAAAACGAGGGGAGGCCTTAAAAAACAAAGCCTCCCCAGGAAGAGTGATTCACCACCAGTCTGGAAACTGTGATGGCCAGCTGGACAGACCCAGGCAGACACGGGGGATGCTGCCCGTGAAACAGTGCAGGAAGCAGACACCAGGAAGCTGGGAGCTCCCAGCCCTCACTCCTGCTCTCCTTTCCTTGAGTTTTACTAGTAAAGATCATTATCGATTTAACGGAGAAAAGCTTGGAGGCTTCCTTCCCAGTTCCCTGGAAGGAATAACATAACCGGAGGGGTAGGGAGAGCCTGGTACCCTGGGTCACAGGACGGTGGCAGCAGCTGGCATCCCAGGAATCCTGGCTCTACAGGAGCTCCTTCCCACCAACCAATAGGAGGCTTCAGAAGTGGAGGGCACTGAGACAGTGGCAGCACGCGGTAAGAGTCGATAAGGGACCTACTGTCTAGACAGCTCAGTCCCTGAGCTGGGTGGCTCTCTGGAGCCTCTCTTTCTTAGCCCCTTCCCGGGTCTTTCATGTGGTTTGGTGCTGCGGTCCCAGGGTGGAGCAGCCTAGACCCCAGACTGAGATGCTGCTGCCTCATTTCCTTGGTCCCACTCCCAGATCCACCCCTTGCTCTGTAGAGAAGAGGGCAGCATGGGATGTGCCAAGATGCCTGGGTACAGGGGCGGCACCCTCACATGCTCATTTCTCTAGGCTAAAGGTTGGCAGCTGCTTTCTGGCCTCCTCCCCCACCCCTGGCCCAAGCATACTCCTGGCTAGAAAAGCCTGTCACTGCCATCTCTGCTTGCCATGAAGCATGTCATTCCAAGTTGCCTATGGCTGGGCCCAGTGCCCAGAATGATGCTTTTTTCTAAGGCCTGGCCCAGCTGATGAAGGCTCCTTGTTATTCCCAAGACATCCCTCTACCTCTCAAAGAGGATTTCCCCATACAAGGCCAGAGTAGACAATAAGACAGGAAAATAGTGTGTGTGTGTGTGTGTGTGTGTGTGTGTGTGTGTGTGTCCACGCGTGCGCATCAAACCTAGGGCCCTGTGCTGCTAGGTATGTGTTGTGTTGTACCACTGAGCTACACCCCCAGCCCTATGTGATCCTTGTGTACACATCATGCCATGGAGTTTTCATATATACACAGAAACACACACATAGACATTTTGATGCCATCAGTTCTAAGCTCATCCACCACCCATTTGAACACACTGATCTGTAAACACAAGGAAAGACACAAATAAACACCAATATACACAACCCCAGAGACACAAACATATCCAGAGATACATAAACATAGTCTAGTTACACAGACACTCAAAGATAGCACATGCACCCCCGCACCACCCAGTATCCAAGGAAACGCACTCCCAAGAATGTCCGGACTGGGGCCAGGCAGGGCTGGGCTTGGTGCCTTGCACCAAAGATGAGACAAGGAAACCCTCAGCTCCTGGAGCCCAGGGGAGGGGGAGGGCTAGGAAGAACACCCATTCCTTTGTGCCTCCGCCTACCCTGCCAAGCTTCTGAAACAGGCGAGCCCAGACAAGAAGGCTGAGTTGGGGGGGGGTGGCAAAGGGAGTTTAGGGTCAGAAGAGAGTGGGAGGGTACATACTTGGCAAGATGGGCTTCTAGCCCAGGAAAGTGGGGTCACTAGGGCTACAGGAAATGTTTAAGAATTCCATGGTGGCCTCACACCCTCCCTCTTCACAAGAGCTAAATGATGCCCTAGGAAGATGGAACACAGCTTCAATACTTCCCCCTGCTCACTACCCATAGGGCAAGAATGCTCTTACCCAGGGAAATGATGGGATTGGAGGATATGAGGTAGGGGCTGATAGTCTTTGAATTTGCCCAGTCTCTTCCTTTGCTGCTCTGTGTCTCATTTACATATTCCTGAATCCTGGAGCAGATGCCCTCTCTGACCCTGAACAGGACTGCCAGGAACCAGACAGCACTATAGCCAAAGCCCTAGCTTGTGGAGACTCTTCTCATTCAGAGTCAGACACCCTGAACCCCAGGAGAAGGCAAATCTGCCCTCAGCTGCTGTAGGACCTGCCTCCCTGAAACATGTTATCCCTGCCACACCCCCGAGAGCAGAAGGGTGGGTGGGGCCTGGTTAATTCCTATGCCAGAGGTGAAGGGAGTGGCACTTAAGACCCCAAGGAGCTTGAAGGACAATGGAGTGCATGGGATTTCCCCTGCCAAGGGACTTCCAGCTAGTGGGCTCAGAGCCAGGCTCAGCCCAAAGCTTCCATCCTTATGGGAACCTGACTCACAGAGATCCACCTGCTTCTGCCACCGGAGTGCTGTGATTAAAGGTGTGTACCATCACACCTGGCCAGACCTTCTTTTCTCACCACCATCCCTAAAGAAGAAGACTCACTATCTGAACTAATGATGCTCAGTGCCTGTTTCCAAGGTGAATATATCTGTCCTATTCAAAGTATCACCTAGCCAGCCTTTACCTGCCTGGTAACCATGGTAATTAGGGGATTTCTGCACACCAGGGCCTCCCTTACCCAACAGAGCAGCCTAGTGCTTCAGGAAACAAAGGGGTAGCCACATCCATGACCCTAAGCTACTGTGCAGCAGGAACAGGCATGTCCTCAGATTTCCTCCATCATATTCTGCCCTCACCCCGTCCTGAGGGGATCTTGTCCTCTAAGGCATCTCAAAACAACTCCCTCTTGACACCATAGAACATCTCTGATCCCTTCTCTCTGCTATTCCATTTGCTCTTCCCCTACAACCGCTAAAAGCCACATTGTACCCGGGCCCCGCTGACAGCAGGAACCAAAACCTCTTCACTCCATATGGTGTGTGAAGACAGAGTGAGAGGGAAAAAAAAAAAAAAAAGAGGTCTAAGAAAGTCTGCATGCTGGGGGAGGGAGGGTTAAGAAGTTCTGACGTCGACGTCAACATCGGACCTGAATATAGCCAATCATCCAGCTGATGTGGGAACCACCACAGCAGGCTTCCCCTGCACCTAATATGCACAAGCTAAGAAACAAAGATCCCTTGTTGGTGTGGCGGTATCAAACCTTACCCTGAGTGAGCCGTGTTGGCTGTCGGACAGGGAGCCCATCAACAGTGCAGACATTGCCACAAGGGTACAGGGTGAGGGTGCCCCTCAGATTCTCGATGTAGCAGTGTTCTGGAGCCAGGCCTGGGCCCTGTAGTGAGATATCCCTGGCTGCGGAACCAATCACCGTCCTCCCTGGAGACAGGAGGCAAACTGAGTCAGAATGGGTCATCTAGGCTAAGAAGGCAAGGAGAGGGCAAGGGGCCACTGTGGAAACACATCTCTATCTCCCACTTATGTTGAGACTCTGCCCAGTTCTGGCTACCCCTAGTAAGTCCTCACTGGAGCCAGTAAGAGGTAGAAACTCCTCTCAAGCAGCAAAAACTCTGTCTGGGTGGGATGATCCAGAAAGGCCACAGAACTCAGACATAGGCAGCAGAGAAAGGGGACCTTCCTCTGTTCCTCTGCCTTTCTTTACTTCCTCCTTTTTCTCCTCCTTCCTTCTTCTTGGAAATGCCTCCCTCCCTCTCTAGTCCTGTTACCAGCAACCTACCCTCACCCTCTCTCCCTCCCTCTCTCTCCAGTGTAGCCTCACCCCTCCATCGCTCCCTGGTAGAGCCTCTGGGACTGGCATTTGGAGAATGTGGGGAATGCAGTGTCACCCAGGCAACAGGTGCAGCCAGGAAGAGAGAAGGGCAGGCAAAAGCCATGCCAGGGCCTCTCTTAGGATACATGCCCTTGGGTCCCATCTTTTCATGCTCCACGCACCTCAGTCTCCCACACCAGGCATCATCCCGGAGCAAGAGCCGGGGTCAGGGACTCACTTCTTGACCCCATGGATGGCTAAGAGCAATGTGCTTTCTTCCTTCTCCCTCAACTCTTTTGATTCTAATCTAATCTTTGATCCCAGCCATGGAGCCAGTTTATCTGCCAGAGAAGGCAGGCAGTCAGGAGAGACAGAGACAAGGCAGAAGGGCCGCCTACATGAGTAGCCTGTGGGGCAAGAATGCCCTGCTGGAGCTCAGCTTACCTTCCTCCAGAGGCAGGAGGGTGATTGCTGTGCTGAGTCTCCCACTGCCCAGGCTGACCAGGTGAGGTTTGTCTGTCTGCACTTTCAGTCCTTTCCCGGTGTCTATCAGGTCCAGTGGGCCTTTCTGCAGGTAATGTGGGTGGGAGGTGAGACTGCACCTGAGCACCCCACTCCCAGTCACTCAACACTCCCTCCAGCCCTTGGCCCTCTACAAAAGGCTCCAAGGCGGCTGAAAGGCTTAGCGCAAACATCTCATGCAAGAGCGTTATTACATCTGAATCTGAGCCACTAGCTCGTCCCACTGGATTTATCTCGAGACTAGGCTCAACTGCCCCTTTTGTTTCTTAAAACAAAAGGGAGGGAAGTGTCCCTAGGAGGAGGGGGCCCAGTAGAGGAGGGCCAGCCCAGCTCTGGGCAGGCTTGTCATGGCTATCCACAGGGCTGTGGCTTGTCTCTGCTGAACTGAACTTCAAGGGAAGGTGGAAGCATGAACCAGGAGAGTGATCTGGCCAGAGAGAATCTGGAAACTGGTTTCAGACTTTCACAGACTACTTTTAAGGATGAACCAATTAACTTGACTCAGATCAAGGCTGAGCCGGTAATAGGCTTGGGACTAGGGATGGGCAATAGGCTTGGAGGACTGAAGGGGAAAAGAGCTGAGCCAGAGGGTGGAGAAATGATTCAGTGGTTAAGAGTGTGTTCTCTTGGTGGTGCACGCCTTTAATCCTAGCACTCAGGACGCAGAGGCAGGAGGATCTCTGTGAGTTCGAGGTCAACTTGGTCTACAGAGTGAGTTCCAGGACAGCCAGAGTTACAACAGAGAAACCCTGTCTCGAAAAACATAAACAAACAAAAACAGCGTGTTCTGCTCTTGCAGAGGACCCAAGTTCAATTCCCAGCACCCATATGAGAAGGTTCCCCTATAACTCCAGCCCCAGGGATATCTTTCCTCTGACCTCCTTGGGTATCTGTACTTCACATGCACATACCCACACACATAAACATAATTTAAGAATAAAATAAAACTTAAAAAAGAAAAGATCTAAGCCCACCTTCACCAGGAGCCTTTTACTCCATAGCCCCAGCCCCACTCACCTGCACCACAGCCTGGGGCTTGCATCCAGGACCTAGCTGGTTCCTATTGAGAGCATCCATGGATCTAGGGCTCCAGAGCTTCTGCGAACACAATAAAAACCAGGTAAGTGGGAAGACTGGGGATGAAGAAGGAGAGAAGAAGGCTCTGCAGCAGGGTTCTCAGGGTACTGTTGTCCCTGAGATAACAGCCACTGTTTTCCCCAGTACACATGATGAAGGAAAGGTGGAGAAAAGCTAAGGGGCTTGCGGGAGGTGGGAGCAGGGTGGTGTGTCCTCTGCCTCATTTGGTTTCCAGCTACAGCACGGACACTAACCATGCCAGGCCTGATCACCACAAGCACAAACAGCCCCGTGGATCTAACCCATGTTTCTATATTTTCTTGTTCTGTACTACCCAGATCCTGGGACTTAGCCACCTGGATAAATAAAGCAGGCAGGGCCTACCAGGAGAAGAACAAAGTCCAGGAAGCCCCTCCAAGCACTCTGATAGCCAAGTGGGTACCAGGGCTGATCTGACAGCAACCGCCCCAACCTTTCCTTTTCCTCTTCTCCCTTTGTCTCTTTTCCCAAGGGTCTCAATAGGATGTTTTCTTAAAGGAGACAGAGAGGGGAAACCCAGCCGCTCCTGTCATGTCTCTATGTTTCAGCTCCTGCACCTTTTCTTTCCTAGAAAGCTACCTCACTTAATATAATCAGCAATAACATCTCAGTACTGGGAGTACAGCGCTCTGGAGCTCTTCACTGGCTTGGTGCTGGAGGAACCAGAAGTGGATTTTCAGAGTCCAAACTTGAGTCCCCTGCCCTTCTAGTATACCTCAATAAATCTGTTAGTTACATTTTTTACAAGTGTTTGGAGATCAAGTAGTATACTAGGTTACACACGTGATGGGCAGAGCACTCTGGAAACGCATTCTGGAAATGGCAGCTATTACCTTGAAGTCTACCCACCCCCTCGTTCCCAGGCTATGTTTTTGGTATCTGACCTTTGTGTACGAACACGTTATCAACTAATCAGGGTTTCCTTCCACTTTCCCTTCCAGCTACCAGACAGGTGCCTTTCCAAGGAAGTCGAGGCGGGAGCCGGCATTCCACAGTGCCTGCAGTGGAGGCCGAGGCCATGGAGTTACTAAATTTACCGTTCCCACTTCCACCCTTCCTGGCCTGGCCCTCATCATCTCTGTCACCATTTCCACCCAAGTTGGCAGAAAAGAACAGTGCCTGTGCCTGGGACCCACTCCAGGACTGCCTGAGAAGAGGGAAGACTTGAAGCCATTAACCTACCCCCAGCCCCACGCTGGCCTAGCGCCTCTCCTGAAGCACCGACCACGGGAAAGTTTCTAGAGGCAGAGTGCGATTGGTCTTTCTTTCTTTCTTTTTAAGATTTATTTGTTTTTATATCCATAGCTGTTTTGTCTGCATGTATGTCTGTGTGAGGGTGCCAGATCCCATAGAACTGGAGTTACAGACAGTTGTGAACTATCATATGAGTGCTGGGTATTAAACCTGGGTCCTCTGGAAGAGCAGCCAGTGCTCTTAACCACTGAGCCATCTCTCCAGCCCCAAGGTCTTTCTTATACATAGGGAAATTTCTCAGCATTTTTTTGAGGGAAGGGAAGAGAGTGGATTGAAATTGGGGGAAAAAAAGAGTGGGAAAGGAAAAAATTGATAAAGGAGAGTATTGTACTTTAGCAGGAAGACTTTTAGACTGGGGTGCAAGACCCCTCAATCTACCCTGACTTCATCATTCATTAGCTGTAAGATCCTAGACAAGTTAATTTTTATAGTATTTTCCTATTGTTTTGTTTTAGACAAGATCTCATCTATCCCAGGCTTGCTACAAAGTGGAAAATGAAGGCTGGGTGTAGTGGTATATGCTTTTAATTCCAGTACACAGGAGACAGAGGCAGGTGGATCTCTATGAGTTTGAGACCTGCTTGGTCTACATAGCAAATTCCAGGCCAGCTAAAGCTTTGTCTAAGGGAGATCTTGTCTGGGGGAGAGGAGGAGATGAATGACCTTAAACCTCAGGATACTTCTCAGGCGTATGACATCATGCCCTCTTTCATGCAGTGACAGGGATGGACTCAGGGCTTTTTATATGCTAGGTAAAACATGCTACCAAATGAGCTACAACCCTAGGACCCTGGGGTGGTTTTTTTGTTGTCATTGTTGTTTGTTTGTTTGTCGAGGCAGGGTCTCAGTCTGTAGCTGAAGCAGGCTAGAACTTTCTATGCACGCCAAGTTGGTCTAGAACTCCTGTTTTTCCCTAATTGCCGGGTTTATACCAGTCAGGTAAGTCACCATGCCTGGATTAGACAAATCATTAAACTTCTCTCGTGAAAGGGCACAAGGTTTCCGAGGAGCTGTGTGTAACAGAAATGTTCTTGGGAGGGGGGGTGTATACATATGTGTGTGCAGGAACACATGTGCAGAGGCCAGAGGAAGAGGTTAGGTGTCCTGCTCTGTCTCCCCCCTCCCTGACTTATTCCCTTGAATCAGGTCGCCTCATTGAATCTGAAGTAGGCTGGTGGCCACCAAGCTCCACTAATCTTGCTGTCTCTTCCTTACCCCCAGCTCCGGAGTCACAGACACTGGCACTGGGCATTTGAACTCCGGTCCTCACACCTGAGCAGCACTTATTTTTACCCCTCTAAGCCATTTTCCCAGACTGCAACAGGAATGTTCTAAAATTAAGTTTTGATGGTGGTTGTGTAGCTCTGTAAATGTACTAAAAATAATTGCACACTAAGTTGGGTTGGTTTTACGCTATCTAGGTTATTCCTCAAGGAAGCTGAGAGGAGAGTTACTGGGAGCTGGAGAAATCGCTCTCTGGTTGAGAGCACTTATAGCTCTTCCTAAAGACAGGGGTTCTGTTTCAGCATCCATATGGTGACTCACAGCCTTTTGTAATTCCAGTTCCAGGGATCCCATGCACTCTTCTGGGCTCTGTGGGTTCCAGAAACATACCTGGTGCACGGATATACACCAAAACAAACAGCCAAAACACCACACACATATATACAAATTTAAATTTCTTAAAAAAAAAAAAAAAGAAAGAAAGAAAGATTATCTGAAGATCCAGGTAGCCTACTAAATCACACTCCATGAACTTCGAAGTAATCTAAAAATGGCGGCTATAATTAGCTGTGGAAGCACTTAGGTCTGGGCCTCAGTTCCCTCGCTGGCCACACTGGAGTATTTGTCATTATCACCCTATGAAGCCGTTCTTATTTACACTGAATAAATTCAAGTGGAGATAAAGATTGTAAAGGAATTAGGTTAGAGAGGGAGTAAGAGTGACTCAAGGACAGGAATAAGGAGGTGAAATGAGAGGGAGAGATAAGAAGAGAGGTGTAGGGAGAAGATAAGAAACCACACAGCAATTGGAAGGTGCGAGGCTATGGCCTCAGCTCAGAAACCTAACCCACGGCAGAGGAAGAAGACACCAGACCAACCTGACCCGGGCTCAGGTGGAGCTTTGACAGAGGCATCTCACCCTAGCCCAGGTGCCCTCTTCGCTGGCCCCAGCCCCAGTCCCTCAGAGAAGCAGCGCTGACTCCTGACGCCCTCACTGGCTGGCTCTCAGTGGCCCCACCGGGCCAGCTATCTAGATCTAGGGCTGTAATTACCCACTCTATGCGGTACTTCTGGGGAACACAGTTATGCCCAGAGACCAAAAAAGGGCCTTGCGGTGGTTTGACTCCCACTGCTGAGGAGCGGACCTGACTCTCTGCAGTCCTCCTGCACCCAGATGCAGATGCCCAAGCGCCTCCTAGCCAACAAGGTGGGCAGGGGCCTGCTATGAGGATACTATGAACTTAGGGAAAGATGCCCTAGAGTATCAGGGCTGCGGACTCCCACAGGTTACTCTAGTCCCAACCCCAATGAACCAACAGCTACACCTATACCTGTTCCCAGGCCTCAGCATCTGGAAAAGAGGTGAAGGGAGTCCTGGGGAGAACCAACCAGCTCTCCCACCAGCAGGCACTGAAGGAACTCCCTGGGCTCCCAAGGAGCCCAAGATTAAAGGTCCAAAACTAGCCTTGGAGTGAAAGGCCGGGTCCGCCACCCTCACCTGGGTCCCACGGGGGCAGCCGGTGGATCGCGATGGGCAACGCATAATTGTAGACCAAGGCCTTTCGGGTTACAGTGGCTTTTGTCTTGCCTGTTCACGTCCGCCCTCGAGGAAGGGCCACCGGTAGAGGAAGGAGTCAGGACGGGAAGGAAACTGAGGCTGGGCGGGCAGGTTGCCCGGGAGAGGCGGGGCGAGAATGTCCAAGGGCCAGGCATATAAAGGAATTAGAGATGAGAAGAATAGGTCAAGAGAAAAGGGGGTCTGTGGAGGAGAAGAGGCGCAGAGATGAGGAGTGTGAAACCAGGAGGCTGGTGAGGAGGAAGAAACGAAAGCTGGAAGGAAAGCCGGGTGTGGTGGAGCGCGCCTGTAAACCCAGTTCCCAGTACTCAGGATGTGGCCACAGGAATGAGTCTCAGGCATTCAAGTCTAGCCTCGGCCTGGGCTACGTGAGACCTTGTCTCAAAAAATAACAGCAATGCCCCGGAAGAGACAGCGAGCTCAGAAAAAAACTGTGGGGGAGGCCTGGGGACCCTCCAGAAGCGCGCGGGGTGGGGGTGGGGGCTAAGGATATGGTCCCCAAGTAGAAGAGGTGGCAGAGGAAGAACTAAGCGCTTCAGAGCACCTTGGAGGGGGAAACCGTGTGGCAGGTGGGGAACAAGGGAGCCCCAGAAGCGGGAGAGGCGAGGCGAGACCGAGAAGACAGCTAGGAAGAAAGAGAGTTGTGGGGAGGGGTACAGGAGAGCGATGCTGGAAAGGTGCACTTCTCCGAACCCCGCAGGCTTCGTGGGATCTCTGCACACCAGAGGCCTGTCCCTCCCAGGGCCACCGGGTGGGACAAGGCTGCAGTGTTGGGCGGCCTGCTGCGGCTGCCCCTCCCGCCCGGTGCTGGGACAAGCGGCCTTTCTTCAGCAGGGCCGGGAGAAGAAATCGCTTGTTTGCACGGCAGGGAAAGGGGGACGGCCTCGCATCTGCAGGAAGAGGGCTGGCAAGTGGAGGGAGGCGCGTGTGCGCGCGGGAGCCGCCTGCCCGGGCATGGGTGCGTGAAGTGGAGGGTACCGGAGTGCGTGGTGAGGTCGAGGCACATGTGAAGGGTTCGCGTGTGCACCAACCGTGTGACACTGGTCGGTGTGTGGCGTGTCTTGTGGGTGCCCAAAGGTGAGATGTGGGATGCTGCGCGTGGGAGCTGTGTGGATGCTCGAGGTAGTGGCGGGTCTTGTTTGTGTGACTGCTGTGGGGTGAGCCCGAGGTGCGATGAGTCAGTCCCGGGGAGCCTCCGGGACCGCTGAGCTAACGGGTCCAGAATGCAGCTCCACCCCGGCTCCCCGGTCCCCTGCCGGGCCGTGCGGACGCCCGCCAAGTCCCCGCTGCGCTGGCCTGGGCGGAAGCGTCCGCGGCGCCTGGGCAACCCCGCGCCCCGTGGCCCCACCCAGCCGCCTGCCCGCGCTTCCCCATCCCGGGGGAGCCGGATGACGGGGCTCGGCCTCTGTGGGGGAACTCCACGCCGCATTTGGATCCAGACTGCGGAGGCGGAGCGACAGCCTGAGGTTCAGTCATCCCGGGTCGCCCTCGGAGGCTCCCGGGACCCTCAAGGACCCAGGAGTCCTGGAGGAGTGCCCAGGAGACCCTAGATGTGGAAACCCCAGAATCCCTCCCTGACTCCCACGCCTCGGAGCTGGACTCCACATTTTTGAGTCCACCCAGGCAGCTGGCCCTGGAACAAGAGCGGAGACGCCCAGGGGATCCCCCTTCCTGTAGTCCTGCTGTGGTGGAGAGGAGGCCATGCAGGATGCTGTAGAGAAGGACACGCGCGTGTGTCCCACCTGAGACCCTGCGAGTGTGGGACACTGGCCGTCGGGGTCCCCACATGAGAACTGAGATCCCTCTAGGCTGGAGTGGGGGGCGAGGGTCCCTCCGCGGAGTACCAGGGCCCCCTCTGGCGGTGGCGCTGGCAACAACTCGAGAGGGCAAAAGCAAGTCGTTCGCAGCAAACAGCCCACAAAGCCCCTTGCGCCGACGCACTCACCTGGCACTGCCCCTCTTTCCGCACCTTTCTACTCAGCTCTCTGGGCCAGAGCTGATCTCGCCTGGTCCCGAGGACTTTCCCTGCTGCAAACTCAGCCATCCGGCAAATAAAACCCCAAGGCGTCGTGGGAGGGGAACGCTTACCTTATGGGGAGTTGGGGGGACGACACCGGTCCTTTTGCCCGGCTGGGCCGCAGGCTGGCGAGGACACTGTAGCTTTTCCACCGGAGCCAGCTGAGTAGGAGGAGAAGGAGCCAGACCCGCCCCGCTCCCTCGAGTCCCCGCCCCCATCCCGGTCCTGTCCGTCTGGCCAGCTAGAGAAGACGCCCTTGTGGGGCTGGAGCCCAAGGCCCCCACCCAGCCTTTCCCACTGCAGCACCCCCCCGCCAGCACAAGCGCCCGCTTTGTTCATCTGTACAGCTGGCCTTCCACCACCACACACACCCTCTCCTCCTAGACCACCCTCCACTCTGGGCCTCCAGGCTCTTCTTTATTACCCCCTCCTACTCAAGAGGCTCGAACCTTCCCCTGACTCCCAGTTAACCCTATTACAGCCCTACCACACAGTCACAGGTTTTTTTCAGAATATCTACTGAGGGCACCCAGGTCTTTCTCCTGTCAGCCCCTCCCCTTTCCTATTCCAAGATCCATCGTAGAGAACTGTAGATAGAATTAATAATTGCACACCAGGCTACAGAAATTAACAGGAAGGCATGTTAAAGTGTGGCGCAAACTACAGGACCCAGGAAAGCTGAATGGAGTTGTCACTTCCATCACAGACCTGTTGGGTTGCAGGAGGCAGGGCAGAAAGACACCAGGCTGTCTGAGGAGCGAGAGTTAGTGAGGAAGAAAACCCAGTCTAGTGAAGTCATTCTCCAATTCAACCCCCACCCCGAAATCCAAGCTGACAGTGTAGCCGGACCTTGCAAAGCCTGCTCTCGCCCCAGGAGACCCGCTGGAGAGGCCCCGTGGGAGCTGAACTCAACTAGACTGGGCCTCTTTAACCTGCACTAAAGGATTGGCAGACACCCTTCCTCAGTGAAGGAACAGGAAGCCCCCAAGTCTGGCCTAATTCTGGATGAGATGGGTTGGGGAAAAAAAAATTTTTTTTTTTAAAGCAAATTATCTTTGGAATGGACAAGCCTTGTTCTGATCCAGCGGCTTTTGTTTTGTATCCTCTCTCCCTTACCCAGGAACAGCAGGAGGCTGAACTACAGGAATCTGGTCACTCATTGACAGCGCTAGCTGTCGGGGGCCCCCCACAGCTCGCGATTGAACGGGTGACAGCCCAGCAGTGGACAAGAGGGAGGAGAAGAGAGGGACCCACCTGCTACCCACTTCAGCTAATAGCGGTAAGACATACACTGTGGGCACCAGGAAGCCCCAAGATTTGTATGCCTCTTTTGAGTTCTCCTCATTATTTGAGGCTCATGGAACAATTTCAGCTCCAGCCAACCTTCTTGAAGCAGATCACAACAGTAACTTTCAGGCTGCTCTAGTGTGTTTTTAAGCAAAAAGAGAAAATAAACCAAAATTATCTTGTTCCATATGTGGTGACCTAGCATTGGAGAGGGGGCTCAGATTGGGGTATCTCAAATTCTTCATTCTTTTCCTTAACCTCTGGCTGCAGTTTACCAACTTTGTTAGGAGAACTGTTAAGCAATAATTAAACCTGCCAGAGGCAGATGATGCTGAGGCAGGGGATTTAAAAGCACGGAACTCTTCTCAGTATCCTTCCAATGCAGCGACCAGCTGACCCATGATCAAGGCTCTGTGAAGTTTGTCCTATCTCCTGCTGTGTCCGGCCTCTGTGTTCCCACAGTTACAGCACTCCGGGGACTAAAGACCTCCCGCCCCTACCCCTCCACCCTCATCTCACTCCACATCTGGAGCCCATCAAAAAGCTCAGTGCTCTCTCACAGTTATGCAAGAGGTCGAGCAGCTGGGAGCTCAGAAAGGGGGGAGGAAGAGAAGAAAGTAGAAAACAGCTTTCCAAGCATGCTTCAGACTTTCCGAAATGGAAGCAGGGGGAGAGGGCAAAGGCTGGGTGTGGAAGGAAGGGTGAGTTCTTCCAAGCCTTCTGCACTTGGCTGTGACTGTCAGGAGTGGGTTTCCACTCTCCTCCTGCCTTTGCCTTGGCACATTTCCCATTTTAGCCCTCTTCTCAAATTGTGCTCCCTCTGGCTCCAGAAGAGGGTAATGTCACTCATTTGGCCAGTGGCCTCTGTAGTCCATTCCCTCTCCCAGAAAGCTATCCCTCTTGTTGTGTAACAGTTTCCTTAAAATTGAAACATTCTTTCCTACAGGGAAGCTCCTTTAGCAGGAAGGTAAACAGCTCAAAATAGCTTCAGGAAGTCCCTGAAACTGACCAGATTCTCCAGGCCCCTGCCCTGCCACAGTAAGCAATAAAAACCCTAGAGTCCCTCTCAGACAAACCCAAGCTGCACAGGCGAGAACAGCCACCTGGAAAAGGTTTAGAGCAACATAACCACTTGGGAAAGACAGTCTCCAACCTGTTGAGCTACCTGTTGAGCACAGCCAGGTTCCCAGCTTTGTGAGCTGTCCCCATGCTGAGGTGGGCTTGTGATGTAGCTGTCTGTGAGTCGTTTCTGCTCTTGTATGTAATCATCATGCATATTCCTGTTCGTAATCCCAATAAAACTCATTGGTTCACTAAGTTGGACTTTGGTGGTATCTGTACTTTGGTGTGTTGTGGGTTCCCTATCTGGGGTGTGTAGACGTGTGTGTTGTGTCTCACCAGGAAAAGTTTTGTCATACAACACTTCTGCAACGTCTTTGGGTCCTGAACATCATTGGTGTAGGTGTAGTGGCATCAATAACACCAGGCACCTCCTCACTGCATCCAACTTGGTGGAAAGCGTGCTCAAACTTTAACAGTGGCAAAGCAGCTCTTTTATCAGTTGGCCTTAGAAATTTTGCACAATCCACACTTGTATGCAAATCTAATGCAATCAAGCTGTGTGGGAAATTTAGCCAAGACTGAAGACTGGTCTTGTCTATCTCTGTGGCGCAGGAGGTGCCAATGAGCAGAAGAGAACAAACAAGCACTCAGGACTAGGGTGCAGCACAGATGTGGAGTGCATGCTGTTTGGTGTGTGATATCTTGAATTCAATCCCCAGCACTTATTAGGAAATAAAATCAGTTCAGTTTCTCTCATTGCCTTGGATTTGCAGGGCCACTCTTTCAAACAGTTCTTGTTCTGGTTTGTTAATCAATCTGATCAAATACGGGACACCAATTCCAGAACTGGATTAGGACATTTAGGGGCTATGAGGTGTTTCTAACTATTTGACAGTGTAACACAACTTGTCATCTATAAATCACACACTCAAGTGTAAAAGGGTGTGTGTGTGGTGGGGGTAGGTATGTGTGTGGTGGGGGGGGTAGGTATGTGTGTGGTGGGGGCACTGGAGAGATTGCACAGCGGTTAGGAACACTGGCTGCTCTTCTAGAAGACCTCTGATTCCCAATACCCACATGATAGTTCGCAACTATCTGTAAATCTAGTCTCAGGGACGACAATGCCCTCTTTTGGCCTCTGCTGGTATCAGGCACACACATGGTGCACATACATACATGCAAGCAAAACACTTATACACATAAAATATGTTTTTACTTAAGGAATTATAAAACAATAAAAATTATTTTAAAAACAAAATAAACAGATGGGGCTGGAGAGATGGCTCAGTCAACTGCTCTTCAAGAGGACCTGAATTCAATTCCCAGCACCCACATACACTGACTTACAACCCCTGTAACCCCAGCACCTGCATTCATGCACACCTACTCACACACAGGCATACACACAACACACATTACTAAAACACTAAAATAAAATTTAAAAACAAAACAACCAGCAAAAATATTCATATTTCAAGCAAGTTTATGGTTTTGTTCCATCACACAGCTATCCTCAGTCTTAATCACTTAGCCCTTGCCCAAGGAGTAGCAAGGTAAAAGACCTTTCCTTTTTGACAGGGGATAGGGTGAGAAAAGTAGCTTGGCTTTTTCTGTTTGTGAGTAGGAAAAGTCTGGTTGGGCAAGGTGGCCTGGCTTTGGTAGAGGCCTGCTTTGTGTCGATCACAAGCTCTCTGGTACAAAATAAGACATTGTTAGGGAGTACCTGCAACCTCGGATAACAGCAATGCACAGCAACCAACGACTTGTGGGTTTTCCATCCATCGTCTTGAAGAAGCCCTAGAGATGCAAGTATGTTTACAAAAGGGCACAAGGAAAGAAATGGAGGGGCATGGCTGCGATGACGCATGTGTGTATAGTAAAAGTCACTTCTAAGGTTTTGCTTCTGAGGGCAAGAAATCTATTCTCTCTCTCTCTCTCTCTCTCCTTCCTTTCTTTCTTTTTAAAGATACTATCTCACCATGTAATCCTGGCTGGCCTGGAACTCACAGAAATTTGCCTGCCTCTGCCTCCCAAGTGCTGGGATTTGAGGGTACTTGTGGTAAACCACTACTGTAACAGATTTCTAACTTGTAACTGATTTCTAGCTTGTAACTGATTCCCACTGTGCCTTTTTAACTCTCTAGCTCAGAAAAGATAAAAAGAAAGAAATCTTCACCACTCTTACAGGTGGCCACCTTTCTTGAAAGAGAGAAAGAAAAATACTCACTCCTCATTTTGGCTGTCCTTAACTGTCTGAAGCTTGAAGATCAGGAGCTGCTAGAGAACAGGACTATGTATCAAACCAACCCACCAATTGCCAACTGCCCCAACTCTCCTTTATATTCTAAGCAAAGTTCCCAGAAGTCCAAGTGGCATGTAATCATATGGAAAGCTGCATATGACAAAAAAAAAAAAAAAAAAAAAAAACCTTCTTCAAAAGGTCCGGCTACATTTTCCCTTTTTACTAAGCCATAAGTTATACAATGCTTATTATTTTTTCTTTGTTCTGCTAGGCCATCTTTTTTCCTTTCTGGTCTTCAGGAGTTTATTCTTAGCACCATATATGATGCATTAGTAACAGAAAGTTAGAAACCAGCCGTGCTTTTCTGAGGGTCTTCCCTGAGAGACACCTTTGGTTTCTCAAGAGATGTGAGGTTGCTTGAATCAGTCCCCTTTTCTCTGAAGCTTTTTTACTTTTAGACTGATGGGATATGACTCTGTCAGATTCTGTCTTGTGATTCTTTGCACTAATAATTTAAGGATGTTTTATCTTTTAATGGCAATGGATAAAGAGAGGATACTGAAGTCCAGCCCCAGCAGGAGTTCAGCAACCCAGGAGGGAGAGGCAGAGTCGGTGAAATAATCAGAATAAAACCACACCTCTTATGGATGGGACAAACTTCTCTCTTTATTCCTACTGTTCTTCTCTCTTCTGTTTTTCCATATATCTTATCTATATATTTTTTTAGACAAAGTCCCTCATAGGGAAAGATCATATTATGATCACATCTTAATCATCAACTTAAACTTTAAACAATGATTACAGGTTTCACATTTCACTGATTACAAGTTCCATATTTTAAAAAACCAAGTTATCTTAAAACCCACACCTAAATACCTAATTTCTGAAATATATTTTCTCCCCACAGTAATCTATATCCTAGAAGTAATAGGTTGTTTTGTTTTGTTTGTTATAAATTAACAGAGTTTAAGCAAGTCAACTAATTTCACAGCCAGGTTCTATAGTAGCTGGGTGTGTGTGCTAGGGAACAAGTACATGTCATAGTATTCTAATGTACACATTCTTATTTAGTTAACACAGTGAAACAAGTTTATTATTACTAGAAAGCTTTAAGTCAAGGGTCTTTTTGCTTTTCTTAGGGAAAAGGAGAGTCTGCTGCTCAGCTCTATGTCCCCAGGGCACACCCCAAACTCATCAGTAAACTTTTGATTATAGAGACCAGGAAAGAACCGATTTTATTTGTGGTCGAGGAAGTTCAAGCCTAACAATGGGCATTGAAACTCATTTGTTATTTCTTGATCATGGGTCTGTTTTTCACAGGTGAAACTTGTGGGCCCTCGCAATTAAGCTTTCTTTGTTCTACCTTTCCTAACCTTGACCAAACAAATCCGTAGCAAAAATATGTTTTCTTCCTAAGTTACTGATTCCAAGGCAGCCAACAAAACATCCTAATTTAATCCTTTAACTATATGTGAAAAACACCTACTATTCTTAACTATATCTGTTTTTTTAAGTTATTCTTTCTGGAGTTTCAATAGAGTCACGAATTCAACTGAGTGGCCCTGCCTTGCCCAGATGGAATTGCTCGAGGGAAAATCATCACCATTGTTATGTGTGTCAGCAACACTGCCCAGTGAGGGGTTAGAGACCCCAAAGAACTTTCATAGCATAAGAGAGACAGGGAGACCATGGTAGCAACAAGCATGATAAGGCCCAGCAGTGGCAAAGGGCATTCAGGAGACAATCCCCCAAGATGCCAAGGTAAAAACCTACTGTCGCCCTGCTAACCAGTAGGCTGAACTGAAGCTCCAGTGCTGGGTACCGTTTCCCTGCACTGCTCCCAGCAAGAGAAATTTTATTTCCTCTGTCAAACTAGTAGAAGACATCACTTTATGCTTCTGGCTCTCAAAAGTATAGCTTCTTTAGAAGATAAATGTGGTTTGGACGCTTCACCTTCTTTGCAGGTTAGTATGAAGTCAGTTTACTGATGGGCACACTTGGATCCATTTTCTATAAAAATGTTATAGGGATCCTCATGTTTCAGGGAACTCTGATGTTCACTGATATTAATTGAAGGCAAGTCTCTTTCACCGATTTGTCCACTGACTCCTTTGAATAGAGACAGCCTATTCCCTTGAATGCCTGGAACTTTGGCTTTAAGGTGTTTTCCTCAGGTTTCTGTTTGCTCTAAGTCTTTTCTTCCTCTGAAAGGGTGGCCACAATCTCCTCAGGACTAATGCACTGTCAGCCACTGTACAGGTCATGGGAAGTCTTGGAATTCTTGGAGGCTGTGTCACATTTGCAGTGATTGGCATTTTGTGGGCCATCACTCCCATTATCTTTTCCTGGAACCTTCTGATGACCGCCAGTCACCTGCTCCAAATCAACCAAAGTGACATTCACATGGGACAGTTTTTCATCAAGGCTTCATACTCTTCATCTTCCTCAGACTCTTACTGTCACTGGTGTTGGAGTCAGGTGGAAATGTAGGGTTCAAGAACTTTACTCCATGACTCAGAACTGATTCTTTGTTGCTTTTAGTTTTCTGTGCTTCAATACGACATTAGAAGGCTCTTTTTAAAATAACTTTTCTTTCCATAGTCACTCTTTTTAAATCAAAAGTCAGAGTACTCAGGAGATCTCTCTGGATCAAATCTAATCTTTATCAGTTTCAATGGTACCCACAACTCTTAATTTCCACTGGAAATATAGGCATACCCCCTGCCCCAACACAACAAATGTCCTGATTTCCACTCAGACATTATTACGTCTTTATAATATATGGGTTGATTTAACTCTGCAATTCTTTCTATTGTCTAATGTCTCTCAGTTGTCCCTGTCTCATTACCAGTTAGATTTTTTTTGGGGGGGGTTTCCAGACAGGTTTTCTCTGTTGTATCTCTGGCTATCCTGGAACTCACCCTGTAGACCAGGCTGGACTCAAACTCACAGAGATCCACCTGTCTCTGCCTCCCAAGTGTTGGATTAAAGGCATGTGCCACCACCACCCCACTCCATTTAGAAAATGTAAAGTTAGTAGGGCACTATGTAGTCTAACTCTAGAGGTCTTTGTTATTCCTTTTTGTATTTCAAGCATTTCCATTAATGCCCAAATTAGGGCTTTCTATAACTGCTCGTCCTGTAGGATTGTGTGGTATACCAGTAATATGTTTTATCCCATAGTATGAATTTTTTTCATTTTACTGGAGACATAAGTGGGGGAGGGCATTGTCAGTCTTGATTTGTAAAGGTATTCTCATGATAGCCATTATTTCCAGTAAATATGTAATTACAGAATCAGCCCTTTCAGACCTCAAGGCAGAAGCCCATTGAAATCCTGAATAAGTATCAAGAGTATGGCATAAAAACCATAGTTTCCCAAATTCTGCAACATGGAAAATATCCATCTGCCAAATTTCTCCCATTTTCATACCTTTAGGGTTGCTTCAAGTGGACAATGGGACTTGATTATACAAGGAACATGTTGGACAAATCTTTATAATTTCCATGGCTTGTTGCCAAGTAATGGAGAAGTTTCTTTTTAAACTTCTTCTGTTTACATGATTCTTTTCATGAAATTTTGAGACTTTTAACACATTTCCTAATTAATAACTGATTGATCTCATCGTTACCTTGTGCCAATGAGCCTGGCAATCCTGTGTGAGATCTAATAGGAGTAATATATAATGGACAATATCTATCTTGAATTGCTTGTTGCAGTTGCATAAATAACAATGTTAATTCAGAATTATCAGGAGGAAATTCAGCAGTTTTTATATGCAAAACAAACTTTTCAGCATACTGAGAATCACTGAAGATATTAAGGGATTCAAGGAAGCCTAACAATACCATAAGAATAGCATACAACTCTGATTTTTTTAATTGAAGCATGTGGGCTTTGATTGCCTTTACTTATTTTTTTTTCTGATCTGTAGCCTGCTATTCCTGATTTAGTTGTGTCAGTATAAAATGTAGGTGCTCCAGAAATAGGTGATTCTCTTACTACATGAGGGATTATACAGTTAGTCCCCTTGATAAACTGAATTTGCTTGCTTTTAGAGTATTTGTTATTAATTTCTCCCAAATAATTGCTACAAGATCTTTGCTAATCTTTATTGATTACCCATAATAACATAATCTCAGCATTAGTGTAAGGCACCAGTATTTCTGCTGGATCTGTTCCTGACAGATGATGAAGTCTTATTCTTCCCTTTATAATTAAATCAGCAACCTCTTTTATATGGATCTTTAATTTTTTACTCTGCTTAATGGCCTAATTATCCATTCTAAGATATTATCCTTTTCTGCATAAGAATCCCAGTAGGGGAAAGTTGTGAAAGAATGATGACCAAAATACAATTCAGGTGTGGATTTATATGATTTACATATGAATCTTGTAGTCTCTTTTCTACCAGAGTTAAGTCTTGCTCTGCTGCAGTGGTTAAGTGTCTTGGACTATGTAGGTTTGATTTTCCTTGTAACTTTTGAGAAAAACTAATTAGCTCTTGCATAGTTAATCGAATTGTGGGTCTTACCCAGTTGATATCTCCCAATAACTTTTGGAAATCATTAAGAATTCGCAACTGATCTTTTCTGTTCTGTATCTTTTGTGACTGAATTTTTTGTTGACTTACCTTATAACCTAGATAGTTAATAGAATCTCTTCTCTGTATTTTCTCAGGAGCAATTTGTAACGCCCCAGCAGGATAAGATTCTTTTCGTTTTGGCAAACATTTTCTTAAAAATATCTGCATCAGAATCAGCCAACAAAATATCATCCATATAATGATAAATAATAGATTGGGAAAATTGTTTTCAAATTAGTCCTAATGTTTGTTGCGCAAAATATTGACATAACATAGGACTATTTAACATTCCCTGGGGAAGGACTTTCTATTGATACCTTTTGACAGATTGAGCATTGTTATAGGTGGGTACTATAAATGCAAACTTTTTCTTGTCCTGCTCTTGCAAGTGGATAGTAAAAAAACAGTGTTTTAAATCAATCACTATCGGATACCATGCCTTAGGTAATAATGAAGGCAAAGGAACTCTAGGCTGTAGCAGATCCATGGGCTGAATCACCTGTTCGAAGCCCTCAAATCAGTTAACATTCTCCATTTTCCAAGTTTTTTCTTTATAATGAATACAGATTCTGTGGGCTGGTAGACTCTTCTATATCCTGAGTCTTTAACTGCTCCTCTACCAGCAGTTCAAGTACCTGTAATTTTTCTTTGTTAAATCATCACTGCTCCACCCATACAGGCTTGTTAGTTAATCATTTTAAGGGTAGGGCAGTTAGTATAGTTTCAGCAGTGGTCCCCTTTATAAATTTGGAAACTTAATCCTTGTTATGTCCAGCTTTGTACAGCCTGTGCATCCTCCTTAATAAGAGCATCTCCCTTTTGAGACCTTATTTTATGTACAATTTCTGGGATTGAAGGGATATTAATTTGAGTTCCCCATTGTTGCAATAAATGTCTCTTCCATAAATTTTTAGCTATGTCAGCCACATAAGGCCTTAACTTTCCTCTTTGACCTTCTGGTCCCAAACATTCAATCCATTTCATATTTTGCTTTACATAGGATACTTTCCCAATCTCTATAAACTGTGTGGATACTTCCTGAAGGGGCCAATTTGAATTCCATGACTCTTGAGAAACTATTGTTACATCCGCACCTGTGTCCACCAACCCTTCTACTTAAATGCTATTTGCATTTAAAATTTTGACCTTTTATCATTAATGATAGTCTGCCAGAATACTCAGTGCTTCCAAAGCCACTTGCTCTTTCTTCATGGGCAGCTTTTCTTTGATATAGGGAAACATTGACAGCTGTGCAATCCTATTTCTTGTGTTAAACTGTGGGCCTTTTGCTACATAGGCCATGATTTTAATTTCTCCTTTGAAATCTCAGGATGCACAATGAATCCCTTTAATGTTAAACTGCTCCTTATGATCATTCCTGCTGTCCCTAGGGAAAAGGACCATTAAACTCCAGTGCAGAAGGAAACCAGCCTTTTCTACAGATGGGTTCGAGGGACTCTACTTAGGAAGGGAGTACAGGTGGAAAGAAATTTATGGCAAATGAACACAGTTGTTCATTCTTCTATGGGACCCAGATATGGCACACTTGCATGCTTTAAGAAATGACACGCACAATTGCACTTTAGAAATAAAAATGCAGGAGCGTTTTCAATAAGAAAATTTAATAGTGTACATATTAAAGAGGGAAAAGGGTAGGAGAGAAAACAAAAGCACACTGCTAGGGTAGAGCCACATCAAGAGAGAGAATTGTTGCTGGCAAAAAACTTTTAAAGGGCCAGTGCCCATTTTTGGTATACATATGGTGGTCAGTAGGAGCCAGTAGTCTCAGCAGGGGCCATCCAGGTATCCAGGTGCAATCTAAGATGGAGCTAGCATCATTTCTTCTGTGGCCTGCAAACCTTGAGGTGGTTTCAAAGAACATTTGAAGGAACATTTGAGACAATGACCCGCCAATGGTTGGAAGTTCCTGCTGGCTGAATTTAGCTCTTCTGGTGCGGATTCATTTTTAGGTGTGCTAATTTTCCTTTTAGCTTAAAAGCCTATCTGTTTCCTGGAGCATTAACACCTGCCACGGGTATGGCTTTATTGATATGCTTGCAGTATGCAATAGATAGCTCTTGCATATGCCAGAACTTAAGGAAAAAGGCCTGCAAGGTTTTCAGGTGAATGGCTGCATTCTTTCCCAGCCAACAACTGCCAGCTTGGGTAGACCATGCAGACATTCTCATTAAAGATGAAATTTCAGCAAAGAAGGGGAGCAATATACCTGATAGACTAAAATTTCCCTAGCTAAAGAACCCAGGACTCTGTCAAGCAGAATCTATTTAGCATCAGCGATATATATAGGCCTCAGCACGCCAGTAGCAATTTTATAGCATTGAACATTTGGGCTTAGGGTAAGCTGTCTGTCTATGGCCAGACCTAGTGCAGCACTACCTTCAGTAGCATGCATCAGATCTCCAACAAGAAGTTTGGGTTTTTGAGTCTGCATGCTACCCTAGTGCTGACAGGACACAGGTAGCTTGTTTTATCTCCTGGGGCCTGAGTTCTGGGCCCCCTGTGGCATTTCCTGATCAAAAGGAATTTCCCTTTATATCGCTCTTGAATCTACACTCATTCACTCAGCATTGACCCTTTCCTTATGGTCTGTACACTCCCGGAAATTTGCTCCATTTTTCTGACCAACATTTTAAAGAAACCATTGCCTTTAGAAGCAGCTTGGTCACAATCTCTTTGCAAGTGCCCAAATCTTCAACAGTTAAAGCATCAGACATTTTGGTATTTCAGCCCTCTAACTATAGCTTGTCCTATTACAGCAGCCGTGTAAGTATTGGAACCAATGTCTGCAGTGGTTCTGATCCATTGATCCAATGGTAAAGAATTTGCTTTTAATGCCCTTAAAACTTTCTTTTACTTGCTGGCATTTTCAAACGCCATGGTCTCAATCAGCACTTGTCCCACTTTAGGGTCTAAGATGGCTCTATTCACTGCTGCAGCTAATCTTTGCAAAAAGTCAGTGAAGGCTTCACTTGAACCTTGTATGATCTTCATAAATGGAGGTGGTTTTTTTTCCCCTGGCTCCTCTACCTTGTCCCAAACTTGTAAAGCTGCTAAACGACATTGTTCTATGATCATGCCATCAAACTGAATGCCATCTGTTCTTGTAATTGAGCATACCGACCTTCACCAAGGAGTTGGTTTTGGATTATATTTATTCCTGAAGCCCTATTCTGCCATTCCATACTTGCTGCTGCTTCTCTTCATTAGATTAACCATTGAAGATGAGGATCTGCCTCTAATATAGTTGATATTAACCCCTTCCAGTCGAATGGGACCATCTGGTACTGCGGTGTCCAATCATTCAGAACTTGCTTTACATATGGCAAGTGCATGTGTGACACCACAGCTTCCTGCAGTCGCCTTAAATCACTCATTTCTATTTGATGCCATACTATTTCATTATATCCTGGTGGGGGGGGGTTATAATAATTCCCTATCAGATGGAATATGCTGGATAGCTGCTGAAAATGTTGAATGTGATTTCATGACCTTAGCCTGCCTTTCTTCCACATCATATGGCATTGAGGATCCACAATTAGACACCTCTTTTGGGAAGGGCTGCCTTATCTGATTCTGTGCAGAATCTTCCCTTATATTCCTAACAGGACAATTGTCCTGTATAATCTCCTCCCTTTTATTTACCTGGGAAAATCCTTCTTCCTGTCACTGGGAACCAACCCAGTTGTTTTACCAGTTCCTCAGTTTTCCATTTTTCCACCTTTTGTAATTCTTTTTCCACCCTGTATTTCTTTTAGAAGTACCACCAATTCCTCCCCGCCCCCAAATTCCCTCTTTATTTCTTCTAGTAATGTGACCAATTTCTTTTTTATAATTTCCTTTTTGGAAGAGAAACAAAAAAATTGAGCCCTTTCATTCTCCTTTTTGCTGTTTTTCCTGTTAGCTCTTTCCAGTTCCCTCCTGCAACTCTTCTAGTTGCATAGCCACTTCCTTAACCTTTTTTGGAAAGAAATAGAAGCAAAAAGAGGAAAAAGAAAATCACTACTGAAAGCAAAGTGGTATATATCCCTGTGTTAACAGCCACTATAAATACTTTGCTGGCCTCTTGAACATAAGTATCCATCCCTTTGTCCTCTGCCTTTCCCTTTACATCTGAAATCAAATTTCCCATTATCCTTTTTTTATTCTTATTTGCATGCCCCTCATTTAGACACCACTTGTAGTAGAATGCTACTGTAACAGATTCCTAACTTGTAACTGATTCCCATTGTGCCTTTTTACTCTCTATCTCAGAGAAGATAGAAAGAAATCTTCACTACTCTTGGCATGTAGCCTTGAAAGAAAAATATTGTCTTTTTTGGCTGTCTTTAAGTGTCTGAAGCTTGAAGATCAGCAGCTGCTAGAGAACAGGACTATATATTAAACCAACCTGCCAACTGACAACTGTCCCTGTCTCCTTTATAGTCTAAGCAAAATTCCCAGAAGTTCAAGCAGCATGTAATCAAACAGAAAGCTGCATGTGACAAAAACAAACAAAAAACAAATAAAAAACAACAAAACTTCAAAACCTCCTGCTATAGGTACTAGATCTTGTGGAACTAGAACTGTGGTTTGGGCCACAATATGGATGCTGGGAACCAAATCCAAGGCCTCTGCAAGGGCATCAAGTGCTCTTAACTACTTTGCTATCATTCTAGCCCCTAAATGTAAAATTTAATTTAAATATTAAAAAAAAATTATTTAAAGCTGGGCAAGTTGATACATTGGGAGGTAGAGGCAGAAAGATGAAGTTCCAGGTTAGCCTGGGCTACAGTGTGAGAGTCTCAAAAAAGCAAAAAACAAATTGAAATCTGATGGGTAAAGGCACCTACCACTACACCTGAGGACCAGAGTTTAATACCTGGAACCAACTCTAGATAGATAACTCTTATTTTCTGATCTCCACACATGTAAGGATGTGCCCCATCAACACTTAAATAAAATGTAGGGCTGGAGAGATGGCTCAGTGGTTGAGAGCACTGGTTGCTCTTTCAGAGGTCCTGAGTTCAATTCCCAGCAACCACATGGTGACTCACAACCATCTATCATGGGATCTGATGCCCTCTTCTGGCATACAGATGTACATGCAGATAGAGCACTCATGCATAAATAAATCTTTTTTTAAAAAGTTTACAATGTAATAAAAAATTTTAATTAAAACTAAAAGGAAGTAGGGACTACCAGAGATAGCTCAGTTGGCAACGTGCTTGCCATGCAAACCTAAGGACCTGAGTTCAATCCCCAGGATCCTTGTTAAAACCCAGCTTGTAACAGCCTGCACTTGTGATCCCAGTGCTGGGAGGTAGAGATAGGCAGATTCATGAGGCTGACAGAAATCTTGTTTCACAATACAAGGTGATGGCTCATGAAGGACGACCTAGGTGGCCTCTGGCCTATACGTGCTTACACACATTGCGTCCACCCAATCATACATTACCTATTTTATATTAATTCTGGGAATCTCTCAGGTTCTACCCATTGTGAACTATTTTATATCAGAGGGCAGTTTCCTTTGCCAAAGCTGCATGGGTTAATAGATCTAGGTTTCAGCTACTATTCCAGAAGTGTCTTCTGTGCATCCTCTACATGAGATTAACTAATCTAGGGCAGGAGCCATCAGCTTCCTACATCAACCAGAACACTCAGCCAAATCTAGTTATATGGCTAACCCTCCCTCAGAGGAACAAAAAGTCCACTTGATGCCACAGGTTTAATGGCTAGTCAGGACATGTGGCATGAATTGATGTTCATTTCATTAGATTAAGGTTACAGTCCAGGAAGGCAAGCCACATTTTAGCACTATTAAACCAGGTACTATTAAAGAAAAAAATGAAAATTTTAGCTTCCGTTACAAAAATTCTATCATCTATTTGTTTGACATTCCGTATTTGTTGACATTCAATATATTTTTCCAAGTAAGAGAGGAATGAAACCTTATCTATATATTTGAGGCAAGGTTTCACGATGTTTCCCTGGCTGGCCTGGACCTCACAAAGTAGACCAGAGTGGCCTCAAACGCAGAGATTTGGCTGCCTCTGCTTCCCAAGTGCTGAGATTAAAGGAGCCTTTTGCAGGAGTAGCCAATTTCTAAAGCACCCCCACACCTTCCTGGTTCATTTACTCATCACTGTCTGACGACAAGGCTCCACAGCACTGCAGAACATTACTCGCAAAGAACATTTCATTTGTCTGACTCTAAATCGCTCCTGAACAAAATGAAGACTCCAGACTCTAAGAAGCTTTAACCCTATTCACATCAAAAGCTACCCAGACAAGAGTGAGCGAGTGAGTGTGTGTGTGCTCAAATACACACAACAGAGAGGTGCAGTGCCTGGAATGGAGATAAGGCAATGAATACACTTGGATAAATGATTTTCTTTTAAAAAAACATATCATCAATCTTTAATCTTAGATCCTATTACAGTATCATGAATCACAAGCAGACATCTAAGTTAAAGAGTCTGGTAAACATCTCATTTTATAATACTCTTTTATTTGATTAAAGAAATTGCCTTCGTTGTGTACACTGGAATGTTATATTCCCTCTGTATTTTACAGGGTTACAAAATGTCGCTCATTTTAAATATTACCCCAAAAGTAATTTAAGAAAAAAGTCTTTGTGAAATTAAACTTGACTTTAAAAATCATAGGGACAAACAACTCTGAAATACAACTGGATTAATAAGATTTCTTGTCTACTTAACTACATGACAGACTTCTTATCCCAGTCCCCTTTCTCAGAAAATCTCATGTGAAAACCAAGCTAGAGATAAGGATTCTTCCCTGATGCAGTTTAGGGGAAAGGGAAAGGCCAGAAATTTCTTTGGCAAGCCATCCCAGCCATAGCCATTTTTGTGTGACTACTCTGCTTCATGGAGAGTATCTTGCCAGGAAGGGCCAGGTGTTCAGAATGAGAGCCCACTCTCCAGCCAACTGAGAGTGAGTGCGGAGGTCACCTACTGTCATTTACTGCTTCCCATTGCTAGTGCCTGCAACCTTGCAGCCACTGATCTCCCACCCCTGCCCAGTGCAGTGCTTGGTGGGACTGGCTGATTAAGCCTCCACTGAAAAGGCAATGGATCAAATGGAGCAAAGAAACAATTACTACATGATGACACCAAAAAGGCTGAGGAGAAAAAAGGATTTCAGAAATAGGAACTCATAGGCAGGTAGAAAATGTTGTTAGGTGGAAATAGGGTATACCTGAGTAACCCCTTTCTACATACCAATATAATCACGTGCCCTCTCGGAATACTACCACTTTGATGAAGATGGGGTCTCCTCAATGGTTCACGGCTAATGGAAAATGGCACGAACTCACAAGCTTCATTTACGTTGGAAAGATGATGAAGGGAAGAGCATCTGGGAAGAGGCAGGACATGAGGAATCTAAGTGGACTATGACACTGAGTGATTATGCTGTAACTCAACTGCCCCACATGAAGAACTGGAAGCTTGGGTAGCACTAGCAGCAGACATGATTACATGTAGAAACAGATGTAGCCATCTTATTAGGCATCTTGAAAAGGTGTGTACATCTGAAAGCTGCTTCTCAGCTAACCTTTAATATTGACACAAGTCAGAGTCACAGTACTGCTTGCAACTGGAAGGGCAGGTCTTACAAGGGAACAACTTGGTAGAGAAATGGGGCAATGGATGGACACGAGAAAGGACACAATATTTCAACTTCTAGATTCCATATCCATTAAGCTGTTCACTGGTATTGTCTGAAGTCAAGAACAGGTTAGAAAACCTTGTTCTAGGAGTGCTGAACACAATACCTACAAACAGATGATCCCAGTGAGTGACTGAGGGTACAGAAAGAAAAACTGAAAGGGTATGAAAGATTCAAATCCAGAGAAAACTTCTGAAAACAAAGTATGAAATATAACTATATCTAGGGATTAAAATAAAGGGGAAACTTAGGTGAAGGAAGAAGAGGTGTTTACAGGGCATTCCCTGGAGAGCTTGCTTCCCTGCTAGCCAGTAAAATCTGCCAAAGAAATCAGCAGCCTTTCCCTTTATGTCAGTGTCATTTCTTTGTCAAAGAATGTCTCTGTGACACCAATATGCTGGGGGTGAGTTGAGGGTCCTTGCGCGCAGAGAACGTGCACTGTATCAGAAAAAAAAGGGGGGCCTCCAATGGCTTGTAAATTTGGAAAAACTCTTCAGCCACTTTTAGCTTCTTCTTTACTAATCTGAAAGCCTTCCTTTTAGGCTTTCTCTTCTTGGTATTACAGGATCTCGTATTTGTCCACTAAGAAAGTGGTCTCTGTGGAAAACCTGACAGGGCTGTTTCCATCTACTTGGGTCACTTTGGTAACCTAGGAAAACAAAGAGAGTGTGGTAAGGAAAAATGACAGTGAGTCTCCAAGACTTTGACTACATTTTCATTACAGATTACATCAAGCATTACAAAGCAGCTCTAAAAGTAGCTTAGAAATACTAAAAAGCATTCAGCTCACACTTACAGTTCCTGGCATCATCTAATCTGTTCTCTAGAGAAAAAACTGCTGCGGTGTACAGAGCAGCTGCCATAAGTAAAGCCCAGAAATGAGTGGAGAGGCCCAGGTCTGCCATATAAAACTCAGGAAAGTCAGACATTGTATAAGGATGGTCAATTAACACACTGACCCTAAATGCAGTGTGTTAACTCTTCTGCATTTCTTACTGAATCCATCTCAGTCTCTTGTGTCCAAAGCTTCACTACCTTGCAAGGTTTTCTTTTTAAAATTTAATTTAATATGTGTGGGTGTTTTGTGTGCATATCTGTGCACCAAATGTGTGTCAGATGCCAGCACAGACGCCAAAAGTGCGAATCAGATCAGCTGGGATTGCAGTTACAGTCAGTCATGAGCTGCCATGTTAAGTACTGGGAACCAAACCTGGGTCCTCTAAAAGAGAGAAGCCAGTACTCTTAACCAGTGGGCCATCTCTCTAGTCCCAGAACTAATGTTTTCTTCTTCTGTTTGTTTTTTGGACAGGGTTTCCCTGGCTGTCCTGGAACTTACTCTGTAGACCAGGGTGGCCTTGAGCTCAGAGCTCACAGAGATCCACCTGCCTCTGCTTCTTGAGTGCTGGGATTAGAGGTGTGTGCTACCATGGACCAGTAAGACTAGTCTTTTCAGATTCTTCTGAACCTAAAGTTTACCACTGGATTTGGGACTAGCTGGCCAATGTACCTCACAGATATGCTGTCTCTGTGCCCCATACCCTAGCAGTACAGTTACACACACGTGCCACTATACTCAGCTTCTATGCAGGTGTTGAGGTTTATGCTTACATAGTAAGGACTTTACCACTGAGCCATCTCCTCAGTCTCTTTTTAGTTCAATGACCTTTAACAATGGTACCTGTAATGGCATCAACACAGAAACCACTGAATCATGTTTTTAAAATTATTTTTATTTTTTGGGGGAGGCCCTCATGTTTATGTCATAGCACACATGTGAAGGACAGAGGACAATCTGTGGGAGTTGGCTCTACCATGTAGATCTGAGGAAAACTCAGGTTATCAGGTTTTACAAGCTTTGATCAGCTGAGCCAATATGTATTCATGAAAGTTGTGCCATAAATCACTGTCATTTGTATCAGAATCACATTTTTTAAAACTCAGGGCTTCAGGCATGCTAGCCAAGTATTCTTCAAGAAGCCACGTTCCCAGTTCTTTGCAGTAATTTCGCTTCTAAACAAAAAAATCTGGGGCTAAGAGTGTAGCCCAGTGGTAAAGCATTTGTCTAGTGTGCTGAAGCCCTGGTGGATCCTCAGCACTATTAAATATATAAACTAAAGTATTTTCATTTCCTGGGTAAGAAGGAAAGCAACAGCAAGTTACTAGAAAACCACATGTAAATAGATTTTCAGATACACGAGTTTAGAACAAATTTAATGTATATGAATCATGTACAATCAGTTAAGTACTTCTCGATGGTACATTCTATTTATCTATTTATTTATTTTTGTTTTTTGTATTTTAGAGACAGGGTTTCTCTTTGTAGCCCTCAGCTGTGCTGGTACTTGCTCTGTAGACCAGGCTGGCCTCGAACTTACAGAGATCTTGCCACTTCTGCCTCCTGAGTACTGGGAGTAAAAACATTCACTACCACTGCCTAGCTGTTTTAAACTTTATCTAGAGAGGAAGTCTGAGGCCAGCAGGATGGCTCAATAGGTACAGATGTTTGCCTTGCTGGGAAGAAGGAAAGAACTGACTCTATTAAGCTGTTGGCTGACCCTCACAAATGTGCTGCATACAACATGGTCCCACACACACGCAAATACTTTTTCTTTCTTTTTAGATTTATTTTATTTTATAAGTGTATGTATTTATGTGCCTGGAGCCTGCAGCGGTCAGAAGAAGGCATTGGATCCTCTGGAACTAGAGTCATGAATGGTTGTGAACCACCATGTTGGTGCTGGGAACCAAACCCAGATCCTCTACAAGAGTAGTAAGTGCTCTTTAACTTCTGGGCTATCTTTCCAGCTCCTACAAATGGAGAAAATGTTTAAATGTTTAAAAAAAAAAAAAAAAAAAAGCTGGGAGTGCTGGTATATGCCTTTAATCCCAGCACTCAAAGTTGGAGGGAAACCTGGTCTACATAGAAAGTTCTATGCCAGCTGGGCTACAGAGTCAGACCCTGTTGTAAAAAGGGAAACAAAACAAACAAACAACAAAAAAAAAAAAGAAAGAAAGAAAAAGAAATGTGATGAGTGAGCCAGAAAGGAATCTACAGAAGACATCAGCTCTGATTTTCCCTTGACATGAGACAGTGCTACCTTTAAGACGCTTGTCCTGCCTTCTGTTATAACAGAGTACCTGTATGTTGCAGTAATTCTTTTTGGAGAGGAAGGAAACTTGAACAGGGAAGAAGTCATTGGGCTGCCCAGGAATGCTGAACTCCAAGCTGCCACTCTTATTTTTGGCATCAATCACTGGCAGGCACCACTCCAAGGTATTTCGCCGACTGTCGTGTCGATATTCCCCGTCGATCTCGCCAATCACAGGCGCACCAACACCCGATCTGTCATGAGAAACATCTGGTCATTGTAGATGTCTAGAACTCAGAGAACTCTAACAAGGAAAACCAACGTCAAATTTGATTACATATCTCAAAATGTCCCTCAAATTTTCTAAAAATCATGCTTCTTAGTAACTTCAGAGATCAAAGTCCTAACAACCTTAGCTAAGGAAATCACTTAACTCCTTTGTAGAGACAGATATATAAAACAATAGGCAGTTAGGACACAGCTCTGGGGGATGACTTAACCAGGAGTTAAGTAGGGAACTGAGACAGCAAAAGTCTGTAAATATGTTTTCATTTTTAGTGTAAAAATCACTAGTGGCTTGCTAGTCTGTTAAGGAGTTTTTAAGAATATACCTTAATAAATAACAATGAAAAATAAAGCAGGTTGATAGTGAGGGAGACTTTAAACATCAATAACAGAGGTGAAATTAGGTCTTTGAGATTTGTTTTCAAGAGTCCAGAATGTTTCAAACCTTACTGAAGCTAAGGCTTGTGAGTTTATCTGATTTATGATCTAGTGAATCATTGGTAAGTGAAAAGTGAAAGCACAACTACAAACTTGGGGCAAAACAGAAATAGACTGGAAAAAGATACACAGTTGCCTTTGGTCACAGAAGGCTCAGGGCTAGTTAGGATGTACTCTGCACTCCCACAAATGGCTGACGGGCAGTGTCACCAACTCCCACACATTCTAAATTTACCCACTTTTAATTTACCAGTGACATTCAATGCTTACATTAGGGGCAGGGTAAGTAAGGAAAACAAAGAGTACTTTAAAGGTGGTAAAAGACTTTAACTCTTTCCCACCAATTTTACAGTGCTTGTTCCTTCTCTGTATCCAATCCCAATTCTGACTTCTAATCTGATCAGCTCTAGATACTGGGGTAAAACATCCTCCAAAGATCTCTTCTCCAGGCCACTGCAAAACTGAACACAGGAAACCACCACAGCCACAATTACAGAGTAGACAGGCCTAAAAACTGTAGCATCCTAAAAATAGTCTAGTAAAATAAATCTCAACAAACAAAGCCTACCTGTCAGCAATGCCAAGTCCTACCACTGTTCAAGGTAGCTATTTATTGTTCTAAAGAAACAACCAACTCTGAAGATGGTCACCCGATTATTATTTTACTTTTTTCAAAATAAGGTCTTTTTGTATATCCAAGTCGTATAGCTTTGAAGTCTTAATTAAGTCTCTTGTTTCTGCCTCTTGAGGACTGGAACTACAGGTGTGTTGGTTAATTAAAGGGGATACTGGTAACATATTTTTAAAATTGGAAGTAAGAATGATTAAAATTAGACTTGACCAAGATAAATTCCTCAGTAATCAAGGGAAACAAAATTAAAAATTAAGTATCATTTTATTGTAATCAAAACTGAGGAATATAACAATAACAATAAAAATACTATGAGTCACAATTAAATCCTATACTTCCTCGAAGCAGGCTTGAGGGGTAGAGAAGAAAAGCTGAGGTGCACTGCTGAAGTAATGACAGTGTACACTCTACTGGAAATATATAAAGAAGCAAACTTAAGGCACAGAATATTTCCAGAGGACCCTGTGAGTACGCCATTGAAATATACAAGACATCATTGGAACTAAAAATTTGAGGTGTACATGTATTCGTAACAGGAATTCTGTTTCTGTATCCCAGGCTGACCTGGAACTAGAGCGGAGCCTCTTGCTTTGGTCTCCCAAGTGCTGGGATTAGTGTTTAGGCCACCACACCCAGTTTGACATACATGTTTACCTTGCCTGTGCTGACAGTTTCCCAGGTGTATACATGTCAAAACTTTCTTCACTGCATACTTTATGTCAATCATAACTTAAACACTTCTAGAAAACTTAATGAAGCTTACACATTGTATTCAAAATACACTCTCACCTTCAGTGAAAGAGAAAGGAAAACTCAATCTGACAGACTTAACTTCCCTGAAGTGGGCAAAAAAAATTTGACTGGAAAGCAGCTCATTCTCCTTGACATCAGGATGACTACATAAAAAAGCATAACCTAACTCAAGAAAACAGCTCCAACACTACTACAGGTTTGTTTTCGTTTCAAAGTAAATTCTACCTCTTTCAAAATGTACTGGTTGCTGGGACACGGTGGCAAACCTTTAAGCACTAAGAGGCAGAGGTGGTGGATCTGAGTTCAGGCCAGCCAAGGCTACATTAGTGAGACTGTCTCATAACAACCCAGGCTAACCAGAACCAACAAAGTATACAGCTCAATGTACTCTGACAAATGTAAAGGTGTCTTGTGATCCTATCATCTGAAGTCATACAACACTTTCAGCACAGGGCAAAGGTCCTTTTTACTCTTTTCCCCCCAAGTATATTCTTCTCAATCTCCAGATTTCTGTTCAAACAGTACTATTACCCTTTTCTAGAAAGTCTTTATGTATCTGCCTTCTTTTACATTGGTCACTGATCCACCTGTCACACACACCTTTTTCCCCAAGACAGGGTCACACATAGCCCAGGCTAAAACCTCTGATCCTCCTGTCTCTATCTCCCAAGTGCAAGAATTATAGGCCTCTGCCACCACACCAGGTTTTACAACTGTTTTTTTTTTTTTTTTTTTTTTTTTAAAGAAGCAAGTATGGGCCATGTCTAGTGCCCTAGGCCTGTAATCCCAGATTCTTATGAGACCAAGGCAGGAGGACTACAAGTTCAAGGCCAGTCTAGGCAACTTAGTGAAACCCTATCTCAAAACAGGTAAAAAGAAGACTGGGAAATGTAGCTTGGTGGTAGAGCTCTTGCTGTGTTTAAGCCTCTAAGTTTAATCCGTATTACCACAGGGGGAAGAAAATAAGCAAATATTTCAGAATGTATATTCAGTAAGGTATTGCTTCCAAAATTTGTGTCCAAACCCCAGGAACCAGCTCTACAAACCAACGCAGGGAAGAGTATTCGGAGAACTTTACTTACGGGAGCGGGATAGTGATAACCACATCATTGAGCTCTAAATTATCTTCCTGTAGTTCATATTCTATGTTGACATCACAGCCATTCCCACTTTCAGAGGGCCAGCAATTAACTGAGAAGAAAAAAAGAGCATCACATCTCAGCATTAGAAAAAGAGTAGAACTGTTTCTTGGCCTTTGGGCTATGATCAAGAGTATGGAAGAATGGAAAAAGATGGCAAATACAAGCTGACCAACAACTGCAGGCCTATAGCATCTTAGTAAAAATCTTCTGTAATTTCAGCTCCAGAGGATCTGGCCTTCACAGGCACCTATTCATAGGTGGCATACTTTCACTCAAAGACACACATGCAAACAAATAAATCTTTTTAAAAATTAAAACAATTAACTATACAAAATACAGCATCAATTCCAGTTTGAAAAGACAGTCATTTTGCCAAAAAGTCCTGGTGATGGCAATGAAGATAAGAGCATACCCATCAGAGGCACCTACTTGTCAAGGGAATAAAAGACTCCTCTGTTGTCTGTAGTCGCCACTTTAGTACTCCTACATCACTGTTGACTGGAAATGACTTCTCTGGGTTTTTCAAGCCAATGAGAGACTCTGCAGTGAAAAGTTTTTTATCCACATTTGGATGGGTCTGGAATAAGAAGAGAAGAAATCTGAAGTTCAGAATGGTAAGTGAAGGGGCCAGCAACACTGCTCAGCAGGTAAAGGCACTTGCTGCTACTAAACCCAATAACCTAAGTTCAGGCCCTGGGATCCATACAGATGGAAGACAGAACACTTGAAAGTTATCCTCTGACCTCACCGAATGGCATATGCATGCCCACACAGACACACATACACAAACACACAGACACACGTAGAGTAATAAATAAATGCAATAAAAATAAAATTTTAAAAAGAGGAGGCGGCTAAAAATACAGCTCAATTGGCAAAGTACTTGCCTAGCATACATGGGTCTCTAGGTAGGAGGATTAGAAGTTCGAGGTCATACTGTTACACAGTGAGTCTCAGGCCAGCCTGACCTTGTCTCAACCACTAAAGAGGAGGAGGGGGAAGAGAAGAAGGTGGATGAAACAGGAAATAAACCCCTCTGGGCTTACAAGGCTCATATATAGGATTCCTGATAAATTATAGTTCTTTTTGATTATGTGGAAAGATGTCCCATTTCAAAAACAAAAACAAAAAGCCAAGGCTATAGTTGAACATAAGGCACTTGTCTAGCTCATGCACAAGTCTGTGTTCCATTTCCAAGTACTGCAAAAAACAGAAAACCAAGAACAAAGAAGACTGTGCTAGGCAGATAGCCTAAATACTCAGTAATGAAAAGCCTCTACACACCTGTAGCTGCACCCCTTTCTTATCTTCATTTTCTACATGAAGACGAATCCGGCCAAACTTGTCATCTGAGATCCTAAGCATGATCATACCATGCAACTCCATATTCTGTAGTCCTCCATCTCTCCCACAGGTTAGTGTGATCTTTTCTTCAATCTTCATATGCACACTATAAATCAAAGGTAAATCAATTTGTCAGAAAAGCAGAAACTAGGCTGGAGATGTAGTTAAATTGGTAGGGTTTGCCTAGCATGCATCAAAGCACAGGGTTTGATCCCCAGCTCCACATAAAACCAGGTACTACTTTGGAATGCGCACTTGGGAGGTAGGATTGGGAGGAAAATAAGACTCATGGTAAGTTCAAGGTCAATCTGAACTACAAGAGACTTGGGTCTTAAAAAAAAAAGAAAGAAAGAAAGAGAAAGGGCTCAGCTGATAAGAACACATACTGCTGGTGCAGAAGTTTGGTTTTCAGCACCTCAACTGGAACAGCTTACAATCATCTGTAAGTCTAGCTCCAGGAGATCCAATGTCCTCTTCTGAAGTCCATCTGTATCAGCATTCATGTGCACATACCAGCCCCCCCCCAAAAAAAACCAACACAAATCTATACATAATTTTAAAGGATTAAAAATAAATTTTAGAAACAACCATGTTGTTTGATACCCCAGGTGATCAGAAGAGGGCACTGTACCCCCTAGAACTAGAATTTGAAATGGTTGTCAAATATCATATGGTAACTAGGAATCCAACCCAGATCCTCTGCAAGAGCAGCAAGTGCTCTTAACTGATGATTCTCTTTAGTCCCACAAACAAATTTTTTAAAGATTTATTTTATTTATATGAGTGCTCTGTCTGTATGTACACTTGCATACCAGAAGAGGGCATCTGATCCCATTATAGATGGTTGTGAGCCACCATATGGTTGCTGGTAATTGAACTCATAACCTCTGGAAGAACAGTCAGTGCTCTTAACCGCTAAGCCATCTCTCCAGCCCCACAAACAATTTTTTAAAAAAGCTTTTTAGTTTTTCATCTAGCAAGTCCTTGGGGGGCGGGGGGAGGAGGTGTGTGTGTCACAAATTGACACTCTGCTGGCCATGGTGTTTGCAGAAACCTCAAGTCCTTTCTAGAATTTATCCTAAAAATAAATTTTCATGCATAAAACAACACAATGTTATCCACTAAAAAATGGTTTACAGTAGCAAAAGTTTAGACGTCCACCTACACAGAAGGGGTATATACACAAATGAATACTAGATAGCAGTGAGAAAAGATAAAGGAAAAAACCCTCAACATGAAAATCATGTTCAAGTAGACATGGTGGCACGTGCCTATGATCTGAGCACTAAGAAGGCTGAAGCAGAAGGATTCTCATAAATTTGAGCATGGGCTACTATATGCCACATGTTTAAAAAAAAATAAAAACAGAAAAAGAGAGACAATAATGTCCAAACATTAAAAAAATTAAAATTTATAGAAATCCATTACAGTAAGCAAATTTAAAAAATCATAATAAAGCCAAGTGTGGTAGTATACCCTTTTAATTGCAGCACTTGGGAGGCATATGCAGGTAGGTCTCTGTGAGTTCAAGGCCAGCCTGGTCTACATAGTAAGTTCTAGGCCAGCTAGCCCTGTCTTAAAAACAGACAGCAAAAACAGTCTTTAAAAAAAAAAAGAAATTTGAACACAGGTACTCTGTAAACAATGCTTCCCCTAGAAGACACAGGTTATTAAGTAAAAATTTCAGTGCCAGGCAAGATGCAAGGCCTCTAAAAACACAGGCTACTGCCATTGCTCTTGTTTGTTCACCTCAACTAGATGATAAGACTACTGTTGAAGATACAACTCACTTTGGTTGCAGGACAGAGAAATTGGTGTCTAGCTTTCAGTGCTGGGAGGTATTACGCAGATCGCAAGGGAGAAAAGATAAATGGACCTTACCCAGTACTGAACCCTGAATACTGTAATACTGATCTGCCAGGCAAGATATACTCAGTGGCATGTAGGTTATTGAGATAACCAACTGGTTTCTGGTTTGATCTGAGGTCTATACTTTACAAGAAGGAATTCATGCCTGGTAATGTAAACCTGGTCAAAGTTCATGATTTGGAAGGTCACAGGCTCTAAATCCAGTGGTTCTCAACCTGAGTGTTGAGACCTCTTTGGGGTCAAATGACCTTTTCACAGGGGTCACCTAAGACCACCTGCATATCAGATATTTATATTATGATTCGTAACAGTAGCAAAATTACAGTTATGATGCAGCAATGAAAATAATTTTATGGTTGGGGGTCACCACAGCATGAGAAACTGTATTAAAGAGTCTTAGCATTAGGAAAGTTGAGAACCACTGCCCTAATGGAAAACGTACTAAATTCTTTTGCTAAGTGGATATACTATAATATTGCTTCCTAAATATTTATGCTTATACAAAGGTTAGTGTTGTTGCCAATTTTGGCCAGTGAAGTCTCTTTCTGCAGTTGGTAACAACGCAGAGACTCCTAATTTTCCAAAGTGCAAAGAATAATTTTTGAGTGCTCAGTCCTAAATAGGACATCTTTATCAATACCTCCTTCCCCAGGCTTAGAGAGCATCACAGAAGGGGTGCAACAGTGCTAAGAGCCAAAGGATGGGGACAATGCTATGAAATGCTGTCTTCTAGACATGATATGGACATCGCACTCATGAACTCACTGCAGCTATGGCTATGTGGACAAGATCAAGCCAACAAGATCAGTAAACATTCTAGGAAACAGCAGTTAGTCAGAATCAGTGGCTTACAAAAAATAAAAAAAATAAAAAGGAGAGGACATGAATGTGGGAGGAAAACATGTTGAAGGGTATCCAGGGGAAGTAGGGGGGAAACCTAGGGGTAGGTATAATCAAGATACATTGTATATACATGGTATGAAATTGTCAAAAAATAAAAGATATTCTAAGAAATAAAATTTAAACAAAGAATTCATATTCTTTACCAAGATTTACCTATTGCTAATTAACATATCCCGTTTCATCCCTTGTACATTCATATTCTCTCTCTCTCTCAGTATCAGGAGGTAAGTTCTCAGCTACCACTCCAGCACCATGCTTGCCTGCCTGCCAAGATGCTCCCCACCGAGTGATCATGAACTAACTCTCCAAAACTGCAAGCAAGCCCCCAATTAAATATTTTCTTTTATAAATTGCCTTGGTCATGGTGTTTCTTTATAGCGATAGAGCAGTAACTAAGATATAAGTATGCGGCTGCTTTGTATAAAGATGTTTTTCGTTTTTGTTTTTTGAGACAGGCTTTCTCTATGTGCAATTATGGCTGTCTTAGAACTCACTCTGTAGACCAGGCTGGCCTTGACTTTACAGAGATCCTCTTGTAATCCCCAGTGCTGGGATTAAAGGCATGATTTTTAGGAGACAGACATATGTTTTTACTCCTCTATACACTGCAGATTATCCCCTCAAAAGATACATACATACACATACACAAAAAAAAAAAAAAATCTAGTTAATATTTGTTGCCTCCACCATATGAAATTGACATGGTTGGGAAGATTTTTATATGAACATTTCTTGAATTTTTACTATAGAAATACATAACAATAAAAAAATGCTACTGCTATGGGCAACTAGCAGGTACAACATACACACAGACTATAATAGAATGTATGTCTGTATACTCGTGTGCCTGCAGAAACCAGACGAGATCATTGGATTCCGCAAAACGAGAATAACAGATGATTGTGTGTGATCCACCATGTGGGTGCTGGGAACTGAATTGGGGTCCTCTGGAAAAGCAGCCAGCCACTGCTCTTAACCACTAAGCCATCTTCCCAGCTCTAGAATTATTTTAAGCTAGGTGAACCACAGTGGCTACAAAGAATATTTTGGTCTCTTAGTTTTTTTGTCCCAGCCTCTTAGATCTTTCCAGAAACAAAGGCACCAGACTCAAGAATATAAAAGTCTGAATCTTTGGATATGTGGGGCCCCACTTTATTTTCACAAAAGTTGAGGTAACTTTATCGCTTAGAAAGAGACTTACATTCTGTTTTATATGTGATGGTTGTTTAAAAGTGTGAAGCCTCCAGTGGTTAAGAACTCATTCTGCTCTCCCAAAAGACCTGAGTTCGGCACCCGCAGCCACATGGAGTGGGCTCACAAAAGCTGGGGAAACCAATGCCCTTTTTTTGGCTCTGTGGGCACCTGCACTCACCCATGTTTTGACCCATACACATAACACATAAATTTTTTTAAAAAGTCTTTTTAAAAAGCAGAACACCTCAGTTTTTCTCAAAACAACCAAAATAGCACAAGTACTTTAGTGAGATTTATCCAGATTTGACTGTTCCAACAGAACACACAGAGTAAACGGTCCCCCTTTCATGCACATCTGACAGAGGTATCCTCCCAGACTCATCTTTCATTTGACTTCAAAACCATCAGTAAGAGGAGGTCTGGGATTAAGGACAAGAAATTTGTGTCTTGATTACGTGAACTTGATTAACCTACCACTTAAAAGTATCACCAACTATTATTTCAATCCTGAGATAAAAAACAAATCAAATTATACTGGATTCAAATACTTAAGAGGCAGCATGTTAATCTGCTTTAAAGATCTGTATAGCTGGGCAGTGGTGGTGCATACCTTTAATCCCAGAACTCGGGAGGCAGAGGCACACATATCTGTGAGTTCGAGGCCATGTGAGTTCGAGGCCAGCCTGGTAAACAGAGTGAGTGCCCAGACAGTCAGAATTACACCAGAGAAACCCTGTCAAAAAAAAAAAAAAAAAAAAAAAAAGTATTGTTTGTTCTTGAAGAGGTCATTACTTACCTTTCCATATTAATGGGTGGAGCATGCACTTTGGTTGCTTCCGAGGTACGTTTCCCCATATTAGAAGACATAATAGTTTCACCTTCAGATTTCAATTTGTCCACAAAGTTATCTACTTCCTTTCCTTTGGCTCCAAGTTTCAAAGCCTTGCTGGGGCCTGAAGGTCTAAGTAGAAAAATATAAAACAAGAAAATATGTGATAAAAATACAAAAAGTCCCAAATAGTTTTCTACCAACAAAGCTTTCTCTGAAGGAATATAAAGACCTCAAGGGGAAAACCTGTTTCTAGTATTGGTAGACAACCAGAACATTGATGGTATAATATGAACCTTCACAAATGGACAGCCATTATGTAAGCATCAAGTACCCAAATACCAAAGGTAAAATTTTATAATTAAAAATGATCTGACGAAAACTTAGCATTTTCCATTTAGATATGAACACACACACACACACACACACACACACAGAGCATATAATTTCAGGCAGCTCAGAGACTTCTCTTAAACATTATGATTGAAAAACCCATATTCTGGGGCTAGAGAGACGGCTCGGAGGTCAAAAGCACTTGTTCTTGAAGAGGTCCCAGGTGTGGTTCCCAGCACTCACATAGTGGCTCACAATTATCTCTAACTCCAGTTCTGATGTACTATTCTGACCTCTGTGGATACCAGACACTCATATGTATATGTACATACATGCAAGCACACACATAAAATAAAAAGTCTATTTGAAAAAAATCAATATTCTAAGAGCACCAGCTGCTCTTGCAGAGGACCTGGGTTCAGTTCCTAGTAGCTATAAGGCTGCTCACACCTGTCTATAACTCCAGCTCAAGGTGATTTGATACCCTCTTCTGGCCTCTCAGACATAAGGCACGAAAATGATGAACATACATAAATGCATGCAAAGCAGTCATACATGTAAATAATAAATCTTTAAAAAAGAAAAATCCATATTCCACAAACAGTTAAATACACCCCCCTTCCCCAAATAAGACAACTGTCATAAGAAATGAAGAAATCATGGCATAATTTGTAGAATTCTCTTATAAACAAAAGAAAAGTTATTTATTTATTTATTTATTTATTTATTTATTTATTTATTTATTTATTTATTTATTCCTTTATGTATCCAAATTTAGTCCCTCATTATTTACAGCTAGCTTAGAAATCAAATATCACTCCCAAGTAACACACATGTGGAACCTTCCTCTGCATCCTGGGGTTGCTGGTAATACACCAGATACACTATACCTGGCTGGAGCAGGAGCCACTTTTGGTTTATCAGTTTCAATGATAGTCTCTGTGATCATGGCTGCTGTGCTGCCTCCAGACACTGCAGAACTACCGAATCCCCCAAATCCTGGTGCTTTTTTGCCCTGTCTCTCTGCATCTCTTCGGGCCTGTTGCAACTCCTTTGCTTTACGCCGCATCTCAGCCTTAGCTTCACGTTCTTGAGTCTATGGAAAGAGACATACTTGTATGTAGCTTTCAGTGCAGTCTACATTAGCAAGCAAAACCAGGAAAATCAGATTAGTGAAAAATAAGAGAAAGACACTCAAACTAGTAGTCTCAGAAGGCCTCACTTACCTCTCTGACTGCTCTGAATACTTTCTCCTCATGAGAATCCATTTCTGTGAAGGTTCTGATCTGTGCCAAGTTAACATTCTCCCGGTATCCCAAGGCAACAATTTCATCAAAAGCAAAAATCAAATCAAAGCAGTGCTCAGATATTTCATTCTCCTCTAAGGCTCGGCAATATTCAGGGATCTGATCATGGACAGTAACGGAAAATAAAGATTAAGAATTACACAGCTATGTTTCTAAGTTTTATCTTTTAAACATAAATTTCAAAAAGCAATGGATCCTAGCACTTGGGAGATAGGAACACGAGGATCAAGAGTTCAAGGCCACCCTTGGCTACATAGTAAATTTAAAGCCAGCCTGGGCTACATGAAGTCTTGTCTCAAAAAACCCCAATTAACAAAATAAAACAATGGGGCTAAAGAAATGGTTCAGTGGTTGAGAGCACTGGCTACTCTTCCAGAAAACCAATGTTCAATTCCAAGCACCCACATGACGGCTCACAGCTGCCTGTAACTCCTATAACAGGGAATCAGACACCCTCAGAGACATACATGGAGGCAAAACACCAATCAATGCACATAAAATAAAAATAAATAAACAAGTTAAAAAACAAAATAGAAATCTGAATCCTTTCTTAGCTTCTAGTCTTTCCTTTAAATCAAGACTGGGAGCTAGAGAGAGTTCAATGGTTAAAAGCACTGGCTGCTCTTGCAGAGGACCCAAGTTCAATTCCCAGCACCTATGTTGATGATTTCTAATTCCAGTTCTAGGGGACCTGATGCCCTCTCACAACTTTGTTGAGTACAAAGAACACATGTGGTACATACATATACATACAAACAAAACACTTACAGACATAAAATTTCAAAAAAAACAGGACTTTGACATAAAGTCTTAGGGTGTTTGTGTTTATCTGTGTCAGTAACCTTAATCTACAAACATTTCCAAATCTGGGCATAATGGCCCATGCCTTTAATCTCAGCACTTAGGAGGCAGGCAGGTGTCTATGAGCTCTAGCCTAGTCTACCACAAAGAGCTCCAGACCAGCCAGAGCTACATAGTGAGACCCTGTCTACGCACCTACAGACATGCATGCGCACACGCACATACATACACACACACACACACCCCTCTTGGGGTTGGGGGTCCAAGCAAGTTTCAGAAATACAGACACATTAAATTAGTTAAGAAATGGGATATGAAAGAATGATTCTGCATTCTTTCTGGAATACTTATAGCCTAGGGAATAACTGTCTACTGAATGAATAAAGAGCTATAGTAGAAGAGGTGTAGCTCAGTGACAGAGTACTTGCCTAGAAGGCACTCCAAAATAAATAAATAAATAAATAAAGCTTTTCTTTTTTTTAAAAGGGGGGGAGGGGTTTCATTGGTAAGTTGTTGAGATGTGGGGTGGGGGTACAGAGTTCACAACCTGATAGCATCAGTTTGACTTTAAGAGCCAAACCTTCTTTCAAACAAACAAAAAAAAAGTAATACAACAAAAAGTGGAATCCAGTATTAAAGGCCTCTTACCACTCTTGAGAAGAGCCTTAAAGTCTCCAAGTCTTCTAAAATATTGCTGTTTTTGGTAGTGATCAATACCATGTACAGTTTCTCCATAGGCTGGTAGACATATCTAACACTCTCAGTTTCAACAAAGGTATGTTGTTTTCCAGTGTTCATGAGTTTTGGAAAAGCTGCTAATAAGCCCTCAATCCGAGTTCGGGTCATCTCCACAAACTGTCGAGAAACAATAGCCTTTCCTGCTTTCGTGCAGACTGCTGCTGCCAACAGCACCTGCCAAGAACATACACATAAATAAGTACTCGTTCCTTATTTTTACACTTGTTTTCTCAGCACCTCAGGGTGCTTCCAAACAATAGCACATGCAGTGACATGACTACTATCAGAAACTTTCAGAACTATACTTCATTGTTCTTTAATTAAAGCATCCAATTTATAAGAGGAAGTTAAAGTAGAAGAAAATGAAGTAATTATTCCATAATAAATCCAAAGTTAAAAAATTAATAAAAAAAAAAACTGTTGCCTACTACAATGTGCAAAGAGCTAGATTCTACCACCAGCAAAACACACAGGGACTAATTTTCTCCAAAGTCTATACTTAGATCATCACATTTATATTGACCGTGTGTACGTGGTGATGTACACATGTCACAGTGCCCATCTGTGTGGAGGCTGGAGAACTTCAGGGAGCCAGTTCTCTCTCTCTAGTGTGGCTTCCAGGGATCGAACTCAGGTTGACAGGCAGGGTGGCAAGTACCTTCACCAGCCGAGGCTTCTCACTAGCCCCTTACACTCACATTATTGATGAGTCAATTATGACTCAGAGCTGGGTTGCACTCTGTTTTGGCACAACTATAGATCAAATATTTTCTTAAAAAAAAAAAAGTATGGAGACTTCCATGTCAAAGCAGAAGTCAGATCAGGCAGATTAAGGATTTATAAGAGTACTACTATCTGAGTGTGGTAGTGCATGCCTAATTCTACCTCTCAGGATGCAAAAGCAGTAGGAGTACTCAGCTCCGACTATACCTGTCTCAGAAAAAGAAAACAAAGGGGTGCATAAGGAGCCTCGGAGCTTCCTTTTCATTTTTACTTGGGATATGAAACTAATTTATTTTTATTAAGTCTGAGTTGATCTGCCTTTTGAATAGCCTTCCCACCCTGCTCACCCATCTAGACGTGCAAACACACTGTGAAGTGAAAATCTACAGAATCTGATGTTTCAACTAAGTTTTGACACTGATCGATGACTAAGACCCAACAACCAGGCAGGTAGTGGTGGCCCACACCGTTAATCCCAGCACTCAGAAGGCAGAGGCAGGAGGATCTCTATACATTCAAGGCCAGCCTGGTCTACAGAACAAGTTCCAGGATAGCCAGGGCTACAGAGAAACCCTGTCTGGAAACCCCACCACACTCCCAAAAAAAGACCCAACAGCCTTCTGATATCTTCCATTTATTTAATAAAACAAACACAGGGAAAAGGAAAACCCTTGTAACAGGGTCCCAGACCTTAGTAGGCCCTGAGACCTTAGCACAACAGACTCCACGATGGAAGCACCATTTCGGTTGTAAGGCTCAACAGGTAGACAGCATTGCATGCCAAAACTGAAACAAAGGCCTAATCCATCAAAGTCCATATAGTTCTGGGAATGTCTCAAAATGTACTAACCTTGCTTTTTTAGCTTCTGTAGTTCTGCTTTTGGCTGTTTTTGTTAACTGAAGTATGTCAACCCAGAATATGGTTTTGTGCTTAAAAGCTCATCTTGAGAAAGGCTCAGGGCTATCCTGGGATCCCAAACACCCAGTGTAGTCGCTGGTCAGCTGATAAAACCTTTCTATTGGCTTAAACCCATGTCCAATCAGTCTTCTCTGGTGAACACTCCACAGCATCCTCAAATGCCAATGAGAGGAGCAGGAAAGCTAAGCAGTGTTCTAATGGCCTCTTCAATATAGGGATCCAAGAGTTCAAAAGCTCAAGTAACAACAGACTGACAAATCTGGGAAGATTCACTGTTAGGATATAATCTCTTAAACATCAAACCTACTAAACCCTACTGGCTAAACTTCTCAACTTTATGGAAACCTGTCAATTACAACAGATGAACAGTTTGAAAAACAATCAATTTGAATAAATATCTTTACAATGACAACACTACCCTCTCCCAGTACTGGAGACTGAACACAGACTCTGTAACATATAGACAAGCATGTTATATAGACCCAGCATTTTGTCTTTTTTAAGTTTTCATCTTTTATTTTAAATCAGTGTCTTCCTAATACCATCATCTGCTCCATTTCCCAAAGTTTAGAAAAAGCTAGATTTAAGAGAGCAACACAATTTTCTTGCATCTCTGATTCTATCAACTCTATACTGAATTTACCTTATCTCAGCTTGGTGGTATTCCAGGGCCATGTAATGCTACATGTTTTACCACTACACTCTCCAGCCTTTGTTTTTGTTGTTCTGCTTTACTTTGTTTGAGAGAAAGTCTCCTTATGTAGCTGAGACTGGGAACTTTCTGTCCTCCTGCCTCTACCTCCTGAATGCTGAGATAACCTGTATGTGCCACGTGCCAGGGCTGCATGGTTTACTGAATACCTATTATCACCCTAGATGCTCTCTGATTATAAAGAAACACAGTTGGGGCTAGAGAAATAGCTCAGTGATTAAGAGTACTAGATATCTTCCAGAGGACCCAGGTTCAACTCTCAGTACCCACATGGTAGTCTATAGCTCTTGATAACTCTAGTTCTAGGGTATCCAATAAATCCTCTTCTGCCCTCCTAGGCACAAACCATTCACATGGTACAGACATACATGCAGCCAAAATACCCCTACACAAAAATAATTTAAAAAGAAAAAAGAAACACCGACATTCTGCTCAGAAGCAGCTTAATTACTTGATATAACATACAAACATAAAATACTGTAATATAAAGCATTATATGCTCAGAAACCTAAGACAGTAGACAGAGGAGGAAAGGATTACCTGTAACTGATTCAAAAGAAAAAAAAAAGATCAATTCAGGGATTAAGTAGATAAAGATAAAACAGCAGGGTAAGATGGGCATGGTAATACATATCTTTAACTCCAGAACACAGGAGGCAGAGGCAGGTGGATCTCTGTCTGTCTGAGGCTAGTCTGGTCCACATAGTGAGTTACAGAATAGCCAGGTTTATGTAGAGACCCTGTCCCAAAAAACCAAAAAAATCGGTAGTCTAAAAATAATTATCTCAAGCAGGAAAACTCTTAAGACTCTATTTGAGTCATTTCATCAACCAGATATAAGCAAACAGATTCCTGGAGCAGGATCAAAGTTCTCTATACTAAATGCAGATAAAGCTTAAAACACCTAGGTCACAGGGTCCATGCAGGTGACACGGTCTCCAATCACTAATACAGCTAGGAAGGTCATCTCTGAACAAGATAAACTTATCCTCTGCAAAATTTAAGGCCTCAACACAGTAATGCTTCTCTTCATATACACATTTACTGAAGTTTAGCAACCACTGAAATACAGCATATATTAAAAGATAAATTCTACCAGTTTTCATTAGAATCTCACTGTGTGGCTCTGGCTGGCCTGAAACTCACTTATGAAGACCAGGTGAAGGCATGTCTAGCAACAGTTCAGCAGTTAAGAGCACTTGCTGCTCTTGCATAGGACCTGGGTTGGATTCCTAGTACTTACACAGCAATGCACAACAATCTGTAACTCCAGTTACAGGGGATCAGATGCCCTTTTTTATCCTCCTTCAGGCACCAGTCATGCATGCAATGCACATATATACATGTAAGTAAAACATTCATACATTCTAAAAGTTAATAAAAAAGAATGAAAACTCAAGTTTTTTGATATTTCATATTTTTTGAAAAAGGTCAGGTGTGCTCATGCTTCGAATCCCATCATTCAGTAGGTAGATATAGATGATCTCTGTGAAATCTGAAGTCAACTTGATCTACATAGCAAGTTCCAGACCAGCTAGGACTGACTACACAGTGAAGTCTACATTTCCAAGGTGGGGGCTGGGGGGAGAGGCACTGGAAAGATGGCACAGCAGTTAAAAGAATTCATAACTCTCGCAGAGGACCTTGGTTAGGTTCCTACCACCCACATGGCACCTTTACATCCACCTATAAACTCCAGCCTCAGAGTATCTGATGCCCTTTTCTGACCTTCCAGGGCACTGCATACACACAGTGCACATACATACATACATAAGCAAAACTTTCATACATAAAACACAAAAGTAAATTAGGGGAGGGAGAGATACTTAGTCCTAAAAAGAACTTTCAGGAGCCTTCCCCTGATACTCATAAAGACCTAAAAATTGATGATATAGCAATCATATGATACTTTTCTAGGACTGCCTTTTTCTTTTTTTTAGGATGAGGATATGGTTGTCAATAAAGACCTTGCAGCATTTGATCCCTAGAACACATGAATCTATGTTTGGTTTGGTTTTGTTTTAAAGCAAACATGCACAGGCAGAACATGCTTGCAATCCTAGTACTAGCAGATGAAATGGTAACAAGCAGGTTCTTAGGAATTACTGGCCAGCCTACCTGATCCATTGAGTTATATAGGTCAGTGAGAACTCCACACTCCCTTTAGAGTGAACTAGGCATGGTGGCCTACCTTTATTTGCAGCACACAGGAGGCGGAGGTATGAGGATCAAGAGTTCAAGACCAGCCTTATTATCTACTTTAGAGTTGTGTGTCCAGCCTGGGCTACATGAGCCCTGCCTTAATTAAAAGAAAAGAACCTCTGGCCTCCACATATACAGACACACCCCAGAGAAAATAATTGGCAGACCAAACCATTTAAGACAGGATCTCACTGTGAAACTCTGGCTGGAACTCATCATTTAGATCTGCCTCTGAAATGTTAGAATTAAAGGTGTATATCATCACACATACCTCAAACAAATGTTTACATGGTTTCAGTATACTGCTTGTAAAGGTTTAATATATGGATCAGGGGGCTGGAGAGATGGTTCAATGGTTAAAAGTGCTAACTGCTCTTCTAGAGGACCTGAGTTGGGTTCCTCAGCACCTACACTAGGATTTCACTAGGATTATTCACTTATAATTTCAATTCCAGGGGATCTGATGCAGTATTCTGACCTCTGCAGCAGCACTTGCACACATGTGGCATATGTTACACAAAATATTTAAAAAGTATAGATCTGTATGCGTGTGGTATTTGTGTGTGTGTGAGAGAGAGACGAGAGAGAGAGATGAGAGAGAGAGAGAGAGAGAAATTCCTTGAATTAGGAAATTTGCAGAATTAGGCTTCTGTTCTGCTGTCACTAATTGTGCAATCCAAGATAAGTCATTTGATTATAGTGTCTTATAAGTCACTATAGATTCTGTAAATTTAAGCACTTGAAAACTTCACAGTAGGCCTCAGTAGGTAAAGGTTCTTACCATAAGTCTATTTACTATCTTCTTCTTCATAAATAAAAATGTTTTACAGATAAGCAAAAATTAAGAGATAGGTGCTATCATGTGACTTTCTATCAAGCTAATTAGAACATAAGGTTAGTAAAAAAAAAACTTACTATAATAGTATTTGGCCAATGTTAAGAAAATTAAGCTTGTTAGTGTGGTCAAGTCTGTCAGGAAGCTGAGACAAGAAGATGGTGAGTTCTAGGCCAACCTGAATTACATAGATACACCTGGTTAAAAAAAAAAAAAAGGGAGAGGAAGAGGAGGAGGAGAAAGAAGAAATTTCCACGTTATAAGTCACAACTTTTGCGTTTTGTTCATTTATACATTTATATACATTTATACAGTGACAGCAGTCGAGGACATTTTGCACTGACATTCAGTAACTAAAGCCAAAGAGAATTTATTTTTCAAAAACAATGTTTATGTACCTTATGTAACTTACTTAAAATACATGTTTTAAAATGGAAGGGGATGGATGAATGATTAGGTGTGTAATAAAATAATTATAATGAAATGTTAAGAGAAACTAGTTGGTAGTTAATTACTGTTCCCTGTAAGGAAATTTTCCAGGATGTTGAAAAGTCTTGTAATAAAATGTTGAGGAAAAACTACTTCTAAAAATTTTGATGCAACTTTGAAATAAAAATTTCACCCCACTCGGACAATTCTATGCTATAGGGATCTTTTTGTAATTAAGTAGGGCCCAAAAACACCATACAGAAGTAAAAACAAATCTTTTGACTCGACAGAGCAGAATATACTGAGATAAACTGCTTTCCACAACACACAAGTCTGTGTATTATCTGGATCATGCTAAGTCTCTAATTCAGAAATATAGACACAGCTATACAGACATGTGTACACATCAAAAGGACAAGCAAATATATGTATACACACATAGACAGGTACACACATACACGCATGTGTATCAATACCTAGAACTCTACTGTTCCTTAATTGATGAATTTAAAATTTTAAAGTTCCAAGAACACAAAAAAGATTTTGGTAAAGATTATCTATCTGTATTTGGTTTACATAGGCTCTAATTTTAATATTAAAATTATATACTCTAACATGCATTATGAATGGTCCCCAAAACATAAAAGAAATCACTATCCAGAACAGTAGTGTTGGTGCACACCTTTAATTTCAGTGCGGGGAAGGCATAGGTTAGCCTGATCAACAAAGTGAGTTTCAGGTCAGCCAGGTCGACATGGTGAGACACTCTCTTTCAAAAAACTAAAGAATGGGGGCTGGAGAGATGGCCCAGCAGTTAAAGCACTTGTTCATGCAGAGGAACTGGGTTAGATTCCCTGCACCCACAGGAAAGCTGACAAGTGTCCATTAACTCCAGTTTCCGGGGATCCAACACCCTCTTCAGGTGAGCAAAATATTTTATAGACATAAAATAAAAACATCTTTAAAAACTAAAAGAAAGAAACATATGAACAAACAAAAACAAAAAATTAACCTTCTTGCAGCATTGGGGCACGGAGGGAGTTATAAGAGGTTTTGCAAATTTTATGCCTAACACCAAAATTTAGGAGGTAAACCTACTTAATGTAATTTATACACCTGAGGCTGGTAAAAGGAACTTCCAGTGGTTTAAAGACCAAACATGAATCTGTCCTCTAACCAAGTTGGAACCCAAAGAGTTGTCAATAGAACTTAGTATGACAAGTACCCAAAGAGTCTGTCACTTCTTAGGTATGCTTTCAAAAAAGTACCTTAAAAAATTCAAAAGATAAATTACTAGGTCGTTGGAAACCGCAGAATCTCTTCTATTTCACGAATATCCAGATTTCAGTTGATAAAGCAGGCTCTGGTGGGGTCGATTCTGCTTTCTCCAATCCTCACCCACATTAATTTCTATCTGGGTAACCGATGAGTACGTAAAGATAACGCCCGCCAAGGCACCTAGCAGGTCTCCAAGGACAGCCCACCCCTCCTACTCCACCCAAGACCTCGGATTACAATATGCCACACGCATGTCACTCCACTTGAACAGTAGGTTCCCTGAAGACAGAAACCCTGGGTTCTGTCACTCCGTTTCTCAATGTTCTACACACTGTCCACTCAGCCTCGCTGCCAAAGAGACACGTACGCGCTACCCCAACACAGACGCTTCAGGGACCCCTGGGTCCTACAAACGGGCGTCCGAAGTTACTCCTCCCCGGGCTGCCTCCACGTCCCCCCTTCGATGAGAAAAGAAAAGCTAAGAGAGATGAGGCGGTGACAGGAGGACGGGAAGCTGCCGACAGGCCCAGCCTTGCCGACCCGGAGCTCGCAGGGAACGGAAGAACGTGAGGGCGGAAGGCCCACGCGACAATCGCCAGCCGGGGTGGGTCGGAGTACCGGGAGGACGCGACGGTGCTGCCGGCGGAGGCCGGGTGGGCGCGGCAGCTCGTTCGGGGTTCCCCGGGAGGCCGCGCCAAGCCCGGGCCGACAGCGGGGCTCCGGGCGCGGCTCCTGCGGTACCGGCCTGGCCAGCGAGGACAGGACGAGCGGGCCCAGCTCGGCGCTTACCATGGTGAGGCCGCAGGTGGGGCGCGCCGCGCTCTGGCTCCGCTGGGGCTCGGGCTGCGGCCCAGGGAAGCGGAGCTCGGGCCGCTCCGAACCTGCTGCCCCTGACAGGAGCCTCCGCCGCTTCGCCTTTTGCCAAGATGGCGGCTCCAAGCCACGTCTCCAACCGGAAACGGCGCGGGTCAAAGGGCGGGGGGCGGGGCCGGCAGGCAGCTCGTGGGTACCAGTAGGCCCTTCCTCCGTTAGCCCAGGACTTGCCAGGAAGTTTGGCTAGTTTTGGAGCATCATCCCTCTGTCCTGTCTTTGTCTTCGCCTGCGTTTATTCGGTGTCTCTTCTCACAGTTCGTAAGTTCATATATTTATATATTCAATGGAATATATAAAATAATCTGTGTGCATAAGGGACTAGTATCCAGAATATATAAAGAACGGTTAGAACTCGATAATAAAGCCGGCGTGGGGACCCTTCGCCTGTAATCCCAACACTCAGAAGTCTAAAGAGGCAGATCAAAAGTTGGAGTCCGGCCTAAGCGCCAGTATTGTGTTAAAAGGTCAACCTGGTATACATTGGGAGCCCCACCCCCCCAATCCAACCCATCTCAAAAAGTCAAATAAAACCATCAGGGACAGCAAGATACCTCAACCATTAAGCCTGACAACCTGAGATCCATCTCTTGGACCTACATGCATGGTGGATTGAGAATCGACTCTGGAGAATTGTCCTCTGTTCTCCACAGGTGTGCAGTAGTATGCTGGTGCTTGCACTCACACACACACACACATATCATGCATACACACAATAACAGTAAAGTGTGTTAAAGTAAATAATAAGAGGACTAAAATACTGACACGTGCTTCAACATAGATTAGCCTTGAAAACAAGTGAAAAAAGCCAGATGCAAAGGCTACTATTTATATGCAATGTCCAAACTAGGCAAATTCATAAAAATAGAAAGCATAAAAGCCGTTTCTTGGAGTTCCAGAAGACTAGGAGGTGACTGCTAATGCACGAGAAGGTTATATTTAATGTATCAGCGTTCTAGAATTAGGTTATATCATAAAAGCCACTGACCTGTATGCTTTATTTTAAATATATAATTATTTTATTTTTAGGTTGTGTATGTGTGTGTCTGTGTGCAGGTATGTGCCTGTAATACGGAATTGCCTGATATAGGTCCTGGGAATCGAACTAGGGTCCTCTAGAAAAGCAACACTTACTCTTAACTACTGAGCCATCTCTCCGATCGTGACCTGTATACTTCAAAAGGGTGAGTTTTTGTTTTGTTTTACCGTCCTTAGAGATGGCTTGGCAGTTAAGATCATATATTGCTTTTGTAGAAAGCCAATCTTGCAGATTTGGTTCCGTAAGGGAGAAAAATCCGAGTTCACTGGAAAATTTGAGCTCACTTCCTGGTTTTGAAAAACCCACCAATCTCTGAGTTCGAAATCCCACCAATCCCAGGCCACCCTGGAAAGCTCCACCCCCTCCACCCCCAGGAAACCTCATATTAAGAGCTATATTCTCCTCAGTTCTGCACAGCTGCTGCTGCTGCTACCTTCTGCCCTAGTAGAGTCAGCAACTCTCCTGTTTTGTTTTTTTTCCTCCCAATAAATCTCTTTTTTTGAGATTTGCTGCATGATTGTGACTGTCTTCGGAATAAAGCAGAATTTAGCTGTAACATTTCAGCTCAGCTTAGGATAGTCTCACCTCAGAGCTGCAACACCTATACTGGGGAAACTTCTTTCCTCAGAGCTGTGTGGTTCTTTGGCTCCCAGCCGCCAAGACACTTTTCCTTTCAGAGCTCCATTGGGGACACCTTCCCCACTTGAGAGCTGTGTGGCTTCTTGGCTTCTGACGGCCAGGGTACTTTTTCTCCCATCTCCAAGCTGTTAACACTGACAGTTCCCCCACTTGCCCACCCTCAAAAAAGAAAGAACAGAAAATGTATGTTCACAAGTATCCTTGACAAGGAGTGCCTTAGAGACCCTATAACATAATGAGTTAAAGCAGGATAGCAATCAGACTCACCTCTGTTTGACTCCTTTTCAACACTTGCCACCTGAGTGATTAGTTAAGTTACTATACCTCTCTAAGCCTCAATTACTACTCTTTAAACTTGAAGTAACACTTATTCCATCAGTTTGTGGAGTTGGATGATATAAAATAAATTAGACTGCATAGCTAAGTGTTCTGCCATAGTAATTGCTCAATGATATATATTTACTATGGACAGTAATATGTTACAGAAAACAAAACAAAAATTGCAATTCCACTAAAAACACTTTTTTCAGACAGTCTTACTTCGTATACCTGGCTGACCTAGAACTTACTATGTAGATGAGGTTAGCCTCAAACTCACAGATATCTGCCTGCCTTTGTATCCTTAGTGTTGAGATTATAGGCAATCCCATTTTTAACTTGAAGCGGCAAAAGAGGTGTGTGATAGTTATAGCCAAAAAATGAAGTCAACCTATGTCCATCACTGATAGATGGATAAAGTAAAATATATATATATATAATCAAAGAAGTAGAGACGAGTTATCAGTAACAACAAGAATGGAACTGCAGATCCCCCTTATTTATTTACTTATTAGTTTTGAGACAAGGTTTTTCTGTGTAGCCCTGGCTGTCCCAAAACTCGCGCTGTAGACCAGGCTGGCCACAAACTCAGAGATTCAACTGCTTCTGCCTCCCAAGTGCTGGGAATAAAGGCGTATGCCACCACACCTGGTACATTCAATGTGAAAAAACAAAACAAAACACAAAACCAGGTATGTTGGCACACACTTGTGATCTTAGCACTTGGGAGGTGGAGGCAGGAGAATTAAGAGTTCAAAGTCAGAACTGGAGAAATGGCTCAGCAGTTTAAGAGGAGCAGCTGCTTATCCAGGGTCGTGGGACTCAACTCCCAGCACCCACATGGCAGCTCGCAACCTTCTATAATTCCATTTCTAAGGGATCTGACACCCTTTTCTTGACTCTGAGGTTGCCAGGCTTGCAGGCGGTACATAGATATACATGCAGGTAAAACATCCATACATATAAAAGTAAATAAATATTTTTTAATTAGAAAAATGCTTATAAACAGAAAATAAAAGTAAAACTAAATCATTTTTTAAAAAGAAGAAAGAAATATGTTCTGGTGCTCTGAAAGTTGACTATAAAAACAGTATAGTTTTTATATTTATTAAAGACCTAGAAGGAAAGATTCTGATTTTTTTTTTTTTTTTTTTTTTTACCACAAAGAAATGAGAACTGTTGGTTCTCATTTAACAGCAACCGGTGAGAGGCAAAAGCAGGACTTCCACGAGTTTGAGGCCAGCCTCGTCTATATAGTGAGCCCTTGTCACAAATAAGAAGGAAAAAAAAGGTCAAGGAATTAGAAATACTATGATTTGAATATTACACAATGCACACATGAATGGAAACAATGCACAAATGCCCCATAAATCTGTGCAATTTTTAGATATCAATCTTTGTGTGTGTGTCTTATTCTCTCATATTTCTTTTTCAATTTCCTATTTATTTACCTTTGTGGCCCAAGCTAATCCTAACTTGGAGGCCCTCCTGTCGTAGTCTCCTGGGTTGGGACTGCAGGTATGTGCAGGTCTGAACACTGTTTTCTTAATTACTTTTTTTTTTGGAAGCTTTTGGGTTGAATTTCTATGATTATTGCACATGTTTCTCTAGCCTTGATTTCCAAAGGTATTATATGTGTAGTTTTATTTTTTAATAGATTTTATTATCTTATGTGTATGAGTGTGGGCTAGTACCCTTCATGGTCAGAAGACGATTTCAGGTCCAGTGGGATTGGAGTTACAGAGGGTTGTGAGCTCCCACGTGGGCTTTGGGAATCGAACCTGAGACCTCTGCAAAGCATCAAGAGCTCTTAACCGCTGAGCCAACTCTCCAGACCCTCTGTAGCTTTATTTATTCATTACATTTTCATTCAGTTATTCCTTGATTCGTCCAATGAGCATTTTGTAGTTCCGTGTTTCACCAGTACTCAATACAGGGCACTGTGCATACTATGTAAGTACTCTACCACAGAGGTACCCATAGTTCTTACCAGTGTGAACTTCCTGTTATTTTATTATTTTAAAAATTATTTCATGTGTATGGGTGTTTTGCCTGCATGTATACGCCTGTGGTTTTGGAGACCAGAAGAGGGCGTTTGATCCCCCTGGGTCTGGAGTTACAGAAGGTGGTGAAGGACCGTGCAGGTGCTGGGAATGGAACCTGGGTCCTCTGGAAGAGTAGCCAGTGCTCTTAACCGTTGAGCTGTCTCTCCAGACACTATTTTACTTTTTGAGAGAGACAGTCTCGTGTAACCCAGGCTGGCCTTATATCCCTGATTCCTTCCATCTTTCAAGTGTTGGGATTATAGACCCGCACACCGTGCCTGACTTCCAGTGAGGACCTACAAAGTACTAATTTATGCATTTGGCTGGCACTGGGAAGAATTTTAAAATTAGACACAGCCTCTGAATTAAAGATCACAGGTAAGGGCTCAAGAGACGGCTTGGCGGGTAAAGGCACTTGCTACCAGAAGGTGAAAGATGACCTGATGAACTGGATTGGATCATCATAATCCACATAAAAATGGAGAGAACCTACTCCATGAAGTCCTCTGACCTGTAACGTATGCGTGGCACATGCGCTCTCCTAAACGAAATAAAAAGTGTTTGGTGTTGTCGTTGTTTTAGGTTTTTCGAGACAGGGCTTCTTTGTGTAGCCTTGGCTGTCCTGGAATTCGATCTATAGACCAGGCTGGCCTCAAACTCAGGGATCTGCCTGTTTCTACCTCCTGAGTGCTGGGATTAAAGATGTGTGCCACCACCGCCCAGTTTATCTGTATTCTTTATCACAGTCTTTTGTTGTTTTGAGACAGGACCTCAGTATCCCGGGTTGGCCTCAAACTCACCAAGTAACTGAGGCCGATCTGGAACTTCTAATCCTTCTGCCTCAACCTCCCAGTGCTAGAATTACAGCCATGCACCATTTTGCCCTGGTCATAATTCTCTTCAGCAAATAAAAACACAGAACACAGTTAAATCCTAATCTCGGCTAAGGGAAGGATAAAGTACGCCTATGTGACATAGGACACCGTGAAGAAAAGGGCTATCGTGTCATGGAGATGCTATAAAAGGACTTTTAAACATGCTTGGACTTTTTCCTGAAGAGCGTCTCACTTCTGATTAGGCTTTTCTAGGAGAAACTGCCTTCTCTTTGAGATGACAGTTTCCAGTTAATGGAAAGCAATCCACCATCCTGCCCTACCATCTTTGGCCACTGTATGCCACAACCGAGTCGGTTGCGGGAACCATAGACAAGTTGGCTGCTTGGCTGCCTAGAGCGCCTGGCGGCTCTATTCCAGCGCGGCGTTTCTACTTCCGCCATCACCGCCGTCGGAGGTCGGGTGGGGTGCAGGGGGCGGTGCCGGAGGTCTCGCGATCCTTCCTCCTACCTCTCGCTCTGTTTTATTTTATTTATTTGTCTTTTTGCCTAGCGACTGACCACAGGCGGCTTGCTGCACTTAGGGATCCCTGAAGTGGCCGGGCCAGAGAGTGAGACCCCAGTCCTAGGCTGGGGTTCTTTCCAAGTAGAGGAAACGGATCCAGAGGGGTTACAGGTAACTAGTGCTCCGGCAAGCGGGCTCCCCACCGCCTCTTCCCGCAGCTGCTCTCCGCATCCCGCCAACTGCCCTGGATGCTTGACTCTCCAAGATGCCAAAACGGGTGGAAGAGGGGGTGTTGCTTTGGGGATTAGTGGATGGGGCCGAGATTGGAGTTTGCCTTCTCTCAGGACCATCTTTCACCTTCTCGCCCCATAGGTGACCCACAGGCTGAACTCTGTCTAGAACCCCTGTAGTCCCGTCCGGTCCCTATCCTCCCTTCTCCCTCGCCAGAAGCCTCAACAGCCATGGGAAACGGACCAAACCCGAGACACTTGCCCTCTGCCTATACATGCTGTGCTTCCTTGAGTTCATCAAATTTGTAGCTTTCGGTTTGCTACTGTCGTTTCTTCGCAGTTTTCTCAACTCTCAGCCAATGCTAGCTGAATTAGGGTTGAAGTTGAATTGGGTTAGCCTCTTGCGCTGGGGTGAGGGAGCTTTCCTTTTGGGAAAGCTTGGATGGGAGTGAATGCGTTTCTGCCCAGAGTGCTGAATGTAGGCGCTCTCTCTCATAGTAGGAGCTATATAATAGTTTTTTTGTTTTTTGTTTTGTTTTTTTTTTTTTTTGCTTAGACCAAAATTGTTGAGAACCAGACATACGATGAGCGACTAGAGATTAACGACTCGGAAGAGGTTGCCAGTATTAGCACTCCAACCCCAGGACATCAAGGTAAGAGAAGAGACTGGAAGGGAGGTGGTTTTCAAACCAGTAGTGCTGACTGGGTTTCTGTTTGTATTCAAGAAGCTCCTAGATTATCTCAGCAAGCGTTGGCTTTGTGAGTCAAGCACTCGCTGCTCATTTTGTTTTCTCACTAGTTGAGGGAGACATTAGTTCATCAGGTTGCGGGATCTTCTTTGAACACAAACTCATCCCCTCTCCCTGCTTGCTGCATGTTACTGCTCTTTGTAGAAACTTCCACAGATTTGCTGTTTTATTTATTTTTTAATTAAAAAGATTTTGTGGGAGTGTGTGTGGTAGTATGCTCCTGTGGGGGCTAAGCAAGGGAGACAAGGAGGCGTTTTCATAGACTCAAACCCTGCTAGACCTCAGCAGAGGGAACCACCAACCTAGCCAGCACCATACTCAGTCGACAGTGGAACCCTGCTTCTCAGCTCAGGTGTTTTTATTCTTTCAGAATGCCCCAGGTATTTTACTGATAGCACATGCAGATCATTAGCAATCAAACATCCCCTGCAGACATCCAACGCCTGAAAACAATACAAAATGCCAAGTCCTATGCATCCCTTTTTCCAACAGTTCACAAAAACATTTTAAACATAACTAAAAATAAACTTCCCCAACATGTGAGTGTTTTGCCTGTTTGTTTGTCTGTGTACCACCTTCATTCCTGGTGCCCTCAGAAGACAGAAGAGAGCATGGGGTTCCCTGGAACTGGAGTTACAAATGGTTGTGAGCTGCAATTCGGGTGCTGGGAATTGAAACGTGGGTTCTCTGGAAGAGCAGCTAGTGCTGTTAATCTTTGAGCCATCTCTTCAGCCTGGTTCACTGTATTTTTGTTTTTTTAACTTATCAAGATGCTTCATAACCTCCCTTTAACCTGAAACCCCAACCATAATTGCAAGAGTCTTATCAGAAGACTTGACACTATTCATTTACTCACCTAACTTTTGTTTTTTGAGATAGCATTTCTCTATATAGCCCTGCCTGTCCTGGAATCATTCTGTAGAGCAGGTTGGCCTCAAACTCTGAAATCCTCTTGCCTGTGCCTCCTGATTGCTGGGAATAAAGGCTTGGACTACCACGTCCAGCTCACCTAACATTTTTGAATGCCTGTTATGTGCCATGTCAATGCTGGGTGATACAATGGCAAACAAAAGACACGACCCAGCCATCCTGATGCTTGTAATCTTAGAAGACAGATGACCAGTGAATAAATGGACATCATTACAAATGTCATGTATGCATTGATGGAGGCAAATTGCTTACTGCTATGAAAAATAAGGGCGAGTGGTGGGATCAGTTTGTGTCCAGGGAAGGGCTCAGGAGAACAGACCCGTGTTTAGTGAGAGGGGAGTATAGTATGGTCTGATCAGAAGGGAGGCAAGAGGCACAACAAGGAGAATGCAGAATTTCAGAGGATGTGTTGCTATTATGTGTAGGATTTATTGGAGAGTACATGGGTGAAAAGGAAGTGAGGTGCTGTGGGCGTGGCTGGGTTGAGATGGAGTGATTTGGGCTGTGGCATGAGTAGAGACACGACACGAATACAAGATAGACTGTCGTCACAGAGCCGTTAAAACTTGCTCGCACGTTAGATTTGACTCTTGAGTTGGGGGTCACACCCAGGGTTTTTGTTTACTGTGGTAAAATGTACATGGTATAGAATACCATTTTAGCAATTTTAGGTGAGAAGTTAAATGGCTTTAAGTGCATTTACATTGTATGCTAACATTCAGCACCATCTTAGTTACTTTTCTGTTGCTGTGATAAGACACCATGGCCAAAGCCTTACAGAAGGAAGCGTTCGTTTAAGGCTTAGAGTGTTTCAGAGGATTAGAGTCCCGTGACGGCTGAGCAACGTCACGGCAGCAGCAACAGCTGTCTTGAGACACAACCATGAGGCAAGAGAGCGCTAACTGGGAATGGCAGGAGCTTTTGAAATCTCAAAGCCCATCTCCAGTGACACACATCCTCTAACAAGGCCACATTTCCTGATCTTTCCCAAACAGTTCACCAGCTGCTGACTAAGCATTCAAACGTATGACCATCTGGGGCTGTTCTCATCAAACCACTACAACTACTGTTTCTAGAACTTCTTCATTAAACAGTAACTGCTGCCGGGCGTGGCAGCACATACTTTTAATCCCAGCACTGAGGAGGCCAAGGCAGGTGGATCTCTCTGAGTCTGAGGCCAGCATGACCTTCCTAGTGAGTTCCAAGTCACTCAAGGTTGCATAGCGAGACCCTGCTTCAAAAACAAACAGATCTCTTGACTCTTTTCTTCCTCCCAGTCTCTGGTAACCACTCTTTCGCCTCTACAAATTTGCTTATTAGGAACACTGCATAAGGAAAATCATATGACCTTTTATGGCTGGTTCATGGCATGTATACATGTTTCAAGGCTTGTTCTATAGTGTATGGAGAGTCAACGTTTTTAAATCCCTTCATTTCTTCATGGATGCTTGTGTTTTTTTCACCTGTGGCTATTGTGAATAAATAATGCTGATGTGTCTGGTGGAATACAAGTGTCTGTCTGAATTCTCATTTTTAATCCTTTGGAGTATATACTTTATTTTCCAAAATTACGCAGTGTTTCATAAATTATCACGTCATTGTTCCAAATTTTAATATACGTGTTGCAAAAGAGAACATTCTGAGTCTATACTTAGCCACTAGGTTTTTTACTCCATTATGTCAGGTTTTTACGTGTTTATTTTGAAATAGGTTCTTATTCTGTGGAGCCCAGGCTAGCCTAGAACTCACTATATGGCTCAGTCTGGCCTTGCCTTTGAGGTACTCTTCTTGCTTCAGTTCCTGAGTGCTATAAGCTACATACTCAGTGTGACTTGAACAAATTTATGCTCTTGCCAGTTGTGGACTTGTTTTCAGCTAAGCAATTTAATAGGCCAAAAAATGTTTAATTTGCATGTATTTGACTTAGAAGTCACCTAAAATGTTTTCATGCTGGTAGTCTTAACATCTGATTATACTTTTGATTTCACAGTATGTTATTATTCTTACAGGTTCTCTTACTGCTCTTATGCTCTGATTCAAAATCAGATTCATGCCTAGCTGCTGTTTCCCAGGCTCTAGGTCACCCCTTTCCATGTAGGCTTTCTCACTTGATCGTGTCACTGACACATTTAGAGGTGAGAATACTGACACTCAGAGAGGTTAGGTCACTTCGTGGAAGTGATAGAGTTCCCCCTCAACCCAGGCTCCTACTAGCCTCTCTCACTTTACTGCTCACACCTCATTCTACCCGTTGGACAGTTCAGTGTCTATTCGTACAGTTGCAGGTAACCAGTTAGTGTAACATCCAGCCCACTGCTTAAGCAAAGGAATATTTATAATGATGTCTTGAATTGACAAAGCCATGACTAGAATTTAGGGTCCTCTAGTCCCCCTCATATTTATTATAAAATAAAATATTATTTTATTTTTGAGAGAGAGTCTCACGATGTAGCCCTGGCTAGCTAGCCTGGAACTCACTATGTAGACCAGGCTACCCTTGAGCTCACAGACACACCTGCCTCTGCCTCCCTAGTGCTGGAGCTAAAACATGCTACCACACTCACTCAGCTTGTTTTTTAGTGTGTGTGTGTGTGTGTGTGTGTGTGTGTGTGTGTCTGAGAGAGAGAGAGAGTGAGAGAACATGTGTAGGCCAGGGGACAACTTTCAAAAGTCAGTTCTCTCCTTTCACAGTTCTGGGAATGGAACTCTGGGTGTCAGGTTTACAGGGCAGTGTTTGTTTTCTAACCATCTAGCCATCTCACTGGCCTTCTTCATGTTCCTATGAATTTTGTTATATAAAATATTGTAAGCTTAGGCTGGGTGTGTGAGTTTGATGTCAGTCTGGTCTATGAAGTGAGTTCTAGGATAGCTGGGACTACAGAGAAACCCTTTCTTAAGAAAGAAAGAACAAGGGCTGGAGAGATGGCTCAATGGTTAAGAGCACTGGCTGCTCTTCCAGAGGACCCAGGTTTGATTCCCAGCACCCACATGGCAGCTCACAACTGTGTAACTCCAGTTCCGAGGATCTGGCACCTCACACAGGCAGAACACCAATGCAAATGAAATAAAAATAAATAAAAATTTAAAGAAAGAAAGAAAAATAAAAAACAACAAAATATTGTAAACTAAAAATTTTTTTACAATAATTTAAACATTAACTTAATGAAACACTGTTTTTCAAGGACCTCCACTTTCTGCCGGTCTTCCTAACAAGACTATGGCTGATAACAGCAGTGATGAATATGAAGAGGAAAACAACAAGGTGCAGTATAACCTGCAGCTTCTTTGGGGGTTTGGGCTCTGGGTGGTCAGTGTGAGGTGACGCGGAGTCAGCAGAAAACACTTTAAACACTCACCTCTAGTGGTTGAGGACCTTTGAACTTGTGTAGGAAAATCAAGGGTAGAATCTTGAGGTGTTGACTTCTTTTAAGAAATAAAGCCTATTATTTCCTTTTGAATGCTAGCCATCAAACCCAGAGCTTTATATTTATCCATGAACCCATCCCTAACATGGAGTGGAACACTACTTTAATAGATTCCTAACTTGTAACTGATTACTGATTCCTAACTTGTAACAGATTCCCACTGTGCCTTTTTACCCTCTAACTATAAAAGAGAAAGGAAAGATAGAAATCTTTAACGAAGAGAAAGAGAGAAAGGAAGAAATATTCACTGCCCTTTTTAGCTGTCCTTAACTGTCTGAAGCTTAAAGATCAGCAGTTGCTAGAGAACAAGACTATCATCTATCTAACCAACCCACCAACTGCCAACTGCCACTGCCTCCTTTATATTCTAAGCAGAGTTCCCAGAAGTCCAAGCAGCATCCAATCATAAGGAAGACTGCACAGAACAAAAAATTTTTTCAAAACGTCCTGCTACACTGACACAGACTATCAATACAGCTAGCTTTTAGTGAGGAATTTCATCTAAAATGGAATGGTGTTTCAGACTTTACTCATTATAAGAATCAACTAGATATTTATTCTAAAAATACAGATTCCTGCCAGGCTGTGGTAGTACACACCTTTAATCCCAGCACTTGGGAGGCAGGGGCAGGCAGATTTCTGCCTGAGTCTGAGGCCAGCGTGGTCTACAGAGTGAGTTCCAGGACAGCTAGAGTTATAGCACGGAAACCCTGTTTTGAAAAACAAACAAACAAACAAAATATAGATTCCTCGGGCTGGAGCTGTGTCTCAATGGTTAAGAGCACTGGTTGCTCTTCTAGAGGACCTGGGTTCAATTTCCAGGCCCCAGATGGCAGCCATGACCTTCTGTAACTCCAGTTCCAGGGAATCTAATGCTCTCTTCTGACCTCTCTAGGCACAAGGCATGAAGGTTGTGCATAGACACACATGCAGGCAAAACACCCATACACATACAATAAAATAACAAAACATAAAAATATAGATTCCTAGTTCCCTCCTAGAATCTCAAAGGTGCTACTTCAGAACTTATATTTTTGATAAGCAGTCTAGGCAATTCATATGCTAAGCTAGTTTGGAAATATTGGCCCAGGGAAGTTTTTATTCCTTGTGCTGATGCCAATATTTTTGTGAAACATTGACGTCATAAGGCACAGTTGTTCTTTAGCTCTTATCCTGTGATCACAATCACCTGTTTCTGAAGAAAGGCTAGGAACTCCATAGTCTAGCCAGCTAGGGGTCACACCCACACTCTGTATAACAACCATCTATGTTCGGCCTTCCCCACGACCCATTGTTCATGTCTTATTTGACCTTGGTTGTTGTGACTCATATCTATAATCCCAACACTGGAGAGGCTAAGGCAGGAGGATCAAGAATTTAAGGTCAGCCTGGACTACATAATGATTTCCAGGGCAGATTGGATTACAGAGACACCCTGGCTCATAAACAACAAAACTCCTCACATTTTTGTTGTCCTTTAAGCAAGGGCACTAGTGACTGGAAATTGGCACCTGCCTAGCTAATCCAAGCTTTACTCCCCAGCACCATAAAACAAACAAATAGGTTGGAGAGATGGCTCAGAAATTAAGATCACTGGCTGTTCTTCCAGAGGACCCAGGTTCAATTCCCAGCATCTGCATGGCTATTCACAGCTGTCTGCAACTCCAGTCCCAGGAGAATGCAATGCCCTTTCTGGCTCCATGGGTGCCAAACAGGCGTGTGTTGCATAGGCATACATGTAAGCAAAACACCTATACATGTAAAATTAAAATTAAAAAGAAAAAAACAAACTTTGGAAGTTTATGTGAAGAATATTCACAGTAATACAGGGAGCTGAAGTGACACAAATTGACTTCATTAAAACATTAGGAAGGAAGGTTTTTAAGGACCCACTCTATGGCTAGTGCATTGTTTGACCGTCTCGCTCTGTGGTACATAAAGTCATCTGACATTATATCCGGAAATTCTCAGCATGGCTCTAAAGGAGCCAGAGAAAAGTGAGCCCTTTTCCTAAGTTGGTCTCCACAGAAGAAGCCATTCATTTTTGAACAATTTTTAAATTAATAGTCAATATATATATATTTTTTACATATATATATAGTTTTTTTTTTGAGACAAAGTTTCTCTGTGTAGCCCTCGTTGTCCTAGAACTCAGAGATCTGCTCACCTGTGCTTCTCAAGATCTTCATCACTGCCTGACTTGACAGTCAATATTTTTGTTTTTGAGACAGGTCTCTATAAAAACCCTGGCTGTCCTGGAACTCGCTATGTAGACCAGGCTGGCCTCAAACTTACTTAGAGAGATCCATTGCGTCTGTCTCTGCCTCCTCCTGAGTCTAGGACTAAAAGCATGCTAGTCTGACGATCAATATCCTTAAAAGTTGTTTTTTGCCAGACCTGCCTCCTGGCTTGACAAGATGGTTCAGTAGGTTGGGGTACTTACCACCACGCTTGGTGACCTGAGTTTGATCTTCAGGACCCGCATGATGGAAGGAGAGTTGCAGCAGGATGTTCTCTGACTTCCATACATACACTGTAGCATGTGCGCACCCTCCCCCATAAATAAATAAAAATGTAATAATAATAAAAAAAATTGCTTCCTATGTGACCAAGGACAAGTTCTTATCAATTACACCAGTATACCAATAAAGTATTCTGAATATATTCTACATTGTGTTACTTGTTATACATATTATAGATACTAGAAGCCTTAACATATTTTTATCTATATATAATAAGTTATTGTTAGAGGAAAATGTGACCAAAAGTAGGTTTTTTTGGGGGGGCGGGAGTGTTGAGGCAAAGGTTTCATGTCACCAAGACTGGCTTTGACCTCCTAATCCTCCTACCTCTACCTCCTAAATCCAAGGATAATAGGCATGTGTTACCATACCCAGTTCATGTGGCAATGGGAATTGAACCCAGCTCTTCATGCATGCTAGCCCTCAGAAACAGCTTTTTCATTTGCATTAGGTTTCTTGAGATAAGATTTTATGTAACTCAGGCTAACCTTAAACTGGTTATCTACTCAAGGGTGACTTCTGAACTTCTGATCTTCTTGCCTCTACTTCCCAAGTGCTGGGATTATAGACCTGTCCAGTTTATGCAGTACTGGGGATTGAACCAAGGGATTCCTACATGCTAGCAAACTCTCTACCAATTGAGTCACATCTGTAACCTTAAAAGCTACTTTTACTATTTGTTTATTCATTTTTATTTTATCCATATGGCTGTTTTGCCTGCATATATTTCCATACACCATGTGTGTGCCTGGTGCCCATGGAGGCCAGAAGAGGATTTTAGATCCCTGAATCTGGAACTGTAAATGGTTGTTAACTGCTGGGAATCGAAACCAAATTCTTAACAATGCTCTTAACCACTGAGCTATCTCTTCAGCCACTAAAAGTTATTTTTAAAGGTGATTATTGACCACCTGTCAGTTCCTAAAGGCGGGCATGCTACAGGCTACAGACCACAGAGGCAAAGATATCAACCTGTTTCAACTGTCTGTGCAAGTGCAGACACCACCAAACCCTTTCTCATGGACCCAAGAGGAGAGAATGGAGCATGGCCAGCTAGAAGCTCAAAAACTTAGTCTATTCTTAGCCAAGAACAAAGGAGCCCCTTATTTTTTGTTGTGAGCCTAGCTTTTAACTGCTGAGCTCTCTCTCCAGCCCAAGGAGCCCCTTATCCTGAACTAAAACGTACAGTTATTATGTTTAAGTCACAGGGGAAAGGGACTATGGGCAAACCAGACACACCATGAAGGGGGTATCATGGAGCAAAAACGGGAAGTCCCCTATTCTTCAGAGCTGCCATTGTGAATCCAGGCTCAGGGTTGGTTATGTGCTTTATTCATCTGATGTCTCCAGCACCTTATGCTGAGCAGTCTTGCAAATTGGATGCTGAGTTTCTCTATAATCTCCATGAGCCTGTAAAGTTTTTCTTTCCTGTTTCATCTTTCCCTACTCCAAAATACTCTGAGGTTGTTACCCTTTTCCAGTATTTACTTATTTTATTTTTTAAATAGTGTGTGTGTGTGTGTGTGTCTGTGCACGGGACTGCAGGTACCCATGGAGGCCATGAGAGGTCAGATCCCCTTGAGCTGGAGTTAAAGGAGGGGAGGTTGTGAGCTGCCTGATGTTGGGAGCCAAATTCCAGTTCTCTGCAAGAGCATATGTGTTCTTAGCCACTGAGTTATCTCGCCAGCCCTCTGTGATTAATTTATCCTTAACGATGTATAAATGTGGGAGGTGTGGGCATGTGAGTGTGAACGCAGGTGCCTTCAGAGTCCAGAGGGATCCCCTGGAATTGGAGTTCCAGGCAGCTATGAGCCACCTGACATGGGTGCTGGGAATGGAATTTGAGTGCTTTTAACTACTGAGCAATCTTGCCAGCCTCACTACCCTTTTCTAAATTTTAGGGAGTAAGGCTTCTGGGTAATGTTTGTGCATAGCTTCCCAGATCAAGTCGTGGGTCCTGAGTTGGGCAGAATTTGTACTGTTTCTAGTGGAGGGCTACAGTCGAAGAGCGTGGGGTCTGCTTAGCAGGAGAAGCTTCTTAGGCCCCGGGGCCAGGGCCACCTTTCTGTGGGCACTATGAGAACAGTGCAGTCAGGCAGAGGAATTAAATTCCTCTTTACATAACGTTTCTCCCCTCCCCTGCCCTTCCCAGGAGAAGAAGAAGCCCTCACAGTTGACACCTCAGCGGGGCTTCAGTGAAAATGATGACGACGATGATGACGACTCGTCCGAGACTGATTCTGATGACGATGATGACGATGAGGAGCATGGAGCGCCTCTGGAAGGGTAGGAAGGGCCCGTGTCAAGGGGGCACATCGTCCAGGGTGGCCGTTAGAAGGACTTACCTGGGAGTAGACTGCAGCGCCCTTTGATACCCTCTGCTCAGGGTTTCCTCACATCTCAGGAGCCCAACACTGTGAGTCGTCTGTGACCCCGCTGGCTCCTCTGGACCCGTGATGTCACCTACAGTGTCTGAAACATCTCTGGGCTCAGCACGCACACCGAGTGAGCCTAAAAAACGGCCCTGCCTTCAACGGGCTCCAGCTTGGGAAAGAAGCACACTCGTGTGTATGTCAAAGCATCTCTGTCTGGTGGGGCAAACTGTGTTCACATGAGCATTTCCATTTTAGACTGATACCCTTTCTGGGCAGGAGAGGAGCTTCAGGGCCTCACACTGAGGGCAGGGCTCTTGGGTGATGCTAAGTGAACAACAATAGCAAAACCCATCTCACTCTGTTGGAGCTCCACTGTCACAGTGAGTCGTGATTCACTCCTGTAGGTTATAACCAACTTGTATTCTGAAGACCATTGCATTGGGGCTGTAGCTCAGCGGTCATGTATTTGCCTAGATATGTAAGCCCTGGGTTCAATCCCTAGAACTGCAAAGCAAACATATAAAATACAATTAACTAGCCAGGTGCAATGGCACATGCCTGTAGTCTCAGCTACTTGGAAGGTTGAGGCAGGAGGGTCTCTCGAACTCAGGAGTTTAAAGGGCCAAACTGGGCTACTTAGCAAGGCTTCATCTAAAAATAAACAAAAGTGTAACAAAAAATTATTAAAAATTAAATAAATAAGCTATCAGTAAATGATGAAATAGCCGACCAGAATTTTGTCTACTTGTTGAAGGTATATGGTACAGCTGTGTATGGTGCTACACACCTTTGATCTCAACTCTCAAGAGGCAGAGTGAGTTTGAGGCCAGCGTGGTCTACATAGTTCCATGACAGCCAGGGCTGTGTAGAGAGACCCTGTCTCAAAAACAAACAAAAGAGAAAGTATATGGTGGGGAACAGAGGTTAAAAGCACTGGTTACTCTTGCAGAGGATCCAGATTCAGATCCCAGCACCTACATGGTGGCTCACAGCATCTGTATCTCCAGTTCTAGGTGATCCAGTGCCCTCTTCTGATGCCTGCATATGATGTGTATGCAGGCAAAGCACTCATACACAGAAAATTTTTAAAAATTTTAAGTATATAGGGGCTATCTGTACTGGTAAAGGCAAATCTTCTGAACCAGAACCAGGCAGAGTGACTCAGGCCTATAATTCCAGCATTCCAAAGACAGAGGCAGGAAGACCGATGTACATTTGGGGCCAGCCTGGTCTACATAGCAAGTTCCAGACCAACCAGGGCTACATAATGAGACTGTCATTTGCAGAGCTTCTGCTGTGCAGCAGTAAGCCTGCCCATTGTCTGAGCTCTTCCTTTTCCTCCTTCCTGTGTCTCTGGGAGGCTGGCTTGCTTTCCCAGACCTGGGCTTTCTCACTCTGTGTCTAAAGACATCAACCCCCTACCCTCTGCAGTTACTTGCTGACCTCCATTGCTGAACATGCCTGCTTTCTTGGACCCTGTCTCAAAAGGCATGACCTTCTCTTTCCCTCTTCTTCATGTCCCTCCTCCTGGTGGCTGCCAGGATTTACAGCTTGCCACCCTGTTGTTTTTGTCTCAAACTCTAATAAAATGGTCCTTAAGCTTGGAAGGAAGGGAGGGAGGGAGGGAGGAAGGAAGGAAGGAAGGAAGGAAGGGAGGAAGGAAGGAAGGAAGGAAGGAAGGAAGGAAGGAAGGAAAGAAGGAAGGATCTTTAGGAAAGCTGTTGAATTTTAAAATGTGTTCATGTTGTGCTATTCTGAATATGTAGGAAACATTGTCTCTGGAAGGAGGCTGTACCAGAAACCAGGAAAGCTTGGAGAACTGTGGCAAGCCATAAGAGAAACAACTTTTACCAGATGTATTTTAAGTTATTCTGTTTATTATGTAGCTCGGACTGGCCTGGAATGTGCAGTCTTTGTACTGATGCTCTTGAGAATGCTGAGATCACAGGCACGAACCACCATTTGTTACAGTTTTTTACTATCTACATTTCTTGCCCTTGAGGTTATTTTTTAAAATTTGATTATATATATATATAATATATATATATATGTACACACATATACATGAAGATTTTCTGCAGCTTTTTTCTTTAGTGTTAGAGATAATTGGGAGGTAACTATAATCAATGTCAAAGTTGCTTCATAAGCCACCAGGAAGGTTGGATGTGGCAGGGGCAGAAGGTAGGTTTGGGGTCACATCCCTGTGGTCCAGATCACACATGGGCCCTGCCACCTGTGCTCCTCCAGGGCCACTTTGACCTGCTTGTGTCTCCTTCCCCAGGGCCTATGATCCTGCAGACTATGAGCATCTGCCAGTCTCGGCTGAGATCAAGGAGCTCTTCGAGTACATCAGCCGGTGAGCATGAGAGACATCTCCTGTACCCTACCATGCCTGTCCTGTCCAAGCCTTTGCATTCTCTAGTTTGAAGCAACACTAAGCTCCTTGGATGTTTTTTTAGCCCAGCCAAGTGACGTTTTCTGACTGCTTCCATCTTCCCTCAACTGTCTCTTGTAGGTACACACCTCAGTTGATCGATCTGGACCACAAACTGAAACCTTTCATTCCTGATTTTATCCCAGCTGTTGGGGATATCGATGCATTTTTAAAGGTACAGATGGTGCATCCTAAAAATGATTTGCCTGGGCTTTGTTCCAGCTCCGCTATTCCAACAGTTCTAATTTCTCTGACAAGCACTGGCTGCCTTGTGCTAGAGTCATTGCACTGGAATTCTTGACCTTGCTGTCTCCTCCAGATTCCATTCACTGTGTTACGAGATACAATCTCATGTGTTTGTCTCCTATTTAACCATGAATTCAGCCCCATGTTTATGCTCTATATATCATATGGGTTCATTCTAGATAGGACTTAGTCTAGTGCAACAGACAGACATGCTTTTTAATGTTAGACAGACACACTACTGGAAATTCACTACGGGAAATAATAATTTCCAGCTGCTTATAGGAAACAGAAGCTATGGCTCTGCTGTGGATCTCCTATTTCCTCTCAGTGCTCTTAACCTTTCTCTTAACCAGGTACCACGTCCTGATGGAAAGCCTGACCACCTTGGCCTCTTGGTGTTAGATGAGCCATCTACAAAGCAGTCAGACCCTACTGTGCTCTCACTGTGGTTAACAGAAAATTCCAAGCAGCACAACATCACGGTGAGCCGCTGGTATAGAGCAGGGCCCAGACGGAAAGCATTGACCTAGGTCAGAGGCTACACTACCATTTGTATTCAGTTGACCACTGCCTATTAAAAGGGGTGTGGCTTCAGGCCAGACCTCGTTTTTAGTGATGGTTTTATTGAGATAAAATTTACATACCATAAGAATCATACACACATACCTTTTTTTTTCTTGAAGATTATATGTATGGGTGTTTGCTTGCATGTATGTCTGTGCATCTCATGGATACAGTGCCCATGGGGGCCAGAAGAGAGCATCTAATCTCCAGCCCCGAGGGTCTTTTAAATTAGACGAGTCACTGCCTTTTAGTACATTCATGAAGTTGTGTGCTTATCATTACTATACAATTTTTATGGTAGTTGGGGTCAAAGCCATGCTTTTCCATGGTTGCTCGGTGCCCTAGCACTGAGCTGAACTTCAGTCCTTCATCACTAACTTTCAAAGTTTCATCACTCCAGAAAGAAGCCCTATAGCTGTTCTTTCCTCCTAAACTCTAGTGACCACTTCATTCCTCTTTATGACTGATTAATATTCCATTTATGTATAAGCCACATTGTATTAGCCCCCCCTGCATCAGTTGTTAATATGGGGCTGGAACATTCAAGTGTAAGTCTTTGCATGGCATATGTATGATTTCTCTTGGATATTTATGGAGGAGAAGGATTGCATTGCCATACTTTCTCTGCTCAGCAGTTTGAAGCACTGTCAAAATGTTTTCTGAATTGGTAGCAGTCCCGACAGCAATGAATGTTTAAATTTCTCCAAATTCTTACTTACACTTGTGATTGGCCTTTTTAATTCCGGCCATCCTAGCTCAGCCTGCCCTATGACTGTGCATCCTTCCTGTGGCTCTATTTTTTTTTCCTTTTTGAGACAAGATCTCTGGTAGTCCAGGCTACCCTCAAACTCTTGATCTTTCTGCCTCTAACTCCCAAATGCTGGGAGTTGGCAGGTGTACATTGGTCACTATGTCCAGCTAACATCACTTTTTGTTTTCTTTTGGCTTTGAGACAGGGTTTCTTTAGGTAGTCCTGGCCTTCCTGGAACTCACTGTAGACCAGGGTGGTTTCACATTCACAGATCTACCTACCTCTACCTTCCAGCTGCTGCTGGGCACAGGAAAGAGCACTTTTTCAGTTAATTATTTTAAATTACTGTCCTAGTTTGCTTTCTGTGGCTGTGATAAACATCATTAACAAAACAACTTGGGAAGGAAAGGGTTTATTTGACTTAGACATCCCATGTCACAGTTCATTCATTGAGGGGAGTCAAGGCAGGAATCTTTCGGCAGGAACTAAAGCAGAACCATGGAAGAGTGCTGCTTGCTTGCTTGTTCTTTCTGTCTTGCTCAGCCTGCTTTCGTATACACACAAAACCACCTGCGTAAGGGTCGCACAGCCCACAGTGTGCTGGGCCCTCCCACATCAATCCTCAACCAAGGAAATGCCCCACGAACTTGCCCATAGGCTAAACTAATGGAGGCAATTCTTCAACTGCAACTCTCTCTTCCCAGATCATTTCAGCTTGATATAAGTTGATATAAAACAACAAGAGCAACACACACACACACACACACACACACACACACACACACACACACACCAAACAATCAACACAGTTACTATACAAAATAATGAGTTTTGTTATAGTGTGTGTGTGTGTGTATGTGTGTATACATCATTGTTCTCCTTATTTTAATAGCAACACATGAAAGTAAAGAGCCTGGAAGATGCAGAAAAGAATCCCAAAGCCATTGACACCTGGATTGAGAGCATCTCTGAGTTGCACCGTTCTAAGCCCCCTGCGACAGTGCACTATACCAGGTGATGATAGCCTCAGGGCACTGTGTAGTCTTGGCTGGCCTTAAACTCATAATCCTCCCACTTCTGCCTCCTGCAGACAGAACCTAGCAGAGACATAACTTCACCACTGTAGTTTATAGAAACTGTCACCATCTGTGACCCTTTGCTCCTGAGGAAAGGCCAAAACCTGGGCTAAATTGAGTCAACCTGAGGTCCTTTAAAAAAACGTATGTATAAACGGAGCTTTGTTTGATTTAGAAATAGGAAAGTTGGCAGCTGTTGGCACAGATTGCAGAGGCAAAGATGAGAGGTTCTCTGCATTCATTACTTAGCTGGCTGCTTCAAACCTACGCCCTGGCAAATTTGGTTTTCCATTTTAGGTTCTCCTGAAACCTTGGTGTGCCCAGTTGAGGACCTGGTTCAGAGGTAGCTGATGTCATTGATTCCTCTTCACATTTACTTCTCTGCTTTTAGGCCCATGCCCGACATCGACACGCTGATGCAGGAGTGGTCCCCAGAGTTTGAAGAGCTCTTGGGAAAGGTGAGTGAGAAGGAGTAGGAGTAATGTGGCATCCATCCAGAGCCCAGTACTTTCTCTCTCCCTGTGTTATCACTAACTTTTTAATGGACTGGAACCCATGATAAAAATACATGTGTATTGTAAAGCTTGATAATTTTGCCAACTAAACACACTTATGTACCAACATGTTGGATTAGTAAACAGTATACTACCAGCCTTCCAGAACCTTCTGCTTTCTCCTTCTAAAGTGACCACTGTCATGTTGTATTTTCTCTAAATCTAAATGGCTCTCCCCCTGCCCATCTCCAGTAGTAAGTATTGAACCTAGGACCTCATGCATGGTAGACAAGTGCTCTACCACTGGACCAGTCATGTGATCAGTCCCCTAAGCATACTCCTATGTCCTCTTCTTCTCTACATGATGGGAGATTCATCCATATTGCTCTGTGTCTTGTTATACCATCCTTCAGTTTGTGTGTAGATGACAGTTATCCACTATGTGATGGGCATTTGGGTAGTTTCCAGTTTTCATGTATTGCAATAATGCTATTAGGACATTCTGTCTAGCAAGCAAGCACCTTTGATAAACATGTACCCACCTACATTATTACTTTAGGTGATGTTTATGTTAGTCAAAGAAACTGATGTCTCTTTTTGTTTGTTTGTTTGTTTTGAGACAGTTTCTCTGGGTAAGCCTGTCCTAGAACTCACTCTGTAGACCAGGGTGGCCTTGAACTCAGAGATCCACCTGCTGGGATTAAAGGTGTGCACCATCACTGCCCAGCATGATGTCTCATTCATAATTGCCAAGATATTTAAATTTTATCCATCCATCCATTTTCTATCTGTCCATCTATTTTCTGTCTGCCTGCCTGCCTATATGTCTATCTGTCTAACAACCATCTATTTCCTGGGGATTAAAGCAATGGCTTCCTTCATATTAGGCAAGTACTTTACCAACTGAGCCACATCTTTTGCCCTGCACTCTAATTTTTGTAGCAAGAGAAAAAAAAATTAGGAAACTATCCTTTGTTTTTGTTTCCGAGTCAGGCTCTCACTGTGTAGCCTAACCTGGAACTGACCACATGGCCCAGGTCAGCCTCCAACTCACGGCACTCTTTCGACTTCAGCCTCCCAAGTGCTGGGCTTACAGGCATGAACTACCACACCCAAGCAAAAACAAATTTTTCTTTACTTGTTTTCACCAGCATACATACTTAACAGCTCCCATTATGGTATGTTCATAAGTCTTGCCGGTCGTTGGTCCTTGCCCAAGTCCCCTCTCCATCCTTTTGTTTGTACCCTTCTGCCCCCAGTGGCCTCCCCTTCACTTTCAAATCACATGTACCTTGCTATCCTCCCACTCTCCCGTAAACCCTTCTCAAGGACCCCTTTCTCGTTTCCTAGCTCCTTCCAACACTTGCTCCCACATAAATACATATATAAAAAAATTAAAAGCTAGAGACCACATATGCAAAAACATGTTATTCATCTTTCCATTTTCCTCTGAATTTCTTTTCATTTTTCTTTATGGCTAAATGAAATTCTGCAGTGTATAAGAACATCATCTGTAGACTGAATCCGTTTCCTTGCTATCGAGAACAGAGCAGCATTAAACATGGATGAGTGAGTGTCTCTGTGGTAGGCATCCTTTGGGCATGTGCCCAGGAGTGGTACAGCTGAGTCATGTGGACATTCCGTTTTTAGTTTTTTGAGAAACCTCCATACTGACTTCTAAAGTGGCTGTACCAGTTTACATTCTCGTCCGCAGTGAGTAAGGTTCATCTTTCCCCACATCTCTGCCAGTGCTTGTTGTCATCTGTTTTCTTGACGATGGCCATTTTGACTGGTGTGAGATAGAATCCAAGTAATTTACTTTGCTTTTCCTTAGCCATCGAGGAATGAACTTGGATTGATTTTTATGTGAGGTGAGAAATACTGCCTCAGTCCAGCCTCGGCAGGAGTTCAGCAGCTTGGGAGGGAGAGGCAGAGTGGGCAAAATCATAAGGATAAAACCACACCTCATGGATGGGACAAACTTCTCTTTTTATTCCTACTGTTCCCTCTTACTTCTCTATTCTCCTTCTTTTCTCCTCTCTCCTTTCTGTTTTCTTTTTATTTCCCATCACCTATATACCTTTAAAAAAAAATACTTTCTATGTAAGAAGAAATCATATCATAATCATGGGCCCTGTTTTTTCCAGTGAATGATTATAAGTTACGTACACCTGCTTATGCATTATGCACGAACACCCAGTTTTACACATACTTTGTGTAAAGTACACAATGCTTCTACATCCCAGAAAGAATAATTTTGTTATTATAGATTACCAGAGTTTAAGCAAGCCAGATATTTTCACACCCAGCTTCTGTTGTAGTTTGTAGGTTGCAAGGGAACAAGAACACGTCATAGTATCCTAACGTACACAATACTTTTCTAGTTAACACAGTGAAGCAAGTTTGTTATTAACTGGAAAACTTTAAGTCAGGGGTCTTTCTGTTTTTCTTAGATAAAAGGAGAATCTTCTACACAGCTTTATATCCTTAAGGTACACCCCAAACCCACCAGCAAATTTTGAATTATAGAAACTAGGAAGGAGTCAATTTTATCTGTGGTCAAGAAAGTTCAAGCCTAACAATGGGCACTGAAACTCATTTGTTATTTCTTGATCATGGGTCTGTTTTTCACAGGTGAAACTCGTCGGCCCTAGCAATTAAACTTTTCTTTGTTCTAGCTTTCCTAACCCTGACCAAACAAGTTCCTAGCAAAAATATGTTTTCTTCTTAAGTTACTGATTCTAAGGCAGCTAGCAAAGCATCCTAATTGAACCTTGTAGCTATATGCAAAAAACACCAACAGCTCCAATGTTGGCTGCTGTTTCCCTGCATTGCTCTCAGCAAAATACAGATCAAATGTCACTCTTTACAAGTGGATATTTGGTTCTGCCTGCACTAGTCACCTCATAGGTTCCTTTTCCAGTATGCATTTCTTATGCCTTTGTCAGAAATTAGGTGTACATAGCTATGTGCTGTGTAGGTCCTCTGTCATGCTCCATGGGTCTACATTGTCTTGTTTTGTGGCAGTACTGTGCTATCATTGTCACTATGGCTCTGTAGTGTATTTTGAGGTAAGGTAACATGATACCCCTGGCTGTGTTCTTTTGTTTAGGATTACTTTGACTACTTTGACTATCTGTGGTCTTTGTGTTTCTGTATGAATTATAGAAATGTCTTCTCTTGTTCCATAAACAATCTCATTGGAATTTTGATGGGGACTGCTTTGAATCTGTAGATTATGTCCACTAGTGTAGCTATTTTCGTAATATTAATTATAATTGTGGGGGAGTGCAGACATGCCATGGTGTATATGTGGGGGTCAAAGGAAACTGTGGAGTTGTTCTCTCTTCCGCTTCTGAGGGTTGAAGTCAGACTTGCAGGGCAAATACTTTACCCCCTGGTTGGATCCTTTTTTTTTTTTTTTTTGGTTTTTTGAGACAGGGTTTCTCTGTTGTAACTCTGGCTGTCCTGGAACTCACTCTGTAGACCAGGCTGGCCTCGAACTCACACCTGCCTCTGCTCCCAAGTGCTGGGATTAATGGCGTGGGCCACCACCACCTGGCACAGTAATAGCTGAGCCATTTCCCAGTCGTTTCGTTTGTTTTCTATTTTTGACAGTCTCACAGTGTAGCCCCGAATGGCCTCAAACTTACTGTGTAGACAGAACAGGCTATCCTGGAATGCACAGAGATCTGTCTGTCTATGAGTCTGTCTCCCAAGTGCTGGAATTTCAGGGCTTATTGAGCCTTTTGACTGTGGTCCATTCTATGTTCCCTCCAGGTGAGTCTGCCCACGGTTGAGATCGATTGCAGCCTGGCCGAGTACATTGACATGATCTGTGGTAAGCTCCTCCACGTCCTCTCCAGCTCTGTCTCTGACAGCTGTGTGCTAGGCCCTCGGAAGGGCTTGCTGGTCCCTGCACATAGTGTCTGGATTTACAGTCTTTACTGGAAGCCAGCTGTGCTGTTCTAGGGTGCTATTGGGGCTGAGTATTGAACTCCAAAGTAAAATGTCAGTCAGGGCTGGCGAGATGACTCAGCTGTTGAGAGCACTGGCTGTTCTTCCAAAGGTCTTATATTCAAATCCCAGCAACCTTATGGTGGTTCACAACTCTCTATAATGGGGTCTGATGCCCTTTTCTGGCAGGTAGGTGTATATGCAGATAGAGCACTCATATACATTAAAAAAAAAAAAAGTAACATGTCCCGTTTGGGAGAGGTTAGGCATCCTGGACAGAAACGCCCCAGTCCCGGCTATCCCTGAGCTCTTCTCTGTTGCAGCTATCCTGGACATTCCTTACTACAAGAGCCGGATTCAGTCCCTCCACCTGCTCTTTTCCCTCTACTCAGAATTCAAGAACTCCCAGGTAAGACAAGCAGCAGGGTTCACTGAAGCTGTCCAGGGGCCGCTGTGATTGTGCTCTCATCTGGGGTCACTGCTACCCTTCCCATGATTTAGTGAGCATCAGAAGAGGCTGGGGTGGGGGAAGTAAGAGAGGATAGGCCTTAGATGGATTTCAGTGAGGATCCACGTACAGAAGCAAGCAGCCTCATGAATGCGAGCACAAAGGAACCAGAACAGGGGTTCGCTTTGAAGGAGCTGGGTACATCGCTACCTCATTCAAAGATAAAACCAATGGATTAGTTTGGAAGCAGATTTAGGAGAAAGGCTAAATGGTTGTTTTGTTTTAGGACATGTCTCACTGTGGCCCAGACTGAACTGGAACTCATAGTATAGCCCAGGCTAGCTTTGAACTCACAGTGATCCTCCTGCCTCATCCTCCCAACTGCTGGGATTACAAGCCTGTGTCACCATGCTCAGTTTAGCTTAAAGGGATTTTAAAGAGGTCATCCTCGTTAAAATGTAGCAACTAGCATATTCTAAACTGTGTCCTCTCCCTGTCCTTGTAGCATTTTAAAGCTCTTGCTGAAGGCAAGAAAACATTCACCCCTCCATCCAACTCTGCCTCCCAGGCTGGAGATGCAGAGACACTAACCTTCATCTGAGCCGCCTCCTGGGACTGTGCTTCAAAGTCAGACGAAGACGAAGACATGCTCTGTGTTGGCAGATTAACATCTGCCTGCTCTACATCTGAGCTCGGGCTGCTGCCTGTCTGCAGAAGCAAGGCACACATCTTCTCTGGGTTCCACCTGCCTCTGATTGCCTTCCCCAAGGAAAGACACTATCCACACTGTGGTTATTTGCATGGGAAGAATTGGATTTCTGAGAGCCACAGGATAGGACACAGGTTGGGGGAGGAGCTTCCGAAGACATTCTTTAGTTAACTGGAAGTGATTTTACATACAATGTTCTGTCAGGTTGTAATAAAATATTTGGTTTTTGTTCATGGCTCATGGTTCATTACTCCCCCATTGCCCTGATTTCCAGGGCAATCCCTGGAGAAATCCGATTAGAATAGGGCTGGGTGCTTCAAACTAGGCCCTGCCTCTGCCCTCTGCCCTTCTTTCACCTGCTTTCTTTTTTCCCCAAGCAGGCCACAAAAATCTCTTCCTCAAGGCAAGTCATAAACATTTTCTCTTGCAGTCTTTCATTCTTTTATTTTTGGTTGGGGGATGTGGGACAGGATCTCATGTAGCCCAGCCTGGCTTTGAACTGGCTGTGCAGGCTGGTCTTGAAGACCTAATATTCCTGCCTCTACCACCTCTCAGATGCTGGGCTTACAGGCATATTTAGCCAAACCTAGCTTTATTCTTGAATCCTTTGACCTACTTGGTGAGGATAGAACAGGACCCTCATTTAGAAGGGGTCTTGCTCCCTATTATTAGCACGGAAGCAATACTGAGGAATTTCCAGACCCTACTGAATGCCCCACCCAATCCACAGCATTAGTTCAGACCATTTTTGCCTGGTCACATGTCAGTAGTCCATGCTTCAGCTGTGCTTTTGTATGAAGTTTCCAAGGAAACTTCAAAGGTCAGGGCTTGGAGAGCTTCCAAACAGATGCCGGAAGGTTCCTGGAAGGTGACATGCATCTTACACGTCCTTTCGAATATTAAAATAATCTTATTAATTTATTTTAGACAGGGTCTCTACAGCCTAGAATGGTCCACAGTTCACTCTGTAGCTCAGGCTAACATGAACTGATTATCCTCTTCCCTCTGCCTCCCCGGTGCTAGGATTACAGGCCTGAGCCACCCCCACTGTTCACCTCTTCACCTGCATCCTTTGAACATCCTTTATGAGAAACTGGGAAAGGTGTTCTCTGAGTTCTGCAAGCTGATGAAACCTGAGGAGGCGGTTGTGGGAACTCCTTACTCCTGGTTAAGGAGCACAGGCAAGAGCATGTGGTCCTAGGGAGCCTGGCTGTGGTGCTGTTAGGAGACAGCTACTTAACTAGGTAGAAGTTCAGATTCAGGAAGATTTTTGGAGTGGTACCAGCTATTCTTCAGTCAGGAAACGTGAAACCACTCTAGATGTTTTTAACAAAGGACATTTAACATAACAAATTGGCTACAAAAGTGTGAGGAAGGAGCTGGCAAGATGGCTCAGCAGGTAAAGGTTCTTGGCACCAAGCTTGAGGACTTGAGTTCAATCCCTGGAGCCTACATGGTGGACAGAGAGAACTACCAAAACCTGTCTTCCGGCAGCCACATGCGCTTGTAAGAAGACACACACAAATGTAATTTTAAAAAAGTTTAGTGTGGGTCTGGAGAGATGGTTGCTCTTCCAGAGGTCTTGAGTTCAATTCCCAGCAACCACATGGCGTCTCAACAATTTATAATGGAGACTGATGCCCTCTTCTGGCATACAGGTGTACATGCAGATAGAGCACCCATACATAAATAAGTAAATCTTTAGAAAAAAAAAGTTTAGTGTGGGAAGCTGGTAAAACAGAAGGGAGAATGGAGAGTCATGGAAGCGCATAGAAATCAGATTGGTACCTAGGACAGAGTTGGCCGTGGCTGGGTGTTGAGGACTGAGGAGGAGGTGCTATTCTCACTGCTAAAGACTGCAGAGCCTCACCCACCACTGCAGGACTTTGAGCAAGGCTGCTGCTTCCTTCCCACCTCCTCACCACAGACATGAAGGCAGACCAGGAATGTCCTGATCCAGCAGCATGAGAATGGGTGATTATTTTTTGTTTATTTGGAATCTCTGAGCCCTGTCCTTTGGAATTTGTATAAGGATCTCTTTGCACAGGCCTGATTGACTCCAGGACAAATACCTAGACCTAAAGAGTGTAATCTATTGCAAAGATGCTGGGAGGGAAACCCAACAAGGACCCTCTGCTTGATCCTTCAGTATTCCCTCCTCGCCAAGAGCCTTGGCAGTAGAGGTAGAACCAAAAGAACCTGGTGATAGACTAGACATGGGGGATGGAGGGAAAGGCAGCAAAGATGACTTTGAGGTATTTTGGCTTAAACAACTGAATTGGTAATGGGGCCACAGTAGATTGGAGGGAAGTTCCACTGTCAGCCTGACAGACCAACACACAGTTTATGTTTCTTACAAACTCAAACCAGCTGTGCTCATGTCAGGTTTGAGGCTATATTGCTGCCTCATTCTGACACTAGGCCAGGCCCTCTGCCCTCCCATTAGCATTAGCATTTAACTCACTAGGAGGGGGGGGGGTACTGTGGTAGGAGCTCAGGTGCTCCATTAGATTTTCAGGGAACAGACAACCCTGGCTACAGCTCTTACTCATGGTAGTTAATGCGCCACACTGAACTAACAGACACTGAACCGCTGCTTCTGGTGGGTACACAGGTGCTTGCTGTGAGTTGAAAACTGCCATTTAGTACAGAGAAGATTAGCAAAGCCCCTGCCAAGGATGTCATGGAAATTTATGAAGTGATTCATATTTTTCCTCAGTTTGAATCTGCTGTGTTTTGTACAGGACTTCATCCTTTGTGTTATTTGTGGTCAAAACTGTTGGAACTGTAATAAAGTGGGGAAGGGGGAGAAGAGAACGGAAGAGAGGAAAGGCTACTGTTTATTCACTGGTGGTGTGGCTTAGTAGCAGAGCACTTGTGTGGCACGCACCAGGCCCTGGGATCCGTCACCAAGGCATCAAAAAGAAAGAGAAGGGGTGGGGCTCATTTATAACACACTTGGAAAACTGGGGTGATGGTACATTGCTATAATCCCAGCACTTGAAGTGGAGGCATGAGGATTAGAAGTTCAAGGTCAAAAAGCAAATTCAAGGCTAACCTAGACTACATCAGTCCATATCTCAAACACACACAAAATAAATTTTGAAGAAATGAACAAAGACATATTTCTTCAGTCAAGGTAGTTTACTGTGTGTGCAGCATTGTCCTAACCAGTAACATGAGAAAAATTACAAAACAAAATTCCAGGAAGGGAAAATAGACTCTTTACTCTATGGTTCTCCAGTTATTTCCATGTTGCTTTTTAAAAAGTATTCTTAGCGCTCTCTCTGCCCCCCTAAAGCTTCTCGCACTGTTAAATTATGTGCCCACTGGGGCCATCCCCTAAAAAACAGGAGGGGGCAGCCAGGGATTGGTAGGGGATGCGGCTGCATGATGGAAGGGGCATGCAGAGAGGGAAAACCTCAGTCCTGAGTGCTCAGAACACTCACAGTGAATCGCTGAAGGCCAAACATGGGGAACCCAAGAGCTCTGGGCCGCCTCTCTCCTGAAGAATGTGCTTAAAGTACAAACACTTATAAAAAACGACGCGTAGCTACATGCCATCCTGAGGGCCACCGGACTTACCACCCCTCCTGCTCATCTTGTGCTAATACCATAGGCTGGCACCTGGGGGCACCAGCCAATGGAGGTCTAACGCTCAGTGAAGAAGGTCTAGTGTAGACCTATGATGCCCAAGAGAAGATGGGGACAAAAGGGCAGACAGGTATGCCGCAAAGGGGACTAATTTGTGCTTGGCCAGGTCCCTGGGCAAGGGGCTGGTACCTGAGCAAAGGACTATTTGGTTCTGTACACTAGCGGGGGGCTAAGTTTTCCCTGAGGGAACAAAGCTGCATAGCATAGGAAGGACATCTGAGCTATGCAAGGACCTTCCTGTCCCCCACATAGGCACCCCTCTGCCTTCTGTACGAGGTGCAAAAGATACTGGTGTGGGGCATATAACAGGTTCAGGTGATACCTGAACACAGCTGGCCATAGTTCCATCTGCTTGGACCCAGTTATCACATGCAGGGCCCAATTTGAGTGAGTGCAAAGGGCCTAGTCCTGACCAGTGGTCTTGCCAAGGGTACCCATGCCCTGCAGATTAGAATGCAATGAGATACACCATGCACAACCCATAGGGTACCCCTGCCAGGTGGGCCAAGTGACAGTGGCATGGCTTCATGGTCACAACATGGCCAGGCAGGAGAAGGCTTGAAGGAGACATTGGGATGGGTGCTCTGGGAAGTCCACAGGCCTCCTGGGCCTCATGCCTCACCCTCAAGCTCAGAGCCAGATCTCATCACTGCTTACACTGGACACTCGGTAGATGTAGCCCAACATTGGGAGACGGATGAAGCCTGTGTGTCAGAGATGCCAGGGACTTAGTAACCCCAGTTCTCTGGAGCTTGGCGGAGCCCTTTCTGCTCCCAGAACTTGGGCATTGGATATAAGCACAGGGACGGGAAGAGGAGATAGAGGACAGCAGGTCTCTGCTCAGTACCTCGGCTGGTGAGGAGGCCACCAGGCTCGGCTTCTAGAAGCTCTGGACGGCTGCTATGCTGAGCCATCGGCCGCTCTGTTGCTTTCCCTGTGGGGTAACAAAGGGGGTGGTGCTCAGAACAGGCTTTGCTTAATGGGACATGTCTCCTCCTAAGAACTAGTATCTCTCTTTTTCAGAAGTTCTGAAGATTAAGCACAGGGGGAAAACCGGTCCCAGATATACTTACCTCTGAGATCCGGAGTGAGGTCATTGAGCTGAAGGTTGGATGGGAGGGACATGTTCTCCCGTGGCAGGCGCACATTATTCAGTTTCAGGTTATTGGAGTCACTACAGGATGGACAGAGGCTAAGACAGACCCTGGTACCAGCAGATATGCAGTCTGCTTTGAGGCTCAATCCAGACCTCCCAGAAACCCCAGGTTGCCACCTGTCCTTTAGTTTAAAATCCAATGCCTCGAATTTTCGTTTAGCCCCTCTGCCCAGCCCCAGGAAGTATTACCTAGATATCAGAGATGGGCGCCGGGAGGGGCCTGAGGACAAAGAAATCATGCCACAGAGTCAGTGTGCCCTCCCATGCTGGGCTCTGCCCGGTGCCCTTTCAGACTCAAGACCCTTGGGCCAAGAGCCTCTCAAATGCCCAGTCCTGACCCTGGGACTGGAGACTGATTCCCAGTCAGTACCTGTCCCTGCTCCTGTGTGCATGCTGTCTGGCCCACAGCCACTCCCTGCAAGTGCTCTGCCACATGTCGGAAAAGGCTGGCTCTGCCCAGCTCTATTGCCACTGCACTGCCCATCCCCCATCATCGCTGTTACTCTCCCACCCCAACCCCCTCCCCACCCCCTCACCACCCTCGGCTCCATTGCCTCTGGCCCTACCTTTAGTTTTCTTCTCTTTCCTGCAGACCAGGCAGGCCACCAAGGTACCGAACCCCACTAGAGTGCCCAAGGCAAGCCCTCCAGCCACAACGATGCCCAGCAGTGGCACTTCTACTCGGGTTGCCAGGAGCCCTGCAGATTGTCCACTGGTTAGTTTCCAAGTGGGCAGTGCCCCCAACCCTGACATGCTGTAGATTCAACTACTCTGTCCTTACCCAAGGTGATTGGGGTCAACTCATCCAACCCACAGGGCAACAAGTCCTCCCTTTCCATTTCCAGGGCCCCTTCACCTATCTGAGGGTTTGCCAGTCCATTTACTTACCTGGAGCTGGAAGCGAGGCACTGGTGACACCCACATCATTGGTGGCTACCACTGAGAGGTTGTGTGCCAGGCTGCGGAGCTGCAGCTGTATGGTGTGGTTTGTAAGCCAGGGATAATTCTGAGCATCCAGCACCAGGAAGTCAGAGGCATTGACAGTCACTGGTCCATCCTGGTCAATCCAGGTGACATTGGCAGGTGGGTTGGCCCGTACTAGGGCAAACAGGACAACCAGAAGGCCTGGGCCCTGAGCTTCCTGGTACTTGCCCCCGACCTGAGCAATCTCTGGTTTAACTAGAGCAGAGCAGAGAATAATGTGCTTTCATTGCAGCCCCTCACTCTGGCCCTTTATTTCCAGATATGGATGGGAGCAAGGGCCTGGGCCTCTCCTCAACACTAACGAGCAGGCAGCTGGGCAGATGGTACAGCATCAGTTCACTGTGATTAAGAGTAGAAAGCCAGGGACTGGGGATGTGGCTCAGTCAGTGCTTGCCTACCATGCACAAAGCCCTGGGTTTAACATCTAGCAAAGCATAAAATCAGGTGTGGTGATATATGCTTGTAATCTCAGCACTCTGGAAGCTGAGGCAGGAGGATTTCCAGTTTGAGACCACTCTTGGATACATAGCAAGACTCTGTCTTAAAACTGAAAAAACCTGGGTTGGAGAAGTAGCTCAGTTGGTAGAGGGTTTGCCTACCATGCACAATGTCCTGAGTCCAGGCCTCATACCACATAAACCAAGCATGGTGCCTATGATCTCGGCAAGAAAGTCAGAAGTTCAAAGTCATCCTTGGCTACATAGTTAAGTTTGAAGGAAGTCTCAAAGTATAAAAATAAAAATGAATAGAAAGCCAGACAAAGGGTCTAGTTTGCATCCTGGCCCTGCTTCTTAACGTCTGTATGACCTTGGGCAGACGGCTTAACCTGTTTGTGCCTCAATTTTCTCATTTGCAAAATAGGGACAAAATTAGAAATTCCCGCATAACATCAAGGAGGAGGGTGGAGTAAGCTACATTTATGAAGCACTTAGTGTTTGTGAGTGTCCTGTTAAAGGTGAATGTGTCATCGTGCATATCAGTAATCTCAGCACTGGGGAGGCAAAGGCAGGCAGGTTGCAGGTTGGAGGCCAGCCTAGGCTACGTAGTTAAGTCTATCTCAAAATAAAATACCCCAATCTCAATGTTCTGCTGGGGGTCCAAGAATGTCTCTACCTGCCCATCTCAAGGATACTTACATTGCACATTAAGGATGACAGAAGCATTGGCCGACCGGCCACTCCCTGGGTCCTGCAGGGAGCAATTAAGCTCATGCTGGGCACGCTGGGCAGTGACAGTGAAAGTGCTGGTGCCTCCAGAGAAGGCCTCCCCGCCCACACTCAGGAGTCTTGAGGTGGTGGCCTCCTGTAGCTGTCCATCCAGGTACCAGGCCAATCGGGGAGTGCCAGAGCCCCCTGCCACCCGGCAGGTGAAGGCATGGCGCTCATTCTCCCGAAGTGCTCTCTCAGCCCAGGTCTGACCATCAATTTGTGGTGCCAGCTCTCCCTGACCTGGAACATAGCAGGCAGCTTCTGGGAGGGGCTTGGAGAGACCAGGGTGAGGTCCAATTATAGAGGGGCAGCAGACCAAGAGACAGGGCAGCTGGTGTCTCTCACCAGGGTCTGGCTGGACTTATGGTAGGGAAGTGAGGATAGAGGAACCAAGCTCTGGAGCCTGGAGTCACCTTGAGATGCAAACAAGGATGGGAAACAGGGGGCTCTGGCCCCTTAAATGTTTGGCCAAAGGATGAGCAGGGGTATACCTGAACTTAAGAGAGCTGGCAGAAGCAGCAGTGTGTGCCGGATGGTAGCTTGGCTTAGAGGCAACTCCATGGTGGTCAGGGACTGGCCTCTAGGCTGCTGAAAGAGGGTATAGCCTCTATACCAGCCAGGTAGGCCTAGCAATTTCTTCAAGAATTTATCACGCACTGATGAAGACTGGCCCACAGTGGCCAAGACACGGGCACAAAACAGGCACAATCAGCAAGACCCAAAGGAAGAGACCTACTGTAGGAGCACTTGACGCTCTGCGCCCACAGAAGCCAAAACTGATAGTAGGTGATCACAGACAGGCAGACACACACACACACACACACACACACACACACACACGCACGCACACACGCACATGCGCGCCGCGGGTGGTCCACTTGTGCCCTTCCCCCCCCCCCCCCCCCCCCCCCCGAGATAGTCCTTCTCCTGACCCGTCCCTTCTTTGCTGGCCTGGCTCACTCTCCCATATATCGCCGTGCACCCCTTTCCCAATCTCGGCTGCTCAGGTGGACTTGGGCCGAGCAAGAGAGCATCGCGGAGCCGGGGGTCACCAGAGCATCCCGCTCCCCGGGCGGCTCACCTGGCTCCCTCCAGGAGCAGCGCCCCAGCAATTGCTCAAGTCTGTTGAGCACCGCAGTCCGCTGCAAGGGCGGGGCCCGCGCCAGGCAGGACCAATCGCTGCCCGAGCACGCGCAGGTGGCCGCTCCAGCCCCGCCCTGTCCCGCCCACGCCTCAGATCCGCCCCGAGGCTGGTTGGCGAGCGGTCGGACACACTCAGTTGGCGAGTCCCAGAGGTTTTATTGGGTTCTGGTTGGGTCAGGGTCCCCACTCCATCCCTCCAGCCGCTCTCAGCGCCCGTTGCTGGGGGCGCGTAGCTGCCCCATCATGTCTGCCAGCATGCGGTTGCACAGCGCGGCATACGGGTTGAGCAGCACCAGCTGGCGCCGCGCAAACCGGCTGCCCAGCCGCGCCGCCTGCTCGAAGTCCCTGCGGGCGTCGTCGTCCCGGCCCTGCAGTCGCGCCAGCAGCCCGCGCTGCACGAAGCTCTGGCGGGCTGCGCGACCGCGGCCGCCGCTCAGCGTCACCGCGCGCTCCAAGTCCTCCAGGGCGCCTGCGGGCCGACGGGCAGGGGTCAGCGGGGTGCAGGTATCCCAGCCCCAGCCCACCCGCCGAGCAGCCCATCTTCGCCTTTCACTGTCCACCTTCCTGTTTCTTTTGTGCCAAGAGGGATTGTCATTCCTAACATGGAAATGAAGGGGAGCTAGAACTGGCTTGGGATCCGTCCAGGCCAGAGGTGAGATCAAAGTGCAAGGCTTGCCCTGGCTTGGTTCCCGATATATATATTTTTTAACCGCTGATGCACCCAAACGTTAATGTTGCTGAGGGTATTTGGTCATTGTATTAAAGAATCTGCCAACTGCCAAATAGCTGCAGTTCACACCACCTATAAGTAGCCAAACATCTGTGTGCCTGGTGACTCACTGTGAATCCTAGAGTTCACAAAATATATCATAAGCTACACAACTGTTTCTCCTGCTATAAGTCAGTCTCTCCTTTCCCCACCTTTTCCAACGCAGGCAATAAAAGCTGAACTCTCCTCATTTCCTCCATTCTCTCCATGGTCTTCATTACTCTGCATCTAATTTCACTGGAAGAAGGTTGTGGAGCCAGAGCTGGCTGCAGTTTTATTTTTGTGATTCTCAGAGGAACGTACTTGGGTTGGATATCAGAACTCAGCCTGGAACCTTGGGCAGTCAGCTTAGGGTTTCTGTGAAATACACCAGATGCTTTCTTTGATCCCTGCTTCAATCCATAGTCTCCAGTCTCCTGAAGAGGCTGCCAGGACCCTGGTGTTGCTCAGCACCATCCTGGAAAAAGGCTGAGCTTCTGAGTGGCTCTGGTTCAGGAAACACAGTACGGCTGTGCTCACCACCCCACCCAGACTGCAGATGAGCAGCTGTGGGACTAGGCACTGCTCATTTCCTCTCCACAGCTAGTCTGCTGCTGGAATCCACAGCTCTCCAGGTGGAGGCACCTCTGCACCTCTGGGCTTTCTGTCTACAGGCCCTCACCAACATCTTATAGCAGACAAGCCTGCAAGAGCTTTTGGGGTATCTTCTACTGTCATTAGGATGGAGTCCAAATTCTCTAGTGTGGGTTCTAGGAACGCCCCCACCAACCAGTTCTATGACCTGGTTCTCTTCCAGGCCTCTGGCTTACACTTTTGCATCCACCTGGCCTCTAATCCCTAGTACTATTCCCTGTCACGGTGACCCACAGTAACTGTTACTGTGTCCCCAGCCATAGTAAACTGAATATATCAGGTTTGATCCAGTTTCCTTTTCTGCCCAGGCTAAATCCTTGAATGACACCCTTCTTCTTAGCCTGACACTTCTAGTTTGTCACCGTTGGGTCTCTGCTCACCTCTGCAAGGCTCAGCTTTCTATCCTTCCATGGGACTTATCCCAGCCAGCCTGGAGATCTAAAGCATGCATGCTTTCTAGGCCCCTAGAGACTGTGTCAATTCCTCATCTTTCAGAATTTGCCCTTCAGGAACAGGTGACATACTGCTTTCTCTCAAATTTGCCAGCTGCTAACCTGATTATGAGCTCCCTGGGGAGCAGAATCATGGGACTTAGACCTCCCTCCCCCAACCTGGTTCATATCCCCCCAGCTTGGCCATTTCTTGGATGGAGGATAGTGAGAAGCTATGTAGCCTCTGTACATTGCCTTTTCTTCATCTCTAAAATGGAATGACAATACATACCTCTTAGAGTGGTTGTGAAGATTGTTCCTACATCCTAGTGATCAATGCCTGGTCCTAAGCAATGTGTTATCCTCATATCTTATCCTCATGCCCTCTGCTTCTGGCCTACTGCTGTCTAGGAGGCTCTTATTAAATGTTCTTTAAACCCACGAACAGAATCCAGCCTCTTGATTTTCATAATAGTCTCATGAAGCTAGCAAAATCCATACCATCTTGGATTTTATAGGTAAGACATGGGTGTCAGGGAGTTTAGTGTCTCTGTTCCTGCTTTTACCCCATAGCCAACTCATCTCTGCCCTTCCTGGGAGGGGTCCTTTCTTTGGAGGATCTCTGGTGTCTCCCCCTCACCTTCGATGTCCCCCTGGAGTCGCCGGGCTTGGGCCCGGTTGTTGTAGGCAGAGGCTCTCTCAGGTAGCAGGCAGATGGCTTGGCCAAACCTCTCCAGGGCTGTGTGGAGGTCCCCTGCTTCTGCTGCCCTTACTCCCTGCAACTCCAGGGCCTTGGACTGCTCCAACTGTGCTTGAGGGAAAACTCCATCTGCACCAGAGAAGAAACTAGGTGGGGAAATGTACAGAAGGAAGGAAACAAAAAGCCACCTTGGGCTTTGGCATTATGACACCTAAATCAGAGCTGTCACAGCAGGGATCACCTGCAGAGTCAGGGCCAGGAGTAGCTGAGGTCATTAAGCTAAGAGACTGGGGAAAAGGGACACTGGATGGCTCCTTGGCCAAGAGAAGCTCAAGAACATGTACATTGGTGACTTGTTCTAGACCATGGTCCAAGATTAGATCTGAACCCTTTTCTTTGGCTCTGTGGCTTGTCATTTTGCTTTACACACTGGCTTTGACACAAAGGCCATCCCAACAGTCCCAGGTTGTGAAAATCACTCCAGATCTGTCATTCAATTTTTCAGCCTGAAACTTCAGGAAAGCTCAGGCTTCACTCCTGCAGAAGCAAAGCCCCAGACATCTTAATTGTCAGGCAATGGGCTATGCTGTTCCCTTGGGGATGAGCTAGTTCAGTGCCTGGCTAACAATAGAGCTTAATAAATGATGCTGGGTGGTGGCGGCATATGCCTTTAATCCCAGCACTTGGGAGACAGAGGCAGGTGGATCTCTGAGTTCAAGGCCAACCTGGTCTAGAGTGAGTTCCAGGACAGCCAGGACTACACAAGGAAACCTTGTCTTAAGAACCAACCCAAACCAAAAACAACAACCAAATAAACAAAACACAAAAACAAATGGGGCTCTGCCTGATATGTCAGGATGAGTCAACTAAACCACCATCCCCTGTCAAACATTTGAGAGTTGACTTCAGCCAGCACAGTAAAGCTTGGAAGAATTTAGTGGTGGGTTTGGGGCATGAGGCGGAATGACTGAGATAAACTCTGGCCTTCTCTGGGCAGTGACTCCTGCCAACCCCTGACCTATGCACTGAAATTCAGAGGACTTCTCTGATCCCAATCTCTGACATAATCTGCAAGGGTGGGACGAGGGGTCCTGTAGTAAACCTCAGGGGCCTGTCAGCCAGCCTACAGAGAGGCAGATGTCAAGGTCAACAGTTTACCTTCATCTCCTTTTTCTGCTTCTTCCAGGTCCACCCCAACAACATCTCCAAATGGGGTATCAGGGTTGAAAATGGCCTGCAACACTGCCTGATCATTTGGAGTCCCCATGGTGCTCAGCTCCAAAGTCCCAAAAGGTAACTCAGGGTATGAGGGATGGTGGTAGGGAACAGGGTAGAGCCTCCGGCAGTGGTTGTGAATGGAGGAGGTTCTGTTTGGAGACTGCCCCAAAGTTGAGAGGAGTGTCTTTCAGCCCTTGGTTCGATCTCAGTGGCCAGGGTTAGTGACCTGGCCTGCTGGTTTTACAGTATTTCCTGCACTGAACCTGCACCCCCAACACAGAATAAACAAATCCTGTCCCAGCCTTAAGGTGGAGTGGAGCAATGAAGGTATCAAAATGCTTTCATTTTATTATAGTTTAGAAACCACTACTTAACCTCCTATTAGAGGAGATAGGCAGACAGTAATGAAGTTGTTCTATCCAGAACCTGTGAGGTCCCTGACACACACATCGCTGCTCAGAGGAGGACACTCCAGGCAAGAGAGGCAGCTTTGGAATTCCATCTTAAAGGAGGGAGGCTAGAAAGTACTCAGTAACCATTCACAAGCCCCTCCCTTCCCCACCCCTACCAAGGCCAAAGGAAGCTCAGCAGAGTGCAGCAGTAAACTTGACATGTTTATTAATTAAACTATCACTTAAATAAAAAAAAGTGCATAGAAAATAAACATGTTTAAAAACTCCTTTTTTGTTTTTACAACTATGTACACTTTTTACTTTTACATTCAGTCTTTCGTAGAGAGCTTTCAGCATTATTATTTTTTGAACTATTAAAGTATTTTCCTTCATCCCTGTCTCAGGGAGTTAACACTGATGGACTTTAGACACATTTTCCTTTCCCCCCCACTTTTTCTCTAACCAGAAACTTGGAAGAACACAAGGAAAAAAAGGGAAAAAAAACAAAACAAAACAAAACAAACCCCAAAAGATCCGTTATACATGATACAGTTGTTGAGAAATGTCTTATTCTAGAAATGAAGCTTGTCATTGTTCAGCTCTTGAAACAATTATTCAACTACCTGTATTTGCTAAGGAGACTGTTAAAGTTCAAGAAAAGAAACACCACAAGTCTATTTTCTTGGTTGAAAGACAGAACTAGAGTACCTCGGAACAAGATACCAGAAAGCACAGAACACAATTTTCCCCTAAATGCAGGTGGTAACCCCAACATTCATAACCGAAAGTAGAGAAACAAGGAGTACAGGTACCGACTGGCAACATCCACAGGCAGGAAGAACCCAGGTGACACCATCTCCACATTGCGCCCTGACCTTGGGGATGGGAGTCTGTCATCCCTTTGTGGTTCAGGTTCCCGTGTAGGAATCAGAGGCACCAGAAGCCTGACATTTTCCTGCCTTGACTAGCAACTGTAACACAATCCTTATCTATAGTGTTAAGAGAAGTAAAAGCCATGGACTGAACTAGGCTTTGTTACAATGGTGCATTCCTATATTAGTTCCTATATATATATATATTTATATTTATTTGAAAACCAAAACAAACAAACGAACAAAAAGGTTGCAAGTTTTCAGAGTGTGAGACTTGACTGGTATTCATGATTCGGCACAAAACTATCTGCTCAATAACTTTGTATTGCTTTAAAATGAAGGAAAGGAAACGTAAAATTACACCCAGCCCTTTGCAATGACCCGCTTTTCCTTAAAAACAAAACAAACAAACAAACAAAAAAAAAACCCCAACTTGGTTTCTATGAAAAAGAATCCCAAATCCAATAAAAGTTAACATCTGACAAGGCTCTGACCTTTAGTATTTTCAGGTATTTGATTGAGCATCAGTCCTTTACAAAGATACATTCATTAAAAGATTTTTTTGTTGTTTTTTTGTATGTGTGTTGTATTTTTTAAATTTTATTTTTAGTATTTTTTCTTTTTTTTTAAATCAAGGTTGCTGCATGGTGCTCACTGGACTGGCCGGGGGTTGGCAGAGGTGAGCTGGGTCCTGGCAAAGGAGTTTGGGTTGAAAACCTTAAGAGGTGCCAGAGCTTCCCCTTTGGTTGTGATTGGTCTAAAAACAGGGAGGGGTTGTGCTGGACATGGTGGGCAGCAATGAAGTAGCCCAGGGACCAAGTTCCGGCCAAAGGGTCAGCGCCATGCAGCTATTCTGGTTACACAGTTGTCACTGGCCACCAGGAAACGCAGCCACAACAGGTTCTAGCAGCAAAGCCGTAAGTGAGCTGGCTCTCCGAGAACCTACGAGGTTCGCAGCTGTCACTCCTGGGGTGTGTGGGTTGCCCCATGAGGGGTTCTTGGGGATGACCCACCACAAGTCCTCAACCTGCACTTCTGTGCGGATGTTCTCTTGGTCACTTTCAGAACGAAGTCAGACATGTTTTGGAGATAGCTGTGCCTTTTGTTTTGTTGCCTTCTTTCCCTCTTGTGGGGAAACCCTGGTGTGTCCCCCAAGTTGCTGGCAGGTATGTTGAATTTTGGCAATGGACTCAAGGCTGAGCTGCGAGAGGGATTTCTCATTCTGTGGTTGACAGTGGGTGGGAAGGCAAGGCAAACCATCTGCAGCTGGCAGGAGGAGGAAAGGTGGGTTCCTCCCCTGTCCTCAGGGATTGGGGTTGTAGAAAGAGGATGAGGAGGGGGCTCACAGTACAGCATGGCCTAGCAGGGCAGTAACTAGGTCTGTTAGCTGAGTTTCCCCCACCCTCTGACTGGCCTTTGGGTCTCTCTCAAGGTGAATACATGACCCATCAGTGCATTAATCATTTCAGTAACAAATGCAGCTTAAATTTTTTTTTCATTAAAAAAAATAGGAATACAAGGATTTACAAAAAAACCTCACACAGTGCAATAAGAAAGGAAACCAGACACCAGTGGAGCCCCTCGGGCCACTGTGTCTTGTTCATGGGCAAAAGGAGGGTGGGAGGGGAGGTCTGGGTAGAGTGCTTTTCCCCAGTCCCCTGCTGGCACTTCTCCACGATGACAAGGAAGTCTCTGCCATCCTGGCCACAGTGCTGGGCTTCCCACAGGACAGTGGAAACAGTGACAATGTTCCAGCAAAGCCACCAGACAAGGTTCTTAAGGTCACGGAAGAAAAGGGAGCCCAGGATGGAAGGCACGGCAGAGCCATGAGTCCTGGGCAGAGAGTGCTGGGCTGCATTGTATTGCTTTGCTGACTTCCATAGGAGAAAAGGGTGCCCCACCCTCTACTTGGACTACACTACCCTGAAACCTTGTGGCAGGTGCAGAGATCTGCTTGATCGTGAGTGGTCAGACTGTGCTTCAGTTTCAACAGGCTGCCCCCAAAGAGGGCACGAGGTGGTCAGTGGGTTCTTTGCAGGTACAAGGACTTGGTGGGCAGAGAGGCAGGAAAGGAGATGATCTATGAGGCAGACAGTGATGGCAAAGGTCAAGTTGCCAACTCATTGGCTGTTAACTCTGAAAGAGAAAGGCGAGGGAAATGGAGCGTGCTGCTCGGCACTCTGGAGCTGACCCAGAGGGAAAGGGGCAGTGCAGGAAAGAGGAGGAGGAGGGACTGGTGTGCTAGGGTCCTGTAGCCTGAGGAGCTTCCTTGGCAATGGAGGGCAGTGGCCTAATGGAGCAGGTGACCTTCCTTCTCCATTACTGTAAAGAGCAGACCCAGGGAACATTTATGTCAACAGGTACGAACGAGCTACACATAGAATAACAAAAAGTACACCTTCCAGGGGGAAGTTGGGCAGGAAAAACCAGACTTTGTGTGGACAGCTGAATATTTTCTCTAACTTCATCCTATGAAAATAAAAAATCATTAAAAACCGATCTTCTTTTAAATTAGGATAATACCACGGTTTAAAAAATAGCCTTGTCATAAGTGCTTCTCCCTATGAAGTGCTTCGCATAGAAAAATATACAAAATATATTTACATTTATAAAACCTTAAATAGTAAACTGTAAACAGAACAGAGTAAAATCCAATGACTTAATTTAACAGGTTCAAGACACTGTCTTGAGGGAAGAAAGAAACATTTGCTGCTGTTTGTCCACATCCTAAGGAGTAATCAGGGCAGTAGTGTTGTTAATTTGCTCAGCCATAGACTGCACACAGGTGGCAGAGGTCCCTAAGTACACATGGTCTAGTCTCCCAAGTTTGGGGCCTTGAAATCTGATTAGTGTTCTTTCAGCTGGATACTGTTTGAAATTCATCTTCCTATGTTTTAAGAAGGGGCAGAGAAAGTAAGCATGCCCTGGAAGGGGCTGGGCTTATCCTAGTTACTGTACTCTGGCTGTTGCATGACCGAAATCCCACTTAAATAATCTTTAGTCTCTTGTTAAAAAAAAAAAAAAATCTTGCTACATCTCTCTCTCTCTCAATGAGCTTTACAAGATCTCTGAATTCTGTCTGGTTATGGCCAATGGCTCCTGTCCACTTCCCTACCTGGAGTGCTTACATAGGCTTGGGGACTTTCTGTAGGCACCTCCTATACCCAACAGAGTGTCCTTGAGTAGGGAGGCGAGCCCTGCCACTCAGAAAGAAGAATGGGAAAACAGCAGATGAAGGATGGAGGAGGGGGAGAGGGGAGTGAAGAGAAGGGAGAGGGAGCCGCTCCTATTATCGTCAAGAAAGGTCACTGGCTGCGGTAAGGCTCACAGGGTAACACTCCCACTTACAGCCACAGGCTCAATGTTTGTAATGAGTTGGCACAACCCCAAGACAGCCTTTTGTCACCAGTGGTGCTAGGAAACCTGTCTCCCAACCAAAGTGAACTCTTTAAGTGGGAAGATAGTCGGAAAAACCACCAGACCTTCTGTTTGTTCACCAGATGGCCATAGGCCAAGCCTAACTGGCAAACTACACCAGCCCTGTATCTTGGGTCTTGTCTGACCCACCACTTGTAGGGCACGGGGAGGGCCGAGGTGGGGATGACAAACGGCTCTCTAAGGACACGCTCAAATTCCATCTCCCACTGTAAGTAACCATCTACACGCTCCTTCCAGGCAAACCTTCCAGAACCTGTTTCCCACATTTTACACCGATCAGAGAGGTCCCAGGAGAAGGCCAATCGTGGATCTTTTCTTTGAGACCCTCTCGGAGACTATGATCACATGATGTGAATGTGGGACACTAGAGTGCTCAGCCATCCGAGGACCCTCAACTGCCTGCTCAATCCCGGAGCTCCTGGCTGCTGGGAAGTCCTTCAGCATGGCTTTGGGTGGCCCTGGGTCCTGGTACTCCATCACAGGAAAATGAGAAGCTTTAGTTCAGGAACTTCCGGCATTTCTTGGCGCCACAGTTGCAGGGTAGCTTGTTGCTGGCGTCCTCAATGGGGAACTTATAGTCATAGGTGAGCTCCTCGCCTCGGTAGATCTTACGCATGGCGAAGATGACAATGTGCTTCTGCCCATCGATATTGATGACCCGGGAGTAGCAGTTAGGCTCACATGAATGATTGATAAAGCGTGCAGCGTTTCCATGCATGGTGGCATCCACTACCTCCGAGTCATCAATTCGGAACATGTAGCAACCAATGCCCTACACATGCAGGAAAAAGAACCATTTTATTTACTTACTAATTTATCGAATCAAACCCAAAGTCTTACACATGCTAAGTAGGCAAGCACTCTACTACTGAGCCACATTCCCAGCCCTGAACTTACTCTTTCAAGTGCTATGGGACGTGGGTGGAGGTCAGAGGACAACTTTCGGGAGTCAGGTCTCCCCCTCTACCACATGGGTTCTGGGGATAGAATTCAGGTCATCAGGCTTGGCAGCAGGTGCCCTTACCCACTGAGCCATTTTGATTTTGATATAGGACTCCCCTATTCAGCCCAGGCCGGCCTTGAACCTGAGGCTTCCCACTCCAGGCCAGGTGCTGTATTGACAGGTATAGCATCACCGTTATCTGGCTGGCTGAACTTGTCATTGCTCAGGTTTAAGAACAGTTTCTATACTGCTCCTGATGTAGCCACAGAGGAGCCAAGTTTCTTTTAAAATTTCCAAATTTCTCCTAGAACCTATTTTTCAACATGCTTTGAGGAAGAGTTTCTAGATCACAGAGGAAGACTGCTAATGTCATAGTAAAAACCTAAAACTCCTGTAGCCATGTGCTTTTGATCCTGAGACCCACAGATCATCAAAGAACACCTTTATTTACTAATCCTTAGAGGAGTTCAGAACATTTATGGGGTTCATCACAAAGTACAGAGATGTAAAGTATTGTTTAAAACATTTTTTGTGGACTCAGCCACCCACCCCACCAAAAAAAAAACCCCAACAAAACCAACAACCTACCTCTGAATTGAAAGCATGTTATTCTTTCTTTTGGGATTCATGGATCATGCTAAGAGCTGGTGGCCCCTTTCTATTTCAAAAGAGAAGAACCCAGGGAGCGAGGCCAGACACTCACCTTGCTGTCGTAGTATTTCTCACGCTTGTCAGTCTGGATGGAACGGATGACATTGCCGGCATATTCAATCACCATCTCACCTGCATCGATGTTTCTCTTACAGAAAAGACCCCGACCATGGATGGGGGACCTAGGCCATGGAGATAGAAAGGACCAGATACAAATTTCCTTTTTAAATTTTTTTTTAGATTTATTTATTTTATGTGCCTGAGTATTTTGCCTGCATATATGTGTACCATGTGCATGCCTGCTGCCTGTGTAGGTCAGAAGAGGGCATTGGATTCCCTGGATCTGGAGTTACAGATGGTTGTGAGCTACTGTGTGGGTGGTAGGAGCCAAACTTAGTCTGTAAGAGCAGCTAGTGCTCTTAATGGTGGAGTCATCTCTCCAGACACTAAGACACAAACTTTGAAATTAATTAACAATGTGAATAGGTGAAGAAAGTCTGCTAGTTTTCCAGTAGAGACAGACACCTGGGGGAGGGAGGTCTGGCTCTACCTCATTTACATGTATTAACTGTCCTGATAAATTACCAAACATTAATGACTTTTCCATTCTTGTGGCCCACAAGCAGAAGAAGTCTAAAGTTAAATTCCTGTTCTACACCAAGTGTTGCAGGAAAATGACATGTCAGACTCAATAATCTATTAAAAACCTCATCAAGGTTTTTAGGACAGAGCTCACACTAGTAGTTGGTTCACTTTATTTGGAAAAATATTACTTTTCTGAAATTCTAAAATCTCAGCCCTACCTGTAGACACCAACCGCCTCCTTAGAAGTCTTTTTTAAGTGCCGGAAACGCATGGGCATTGGGAGATCCATGCTTGTTGCCCTCCTATGAAATAAGAATGATGTTATGAATTCAGTGTTCCTAGGGGTGGACTGAGGGCTCCTACAGAGTGAGCACACTTGCTTAGTGTCAGCTAAGAGTACCTCAGTCTCTGCCTCCTGAGAAGTCACTACACCTAAATTTATTTTGGGTTTTCTTGAGTGTAGAGAACAGGCCTGTGAGAAAGCTAGGAAGGATATATATATTCCAGGGGTCTATATGAAGGAATCACATTCAGAGGCCTGTATGGTCCAGTTGGAATGTAGAAAAAATGTTAAGAATGTTGGTACACACCTTTAACCCCAGTATTCAGAAGGCAGTGGAGGTCCACACCTTTAATCCTTAAGACAAGAAACAGTGTGGAAGTAACAGGAAGCAGTAACAGGAAGCAGAGGTCAGAAAGAGTCAGTGTCACACAGGAAGTGACATCTGAGATGAGTCAGAGGGAATGGCAGGCCAAGTGACAAATCAGAAGAGTTAGCAGAATGTAGTCAGAGTGAGGACATGTTCAATGCTCACGAGAAAAAGGTAGCCTCTCAGTTCAGAGCATATTCAGTTACAGAGGCAGTATGAAGCAGTTCAGTTACAGCAGGCAGTATGAGGTGAGCAGCCTGGAGCAGGCAGACAGGGGAACAAGACACAGAGACAATGAAGCAGACTGACTGAGAAGCAGGGAGGCTGGAGGAGAGACACAGAGGCAGTTCGGCAGAAGTCAGTATCAGACAGAAAGAGTGACTCAGTTTGAAGCCCAGCAGAGAAGTTCAATCTGAGGCAGAAGAGTTCAGTCAGAAACAATAAGCCAGCTCAGAAGATCAGTTTGAACCAGGCAGCTTGGAGGAGAGTTTGAGCCAGAATGAGTGAGTTAAATTGAACCAGAGTTTAGGAGCTAGTCAGAATGGCTCAGTCAGTAGAGGGTCTCAGAGGGTTAAGACTAGATTGTATGGAGATCAAAATGCTCCATGGTTCCAGGAGTAGGACTGGGGATTCAATTAGCCAAAGAATAAACTGACTTTTGCCCTGAATCAATGTCTACATTTGATGAATATGTCTATACTAGAGACAAGGTCTTTGTGGCCCAGGCTAGCCTTAAACCTGAGGAAACACTCCTGCCTCAGCTTCCTGACGCTGGGACAACAAGTGTGTGCCCATGCTGAATGGTATCACAAGTAGCTACTGGGATAGATTACTGGTAAAGAAAACATGCATCCTGCAATTATTCAAATTTCTTCTATTTTGTATTCTTTTTGCTACCAGTCAGCTACTGCTACTTCAGCGTAAACTATGTCTCAGTCTTCCCAGTGTTACCCAAAGAATTGCCATCCCATCAGCCAGCACCTTGCAGTACTGGGGTGAAAGAAGATTTTTCTTTTTTGGTTTTTGTTTGTTTTGCTTTTTGAGACAGGGTCGACCAGGCTGGCTTTCAACTTAGGCTCAGAACGTAGCTGGGGATGATCTTAAACCTGGGATCCTCTTGCTTCTAAATCCTGAGGTCTAGCATCACAGGTATGCAACTCTATGACCAGCTCAAGAGAGGAGTTCTGATGACTATTAACAGATTACCATATATTAATGACCAATGTAGATTACATTAAAATCCTGTTCAACACAAGAGGTGGTGTCAGGAGGTGTCGGGTGACTGGACACAGTGACTTACCGAGCGGACTTCAGTTGTACCTCTTCCTCTTCCTCATCATTAGGGTTGTATTCAGGAGGCTGCCGATGTTTAGAAGCCAGGAAGTTAAACATGTCAAATGCTGACTTCCTGGAGCCAAAAGATTAAAGTTTGTTTTAGAGAAATGTTCTAATAAAGAAGAAAAGATGGTGCCATTAATACTGAAGATCTCAAAGGGTAAGTGGACAAGAGTTGTCATTAGATAACAAAGCCAATACCTCAAATGCTCATGAAACAAAATGGAACTTGCCTCAGATGGACCTCAGCTCTGGCTGAGCCGTGAGGGTTCAATGGGGGTTCATTGGCCTCTTCTGGTTTGTGGAAACGGAATTTGTAATTTCGGCAGTGCTTGGCACCAGACAGCTGCTCAATCAGGAACACAACTGCATCATGTAGAATCCCCAGCATCCTCAAACCATTCACACCTATAGATTGAAGGGCACCTGGGTGGTGAGTGGTGCAGCAAACAGGAAGCCACGTAATATTAACAGATGGCTGTGCTAGAGTAACAGCCAGAGGCTACCCAAGGGTCAGTGACACGAACAATTGTTTAGAAATTACCATTAGGATGTTACTAAAATAATGCCAGAGAGATCTTACCATACACTGTTCTCCTAACCATAAACTGTTCTCATCAAACTCTGGCTTCTTTTCTGTGTGCATGTGACATCATTTCATGCTCATAATGGCCACCCAATGTAGGAATCCCCAGCAATTTTTCTTTTTTCTGTAAGACTGAACCAGAGCCTTGTATATACTGGGTAAGTATTCTGTCACTTGAGTTGACACTCCCAGCCCACTAAGAGCTTTATTTTAGAGAAAGCAAACTTAGTCTCAGAAAATTTAACATATCCCATGTCTCACAGCTAGTATGCTGGTATCTGAGCTCTGTACTGAATAATTCCAAATCCAATCTCCTTTTTGTTTACATGTAACAGAGGACCCGCTTCTGTGACCTCATGCACACTGAACTTGAAAGGAATGTCAGCATTTCAGACAGAGCCCTCTTGGGTTCTTACAGTGAATGTGGGAGTGATACACTCCAGAGAAAACACTTGTTTTCCTCAGCCTCATGATGGTGTAAGCATTCAAATTTTCTCTTTATTTCTGTAAATCTGTTGTTAACATGGATGGTTTAAAGTATTTTTAAAGAAAATAAACACTGTAATCACTGTCATGTTTCTTCCTGACAGTAACAAATAGCTAATGTTCTACACATTTTTATTAAATATGTGATATTTAAACTAAAATATGACTTCTTAGGGCCTGTGAATATGGCTAAGAGCACTGGGTGCTTACTGAGGACCTTGGTTCGATTCCCAACACCAATGTGGCAGTTTACAACTGTCTTTTAACTCCTGCTACAGGAGACCTGGCATCCTCACACAGACATATATGCATGCAAAACACTAATGTGCATAAAATAAAATATTTTTACAAAGTTTAGATTGAGCCTCTAAAAAACAAAATAAAAATAAATCCTCTTATTATTTCTAGGTACAGAACAAAAGTGTTTATTGCGAGCGTGAGGTTTCAGGGGTGTGCTTGCATTAGGGTAATATACAATTCCAGCAGACACATAGTTTGTGTTTGTGGCACATTTAGAAAGGAAATCCTGCTAAGGTGGTGCTGGGCATGGGACTCAAGCTATACACTCCAGTGTAGAAAGGAACCTTGAAAACGCACTGAGACACAGATCAGGATTTCACTTATATCAAATATTCAGAGTAGGCAAATCCATAGAGAAAGAAAGCAGAGTCCTAAGATAGTGACGCACAACCGTGAATACACTGGAAACCACTGAATTGAATATTAAGTGGGTAAATGAGATGTTGTATGAATTACACACATATTTTTTAAAAGACTTTTATTTTATTGAGTGCTCTATCTGCATGTATACCTGAATGCCAGTAAAGGGCATCTGATCCCATTATAGATGGTTGTGAGCCACCATATGGTTGCTGGGAATTGAACTCATGACCTCTGGAAGAGCAGTCAGTGCTCTTTACCACTGAGCCATCTCTCCAGCCCCATGAATTACATCTTAAAGTCATGAATTATTTTATTTTTTATTTAAGTAGTTTGTATTTTTTAAGATTCTACTCTGTGGCTTACAATAACAAGCTGCCAGAATAACTGTAGAGTGTGGCAAAATAACCATTGGCACCAGCCATTACCTGCAAACGAGAGCTGCTTCAGGCGAGCATTTGATCGGGCTTCCTGGACCTTATCTGTCAGTGACTTCCAGGCATCTGAAAGGAAACAAAAAAAAAACCAAAACTGTAGACAGGAAGAACTGGTGCTGACCTGTCTCTCTGTGTATGGTCAGTGGTGTGGAGAACCGTACTACATCTTATGTCCGTGTTCTGCTATTTTTCTCAGTTTCAATTCAGGACATAAGGAGCAGCCAGAAATGCACTGTTCAGCAGTGCTCCTTTTTACCACGGACCACAGAGTAAGGATGCACCACCATACCTGACCTTAAAATTAATTTTTTAAAAAGTCAGCAGGGGTGGATGTGGTGGTATTTGTCTTTAACCTCATCTTCCTGGAGGCAGAAGCTGGTGAATCTCTGTGACCTTGAGATGGTCTACACAGTGAGTTCCAGGCCAGTGAACAACAAAACAAAACAACAACAAAAGCTAATATACAAAAGAATAGGGTTTTTCTTTTATTTTTATAGAGACAAGGTTTCATACTGTGGCCCAGGCAAGCCTGGGATTCACTGGGTCGCCCAAACTGGCTTTGAATGTGTGGCATCTTCTTGTCTCTGCTTCCGGAGTGCTGGGATTACATGTATGCTCCATTATGTCCAGCTCATTATCAGCCTTATTACATTTTCATACATGTTTATCACTGTACTTTTAGGACTCATACTTTCAAACTCTTTACTTTTATTTTATTTTTAATTTGAATAGTCCTAGTGCTGGTGCATAGGCTGGTCCTGATTGAACTCCTGGATTCATGTAATCCTCTGCCTCAGACTCCACAGTAACTGGAATTAGAGGCTGCACCGATCTGAGTGTCTCTGACTCTCCTCTCTCTCCTCTTCATATCCAAGTAGTTACAAGGCAGCTCACCTTCCTTCCTTTCCCCACATGGTCTTTGTCATTTCTATCATAGCATACTCTTAATTCCATGCCTCCCAGTGTTTCTAACTCAATGCCCCTCGAGGTGCTGGGGATCAAGCCCAAGGCTTTGCACACGCTAGATAAGCATTTACACAGTGATCTGTACCCCAGCCCTTTATTTGTTATTTTGAAAAAGATCCCATCAAGGTGCACCAGGCCCGGGTTCCAACCTACCTTGTAAGGAGCTGCCACACTGAGCTTCTTAAATTTCTTTGATTCTACTCAAAAATTTCAAAGCTCTCATGGTTTGTCATCCTAGTCTCTCTCTCAAACTTGTGCCCAATTCACCTTACACTGTTCAGAGTCATTTCCCATCCAACATTACTCAAAGCCAAAGTTTTTCTAACTTTGTTACATTCTTTTGTGTGGCAAAGCTCCCTGCATCCCTCTTCGGCTAATCCATCTCCCCCTTTAACTGGGTCTGTTGTTCTATTGGTCTTCCTAGGTTTAGGATAGCCCTAACTCACCCACCGAGATCTTTCATTCTTCTCAACATTCCTAGTACTTAGAGCTAAGGAGCCTTCACTGGTTATCTAGCAGCTAATGAACACCTAACAAGCTAAGGATGAGGGGGAAGTACAATTCCAGCCTTTACTGAAGAGCTCAAGGCTAAATGAGTGAGACTGGACCATAACGTGCATAGAGGGCTTCTCTGCCACAGGAGGCAGAACAAGCGGAGCTGGCAGTTGCCAGGGGAGGGCAAGGCAACACTGCAGGAAGCAGGGGTACACGTACAGGAAGAGAGATGGCACCTGAGGTGGCAGGAGAGAGCAGCTCTGCTCAATGAGAGTGGCACACAGCTGTAGCACTGAAGGCTTCAGGCTTCTCAAGAATGACAGCTGCTTCTTCAACAGGAGGAGCTGCTCTCACAGAGAGAAGTAACTGCAACAGGGGCCCTGATGGAAGGCTGGTTGAACTTAGTCCACTCACCTTCAATACTTTCCGCACAGATCTGAAAGCCATCATCGCTTGAAATTTCAAAAACAAGCCCTTTCTTGGGTTTTTTCTCAGTAATGCTTTCCTTCCTCTTTTGTTCTTGCTGGAGCCAAAGCATCAGTGGAGAGCTGAAAGTGCTCTCTTCTTCTTCTACTGCTTTAGGTTCTATGAAGGGAAAACAAGGGCCAAAGGATTTGCTAAAGCCAACGGGAACCAAGTGCTATGTGCAGAATGCTCTGCGTGCACCACCTCCGTTTCTAAGGGTGCATTGTACATAGTGCTAGCCCTATTCACCACTGAGAGCACCGAGCTTCAAGGAACTCACCCTGGATCCCAGCTACTGAGTCCTAAATGTGTGTATGTGTGTGCTCGCGAGTGCTTAATAAGTGTTTTTTGTAGCAGAGTTTCTGGTATGACAATGTGATCGTTTTTTTCATACATAACTGCTCTCAATAGGATCAAGGCCAAGCCAAACCAAAGCACTGAAAATCCCCCTTACTACTTGTGAATCACTGAGTATGTCTCAGATACTCTTCTAGGAATTTCACCCAGATTATCTCATGTAATCCTCACAACTACCACTGAGATAGGTGTTGTCATCGACTTTTTTTTTTTTTTAAAGATAAGCTCTTACTATAATAGTCCTGCGAGGCCTGGAGCTTGCTATGCAGACTAGGCTAGCCTAAACTCACAGATCTGCCTGCCTTTGCCTCCCAAGTGCTGGGCTTAAAAGGCATGCTACACTGAGCCCAGATTGACTCCTTTTTAAAAGTGAGAAAATTGAGCTGGGTGCAGTGGTGTGCACTTGTAATCCTACCTTTCTGAGGCTAAGGAAGGATGATTAATGCTAGCCTGGGCTACCTAGAAGTTCTAGGCCAGATAAGACCACACAGTGAGACCTCACTGAAAGCAGTGAATGAATGAATACATGACTAAACATGGGAGACCTGATGCAGGCCATGTAAAAGTCAAGTTCATACAGCCAAAGTAAATGTGGGATTTGAACCTATATGGTCCTGGAGGCTGTACTCAGCCACCACACCTGCCTGTAATCAGGGCTCAGGCCAGAGGAACTGGCCAATGAGGATATGGTAATAGCCTAAATCAAGCCTAAGCCTTTCTCTTCTGGGAAGTCACTTTTCATGATCATTTATTTATTTAGTCTATTTACTTTTTCTAAGACAAGAGTTTACTCTGGGGTCCAGGTTTAGCCTGGGCCTCACCATGTAGTCCAGGTTGGCTTCAAACTCATGACAGCCTTCCTGCCTCTGCCTCCTGAGCCAAGCGCTCAGGTTCTATCTGTGTACTATGCTAATTGTAAAGTGACCAAATTGCACTAGGCCAGGTAGAAAATGCTGTGAGATGTATGTGGTTTTAGAATCAAATCCCAACTACCTAAGAGAGATGGTTCCAGTTTCTGGAAGGGAATCTACCCTAAGTTGCCATCCAGATATGAGAAACAAGTCAAGAGACAACTAAAGTTTATCACCAGCTACTTAAACAGTCGCTGTCCTTAAAGTCAGTTTCCCAAAAGAGGATCCACCACTGACAGGTGATGCCAGACCACACAACTGAAGATAGCTGGAAGAAAGGGCTAAGTTATACTCGGTGCTTACATCGCCTTTTAACTTCTTGGGACTTTGATTTGCTTCTCTCCCATCTCAAGTATCAGGAGAAAATGCAGGTGATTCTTTAGTTTTTAGGCTGGGTCTTGCGATGCAGCATAGGCTGCCCTCAAGCCTACTATGCAGTCAGGCTTGCCTTGAACTCACAACTCTTGCTTCAGCTTTCCAGGCATTGGGGAAGTATGCACAAGTGTGCACCGCCATGCCCAGCTAACATACATGATTTTAAAATAGTCCTTCTAGCTTTAGAGTTCCCTATTAACCTATTAACTAACCACATACCTGCATTTTCTTGCTCATTTGCTGGATTCTGTGTTGCCTGAATTTCTGGAAGAGCAGCCGCTGGTCTGAAGGAAAATAAAACCAGATGTGAGAGGCAAGGCCAGCGATTAAAACAACTGTTCACAACCTGCCACATATTCTGTCAGCTATTTAAAACAACTACTAAGAAAATGAGCATGAAGTGCTTTTAAAACTTTTACTAGTGTGTAGGGATGGGAGAAGGTGTATGCCTAGGTGTTGAACAGCTCCTTCCACTGTGGGGTCCAGGGATTAAGCTTAGGTACTGAGATTTTAAAATTTTTGATCGTGTGTGGTGCGTGCGTACACCATGACTTTACAGGTACCCATAGAAGCTGGAGAGGCCCCGGTCCAAACATGGGTGTTCTGTTAGAACAGGAAGCACTCTTAGCTGCTTCATCACCTCTCCAGCCCTAAAACCTTGCTTTATGAGATTGTGGACTGCACCTCTCAAATCCTTCCCATACTCTCTTAGAAGGAAAAATACAAAGACACTTGTCAGGACAGGGCTGTATAGTTTAAATAAGTTAGCTGGCTTAACTGGAAACACAAGTAAGCTGCACAGCTAGCACACCATCTTTTATCACTTTTTTAAATTTAATAACTCCTGAAACAGCCCAAGTGTATACTAATATGCACGAAGTTAACTAGTTAAGTGAATTGCTATAGATCATACACTAGCCCTGGAAGCAGCAGAGAAACACTTGGAACTCTGCACAGACACTTGCCAGCCCAGGAGGAGGCATACAAAAACAATTACGTGAAATAAAAGAGAACTAAGTATAGCAGCATCTGTTTCACACACATGACCTTTACAGATGTGCTACACAGTGCACGTACACACGTACACACACACACACACAAATAATAAATGCAAATTTAAAAAGATAAAAATATTCTACCTCATTTTTGTTTTACAAGCCCGTCTATATTTAGTTTAATTAAACAAAACAGGAACTGTTTTTTTTTTCTGGGGGAAGACAAGGTCTCACTATGTGCCTTGACTGGCTTCAAACTCATAGGTCTGCCTGCCTCAGCCTCCCCAGTGCCGGGATTAAGGACATCCATACCATGTGATGCCTGCAAGAACACTTCTGACAACAAAACAAAAACCAATGCAAATCAGGAGGAAGCCTATTTTACATGTGGTGGACAGGGATCTCAGCTGCAGCTCACCCTGCAGGCTGCCCACTCTCCTTCTGTGAAGGCTGTTCCACACCAGCTGCATCCTGCTGCTCCCTGTCGGCTCTAGGAGTCCTGCAATAGAATTGGTTGTATTTTTTCAAGAAGCCAACAGCAAATACCCATTGGACAGATAAAGTTTACAAGCCTCTAACAGTAACTATGGCCACAAAAGCTAGTAAGAGGGCATAGGACTTGTTTAGGGAGAAGGAAGGTGTCCTCTGTGCTTTATATGTTATATTCCCAATGAGGTTTTATAAAAGGAGAGGGCTGCATGAGACGCCACAGCAGAAGCCCTTGCCCATCAGAAAGGACTATCATCCCCAAACCTCAGGAAACAGAAACAGGAACAAGTTTCAGCACTGCCTAAAATCAAAGTGAACAGCAATCAAAGCTGTAGTTCTGAGTCAAACCATCCACTGATGAGCTAGTTTTTGCTCCAATCACCACTACCAAAAGCCCAAGTGATGAAAATAACTCCCGAGTACCACGTGAACAGCATCACACCCAAAGCAAAAACCCACCCCCAGAGCACAGCAGATTAACCTGCACGTCACTTACCTTGTGACCGAGGGCTGGGACGCTGGGTTGGCTTCTTGGTCTGGAATGTGTGCTTCGGAAGAACTGGTCCGCAAATGGGAAACTTTGTGCTTCTTGCCATTCCCTTTGTCTAGGGGCAGCTGAATCCGTTTGACTTTTGGTTTTGATTTAGTGGAACCTGGCACTGAGGAACTTGATGACTGCTGGCCGGAGGATGGGGAGCTCCCTGGAGAGGAGGAGCTGGCTTGCTTAGCTGAGGGTAAAGCCTTGCTCTGCTCTAGCCTCACACCATTAGGAGCATCTGCTGTCTGGGTGAAGTTGGATGGCTGGGTCCCAGAAGCAGAATCAGGATCCCGATCCCGCTTTGAAGAGAGGGTACCAGTTTTGCCAGCTAGGAGCTGGTTCACTTGCTGTAGCTTATAGTGTTCTTCTGCCTCCCCAGGAGGGGATACAGCTGTCGCGCCAGTAGACTGAGAAGAGGGGAGCACACAGATGCTAGATGCCGCTGTCATTGCAGCAGCAGAGGGAGTCTGTGATGTCCCCAGTTGTGGGAACATTCCTGAACTTGGTGGTAAAGCCACAGGCTGGTCCTGAATGCCCATGCTCTGCTGGCTGGCTTTGATTAGAAGATTGCTTATTGAGCCAATATCTGGGGTCCCAAGCAACCGCTGGTTGGTTAAGGTGACATGTCCTGGAACTGATGCACTACTTGTAGGGGTGGTTGTAGTTTGCATGGATACCACATTCAAGACGGAGGAACCAGATGCCAAGGCAGACACAGGCCCAGATGTGAGGTGGCTAGTATCCTGGCTTATCGTTGATGTGCCCACCACTGTGGCAGCAGTTCCGCCCACACTCTGTGGTGGTAACAGGGGTGCCTGTTCAAAATACATGATGCCAGATTTAGATCTTTTTATGATGTTGGGGACAGTTCGGTGAGATGAAGTGTTAAGTGACCCCAAATCTAACAGATTGGGATGGTTTGAAAGCTGGGAGGGTGTGAAGTTAATCAGTGTCATGTTAGAAACCACATCAGAAGGGGCAATGTTTGAAGGGGCACTAGAGGGAGCAAGCTTTTTATTCTTTCGAGTGTGCAGACGAGATATGGGTCTTTTCTTGAGTCCAGAGGATGGAGTGGCTACTGTGGTAGTGAGGTCTGTCCTCTGGTTGGCTTCTGAACCCAAAAGCTGGGGATCTGGAGGAGGCTGAACCCCAATAAGTAGGCCTGAAGGAGGACTGCTGATGTTGGGTGGGAAACTACTTTGAGCAGCTGCAGGGAAGGGGTGTAAGTGCTGGTGGTGAGGCATGGTGAGCAGTCCTTTGCTAGCAGGAGGGAACAGAGACTGAGAAGGTGGCAAGCTTGGATTTAGTCCTGTGGTTAGGGTGAGCCCACTTCCCATGGGCCCCAATACCGAAGTGTTTGTCTCCATCACATTGGGTGTAGAACTAACAGGAGAGGTCAATTGAATTTTTTGGGTCACTCCATTTGGAAGAGTTTGGAGAACATAAAGTGGCTGCATGTTCTGGTTAACAACAATGAGTTTCTCAGTGGCTGGTTTCAGGTGGGGTGGAGTGGTCTGGACAGCTGCGTTAGAGATCTGAGATGGGCCGGGGCTATCAGTAGAATTGGACACATACTTCTGGTTCTGGATGGGAACAGTAGGGGAAACAGGTACCTGAAGGGCAGGGGTGCTACTGTTTCTAGTTAAATCCTGATTGTTGCCATGACCTTGTTCCACTGAACCACAGGGAGGGCTGGAGATATGGTCTGTATCCATGTGTCCTTGGATGAAATGATCAGGCGTCATGTGGCCTTCGGGAGTAGGGTCTACTCCTGGGCTCAGCAGTGCCGGGTCACCATCGGTAGAGGCTACAGACTTTTCTGTGATGGTCACTCGCTTCTCCCCTGAATCTGAGATTACAGCCAGTCTACTGGGATTCTGACTGGGGACAGTGGGACTGCGGGTGGTCAGAACAGAGAGGTCCGATGGCAACTCGAGAGGCAGCTCAAACTGCTCCTCTGCTGAGATGGAAGAGGAGACACTACTGTCCACAGGCTCTGTCGCTGGTAGCTGCTGAGAAAACACTTCAAAAAGACCCATATCCTTTTCCCGATTACTGTCAAGACCTAGCCCTTCACCAAGAGTTAGGAGCTCAGAGGAAGATGACTCTGGGCTCTCACCCAGAGCCTGCATGGATGGAGTATTCTTTAGTACAAAGTCCATGATGTCTGAAGGCAGGATATTCCCACAGTCATCGCTGTTGTTGTTGTCAGAGTCTGACTTCAGGAGCTCGGCGTTGTAGGTGTCCAGTAAGTTTTTGTCTGAGGGGGTACTTGTGTGGACTCTGCGGCTTGATTCCAAGGAGCTGAGCTGCGCTTCCAAGGAATCCTGTCCCTGTGCTTTCACTCTGCTGACGGAGTGGCAGTTATCTAACTTTGGCTCGTTTTTGTGGCCAACGGCACTCTTAACGACATGCTCTTTCTCACCAGAATCTTCAGGTCGATCAATCTTTAAGTTTTCTGTTCCGTTTTCTTTACCATTTCTTTTTGGAATCTGGCTGCTTTTCCTGGTGGTGGCAGTGACACTAGTATCACTCTCTGTTCCATCATCCACACCGTCCAACTGTGAAATTTTCGGAAGATCACATTGTTCCTCCTCCCGAAATAAATTATGGGATGCCAGCCGCTCCTCTCCACCTGAAGAAATTACTGTTCTCGTGAAGTTGTAATAATATAAGTCATCTTCGTCTGACGTGCTTAAGTCATCGGCCCCGTCCACCTGACCTTCTGCTGATCTCTTTCCTCGCTTTTTCCCAGTGGAACTGCTGTAGAATGGAATGTCTTCTTCACCATAAGACCTGACACCATAGAGAGGGGTGAGCCCAAAGAACATGTTAGACCGTGCTCGGGCACTACGGCGGGGGTACCGCCTCTTAAAAGAGCCATCCTCCTGAGGCTTGGGGCCATCTGGAATCATGAGGTTTCTGTCCTGCTCTGGAAGATTCTGATAGTTGTTAGTTTGGGGATCTTGGGATGAGGTACTGTTGGGGCTTGGCTGAAGCCCTGGGCCAGCTCCTGGACTTCTGGAAACTGAAGCTGGCCCTGCTGGAGACACTGACTCTGTTTGTACAGGGGAGCCAGGGCCACTTTCTTTCGGGGTATTTTTGGATTGATTCTCACTTTCCATTTTCAGAGGTGTCACTTTGACTGAGCACTTCCGGGGTGCCTGTAACTCCTTAGAAGACCCTTCTACTTGCATGGATTGACCTTTAGAGACTCCTGAAATAGGAAGAACTTTATCCCCGATCTTATCAGATGAAACATTATTACATGGCCGTTGCCCCAGAAACCCAGGAGTCAAAACCTCATCAACAAACTCTGGCTTTAAGTTTCCTTCCTCACCAGTTGTCACCTGACCAGGTTCCAAAAAGGCTTTATTGGAATGCTTTTCTTTGCATGTCTCTTTAGAAGACTTTTTCCCTTTCTGCTTCCTGTCTCTGGAACTAGACCCCACATGTTCATGGAGAATTGATGGCCTGTTGCCCACACCAGGAAGCTTCAAGGTTTTGATGTCACCATCCTCATTTGGAGAGGACTTTGCTAACTGGGTAGAATCTGTGTGCTGGTCTCGATCATTCCTTTGCCCCCTCAAGTGGAGTTGTGGGTAGGAGAGGATCTCTTTGGAAGAAAATGGTACTGAAGAGGGTTCAGCAAAAGTGCCAATTTTACTAATGTTTAATTCTCCAGGAGTTGTGTTATGAACCTGTGGTACCAGTTTAGGAATTCCAGGGTAAGCGGTGTTGTGGGCAGATCCATCTGAGCTCTTGGAACTCAGAGTTCTGTTTTTCTCTCCCTTTAATGAGGAGCCCTTGGGTCCCAAGTCTGAAGCACTAGAACGTTTCATTTCTGAGGATGAAGATCCATCCAAATGACTAGTTTTGGAGCCTCCAGTGACCACTGTCCTTTGTGAACCTGAAGGGGTAGGAGCGCTGTGCCCTAGATTAGCACTTGAATTCAACGGCCCGACCATGTGATCAGTTGCTTTGGCACTTGACTCAGGATCTGTAGCAGTCCCAAAGGCGGAGGATGAGGAAACACTATTCCTGGAGTAAACACTCCCCGTTCTCATTGGAGACATTATCCGGAGCTTGGACCGCAGCGGGGACAAGGAAGAAGTACTGTGACGCCTGGAGCCAATGCTTCGAAGGCCAGAGGAGAGTAAAGGATCGCCTACTGTGACGATTTCATGGGTGGTTGGGGTAGGGCTTCCTGAAAAAGGGAGAAAAAGTAAGAAAGTTGTCAAGGACAGAACAGATGTGTGAAGCTGCTAGTTCCAACCATTTGGGTATACTAACCTTTGGATTAGTAAAAAAATAACAAAGTTAAGGTTGCCGAAGAGAATGTTCAAGTAGGTAAGGGAAGTCCTTTACCTGCAGAAGGCAGTGGCCGGCAGCCAGGGGACCTCTGTGTAGGGGAGTAGCTGGGTGTGCGAATCCTAGGAACCTTTGAGATGACATGATAGTAACAGGAGCTTGAGGTCTGTGAATAAGGTCGGTCTGGCGATGGAGGACTTAGAATTGCAGCTGTACTTTGACTGTCCTTACATGAAGTTTCTGTGATAGGAAATAAAAACTTGTAACTGAAAGAGATCAGTTAATGAGCCAATATAAGGCCAGCTAGCTATACTGGATAAAATTGCTTAAGCTCGATGATCTGAGTTCAGTCACTGGAACCCATGGTGGAAGGAAGAACCAACTCCCACAAGCTGTCTTCTAACCCCGTGCACATCCCATAGCACATCACACACACACTCACACACACGCACACGAATGCTATTAGATAAATGTCAAACTAGAAACAAAGAAGTATCCTAAGTTAAATGAGTTTTCCCCATTTTTCAATCCCAGTGCATAGTCCCAAAACTTGAATTCAAGTCCTGCTTAGATTAAAACTAACCTATAAATGATGACGGGCTGTGGGCGATGGTCCTGTTGTCATCGTGTTCGACTGTACTATTGATATCTGGCTCTACAACAGGCGGACGGCACTCCACGATCTTGCATGTGTACACACATCGCTTTCGGGCATCCGTGGTGCTCCAGTACACCCGGGAACACCTGGCAAACACAGGAGAAAAACTACAAATGGAGGACAGATGCACAAACTATCACTCCCCAAATTTCTCCCCATCATAGGTTCTCTGGTCTCCCCAACTCAGAGAATATAGCTTTATTTCTTAGGCTCTTAACAGGGATTATCCTAGCATGGTGGTGTTTCTTAGGCTCTTAGCAAGTTGTATGACCTTTTTTAAAAAAGTACTAGAAATAGTAAAATCTTCTAAATCATTGAAATAAGAAAAATAGTGACTATATTGCCACTGCCTTCCATGAGGGTTAATACCCTACAGTGTATATAACCTGAGACCCTAAATAAAGCTCAAATCTGAGACGCTTCTTCTGTCTGTAAGTATTACAAAACAAGAGAAATACAACAGCTTCAAATCTGCTGACTGCTATTGGTGTCTTGTTTTTACAAAGAGCTTCCAGACAAACACAGTATAGACCATGTTAAGAGAGCTGGAATGCAGACTTGGAGAATGCTTTGCAAAATGAAGTTCCGAAGAGGGAGATATAGAAGGGGCTTTTCTTTTTTTGAAACAGGATATCCTTGTGGCCCTAGCTGGCCTTGAACTCAGAGATCCACTTGCCTCTGCTTCCTTCCCAAGTGCTTGTGTTAAAGTTGTACACAACCACGAATGGCGCTAGAAGGGGCATTTTGATCTTACATTGTCAGCTTGTCAAATACTTAAATAATTTAACTCACATAAAAGATTAGAAATTGTTTGCTTTTAGACAGGGTCTCACTATGAAGCCCAGGCTACATTTATAATCTTTTAGCTGGGCATAGTAATGCATGCCTATAATCCCAGCACTCATCAGGCTGAGGCAGGAAGATCGTGAGTGTGAGGACAGTCTAACAATGAGAACTGGTTGGTGGCAGGTTTAGAAGAGTTAAAGGCAGCCACCAAGTACATCTCCACATTTAATGACCCACAAACGGTTAGGGAGCCAGCTGGAGGGGCTGCTGTGCCTCTCTTTACTGGACTTACTGGTATCCAATAGGAAAGAGCTTATCTTCACAGTCAGAGAGATCATTCAGAATTCCCAAACAGTCGATTGTCATTGAGCCTAACCAAGAAAAGAATAACTGATCAGAGGAAATGATAAGAGAATCATTTTGTAACCAAGGACGCACAAAGGATAACACAGCCTTCCCGGTTAACGAAGGCCTGGGTCATACCAATCATCATGTGGATGTTTTCTGGCTCCAAGCCATTGAGGAACTTCCTCCGCAAGCTGATTCCTTCAAAGTCCACGTACACTCTTCTAAAAACTTCAAATCCATTCTCAGGAACCACCTTAAATGAAACCCAAGGTTGCTGTTGCTGGACTGTCCCTTTACACTTTACATTCAGAGCACCGTTCTCTGAGGCAAAGCCGAGAGCCCATCTCAGAACCCCCTTTTCGCTTTACTAGCACTCTATCATAACAGATGATCTCTTTGAGACATCTGAATAAGGCAAAACTGAGTTCACCATATTGATATCATTCAGTATTTCCCTCCTAAATTCCTAGAGAATTCAAAAGATGATGAGGAATCCTCATCGCTTATTGCTAAGCAGAAGTCAGAGAAAAACGGCTACAAACTACAAGACTATCACTCTGGAAATGGAAACTGCTGATGTAGATGAGAGTTTAAAGTACTTGACAGTGGTTTTTTAGGGGGAAAGACAGGAAAACTGGCAGAACTCAGGATTCTTAGGACAATGAAAATACTTATATAAACTACAATGGTGAAAACAAAGTATTAGACATTTGTCTAATCCCACAGGATACACAACATCAAGACTGAACCCTAATGCAAACAACGACTCTGGGTGAAATGTGTATCGACACAGGCTGTCCACTGTACAAATACACCACTCTGGTGGAAGAGGCTATGTGAGTGTAACAGGCAGGGCCAGGAATCTCTACTTTTTGCTAATTTTATTGTGAACTTAAGTCTGCTCTAGGATAATAAAACCTATTAACAGAAACAACCAGACAACTGAGCTTCTTACCTCCCCTTTGATCAAATCCCGATGCCGTTGACAATACACCTTTTTATCATCCAGAAAGACACAGTTCTTGGCTCGGGAACACATGAAATGGTAGTTGCTGGTGCAGGATGTGAGACAGCAACCCACAGTGGCTCCTGGCTTTTGGCAGAATTCACATCTCTACAAGTCCAGAAAAAACAGCCCCGTTTAGACTGGCAGGTGTTTTAAGACATTTGTCATCTCTTCTATAGACTTGCCACTTCTGAGCATCCCATGTTCATTCTCTTTAACGCTAGCCTGCTGAGCTATAGAAAAATGACACAAATCACGACAGAGTAGCTAACAAATTCAAACAATGCTATTGAGTTTAGACTTTGGACTGAAACAAGTTTTTCCTAGAATGCATGGCTGATTTTATTAGATATGAAACTATGAAGATTACTGTAAAAAAAAATCTTTTCAAGAAGTTGTTACACATCCCAAAGCAACTCAGTTTTACTAAAATTTTACTAGTAAGAAACTAGTCATCATAGGGTCACTATTGCTGTGATGAAACACCATGACCAAAAGCAACTTGTGGAAGAAAGGGTTTATTTCACTCACAGTTCCATACAATAGTTCATCATCAAAAGCAGTGAGGTCAGGAACTCAAGCAGGGCAGGAACCTGGAGGCAGGCGCTGATGTCGAGGCCATGGAGGGGTGCTGTTAACTGGCTTACTCATCCTGCTTTCTTATAGAACCCAGGACCACCAGCCCAGGGGTGGCTTCACCCACAATGGGCTGGGCCCTCCCCATCAATCACTAATTAAGAAAATGCCCTATACCCGGCTCTTATGGAGGCATTTTCTCAATTGAAGCTCGATCCTTTCAGATAATTCTAGCTTGTTTCAAGTTGACTAAGACTAGCCAGCACATTAATTCTGTAGTTATCAGACTTCACAGCTAACTATCCTATCCTATGATTCAAGAATTCCATTCACCAGGTCCTGGCTGTCACTCTTAACTCTATTAAACAGTCTGTGCTGCTCTGGTCTGTTTTTCCACACATCCTTCGTTGCAGGAGTTATTCTGTCTACTGGCTATGTTCCTTCTGGGGCCCCTCATGCTCAAACTCCAGCTTTTAAATGGTCACTCCTTTGATACCATTTATTTTGTCATGTACACGAGTTCATTCTACAGAACTTCAGAATGCTGATTTAACTTGGCCTCTGAGCTCTTTTGTCTACATGTCTTAAATTGATGCTCCTCACATATTTAAATGATATTCAAGTTAGATAATGCTTTGTCTTTCGATATCTTCAGTTTCTTTTTCAAAGGATCAGACCTACAGCATACACCAGTACTTACTGGCAGCTACTCTGACTGACAGTGCTGTCAAAAACTAGTGAGGCTGCATTTATGCACAGAAAAAGCGCTAAAACCACGAGGGGATTTCTTTCATAAACATACACATTAAGCTCTTACCAGCTGCTTGCCCCTGATCACAGCCATATGCACATTCTTTAGCGATCCATCATCATCTTCAAACACTTCTGCTGACCACAAAGCACAATTTACATGTGTCCACTCATTTTGGCCAATGTACAGCAAACGGCCAGCGTCCTAAAGAACATAATAACAAAGGAATTCCTATTAGCTTTACCTCAGATAAGATACCTCAAGAAAGCAACTATCATCTTGTACAGATTAGTCATAATCCAGTTTTCAATGTTTCTTCTATATTTTTTCTAGATTACTTTTTTCCATAAACTGGAAATATTTTGTATTTTATAGTATCTTATAATTCTGTTGAAAACAAAAGAGCAACATATGGTAGGTTTACATAAATGTGCAGACTTCTTTAAAACCGTATTTCTAATTCAATTCTCCCAGACTGCACTAAAAACTTTTCCCTGTAGTCCTTGTAGTTTGAACGTGAGGCTTCGTGCCTGTAAACACTCTTCCACCAACCCACTTCACCCCAAATGCTGCATTTTAGGTTCTCAATGTAAAGCCAGTAAATAAAGACGTTAACAACAACTCTACGTTAAGAATTATCTTCCTGTAGGACTGGAGAAATGGTCCAGCACTTAAGAGCATTTTCTGTTCTTCCAGAGGATCCAGGCTTGATTCCCAGCACCCACATGGCAGCTCACAACCATCTGTAACTCTAGTTCCAGAGGATCTGACACCCTCTTTCAAGCCTACAAAGGCACTGCATGTATGTGACGCACAGACATACATGAAGAAAAGATGCCCATACTCATAAAATAAGAATGAAAAATTAATATGTTTCAAAAAAAGGGAATCATCTCAACTTTAAAGATATAACTGAGGGTCATTAAGGTCAAACTCTTGCCAAAGTTATCAGGCAGAAAGGCATGATATTGAGGTAGCCTGTCAGAACTGGGGTTCAACTGTTCTGCTACTTTACATTAAACACAGGCTATATAATATACAACCTACATTTGACTAAGACTTCACAAAGTATTTCTGAGGATTAGTTATCAGTAGGTTCGTTTAGGTCAAAGCACCTTTTAAATCAACTAATCAGTTATTTAAAACTCTCTAAAGCCAAGACTGGAGAGATAGCCTAGCAGTCAAGAGCGCAAGAGCACTTACTGCCTTGCTAAGAACCTGGGTTTGGTTCCCAGCACCCATACAGTAGCTCATAAGCACCCACCACTCCAGATCCAGAGGATCCAGCGTCCTCTTCTAAACTCCACTGTGCTGTACACACACACAGGTACAACAGCCACACACATTTTTTTAAAAATCTAAAATTAAAAAAAGAAAGAGAAAGAGAGAGAAAAGAAGGAAGGGAGGGAGGGAGGGAGGGAGGGAGGTCTCAATTGATCGATCAATCTATAGTCAAGCACAGTACACTTGTCTATAATCGCAGCTACTAAGGAGGCTGAGCCAGGAGGATCAAAAGTTCTTGGCCAGCCTGGGCAACAGGTTAAGACTTTGTCCCAAAACGAAAACAAAAACAATTCTAGGTGTCACAAACTCACAAGTGAATATGTTACAGCCAGCAAGCACTGACACAAGGACAGATGTCCCACGTGCAGTTCTTACTAACCAGGACCCAGAGTACTTACATTAGCGCTGTCATCACCATACGTCAGGCACAGAGCACACTGTCTGTTGTCATCGGTGCCTGGGGGTGGGTGGAGCTCTGGACTGTCTTCTCGACTCCTATCAGTACCTTAGAACCCCAAAGACATGCGGTTAAAATTGGTGACACGGGTTTTCCAGGGGAGAATTCAGCTTAAGTTGTCTATAAAATAAATACTTTCAAAAGGCGTTTATAGTTACGCTATCTGAAATTCCACTCTGATGTCCAAGTATATTAAATTTAGATTTGCTAAGCCAATGGTTTGCGTCTAGCGAGAAATTCGTATTAACGCCTATGCATTTTGATGACTTACTCAAGATGGGTGGGGTAGGAGGATGCAGAGGTGTGGGCGAGTCTGGTTCTCCAGGTCCTTTGGGTTTGGGAGCTGGAATGATTTTCTTCATTAGAGGAGGCTGCTCAGTGTGGCTGTTTTCCTCTCGCTCCTGCCACTGAGCATAATTATGGTCAAGTGAAGGTGGAAGCACTGCGTTTGGTAACATCCCACTGCTGGAAATAATTGATTCAACAAGTATTTATTGAGCGCCTACAGTGTACCTAGAGCCATACAAAACAATCAGTTCTTGACATCAGCAGCTCTCAGAACCCATGTATAAGCCATTCACAGAATAAGAACAAGTCACAGAATTTGAAAACTGCCTAACTATACTCAACATTTTAAAAACTTTTTGTTTGGGACCGGGTCTCACAATGTAGCCCAGGCTGGCCTTGAACTCCTGATCCTCCTGCTTTAGTCTTCCAACTGCAGGGATTACAGGTGAACAGCACTACACCTGGCTTAAAAAATAATCTTAACAAGTGACTCTTATGGTGGGGACGGATCCCAGCGGTGGAGTATTGACTAGTGTACATGAGGTCCCAGGTTCACTCCCCAGTACTGTGGTAGGGGGAAGACTGCATGCATAACTTTTGGTTAAACATCCAGAAACAATGATAACTCTACAAAAAAAAAAAATCAAAATAGAGTATTGGAATAAAAATTAAAGGTTACAAATTAAGAATCAAGAGCAAGGGGAGGCACAGTTTGAACTGAGTAGTGCGGAGCCCAATTATGTTAAGGCCGACGCCATGGCTCTAGCACACGCTGTCCACATGCCGCACGTCAAACTATGCTTTCTACAAGATACTGAATGCAAATGTGGAGGGAAAGCCTGCGACAAACACGGATGTTGTTATTTCCAAACCAGCACAGAAAAGGTATCTTAGCTGATTTAGTTTTAGTATTAAAACACCCAGAAAACTCCAATTTACAAACATAACATGTCTGACTTCTCATCAGCTACTATTACTCACTTGTTCGATACTTTATTTGGCTCCCAAAATCTGGACTTTTTGACACTGAACCATGGAAAAACTCGCTCCATTTGCTAAGAGAAAACAAACAAACAAACAAACAAACAAACAGAATGCAAATGAGATTCATCTAGAAACCAAATAAAACCAGCCACACACACCAGTGTCTCAGCCAATGTGAGGATGATTTCAGGCCAAGGCAAAGATCCATCCATGCTGGTAACCTTTCCAACTCCCCGACCTCCTCCCAAAGAAATTAGAGGAAAAAAACTGAGCCCAAGAAACTTCCTACACACCGTAAAAGCAAGTAACAGAATAGAAGAGACTCCTGGTATCCATAGGACAATTATGCATAGTGAATATTAAAAACATGAACTATTAATCTCATTCACCCGAATAAAGAAAGACTTGACCATGCTGTTGGCCTTTTTAATCTCTGGCTGCCCTCCATCTGAATTAATGGCTGCTTGAATGATCTTCACAATATCATCACTGAACTCCAACTGTATTAAAAAAAAAAACAAAACAAAACCCATCAATTATTCATAAAACAGTACTATGCTCTCAGAACCACTTCCTTGTCTCTCCATTGTGACCCAACCCAGGAGCCCCACAGAAAACCCACAACCTATTCTAATACAGTGTAATTCCTCTCTGAGGCTTTTAGGATTCAGTTCACAATTTAACTTGAGGCAATCAAGAGATGCCAGGCTAATACAGCAAGAATGCAAACAAATTGGCTCTGTCATGGTAATTGACCAAAACAGGTTCACAGTTTTCATTTGTACAAGGAACTCAACAGCAAGTAAGGATGATACAGTGAATGAGTTCTCCCTATGCATTCTTAAAATCATAAAGTTTATGGTATCTATCTACAAATGAATAAAGGAAGGAACAATATTCAGATCTAAGCTTAAAACGGGGCATATTAACTCCACATTAGCAGTTTTCATAAGTGGTCTGGTGCATCCTTGTAACATAAAAATAATTTAAGTAACTTAGCTAAAAACCAACTAAATAATTATTTTAGGTATCACCACATCACCACTCTTCTGAAACACAGAGCTAAAATAACTCATGGTCTGGGGACCTGAAGCTACATGATACCCTCTAAATACAATATAAATCATTCTGAAATTTACTTATAACCAGCCTTACTCCCAAAGAGCCAAGTAAGCTCAAATAAACACTTGATACTTGGTCACGTGCTCGAGACATACCACAGACACATAGTTGCCCTGGTCCATTTTCCTCTTGACTCCTTCCAGGTCTAAGGGCTGCTGTTCATCCTGCTTGCTGACCTCAGTAAGAACTGGAGGATCCGGCCCTTCTGGGGAGCTTCGGGAAGGTATGCTCTCCTCCGTCTCAGGGTTTAAGTCTGGAGGCTTGGCAGCCTGTCGCCAAGAAAGAGGGTTCTGTTATCAAATACCAAGAGCAAGGCATCCACGCACATTCTATTAAAGTTAGTAAGATGGCACTAGAAACAACACAGAACATGGAAATAACCAGAGATTTCTTAAACAGAGAAGTTAAAGCTGGACCTATTTTCTAATGGCTTGTTCTGGTAAACTACGAGAGTTGTGCTTGACAACTTGTAAAGGCAGAATTAAAAAGGCCAAAACCGTGTCTAACTAACTCAGATCAGGCTGTTCTCTTGCAAAGGTCTTTCACTGAATCCCCATCAATGTTGGCATATGAAGCTCAAACTTCCTTTTTTTCTTTTGAGATGGGGAATTACTATGTAAACCTTACACTCAGCAGTAGTCCTGCCTCTGCCTCCCAAGTGCAGAAATTACAGGCATAATCCACCACATCCAGACCAAACATCTTATTACATAAGTGAGGTCTTTGAAGATACCACCACTTCCTATTTCTTCTCCACCAAAGGTCCTACTTTTTCTTTTTCAGATTATTCATCTCATTTTATGAGTGTTTTGCCTGCATGTGTACCACACGTGTGCTTGTTGGTCAGGAAGATTGGAAGAGGGCATTTGGATCCCCTGAAACTGAAGTTACAGACTGTTGTGAGCCACAACATGGGTGCTGGGAACTGGACGTGGGGCCTCAGAAAGAGCAGGAAATGCTCTTAACTGCTGAGCCATTCCTCCAACTCCAAGGTCCTATTCTTCACTCTAAAAAGCTTCCTAATGCTATGATCAAGAGAAGACACTCTATAAAAAGTAAACAAAGAATGAAGCAAAACTAAGCAAGCCACAAAAACAGGCTTATTTCATAACTAGCTAAAACCACCTGGGATTAAGTTCTAAAAATAGAAAGAACCTCTGGCCCACCTGGCGGTAACGCAGCAAGTGACTGGTAGTCCGAGAATTCAACAAGGCCGTGAGGACCTGCTTCAGGGATGCCTGCAGCTCCTTCTCTAGGGCCAGTCGCCACTCTGCAGGGTGTCGCTCGGTGCAATTCACACAAGTGTAGGCCACACTTTCTGGCAGATTAGACAGAATCTCATACATCTCATCTAGGAAAATAAAACCCAGAATGATGAGAACCTTCAAAGGATGGGAGAGGGAGGAGTGCTAACTATCCCACTGGCCCACAAGCTGCACATTAGGATCTGAACTATCTTATAGGGTAACCACAATCTGACCCCCAAAGGGAACATCATTAATTAACATGAACCCATAGGTTTGGAGAACCAATATATAGTTTGGTGCCCAGAAAGGGATGTGCTGAAGAAAAATAAGCACAAATGATACAATGCTGCTGTGGTGTTCATCTTCATTATCAACTTGACAGGATTCAGGCTCACCTAGAAAATACACCTAGCTGTGTCTGTGAGGGATTTCCTGAGGTTTAATCAGGGAGGGGGACACCTCAGTGTAGGTGACATGTAGTCTTATGGGCTAGGGTCCTGAACTAAATGAAAGAGGAAAAAGGAGAAAGCCAGTTGAACACTGGCACTGCCATATCTGTACTTCTGGCTGGCACCGAAAGCCAAGACCACAATGCCTTCCCACCACGACGGACTGTATTCCTCTAAACCTTGAGCCAAAATAAAGCCTTCATCCCTCATGTTGGTTCTCACAGCAGTAAGAAACCAATATAGCTGCTTATTTTGAAGACTAAAAACTGAGCTACAAAAAACCCAAATGATACTCCCCAGTCTTAGTACACAGTGCCTGTACATGCAACACTAGAAAGAAACTAAAAACAACGAAAGACTCCAACCTTCTGTACCTGAGAGATTTTCACACTTGGAATGCACCCAGCGATCGCACTTCCCGCACTGCATCATCTTGCTCTCATAGTCGTCGTCATCGTAGCACTTGTCACAGAGAGGGCAGAAGTTTCCTGGAAGCCAAGGTTACAGCAGTGCTTTGGCCCACGCTAAGGGTCCGTGTGTCACCCTAACTGCCTTCTGGAGACTAAGGAACACCAGCAGAGCATGATGACAGGACATTCACATCTATGGACACCAAGGTAACCCTGAGCTCCTGCAGCACTCACAGGAAAGCCTCAACACACTACTCAGTCTCTTGAGACCATCTGTAACGGCCATGAGGTAATTAAAAAAAAAAAGACTTGTTTACTTATGTGTATGAGTGCTCTGTCTGCATGTATGCCTGCATGCCAGAAGAGGGCATCAGACCCCATTATAGATGGTTGTGAGCCACCATGTGTTTGTCGGGAATTGAACGCAGGACCTCAGGAAGAGCAGCCAGTGCTCTTAACCACTGAGCCATCTCTCCAGCCCCAGAATATTTTAATAAGAACATAATAAAAAGAATGAAAGCAGGGTATGATGATGTACAATTTTAACTCAAAATTAGTGAGGTAGAGGCGGGAGGATTAAGAGTTTTTGAACAGTCTGGGCACTGAGGCGTGCGTGTTGGGAGTATCAGACAAGACAATCACAGGAGTAAGACACGGTTAATTTAAGTTTTTACTTGTCAGGTCTCAAACAAAGGGGACAGGGCTCACTCAGTACTTGTGGCTTCTCCCAGCCCTTCTCACCACCCCCCCCAAACTTCTCTAGTCCAGGGGCTAGGTTTCTGCTTCTCTTCCCCCAGCTCCTCATCCCTACATAAACCTGCCATTTCAGCCATGTGCTCTCTCGGTCCTCCGCTCTTGGCCTCTCTGCCCCGTTGGCTCTCTTCCCTCTCTGCTTCCCCCATGCTCTGGTTCAGTCTGGACTCTTCAGATGCCTCTGGCTGTTCTCGCCCTCACATCCACAATGAAATCCTTCTCTTCAACCACACCTTGGGGCAGTCCTGCCCTTACTTTCTTTCATTCCCTATTCTTACAGCTTTTACACTGGGGTTCAGACTTGTACTTTCTTTTTTTTTCTTTCTCTCTCTTTATTTTTTTCAAGACAGGGTTTCTCCGAGTAGCCTTAGCTGTCCTGAAACTCACTCTGTAGACCAGGCTGGCCTCTACCTCTCTGGGAGTACTGGGATTAAAAGCGTGCACCACTACCACTGCCCGGCTCAGATTGGTACTGTCTAAGATTCACTTTTAAATACAACCTTTATAAATCTGACTGACCCATGTGTTCCCTATATTATTTACTATTTAATAAATATCCTTAAGCCAATCTGCTTATTTTTATCTGAAATACCCTAAGCCGCGTGCGGTGCCACACACTTGCAATCCAGCGCTAGTCCAGGCCAGTCTGGACTACACAGTGAGACGGTGACTCAAAGCAAAGACAAACAGTGGGAAGGAGGGGCGAAGGAAGACGACGAGTCAGGACGGGGAAACACAGCAACTTCCTATCACCTTTACTGTGAGTCATTATCGCGGTTTGAATGTGTTAGAAGTTATTTTCTGCGGTGCTAAGGACTGAACCCAGGGCTTTGCGGTATCTAGCAGGACCTCTGCTGAGCCACATCCCCAGCTCTTTTTTTAAATTTTTCCTCTTTTACTTTTTATTTTGAGATAGGGTCTTCATAAGTTCCTGGTGCTGACCCTGAACTCCTGTCTCTGCATCCTGAGTGCTGGTTTTATGGGCCTGTGTTACCAGGTCTCACTTGTACTGTAACTGTTGAAATAAAATGTTTACATAGCGTTAACCTGAACTAATTTCTGAAACCAAATGTGCATATGCCAAAATTTGGCTCTACTGTTTTAGAGCATTTGTTTCTAATTCGCAGTGATAAAATTTCCCCATAATTCTTCCTATTGAAGTTAGAAAGATGTTCCAAATTGGCTGTCTATTGTAAATAGAAAGCAAGAAGCAGAGTGTGGTGGCCCACACTTTTAATCCCTGAACTTGGGAGGCTGAGGCTGCCAATCTGTGAGTTGAAGATCATGCTGGTCCTACATGGGAAGTTCTAGGACAGCCAGGGCTACATAGAGACCCTGTCTCAAAACAAAACACAGAACAACAACAACAAAACACACAAGAAATAAAAAGAGCAAGAGGAGAACACAATGTGTCTAAGTCCCATCTGTGTCACAGTGAAGAGGGTTCCACTTCCTTCCACTCAGCGCCCCACCATCATCAACTGGACCAACCACCCTTCTCCAGGTACCTTTAGCAAAGAGTTTGGCACAATCATGGCACAGTGAAAAATCATGAGACCACTGTGCATCCCACCCTTTGCCTGGAGTCGTGGATCCGCAGCTCTTGCAGCGAACGCACTTGGTGCAGATCTGTGAAGGAACAGAAGAAATTCAGCAGCAGTATCTTGGTGACTGTCTTTGATATTTAAAAAGGCTGGAAATGCAATTATTCCTAAATCTGACTTCTTCACTGAGATCGCCGCTGAGCAGCGGTTCCGCTGGCGAGCTACAACAGGGATGCCCTGTCACGCGCCACGAGCCCCACCCAGCCACCATGCTTGTGCAGTTGCACAGTGTACCCACCCACACTTTCTTCTTCTTCGTGGGCTTGGTGGGGTAGTTGGGTCCCAGGCACTCGGGGTGATAGCTGTTTCGGCACTTGTTACACTCCAGCAGCTGCTGCGGGAAAGACAACAGCGACAGTGGGACCACACCGCCCGGCTGCGTCCTGTGACCAACCGTCCCCAACTGGGACACTTTAAAGTTTGTCATGCATTGCTTACTCCCCAGTAAGCACAGGGGTTTACGTCCTCTCAAAGCCAGTCAGTAACAAGTACGTTTATCAGACAGACTTTAGTTATTTTTGGTTTTTATTCCCTAAAGTCATTTCTGCTATAGCCCAAAAAGAAAAAGAAAAATGAAGAAATTATCTTCAAACAGTCAGAAATTTGTCAGCAGAGACAGTAATATCGACACAAAATCCCGGAACAGAAAGGAGGGATGCAGACAGGGAGGCTCCACTACTCCCACTGCTAGGTCCTCTACCTTTGTAGCCTGATGCTGCCGTCCACAAACATGACAGAATTTGCAGCGGCGACAACACCAGTTCTCCAGCTGGTCCTCCAGAGGGCGCTCATTCTCCTCCAAGCAAAACTTGTGGAAGGGCTCACAACACACTTGGCAATATACAAACTGTAGCAAGAAGATGAGAACAAAGCATGAAACCAGGGTGCAGAAAGAAATAATAACTGCCACCTATTTACATATTGTGGGTCCTAGGCATCCACTGGTGGTAATCCAATGCCCAATGTACCAATGTTGCAGTCTTATGGGATGCACATGGAGACAACTGCACACCCAACCTCCCTTGCTCAGTGTACACAAATTTTGTCTCAGAGCCAAAACTACTAAAAATAAGTATGGGCGTGGTGGCACATTCCTTTATTTCCAGCACTCAGAGTCAGGCAGGTCTCTGTTAATTTGACACCACCCTAGCCTACAAAGTGAGCTCCAATCCAGCCAGGGATACACAGTGAGACCCCGTCTCAAAAAATTACTGTTTAAAATTACCTTTGAGATATGTATAACAATACATGAAATAAAATAAATTTCATTTTTATGTCTGGGTCCCATCCCCCAAATATCTCATTAAGCACATTAAGTACATTAAGTATGCAAATATTCTAAAACTTTCGAGAAAAAAAATCCATAAAACCTAAAACATTTCTGGTCTCAAGTATTTAAATAAGAAGAGATACTTGCCCTGTGTTTAACTCAACATATGGAATTAAGTGGTCACTGGAGCACAAGAGATTCAGGCGAACAAAGTAGAAAGAGCAGAATCATAAAATGACAAAAAAACAAACAAACAAACAAAGCCGGGTGCTGGTAGTGCACGCCTTTAATCCCAGCACTCAGGAGGCAGAGGCTGGCGGATCTCTGTGAGTTCGAGGCCACCCTGGTCTACACAGTGAGTTCCAGGATAGCCTGAGTTACAACAGAGAAACCCTGTCTTGAAACAAACAAGCAACAACAACAAAAAGAATGTAAGTTTAACAGGGCACAGTGCACACACCTCTAGTGCCAGCACTTAGGAGGCTGAGGAATGAGGATGAGGAGTTTGAGACTGATCTAAGCTACACAGCAAGACCCTGTCTCCAAAGATTTAACAGAATGTGCTAAGTGCAGTAAGAGAGACCCCAGGAGCAGTATAAACAAAACTGTGCAAACAGAGGCGAGCTGGGTAGGAGGAAACAGGATAGCTTTAAAGTTTTGTTTTGTTTTAACTCTTCCAGGCATACTGAGCCATAGTGAGCTATGGTTACACTTTGCATCTGTAATTTAAACTAATTATGCTTCATACAGGCAGAGAACTTGAAAATACAACAACCAGAGCTACAGAGATGGCTCAGTGGTTAAGATTAATCTCATGATCTTCCTGAGGACCTGAGTTCAATTCCTAGCACACCCATGATGGTTCACAGCTGCCTGTAATTCCAGTTCTGGGGGTTTGGGGGCCTCTGGCCTCCTAGAGCACTGCACTCACATGCACATACCCCCACCCCCAAAATACAACACACAAACACATAATTTAAAATAATAAAAGTAATCTCTGTAAAATTACAGAGATTACTGCTCTATAAGAGCAGTCAACAATGCTCTTAAACACTGAGCCATCTCTCTAGCCCCTAATTCTTTCTTTTAGTCAGGGTCTTACTATGTGGCTCTGGCTAACCTGAAATTCACAGGTATCCACCTGCCTCTCTAACACACCAATTCTTTTTTATTTCATTTTATTTTTTGGTTTTTCAAGATAGGGTTTCTTTGTGTAACATCCCTGGCTGTCTCAGAAATCACTTTGAAGACCAGGCCAGCCTCAAACTCAAGAGATCCGCCTGCCTCTGCTTCCTGAGTTCTGGAATGAAAGGCATGCATCACCACGCCAGGCTCCCAATTATTTTTTAAATAAGGAATTCTGAGATTGTTATGTACCGCTAGATGCAATTTAAATTGGACAATTATACCCTGAAAAAAAATCTGCTCTATCACAGAAGTTGAAGAATGATGGTACAAAAGGAAGGATTTCCTATGGGTGGGGTTTATTCGGATGCAAAGCACTTGATTATGGAGGAAGAGAAGTAATCAATAGCCATTTGCAGACTGAACAGTTGCAGTCTCTGTAATGTCTGAAGCGACCCTAGCACTAAAAACAATGCTGTTTATAGCAGACTCTAAGAAACTACCTTCTTAAAGAGTGAATGAATACAGGAAGCAACTCATACATTTGCTAATGCATTATTTGTCTGTGCTCGGGAATAAAGCCAAAGTCTTGTACCTGGGAGGCAAATGTTTTACCATTGAGCTATTCAGAGTCTTATCAAGCATCTCAAAGATGGACTTGAACTCATGGTGTAGTCCAGGCTGGCCTCAAAGCACAATCCTCCTGCTTCAGACTTCTAAGGACATAAGCCACCATGCCCAGCCTACATACTTTTAAAACATTAATTATCCAATCAAATGAGATTATGCTTGATAGGTAATTTTGCAATCTGATTATTTCCAACCAGTGATATGGATATCTGTCTGTTAACATCAAACTATACTATTATATTTGCCATTATATGCATGCCCTGCAACTTTAACCAGGGCTCCACACTAATAGACTCTAGAGTTCTAAACATTTTTGTTATGGGGCTGGAGAGATGGCTCAGTGGTTAAGGTCACGGACTGCTCTTGCAGAGGAGCCAGGTTTCATTTCCAGCTCACAACTGTCTGTAACTCCAGTCCCATGGAATCTAATGCCTTCTTCTGGCCCCTGTAGGCAAACGGCATGTACATCAATGGGCATGCACATGGCACACAGACCATACATGTAGGCAAACACCCATACGCATAAAATAATAATATAATCTTATTATATGTACATATCTGGCAATTTATCTCATTTCTTTAAAAATAGATACCTAATATGCAATTTCTGGGTAGAGGATAAACCGTTTTAAAAATAAACACCGTTTTCAAACAACTCTCCTAAGTGATAAGATGACACTTTTATATTTTTTCTATTGGAAAATCTGTATGATTTTTTTTTATTGTTGCTTTTTGAGACAAGATCTTTTTATCCAGTTCTGGCTATCCTAGAACTCACTATGTTAACAAGGCCGACCATGAACTAACAAAGATCCACTTACCTCTGTATCTGAGTGCTGGGATTAAAGGCCCTGCATAATTCTTTAATTTTCAGTTCTTGGTCACTGGAGGGGTTAATGACTACCCCACCACATATACAATATTTTTATTTGTTGTTTAATGAAATATCTATACCTTTTGCACATTTTCTACTGTATTATTCCATTTCTTAATAATTGCTAAGAGCCTTTTATATTCACAGGTATTCAATATGAAAAACAACAGCAACCCTTTTAATTCTAACAGAAAAGTAAGAAGTCTAGTAAAGACTAGATTAAGGAGATAAAAGTATTTACTACTAGATTCCTTCCTAAAATTTCTAAAAATTAAAGAAATATTCAGTAGCTGGCTTACGCAAGGAGACAGTACCTGCTAACGACACTAACAAAGGGAATAGAGCCATTTCTTCTACACACAGCACACTGTCCATCATTATACTAGCGGACGGAGAAGCGGGGCGCCTTACCTCTACGTGCCCACTACTGGCACAGAGAAAGCAAACTACTCTGGGTGTTATGGGGACAGAAGTCAGGATTCCTAAGCCTCCCATCTCCCACACATTTTCCGCTTCACAATCTTCCTGTGGAGAAAGAGACAGAAAGATCACTTATGAAAGCTCTGCAATGGCAAAACAAGGACAAAGAGCATAAAAACAGAGTGACACCAGAATGCCAGTTTTCACTTCCACCAGTCCAAAAATACAAGTTATAAACTTAGACACAAACTGTTAAGGCCGCCTACTGGTACAATTCTACCTAAATAACTGCAGAGGTATACCGAGTCTGAATGTCCTAAACTTTGCTAATTCAAGCAATCATGAGTTTGAAACTATCATCTCCCAGACACTGCTCAGGATGCTGGTACTTTTCAATCAGCCCACAAACTGACCTCACACTGACCAGGCTCTCAAACACCTGAATCTGTATCAGTTAACTGTAGTTCTTACTCGTTCCTCTAGTCAGTGCTGCTTCTCTTTCAACACACACCTTTTCTTTAAAGGCCATACTCTCAGTTAACACACAATCACTAAACACTTTTACCTTAAAGTCCACTCTGATCCTGTGGACTCCATCTGCTGGGACTTTCTGTTTAGAACTAATGCCATTCGAGAGAGGGTTGAGGATGTTCAAAGTGCCTGCATTCTCTTGCTTATTTACTGGAGGTGGCTTTTCCTGAGACATAAGACAGATGTAGAAAGAAAATCATTTGCCCTCACATTTGCAACAGGTGAGAATACAAAAGTCAGGTCTTAGATATGGAAAACATATTTCAGAATAAGCATCCTATAGATTCTGTAGTAAAGAAGGGTGGGAGCTAGGTGTAGTAGCTCACTTTAGATGCTGAAACAGGAGGGTTGCTGGGAGTTCAAAGCGAGCTCGAGTTACAGAGTGAGACCCTGTCTCAAGAGAAGGGAAGGGTATCTTCAGAAAATTCTAAAATTCTGTCTCCACACATAATAACAGAAACAGTGGGCACATGTAGGGGTTGCTTTTATAGACGAGTGTTCTTAGTGTACACAGAGGGCAAAACCCATGCCAAATGGCTGTCAAAATAAGCTGCTGCCTAGAGTACAGAATACAAGGCCACAAAGAAGTAGAAAGCAACAAGGACAAGAGACCAGAGAAACAAAGCAGCAACCAAACAAAAAGGGCTAAAACCTACACCTTAATTTTGTAAGATCCCACCACCATCTACACAGAGGCAGGAAGACAGTTTCACTCAGTCCAGACAGTATCAGGGTCAAGGCTTTTTCCTACAGAATAGAAGAAATTTATCCCTAAGGAATCTCAGAGTCAGCTTTCCTCTTACCTTGTCTTTTGGTTTTTGTTTTACAGGGATACTCGGGCGGGGGGCCACTTTTTTCTGCTTGCTTTGCTCTGGACCTAAAGGATTCACAACAGATCTTGGTCAGCTGCTAGCAATGACTACTTTCAGACTGAATGGCTTGAGGCGAGAGGGGCATGTGAACAATCTCTAGATTTAAAAGAGGAAAACAAGGCAACACAGCTAATCTAACTTTGCTGTTTTGCATCTAGTTTGGTTGTAATATAGCAGTTAAAGAGTTCACTTTCTTTAACCAAAAGATGTAAACAAACAACAAGAAAGATGCAAGCATTTTAGGCTCCTGACAGCCTGTCTCAGGGCTTCTGAAGGCTCTGTTCTTCAGCCATTCTTCCTGCCTGTAGCACTCACCTAATTCTGGCGGTGGGGGCTGCTTTTTCTTGGGCTCACTGGGAGCTGTCTTGGGGACTTCTTTCCTCTGTGGTGCAGTGCTAGGCGGCTGAGGGGGGATGACTGGAGCTGGCTGGGGGACCTGCTTGCTGGACTTCCTCGAAGCTGGGGCGGCGACTGGTTTGGGCTCGGGTGCGGGCACAGGGGTACTTCCTTCTTCACTCTTCTCTTCCACGGGCTTGCGGGGTGGAGGCTCGCTGCTGTTCTTCTTTGGGGCAGGCTCCTCCCGTGCTGGTGGGGTAGCCTTCTGACCAGAGTCCACCGAGCTCTTCACAACAGTGCTCTCTTTGTTTTCTTTCTTTTCAGTGGTCTTAGACTTTTTCTCTTTCTTCTTCACAGCTAGGAGAACAAAACAAGGTCATCTATCCATAAGCGAGGAAAGTTTCAGTGAAAAAAGAAGCACAGAGATCTATAACACAGTCTTGTTCTCAGTCTCCTGCAGCTAAAGCTGGCACTCAAAGTCTCCACAAAGTTGAGGCCATGTTGATCAGGTGGTGCAGAGAGATTTTATTGCTCTAGGAAATGAGCAGAACTATAATTTTTACATGAATTTTAAAGAAGTTTCTTAATTATGGAAAATTTCAAACATACCCCAAAATAAAAGGAAGCGTCAAATGGACCCCCATGTACCTATCATCCAGCTTCCACAACCACCAACTCCCCGGGAGAGAGCAGTACTTTAAAAGAAAAACAAAAACAAAAACAAAAACCTAGTATTCTCTTTACACTGAATGTACACAGCTGTATGACATTAAAGCAAGGAACATTATGGGAGACCCTTTCACACCACACTACCTTTAGCTTGCTTCTGAAGGTAGGCTTTGGAAGGCATCCACTGTAGATTCTGACATTTTCTCATCCTAGGATAGCAAAGGATAAGACATAAAACAAATTGCATTTAGAAGAAGAAATGAAATAAATGCTCACTTGTCCGCAGAGAACAGCGAGTCGCCATTCAGGTTCATTTGACAAAACAAGGATTTATTTATTACTCAGGTTAAATCTGATGCTTTAAAATTCTTGGGTCAGCAATTTTACCTACCTGTCGGATCTAAAAGGAGCAAATGTATCTTTGAAATGGGACTCAAATTCCTTGTAATTCAATACGGACTTGTACCCACACAGCTTATCACTGACTCCTGCCCTCTCCCTCTCCTGCTTGCCTTCTGTCCTACCTGTTTTGTTTCAGACGGGGTCCCAGATAGCCAGATTATACTCTACAGTAGATGATCCTGAACTCTCGATCCCCTGCCTTTGCTCTCAAGTGCTGCCATACATCTAATAGGATGACCACTATTTCTTACAGTCAAATGATGACTGCTCTCATGAGATTTAATATTCATGTTCACACAGCAGCAACTAAAAATATCACTGCATCCTTTGCTACTACAAAACTTCAGCCGCAAATCATGACTTTGATATATTTTACCCCTTAATTTAAATTTTTAAAATTTAATTTGAAAACTCAAACTGCCCTGAATCCATCCTAAGCTCTCCACAACGGAATACACCCCCAGCCCCAAACAAAGGTTCTATTTTTGGAGCTGGGGAATGAATGTCAGGTCTCATATGTGTAAGGCAAACAGTTCGCCATAAGTAACACGACTTGCTCACATCAAATCCACTGTCACCTCAAAATGTAGTCGTGTACCTTTCAACGTTATGTAAATTAAATTACTTCTTGCCACTAATGTACCTCAAAGAAGATTTTTGTTGGAATTCAGAAACTAAAACTTAACTTTTTTTTTGAGATAGTCTCATTGTATAATCCAAGTTCATCTTGAGCTCATAGCAATCTTCCTGCCACCAGCCCTCGAGTGCTGGGATTACAGTTTACAGTTACTTCTTGTCTCCTAGAAACTGTATTCCCCTACTAGACAACAAAGCATTTTTCAACTATATTTTATGTTAATTGTTTTAATGTCATTCATTCGGTAAATATCTCTTGTGCCAGGCTCTTTGTAGGAGGCCCAGTTGCCAGAATTCCTGTTTACACAATTCTAATTCATTTTAAACAAATCATTCCAGATGGCAGAAAGGGTGCCCACAAATTGACTGGAAAAGTAGAATATTTTAAAAGTCTGTACCAAAACCTCCGTATGCTGGGCTGAGAGTGTAATTCAGTGACAGAGCGATGGATAAGCACCACATGTAGCCCCAAGTTCAAGGCCCAAAACTGACCACTCTACCCACAAACTGTATGAATAAATATATTTTGAAAGAGTCAGAAAGTCGAGTGTAGGTTAAATATCTATAAACCTAGGACTCAGGAAGCAGAGGCAGGAAGACAACAAGTTTCAGGCAGACCTGGGATGCATATGGAGACCCTAATCTCAAAACTAAATCTAACATTAAAAAATGTAAAACAAAAGAGTCAAGAGAGCCCAGAGACTTAGACAAAAAGGTCTCCAAAGTTTCCTGAGAGATGGCTTCATGGGTAAAAAAATGGTGGCTACACAAACATGAAGACCTGAGATTCAACCCCCAGCATCCATGCTAAAAGTCTGAATGTTGGCCAGACCTAAGTGTGGCTCATGCCTTTAATCCCAGCACTCAGGAGGCAGAGGCAGGCAGATAGATCTCTGAGTTTGAGGCCAACCTGGTCTACAGAGTGAGTTCAAGGACAACCAGAGAGACTACAGTTTCTCTGTAGTTTCTTGAAACAGCCAGTTCAAGCTACAACAGAGAAACCCCGTCTCGAACAAAACAAAACAAAACAAAATCTGAACATGGTCACACATCTTGTAGTCCCAGCACTGTCTGAGGTAGCAATAAGACCTCTGGAGTTTCTTGGCTATAGGCCAAACTCCAGCCAGGTTCAGGAAAAGACCCTGTCTAAAGAGTAAGGTAGAAGAGTGATAGAAAGATGATGAAGGGTTGATTTCAGCAAAAAAAAAAAAAAATCCTATGCCTAAATTTGTTAAGCTTTTACAATATTATTTTATTTCCAGTATTTCGTCTGTCATGTATATACATGTACCACATACATGTCTGGTCCCTATGGAGACCAAAAAAGGGCATCAGATTCCTTGGAATTGGAGCTATAGGTTATGAGCTGTCACATGGGTGCTGGGAATTGAACCTGTGTCCTCTGGAAGAGCAGCAAGTGTTGTTAATAGCTGAACCATCTCTCTAGCCCCCAATCTATTAAGTTTTAAGAAAAAATTGTTCAAAGCTACACTGACTGATACAGTAGTCACTAGTCATATGCAGCTATTTAAAGTTAAACTACTTAAATTAGGGGCTGGAGAGATGGCTCAGAAGTTAAGAGCACTGGCAGCTCTTTCAGAGGACCTGGGTTCAATTCCCAGCACTCATATGGCAGTTCACAACTGTTTCTAACTTCTGTTACAGGGGATCCAACATCCTCACACAGATGTACATGCAGGCAAAACACAAAAATACATAACATAAAAAAATAAATATTTTTTAAAAATTAATTAAAATTAAATAAGATTTTAAAAAATATAGCTCTTCAGCCACACTAACCACATGCCAAGTACTTAATGGCCACATGTGGCTATTGACTGCCATAATGAACCGAGTACAAAAAGAGTTTTCATTGTTGAGAACATTCTATTAGACGGTACTGCAACAGGATATTTATTTAGCTCAAACCTCATCAGGTCACAAAACTTAACTCTGCAATTAACCTAGAAACCTGAGCACGTCAGTGCAACCACACCAGGTTTCTGAAGCATCTCTGTGACAAACCAGGGGCAGAGAGAAACCTGTGTGACCATAGGCCATGGCCTCAGAGTAAGACTCACTCACTTGCAGCACTGCTTCTTTATATTCCGGCCACCGAACTTGGGCTTGTCCAGGCAATTAGTGCAAACACCACAGTCCTCAGGCACCTGGCAGCCAGGGCACTGCCCACAGCGCCTCGATCGCCGTCCTTTCTTTACTGGAGGCTCCTGAGGCGCCTTGTTTCTGGTGACAGGCTTAATTGGTTTGATGGGTGGAGCAAGAGGTTCAGCATCCTCCGAGCCAGCAATGGATGACTTGTCTGTTAAAGAAATGTGTCTTTAGTTCCAAGGCAATATCTGTCTAATGCCTTCTTGAGAGATCCTCAAAGTCCCTTTGTAGCATTAGATACATTAAACCTCTTTTGACTTGCTAGCCAAAATAGAAGAATTTATAATATATCCATATACAGAACTCAGAGGTGTTTAAAATATTTATCTAAATCTTTTTAAATGCCTACACACTGTAACTTGATGAAAGCAAAAATCCAAGTACCGAAAACAGAACAGTCTAACTGAAAATCAAGAACAAAATGCATACTTCTAAGATTCTCTCTAGATGACTAACTGGGAAGTTAAGAAAAAGCACCCAGAATTTTGGAGTTACATGGCAGTCATGAGAACACGCCTGTTTCGATGGTTGTTTTGTTTCGTCAACTTGACACAAGCGAGCATTATCTGGGAGAGAAACCTCAGTGGAGAACATGCCTCCCTCAGACTGCCTGTAGATAAGTTTGCAGGGCATTTTCTTGATGAATGATGGATGAGTGGGGGCCTCACCGGCAGTGCCACCCCTGTGCAGGCGGTCCTCGGCAGTACAAGAAAGCAGGCCTAGCAAGCCATGAGGATCGAGTCAATCAGCACTGTTCCTCCATGACCTGACTTTCCCTCGATGATGGAGTGTGACCTGACAGTTGTAAAATGAAATAAACCTTTTCCTTCCCAGTTGCTTTTGATGATGGTATTTTATCACAGAAGCAGTTGGAACCCTAAATAATACAGTGCCTCATAGACTTCTAATTCCAGAAAGTCTAAGTGACCAAGGGATCTACTGTTGGGTTCTGAAAACTACTGGTGCAGAGAGGCCACGCTCAGCACAGCTGCTCCCAGGCAGGTTTTTGTGTGGCCTTGATACTAACCTTCTTTCTGAGACATGAGACACCTCCGACAGCCTTGTCAAACCTTTCTTCTACTGCATGGCAATCTAGGAAGTTTCTGCCCTTTCACGAGTTAAACTCACATCACAGTCTGATGGCTTACCAGTCTTCCCTGGGTACCTAAACTTTTCTCTGTGAAGCATTTCCTTTAACAAAATCTTCACATATTTAATCTCCTCCTGCTATCTGGTTTTGGTTTGTTGTTGATTTTTCCCCCTAACTCTAGTCTAATGAACCATGAAAAGCCTATTGGCACCTGCAGAATGAAAACCAATAAATAGGTCTGCTCACAACTGCAAGGTTGACCTCCCTGACTTACCATCATTCCCCATGGAAGACAAAATTTTTTCTCGTTCTTCCCATGGTAAGGCACTCAAGGTGGGCATGTCATCAGGAAACACAGCTCGTTTGCGGCCAAGGGCAACAGCAGCTCTTCTGCAGACATGTTTAATCCGGGGCCCTCGCACAGAAGTTTCTGATGAATCACTTTCCTGACCCTGAATATGAGATAAGCCACAAATAAAGACAACTGTGCATATTGCAAATACAATTGAATGAAGTCAAAGTATATCTGATCAACGTATTATGACCTATCATCAAAGCATACAACTCTAGCTAGCTATTCCTACATACAGAAATCAGCTACTTTTGCAACCTAAAATTAGCAGCATCCCTATCTATACTGGCCCCTCTATGTTACATTACGATGTAATTTTCTACTTCTCAAAATGCTACTGGTCCTCAAAGGACCGTTGCACACACACCGCCTCCACCATACGTCTCCTAGTTCCCATAACTGACGCAGCTCAAAATTACTTGCCCCAAGAAGGAGCTCAGTAAACTCAGTTTTAACAGGCAAGGTGGGAGAGAGTACCTGTGCTTTGGGCTGATCAGTCTGTTTGAGACTCTTACTCTTCTCAATCTTGCAGAGCTGGGCTTTGGCCTTTTTTAGGAGGCTGGCAACCCTCTTGTCAGTCATTGGAAGCTTGTCTGCCTGAGCCAACATGGAGCCTATGGAGGAAGTGGAATGTTTAACAGTGCTAGATGAAGGAGTGGGAAGGCAGAGGGCTTTCTCCTTCTCCAGGGATGGGGCAGTTGGGCTGAGGTCCAAGTTGGTTTTTTCCAGATTTCCTCTCCCTTTCTTTATAAGTATTTTGGTTTTGACAGCTGTTGTATCCCCAAGAGTCACAGAAGTAATATCAGTCCCAGAACCAAGTGATGAAGACTTCTTCCGCCCTGTTGCTTTTTTGGCAGAAGATGAAGTGCCAACATCTTCTCCAGCAACCTTCTCTTTGGAAACCCTACCCACAGGATACAAAGCAGAGCTACTCTGAATTTCTGAGCCCTTTTTCCTTTTCTCTCTCCTGGACTCCCGCTTATTCTCCTTCTCTCTCTCCCGGTCTCTCTCTCTACTCTTGTCCTTCTCCACGCTCCTGTCAGCATCCCGATCTTTGGACAGCTCCTCCAGGGCCTTGTCTTTGTTTTTCCCCTTCTCGGTCTGAGAGCCTGGGGTAAACCACGGGAAGAGAGTAGGACTGTTTGATGAGAACGGCTCTGCTGGAACACTAGTCTGCTTCCTTGGTCTCTGATTTTTCTCTGTAGATTCCCCAGACTGAGTTAGGGAATGAGAAGGAAAAGTAAAAGTTGGGTTTAAGGCACTGGCGGCAAGAGGACTAACAGGAATGCTTAATGAGGAAGAGACAGAAGACGGGGGAGTGAGAGGTGGCAGTTCTGAAGTACTCAGCCTTCCGCTTCTTGTCCTCATGGAGTGAGACGGTGACCTCGGTTCAGACCGAATCGGACTAAACACTTTCCTTTTCCTTTTTCTGTTAGATACTCCTGAAGAGGATGCTCCCGAAGAAGTTCGATTACTAGGCAAGGTCACAGACTCGAATATTCTAGAGTGTGCCTCACTTGGAGTAAATCTTGGAGCTCTCAGGATGGGGCTCCTCTTGTGGATATCAAACCTTGTTCCAGAATGGAGTGGTGAAAACAACCGGGCTGAAGCGGCAGTACCAGATGCAGAAAAACCAGAAGCGAAGCCAACGTCCTCGGGAGTTAGTGGAGGGGGTCGGAAATTATCAAATATTGGTTTGCGAATCAGACCTTCTTTGGCATACTTTGCTGAGGAAAAGTACTGTGGCTCTGACCTCGAATGCTTTAAAGAAGTCCACCTAAATGTTGGCTCTCGCAAAATCGATTTCCGCTTCCCTTGCATGGGAGCAGCAGAAGCAGGCAAAAACGGTGATGCTAAGGGGATGGTGGGAGGCATCAGCCAAGGTGTGTGGTCCGAGATGCTGGAGGCTGGCTGGAGCGGAGGGGGAGGGGTGAGGAGAGGCGGGGGCGGCGAGGACGAGGTCTGCTGCGGCGGGGCACTTTGTAGAGTTGGTAATTTTTTAGTTGTTCTAGATCCGAAGCTTCTCTCCGACATCGAATACCGTCTGCTTCTCCTATCGTTACTCTCATTTTCTGGGGACTGGGAAATGGGCAGCGGAGTATGAACTTCGGGAGTGTTACTCCGCTCCTCGGGAAGGGCCTGGATCTCCTCAGAGGCCTGAGAATCTGAGGTGGTATCGATACTGGGACTGCTAGATCGGGAGGAGTCTGAAGACATCTGAGAGGAGTGCTGGGAAGCTGCACTGGACTTTTCAGAAGATCCACAGGATGTGGCGCTGAATCTACTGTTTGGGGTAGATTCCAGTCGCGCAATCTTAATGGGAGGGTCATAGTCCTCATCCTCTATGAACCGCCGCGGGGTTTTGATGATCCTTGAGGAGATGGCGCTGACCACAGGCATGATGAACTGCCGGATATTTTTGACCTGTGTTTTCACCTTCCTCCCTTGCAGCTGGGCTGCCTCTTTTTCGATTTTCTTCTGCGCCCCCTTCTTTGCCCTCTGTAGGAGCTGCTTAGCGATCGTTGCATCGGTCCTTTTAGAAGAAGGAATAATCCTGACCGGTTTAATCCTTCGAGGGCTTTGCCTGACAACTGTCTTGTCTTCTTTTGTGAGTGGGGGCGTTCCTTCCTTGTCTTTCCGGACCTTCTGGGTTTTTTCCAGTTCGGAATTAAGGAGGAGACCCGAAGGGGTCTTGATCCGCTCCGTGGATGGAGGCCGTCCTCGGCGTCTTACAATCTGCACCCCCTTCCTTCCTATCTGGAGCTTCCCTGTCTTAAATTTAGACTTGAGAGGAGAGAGTTTACCTGCTCTTAATTTTTTAATCTTTGTGGCTTGCTGGAACATAGCAGAAGGGGTCCGTTTAATTTTTTTCAAGCTATCTTCTTTGCTTCCTTTTGTTAACTCTGAAATGTCCTTTCCATGTGTGATTTTGATTTTTACCCCAGGGAAGGTGGGAGGTCTTCCTCTCTTCTTTTCTATGCTTTTAGAATCTTTCTTCTTGATTTTATCTCCAGATTTGGTCTCTGGTTTATTTAGAGGGGAAAACACAGACGGGTCTGAAAGGATAGCTGAATTTCGGTCAGAGCCACTTCTAGGTCTCCCGCGAGGTTTTCGAGGACTAGTTTTAACTGTGTATAGAAATTAAACAATGAAGAGCACATATTTAGCTGTATAGTTCAGGTCTTAGCTAAGCCGAATATAATTTAGCACAGGCCATTTTGTACCGAACTCATTGGGACTACTGAGTCAATACTACATCTTAACTGTGCTTAATTTCTTTTCATCAAATATTTAACTCAAGGAAATCAAGTCAGTAACATTCCACCTGAAAAAACATTTAATTACTTTTTTGATTCAAAAATCAAAATAAGGTTTTCAATTGAACAAGTGACCTAGGAGATGCTGCTCCTGTTCACAGATGGGCAAGTGGTTTTTTTTTTCTTTTCTTTTCTAAAGTTTAAAAAAATAAATAGTTTTTTAAAATCTGTATTACATTATCCAGCTCACCGAGAGTGACATTTATGAAGATGTTTCAAAAGCTGAGAGTGATAACACTCAGGAGGCTGAGACAGGGGATGACAACTCTGAGGCCAGCCTGAGCTGCATATGAGTTCCAGATCAGCCTTGGACTACACAGGAAGACCTAGTCTCAAAAAAAAAAAAAAAAAAAAAAAACCCCAACTACAACCCAACCAAGACAACAACAACAAACTCTCCATCTTTTCAATTTAGAATTATGGTTTTAAGTAAATTTGAACAGTATCAACTTTCAAAGGAAAAAGTGCCTTCCTGAGCAGCTCAGTATCTTCTTCTTCTTCTTTTTTTTTTTTAATCTGCTCTGGCAAAGTAAAATAAGAAAGCTTTACTTTGGAGGAAAAAAAACGTTCATTCGTGACATCAGTAAAATCACCGGCGTGTAGCTCAGAAGTCTATCTTGTGGCATGTGTGATATGCTGGTTAATTTACTCTTTTCTGGGATTTGTTTTGACTAGATAGTCCCCAGTTACAAAAAGATTTAACCTTAACTGATAACAAGGTCAAATCAATTTATTAAGACAGATCTCTGCTATTCCAAATCAGAGGAAACAGCTGGTTGTGATGGAGCACACCTGTAATCCTAGCACTAGGGACACAGAGGCAGGAGGCTACCCATGAATTCAAGGTCATCCTAATCTGCCTGTGGGGTTCCAGCCAGGGTCACACATTTAAACCTTGTTATAAACAGGAATTTCCCAAATCGTAAAGATGCTCAGCTTACTACTATAAAGCAACACTGTCTCTAACACTTAACACAGCTTGTGTTTGAAATGCATTAGAACTGGCTGTGGCAGCCAGGCATGATGGCTCATACTTGGAATCCCATGATTCACCTCAAGCTCAAGGACAGTCAGGGCTACCAAGGTGAGCTCCGTGCCAACCTGGATTACAAAGTAAGACCCTGCCTCAAAAACAGGCCTATGGCATTCTTTTATTCTCTTAGCTTCTCAGTGTTATATAGTACAACATTCTTCTGAAACCAAAACCTCCCTTAACAGGCATCAAAAGAGATTTCATCCATTATGAACATGTGTACTAGGAAGCCACTTTCCAACACAACAGAAACCAAGGAAGTCCATGGTTGAGCTTTCTAATACAGACACAAATGCACTCCTCACCAAGTAACTCAGGACACTTCCCTTCATTGAATAGGAGTTTACAAATCTATTCTCAATATACACTAATTATAACAAAAGTAATGGACTTTAAGACAGCAGATAACAATTCATTAAAGTAAAACATATCTAGATGCTTTAAAACAACATTCAAGGTAAATTGACGGCCGAGAAAGAACTCACTAGGAAGCCACTGAGAAAGAGCTGTGAACTAACTAAGAGTACAGACATGACTCCTTCACACTTTACAGGCTACCCAGAGGACTTAGCAATTCTGAAATGTTTTTCTATATTACTTTTTTAAAGGAGCTTCTCACAGACAAGTAGAAAAGCAGAACAGAGAAGGGTCCTAACTCAGCTGCTAACTTCTTACACTCAAAGCCACACACTGGCTCCATCTAATTGCTCAGGTCATTTTTGGTCCTCATTTTTTATCCACTGTAAATGAAGAGTTAGAGCAGAAGATCCCTAAGATTCCTCTCCTGTATAAAGATTTAAGAATTCATTTACCTCTTCAAGAAACCACTGCCACTCTCTAAATAGCAGATCCTAAGATACTGGTGCCAGTAACTAGATATCAATATTATCATTAAGGCAAACAAAAATTGTCAGCCTGGGTTTTAATTAGATTACTATATAATACACAATGACTCTTAAACGAGACCCAAATGCTGGCGCCCATCACAAATTAAACAGAGTACTAACATCTAGCAATAGAAGACTTAACTAGTCTGTTTATGCACATAAACAAAACCATACAAGCCAGAATGTTGACAGGATGGGGAATGTACTTCCCATCAAAAGACCCTCAGCCTTTCCTCCAGAGAGCGGACTTCTCCAAGCTATGAATGGTGGAGTCCACTGATCATCTTAGAAACTGTTGTAGGTCTGGAATTTTGTTGAGAACGTTGATAAACAGTGCTAATAAATGCAAACATCCACATAATTTTCAGTTTCTTTATTTTAGTACAGCCTTTTAAGGGTTAGGTAAATGGTGTCATATTGTTTCTGGTTCTTTGACAACAGTACACTAAATTTCATCGACAAAAAAATAAGGGCCAATTTTGCCCCCACAAGCATAAATACTACCACAGATGAGAAGATGATAAATTTGACCAGGTTTCCAAAAATCATTCCGTGGAAACATACCTCCCATACCCAGAAAAACACAGTGAAGAATTAACAAGCACAGTCAGCAGAAACCATCCCATACACTCTGGTTTCTAAGTCATTTCCTAGCCCAGGATTGCAGAGCATCCTTTTCTTGCAAAAAGGCAAAAAGAAACCACACTCTCCTAAGGAACAGGATGCAGATCTACAACACATGCTTCATTGGCCATACCTGAAGGAGACCTTGTGGGGCTTCGCACTCTGACTTCTTCATCTGAGCCAAAACCTAAGAACTGCTCATCCTACAACAAAGGAAAATTATTTTAAAATCAGAAGCAAAAACACAAATGTGAATAAATCCCAAAGAAATGCCCAGATGAAACAAATGCATTGGAAAGTTAGCCTCTACATACTAATCATCATTATCCAAATGGATTCCATAAAATAACTAAGATTCAAATCATGGACCCAGCTACATAGTTTCATTACACATAATAGCTGTGTAAATAACTGAACAATGCATTGAAAGTTCACCTTTGGTGAACAGTAGTTAAGGGACAGTCCTAAATTTCAAACTACAGATACAGCCCCAAACCATTAAAGAATAACTATATAAATAAGCAAATCAGTATAATGATAAAAATATACAGCCGTAAATAAAACAAGTACTTTAAATCTACAAACATCTAAGGAAGAACATAAACCATATAATTATCTCTTGCCTACAAAATATTATAGAGACTGTAAGTGCCATAACTGTCAGTTCCTTAACTCAGGAACTGTTATTTAGATATGATTTCTGTACATCTGAGATCAGAGTCTCGACATGCATTTTATGGCACCATCTTAAAATGCCCTGAGATAAGAGACTTAATGGTGGGCAGCAGTGCTGGGGACAGGGATCATAAACTGACCACACAGTGACTCCCTTCATTAGTAACAGGGAAACATCTTATTTCCAACTCTGCTCGGGAAAGACAAAAAAAGCAAAGCCTCTCCTAACCTCTAACTTTTAACCTGTCTTTAAAAAATACTAAGGAGCATTTAGCCTATTCTGGACAAGCTCTCAAGAAAAAGTCCACTGAAACATATTGATTAGTACAAAATTACTCATTCAGAAAAAAAGTTCATTCTAGAAAGGCAGAATGGATGGATGGATGGAGGGAGGGAAAGAGGGATGGAGGGGGGAGGAAAAGAGAGAGAGATCGATTCAGATTCCAGAAATAAAATCCACACTAACAACAACAGTACGGAATGAAGTGCAGACCTACTAGAGTCTGGTAAATCCCAAACTGTGTGCCAACAATTAAAAGTCCCCAGACTTTCCTCCTGTGGACCACTGGAGGAGAACATGGGTGCGGTCCCACTGAAAAGCTCATTCTTTGGTTCAAAACTAGAGCCAGGTGTATGTTAATAAGGTCCTTAATCACGTATCACCCAGGAAAATATTAACAAGTAAATGAAAGCTTTTAAGACAAATTAGCAGTTCAACTCTTAAACTTAAAAGACTTAAAAGCTTTCAGGCATCTCTTCCTCTCTCCCTCTCCCCACCCCCCCTTACTCTCCCTCTCTCCCAAGACTAAGATTAAAAAATATTTAAGGGGCTGGAGAGATGCCGCAACTTTTAAGAGCACTGGCTGCTCTCCTAGAGGACTTTTGGATTTGATTCCCAGCATCCACATGGAGACTTGAAGCCATCTGTAACTCTAGTTCCAGGGGATCCCATGACCTTTTCTGGCCTCTGAGAGCACCAGGCAGGTGCATAGTACACCAACATTAGCGCAGGCAAAATATCTATTCACATAAATTAAGAAATAAATATTTTTTAAAAAGATGAAATTCTCTTCAGAAATGTATTTTTTAAAGTATAATTCCAAGAACATACTCAGCCTACGGAACACACACTAGAGTCCTTTTTTCTGTTGTTTTAACAGTTTCTTTTGTCACTAGGTTAAAAGTAATTTTTAAAATTCTCTTAGTTTAAAATAAACTTTTATTGTGACCATTATTTATAAGAAAAACTCTATGCTCTTAAAATAAAGCAAGCCAAACAGGGCTGAAGAGCTGGCTCAGTGGTTAGAGCACTTGCTACTCCTGCAGAAGACTGGGGTTTGGGTTCAATTCCCAGCACCCACATGGTGGCTCACATCCATCCATAACTCTAGTTCCAGGGGATCCAATGACCTCTTCTGTCCTTCAGGGGACTGCATAGATGTGGTGCTCAGACATACATGCAGGCTAAACATCCACACACAAAATAATAAAATAAAAATTTTTAAAAAAAAGAAATACATTTGTGATGATCTTTCAGACCAGTATCAAAAAAGTTATCAAAAAGCACAAGGGCCCAATCAATCCAAAATTTCTCCTTTTAGGTAGAAGGGACATCAAGGTCTCACTCAGTATCATAGCCCAGGCTGGTTTCTGGGTGCTATCCTCTGGCTCTACCCTCTCCTACCTAGTATGGGATTATATGCATGTGCCATCAAACCCAGCTTAATCCAAATTTTAAATGAGAAGTCCATATTGTTCCACTTTTAATATATGCTTTGGGAAGATTTAGTTATTTTACTTTTTGGTGTTGGGGACTGAATCCAGAGTCTCAGACAAGAACTCTACCACTTAGAGTGGTATTCCCAGCTTAGAAATAAAGAAAATCAAGTAGTAGTTTAAGAGAAACATGATAGGCAATGGTAAATTATTTCAAATGGGGGTTGGGGAGAGACTAACTAAAAAAAAAAAAAAAAAAAAAAAAAAACTCAAAATCTTAGCAGTTTTTGCTAAGCAGATTTCGCTGAGAGGTCAGTCCATGTTTGTGGGGCTAGGACATCAGAAGGACTGGCTTTGGGATCCAGTTCTGCTATTTCTGAGGCTATGTGATCTTAAACAAGTCACTTTCTCTCTCATTTCTCTCTTTATTGGAACACTGTAAAGAGGGAAGGAAACCATTTATGTAAAATCACTTAGAAAATAAAAAAACAGCATACTTATTCCTATTACTCTTATTAGAGTTGTAGTTGAAGAAACAAATTCTCGGAGGCAAATGACCTACCCAAGATCACACCTACATAACAGGTAACCAACAGGAACCTACGTGGGTACAGTTATAACTAGTTGTAATCATTTTCATACCATAATAGTTACAACTGAACCAATAAATAATCGAAGGATTCAAATAAACCATCTACAGTAGGAAACTTTCTATTCTACAACTAAAGCCACGAAATGGCCATTTTCAGATCCTTCACTCTTCCGATAAGTTTGTTCTTCTCCTACACCATCCTCATCCAACAATCCGCTAATCCGTGTGCGCACTTCATAGTATCTGGATACTGCTGAATACATCCCAGGAGGCCAGGCCAGTGAAAACAGTGCAACTATAGGTAGAGCAGTAGGTGAGATATTTATAAAGAAATGAGAAATAACATTGTGTTCATTATCTGTAATCACAGTGGGTCACCACCACACTGTAAAGGTTCACAAAACCTAACTATACAATCCTAATTGTAAGTCCTTTAAAACAGTAAGAGTGCCAGAGTTATCAAGCAATCATTCAACTGTCAATATTTAAGAGTTTTCTGAGTATTTTCTAAAATAACAGGAACAATTGTTTTCCTTCTGATCTCAGAATAAGATGATAACAAGAAAAGAAGAGAATGTGTAGTCAGAAAGGACGTACCGCCAGGCAGGATGCATCCAGCACTCAGGAGGCCGAGGCAGAGGTTGAGGCCCACCTGGTTTACACAGAGTTCCAGGCTAGCCAGTGCTACACAGTGAGGCCCCTTTCCTCTAAAGGCCATTATTTCAACTCACGAACTTTTTTTGCATTTGAAATATAGACTGATTTATTGACTACCCTTTAGAATAAAAGCCCACCTTCAAAGATCCAGACAACTTGCTTAAAACAAAAGCTGTCATTGTTATGTCAAAGTGCTCGTCTTCCAACTCTGAACTCCCAATTTTATGCTAAGATTCCGAAATAAACATACATAACAAAAACAAAACAAAACAAAGACTAAGGGGAACCAGTCTGAAAAGGCCCTAAGAAAGAACACCAGCAGAGGGTGCTACAGAAAATGTCCTCCCAGTCACACTGCACAACTCATCTCGCTCTGCTGTTTGCCTTAGTCAGGTACCACTTTGGATCAATGTAAACTCCTAGCTTCCGATAGGTCCAGACACACACACACACACACACACACACACACACACACAAGCAGCTGAAGAGAGAATGTGCAGGAGGCACTGTTACACATAGCCAAGGAGCCCACTTAGTATACATACTTTCTTTTTTCTACTTCTTTTCTTTCTTTCTGTTCTGTTTTGAGACAGGGTCTCACTATGCAGTCCTGGCTGGCCTGAAACTCACTACAGAGATTAGGCTGGTCTCAAACTCAAGAGAGACCTGCCTGCCTCTGCCTCCTAAATGCTAGGACTAAAGGTGTGTCCCACCATGCCCGACCCAACACACACACTTCTCCTTCATCATGACCTTCTCTGAGGAGCACAGCACTCCTAGACAAAGTATAATAAGCACAAGCAGTAACACCTGTCCCTCGTAGTCAGTGACGTTCTTGGAGACTGCACTGCTAAGATTTCAACATTTTTCTTAACTCCATGATAGAAAAACACCTTAGCCAAGTTGAGCTCTATGAATACTGTTAAACCATTATTTAGTGTCTAGTGATTTATGGTAAATTAAACTATACAATGTCACCCATTAAGTGAAATATAATTATTAAAACAGATTGCTGGGTGGTGGTGGCCCACGCCTTTAATCCCAGCACTCCAGAGGCAACACTCCACATCACAGGTGGATCTCTGTGAGTTTGAGGCCAGCCTGGTCTACAGAGAGAGCTCCAGGACAGAGTTACAGCAGAGAAACCCTGTCTCAAAAAACAAAACACACACACACACACACACACACACACACACACACACACACACGATTTACTATTCCTAGCCACAACTCTAGGGCAGCTAGCTGGGAACTTCCAAGCACTTTTACTACTAAACTCCCCAACTCATAAATATCTTAGCATTTAAGATTTTTGCTGGGCAAATGTCTTTAATCCCAGCACTCAAAATGTAGAGGCAGGTGGATTTCTGAGTTTGAGGCCAGCTTAATCTACATAGGGAGTTAGTTCCAGGCCAGCTAAGCTTACATAGTAAGATCCTCTTTTTACATCACCCGCCCCTAGAAAAAATTACACAGTGAAACCCCATTTCAAAAAAAAAGTATTTTATTTTTGTAGTGGTTGTTATATTTGTGAAGAAATAAAAATACTCTTCCCACAAGAGAACCTGGGCCCAAAATAATATTACAAATAATAGTGTTATATATAAAACATAGTAAAGGCATTTTAGAAAAAATATGTGAAAATGTGTTTTACAGAATTATGTAAGACTAGAAGAACTTTTCAAACAAAGCAGTATTTCATTTCCTGGTTCTTTTATAATTATTCACACACGTGTGCCAGACAGAACTGTGTTGAAATGAAAAGTTGAAATATACACAATTCCTGCTTCCAAGTAGTACCTAAGGTGGAGACAGGCAGGTGCACAACTTCAGCTTCTTCCAAAACCAAGCTTTGTTAAAATGTTACTGAGAACAAAATATGACTTAACTCATACGCCAGAATAAAAAATGTGCTTACATCTGGTAATAGCTCATTCTCCCTCTTACATTAGTATCTGGTGGGTAAGAAACACTCAGCAGATTTCAAAATTCTCCCAAAGTATTACCACCTTCTCACATATAACAAGACTCCTCAACAGAGATGGAGACCTGAGACTCAAACCTCTGCAGCCACCAGGCATGACACAATTCCTAGTCTGAGAAAAGCCTCATAAAATTTTATCATTCGTAGACTTAATACTTTCCCCTCCCTATAGCTAACAAAAATAGTTAGCTTTATGTCTTTCTTAATGCTTCCTAATTTACCACAGTCTGAGGGAGAAAAATCACCCACCCCTAACCCTAACCCTAACCTCTCAAGGTATGGTGGAACGCCACCAAAGCTATACTGAAACACTTCTACCGGGATAGGGATGGAGCTCTGCTGGTAGAATAATTTCCTAGCAAGCATGACCCCCAACACTACATAAAGTGATGACATACTTCTGTATCCCACCCCAGCACTTAGGAAGTGGGAACAGGAGAATCAGAAGTTCAAGGTCATCCTCATCTACTCTACATAAGTAGTCTCAGTCTCAAACAATCAAATCAATGAAGCTACCAAACAAGCAAGACACATTTAGCACTATTCTTAATACCTAAATTATCATCATCATCATCATCATCATCATCATCATCATCATCATCCTCACTATTGTCACAATATACGTCTATTAAACAAGCTCCATCAGCCTTGACTTAAGACAGACAAGGTTTACCATGACTCTCTGCTCCAGTTCTTTCCTAGGCACCTCACTTTATTAAGTGCTATACAACCCACATAGGCCCTTTAGCTTCCTGTCTCTAGAATGTCTGAAAACTCAAATTCCACCAATTACAAAATTAACTCCACTGAATCAATGAGAAAAAATACCAATATACATAGTATCAAAATCACTCCTTGGAGCTGGAGAAAAGGCTTGGAGGTTAAGAGCAGGTAATGCTCTTCCAGAGGACCTTAGTTCAGTTCCCTGGACCCACAAGAGGGCGGTTCACAACTGCCCGTGACTCCAGCTTCAGGAGGATCGATGCCACTAGCCTCCATGGGCACCTGCACTCACTCACATGCACACCCTCCCTCCCCCCAACACATATGCGCGTGCTCGCACACCACACACACACACACACACACACACACACACACACACACGCATTTTTGAGGGGCTGGAGAGATGGTGCAGAGCTTAAGAGTGCTGCTGCTCTTCCAGAGAACCAGAGTTCCTAGCACCTGCATTAGGCAGCTCACAACTACCTGTAACTCCAATGCCCTCTTCTAGCTCCTGCGGACACACACACACAAATGAATAAATAAAATCTTTTTTTCAATCACTCTTGATACATTCATTTTTGTGAAATACTTTTTTTTTCAGGCTTCTGAGCTGGCATCATTATACATGGTTCAATCTGATGAGGAGGCCACAAGAGAACCAAGAGACTGAAACACCCAGGAGGCAAGCTGTATATCTTGGCAGCTATACTTTAAAAAGAGTAGCACCTCCCCTGTGGGAATTTATTCCAGTTAGCTATCACTTGTTGGCACAATTCCCTTTGAGTCTCCTGCTACTTGCTCTAAAATACCAAGGTTTTATGTTGTATTTTTAAAACTTACACCCATAATTACTAGCATTTAATTAGATGGGATTTTTCCTTTTCCCAAGACAGGGTCTTTGCTATGTAACCCAGATTGGCCTCAAACTTATGATCCTTCTGCCTCAGCTACAGAGCGCTAGGATTACAGGCATGCGCCACCATGCCTGGTTAGCGGAAGGAATTTTTTTTTAATGTGTTTACTGGAACGATGAAATGGCTCAGCAGGTAAAGGTGTTTACTGCCACGTGGGATGCCAAATATGATCAGTTTGATCCCAAGACTCACGCAGGGAAATGAGAACGGACTCCTGAGAGCTGTACTCTCATCTTCGTATGTATACACACAAGATGTCACACACGTACACACATAAATGTAAAAAAAAAAAAGAATCCTTAGGGACCAGGCGCTGAGGATATAGCTCAGTGGTAGAGCATTCGCTTAGCATGCACCAGGCTTGGGGTTTAATCTCCAGCATAAACAAACAAATAAAATATAGGCCATAATGAGATGTCGGTTTACAGCGGCTAGAGGGCTAGCAGGAAGGGCAGATGATGGCAAGTGGTGGTGAGGATGAAGGAGAAGTGAGTCTTTGTGCACAGTCGGTGGGAGTGTAAACTAGAGCAGCTATTTTTAGAAAATAGTACGGCTGTTCTTTAAAAAAAAAAAAAAAAACAACTAAAAATCTAACCATACAATCTCTACCATCCTAGACCCGAGTACACAGCAGAGGAGCTGAGCTGGTATGCTGAAGAAGTATGTGCATTTCAGGTCCACATCTATTCACATTAACGGATGATTAAGGAAAACGGGGCATATAACCACACGGCAACACCTTAGAAAAGGAGGAAAGCTGGCCATTCTCATTGACATGACAGAGTAAGCCAGACAGAGAAACTTAAGTGTTCTGAGAGCTTCCTTACATGTGGTATCTAAAGGAGAGCAGGAAAGTGATCAGAGGTGCGGGTGGGGGGCTGACCAAGAGGCACACAAGGTTTCAACTCTGATGGCGGAATGAGTTTTAGTGATTTTGAGTGCTAAAAGGTAGCCACAGGTGATAGTGTATATATTTACAAACTGCCAAAAAAAAAGAGAGATCAAAAAGAGCTGGAGAGATGGCTCAGCAGTTTGGAGCACTGGCTACTCTTGAAGAGGACCCAAGTTCAATTCCCAGCAGCCACGTGGCAGCTCATGGCCATCTGTTACTCCAGTTCCAGGGGACCTGACACTCTCTTCTGGCTTCCACAGGCACCAGGCACACACATGGTACACATAAATACACGTAGGCAAAACACCCACACACATAAAAGAATAAATAAAATTAAAATATAAAAACTGTTTAAAAACAAAACACTGATATCAGATTCTCAAGGAAGTTCACAACCAACCACTATGTTTTACAAATTTTGGCTCTGACAGGGCACAATGGCACACGCCTAAGAAGCATCCTTGATTATATCAAGTTCAAGAACATCCTAGGCTAAAAGAACATGCAGCTCTGAAGAAAACAATTATGAAAACAGCAATAGGCCATAGCTTATTTAGAATAATGAAGAGAAAGAGAAAACCAGATGCAAGAATCACAGAAACTGGTTAGTTGAACAGGGGTTGACCCAGCAGGACAGAGATGAAAAACAAAACAACCAGCCAAGTGGTGGCACACACCTTTAATCCCAGCGCTCAGGAGGCAGAGGCAGGTGGATCTCCATGAGTTCGAAGGCCAGCCTCATCTACAGAAGTTCCAGGACAACCAAAGCTACACAGAGAAACCCTGTCTCTGAGAGAGAGACAGAGAGAGAGAGAGAGAGAGAGAGAGAGAGAAAGAAACACCCATACACAAAAGACAAAAATAAAAAACAAAGGTAAATATCAGACCCAGTAAACAGCAGGGCGCTGCCATTGGCTCACTAATGTCTGGCAATGATACTATATAATGAACTACAGTAGGAAAGAGACTGAAATAAAAGGAGAGCAGCCAGCAGCCATACCTCAAATGCTATCAGCATTCATTCACTAAGTGGTTATTGAGTACTGACAGGTACTGTTTAACCCTGAAGATCCACAGATGCTCTTCCAGTATGCTCGTCAGTGCTCTGATCAAACACTAACCAAAACAACTCAGGGAAGAGTTTATTTGGGTTATAAGTTACAGTCTTCCATCAGAAAAAGCTGAGACAGGAACTGCAGAAGAGACCATCTAGGTGTCCCACTTACTGGCTTACTGAGCTACTTCTCTGATATAGTCCAGGCCCACCTGCTTAGGGTTAACAGTGGCCATGCTGGTCTATACCAGTGCTTCTCAACCTGTGAGTTACAACCCTTTTGGGGGAAAACCGACCCTTTATAGGATTGCCTAAGACCATCTTGCATATCAGATATTTACATTGCAATTCATAACAGTAGCAAAATTATAGTTATGAAGTAGCAACAAAATATTTTTATGGTTGGGTCACCACAACATGAGGAACTGTATCACAGGGTTGGTTGTATCACAGGGTTCCTGTATCACAGGAAGGTTGAGAACCACTAATCTAGACCCTCCTACATCATTTAGCACCTAAGAAAAAGTCCCACAGGCCACACCTACAGGTCAATCTGATGGAGGCACTTCCTCAATTGAGATTTCCTTTTCCTAGGTGACTAGTTTGGGTCAAGTTCACAAATACTAACTGTATCAAAGGGGAATGTCCTAGTTTGCTTCCTACTGCTGTAATAAACATCTAAATGAAAAGCAACCTGGGAAGGAAACGGTCCATCTGGATTCTATTACCCTACCACAGTCCATCAGTGAGGGAAGTCAGATTAGGAACTTAAGCAGAAGCAGAGTCAGGAACGATGGACTAAAGCTGCCTTTACAGGCTTGCTCTCCAGGCCCACATTCAGCTCCCTTTTGTATACCTCCCAGGACCACCTGCCCAGGTATGATACTACCCAGTGGGATGGTACCCACACTAATCATTAATCAAGAAAACGCCCCTATAGACTTGCCTACAGGCTAATCTGATGGAGACATTTTCTTAGTTCAAGTTCCCTCTTGCCAGATGACTAGCTTGTGTCACATTGACAAAAAACTAGCTAGCACAGGTAAATAAGAAAACCCCTGCCCTGTGAGTATCCAATCTAGTGGCTAGAAACAGAAAATAAATGCTGAACAAGACAGGCAAGATGGATGTGCAAGCTGTGAGGTGAGCCACTGGGAAATTGGGAAAGACTTCTCTGTGGTGACAGTTCACCAAGGGCTGGGCAAACTAAGAGTCACAGACCAAATTTGGCCTACTTTTGTTTGTTCCATAACCTGAGATTTAAATGGAGAGATGGCTCAGCAATTAAGATCACTTGTTCTTGCAGATGACCAGGATCGATTTCCAGCACTCACATGGTGGCTTGCAATCATCCATAACTCTAGTTCCAGGGGATCCGACGCCCTCTTCTGACCTCTGAGGGCAGCAGGCATGCATGTAGCAAGTAACACAAGAAAAGCATTCATACACATAAAACAAAAAAGTCTAATTTTTATGACTAAACTGGTTTATGCCACTTTTAAATGGCTTGAAAGCCTAAAAGATGTTTCACACACGTGGGGGCTAGCTAGATGCCTCCGAGGGTAAAGGCACTTGTTAAGCCTGTCGACCTGGGTTTGATCTCCAGGACCCACATACCAGAAGGAGAGAACCAACTCCTGCCAACGTATCCTCTGACCTTCACATGTGTGCATGCACACAACAAATAAATAGATGTAATTAAAAATTATATTAGGAAGACCTTGTCTCAAACAAGAAAGGATACACATGAAATGAAGTTGGGGAGATGGCTCAGTGGATAAAGCATTTGCTAGACAAGCATGAGGACTTGAGTTCAAATCCCCGACACCCACATAAAAGCCAGGTTTGACAGTGTGCATCTGTAACCTCAAAGCTAGGGGAAGTAGAGATAGGCAGATTCCAGGAGTTTGCTATCCAGTCTGTCTAGAAAGCAAACTCTGGGTTTAGTGAAAGTCCCCATCTTAAAAAATACAGTAGAGTGATAGAGGAAAATATCCAAAGTCTAGCCTCCATACATGTTCATACAAGCAGACACGTAGACACATGAGCACATGTACACGCATTACACAAAAGAAAAAGGTTATATTAAATATTTTGAGGCTTGTTTGTTCTGTGAATTGGGGTCTCACTATAAAGCCAAGGCAATCCTTTTGCTTCCTGTGGCTGTTTGTTTTGTTAGGACAAGGTCTCACTGTACAGCCCCACGCTGACCTGGAACTATGTAGCCCAGGCTGGTCTCAAACTCACAATCATCCTCCTGCCTCAGCCTCCTGAGTGCTGAATTACAGGTGTGAAGCGCCAATAAACAAACCTTCTGGTGCCTAGCATCGCATCCGCTGATGTACTGTCTGCAGTTCCGACACTGCAACAGACAGCATCTGGCATTTGCAGAGACAAACTTGCTGAGTGGACTTAAATGAGGAAAACCCAAACATAAAGGCCTCAATGGCGTGCTAGCCCAACAAGTGCATTAGTCTGGGGACAGCAACAAACACAGCATGTATGGCAGTCGGAAGGCAGCCAGTGTGGCTTGTAGCAGAACGAATGAGAAGTGGTCAGGAAGAACTACATGCTGGGTCAGAGGCGTCACACCCCGACCACAGGTGGAGAATTTCAGTTTATTCTAGCAGTGGCAGCAGACACTGCCAGGTTAAAGTGAGTAAGTAATAGGTCTGCTACTGGAATTCATGGCTGCTGTGGGAGGGAAGAGTACAAGTAAGGAGATGAGAACGTAGATCAGGAGAGACTGTAGGGTTAGGCTGGGTTTGGGTAGTAGAGCTGGTGAGAGGAAGCTGGGAGTTAGGGTAAGTTTTGGATGCAGTACAGAGAATTTACTGAGCTTAGATTTGGGATAAGAATGAAAAGAAAACAAGCACACTTCCTATGGAGTTTTAGGCCTGAGCAACAGGGTACTTGGTAGACTCAGCCCAAAACAGACTGGGGACGGCAATGGTTTGGGGTGGGGTAGGGGGAGGGGAGGGGAGTCAAGACTTTTGGGAGATGGTTGGTGTAAAATACCTACTGGATTCCAAATGCCTAACTCTTCCCTTGCCTTTAGGCTAGAAACAGTGGCATCTCATAGAGGGTCATGAAGATTAGGTGTGAAAAGAGACATGAAGGGTCACAGTACAGTATGGCCCTCCATAAACACTCAGAGAATGTTAGCTAAGTTATTATTACTATTATCTGAATAGAAATATCCAATCCACAGTTGGTTATAAAGTCTGGAACTTCACAGAGTAGCCAGTATTAAAGACTAAGCTTTGTGCAGTAGCCCTCAGCATATAAACAAAGCCTGGAAAAGACCGTCTAGGAAAAGAAGGCAGCAGAAGTGGACTCCTGGTGCCTCCAACCTAGGCGGGCTCGGTGAAGAGAAAGGCCACGCTGAACACTGGATGTAACTGATGATACTGATGAGGTCCAAAAAAACCTGAAAGGAGTGGTCAGCTAGTTCAAATGCTGCAGAAGGGTTTAACAGGGGAAGGAGGAGACTGGTGAGACCCTGAGGACCTTAATAAGAACTACTTCAGCTGAGTCCTGGGGACAAGGCCCGACTGCAGAAGCCGAGGAGGAAGCCCAGAGGTGAGAAAGTGGAGCCGGCAATTACAACACTTTAAAGATGTTCTGTTGTAAAGGGAGTACAATTCAGGGAGTGACCGGAGGACACCGCCAAGGGTTTTTTAAAAGGAGGATTGTATTCAGACAGATAGATAGTTTTATACTGTCACAGGTTGAGAAACTGCCTATGCAAGAGAAGGGTTGGTGGCAGGCATAACACTGTGTAGACAAGAAGGGCTGGAACCCAGCGTTCAAGGGGAGAGGAGAGCCTCACCTAGGATGGGGCGCTTGTTTGGTTACCAAAGGTGGCAGAGAAGTACGACCAAGTTTCCTTAAACTGCAAAGGAAACACTATCAAATACTTTGAGAACAGTTTTCAAATTTCTCTATTTTTATGCCTGGTATAACACAACAGACTATCAGAGAAACGCATCAGCTGTTGTGATCCCAGTAACCCGGGAGGCTGGAACAGGAGCACAGGCAGGCCTAGATTCTGTCTCAAAGCAGAATGCACGGGTGCATGCTGTTAACCATGGTATCTGGGAGGTGGAAGCAGGAGGATCAAGAAGAGTTCAAAGCCTTCGTGTAGTGGCACACACCGTTAATCCCAGTACTCAGGAGGCCGAGCCAGGCAGATCTCTGTGAGTTCTAAGCCAGCAAGGCTTACACAGAGAGTTCCAGGCCAGTCTGGGCTCATGAGATCCTGTCTTTAAAAAAAATAAAAATTCTTCAAAATAAAGATAAAATAATAATAGTTCAGTGGTAGAGTGTTTATCCAACATGTACAAGGCCCTAGGATTCCCGAGTTCACAAGAAATCAGTAAGTGATCAAGTGCTAGAGTTTTAGCATTTGACAGGCTCTTTCACCCTTGGAGCTTATTATCTACTTTCTTTTTTTTTTGAAAGTGTAGCTTAAAATATAACATGTATGTAAGCACTAAAATAAGTATAGCACTTTGCAAGATACTTCGGGAATTGATAACTTGAAGGTTGAAGCTCTTAAAACTAGTGTTAATAGAATTGTCTTTGGGAATAATTCAGCTACTAGTCTTCATAGTAAGAGTCTTGCTTTAAAAAGAGAAGAAAAAAAAAAGAAATGGATACAGTTATTGAACTGACATTAGTATCGCCAATCCTTTCTGATTGCTGGTGCATTGAAGGGACAGTTGGCTGTCTGAATGCACCACAGGGAAGAAGAGACTTAAGCTCTTTTATACATGATCTCTGACTGCTGTTGGAAAAAAATGTTAACAGGAAAAGGTCACCCAGGATTAAAGGGTGCAAAGACTGTAACACACTGTTCTTCAGTAACAATAGGAGGCACATTTTCAACATACAAAAATAAGCTCCAGTTTTCAAGCTTTTAATTCAGTTCCACCTAGCAACTGTCACCTAAGAACTGCAAGTGCTATCTACAACAAGAGCAGACAATGCCCCTCAAACCTACTCCATGTCAACAAGAGCAAGAAGCAAAGATGCTCAGGAGAGAGAGCTCAAGCAAGTGAGCCAGGTGAATTCTACCCACTCTGCTTCAGAAAGAAAGGAAGTCATAAAACAGCTCATCTGTCTTTAAAAGCAAAACAGTGGAATGCAAGTACTAGCTCAGACAGAGGCTATTCAGATTCTTGGCAATGACCCAAATTACTTTACAGAATCATTAAAAACAATCAAGGCGGAGCATTGTGGCATAGTGCTGTAATTCCAGCACTTGGGAAGCAGAGGCAAGAGAAGTAAGAGTTCAAGGCCATCCTCAGTTCAAGGCTACACGGGACCCTGGTTTCAAGGAAGCAAGAAGGAAATCAAGTACAATTCTAGCCTCCCCAGTTTCCAGGTCTGAACTGGCTTATCTATTTGCCAATAAATAAATAAATAAAGGAGCCCACCTAACAGGCACACTGCAGAAAATTAAGTTAAGGATCACAACCACAAGGCTTCGTCTTCTCTAACAGGGAAGTATCACAAATAGCCAGATCTATAGGCTGGAATATCATTTTAGGCTATGGCGCTCTTTTCATTGTAAGAGGATTTTGCTCCCTTACACATGCTGAAGCAGTCAACTTCGTTTTGAGTGACATCCTAATTCAAGTTTAGTTATTTTCTCTCCCCTCCCGCATTCCTTCCTTCTTTTCTTCTTTTCTCCCTGAGATAAGCGTCTTGGGACACAGTCCTGGCCGGCCTGTTACTCACTAAGTAGCAATTTTCTTGACTCACCTTCCCGAGAGCTGGGACTGCAGGCATGAAATACAATGCCTGGCTCTCAACTACATGTTTTCTCTATAAAATTTCAGTTTTCACCTGGTTTGTTGTTCTCCTCAAGATGCTAAGTCAAGTTTCATCTTTCCTTTTAGGACTACTAAATGACCAATAATAACTTGGCATATACCTGAGAAAGTCGTAACTTCTTTCCCTCTAGAATAGTGGTTCTCAACCTTCCTAACGCTGTGGCCCTTTAACATAGTTCCTCATGTTGTGGCGACTCTCAACCATAAAATTATTTTTGTTGCTACTTCATAACTGTAACTCTGCCACTGTTATGAATTGTAATGTAAATAACCGATGTGCAGATGGTCTTAGGCAACCCCTGCAAAAAGGTTGTTTAGCTCCCAAAGGGGTCTTGACCCACAGGTTGAGAACCACTGCTCTAACGTGAACAGGACCATCCCTCCATAAAGGCACAATGTAAAGAATAACAACATGAGTGTCCCATTTAGAAAAGCAACAGAGCTACCAAGTTCTCTCCATCGACTAATTATATTTTAGGACTTACTGTTCAAATACTGAATTCAGAGGACTCACATTCTATTGACAACTACGTCGTATTTGGAATTTGCTTCTCAAATTCTGAGAAGCCCACATTGGGAGGTATTAACTACTTTTTAAAAAGAAAAAGTCTCAGGTGTTTTTCTAAATTGCTCTGATAGTAGAGGCTTTCAAGAAGAAAGAAAAGAGACCGATGTGGTAATGCACATCTTTGATCTCAGTACTTGGGAGACAGAAGCAGGAAGATCTCTATGAGTTCAAGGTCAGCCTGGTCTACAGAGCAAGAGCATGTCTCAAAACAAAAACAAGAACAGAGAAAGCTTAAGGGAATTATTTGCTTCCTTCTCCTTTCTGTGAATGTGTATCAGTATGATTAGCAATTAAAAACTACAAGCAAAGTCTGACTGAGTCTGCTCTTCTCCCGGTGCTCCGGTTTCTGATGACAGCAATTGTACAATCAGGAAGTCAAGCTGCCCTTTCACTTTGGAGCCACTTGTGGTATTCCTGCAGTGAGCCAGCTTCTCTGAACTGTAGTCATTCTACGAGAGTAACCGGTTAAAAGTGGATGTGCCTTACTTGATGAAACTTAGAGAATAAACTCCGTAGTAATTCACTTAAAAGAAGGCATTTATACACAATTCCAGCACTACATTAAAAAATTCTAACAGTTCAACAACCCAATCAAGGTCCTGGCAGTGCAAAAGCCAGCTAGTGTTAATATTAACTCTGCCCAGAGTTTTGGTAATCTAGATGAATAATCCCAATTCACAGTTCTCAGTTTGACTGTACAGGAAATGCTTTCTGCAACCCAACATATCTAAAAAAGTTTCATTCTGAGTGATGCAAACCCTCCACACAGACTCAAAAGCCAAGGGTCAGAGGTTTTTATACGGCTCATTCACAGGAAGCAAAGTGATGTTAGACTGAAAGGGACCTGCAAGCATCTGTTACAATCTTCCACAAGCAGTGGGAACCTGAACAAAGGGATGCTCAGGAGCAGTTCTCTTTATTATATGACTGAAAAACCTCTAGGTAATCACTTATTTTCCCTACGAGGACCACATCTTCTGCTATTCCTGGTTCCTTTTGATGTCTAAGATTGGTCTTTTAGCTTCACTTTTAAAAGTTTTTATTCTCCTATAAAACCACTACAAAAAACCATTATTTCATAAAGGCATTTCCCTGGAAGCTTACTACAAAAATTAATTATTGTCATAAACTGACAATTCAAATCAAGTATTTCTGGAGGAGCCGGTGAGGCCCTAGGATCCCTTGAGGAATATTAAAAGATATAAAAATACAATCCATGTCCTCAAGGAGCTGAGAAAGGCTGTATTTATTGATTCACAGGAACAGAAGGTAGGGTGAGGGCTACTTTATGCATATGTAGGCAGAACTATATTTTTAAAATTTACCTTGAGAGAGGATTATTTTGGTAACTTTTTTCCATCACTATGACAACCATCCATAAGTTTTTTTTTTTCCTTCAACTCCCCCACCCATTCAGTTTAAACCTATTTCCTCTTATTCCAGAATCAGTGAGCTAGAGAACAGCTGGTTACCATCCCTAATAATGAATCCCTTCATGGTTTTTGAAGAACTGTAAGTTATCTCTTAACCTTTCATTCTCTCCTTACTGACTTCCAATCATACTATCATCTTCTGAGTCTCCTCAGAACTATCTCCAAGGTCCCCTCATCCTTTTTAAGCTGAGGAACCTAGAAACAGAAACAACATTCAAGTAAGGGATTATCAGTACTAAATGTTATCAACATAAAAGATATGCCATCTAATCAGAATACCCCAACATCACTTCCAAACCCATGCTTGGGAGTACCTTTAAAACTAAATTCTATATGGGAGGCAGAGGCAGGTGGAACTCTGTGAATTTGAGGTCAGCCTGGTCTACGTAGGGAGTTCCAGACCAGTCAGGGCTACATAGAAAGACCCTGTCTCAACAATTAATTAATAATTATTAATTTAAAAGTCTCGTGTGGACGTGGTGGTGCACGCCTTTAATCCCAAGCACTTGGGAAGCAGGCACAGACAGATCTCTGTGAGTTCGAGGCCAGCCTAGTCTACAGAATGAGTTCCAGGACAGCCAGTGCTACACAGAGAAACCCTGATTAAAAAAACTAACTAAATAAATAAATGCCCCCAAGTAAATAAACAGATGAGTAAGTAGATAAAAGAATGAATGAGCGTGCCTTACACTTTCCTCTGCCATACATACGTGTGTATATGCACATGTGTGGGGGTGTGTATGCTTTACACTGGCCAGGGGAGGATACCACTTTCTGCCTTACTCCTCGAGACAGGATCTCTCACTACACCCAGAGCTGACATTTTTTGACAAGGCTGGCTGGCCAGTGAGCAGCAGGGATCCCCCTGTCTCCACTCATCTCAGTACTGAAGTCAGGCACACGCAGTCATGCCTGACTTTTACACGGTGCTTAGCAGCCAAACTCAGGTCCTCGCGCTTGTGCAGCAAGCATGCTTATATCCAGCCTGCTTATTATTTAAAAAAGAAAAAAAAAGTCAAAATTACCCAGCTGTGCACACGTTCTCCTAGTTTACTAGAATGAATCCTTGCAAGAAGTTCCTGAAACTGCAGTAGTCACTGATCCACTTGACACAAAAAGTTACCACTGTGACTTGGAAATCATCCGAGTCTTAAAGGGAGCCATAAACTACTGGAGCAAAGACAGTCGTATCCACAAGCATCCACAAGAGGAAACCTGGACTAAGCTCTTTGAGGGTTAGGTACAAAACTTTTAAAAAGGAAAAAGTGAATTTCAACTCGTAGCAGTATCTGTGAATGTTTCACAAGAGAGCTGTCATACGGAGATCTGAGTTGAGCCACAGTTAATACACCAGAGGCAGGTGAAGAAGTGAACGTTCAGGCCAAGAGGCTTCACAAATGCACCAAGGTAGAGCACAAAGACCATTGAGAACATTAATGGTTCCGCAGTCCAAACTAGATGTAGCAAAGAAGTGAGAAGGTATACTTGGCAGATAAGGTTCAAATGTAGACATGCAGGCCAGGTGAGCTATGATGAAGAGCTGAGGATATAAAATCACCTATTTCTGAGAAGTCAAAGAGCTTTAGGAAAATAGTAACAGAATCCTATCTCTATTTAAGGGAATCTAAATAATATTTTTATCTGCATGAATCTTCACCTGCATATGTGTATGTGCACCACATGCATGCAGTACCTGCCAGAAGAGGCTGTTAAGATGCCCTGGAACTGGAGTGAGAGGTAGTTGTGAGCCACCATGTGGGTGTGGGGAAGAGAACTCAGATCCTCTGCGAGAGCAGCAAGTGCTCTTAACCACTGAACAGCCTAAGCTTTCCAGCCCTGCAGTACTTCTCTTGAATGAGGACATGTTTGTTAGGAGAGCACCGCAACAACCCTCAGTAGTGGACAAAAGCTAAACTGCTGAACTGAACAGCAGGGCCAGTCTGAAGAGACACAACAGCAGCATAATGGGTAGGACTCAGGCACCCAGTGGATGGGGGTCGGAAGAGCAAGGACTTTAACACAATGCACAGAGTAAGGGTGACCTCGGAGGCAGATTCACATCAGTGTTTGAATCTTAGCTCTGCCACCTCCTAGACTCACGATTCAAGGAAAATGATTGCCTGGACCTGTAAAAGATGGTGTGTACAGTGTTTTAGTAAGCATTTCCTTTTTCATAAAAGCTTGGTTATGTTTATTTTGTATGTATATATAGTCTGTGTACGTGAGTGCAGGTGTGTGTGTACCACAGTTTGTGTGTGGAACTCAGAAGACAACTTACAGAAGTTGGTTCTCTCCTTCCACCACGTAGGTTCTAGGGATCGAACTCGGGTTGTCAAGTTTGGTGGCAAGCACGTTTCATCCACAGAGCCCACCTCACTCGCCTCAAACATGTCCTCATTCAAGAGAAGTACTGCAGGGCTGGAAAGCTTAGGCTGTTCAGTGGTTAAGAGCACTTGCTGCTCTCGAAGAGGATCTGAGTTCTTTTCCCCATACCCATATGGTGGCTCACAACCACCTCTCACTCCAGTTCCAGGGCATCTAAACAGGCTCTTCTGGCAGGTACTGCATGCATGCGGTGCACATACACATATGCAGGTGAAGATTCATGCAGATAAAAATATTATTTAGATTTACTTTATGTATGAATGTTTTGCCTGAATGTATGTATGTATATATATAGGTAAGTAAGCATGTATGTATGTACATGTGTGCACTGTGTGCATGTCTGGTGCTTGAGGAAGTCAGAAGAGGGCTTCAGATTCTCTGGATTGGAGTTATGAATGGTTGTGAACCACTATGTGGGTGCCTGGAAACAAACCCATGTTTTCTGAAAAAGTAATAAGTACTCCTAACTACTGAGCCATCGCTCCAGCCCCAAAATAAAAATAATTTTTAAAAAAAGAGAGAGGTACTGGAGAACTGTATGCCCCCCTTTTTCTTGTTAAATGAGGCAGAAACATCTAATTTTTTAATTTTATGTGTATGGATGTTTTTCCAGCGTGTATGTCTATGCACCATTCCATGCCTGCTGCCTACGAAAACCAGAAGAGGGCATTGGATCCCCTGGAACTGGAGTTTCAGATGACTGAGTGCTACTGGATGCTAAGAATCAAACACGGGTCTCCTGTACAAGCAGGCAGTACTCCTACCCACTGAGTCACCTCTCCAGCTCTGTACTTTTCCTGTTTAAGCTTTCTATCCTCTCTACTAATTATTTTCAAACTTTAATTCATTTTGTATTACTTGAAGCCATTGCTCTTTCTCAAGACCCAATCCCCAGAACTTGTAAGTTACAACCCAGCATCTCTTCTATAATTCAATTGTTGATTACACTGATCTCTCTAGATCAACGTTCATTCTGTCCAAATTGAAACTTAAGGACAAACATCAAATAGTTACCATTACAGACCAATGGATCTGAACCTGGGTGGAGGCAAAAAAAACCCTGAGGTTTTTGGTTAAGGGATCATCAAGTGATTACATTAATAAAAAGATTAAGAATATTAGTCACAAAGACCAAGGGTAGTAACCCCTATGCAGCTGCCTAGGCTGCTCATTCTACAACTCAGGAGCCAACCTTCCTTGTTCTCTTTCACCCCTCAATGGATCTTATCTTTGATTACGTTTTCCTTGGATAGCAATGATATCTACCGTTATCAAGATGGGTAGTTGTCCTTCAGCTTGGTTCCACTTAGCTTACAGATAACTTGAAACCCAGAGCAAAATCAGTAACATTCTGAAGTCAGGAACCATAGAGCATTTGTTGTGTCAGGGCTGGGGCCAACCATAACAGTCAAATAGGTTTGTGTGCACACACACATATATGTATACCTCAAAGTACTAAAACAATCCAGTTATGGTGAAAAGATTATAGCTCTCATGTCCTTTCAATGTCTCATTCTAATAATAACTAGGGCTCCCTATGTGCTAAGCAAAGTGCCAAGTGCTTTGCATGCATGGTCTCAATTAAACCTCACAATACTCTTACAAAGCATGATTACCCCTGATTTGCAAATGAAGAAATTAAGTCATGAAGGACTTAAACTCTGCAAGGTCATTCAGCTAATATATGGCTAAATTAAGATTTGAACCCAGGCAGTCTAAATCCAGAGCTCAGTCTCAGTAGCTCCTAATCACTGTACTATATTACCTCACTCTATTCCAGATTAGACTATGAGATTCACCATCCCCTTGGTAAAGGCATTTATATATGCACAAATAAAAAACTCCCAGCCAGAGATTACAAAAGAATTTCCTCATTAACCAAGCTTAAAGAGAGGTTATCCACAAGATTTTACTGCTTATAATTAAAGGCAATAATCCAGGGACAGTATTGTGTTTGATCTAAAAATTAGTCTGTTTTGATGACTGGACAAAGGCTAGGTTCAGGCACCTGTCAATATTTATTGCTCTAGGAGTGAGATACGAATGTATGATTAACTTCTTCCTAGTTTTTAGAGTCAAGTTCAAAAGTGAGCCCAATGAAAACATTTCCCCCCAAAACACTCCTCAAAACTCAAGTTACTCTGCTATTTCAGAAAAAGAACCACAGTTACTCCTCTGCTGTAACAGGATAATGAGACAACGCTGTTTCAGCAGTGCATGGGCAACGAGGAGCAGAGCTCGCAGGCAGTACAGATGTTAGAAACGCTCGCAGGCAGTACAGATGTTAGAAACGCTCGTGCCGCTGAGAGCCATCAGCACATCTACAAACATAAGCCCAAAAACGCAAGAATGTAGATACAATACATGGAAGAAACTCCAATTTTGAAATAAACACCAGTGAAGTAGACCCCACCCACTGGTACCTCATACAGTCTCCCCACAGCAATAACTGGAGGCAATACATCTGGGGAAATCCCTCCAACCTATTTGTCAAATAGAAAAACAACTACTCATTTCAAGGAAGGGGGAATTTTCATGCACTGTGCAGAAAACTGCCAACTAACTCTTACATTTATACCTTTGTTAAACTAAAGCCCATTAGGGTGGTATATTCAGAATCTAAAAAGTTAAACCATGCCTGGCCTCCAGGAAGCTTTGTAATAACCCTACACGGGAACTTGTCTCCTCTACAACAGCAAGTCAGGTCTTTAAAAGCAAGCCTTAGGTGGTGGCTTCAGCCTCATGGTAGGCTTCCCATGAGGTGTGTAACCTGACAAGGTGAAAAACTCACTGAAATATTTAACAGTGGTGGTATGGATTTCTTTGGAGAGGTCAAGAAAAGCAACTCATTCCTTTTCAAGACATAAAGAAGCATTTTATGGGAAGTCATTCTCTCAGTCTTAGTCTGAGCATTTCCTCAGGGCTTCCTCAGAGACCTTATTGAAGGGGAAAATGAAAGGCTAACAAAAGGGCCCCTCTTCTCTCTCTATTCCCAGCATAATCTACCTCATCCACAGGGTCAGTAGCATCCACACTGTCATAAATGCCGGCAATTAGAGAATTAGACCATAAAACCACCCACTCAGGTATAAGAGCACAGGCCTGCAGCTTATTTAATGCATGCCATAAAAGAACCTGTATTTCCTTCTTCCAGGCCTTCACCACCAGAAATGACAACAACAAAACAGCCCTCTGTCTGCCTACCTCATAGTGATGTGATCAATGAAATCATCTGGGCCCAGGTGAAGGATTTAAGATCCTGTTTCCTCATAAAGCCTCCCCATTTCCTCTAGCATGCTACACACAGAAAGGGTGGGCTACATCTGAGCACCAGTATAGTGGGAACCAAAGCTGACCTGCCTTTTGTAGAAATTATGCTTATTTAAAAACTATTCTAGAAGCTAAGCTCAGCCAGTTCCTGATCTCAAGAAATACTGGCACCTACAATTAGCACAACCACTCTATTTAAAAAACCAAATCAAAGTTAATTCAGGGGCCCATGAGATGGCTCAGTAGGTAAGTGTCTGCTACCAAACCTGACAACCTGAGTTCGGTCCCTAGATCCTACATGGTGGAAGAAGAGAATCAACTCCTACCAAGTTGTCTTCTGACCTCCATATAAATGCTAAAACATGTATACAAGTACATGCTTGAGCATACACATACACACACATACACAAACACACGCACACAAACACACACAATGTAATTTTTTTAAAAAAGCTAATTCTAATCCCAATCAAAGCTATTTTATTCACTCTGTTCCAAAATCTGGTACAATTTGGGGTCAATCAATAATTTCATTTTACTACTTATCCTCACATCCTAGCAGCCCACAAAAATCATGTTTGGGGTTTAATCCACGATAAAACTTAATTTCTCAAATTTCATAAGCCAACCTTGACGAAACCGGAGCAAGCACTTTATACCAGTGAACTCTTTAGCATCTACTTCCTACTCATGCCTAGAGGGTTAAGAATCTGGGTGAAATGTAGATGCATCATGCCAGACTCATTAGTAATTTAACCTTTCTTAATCCCAGAAAATGACTTGCAAACAAAGAAAGGGTCCATCGCAGCAATCCTCAAAAAGGTTCCAACCAGTGCAGTGCCTGTCACAAAGCTCCCCCTTCCTCAAAACCCAGGCCACTAGGCTCTCCACTTTGGCAGAAGAATGAAGACAAGATATTCACAAAAGGCCCGATTGAAGGCCTTCAGTTAAGTGCTAGGAGTTGAAGTTCTGTGCCAACACTAGAGGAATGTGGGCAGGCACAAAGAGATCTTAATTAGGAGACCTACAATTAAAACACAGTGAGTCTCCGAGAGAGAGCGGCACTGCAGTCTGTTCTGCCTGGAGCAGGCAAAAGTACGGCTACCACCCCCTCCAGTCATGGAGTAAGGAGGCAACTGGCTGTACTGGCTGCACAGCTGCTCTCAGAAGGACAGCTCCAAGGTGAGTAGGAATGAGAAATGAAGCCCAAAGGGGAGCATTTTCTCTTAACTTCAAATCAGAAGGGAACTCACTGTTTTGCGAATCCTTTCCTTCAGGAGCATGTGCCTTGAGATGTTTAATTGAGAGGGAAGGGTAGGGACACGGTAGATGGCTTTTAGTGAGAGAGAAAAAGTCCTGAAGATTGCACTCCTAATTAATATTCAGCACTTCATTTCAGAACATACCAACAACAGCTTCCCGCAAAGCAGGTACTATATTGCTCTGAATTTATAAATACATTGATGAGCTGGATTTTTCTCTTCATGTAAAAGTTCATACACACAAAGAAATATATCATCCAGACTGAAAATAGCCTCCTTTTAGGTAAGGAAATTACATCGATGAAAACAAATCTAGCCAAACAAGGAGATAACACTGGAGTTCTACAGGTACTCAGCATTTTATTTCAGACTTGATCTTCAAGTCAGGCACAGTGGTATGTGTCAGTAGTCTCAGCAACTTAGGAAGCTGAGGCAGAAGGACTGCTTGAGCCTAGAAGTTCAAGGTCAGCATGAGCAATGTAGCTAGATCTCAACCAGAGTATCTCCCTTTCTGACATCAACTTTAGCAAAACCCTTGTTTTTTCCATACAATGAAAACTTTCCCACCAAGATGAAATTTCTCCTAATAATAATGATAGTTAAATGGGCAAATGTACAATCTGATTGATATTAAAAGGCACCAAAGAGTGTCACTCTTGAAATAAACTCAGAATAAGAAATTCTAGTCTAGGTGTGGTGGTGCATGCCTGCAATCCCAATAGTCGGGGGACGCCAGGGCAGGTAGATTGACAAATCCAAGGCTAGCCTGGTTCTTCATAGGGAGTTCCAGGACAACCAGGGCTACGTGGCAAGAGCCTGTCTCAATAATTATGATGATGATGATGATGCAGAAGAAGGAGGAGGAGGAGAGGAGGAAGAAGGAATAGAAGGAGACGGAAGAAGAGAAAGAGGAGGAGAAAGAAGAGGAGAAGGGAATAAGAATAATGGAACAGAAAGGCTTGTGAGCTATTAGTACAACTTCTTCATTTATCGATCAGAAATTTAAGGTTAAAAGTGAATTGCCCAATTGGGCAAGGTAGCATATTTGATCCCAGCACTCATGAAACGCCAAGAAGCAGCTCTCCACAAATTCAAGGCCAGCCTGGTCTACATAGTAAGACCCTGAGTCTCAAAAGCAAACAGAAAATGTGAATTGCTTGGTGTGTCCTAACGGATGGTGACGCAGGGATGAGTAAGACAGAGCTCACACCCACTGATGTCCACTCCACTGTGTTCTCTCAGCTCCATTCACCTTCTGCCAAGCTCAAGATCAGCTGTGAAGGCAATAAAAGAGCAACAATTCTTTGGGTACATACACCTGGTTGACATTATTTTTTTTTAATTAGAAGGAAAAAATAAAAAAATCAGACACTCTCCAGCAGCCTTTCAACTAGAGAACTACCCTCTTTTCTAAGCCCAACCTAAAAGCCTGCCTCAGGCCACAGAGATTTTACTGAAACTTTAGATGAAAACAAATATGTACCACTGTTGCAACTCAGTTTTAATACCACACATAATTAAAGTGTGCAATGTTGAGTCCAAGAAAGAATTGCTTTTAACATGTTGATAGGTGATAGAAAAGGCATGAAATCAATGAAGACTACTAGCTGCTGAAACAGTTCTGAAATTTATGTTACACTAGCTCAAATTCTAGTCAACAGAAGACACTGCCTTGCTGGGCTTATTTAGATGGCAAACATAGCAATTCGAGCATCTCCTCAGACAGCTGCTGACACTATGAAGAGCATGGAATGGAAGCACATACAAAATAATGGACCTCTGTGATGTCCTGCAGGAGACGATGAACCTTCAGTTCCACTTCCGAGCTCACACAGAATGCCCAAGCATCTATGTATTTTGAAAAACCACATCATTGTAACAGAATGTAGTCCCAAGGAGCTCAAGTGAAGTTGTCACCAGAGACATCTCTATCCAAGGAGAGCAAAGAACCAATGGCAATGAAGGACAGGTCTCCCGTGAATAACACTGTTCCTACAAGGGGATCTGGAAGTTCTGTCACCTAGCTTTAGAAGAACTTAGCTTTGATTATATGCAACTTTGAGCCATTATTCACTTAAACCACAATTTAAAGAGGTTAGCATCATTCTGGGTCATATAACCATTTCTTCAAGAGTCCAGACAAGACTTCCTAAGAAGCACGAATAAGTCCTAAGAAGCAACCTTTAGAATTCTGTAAGTTTGTCATCCTGGAGTGAGCCCTGTGGAACTCTATCATTGATTTGTAAGACAATGTCACAAAATGCTTGGTTTCTGTGCTGAAAGCTACCAGGCCAGAAGAGGCTGTCACTCTGGTTTACCATGGATAACACATACCATTAGTCCATGCTAGACAGCCTCAAACTTCCAGATAAAAAGCTTACCAACAGCTTTTCATTCAAGTCCAGTTTAGGGGGAAAAAAAGTTACAGTGAAATTGAATGCAAGGAGCCAATCACTCTTCTCACAATAAAATAGCAACTACCATTCAGGTACAAGCTCTAGAGAGAAAACCTTCCTGCCATATTTGGTCTTATTTGTAAGACCTTGAAATTCTTTGACAAGTTTTACACCAAAAATTACCATCAAGGCAAAAAAAAGAACTAGTTCACAACCCTCTCATCATACTGGTAAGCAAGAAACTGCTAGCAACTGATTAAAACTTTATAATAGGTAATCCGTTAAAGACCAACAGATAAAATATTCTGATGCCCAGACATTAGGTCCCTGAATCCAGGAGTCTCTTTCTAACCAGTCTCTTGAAAAGTTATGATGGGAAGCTATCCACATAAATAAAACTTAGCTTTTGAATATGTGATAAGAACATTTAGAACTTGAACACATGGTCCTTCAATACAAAATGCATAAGGATGCCAAAGAACAAAATGTTGCTGCTTCAGGAATCCCCTAAAGCAGACCAACTTCCCCTAATAGAGACTTTTTTTTTATTATACTCAAATATACACGGGACTAGAATTCTACATATAACCAGTCAAGTCTCAATTTTGAAAATACAAAGGTAAATGATATGTTAATGTAAGACTTTTTTTTTTTTTTTTTTTTTGCTGCTGTATCTTTTAAAAAAGCAAAATCAACTCACATTTAAGCACCAACTCCATGCAAGTAACCTGACCGGCTCAGTCTTTTTGTCATGTATGAGGCCTTTGGTTCTCCAACTACATGGGATCTGTGTTGTTAGCTTAAAAAATACAGAATTGGCCTTTCAAAAAAAATAATAATCTACAGCAACCAATAAATACTCGCAAACAACCCTGCTTAAGGCAGCTGCCTTCTGAAGGCTAGGAAAAGGAGGTGGAGACAGAGCGGAGAGAGGCCGGGGAAAGAGGATGTAGCAGCTAGCTAGCTACATAGCAAGGAACACGCCCCCATCATGTCCTCCTTGCTCCGTTAGAAGGCGGGTTGTTGTCAGTCTCCTGAGCCTTAGAAACAATTTTTAAAAGGTGGCTGGAGGACTAACAACTTAAAAAAAAAAAAAAAAAAAAAAAAGGCCAGCTCCTTGCAAGGAGAGGCAGTGGTCCCTAGGATCTCCTCCCTCCCCGTCTTCCCAAGACCTGTGCTAAATCTAAAGGGGTGCAGGGCAGAATGGGCCACAAGGGGTTTGCCCAGGATATTTTGTGTGCCCCAACGGCAGAGCACGCAGGAAACGGCTGGTTGCTATCTTTCCCTTTCTGTTTCAATCAACAGCACTCCAGAGCAGCAAACCCCTACCCCCTCCTTCACTTCAGCCCCTGGCAGCTGCTCTTCCTCCCTCTAGCATCCCCCATCCCATTCCGCCCCCCCTCCCCTGCGATTCAAACTGCCCTTTCTGCATCCAATGGAAAACAAATGCGCAACGCCAGCCACCGACTGAACCTGAACTCAACTTCCCTTCCCAGGGCAACTTTCCTTTTCGCTGAAAAGGGCTGAATAACGCTTATCAAAGCATCCCGGTTCTCAACCGTTTACTGACTGGGAAGGGGCAAAGCACCGAACCCTTCACCCACCTTGAGTCCCCCAATCGGAATCACAGATAACCTTACCTCCTCCTTCTAAAGACTAACTTTGCTTTATAACCCTCCTTTCTCCCATCCCAAAGCAACCACCACCGCCACCACACTAACATAAAACTGTACCTTATCTACTCTCGCCCCAACCCGGCTTCCCTCTATTCCTTCCAAGCCCCAGGATTGGCCCAGGAAAAGGTGGATCAATAATGAAATGATGAGAAAAAAAGAGAGAAGGGTGGGAGGGAGCCAGGGCCAGAGGCTGCAAGCTCTCAGGCGCAGTGGGTGGGGTAAGAGAGCAGCTGCTTCCCTTGGGAGGATGCTGCCCAAGTCCCCCCACAAACATCACCCCTCACCAGGATCCCTTTCTCTAGAGCTGGAGGGAAAGCCTGCTCCTCTCAAGGAGAATGCTAGAAAGTAGCTCTGCTCCAAGCCTAAGGGGACAGTGGGCCATTTTCCCCTCTAACACACCGCTGGTCCTTCATCTAAAGGAGGGAAAGGGGTGGAGTTGGAGGTAAATCCCTGGCACCAGCAGCCTAGGAACCGTTGCCCTGGAAGATGGGGAAACTAATGCAGGGGGGCACAGCTACCTTCACAGGAGAGACGAAGACAGGCAAGGGAGAGAGGAAAGGGTTCCCGTGGGGTAGGGTAGAACGAGGCAGTGTGCAGGTGGGAGTGGGCTGGGAGTAGAGGTGAGAGAAGGGGGTGACTGGCAAGGTGAAGACCTGGCCGCGGATGGAGGGAGGAGGGTTGGTCAGGTTTTCGGAAGCAAGGTGCAGGAAGGGATCTAGAGTTCCCAAGGGCCAGGAGAATAACGTGGCCCTGGATGAAGCCACCACCAGAGACATGTCCAAGGGGAAGACTGCCTTAGGAGTAACACATCTGCCCAGAGAGGGAGGCGGAGATGTGGCGGGATCAGGTCTCTGGCAGAGGGAGGGAGGAATCTGGCTCGGATGAGGTAATCTTTGAAAGGGAGGAGGGGTTCAGTCCCGGGATGGGAAACCCCCGCAAGGGGGTCTGTGCCAAGGGATTTGGGGAAGGGTCCAGGGGAAGAAGGCGGGGTAGGGGGTAAACGCCCTTAACGAGAAGGGTCTGAATTCCCGGGTAAAGGCGCCTGGGGGTCTGCAGCCCATAAGGGGGGTCCCAAGGTGGGAGGGCCATTGCCTCGGGTTAGGGACCCTAGGATGTTTCCAGAATTGGGATGCTCCTTAAACCTGGATGGGGGAGGGGAGGGGCTCCGCAGAGGGTCGAGACCCCGGACCTGGGGGTTCCTCGCCCCCTTACCTCTCCGCTGCCGCCTCCCCCGCCGCTTTCCCCAAACACTGCCCGGAACCGGCGCAGGTTGGTGCCGATGGCGGCCGAGACCTGCAGCGCCGCGTCGAAGCCCGGGCCCACCCGGAGCAAGGCCGGCCCTGAGGAGGCTGAGGACGATGACGAAGACGAAGACGAGGCGGACGACGAAGAGGCTGCTGAGGCGGCGGCCGCTCCCCCTGGAACCCCAGCCCCGCTGCTTCCCGCCGCCGCCGCCGCCACCGCCGGGGGGGAGGGGGGCGCCCCGGGGCCGCCACCGCCGGCCGGGGGCCCGGGGGGAAGCAGCAAGGCAGGGACGCGTTGCCGCGGGGCGCCCCCTAGGCCCCGGCGCCCCCCGCCGCCGCCACCCCCGGTGGTCCCGGGTCGGGCGGGGAAGCGCCACCGACAGCTGTGCGCCATGTTCGCCCCGTAAGTGAAGCAGCGAGAGGGAGAGGCGACAACACAGGGGGGCGGGGAGGCGGAGGGGGGGAGCGGCGAGCCCCGGAACCTGCCTAACCCGCCTGGCGCCGCCTGGCCGCTCGCACCCCGCGGCCAGCTATGCCTAGCGCGGGGCGGCGCTTGCTTGCCCTGCAATCTGCATATGGGCCTCTGGCCTCCGCCTCCGCCGCTCGGCAGCCGCTGATCTATGCCGAGCCCCGGGCCCGGCTCCTCCCGCCCCGCAACCTGGATAAGTGCATGCCCCGCCCTCCGGGAGCGGCAGCGCCAGGGAAGATGAGGGGGGGAAGGAAGCCCTGGAGCCCGGAGCGGAGGCGGGTTCCGGGGAGAGGGGGAGGGGGCGAGGGCGGCGGGAGGATGGAGGCGGAGGGAGCGGGCGGCCCGCGGCCGAGAGAGCCGAGAGGCCGATTACACACGTTCCCGGGACGCGCTGGGACTCGGGCGGCCCAGGAGAGCCGCTTCCAGTGCGGCGCGGCTGCTGGGTCCCGGCAGGAGCGAGCCTTCTCCTCCGCCTTGGAGAGCGGCGGGCTTAGCCCGCATGGAACGCTTCTAGAATCCAGAAAGCCCCATTGTACTCCATGCAAAATCGAAGCGCCGCCCAATTGATCCTATGCAAAATGGCAAGGCCGTTGGTGAACGCGCTTTAAAAAATAAAATCCAATAAAAGGGGAGCCCCTCCCATCTTCATGCTTGGAGCTCTCTCCAAAATGCACACGACCGAGTGGCCGGCTTCCGCCACCTCCTCGCCCCACTGTGCGCTGGAGGGAGGCGAGGAGCTTCGGGCTTTCGTGCCCTTCTGCGGAGTTGGGGTGTGTTTTCCCAGCCCGGGGTATTGGAGGCGCGGCGTGCGCTGTGCGAACGGCCCGGCGTTACAACGGAGCTGAAACTGGGTGGCTAACGGACGCGGCCTGGAGGGAAGAGGCGGGCAAAGGCGCCCCGCCCCTTCTTCCTCCCCTTACAGCCTGCCGCTGCATGCAAAGCAGACCCTAATGTATGCAAGCGGAGGGAGGGGGCTCGCCAGCACATTTCTCTTGGTGTGTGTGTGGTGGGGGGGACGTTGGGCATTATGATACACTGAGTGGAAGGGGCCCGCCGCCGGCGAGCTCTGGGCGCAGGGTTAGCAAGCCTAGGGGGAGGGAAGAGGGATAGGGCAGCGGCGCGCATGGAGGGTGGGGGAGTGAGTATCCACGGGGTTTACTTTATTGCGGGAAATAAGAGAGGGCGCCTCTAGGTAGGCGTTAGAAGCCTGCGGGGATGGAAAAGCCAAGGAGGGGGGGCGAGATTGCTGCCCGAAGAATTTGCGTTGGCTGAAGCTAGGGATCGATACAGTGCCTGCAGACCCGAGCAGCCTCCATTTCCCCCACCCTCCAGCCGAAGTGGAGTTCGCTGGAAGGTCACTCAGCCTTCTAAGGTCTCTCGCATCCATACTGGGCGGCAAATTTAGGAAGAACGGGGAGGGTCGTAATAAGGCAGGTAGCAACCAGTTCTAGCCCACTGGAGAGTGTACTGCACGCCTTCAGAGGTCCACGGCCTCCTGGTGCTGAAAAACCTGCGTCCTTCCTACAGAGAGACGTCCGTGCCCGACTGAACGAATGGGGTGGGAGGAGGAAGGGATCAGAGAAAGGGAAGAGACATAGTCAAGCCCCAACTCCCCAAACTCGTCCGGGATCGATCATCGTTCCAACCGCGCAGGATGGGGCCCAGATGGTTTGCAAAACGCACATTCACACAACACACGCACAACCAGATTCCGTTGTTGCTTCTCATGGCTTACTAGGTGCAGAGAGGGTGGGAGCAGCGAGAGGATATTAAACAGCAGCCCCAAGACTCTGCTTAGGACATAACACACCCCATTGTGGACGATTTCTCTATTGCAATATATTTAGCGTTAGGCTGTGGGGTTTTTGCTTCAGTATAGCGGCTCTGATCAGTTACAGATTGGCGACCACGTGGATTCCCTCAAGCATCCTGATTTGTTCCCTCTCTCACTCTCTCTTGCTTATTTTTCTTTTGTATTTGCCGCCCCCCTTCTTTAATATGCATAACGGCCTACAGAGGTAGTAGGCAGGGCGACTGAGTGACAGGCTTTATATAACTGTGTCGACAGGATTTCTTCCCGCCCTCCACCTTTGAGAAAACAAACCCGTTGGATTCTGAATAGCCCCCTCCCTACAAGCACAGGTGGGAGGTCTGCTGGGTGGGTGGCAGCAACGAGAATGGAGGATGTCTTTGCAGATCGTGAAGCCTGAGCCTGGCAAGTGGGAGAGAACTCCTTGAGAAATAAACTAGATGGTCTCTCAGGCTAGTGCAAAGCGAGCTAGGATAGATCAGAATGTGGTTTATGACGATGTTTTAGAACAGAAATAGTGATTAAAAAACTAGCTTTTATTGAGCACTCTCTATGAGCCCAAATGCTTTATGTGCATTCAGCTCTTACTAATCATATGAGATAATCCTTATTTTATACGTGGGGAAACTGAGTCTTAAGAGTAATGTCCTAGGCCACATACATTGTAATAGATCCACAACTCAGTGGAGTCTAACACCAGTATCCAGTAACTATACTGAGTATCATAGAAAGACATTCAGTAGTAGAGCACTTACCTAGCATTTGGAAAGCCCTGGGTTTGATTCTGAGCACCAGTGAACACAGGCATGTACACACACACACACACATACACACACGGGGGGGGTGTAAAGAGAATATTTTATACCTTTCTCATGTTATCTTTAACTGCGTGTGCTTTATCTTTAGTTTTAAATTTTAACTAATTTCTTTTGAATGCCTAGTATAGTCATATGGTTAATGTATTTTTAATATTATTTGAGACTGATCTTGAACTTACTATGTAGCCAAGAATGACACTGAAATTTCTGCTTCTGGAGTGCTTGGAAGACATACCTATTTTTGTGTGGTGCTGGGGACCAAACCTGGGCTTTGTGAATGCTAGGTGGCAAGCACTCTATCTACCTATATCCCCATCCTCTATTTTTAGAAAATACTATTTTTATTGTTGTTGTTCATGTGTCTGCTTGTCTGTATGTACAGCATGAGGTGCCCACAGAGGTCAAGAGATAACATCGGAACCTCTGGAACTGGAGTGACAGGCAATTGTGAGCTACCTGACATAGGTGGGGAATACACCTTGGTTCTCTGCAAGACCAGCATGTACTCTTAACTGCTGAGCCATTCCTCCAGCCCCCTAACCACCCAGACCTCAGCTATGAAAACCAATCTAGCCTGAAACTTACAAAGACCCACCTGTTTCTGTCTCTGAGTACTGGGATTACAGGCATGCACTACCATGTCTGGTCATGTGGTTAAAATGTTGATGAATATTAAAATTCCACCACACTGGTTATGAGTTGAGTGAAATACCTTTAATATAAAGTCCAAAAGTGGAGTTGCTGAATCCATTTGTGATTTTGATAGATATTGCCAAATTGTCCCCAGTAAAGTTATCCTGATAATTCATATTCTCATCATCAGCAACATTGAAGAGAGCCTCTTTCTCCATGACCTTTCAGAAAGTTTTTTCTTTAACTTTATGATCTTTGTCAACTTAACAAATGTTCACATACTTTACATTTTATCCAAATGAGAGAAGGAAACTTTCAAGGAGGAAACCTCAAATTTAATCCATTTCTGTGAACTCATAAATTACTCTGGCTTTAAAGGGACCTCTAGGGACTGGAGAAGTTGGCTCAGCACTTAAGAGCACTTACTGCTCTTATAGAGGATCCGGGTTCAAATCCCAACACCCACATGCAGCACACCACTGTCTGTAACTCCAGTTCCAGGGAGCTGGCATCCTCAGACATATAGGCAGGCAGGACACAAATGCATATAAAAATGAATAAATCTTTTTAAAATGTATTTTAAAAAAGAAAGAGAGCACTTTTTGCTTTTTCAGAGGACCTGGGCTCAATTCTCAGCATCCGCATGATGGCTCACAAGCATCCTAACTCCAGTTCCAGGGGACATTCAATACCTTCTTTTGACCTCCATGGACAGCAGGCATGCATGTGGTACACATACATATAGACAAGCAAACACTCAGACATAAAATAAAGTGAATAAATCTAAAATTTATTTTCAAAGGAACTCCTAGGTGTTGGCTCACTTTTTTTCTACCCTGTGGACTCCTTACTGCAAATCAGTGTCCTGGTGGGACTAACATGGGCTCAGAATCACAAATCTAGGTTTGATTTGCAGGTTCAATATTTTTAGTTATACACCTTGAACCTACTACCTAGCCATATGCTTGTTCCCTCATTTGCAAAAATGCGAATATTAATAGCAACTTCACATGATTACTATGCAGATTAAATGATATAATCTAAGCATCTTCTCTCTCATTCAGATAGAAACAAGACCCTTCTCACACACACACAAAATTGTTTTGGTGGTTCAATTATTAATGCTAAGAATAGATCCTATGCATATTTCTTTTTTCTTTTTGTTTTGAGACAGGGTTTCACATAACCCAGGTTGACCTCAAACTTGCTATATGGCTTAGAATGACCTTGAACTCCCAGTCCTTCTGCTTCAACCTTCCAAGTGTTTCATCCAGATTTTCTCTACCACTGGTGAAAATAGCTCTCTCAGTTTCCTTTCTCCTAAAGAACTCCAAATGTACAGAGTGCATTAGGACAGTAGTCCCAGAGGTCTTTGAACTACGACAAGATGCTGCCTGAGTCATTTAAGTTTCTCTCACAGGATCACCACAAAACAGGAGACTGTTGAGAATATCTGGTTATAGCTTTCTTCGGAAAAGAAAGGGCCAAATCTATAACTCTTCAATAAAAGCACCCTTATAACCCAGAGATAATAGTTCAACCTGGGCACGTGGTGCACGCCCATAAACCCAGCAATAGGGAGGTGGAGGCAATGGATGGAGAGTGCAAAGTCTGTCTGCACTTTGGAGGATAGCCTCCTGAGCTAAAAAGATAAAAATAAAACAAAAACAAAAAACAGTAAAATTAAAAAAAAACAATAGTTGTGTCCGTTGAGTTTTCATTTCTGAACTTGAGAAGAATTTGACATAGTTATATTTATGACCGAAAGGGTTTTACTGAATCTAACAGAGATAGCAGCTGGCTTTCTGCCAAAGATTTAGTGTAAGTCTGTTCAAAGTCAAGGTCTAGCTAATTTGGGGCGGCAAAGCTTTCTGAAGACATGAACCGTGGGTTAATCATACTTGTACCTGCTGTATCAAGCAGAGTCTATATAAGCCCAATTAATGTTTTCTAAATAAATGGTTCTTCCCAGCTACATTCTTAAGATCTGGGGACTTACTCTAAAGGACTTTATTATTTATTTATTTTGCAGGGGGGTGTTCGTGCATACCATGTGTGTGGAGCTGAGGGGATGACTCGGGGGAGACTATTTTCTCCTTCCACTACACGGGCTCCAGGGGTTGAACTCAAGTCGTCAGGCCTGGAAACAAGTGCCTTTACTCACTGAAGTGTCTGAGGGTTGTCAGATGATTTAGGCAACTGCATGTGCTAGTCTGTCTGTATTTTTGTTGCTGTTGTAATTTTACATTTAATCTGAAATCAGTCAAACTATCTCCATTTGAGATTATACCACTGATCAAAGTTCGTATCCTTCCTTTCTTTCTTTCTTCCTTCCTTCCTTTTCTCCTTCTCCTCCTCCTCCTTCTTCTCCTCCTCCTCGTCCTCCTCCTCCTCCTCCTTCTTCTTCTTTTTTTCTTTTCAAGACAGGGTTTCTCTGTGTAACTTGTCCTAGAACTCACTCTGTAGACCAGGCTGCTCTTGAGCTCAGAGATCTGCCTGCCTCTGCCTCCCGAGTGCTGGGAGTAAAGACGTGTACCACCGTCCCAGTAAAGTTCATATTTTTCAAGGAGAGAAAAGTGATGAGTAGCAACCATTTGCTTATGACTGTTTTATCTTATAAAAGCTCCATGGAAATGCTATACTTGAGTGATTTCTTTCTCTCCTTTCAGATGTGTCTGGATTGTAGCCATAATGATTTTTGATTGGCATAGGTTAGGTCTGTTGCACAAACTAACCCAAAATACGCAGTCACAGAAAACAGAGAAAGAAATAGTCCAGTGAAATGTAGGAAGGCTAAAGGAAACTGCAGGAAAAGACGTAGGAGGAACTGAGTGCAACTCTGGAGGCAAGAGTCAAGAGATAGTGGGTGGGGTGGGGTGGGAGCTCATGATGAGATGGCTCATCAGGTAGACGTGCTTGCTGCCAAGCCTGATTCCCTGAGTTCAATCCCCAGGACCCACATCGTTGAAGAGAATCAGCTCTCCCAAGTTATCCTCTGACCTCCACACCTGTGCGGACCCACGCACATAAATTTAAACTGTAAAGAGGCTGGAGAGATGGCTCAGAGGTTAAGAGCATCTGTTGCTCTTGCAGAGGACCCTAAGGATTTCTAGTCCATATGGTGGCTCACAAATGTTCCTCAGTTCCAGAGGATCTGACACTGTCTTCTGACTTCCTCGGGCACCAGACATGCACATGAAACACATACATACACCCAGGAAAAACATCATCCGCATAAAATAAAAATAAATGTTTTTGATGTAGTAAGATTAAGGAAGAAGCAAAGGGTCTGACAAGGGCTCATTGTGGAGTCGGACGCACAGCCCTTGCACCCTGATGTTAGTCATGGGTAGTCACTGTATTCTAAAGCTGGACTGGTGACTGGAGCAGAAGCTGCAGGGGATAGGTCAAGGTCCAAGGGAGAAGCAAGAGGAGGCATCTTTTTCAGGAGGCACACCTGTAAAAATGAAAGAAAGGGCTTAGGCTGGAGCCCCTAACACATGGTTAAGAGGTTTCTGCATTTGTGTTTGAGACAGGATATCAAGTAGCCCAGTCTGGCCTTGAACTCTCCATGTAACTGAGGTTGACACTGAATTCCTGATCCTCCTACTTCCACCTCCCAAGTGCTGGGATTATAAGAATATGCTACCAGGCCTTTGGGAATTAAACCTATAGCCTACTGTGTATCCAGGACAGTGGTTCTCAACCTTCCTAATGCTGTGACCCTTTAATACAGCTCCTCATGTTGTGGTGACCCCCCCAACCATAAAATTATTTTCGTTGCTATTTTAGAACTGTAATTTTGCTACTGTTATGAATTGTAATGTAAATATCTGATATGCAGATGGTCTTAGGTGACATCCCCAGCCCTAGAGTTTATTTATTTTATTTTTCATTATTGTATGTCTGTGTACATGTTGTATGAGAGCGTGCAGGCGTGTTCTGCCATATCGCTTACATGAACATCACAAGATGGCTTTTGGGAATCAGGTCTTGCTTCTTTCGAGCACAGGGAACTCTTGGGACCAGATTCAAGTTGTCAGTCTTGCTTTGCAAGTGGTTTTATCAGCTGAGCCATCTTGCTGGCCCTCAAGAGTTGATTTAAATTTTTATTTTTATTTTTTGAGATTTATGTATTTTATTTTATATGTTTGAATGTTTTGCCTATGTATATGTGTATACACCAAATGTGTGCCTGGTGTCTGAGAAAGTCAGAAGAGGACTTCAGAGCTCTTGAAACTAGAGTTAAGGATGGTTGTGAGTTACTATGTGGGTGCTGGGAATTGATCCTTGGTCCTCTGCAATAACAGGAAGTGCTCTTAACCACTGAGTGATCTCTCCAACTCAAGAGTTTATTTTTTTAACTAAATTTTTGTTACTGTAACAGTGAGATATGCAATGTTAATGTTAATACATACATAGATGTATGTATGTATTTTTTTTCCCAGACAAGATTTCTCTGTGTAACCCTAGCTATCCTGGAACTCACTCTGTAGACCAGGCTGCCCTCAAATTCAGAGATCTGCCTGCCTCTGCCTCCTGAGTGCTCGGAGTAAAGGCATGTGCTAACACTGCTCTGCGCAAGGTAAATTTTTAAAATGTTAAAGAGTGTAAAATTAAAAGGTCTTTATACTCTTGCTCTCTCTCTCTAATTATAATCTAATTTACAAAGTTAGTCACTGAATGTTTTTTGTTTAATATTTCAGAATACATAATCAAGCATGCCCAAATTTACATGTGTACCTATACGTATGCATATATGTAAATATGTATACATATATACTTTTCTTGTAGTTTTCTTGAGACAAGGTCTGTCCATGTAGAACGGGCTGGCCTCTAATTCATAGAGATGTGCCTGCCTTTGCCTCCGAGTGCTGGGCATATATATCTTTTAAACTGATGTGAACATAGTACGCAAACCTCTTCACTTAGTCCCTTGATGCAAGTCCCAGAAGCCTTTATCTTTCCGACCTTATCTCCTGCCTCTCCTGTGCTTACTCTATCTTCTCTTGCTATTGCTTTGACCTTCTTGTAGTTCCTGGAACAGCCAGGCACACTCATACCTTAAGGCTTTTGCACTAGCTGTTCTCTCTACCTGGAGTGTTTTTCAGCCAGACATCCTCTTGGCTCACTCTTGCACTTCCTTCGTATCTCTGCTTGTGTCCCTCCTCAGAAGCCACCATTATCATCCATGATACCATATACTACTTCTCCCCAACCCCTTCCTTTTACAGTTTAGAGGCTGATCAAGGCCTCTGGTGCTAGGCAAGCTCTAGTGTTGAGCTATATCCCCTGCCCTACTGCATTTTTCCTCTCTCTCTCTCTAAGAAAAGTGGGTTTTGCCTGCATGTATGTCTGTGCACAACATGTTTGCCTAGTGCCCATGGAGGCCAGAACAAGGCAATGATCCCCTGGAGCTGGAGTTATAGATGATTGTGAACCAGCATGTGGGTGCTGGGAGTCCAATCCAGATCCTCTGGAAGAGCAAGCAGCCAGAGTTCTTAACTTCTTAGCTGTCTCTCCAGTCCCTCTGTCCCTCCTCTTTCGGGACTGAGGCGTATATAGCCCAGGGTAGCCTCTGGATCACTGTGTTTTGGAGGATGATTTTGAACTTCTCGATCCTCCTGCCTCCACCTCAGAATGCTCTGTCAAGCTGTCTCCTTTATAGAAGGCAGGCCTCCTAGAATTTGAATTTCCCCTGTCCCAGGCTCTCTCCCTCAAGGTCTCTTCCTGCCCACCACTAAGTTTGGGACATCTCTTTCTTTGAAGTCTGTTTCCCATCCATCTCTTCCTCACAGGGAGCAGCACCAAGCCTGGCTCAGTGCTGGGGGCTCTAACTAAGGGCCTCATGCATTCAGTATAAGCACTGTACCCACAGCTGTGTCCCCAGACCCTCCTGCTGATTTTTTTTCACAGCATGTATTACCATGGATTTCCTTACTTTAAACTTTATTACATTTCTTTATTTCTTTACTGGGGGCAGTTGAGTGCCACAGCGTTTATGTGTCAGTTAGAGGAGAACTTTCAGGACTCAGTTGCTTCCTTCCATCTTGTGGGTCCCAGGGATCAAACTCAGCCTGTCAGACTTGGCAGAAAGCTTCTCTACCTGCCGAGTCATGTCACCTGTCTAGATTTTCTTACTTGAATGTCAGTGTCCCTCCTAAGGATAGAAGCCACGGGTGGAGGGTCTGTGCTTCCAGTCGCTGTACCCAGAGGCTCCAGCAGGACATGACCCTCCCTGGGTAGCTGTTTAGTAAAATACGGAGAAGCACAGAAAGCTGGCATCATAACATCTGGTTACGAGTAACGCTGGAGAGATGTCTCAGAGGTGAAAGAGCATCTTGCAAAAGAGGCGCTGTTTGGTCCCAGCACCCACACTACACGACTCTCAACTGCCTCGTGGCTCCAAGTCTGGGGAGCTCAATGCCTCTGACCTCCGAGGGCGCCTGCACTCACTTGTACTTACCCCACAAAGATGTGTGCATGTACACACCACTTAAAAATAAAAATAAACCTTAAAAAAGAAAGAGTACAAGCTCAAATTGCTTGGGTTCAAACCTGTTTGGTTTTATTTTTCCCCTTTGAGACAGGGTCTCACTATGTAGCCCAGGCTAGCTTAAAACTCAAGATCCTTTTGCCTCAGCATCCAGAGTGCTGGGATCACAGATGCCACCATGCCTGGCTATCAGATCTTTATTTATTAGTGGATGTGTACACTTGGGAAGGTGAGCCACTCTCCTTTGCTAAGCAACCAGGTTATCTTAGTGTCTAATCCTAGGTTCTTACATGGATTCATATGTGGGTCTATATAACATGCCCACAGTAATAACAGTCATAGGAAATGTTAGGACTCTTTGATTTTTTTTTTTTAAGTAGGACTTTGGGTTTTGTTGGTTTTTGTTTGTTTTGAAATGCCAGGGCCTTGTTCACACTAGGCAATAGACAGCTTTAGCACTGGCCTTACCTCAGCCCTAGGTAGGTTTTTTAAAGACAATTTAGTTAAGTATGATGGTATATGCCCGTAATCCTAGCACTCAGGATGCTGAAGCAGGAAGAGCAAAAGTCTGGGGCCATCTTAGAAAACACCAAGTTCTAGTCCAGCCTGGGTGGGCTGTGGAACCCAATCTTTTTTGTTTGTTTGTTTTTGTTTTTCAAGACAGGGCTTCTCGGGCTGCCCTGGAACTCACAGAGATCCACCTGTGCTGGGATTAAAGGCACGTGCCACCACCACTGGACTGGACCCGATCTTAAACAAAATAACAATTCCCCAAAAGCAATCTAGCGGCTTGGTCATGGCAGCCTGCTCAGACGGCTGTGTCCATCTCCTAGGTGGTTCCTTCCCAGCCCGTTTCCCTGGCCTCCACTCTCAGGCTCCAGCGTCTCTGTGTGTCTGTCATTTCTCACATTCTCTCCTGATGATCTCAGGGGTTTAACTACTACCCAGGCCACAGAGATCAGTAACTGCCACCCCAAACAGCCCCTTCTCCCACAGTCTCAGCCTCTGGCGTCCAAATGCTTTAAGCACTCCCATTGTAATTACCGTTAGGCTGCATGCCTCACCGGAGTGCGGGTTCCTCACGGGCAGGAGTAGGTTTTTGGTTTATCTTTATCTCCATCCCCTAGGCGAAGCGTTCTTGGTAGGTCCGCTTCCCGGGTGTTCACAGTCTATTGGAGGGAGGCAGATAATAAGCAGCTAGACAGGTCAGCTGTCGAGGAGGGTTAGGGAGATAAAGACACCAGAGTGGGGTAGAGCTATGGTACAACAGTTGATGAGAATTGTCCAGGCTTTGGGCAAAGGGGCAGTAAGTCAAATGCTGTCTTAAAGAAGAGGATTCCAAGCATAAACCTGCACACGTACAAGTCCCAAGGTGTGGCATGTTTCATGGAGTACTTGGGTGACAACAGAGGAACCACGTGGCTGGATATAGAAAGGTGAATGACAGGATTCCTGCTAAGAAGTGGGGTGAGAGAGGGGCGGTGATGGTTTCAGATTTTACAGGGGTATAAGATTAAGTGAGAAGCTATTGGTGCGTTCTGAGGAGAAGGTTGATAAAATATGACTCAACGTTTAAAAGACTATTCTGGCTACTGTCCAGAATAGACAAAGAAGGGCTAGAGAGGCACTCCGTTGGCAGAGTGCTTCCCTGGCACGCATGAAGCTCTGGGTTCAATCCCCAGCACTGAAAATAAACTGGGCATGGCAGCACATGCTTGTGATGTCATAACTTGGAAAGTAGAGGTGGGAGGGTGTGACAAACTTTTTCTAGGGAGACGCAGCACGCACATCTACTCATCCTAGACAGATACCAAAATACAGATGTCACTGAAGTCCAAAATGAGTTTTATTGGGGTTACTCAGAGAAGCAGAAATGACCCAAAGACAGCTACATCATCAAAGCCCACTGGAGCATGGGTGACAGCTCACAAAAGCTGGGAACCTGGATCACGCTGCATAGCCTGCAGGCAGCTCAGCAGGTTAGAGGGTGTTCTCTCCAGGTGCCTCGGCTGGTCTAAACCTCTTCCAAGCTGCACAGCTGGTCTCTGCTTCTTCCAGGAAGCTGGTCTGGTCTCAGAGTCTTCTTTGAAGCTTAGTTTCTCTGAGAGTCTTCTTTGAAGCTCAGCTTCAGGTTATCTGAGGCAGACTCTCAGACTTCGTTGCTTCCTCTGGGACGGGGGAGCCTAGTGAATCAGATGTGGTAATACATCTGTAATCCCAACATTGGAGAGACAGAGACAGGAGGATCAGGAGTTTGAGACCAGCCTAGTTCAAAGCCAGCTTAGGGTGCAGAACAAGACCCTGTCACAAAACAAACCAAACAGGAAACAACAAAAGAGGAAATAAAAATGGCTCCATGGAGATATGGTAATGTTTCTGGACACAGTGAACTGTAATCACTGCCTCTACTTTTCCACAGCCTTCCAAATACTCCCAAGCCACTGTCACCTGACTGCCACCTCTGCTGAAACTATGGCCACCGGACACCAGGACCATCTTCTCTATTGTATTATTGTATTTACTTTGGCCTTTAGAGATGGGTCAGAGCGGAGTTGATGGGTACTTGCTGTAGCCCAGCATGGCCTCAGATTCATGAGCCCCTTGTCTAAGTTCCCCAAGTACTGGGATTATAGACGTAAGCTACCATGGCCAGCTCAGACAAGGACACTTTTCTTTATCTTTAATTACATTTTTAGTTTGTATGTGTGTGCTCATATGTGAGTGTGTGTGTACTGGTCAGAGAACAACTTCTGGGCATTGATTCTCTCTTTCTACCGTATGGATCCTGGGGATCAGATTCAGCCTGCGCTTTCTAACCTTTCCATCTGAATCCTTGTGCTGATCTCTCCTGCCCATCTCTAAGTGGTGGCTCCTTGGAGCTGTGTCCTCAGACTGCCTCTGTTTTCTTTACTTTATTCATCTTTCAAATCCCAGATGCTTCCCACTGGCGGGATGGCTTTAGGTGTTGGGCAATAAACCAGTCCTGTGCTCACTCGCTGAGGGTTATTCCTAAGCAGTCCCATCTACTCCGCAAAGGACAGATCCAGCATTAATCACCGTTCTGAATTTCAGACACACCTACCCAGTAATTTGTCTAGCACCTTCTCTAGTATGTCCCTAAGCTGAATCTCTCTTTGCTCTGGTTTGCCTCTCCTGTCTCTCTCCTAAGAACTCCGCCATGTACTACTCCTGTTCTCCACAGTTTTTCTCAGTACTGTGCTCAGACACTGATCTTCCCAAGATGGGAGTCTGACTGCATCCCTTGCCTCTGTAAAGTACTTTACCTTATCATCTTCAAGATCCTTCATCATTTGTTGTAATCTCCCTCACCTTTGCCTCCTGACACATCTATTCTCATGACCCTACCTTGCTGAAATAAGCTTATGTGGCTATTCAGAGTCTCCCATCTACCCTGCTTTGGTGTTCACCCATGGTGTCTAGGGTGCTTGTTTCCCCCCATCTCATCCCCGAGGCTGACCTCTAGCTCAGTGTCATCCCCTATACCCCAGCCCTCCTCAGCCTCTCCTGGGTGTCCATATGTCTCATGCAATGCAGATGCCTGCTGTTGCTCTCCTCACCATGTCTTGCATTTGGATGGCTTATAATTGCTTATTTTGCTGCCTCTTCCACTGGACTGTAAGCCCCTTAGAGATAGGAAATATGGAGCTGTGTCATATGACAGGAAAGAAGTTAACACTCCCTTGACAGAGATGGAAGAAGGCTTGGATTAAATAACACATACAGTTAAGGCACTGCCACCTGCTTTGTGGCAGGTAACCACTGTTGTACTTCCTGGACTCAAGGATGCACAGATACAGTTTTAGACAGCTTTCAGCCATCACTGGGGGACGTAGCTTAGTAATAGAGTGCTTGACAGGTAAGCATGAAGTCCTAGGTTCAATCCCCAGATGAGGAAAAACAATCTGGCAAACATCTAGAAAACATACTTTTAATTTTTTTAAAAATTAGTTTTGGTTCTTTGACACAGAATTTCACAGTGTAGGTTTCCCTGGCTAGCCTAGAAGTCACTCTGTAGCCCAGACTAACCTTGAACTAATAGCAATCCTCCTGCTTTAGCCTTACAAGTACTAAGATTATAGGCATGCACCTCATGCCTTGCTAGGAAGTATGTCTTATAAAGCATCAGAACAAAGCCTGGCAAGATGTCTTAGTGGTAAAGGCACCTGTCATGCAATCCTAACTAAACTACTGAATTTCATCCCCAGAACACACAGCAGAAGTAGAGAATCAACATCTGAAAACTGTCCTCTGCCCCGCCCCACATCATAGTGTCTGTGCACCCCACTCCCAACAACAACAATAAGTAAAATAAAAAAGGAAAAGAAATTTCGGAAGGGCTAGGGAGATGGATCAGTGGGTAAGAGTGCTTGCTGAGCAAGTGTGAGGATCTGAGTTAGAATCCCCAGTGTCTATATTAAAATCCAGTTTTGGCTGCATGAATGCCTGAAAACCCAGCACTGGTAGGATGCTGAGACAGCTGGACCTCTAGGGCTTGCCGGCTGCCAGCCTCGCTCTAGACTCAATGAGAGCCCTGCCTCTCGGGGATAAGCTGGAGGGTGATAGATCAGACAGCTGATGCTCTCCTCTGGCCTCTGTGTTCACACTATATACACACACACATATATACCCACACACACACACACACACACACACACACACACTTCAGAATCTCAAGCAATTATTCGAAAATATAATGGAAATACAATAACTCTGCTGATCATTAAGTAAAGTGGACAAGTGAAACGGTGGATGAATAGAAGGAGAGGATGCAAGACTAGACGGGGAGACGTGGGTGGAAATGTAGAAGAATGGTTTTGGAAAATACGTTCTACGTGAGGGAAGCGGCAGGAGGGAGGGTGTGACAGGAGTGGATCAGTTCCAGGTGAGGGGGGAAATGGGGAAACCTGTGCTGAAAAGTATCCATTTTTCTGTCCAGCAATGGGTGAGATATTTTTTTTTCTCTTTTCAGTAAATATACAAAAGAGCTTTTTTGAGCTCACCTTTCACATCCTCAAAATTTTGGGGCCAGGTAGGATCCTACACGCCTGTAATCCTAGCACTTAGAGGTGGAAACAGGATGGGGAGTTTAAGGCCAGCCTTGACTATATAGTAAATTCTAGGCTAGTCTGGGTTACATGAAACCCTGTCTCAATAGGTAAATAAATAGGGCTGGAGACATGGCTCAGTGGTTGAGAGCACTGGTTGCTCTTCCAGAGGATCTGGGTTCAATTCCCAGCACCCACATGGCAGCTCACAACTGTCTGTAACTCTAGTTCCAGGAAGAAGCCCTCTTCTGACCTTCCTGAGGCCACCAGGCACACATGTGGTACAGATATACATGCAGGACAAAATGTCCACTTACATAAAATAAAAATAATTCAATAAGTAACTAAAGAAAGATCTCCATTCTAGTCTTTAATCTGATAGCTTTCATCTCCTGCATTGTGACGCCCGAGGCTGGAGAGGACTCTGCGGTTAAGAGTATATATTGCTCTTGCAGAGGACCTGGGCTCAGTTCCCAGCACTCATCTAGGGCAGCTCACAACTCCCTATAAGTCCAGCTCCAGGGGGATCTGGTGCCTCTGTGGCCACCCACTCTCATGTTCACACACAGACATATACACAATTAAATACATATTTAAAAAATTAAAGAGCTGTGAGGACAAAGGAGATCACATAGGATTGGGCTTTGAATGCTTTATCTAAATGAATAGCAACGGGCTCACTGATCATCATTTAAATCTGACTTTAAATCTATCCATCTGGAAATTGCTCATTTTGAAAGCCACTCCCATTTTTTATCCTCCCTGCTCATTCTTCCTTTGTATTGTCATTGCTGTGGTTCCAGGAACTGGAGACATTCGATTTGCTCTAAATTACCTTGAAAAAGTTTGCTCTATCTATCCTTACCAAGTGATGTTTGCTTTTGTTTTTAATACAAGTTAAAAAAAAGGGGGGGGGAGGAGGAATAAAACTGACAATATTCTCCCTAAATGAGATGTCTGTCTGTTTATATAAATCATGCTTAAGTCTAACTGTAGGGTCTAAGATTCTCCGCAGCCATCCAGCCAATTCTCTCAGGCTCACAGGACCATAGTTGACCTACTACGGAACAAATTTTTATCCGTAGATGGGATGGAAAAATCTAGGTGAGGATTAAGGTCATGGCCAAGGTACAAGAGGAGGAGGAGGAAGTCTGAGTTAATTATAACCTAGATTCTGCCCTCTTAATTCCAGGAAGCTGTCCCTTAGCTAGGTGGACAAAGTGTTGATTGAGGGACATTCTTAGCGGCATTAGAAGCTACCAGTTCTTGAGTTATGAGATATGTCCCATAAGCAGCAGCGTCAGTAGTGGGCAACTAGAAATCTGTCATTTAAAAAGACCTTGAGCAAGGATTTGCTTATTTTTTTTCCAGCAGTCATAACTGGCCTGAAAGATTTCCCAAAGCCATCACTCTCAATACCAGTTGGATAAAGGTATTTTGGCATGTTTTTGTTGTTTAAAGTGTGGAGAATAGCACCTTGTCTATACCAGGCAAACACTGTCATTCCCACATGCTACAAAGGGCTACATTCTTGACATATTTTTTAATTATATCATAATGCATACTTTAAAGACATTTTTACATTATGTGTGTGTGTTAAAGAGTGCCACAACATATGTTAATGTGGAGGTCAGAGGACAATTAGTGTCTTTCTAGTATGTGGTTTCCAGGGATGAAACTCTAGGCTTGGGGCAAGCTCCTTTACCCGATGAGCCACACTGTTGGCCCCCATTGGATTTATTTGTTGTTGTTATTATTATTTTGGTTTTTTTCAAGACAGGGTTTCTCTGATGTAACTCTGGCTGTTCTGGAACTCATGCTGTAGACCAGGCTAGCCTTGAACTCATGTGCATCACCACCACCTGGCTTATTTGTTAATTTTTAAGACTTTAGAAATAATTGCCAGCTAGGTGGTGGTAGTGCACAACTTTAATCCCAGCACTCAGGAGGCAGAGGCAGGCAGATCTCTGCTCTCAAGACCAGCCTGGCCTGGTCTACAGAGTGAGTTCCAGGACAGCCAGGGCAACAAAGAGAAATGCTGTCTTGAAAAACAAAAACAAAACAAACAAACGAAAAATTGCCGGGCTGGAGAATTGGCTCAATGGTTAAGAGCACATGTTGTTTTCTAGAGGACTGAAGTTGAATTCCCAGTACCCACATGGCAGCTCACAAACATCTGTAACGCCAGCTTCAGGAGATCTATTGACCTCTCTGCCTTCTGCAGGCACCAGACATGCATGTGGTGCATAGACATACATGCAGGAAAACACCTATA